>CM077093.1:137477035-139877035 GCA_039513925.1 Platanthera zijinensis | reverse complement strand
ATTGCAAAAGTGTGTGCACAGTAGTGGGCAAGTCCTGGATGTTGTGCCCCAGTTGAAGCATAATCTCTCTTTAATTGAAGTGCCGGTCCGCATTTTGGATAATCAAGATCGGGTGCTACGAAGGAAGTCCATCCCGGTTGTCAAAGTTCTATGGAAGAATCAGGGTTTGGAAAGCGTGACTTTGGATTTAGAGTCGGCTATGAGGGAGGCTCACCCTCAACTATTTTTGTAAGATCTATTTCCCCTTTCTCCAGGGCTAACCCGGATCTTATGCCCAGAACCGCCGCCTTACGGTGACACTAACACACAGGTTAGTCGACACCGCAAGTTGCCGATTCTACCGGCTAGTACGATCATAAACATGTCAGACAATATGAGAAATAAAAGTATAAAACAGAGTAAATATCACAGTCCACAGCCACAGTACTAATCATATATATATATATATATCAAATGAAAAGTACATGAATATAGTCCAAAATGAGTACGAAAAATGAAAGTGAATATGGGCTTATGCCCAGTACATCAATATCAAATCACTCTAGCTATCTCAATCTAACAGCAGCGGAATTTAACATCTCAACTCATCACACCTGAACATGTGCTCCAGTAGTAGTAGCAGGTGGTATCGGCATCTGCTCCTGAAGTCCTGGCTCCTCGACGTGCTGCTCCATCTCCTCGTTCTCCTAAAATGATATGGTCACCGACCATTAGTCAAAAAGACTAAGTCATTTCCTCCGCACCTCGCCCCGCAACTCCTAGGCACCAAGCAGGAGGACGAAGCGGAGGACAACAAGGGGTAGCAAAAGTGGAAGCAGGTGACAAGAGTTAACTAGCAGTTGTAATAGGTATTGTTTTCATACTCTAGCAGTTCTAAGTATGTAGTACAGGTAAGTAAAAGCAGTACTAGTAAAAGAAAAGAACTGGAAGTAAGAGCAGGAATAAAGTAAGCTGAAATGTAAAGCTATCTATCATCACAGACGTACCTTAACTTATAAAAATGCCCATAAAATTTATAAGTTAAGGTTTCCAGGAATTGTAACTTATCATATAAAAGACCCCATACTAATTTATATGATAAGGATCTATGAAGCGTATGCCCTAATATGAATGGATGTTATGATGCAATTTATGTAGCAGGCAAGTGCAACTCACACACAATGACTCCGTGATCACAGACCTTTAGTTCCCACTTTTCGAGAGCTAGCATCACTCTCAGGTACCGTCGTTGTGGCTACGGCAGCAACGGAATGGGCACTACCTCTTTCTAAGCGGGTATACACACTACCAGGCCAAGACCTCTCTTGTACGCCTCTGTACACCGACAAGTGCACTCTAGAGTCTCTGCATACTATTGCTAGTTACCTGCTAGACTTTTAGGTCGGGTATACGTCTTCAGGGATTGTCTGCCAGACTGCAGTATTAAACAACATACTGGCCCTTCCACCCGTACACCTCACCTGAGTCATCGTACTACCATCGGTGTGACGATTGGCCCAATACCGCATGACCCACCACCATTAATGCACATGCAAGTATTTCATATCGAGCCTCCAGCTCGTAGGACCAACCTGTCCTGATTCCTCCAACCCTGCCTGGGTGAGTAAGTAAACCAAACACTTCCTTCCAACTCTACAAGGGTGAGTAAGTAGTCAACAGACTCCAAGTCCCTCCAACCCGGCATGAGTGAATATATAACTCATCAATTCCCTCCAACTCTGCACGGGTGAGAAAGTATTCAATAGACTCCAAGTCCCTCAAACCTGGCACGAGTGAGAACAAGTACAGTTTACCTAGCCTATTAGGCTACTCTTGCCTACCGGTTATTATACTTAGTGAATTAGGGTTAATCCTAGGACTGCCCAGGGTATGCCCAATGAAGGGGTCTCGGGGGCACTAGGAACCAATATGGAATTAAAATCCAAAGTTCCCTTTCATAAGGATAATTACTTTTAATTGATGTTTATCCATAATCCACACACAACTCTCATTGTTACTCTTAGTTGACCCTAATGACTTAAGTTGTTATCGGGAGGGCGACGGTCTTCTGCCGACCTCCATTCCAGTGGTTATCTAATGACTTGCACCTTTACTCTAATCACTAAGGCGATACTAACCACCAGGGTCATACTTCCAATCATGTTCTCTAGTTCAATTGTTGATCTATCCCCTGGTGGGCCTATAGTATAACCTACTTTTACTATGCGCAGCCCTTGACCTAACTCCACCCCGGAATCCAACTTCTAAATACTTGGCCCATATGTCTCAAATTATTTATCCTAGGGTGGTATGGACCTATATGATGTCCATGATGATTTTCATAATTTTCCCAATTATTTATATCATTAAATTAATTTCTTCAAATAATTCTTCAAGTCATTTAACACATGAAGTATATCATATCATAATCCTAATGTTGTGAGAAATTATTCTTACCTATAACAAAGTGAAATATCACTGTCTTCCAAGATTTATAATTTTCCTTTAAGTATTTCTATTTATTCCTTAATTAATACAAAATCATAATAATTATCATTTTACAAAGGAAGTATAAGAAATTCAACTACCAAAATTCTAGAAAAATTACAAAGATTATAGAACATTAATTTAAGAATAATGGCATAGTTTCATCAACCTCTATAGTGTAAGGGCCTAATTATTCCCATTCTTAAATATTTACCAAAATGCCATTATGTTAATTTTAAAATTATCAGTAAGTCCATAAATTCTGAGATATTTATGCAAGACTATTAATACAATTATACATCACTAAGAATATTTCCAAATTTTTCTGATTTGTATTTCCATCAATTCATTAATAAATGTAAGAAGGGTAAAATGGTCATTACAAGGTATTTTACTCCAGAAGTCCTCAAACATAAAGATAAAATTTTACTAAGTCAATTATGACCTTATTTTTAACTTGACAAAGTTTGAGGATTTTTGCATGATCAAAACTATTTTCTCAATTTATTTTCAAATAAGGATTATATTTTCAAAATTCCAAATAATGGGATTTTTGATTCAAAAAATCCCATAAATAAAGTGAGGGGTTAAATTTGCCCTAATGATCCTTTGGCTTCAATTTCAAGATTTTTATAAGCCTCAAAGAGGGTGAATACACAACATAGCAAATTGTGCTATTTGCACCCCCAAGGCTAAATCTAGCCTACACATGCAAGTGGGTTAACCAAACATGCAGTGACCTAATTGTGCTGAAATTTCTATCATGCACTGATGATGTTCCCAAGGACCTGCCACCAAAATTTTGGGCCATTTGGAGGCTTAACACTTCAATTTTTCCATTAATTTAATTTTTGATATTATGACCAAAACTATATTAATTTTGTCTCCAAAAATTCCTAAACTTTGGCAGGGGCTAAATATGCCCAAATAATTTACATACCCAAAATTCCAGTCTATTTGGACCTCTAGTTTGACCTGGGCTTCACTTTATATTTCTTCCCTAGCCTAAGACCAGTCCTAGTAAAAATGCCCTACAGGCCAGACCATTAGACCAAAATTGATGATTAAGGTGTCAAATTAAAGTTAACAGATAGGTCTACATTTTCCATTCATGGATCAAGTTATGGTGATGCCTCTAAGTGCCCTAAAATTAATATGCAAAGTGGATGTACAAATGTGACAGAATTTACATTTTACATCATTTAATATAATAACATTTATATATATTATTAACACGAATCCTAAAGCAAAATGAAGGGCATCTGGTTATCTTACCCAATGGTTCAACGGCTGAGATCGATCCAACCCGGGGAATATTGCGGGGCCGTTTCCGGCCACCTGAGGCGGCGTTACCCTCGGCCAACGGTGTCACCACCTTCACGGTGGTGGTGATTATCTTTTGCTGGTGATGTGGCGGAGGGAGACGGCGGCGACGGCGATCCCGAGCGGTAAGAAAAACTCGAAAAAATCTCTCATTTCTCACATGGCATCGGGCTCAATTGAGCCCGATATCTCCCCTAGTTGATCTAGGATTTTAGTACGAGTAGAGGTGAGGCGAAACGGACCTGGATTGAGGCTCGGCGGCGAGCTTGGCGGCGGTTTGGCATGGTGGTGGTACGTCGGCGAGCTCCTGATCAAAAGCTCGATTCTCCACCGTTTTACTTGCTCCAGCACTCGATTTCAATTCCTTTTCTCTCTCTGAAGCTGATGGAGGGGTTAATTGGGGCTGGGAAGGCTTATACATGGAGATAACTCCATGGTGAGCTCGGGCTCACCTTGGATGCTTCACCAATGCCACTACTTGGCCACCCCCAGCTGCAATTATTTTGGAATGATCCCCTAGGATCAGCCAGCAGGCCCTTGGGCAAGGAAAGCCAAGGCCAAGTGGCCTCACTCCCTCTTAATGTCATTTCTCTCTCCTCCTTTGGGTGAAATCTCAAAAATACCCCATTGCATGCATTCTCTCTCCTGATTATGAGGGATAGGGCTGGTCTTTGGTGCTTTGGCTATTGGTGGGCTTCACTTGGTGGGCTTGGCCCAAGGGGAAAAGGGCTTGGGCTAATTTTCTTCTTTTAGGTCAAATTGTTGACTTTGTTGACTTGGAGAGTTAACCTGGTCAACATGATGAGTGGGCTGACCCCACTTGATGGTTATGAGCCCAATGGCACCACCCAACTTGAGTTTGGTCAAGGGGGTGCCCTACTTAGGCTAATTGGGCCTATGAGTGTGGTTTTGACCACTTTAGGCCCAAGGTTGACTTTGGTCAACTTGGGTCAAAGTGTTGACCTAGTGACATGCCCTAGGGTCCACTTAGATTGTTTTTAGGGTTAGGGAAATGTGGTGGGGTCATGGTGTGGCTAGGGTCCTTATTTAGGCTAGTTTGACCTAATTTGACTTGGTCCTATAGTGGGCCCCACATGGCTACAACCCACTACCAAGGGTCAAACCTAGCTAATTTCCTTAAAACCCACCCCATGCCTAACCCAATCTAAGTTAAGGGGTCTAGAAGTAACATGGGATTTTACAAATCCTATAAACAAAAAAAATAATTTCGTCCCCGAAATTTAAGTTCGGGTTACGGGGTTCTACTTGCAAGAATTTTAAGCAACTTAAAAAAAATAATTAAAAGTACCTGATACAAATAGCTCCGAGTGTTGCTCCATCATCAGATCCCTCGGCTCCCAGGTGTGCTCCTCCCGTCCATGGTTGAACCACAACACCTTCGCGAGAGGGACCTTCTTTTTCCGCAACACTCGGACGGTCGTATCGTCAATCCAGATCGGCTCCAATCTAACTGATCTATCAGGCTCTACCGGTCCAGCTGTAGTAGTAATGTGCTGCTCCAGCCGAAGGCGAGCTCTTTGCAAGGAAGAGACATGGAAGACGTCATGTAAGGTACTCAACTCCGGCGGCAGCTGTAGTCGGTAAGCCAAGGGGTCGATCTGCTCTAGGATCAAGTAAGGCCCCATGTATTGCGGACTGAGCTTCTTGTGCCTCCGCACCCGAGAGACACCATGTACTGGACGTATCTTTAGGAAAACCTTGTCCCCAACCTAGAACTCCACCTTCCGGTGCCGAGCATCATAGTACTTTGTGAAAGTGAAGGGATAGATACTACTCTAGAGGGGGGGGGGGTGAATAGAGTTATCAAATTTTGCACAAACAAAACTTAATATTCTACCCAACTCCCTTGGAGTGAAGTGCGGAATGAAAAGATTATAGATATTGATTTAACCTTAAAGCCTAACACAAGTGATGTGTACAAACACAAGCTAACTGTAATTACAGTTAAAGCTTGGAAAACCTAAACAGCAACTAGCAACCTAGCTATATCTATTCACAGCCACAGTACAGGAATTAAACAGTTGAATCCAGACGACACAAGGAAATTTATAGTGGTTCCCCAAACAACTTGGGTACGTCCACTCTTCTACCCACACGGTAGGAATCCACTCAGGTTTTTGATCAGGTGCCCTGCCACCAACAGAATCTGCTTCAGGTAGATTCAGAAACCCTTTAGACTTTTGATCAGGTGTCTAAAAACCAAGCACAGGTTTTTGATCAGGTGCCCTGCCACCAAGGGATACTTTTGAAGGGAGTAATAACCCTGTACAGGAGGGGGAAGAAGGTTAAGATGTCTTCTCTATTTTACAATAGATTAGAGAAGCACAAAAAGCTTGCACTGAGCTAGAATGCTCTAAAGAATCAAGGCTCCCCCTGGCTCAAAGATGTCCAGGTGAAGTCTTGCTTCAGTGCAGAGAAAACTCTTCAGAAAGTTCTGAAGGAAAGAGCTACAGGAAGAAAGTAAACGATAAAAAGAAACAGTCTTCAAGCAGCAATCTTCTTCTTCTTCTTCTTCAAAGAAACTCTGAGTTGAACTTCCTGAAAGCAGGAGAACTCAGGTGAAGAAGAGATGAAGATCTTAACACTTCTCAGTTAGATGGAGTTTGCTGAGAGCAGGAAGCTTGAGCTTGATGAAGGCTTGAGTGCTTTTGAATATGTGTGTAACACTAGCTTCAATCCTTCTTCAAAGGGTCCTTTAAATATTATCAGCAAGCAACGGCTCTCTTCCATTTGAATTATTTGTCTTCTTCTGAGCCTTGAGACCTGGGCTGTAAATATCAAAGAAGACAGAAATATCTCTGCAGCAAAACATTCTATAAAAAGGAATAAACCTCTTTCTAAGAAGCTGCAGGCTTAAATCAAATAATCAGATAGACTAAATAAAGTCACATCAGAAACAATCTCTTTATAGCAAAAGAAGACTTTTCAGTCTAACGGCTATAAAGGGCTGTCAGCAGATAAAGTAAATTAAAATGACAGCTAATAAGACAAACAACTTTATCTTAAAAGATTTTAACTCAGGCAATAAGAATGGAGCAAATAAAGCCTGGAAACTTTATCATACAGCTTAAAATACTGTGCCAGAAAATGTATTAATTAATTAAATATAATAAATAAATACAAAATACAAAGGCAGACAGAAAATGTCGAACGACCTTCGAAGATCGTCGAACGACGCCAGGAGATCGTCGAACTATCGGGCAGATAGTCGAACGATCCAGATAGTCGAGCTATCAAACAGATAGTCGAGCTACCGCAGCAGATAGTCGAACTATCAGGACAGATAGTCGAACTATCAGATAGTCGATCTATCTAGGACAGATAGTCGAGCTATCAAGCGCACAGAGATAGTCGAACTATCAAGCAGATAGTCGACCTACCTCAGAAAACAGATAGTCGATCTATCAAAAGATAGTCGAACTATCAAAACAAACCAGATAGTCGATCTATCAACAGATAGTCGAACTACCAGCGCAGAACAGATAGTCGACCTATCAACCGATAGTCGAACTACCAGCGCAGAACAGATAGTCGACCTATCAACCGATAGTCGAACTACCAGCGCAGAACAGATAGTCGAGCTATCAACAGATAGTCGAACTATCAGCGCAGAACAGATAGTCGAGCTATCAACAGATAGTCGAACTATCAGCGCAGAACAGATAGTCGAGCTATCAACAGATAGTCGAACTATCAGCGCAGACAAAGCGTCGACCAACTGATAGACGATCGTCGATCAGCCGATAGACGATAGTCGAACGGCGTTCGACTATAGTCGAACAAAAAACCTACTTAACCAAATTCTCAATTTGGAAAAGCGAGGACTCTACAGCTAGACTCCTAACCATTGACCATAGATATTTCTTGGGTCAAGGAGCACAAAGGAGAGGACTAAACTCAAATCAAACTAGGGTACCAACAATCTCCCCCTATTTGAGTTAAGTCTCTCAGAATCTAAAACAGCTAGCAATAGAATACTAAAAATAATTTCAGCAGATAGATAACAATAAACTGGCAGATTATCAATCAGATAAACAAATAATCAAATATATCACAGCAGTTAATCAAACTATTAAGAATCTTTAGGGTCAGGTAATGGATCAGAAGAACTAGAGACAAAAGAAATTTTTCTAAGCGGGTCATCTGATTCCTTCTTTGACATCTTGAGATCCTGAGCCCCAATGATCTTTAGTTCTGTAGCTCTGGGGACAACAGCTTCAGGATGTTTTTCCATGTACTTTGCTGGATCAAATATCGCAGGATTGACTTGGAATTTTTCAAATTCTTTCTTTCTATATGCTGACATCGTAGTAAAGCCAGTTGTATCTTTACCTTCGGCTCTTGCTTTTCTTATTTGGGCTGCTCCTACAAGCTCTTGAAAGCGAGCCATCCTAAAGTTAGGATCGAGCTCAGGATTTGCATATACGGGCTCTGGAGAAGCAGCATCAGCTATTATATCTAGATAAGACATTAGAATAAACTTAGCAAAAGGGACTTGCTAGAAGGTTTTAAGACACTGTAAACTATTTACCTTTCGAAACACTTTTCTCAGATTGAACTGGAGAAGGAGGTGGGGAAAAAGTTGGTCTTTGGGCCACAACCTCCTTCAATTGTCTTTGAGAGCCATAAGATGATCTGCCTTGAGAACTTTGATGACCTTGTCTTGATTGGGGCTGAGCAGACGGAGATTTTCCATAGGCGGCAGATTGATTAGCAGGTAGATTCCCAGAGGCTCCTGCACCTGGAGGTGGAGGAGGACCTTTGGGAGTCCATCTGGAGACTGGACTATCATACCTCTTAGTTCTCTTCCTTTCTTTTTGCTGATTTTTCGAAAACCTCATCCAATGCTGAAAATCTTTGGATTTGGGGTCAATGCCCTTCAAAATATAGTAAGGAGTGTCATTATCCTTATTTGGAGGTGGAGGAGGAGCAGCTTTTCTTTTCTTTGCAGCAAATTTCCTTTTCTTTGACTTTTCAGACATATCAGAATCATCATCATCATCAGAATGGGATGATGGAGGGTTCTCATAGGGATCATAGGCTTCTGAGACAGCCTTTTCTTTAAGCTTTGAAACAGATTTCTCCCTTTCTTCTTCCATGGCATCCAAAGCCAGAAGGGAGTCTAAATCTAAACCAGGAGAGTCATCCCAGATGGATGACTTCTCAAATTGCAAATCTTTCTCTTTTTCTTTTAAAGATACAACTCTTAAGTCCCATGCAGCTCTTGCTTGAGCTTCTTCCATACTCAGAACTGGAGAGTCAACTTTGACTTCTTCTTTCTCAGACTCATCTTCTTTATTATCTAAGAAGGATTCCAACTCAGGGTCTACTTGAGTAGCAGGAATACTTGGGTCAGCCTCAGAAACTACTGCTATGATTTGAGCAGTTAAATCTTCTTTAATAATATCTGTAAAATTATGAATACATATCTGCTAAATAAGCTTGAATCATTCCTTCAAGGTATTCACAGACTATCAAATTAATAGACTCATCAACAAAGCGAATGAAAGAGTTACCTTCATATTTAACCATTTCCCATGATTCATTTAGATAAGAGGTTATGATTCCTTCCAGGAATCTGGCAATCATAGGAGTAGTTAGATCCTCTAAGCATACTTTCACTGCAATTTCTGATAGCAGGATTCCATCTGATATTTCTTTCTCAGTCAAAACTGGAGCTACAACTTGCTTAACTGGAGCAATCTCTTCCTCAGCTGGAGTTACCACTTCCTCAGCTGGAACAATCTCTTCCTCAGCAGGAGCTGTCTCTTCCTGATCAGTCATAACAACATCTGGAACTTCTTCTGGCTCAACTTGAGCAGATTCTGGCTGGGCAGACAAGACAACATCTGGAGCTATTTCTATATCAGCTGGAGGAGAGGCAGGAAGGTCTGAGACATCTTCATTGAACATCTCCCCCTGCCTGATTTCAGTAGCTACTGAAACCAGGCCCCTAGAGGAAGATGGCTCAGCAGATTTAGAAATGGATTGGATGGAGGCAGTTAGACGGTCAATGGAGGCTGCAAGGGGAGCGATTGCCTCGTCAATCATGGTTTTGATCGACGGGGTAATCAGCTCCACGATGCGGATGATAATCTCTGGAGAGATATCAAAAGAAGATGGATGAGAGGTGGATGGAGCAGCAGCAGATATGGTATGGGAGCTGGGATGAGAAATAATGGGGACAGGGGATCGAACTGGAGATACAGCAGGAGAGGGAGCAGGGGATGGGGAATGAATTGGGGAACGAACGGGAGATGCATGAGGAGTAAGAATTCTCTCTGATCCTAACAAATCGAAGCTAGGAGCAGATATCCTAGCCAGATATGCAGGCAGAGGAGAGGCTGGAGGAGACAGAGGAACAACCATAGTTGTTTCAGGTGCAGCAGAAGAAGAGGGTCGTACCTCAGCAGAAGTTGATGGTACTTCAACTGCGGCAGACGGCAATGCAGAGGAGGAGGAAGGGAGAGCTGAGCCAGCTTCAATAGGTTGAGGAGCGACTGATGCAGTCCTAGTGTCCTCAGATTGTGCTGGAGCAGATTTCACGAACGTCCTCTTCCACTTTGAGAACAGATGAGGATCCATCTTCTTGCTGGCATTGATTGTAGTTGCGGCAGAACTTAGCAGCTGGGGGAATTTCTCCTTAAGAAAAATTCCAATAACCCTTCCCAGGGTGACTTCCTTCTTTCCTGTCTTCTTCCTGATCAAATCAAACAGAACTGCAGCCCAATCGATCCTCTTTCGATTAACAATTGCACACATAAGTGCGAATTGCTGTCTTGTTATGTTATCATGGGCAGAGTGCTTCCCTAGGAGCACTTTTCCGACTACCTCAGCGAGGAACTTGATCTTGAAGGGGAAGTTTACCTTGAGCAGCTTGGTGGGAATGCCCTCGGCATGTCCCAGCTCGACCAGCATTCTTCCAAACTCCTGAGCGTCTTGCTCATAATCCTCATCACCAATAACTAAACCAAAAACATCAGAAAGAACGGCCGGAGTTAGGATAACTTCTACTCCGCCGATGGTACCGATCATCGATTCGTCTGTGGAAGACGACGTGAAAGCCCATTCTTTTATTTCTGGAATGTTAATCTTGATCCTTTCAGACATCAGCTTCTCTAAACCTTGATCCCTGCAGAGCTGGAGAACTTCCACTATTCCGGCATCGCAACTGCTGAAAGCTTCGAAATCTACACTGAATCCTGCATCGAACTTGACGACGGCTAGAACAGCTGGGGAAACCGCCATTGAATCACTGAAGAAACGCGAGAAGGAGGAGGAAGACGAAGGGGACGAAGCGGCAGAGAATCGCAAGCGGGAAAGCAGAATGCGAAAGGGCACGCTCCGTCGACGATAAAACAACAGATCTTTTAACCTAGGTCGACTATCGGCTTTATATTGGACCAGATATAGTCGGTCTATTAAAAAGATCTTGACCCGATGGTCGAACGGTCGTTCGACGATCGGCTCAGAAGCAGAGTAGTCGGACAATCGTTCGACTATTTCTGGCTTCTCAAACAACAGGCTAACGTCATCCAGAGATCGACGATGAGCCCAAACTGTTCGACGATGGTCGAACGTCGATCGACGATCTTCAAACAGATAAGCTATCATTAACCAGAGGTCGACGATAGGCTTAAGCCGTTCGACTATCTTCGAACGTCGTTCGACTATCTTCAAACAGATTTCAACATAGGCCGATAAAGTCACACTTAGTCTCGTCCATTGATCATGCCTAGTTGGACTAAAAAGAACAGATGCTTCTGTTCATCTAAAGGCTTGGTGAATATATCACCTCTCTGAAACTCAGTGGATATGAACTCAAGACAGATCTTGTTCTTTTCCACACAATCTCTCAGGAAATGGTGCCTAATCTCAATGTGCTTGGTTCTAGAGTGGTGCACTGGATTTTGTGCAATAGAAATAGCACTGGTACTATCACACATGATCTTGGTGTTCTTGTGTGAGTAACCATAATCCACAAGGTGGTTTTGAATCCACAGGATCTGTGAACAACAACTGGCAGCTGCTATATATTCAGCCTCTGCAGTTGAAGTTGAGACAGAAGCCTGCTTCTTACAGAACCAAGAGACCAATCTCTCTCCCAGGAACTGGCAAGTTCCTGAGGTGCTCTTCCTGTCAACTCTGCAACCAGCATAGTCAGAATCAGAATATCCAATTAATTCAAACTCTGACTCAGCTGGGTACCAAAGTCCTAGATTTGGACATCCTTTCAGGTATCTCAGGATTCTCTTTAGAAGAATCAGATGAGATTACTTGGGGTTGACCTGGAATCTAGCACAAAGGCATGTAGCAAACATTATATCTGGCCTACTTGCAGTTAGATATAATAGGGAACCAACAATGGCCCTATAATTCTTTTGATCAACTGGCTTGCCGTGATCATCAGAATCAATAACTACATTAGTAGCCATGGGTGTAGGCATTGCTGAAGCATCAGCCATCCCAAATTTCTTTACCAATTCCTTGGCATATTTGGATTGGGAGATGAAGATACCATCAGCATCTTGCTTAACTTGGAGACCAAGAAAGTAAGACAGCACACCCATGCTACTCATCTCAAACTTAGAGTGCATCAAGTTGGAAAACTTTTTGCATAGTTTGGGATCAGTGGAGCCAAAGATAATATCATCTACATACACCTGAACTAACAGGATTGTGTCCTTGTGATGCTTGACGAAAAGGATTCTATCAACTACTCCCCTAGTGAAGTTGTGCTCTAACAGGAAACTAGCTAAGGTCTCATACCAGGCCCTAGGAGCTTGCTTTAGTCCATAAAGAGCTTTTTGCAACTTGAAAACATGAGAAGGCTGAGTTGATGAAACAAACCCTGGTGGTTGTTCAACAAACACCTCTTCCTTAAGCTCACCATTCAGGAATGCACTTTTGACATCCATTTGGAACACCTTAAACTTCATGTAGGCTGCATAGGCCAAGAAGATCCTTATTGCTTCTAGCCTTGCAACAGGAGCAAAGGTTTGGTCATAGTCTATACCTTCCTCCTGTCTGTAGCCCTGAGCTACAAGCCTAGCTTTATTCCTTACTATGATTCCATTTGCATCTAACTTGTTTCTATACACCCACTTGGTGCCTATGATCAGTTGGCCTTTAGGTCTTGGAACCAAAGTCCAAACTTTACATCTCTCAAACTGATTGAGCTCCTCTTGCATTGCAATGATCCAGTGGGGATCTAGCTCTGCATCTTTAAAGGTGAGGGGTTCAACCTGTGAGAGGAAACAAGCATGCATCACATCCTGTCTTAATTGATGTCTTGTTTGCACACCAGCTGATATGTCTCCAATTACTTGAGATGTGGGATGATCTCTAAGTGTGACAATATCAGCAGGTGGGATGTGATCTTCAGCAACAGTTAGGATTAATTCCTCAGGAGGAATTTGATCTACTGTTGGTGGAACAACAACAGCTTCAACAGCTTCAGCAATGTCTTCATCACTGTCTGATTCAGTGATCTGAAGAGTTGAAAGTTGAAGGATTTCTTGAGGGGCATCATGTACCTGCAAAGAACTGGAGGAAGGAGAATTTTCTTTCTCCTTGTAAAACATCTGATGCTCATCAAATGATACATGCACAGATTCTTCTATCTTACAGGTTGATTTGTTATAAACCCTATAAGCTTTGCTTACTTGGGAATATCCAAGCATGATTCCCATTGAAGCTTTTGCTTCAAACTTTCTAATATATTCTTTATTATTGTTATGAATATAAACAGTACAACCAAAAACTCTAAGGTAATTAATTTTTGGTTTCTTTCCTTTAAGCAACTCATAAGGAGTTTTACACTTAAGTTTGTGTATCAAACTTCTATTCAAGACATAATTGGCTGTACTAACAGCTTCTGCCCAATAGGATAGAGGCATGTTAGCATCTGCCAACAATGTGCTAGCAGCTTCAATTAGTGTTCTATTCTTCCTTTCAACTACCCCATTTTGTTGGGGAGTTCTAGGAGCTGTGAAGCTATGTTTGATACCTTCTCTCTCACAGAATTCTTGGATGAGAAGAGAGTCAAACTCAGTACCATGATCACTTCTGATCAAGGCCACATGAGTAGAGTACTCAGTCTGCACACAAAGTAGAAAGTCTGTAAGGGCTTTGAAGTTATCAGACTTAGTTCTCAAAAAGAAAACCCAACTGAACCTAGAGAAGTCATCTACAATTACTAAAGTGTAATACTTCCCTCCTAAACTCTGTACATTTATTGGGCCAAAAAGGTCCAAATGTAACAAATACAGGATTCTAGGAGAATCACTTTTATTTACAGATTTAAATGAATTCTTGGTTTGCTTGCCTAGCTGACAAGCCTTGCATAGACTCTCCTTCTTGTAGGGGCAAGAAGGTAAGCCTCTAACAAGGTTGTGCTTAGATAACCTAGATATATTTTTCATGTTTACATGACTAAGCCTTTTATGCCATAAAGAATTATTATTAAGGGTTAATTCATTAAACAGGCAGATTTCAGAGTGAGATGAATTAAAATCTACTAAATATATATTGCCTATTCTATTACCTATTAAAACAACATTATTATTTAAAGTAATATTGCAAGAGGAGTTAAAAAAAGAAACCTGGTAGCCAGCATCACATAGCTGGCTAACTGAAATCAGATTATGCTTCAGTCCATTGACATAAGCAACTCTCTTGAATGTAACAGCTCCAATCGTGATCTTGCCATATCCTTCTGTCTGACCACAGCTGGAGTCTCCAAAGATAACCTTTGGGCCGAGCTTAGCTTTGAACTTTGACAGAAGCTCTTTGTTTCCTGTCATATGCTTAGAGCATCCACTATCCAAATACCACTTATTTTGAGTGATTGGATAGGCCTTCACCTGCAAAACAACTATTTAGACAGAGTGGACCCAGGTAACCTTGGGTCCCTTGTTTTTCACATAAGAAAAACTGGAAATATAAGAGAATGCAGGCTGAGGGTGATAACCTAGTGGGTGAGATCTCCTAGGTGGGATTCTCCATGCAGATGATGGGTCAACAAACCTAGGGTTTCTATTTTCATTTAGGTTTCTATGATATTGATTATGATTTTGAAAATCATGTTGAAATCGTCGATCGACGTTCGACGATGGGTGCTCAGATCGTCGACCTTCGTTCGACCATGGAGCTTCCGATCGTCGAGCTGCGTTCGACGCTTTTTGCATTTCTTTGAAAAACTTCTTTCTCTTTTCTCTCTTAGCCTTATTTAATGTTTTATTTACAAGGTTTACTTGCTCAGTGTTCTTCTTTCCACTAGCTGAAATGAAGTTCACTGGAGTTGAAAGATTATTTTTAAGCAAGACTGGGGGTTCACTGGGAGAAGCTCCTAAGCCTAATTTATCATTACCTGACCTAGTGTTAGTCATGCTGGTAATTTCTAACAGCTTAAGGCTTCTACCATTAAGGGATTCTTCTAATCTCTTAGACTTAGCTAATTCTATTTTAAGAAATTTGATTTCTTCACTACAAGTAGTGAGTTCTTCCTTTAACCTAACATTTTCAGAGGCTATTGATTCAGAGTCAGTTAGCCTATTTCTAAGTTCTTTTATCTCTTTTTTTGAACTAATTAAATCTAAACATAGAGATTTAAAATCTAACTTAAACTCTTCTGAAGTAAAATCATAAGATGAAAGTACCTCATCTTCAGTAGGCATCTCTTCATCAGAATCAGAACTCTCTGCAGCAGAGTGGTTGCTGCAGGCATCTATTGCCATGAGGCAAACTTCTTTGGCCTTCTTCTCTTCCTCATCTTCACTGGAGCTTGATGAGGAGGATTCTTCATCAGAATCACTCCAGGTTTCAGCAATGAAGCCTCTCTCCTTCTTCTTGTTTTTGTAGGAGGATGGCTTGGAGTGCTTCCTGTGTTGTTCTTTGTCTTTTCTCTTTTCCTTGTTCTTCTCCTCTGGACACTCTGGCAAAATGTGTCCAGGCTTCCTGCAACCATAGCAAATAATTTCTTTAGCAGGAGATCGATCATACCTTGGTTTGTCTTTATAGCGTGAAGACTTCTTTCTGAACTCCTTTCTCCCCATTTTGAGAAACCTCTTGGCAAACAGTGCCATAAGTTCCTCATTGGATTGGCTGCCTTCAGAAACATCTGCAGCCTTAAGAGCTAGAGATTGCTCTTTTCTTGTTGGAGTGGGGGTCTTGGCTTCAGCTTCTGCTTCTCTGGTCTTCAGCACTTGCTCAAAAGACTTGAGCTTGCCGAGGAGAGCTTCAGTTGAGATCTCATTGGTACTTCTGGATTCTTTGATGGGCCAGATTCTTAGATCCCATGTGCTAGGGAAGCACATAAGAATCTTATCATTGACCTCTGTCAATGATATGTCCTTGTCCAGGGTCCTCAGCTCATTGATGATTGAGCTGAGCCTGGTGTACATCGCTTCAACTGATTCAGCATCAGTCTTCTTGAAGTTCTCATACTGTGAGATAAGGTTGGACCTCCTGTCCTTCCTTTCATCAGCTGAACCAGCTACAATCTGGTTCAGTGTGTCCCACATGGCCTTAGCTGAGGAGCAGTCAGCCACCTTCTGGAACACCTCATCAGACATAGTCTGAGCCAGTATGTTCATTGCTTTGGCATCAGCAATTTTGGCCTTCTTGTATTCATCATTATAGTCTGGAGGAGGCACTGCACTCATATCAGATGATGAGGCAGTGGCTGCAGCAGGTGCTCTTGGGGGACCTGACAAAATAGAAGCAAAAATACTTTCATCAATAGAATTCATATAGAGTTTGATCCTTGCCTTCCAGATGCCAAACTTTGCTAAGTTGCATGCTGGAGGTCTGGTGCTAGAATAATCCTTAGACTGGGCCATGATAGTGAATATCTATAAGCTCTTGGTATCTATCAGGATCTTGTGACTTAGGTGTTAGCCTATACAGTCAGTCAACCTGGCTCTGATACCAATTGAAAGTGAAGGGATAGATACTACTCTAGAGGGGGGGTGAATAGAGTTATCAAATTTTGCACAAACAAAACTTAATATTCTACCCAACTCCCTTGGAGTGAAGTGCGGAATGAAAAGATTATAGATATTGATTTAACCTTAAAGCCTAACACAAGTGATGTGTACAAACACAAGCTAACTGTAATTACAGTTAAAGCTTGGAAAACCTAAACAGCAACTAGCAACCTAGCTATATCTATTCACAGCCACAGTACAGGAATTAAACAGTTGAATCCAGACGACACAAGGAAATTTATAGTGGTTCCCCAAACAACTTGGGTACGTCCACTCTTCTACCCACACGGTAGGAATCCACTCAGGTTTTTGATCAGGTGCCCTGCCACCAACAAAATCTGCTTCAGGTAGATTCAGAAACCCTTTAGACTTTTGATCAGGTGTCTAAAAACCAAGCACAGGTTTTTGATCAGGTACCCTGCCACCAAGGGATACTTTTGAAGGGAGTAATAACCCTGTACAGGAGGGGGAAGAAGGTTAAGATGTCTTCTCTATTTTACAATAGATTAGAGAAGCACAAAAAGCTTGCACTGAGCTAGAATGCTCTAAAGAATCAAGGCTCCCCTGGCTCAAAGATGTCCAGGTGAAGTCTTGCTTCAGTGCAGAGAAAACTCTTCAGAAAGTTCTGAAGGAAAGAGCTACAGGAAGAAAGTAAACGATAAAAAGAAACAGTCTTCAAGCAGCAATCTTCTTCTTCTTCTTCTTCAAAGAAACTCTGAGTTGAACTTCCTGAAAGCAGGAGAACTCAGGTGAAGAAGAGATGAAGATCTTAACACTTCTCAGTTAGATGGAGTTTGCTGAGAGCAGGAAGCTTGAGCTTGATGAAGGCTTGAGTGCTTTTGAATATGTGTGTAACACTAGCTTCAATCCTTCTTCAAAGGGTCCTTTAAATATTATCAGCAAGCAACGGCTCTCTTCCATTTGAATTATTTGTCTTCTTCTGAGCCTTGAGACCTGGGCTATAAATATCAAAGAAGACAGAAATATCTCTGCAGCAAAACATTCTATAAAAAGGAATAAACCTCTTTCTAAGAAGCTGCAGGCTTAAATCAAATAATCAGATAGACTAAATAAAGTCACATCAGAAACAATCTCTTTATAGCAAAAGAAGACTTTTCAGTCTAACGGCTATAAAGGGCTGTCAGCAGATAAAGTAAATTAAAATGACAGCTAATAAGACAAACAACTTTATCTTAAAAGATTTTAACTCAGGCAATAAGAATGGAGCAAATAAAGCCTGGAAACTTTATCATACAGCTTAAAATACTGTGCCAGAAAATGTATTAATTAATTAAATATAATAAATAAATACAAAATACAAAGGCAGACAGAAAACGTCGAACGACCTTCGAAGATCGTCGAACGACGCCAGGAGATCGTCGAACTATCGGGCAGATAGTCGAACGATCCAGATAGTCGAGCTATCAAACAGATAGTCGAGCTACCGCAGCAGATAGTCGAACTATCAGGACAGATAGTCGAACTATCAGATAGTCGATCTATCTAGGACAGATAGTCGAGCTATCAAGCGCACAGAGATAGTCGAACTATCAAGCAGATAGTCGACCTACCTCAGAAAACAGATAGTCGATCTATCAAAAGATAGTCGAACTATCAAAACAAACTAGATAGTCGATCTATCAACAGATAGTCGAACTACCAGCGCAGAACAGATAGTCGACCTATCAACCGATAGTCGAACTACCAGCGCAGAACAGATAGTCGACCTATCAACCGATAGTCGAACTACCAGCGCAGAACAGATAGTCGAGCTATCAACAGATAGTCGAACTATCAGCGCAGAACAGATAGTCGAGCTATCAACAGATAGTCGAACTATCAGCGCAGAACAGATAGTCGAGCTATCAACAGATAGTCGAACTATCAGCGCAGACAAAGCGTCGACCAACTGATAGACGATCGTCGATCAGCCGATAGACGATAGTCGAACGGCGTTCGACTATAGTCGAACGAAAAACCTACTTAACCAAATTCTCAATTTGGAAAAGCGAGGACTCTACAGCTAGACTCCTAACCATTGACCATAGATATTTCTTGGGTCAAGGAGCACAAAGGAGAGGACTAAACTCAAATCAAACTAGGGTACCAACACTTTGCCTGCCTGCTCTGTGCTTTCAATAGCCGATCCCTGATCAAACGAATCTGGGCCTCTGTATCTTCCACGAAATCTGATCCGAGAGCTCGAGTATCCACATCCTGAACCCAAGATAGCGGTGTCCGGCACTTCCTACCATAGAGTGCCTCATAAGGAGCAATCCCGATACTGGCCTGGTGGCTGTTGTTGTACGAGAACTCAATCAATGGCAGTAGCCTCTCCCAAGGCTTCCCCGTATCCAATATACATAGCCTTAGCAGGTCCTCCATAGTCCTATTTGTCCGCTCCGTCTGGCCGTCGGTCTGCGGATGGAAGGCAGTGCTAAAGGTGAGCCTGGAACCCAAGTAAGCATGCAATGCCCTCCATTCCCTTGAGGTGAAGCGACCGTCTCAGTCCGAAATAATAGACCTGGGGACTCCATGGTATCTGATGAACTGCTCCACAAACACTCTCACCAACACAGCAACTGGGGCATCCTTTCTGACCGGAATGAACCGCGCTACCTTGGTCAGTCTGTCTAAAATAACCCAGATGGAATCGTGCCCAGAGTGGGAGCGAGGCAATCCGTGAACAAAATCCATGCTAATGTCCTCGAACTTCCACTCTGGGACTTGCAGCGGCTATAATAGACCACCCAGGCTCTTGCACTCTGCCTTCACTCGCTGGCAGGTCTCGCAGTGTGTCACAAAATAGATGATCTCCCTCTTAATCCCTGGCCAGTACATGGTCTTCTGTAAATCTTCCCACATCTTGGTGATGCCGGGATGCACTGAGTATCTGGAGCAGTGTGCCTCCTTGAGGATGTCATCCCAGATACCATCTCCTACTGGAATGTATACTCGACCACGAAATCGAAGGAGATCGTCCTGCAGCGTGTAGTCCTCATACTTGCCCCTTTCCAAAGTGCCAAAAATAGGCTCTAAATCAACATCCAATCTCTAATGTGTAACTATGCGCTCCCGGATATCATCATCGTTGACCAAAGAGCTCAAGTAGTCTCTGTACACCACTGGCTCGGCCTCCGAAACCATGGTAATGTGTATATCCTCCAACATGCGTAACAGCTCTGTAGACATCACCCGAGGCTCTGGTCCAGAAGTGCTGGCTCTCCTGCTCAAGGCATCCGCAACAGTGTTCGCCTTCCCCAGGTGATAATGCATCTCATAGTCATAATCGTAGTGGAACTCAAGCCATCTCCTCGGGAGCAAGTTTAGATCCTTCTGCGTGTCAATGTACTTGAGATTCTTGTGATCTGAATAGATATCACAATGGATCCCATATAAGTAGTGTCTCCATGTCTTGAGGGCGAATACCACAGCCCCAAACTCGAGATCATGTACTGGATAGTTATGCTCATGCTTCTTCAACTGTCGTGAAGCATAAGCGATAACATGTCCATGCTGTATTAGGACAGCACCCATCCCCTTATAGGAGGCATCTGTATAAATCTGTAATCCTTCACTCCCAGATGGAAGTACAAGGATGGGGGATGAAGTGAGTCGGTCCTTCAGCTCCTGAAAAGCTGCTTCGCACTGCTCTGTCCAATCAAACACCGCATCCTTCTTTATCAAGGACGTGTGGGGGAGGGCTATCCTTGAGAACCCCTCAATGAACTTACGATAGTAACCTGCTAAACCCAATAAACTGTGGATGTATGACGCTGTCTTTGGTCGTGGCCAATCCCGCACTTCCTCTACTTTGGCTGGATCTACTGCCAATCCAGACCCACTGATAGTATGCCCTAGAAAAGCCACCTCCTGTAGCAAGAACTGGCACTTAGAGAACTTTGTGTACATCTGAAATTCCCTCAGCCTTTGTAAGACCTGTGCTAGGTGCTCCGCATGCTCCTCCTGAGTCGGGGAGTAAATCAGGATGTCATCGATGAATACTATGACAAAGAGATCTAAATAAGGTTCAAATACACGGTTCATGGGCGTCATGAATGCTGAGGGGGCATTCGTGAGCCAAAATGGCATGACCGTGAATTCGTATAATCCATAACGTGAACTGAATGCTGTCTTCGGTATATCTTCCTCCCGGATGCGAAACTGATAATAGACGGATTGTAAATCTAGCTTAGAGAACCAGAAGGCTCCATGAAGTTGATCAAACAACTCATCTATCCAGGGCAATGGGTAGGTGTTCCAAACCGTCAACCGGTTCAATTCCCTGTAATCTATACATAGTCAGAGGGATCCATACTTCTTCTTCACAAATAAAACTGGTGCTTTCACAGTGACGAACTCGGCCGCACAAATCCCGACTCCACAAGTTCCTGCAGCTGAGTCCTGAACTATGCCAACTCTCTAGGAGCCATCCTGTAAGGTGCCCGGGACACTGGTCTCGCCCCCAGCACAAACTGAATCCTGAAATCAAAGTCCTGAGCTGGTGGTTGTCCGGGCAATTTCTCCGGAAACACATCGGAGAAATCTCGAGCTACAGGGATGTCAGCTATGGAACTCTCTACTACTGCCATCTCGAAGCAAATGAGGTACACCTCCTCCCCCTGCTCATAGGCCTTGACAGCCTGTACTGAAGATAAAGAAAGGTGGGGGATGAGACGGATACCTTCAATGGTGACGTAGGAATCTCCATGTCTGAGTGTGATCCTCTTAGAGGGGCAGTCTATCTGAGCATGGTTCTAATAGAGCCATGTCATGCCCAAAATCAAATCGAAGTCTGGTAACTTCAAGACCGCTGCCAGAGCTTCGAACGCCTTGCCTCCGATCTCGGCCTCCATATTGCACCTAACTGTAGTCCGTAGCTCCAATCCATCAGGAAGACGTACCCTCCTCTCTACGCCAGGGAACCTTTCCATGCCCTCTAGTCCTTCAATAAAGGTGTCCGACACAAAAGAGTGCGAAGCACCCATGTCGAAGAGGGTATGAGCGGGCTTGCCGCTGATCATACCTATGCCTGGGTTTTGTTTGAGTTCAAAGATAAAGATTATTTCTAAGGTTCTCAAGGTACTTATTAAAGTTGAAATTTCTAAATCTTGCAATAATTAAAGTACATGTAATCACTTCCTCGGGGTTCCTCTGCTCCGTGAGGTCCAACGCATACACCTGCTCCCGGTCTCGGCCTCGGCCATAGTGTCCTCGGCCTCGGCCTCGACCTCGTCCTCGTCCTTGGCCCTGGTGAGCTGGAGGGGCCACTGGAGGATGAGGAGGAGGAGGGAGTGGGTGGATCTTATGTGGGCACTGCGACCTGATGTGTCCAAGCTGGCCGCATCCAAAGCATGTGAGCTGTCTCTGGCCACGATCCTCCTGTCTCATCGGCTCGTGAGTCTGTAGAGGTGGGGGAGCCAGCACTGTAGGAGGCCTCTGCTCCTGCCTGTAGATGGGACGATGACATCCCCCACCCCTCCTGTAGCTGATAACCTTGCCCCTCTAGGATGCCCTGCTACCATCTCCGGATGACGACCCCTCTAGCGGTCTCTTCCCTCTGCCTTGTACCATCAGCTGGTCAGCCTCCAGCTTCTTCGCCATCTCAATGATCTGTGCAGTGGTGCCATGCGATATAAACAATAAGGGCTGTCTCAAGGTGTCCCGGATCCTATGGTAGAACCTCTTAGCATACTTCCGGTCATCCCAGTCATAGAATACCGAGAACCTAGCAGAGTGGCATAACTCTCTCTGATACTAGATCACGGATCGGCTTCCCTGTTGGAGGTTCAGAAATCTAGCTTCCAAGGAATCTCGGTCTGTGGAGGATACGTAGTTCTCCAAGAACTCATCATTGAATTCCTCCCAGGTAATATTCATCAGCTCCCTGTAAGCGTATGTAGAGTCTTGAACCGACTTCCACCACCTCTTCGCATGAGCCTCCAGTGCTGAGGTGGCAAGAGGGATAGCCTGTCTGATGTGACAACTGATGCCAGCTAGCAGCTCCTGAATGGTCTCTAACCACTCCTCCGCCTTCACGGCATCTTCTTTCCCGCGGTACACCGGTGGAGATAGACTCATAAAAGCATTCAACAAGTTCGACCCGGGGTTTGGCAGCTGTGCCGGGGCTTGCTGGGATTTGAAGGCATCCAGGATAGCCGTCAGAGTTTGCCCCATCTCTGTCTGTATGAACGGAATGGCAATCGGAGGGGGAGGAGCCGCATCCTGTGGAGGCTGCATAAAGGTAAGGTAAACATAAAAATTGGCCTAACTCATTGTTTAATGGACTGTTTTACGTGACTTTTTGCACATGGGCATACCATTACTTCCGCTGCATAATTTGTCCGCAAACTAATGCTCGAGCGGGGTGTTCCAGTGTTGTGGACTTCTTTCTCATATGATCGTTTGTTCAAGTGATACCAGTTTGTAAGATCCGTTTCCCCTTTCTCCAGGGCTAACCCGGATCTTATGCCCAGAACCGCTGCCTTATGGTGACACTAACACACAGGTTAGTCGACACCGCAAGTCCCCGATTCTGCCGGCTAGTACGATCATAAACCTGTCGACCAATATGAGAAATAGAAGTATAAAACAGAGTAAATATCACAGTCCACAACCATAGTCTAATATGAAAATGAAAGTGAATAAGGGTTTATTCCCAGTACATCAATATCAAATCACTCTCTCTCAATCTAACAGCAGCGGAATCTAACATCTCAACTCATCACACATGAACATGTGATCTAGTAGTAGTAGTAGGTGGTATCGGTATCTGCTCCTCAAGTCCTGGATCCTTGACGTGCTGCTCCATCTCCTCGTGCTCCTAAAATGATATGGTAACCGACCATTAGACAAAAAGACTAAGTCGTTTCCTCCGCACCTCGCCCCGCAACTCCTAGGCACCAAGCGGGAGGACGAAGCAGAGGACAACAAGGGGTAGCAAAAGTGGAAGCAAGTGACAAGAGTTAACTAGCAGTTGTAATAGGTATTGTTATCCTACTCTAGCAGTTCTAAGTATGTAGTATAAGTAAGTAAAAGCAGTACTAGTAAAAGATAAGAACTGGAAGTAAGAGCAGGAATAAAGTAAGCTGAAATGTAAAGCTATCTATCATCACAGATGTACCTTAACTTATAAAAATGCCCATACAAATTTATAAGTTAAGGTTTCTAGGAATTGTAACTTATCATATAAACGACCCCATACTAATTTATATGATAAGGATCTATGAAGCGTATGCCCTAATATGAATGGATGTTATGATGCAATTTATGTAGCAGGCAAGTGCAACTCAAACACAATGACTCCGTGATCACAGACCTTTAGTTCCCACTTTTCGAGAGCTAGCATCACTCTCAGGTACCGCCGTTGTGGCTACGGCAGTAGCAGAACAGGCGCTTCCGCTTTCTAGGCGGGTATACACACTACCAGGCCAAGACCTCTCCTGTACACCTCTGTACACCGACAAGTGCACTCTAGAGTCTCTGCGTACTATTGCTAGCTACCTGCTAGAATTTTAGGTCGGGTATACGTCCTCAAGGATTGTCTGCCAGACCGCAGTATTAAACAACATACTGGCCCTTCCACCCGTACACCTCACCCGAGTCACTGTACTGTCATCAGTGTGACGATTGGCCCAGTACCGCATGACCCACCACCATTTATGCACATGCAAGTATTTCATCTCGAGCCTCCAGCTCGTAGGACCAACCTGTCCTGATTCCTCCAACCCTGCCTGGGTGAGCAAGTAAACCAAACACTTCCTTCCAACTCTACACGGGTGAGCAAGTAGTCAACAGACTCCAAGTCCCCCCAACCCGGCATGAGTGAATATATAACTCATCAATTCCCTCCAAATCTGCACGGGTGAGCAAGTAGTCAATAGACTCCAAGTCCCTCCAACCCGGCACGAGTGAGAACAAGTACAGTTTACCTAGCCTATTAGGCTACTCTTGCCTACGGGTTATTATACTTAGTGAAAATGCCCAATGAAGGTGTATCGGGGGAACTAGGATCCAAGATGGAATTAAAATCCAAAGTTCCCTTTCGCAAGGATAATTACTTTTAATTGATGTCTACCCATAATCCACACTCAACTCTCATTGTTACTCTTAGTTGACCATAATGACTTAAGTTGTTATCGGGAGGGCGATGGTCTTCCGCCGACCTCCATTCCAGTGGTTACCCAATGACTTGCACCTTTACTCTCATCACTAAGACGATACTAACCACCAGGGTCATACTTCCAATCATGTTCTCTAGTTCAATTGTTGATCTATCCCCTGGTGGGCCTATAGTATAACCTTCTTTTACTATGCGCAACCCTTGACCTAACTCCACCCTGGAATCCAACTTCTAAATACTTGGCCCATATGTCTCAAATTATTTATACTAGGGTGGTATGGACCTATATGATGACCATGATGTTTTTTATAATTTTTCCAATTATTTATATCATTAAATTAATTTCTTCAAATAATTCTTCAAGTCATTTAACACATGAAGTATATCATATCATAATCCTAATGTTGTGAGAAATTATTCTGACCTATAACAAAGTGAAATATCACTGTCTTCCAAGATTTATAATTTTCCTTTAAGTATTTCTATTTATTCCTTAATTAATACAAAATCATCATAATTATCATTTTACAAAAGAAGTATAAGAAATTCAACTACCAAAATTCTAGGAAAATTACAGAGCATATAAGACATTAATTTAACAATAATGGCAGAGTTTCATAAACCTCTATTGTAACGCCCCCGTTTTTTCTGCGATTATTTAATTCTCTTTTGGCGTTACGTTGATGCGTTTTCGTGGCTCGTACCATTTGTGGAATGTGATCTTAACTCCTTAGAACTAGGTGCCCTATTTTGTAGCCGGTTGGCAAGATCTCCCTAGCAAGCCGAGTCATTTTGGGTGACCCGGTGTGGCCTCTCGGGGGATGCTTGTGTTTTGGCTTCGGGAGAGTATAACTCGAGTTCTATTCGTCGAAAGTTATTTTCGACTTCGCCCTTGTGTTCGTAGCATGGATATTTAGCTACGGTACGAATTTCGTCGAATTCCGAGATAGTTTGGTTTTCGCGTCGTTTTTGGTGTGCCATTAGTAAAACCTATTAGAGAATTCTCTTAATTTAATAAGGGAGCCGGCGGTTAGGATTCGGTTTTGCTGAACCGATGCATTTAAAGCTTATAAAAAGGCTTTATTAAAAAGTAGCGGGCCACTCTCTTCTTTCTTCCCAAGACCGAAACTGTCGCCTTCTCCTGTTCGCGGAAAACAGAGGAAACTGTCGGACCTGCTTCTCCTTCGGACGGCGATTCCAGGAGTGTTCGTGGACGGATTTCGATTCCGAAAGTGGCGTTGTCTTGGTCTCCCTCAGATCTACGTTTTGATGGTAAGAGGTTTGTTTTTCGTGGAGTTTTAGGAGACTTGGATTTTCGGTTTCTTGTGGTTTTCCGCCATTAATGTGCGGGTTTGCTTGTTAGGTGCTTCTCCTTCTAGTGCAGAATGAAGAGGAGGGAAAGCCGACCAAGCTTCGCCGGAAATCGAGGTAAGTGGTATTCTTGCCCTTGCCTTTGTTGTTCTTTTGAATTTTGGAATGTTTCCCGGTTAGCCCTAGGGTAGAAACCAAACATATTCTCCTTTATCTTGCTAATTTTAGGGCTTAGATTCTCCTATGAGCCCCCTCCTTGGGCTGTTTGCTCAACCCGATGGTTGTTTTGACCATTTGGACTCCAGATTTGTTGTTCTAGTTGGGTGCTTTTGCGGGTGGAGCCGAGAGAGAGAGAGAGAGTGAGGGAGGTTGTTGTGGTAGGGCTCTGGTTAGAACCAGTCTTGGTAGACTCTCGGGTTTTGGTGTCGAGTGTGGTGCACACACTCAAAGCCAAAAGCCGCCCAGACTTGGCGTTGAGTATGGTGGACACACTCAAAGCCATAGTTCAGTTTGTTCTTTGCGGCTGAGTGGTGGGGTGATTGAGTGAAAATTTTCGTCTAAGTCAAAATCGACGAGAATCATCCTTGATTCCCGCCGATTTCGACGTGATTCCCACCGATCGGCGAGAATCATCCTTGATTCCCACCGATTCGACAAGAATCATCCTTGATTCACGCCGATTCGGCAAGAATAATTCTGGATTCCCGTCGATCGTCAAGAATCATCCTTGATTCCTGTTGATCGTCGAGAATTCTTTTGGATTCTCGCCGATTCGGCGAGAATCACCCTGCATTCCCGCCGATTCGGCGAGAATCAGTCGGCATTCCTGCCGACCTCCTTTTGTTGGCGTTGGTTTAGGGTTTTCCTGCGGAAATGAACTTTGGCGTAGAGTGAGTTGACCTCACTCAATGCCAAAGCTGCTTTGGCGTTGAGGGAGGTAGACTCACTCAACGCCACTGTTAGGTTTTATGGTTTTGCTGAAGGCGTTGAGGGAGTGGACCTCACTCAACGCCATAACTGTTTTGGCGTTGAGTGAGGTTAGCTCACTCAACGCCGCTGCTTCTTTTGCTGAAGGCGTTGAGGGAGTAGACCTCACTCAACGCAATGACTGTTTTGGCGTTGTGTGAGGATAGCTCAATCAACGCCAGAGCTGTTCTTGCGGAAGGCGTTGAGGGAGTGGACCTCACTCAATGCCATGGCTGTTCTGGCGCTGAGTGAGGTTAACTCACTCAATGCCAAGGTCTAGTTAAGCGTTGAGTGGGTCCCACTCGACGCCAAGCCGTGTTGAGAGATTTCTACACTATTTCCCTTACCTCGATTTTCGTTCCCGAGTGAATTCCCTGATTATATTTGTAATTTCTTTGTCAGCCATGTTTCTCTTTCCTAATGGCCGTATTGTGGTCGTGGTTAGTAGTGGTTGGTTTAAGCTCTTCATGGGGGAGGTGTTGTGCAATTTAGCTAAGGCCACCCTTATTCTTCTATCTTGCTCCAGGTACGGGTTGGGCAAGGGGGTGAAAGGTCCCTTGTGCTTTCACATGTAGACCCTTGAGCTTGTTGGCTTGGAAATGGTGGTTGAGGGACTGAGTTTGCCTCCAACCCGGATCCATGCTATTTGTTTTTACTACTACCATCTCCCACAACTTAGGGTGTTAGAAGTTTCTTCCTTGGTAGATTGCAGCACTTTGGGCTCTTGGTAGCCTAGTAGACCCTGCAGGATGTAGTTTCTGGGCAGGGTTGGTGCTATTTCCTTGCACGTAGTGCATTTCTTATTGTCTTGCCTTTGGCAGTTGTGACTTTTACTGCTGTGTGTTTTCCTCTTTTATTTATTCCCTGGTTGACACTTGCTTGCAGTTTTTTTCCTTGTTTTGCTTGCTGAGGTATTCTTTCTTCTTTTGAATGCCTCAAGTTCTGAGCAGTAGCCGGTTTGGTGGCTAGGTTGCGGTGGTGTTGCTGTTGGTCTCTTGGACTTTGGAGATCTTGTTGCTTTGTTAGTGAGGTAGTTTTTCAGTACTTTTCTTACAGACAAACATATTTGCCCGTGGGTTCGTGTCAGGTTGTTGGCGCCCACTGGTAGTTTTTACCCTTGTACTAGATATATTACTTTTGTTGCTACCATTTTCTAGAGATAGTCTACTTGCTCTGGGGAGGATTTATGCTAGGTTGCTAGTTATTTTAAAACTACATTTATTATTATTGTAAATATATTGCATGATCAGCATGATTTATATAAGTAAATCACTATTTTCCAAGCAGCGTATAAAGATCGTTTTCCTATATATAATATAAATTAAATGTAGAGTCTTGCATAGCATAAGTGGTCCTCTTAGGGCTTTTATGCTCTTCTTAGGATGTCAAACCTGAATAAAATATTTTTCCGCAGCGCTTAAGTATAGTTTTTAACTGTGGACTAGGTGATCCACCGAGCCGAGGGATACGGCCTCTAAAGTATAACTGATTTTCTAATTATTAAACTCATAAATTTCTTTCATAAAGAGTAGTAGTTAGTTTTGCCAGAGCTTCAGCAGTTATCCCCTGCTTGACGTGGCATCATGACGCACGTTTTCTCATACTCTGATAATTCTTTAATTCGAAGAAAATACGGGTTGTGACAGTTGGTGTCAGAGGGAGGTTGCTTGACAAGTTAGTTGGGCAACCTTCCTTTGATTGCTTTAGTAGTTCAGCATCATGTCATTCACACACCAATATGTCATCAGCACGTCTTGGCAAAAGCACGAACACTACACTCATAGCATAACATAAAGTTACGGGGTATATTATATAATATGGGATGCATAATATGTGTTCGTATATGGATCCACCATAGGGGCAACATGTGAGGGTTATGTAGTATGGGATGCATAACCTCACCATATGGCTGCGACTAGCACATTTTCTTTTCTTCGTTGCATGCGAATGTTATGTAGTATGGGATGCATAACATTTTCATGCGTACGCCGCTCATAACATGTATTAGGGCCTTTTTAGAATGCATAGCACAAACATGCATATCATAACATTGCATAAGCACAACGTGCCAAGCTAAAGACTGGCATGATGACATATGTACACACGTAAGTTTTCGAGTCAAAAATAATATAAAATCATGCATTCCCGATCTAGGCACAAGAATTAGTATGGTGGTGGTTAACCATCCTAGGTTAGGGCATAACATCAATTTTTGTAAAAAGATAAACTCCCAGAGCAAGTTTAGCAGCTTTAAGTTCATATCTATATATGCATTGTCTGTACTAGTAGTTGGGTCTAGCTGTTGTACTAGGATCTAACTAGTGTTGCTATGACTTTAGAATGGCAAGACGTCCTTCAACTAGATCAACTCCCCTGTCTGAGGGCGAGTCATCTAGAGCTCAGAATGATGCGGTAATCGAAAGCTTGCGGCAGAGTAGCGATTCCTTCAGCAGGCAGTTGGTGGAGGTGCGAGCCCAGATTCAGTCTTTGGTAGTAGTTGTGGCAGGTCAGACTCAGGGAGTGCAAAGCCCTGCTGGGGGGATTGTTGTTCCTCCCCCTCCTGCACCCTTAAGACCTCCTGTGGTGGTGCCAGCGGAGATGGCCTTCATCTCGCAGTTTCAGTGGCTGAGCCCTCCCACATATGACGGGAAGGCAGATTTCATGGTGTTAAACAACTAGCTGATCTCCATGGAGGATATGTTCTCGTACTCAGGGATTGCAGACGATCAAAGGGTGATGATAGCCGCCTATCAGCTTATTGGATTGGCTAAGAGTTGGTGGCTGAGAGAGAAGGAGAGCTTGGTAGCTGGATGCTCTTGGGAGGTGTTCAAGGAGATGCTATTGAGGAAGTTCTTACCCTCGGTCGAGCGTGACCGCCTCATGAATGACTTCCTCCATCTGAAGCAAAGGCAGCTCACGGTGGGTGAGTATGAGATAGAGTTCAGCAAGCTGAGCCATTTTGCCCCAGGATTGATCAGCATTGAGGCTGATCGAGTTAAGCGATTTCTCGGTGGTTTGAGGAGTATTGGTCAGAGACTTATGTAGGAGTAGTGGAGGCTGCTCTAAAGGTGGAGGCTATTGAGACCGCGAAGAGCAGAGGACAGCAAAGTAGGAAGGATAAGAGGAAGTTTGTAGAGGAAAAGAAACCCCAGGTACCCGGTACGGTTCCATGGAAGAAGAGCAAAGTGGTGTGCAGGTTCTGTGGCCGGTCAGGCCACCCTGTCGAGAGATGTTTCAAGAGGGCAGCAGCTCAGAGGAAGGAGAAGGTTCATGCGATTCAGGGTGCTCCTAGGAGAGATGTCTCCTGTTCTGTTTGCAAGCGACCCGGGCATGATGCTGCCCAGTGCTGGTCCAAGGATAAGGTCTGTTTTCAGTGTGGGCAGAAGGGACACATCAAGTCTAGGTGTCCTCAGGTCCAGCCTGCTCTTCATGCAGTTCCTCTTCAGGAATTACCTCCGCCCCAGCGTGTGGACAAGGGAAAGGGAAAGCTGAACGTGATCTCTTCCGAGGAGGCTGAAGCTTCGACTCAGGTCATCTCAGGTTAGTTGTCTTCCAGCCTGAATGTTTTGTTCTTGTCTTACTAGAATGTTTGTTGTATTGTTGTGGTAGTTCCTTAGTTATATATGTTCCTATAGGGAAGTTTAAGGTGGAGAACTGCTGGGCGCGGGTTCTGTTTGACTCCAGTGCTACCCACTCGTTCGTGGCTAGAGCCTTTGTAGAGCGACATCGGTTGACTTTAGATCGAGTTCGGGATACCTTTCGTGTCAAGTTCCCCTCTGGTGAATCTGTGTTGTCAGATTTGGGTATGTTAGATTGCCCTGTTTTGTTGGGGGACTTCCTTGTGAAGGCAGACCTGAAGATGATTGATCTGGAGGACTTCGATGTTATTTTGGGCATGGACTGGCTGTCAAGGTATGATGCAGTCATTCAGTGCAAAGGGAAGCGCTTGGACTTCATCAGGGACGAAGGTCAGCCCGGAAGCGTGTATGCTGATTTGAGCCAGGATTCTTCTGTCATCTCTGCGGTATGTGCTCAGAAGCTTTTTCTTTCAGACTGTTTTGCTTGTTTGGTCTCGGTGGTTGGGACCGCTGTTAGTGTACCGCACTTAGAGGAGATTCCAGTTGTTCGTGATTTCGCCGATGTTTTTCCTGATGACCTTCCTGGTCTTCCTCCCGAGCGGCATGTTGAGTTTGTGATCTATTTGGAGCCGGGTATACGTCCTATTGCTAAGGCGTCGTACCAGATGGCCCCTCGAGAGCTAGAGGAGTTGCGTATCCAGTTAGATGAGTTGTTGGCAAAAGGGTTTATCTGGCAGAGTTCGTCGCCTTGGGGTGCTCCTGTTCTATTTGTGAAGAAGAAAGATGGGTCAATGCGGCTTTGCATCGACTATAGGGAGTTAAACAAAGTCACAATTAAGAACAGGTACCCTCTGCCGAGGATCGATGATTTATTTGACCAGTTGCGCGGTAGCACGGTCTTCTCCAAGATTGACCTTCGTTCAGGCTATCATCAGCTTAGGATCCGTGAGACAGATATTCAACGGACTGCGTTTAGATCGAGGCACGGACATTTTGAGTTCTTAGTGATGTCGTTTGGATTGAACAACGCTCCATCAGCGTTCATGGATATGATGATCCGGGTGTTCAAGGATTTCCTAGAAAAGTTCGTGGTGGTCTTCATCGATGACGTGTTGGTTTATTCTCGCAGTGCTGAGGAGCATGAGCAGCATCTGCGCTTGGTTCTATCGGAGTTGAGGAACCATAAGTTATTCGCCAAGTTAAGCAAGTGCGAATTTTGGTTGCCTCAGGTCTCGTTTCTAGGCCACGTGGTGAATGAGGATGGGATCTCGGTTGACCCGGAAAATATCGCAGCAGTGATGGATTGGAGTAGGTCGGGCACGCCCAAGGAGATCAGGAGCTTTCTAGGATTGGACGGCTACTACAGGAGGTTTGTGGAGGGTTTCTCTACCCTAGCTGCACCTTTGACTAAGCTGACTCAAAAGAACGTGGCTTTTGTTTGGAGCGAGAAGTGCGAAGAAGCCTTCCTGGAGTTAAAGAGGAGATTGTGCACTGCTCCTGTTCTGACCCTACCTACCGAGGGCGTGGATTATGATGTATACGTGGATGCTTCGCATATGGGTCTGGGATGCGTATTAATGCAGGTGGGTAAGGTGATTGCCTATGGGTCAAGGCAACTGAAGACTCATGAGAAGAATTATCCTACACATGACCTCGAGTTCGCAGCGGTTATTTATGCGTTGAAGCTGTGGAGACACCTACTTTATGAGGCTCAGTGCAAGATCTTCACTGACCATAAGAGCCTGAAGTACGTGTTCACGCAGAAGGAGTTAAATCTGCGCCAGCGTCGGTGGCTAGAGTATGTGGCCGATTATGATGTAGAGATCCAGTATCATCCAGGCAAGGCCAATGTGGTGGCCGACGCCTTGAGCCGAAAGACGGGAAAGATCTTTAATCTCACCGCCGATCGTTTAGTGGAGGAGTTCCTCCTTATGGATATATCAGTGAGATGTTGTGGCTTGCATAGTAGTTTGTCAGTGGCAGAGCCGTCTTGGATTTCTTTGCCCAGACTTCACCAGAAGGACGACCCGGATCTTCTACACTTGTAATCCAGGACTGAGAGAGGAGAGTTGTCGGATTATTCCATCGATGATGCGGGAACTTTGAAGTATCGCGACAGATTTTGCGTCCTCGCGGTTGGGGACATTCAGGGTATGGTTTGCAGAGAGGCTCATGGATCTAGCGTTGCCTACCATCAAGGATCTACAAAGATGTATCGGGACTTAAAGCAAATTGCCTGGTGGTATGGGATGAAAGGAGATATAACCCGATTTGTTGCGGAGTGCCACACTTGCAAGCGGGTGAAGGCCGATCATGGGAGGCCTGGTGGCAAGTTGACTCCGTTAGAGATCCCGACTTTGAAGTGGGAAAATATATCTATGGATTTCATCAAGGGTTTATCGCGATCCCCGAGGGGATTTGATTCCGTTTGGGTCATAGTGGATAGACTGATGAAGTGTGCTCACTTTGTGCCATATAAGATTGATTACTCGATGAAGAAGATAGCGGAGTTGTACTTGAATGAAGTCATCCGACTGCACGGTGTGCCGGTTAGCATCATTTCTTATCGAGACTCCCGATTTACTTCTCGTTTTTGGCAGAGTCTGCAGGAGGGTTTGGGTACAGATTTGAGGTATTCTACTGCATACCACCCACAGACTAATGGGAAGACGGAGCGGGTGAATCAGATAGTTGAGGATATGATCTGATGCTACATTTTAGACCACGGTGGAGCGTGGGATGAGCGGCTGCAACTTATGGAATTTGCATACAATAATAGTTATCAGGAGAGCTTGCAGATGGCTCCGTTTGAAGCCTTGTATGGGAGGCGCTGCAGAACTCCGTTGTTTTGGGCTGAGGCTGGTGAGAGGCTATTGTTGGGTCCTGATGCGCTCGAGGAAATGGAATTCGTAGTGAAGCTTGTTCGAGAGAAGCTTCGTATAGCTCAGGAGAGGTACGAGAAGAACGCCAATCGGCGTAGGTCCGCCTTGGAGTTTTCTGTAGGGGACCTTGTATTTCTTAAAGTTTCCCTGATGGTTGGTGTAAAGAGGTTTGGTAGGAATCGTAAATTGGACCCGAGGTATGTGTGCCGTTTAAGATTTTGGAACAGATTGGCGTGTCAGCTTACAGGTTGGAATTGCCAGCAAACTTCCCAGGTGTTCATGATGTTTTCCATGTTAGTCAATTGCGGAAGAGTGTGCGCAGCAGTGGGCAAGTTTTGGATGTTGTGCCCCAGTTGGAGCACAACCTCTCTTTTGTTGAAGTGCCGGTTCGTATTTTGGATACTCAGGAACAGGTGCTGCGAAAGAAGTCTATTCCGATGGTGAAAGTTCTTTGGAAGAATCAGGATTTGGAGAGCGCGACTTGGGAGCTAGAGTCGGCTATGAGGGAGGCTCACCCTCAGCTGTTTCCCTGATTAGTTTGGTTTGTTTTTCTTCTTGTAATATTTGGATTATTACTTTCCTTCTATAATAGAAGTGATGTGCGTAAAGTTTCGGGACGAAACAATCTTTTATGGGGAGTGACTGTAACGCCCCCGATTTTTCTGCGATTATTTAATTCTCGTTTGGCGTTACGTTGACGCGTTTTTGTGGCTCGTTCTATTTGTGGAGTGTGGTCTTAACTCCTTAGAACTGGGTTCCCTAATTTGTAGCCGGTTAGAAGGATCTCCCTAGCAAGCCGAGTCGTTTTAGGTGACCCGGTGTGGCCTCTCGGGGGATGCTTGTGTTTTGGCTTAGGGAGGGTATAACTTGAGTTCTAATCATCGAAAGTTAGTTTTGACTTCGCCGTTGTGTTCGTAGCATGGATATTTAGCTACGGTGCGAATTTCGTCGAATTCCGAGATAGTTTGGTTTTCGCGTCGTTTTTGGTGGCCATTAGTAAAGCCTATTAAAGAATTCTCTTAATTTAATAAGGGAGCCGGCGGTTAGGATTCGGTTTTGCTGAACCGATGCGTTTAAAGCTTATAAAAAGGCTTTATTAAGAAGTGGCGGGCCACTCTCTTCTTTCTTCCCAAGACCGAAATCGTCGCCTGCTCCTGTTCGCGGAAAACAGAGGAAACCGCCGGACCTGCTTCTCCTTCAGACGGCGATTCCGGGAGTGTTCGTGGACGGATTTAGATTCCGAAAGTGGCGTTGTCTTGCTCTCGCTAAGATCTACGTTTCTATGGTAATAGGTTTGTTTTTCGTGGAGTTTTAGGAGACTTGGATTTTCGGTTTCTTGTGGTTTTCCGCCATTAATGTGCGGGTTTGCTTGTTAGGTGCTTCTCCTTCTAGTGCAGAATGAAGAGGAGGGAAAGCCGACCAAGCTTCGCCGAAAATCGAGGCAAGTGGTATTCTTGCCCTTGCAATTGCTATTCTTTTGAATTTTGGAATGTTTCTCGGTTAGCCCTAGGGTAGAAACCAAACATATTCTCCTTTATCTTGCTAATTTTAGGGCTTAGATTCTCCTATGAGCCCCCTCCTTGGGCTGTTTGCTCAACCCGATGGTTGTTTTGACCATTTAGACTCCAGATTTGTAGTTCTAGTTGGGTGCTTTTGCGGGTGGAGCCGAGAGAGAGAGTGAGGGAGGTTGTTGTGGTAGGGCTCTGGTTAGAACCAGTCATGGTAGACTCTCGGGTTTTGGTGTCGAGTGTGGTGCACACACTCAAAGCCAAAAGCTGCCCGGACTTGGCGTTGAGTGTGGTGGACACACTCAAAGCCATAGTTTGGTTTGTTCTTTGCGGCTGTGTGGTGGGGTGATTGAGTGAAAATTTTCGTCTAAGTAAAAATCGACGAGAATCATCCTTGATTCCCGCCGATTTCGACGTGATTCCCACCGATCGGCGAGAATCGTCCTTGATTCCCGCTGATTTGGCGAGAATCATCCATGATTCCCGCTGATTCGGCGAGAATCATCCTTGATTCCCGCCGATTCGGCGAGAATCATTTTGGATTCCTGCCGATCGTCGAGAATCATCCTTGATTCCCGCTGATCGTCGAGAATCCTTCTGGATTCTCGCCGATTCGGCGAGAATGACTCTGCATTCCCGCCGATTCGGCGAGAATCAGTCGGCATTCCCGCCGACCTCCTTTTGTTGGCGTTGGTTTAGGGTTTTCCTGTAGAAATGAACTTTGGCATTGAGTGAGTTGACCTCACTCAACGCCAAAGATGCTTTAGTGTTGAGGGAGGTAGACTCACTCAACGCCACTGTTAGGTTTTGTGGTTTTGCTGAAGGCGTTGAGGGAGTGGACCTCACTCAACGCCATAACTGTTTTGGCGTTGAGTGAGGTTAGCTCACTCAACGCCGCTGCCTCTTTTGCTGAAGGCATTGAGGGAGTGGACCTCACTCAACGCCATGGCTGTTTTGGCGTTGAGTGAGGATAGCTCACTCAACGCCAGAGCTTTTCTTGCGGAAGGCATTGAGGGAGTGGACCTCACTCAACGCCATGGCTGTTCTGGTGCTGAGTGAGGCTAACTCAGTCAACGCCAAGGTCTGGTTAAGCGTTGAGTGGGTCCCACTCGATGCCAAGCCGTGTTGAGAGATTTCAACACTGTTTCCCTTACCTCGATTTTCGTTCCCGAGTGAATTCCCTGATTATATTTGTAATTTCCTTGTCGGCCATGTTTCTCTTTCCTAATGGCCGAATCGTGGGTCGTGGTTAGTAGTGGTGGGTTGAAGCTCTTCATGGGGGAGGTGTTGTGCAATTTAGCCAAGGCCACCCTTATTCTTCTATCTTGCTCCAGGTACAGTTTGGGCAAGGGGGTGGAAGTTCCCTTGTGCTTTCACATGTAGAACCTTGAGCTTGTTGGCTTGGAAATGGTGGTTGAGGGACTGAGTTTGCCTCCAACCCGGATCCATGCTGTTTGTTTTTGCTACTATCATCTCCCACAACTTAGGGTGTTAGAAGTTTCTTCCTTGGTAGATTGCAGCACTTTGGGCTCTTGGTAGCCTAGTAGACCTTGCAGGATGTAGTTTCTGGGCAGGGTTGGTGCTGTTTCCTTGCACGTAGTGCATTTCTTATTGTCTTACCTTGGGCAGTTGTGACTTTTACTGCTGTAAGACCCCCCTCCCGGAACACAACACACGGCACGAGGGGAGTCTTATGCCCGAAATAGCCGCCTTGCGGTAGCACTAACACACGGGTTAGCTCACCTCAAGTCCAGCTGTACCACCATGGCCGGCCATGAGCCTCGCACTCCTTCGTAGCGGCATTTCGTTTCCGCCAAGGATGGCCCGGCAATCTTCTTCCAAGGATGGCTCCGGCAAGCCTCTTCCTCCTCCAGCCAAGAGAACTCTCTCAGAAATTTCGGTGTAGAAGAAAGGGGATGAAATGCTAGGGTTTCACATCTTTTTCGTTTTTATACACCGCAGACACGGGTAGGCACACGGCCGTGTTCCTACCCGTGTTCAGGTGACACGGCCGTGTCGCCTGCCGTGTTTAGGGCCGTGTTCATCCCAAAATATCTTTCTGCCGTGTCGGGGTTGCGGCACACGGGTAGAGACACGGCCGTGTCTCGACCCGTGTCCTCAGCACACGGGTAGGGACACGCCCGTGTCCCAGTACCCGTGTACCTCTCTGACTGGTAAGCCTAATATTGGCATGAGGCACACGGGTATGGACACGGCCGTGTCCATACCCGTGTCGGCCAAAATCACCGTTTTGCCTTGTTTTCCTCATTTCCCGTACGTTCACACCTGTTCACCCACACCCCCACTGGGCTCACCACAGCCCCCTTGACTCAAATACGCAATCAAGGGGCCTAGCGCGAATTGGGACGTTACAAATCCTATAAACAAAATAAAAGATTTCATCCCCGAAATCAGGGTAAGGCTATGGGAGTGAAACACATAAAAGGGAACTATGCTTTCAAGTAAAATTTTTACCTGGGGTAAATAATTCCGGGTAGCGCCCTTGCATCAAATCCTTTGGCTCCCATGTGAACTCCTCCTTCCCATGATTAGACCATAGCACTTTCACCAAGGGAACACTTTTGCGGCGCAAGGTTCTTGTCTCGTTATCAACGATCCGCACCGACTCCAGTCGTACAGACCTATCAGACGCCACGGCACCATCCGCCGTGGGGATATACTGTTCAGGCCGCAGCAAAGCCTTCCGAAGCGACGATACATGGATCACGTCGTGAAGGTTCTCCAGCTCCGGTGGTAACTCCAATCGATAGGCCAGAGGGCCAATCCTTTCCACTACGACATAGGGCCCGACATACCTTGGGCTGAGCTTCTTGACTCCACGCACCCGCGACACTCCGTGCATCGGTCGAATCTTCAGGAACACCTTATCACCCACTTGAAACTCCACCATACGGTGCCTTGCGTTGTAATATTTCGCCTGTCGGCTTTGAGCCTCTAGCATTCGATCCCGGATCAACCTAACCACTGCGTCCGTGTCATCAATATACTCATTTCCCAATGTCTTCGGATCTTCATCTTGCACCCAGGACAAGGGTGTTCTACACCTCCTTCCATACAAAGCTTCATGAGGTGCCATTCCAATACTGGCTTGATGACTATTATTATAAGAGAACTCCACGAGAGGTAAGAGCCTCTCCCATGGTTCTCCTTTATCTAGCACACACAACCTCAGAAGGTCCTCCAATGTTTGGATGGTTCGTTCAGATTGCCCGTCCGTTTGAGGGTGAAAGGCTGTGCTAAAGGCGAGGCGCGAGCCCAAATAAGCCTGTACAGCCCTCCATTCTCTTGAAGTAAACCGACCATCCCGATCGGAGATGATCGTCTTCGGCACACCATGGTACCGCACAAATTTCTCCACAAAGAGACGCACTAGGACGCCCACCTGCGCCTCCTTCTTCATTGGGATAAATCGGGCTACCTTGGTCAACCGGTCAACTATCACCCACACAGAATCATTCCCCGAGCGCGAGCGAGGTAACCCGTGGACGAAGTCCATGGAGATGTCCTCAAATTTCCATTCGGGGATGGGCAACGACTGTAGCATTCCACCGGGGCTTCTACACTCCGCCTTCACCATTTGGCAGGCCACACAATGAGTAACAAAGTACTTGACATCCCTCTTCATGCCCGGCCAACACATTGTCTTTCTCAAATCGGTGTACATCTTCGCGATCCCCGGGTGCACCGAGTACTTGGAGCAATGGGCCTCCTTTAGAATATCCTCCCGAAGGTTGTCACCTTCAGGGATGTAAAGCCGGCCACGAAAATGGACGAGGCCGTCTTTTAGGGAGTATTCTTCCATAGTCCCATCCTCCATTGACTTGAAAGCCGGGGTTAAAGCCACATCCTTCTTTTGTTCCGTCCGGATCCGGTCTCGTATGTTGCAAACTATACTCATCGCGGCCAAATATTCTGTATACTCTTCCGATTGATTCTTAAAGACCAAAGTGATTTCCATCTCTAGCAGTGTCCGGATTAACTCCATCCTCATCAAGCGGGATTCCGTGCTCGTTCCCGGTGCTTTTCGGCTCAAGGCATCAGCTACGGAATTAACCTTCCCGGGGTGGTAGTTCAAGGTGAATTCATAGTCGCACAAGAACTCCAACCACCGTCGCTGTCTCAAGTTTAACTCCTTTTGGGTGTGAACGTACTTTAGGTTTTTGTGATCCGAGTAGATCTCGCAGTGGACGCCATATAAATAATGCCTCCAAATCTTCAAGGCGAATACCACCGCTCCCAACTCTAGATCATGCACCGGGTAGCTGGCTTCATGCTTCTTCAACTGTCTTGAAGCATAAGCGATCACATGCCCATTCTGCATCAACACAGCTCCCATCCCTTGATACGACGCATCCGTGTAAACTTGAAAGCCCTCCTTCCCAGATGGAAGAGCTAGGATGGGTGCAGTCGTCAATCTGTCCTTCAACTCTTGGAATGCAGCTTCGCACTGGGGTGTCCATTCAAACGGCACACCCTTCTTGGTCAGCGTAGTAAGGGGAAGGGCGATCTTCGAGAAGCCTTTCACGAACTTGCGATAGTACCCGACAAGTCCAAGAAAGCTCCGTATGTCGGCCGCTGACTTCAATGGCGACCACTCCTTCACGGCCCGCGCCTTGGCCGGATCTACTGCTAGCCCCGCCCCACTAATCACATGGCCCAAGAACGCGACCTCTTGAAGCCAAAACTCGCATTTGCTGAACTTGGCAAACAAAGTGTGCTCCTTTAGCTTCCTCAGCACTAAAGTTAGATGTTCGGCGTGTTCTGCTTCAGTCTTGGAGTAGACTAGGATATCAATGATGAACACGATGACAAAGATGTCCAAATAAGGGCTGAACACCTTGTTCATCAAGCTCATAAAGGCGGAAGGGGCGTTTGTGAGCCCAAACGGCATCACGGTGAATTCATACAAACCATATCTCGAACTGAACGTCGTCTTCTGAATGTCATCTTCTTGTATCCTCAGCTGATAATATCCCGAACGCAGATCTAACTTGGAGAACCAATACGATCCCACCAATTGATCAAATAATTCATCAATGCGCGGTAGGGGATAGGTGTTCTGCACCGTTAACCGGTTCAACTCTCGATAATCAATACATAACCGCAGGGTGCCATCCTTCTTTTTGACGAACAAAACGGGTGCTCCCCAAGGCGACGAGCTTGGGCGAACGAACCCTGCTTCCACCAATTCCTAAAGCTGGACTCTAAACTCTGCAAGTTCCTTCGGAGCCATTCGGTATGGAGCTCGCGAGACGGGCTTGGCACCCGGAATTAGCTTGATCTGGAAGTCCACTTCCCTATGCGGGGGTAGTCCCGACAATTTCTCGGGAAATACCTCGGGAAATTCTCGCACCACCCGCACATCCTTGACCTCTAATGTCAATTTCTTCAACTCGAAGCAAATTACATAGACCTCGTCCCCTTCCATATGAGATTTCATAACTTGGATTGAAGATAATAATTTACGGGGTGCGAATTTAATACCTTGGAAGATGACTTCCGAGTCTCCATGCCTCAACATAACTTGCTTCTCCGCACAATTGATCCTGGCGTGGTGCCAGTCCAACCACTTCATGCCCAGGATGAGATCGAACTCCGGGATTCTTAACACTGTAGCCGGAGTTTCAAAGAACTTTCCTCCAATAAGGGTGTCGAAGTCGCAACTTGCTGACGACGTCATCTCAGAGCCGTCCGGAAGGCGCACCCTTTAAGTAGTGCCCGTGAAGTGTTGCACTCCCTCCAAGTCCTTCACGAAGTCTGCCAAAATGAATGAGTGAGACGCACCCGTGTCAAATAACGTATAGGCGGGTCTCCCGCTAACCATGACAGTGCCTAGGTTCCAAAAAGGTAATCACTATTCATAATTGCGCGTATCATTTGTATCGTAAATCTAACAAGTCATATAATATTAATAAATTTTGCACGTACCGGTGATGACTTCCTGCGGATTTCTCTCTTGAGTCATATCCAATGCGAATACATGCTCCCGTGCATGTCCTTGATTTCTCCCTGGTGGTACTCTTCCTCGGCCACGCATGTGCCCTCGCCCCGTGGAGCTACTGGTGGGAGAGCAATAGGAGCATTCCCGATCAGTCGCGGGCAAACTCGTCGGACATGCCCCGGTTGGTTGCACTCAAAACATATCACCTCACGTCGGCCCCCAGGTTGTTGATAATGTTGCTGCTGCGGTGGTGGAGGTAAAGCTGGTGGTTGCGGAATTGGGTACTCCACCCGATAGTTCGGTTGACCCACCGACCGCCTCTGTGGTTTCCCCTTCCTCTGCCATGATCATTCCGCCTTCTATTACTAGGGCCGACTTCAATTACTCCTTCCGCAGGTCTCTTGCCACATCCCATGTGGTCCGCCTCCAGTCTCTTTGCCATGTCGATGATTTCTGCCAGGCTTGCATCGGCTATAAACAAAAGGGCCTGCCTCAGGGGGTCCCTTAATCCTTTGTAGAAGCGCTTCGCGTAGCCTCTATCGTCCAAATCATAGGAATCGGCAAACCTAGCGAGGTGTTGGAACTCCCTCTGGTACTCCGTTACCGATTTCGATCCCTGCTTCAGCTACAGAAATCTTTCTTCAAGTTCATCCCGAGCAGAAGAAGGGATGAAGTGATCCAGAAAAGCCTCGGTGAACTCGTTCCAACTGATGTCCGTGCACAACCGCCCTTGGAAGGTGGAGCCCATGAGGGACTTCCACCACCTTTTGGCGTGCTGCTCTAGCAGCGTCACTACCAATGTCACCGTCATGCTGTTCGGACATCTTATGCCAGCCATCAATTCCTGCACGGTATCAAGCCATTTCTCGGTGCGCACCGGCGATTCTGTCCCAAGATAGGCAGGAGGGGACAGGGCACGGAAGGTGCTCAACCAGTTGGAGCCTGGCGCTTGTTGTTGCACCAGAGCTTGCTGGGCTTTAAATGCATCCAATATGGCTGACAGCGTTTGTCCCAGTTCCGACTGCTGGAATTGTGAAGGGACGGAAGGGGTAGGAGTGCCCCCAACCGGCTCCACCTGCGCTGGGACCTATACGCAAGGTACAAACTAGGGTCAGGTTGGCTAAAACTAATGTCAAAGTTGGACAACTTAGTGTGAATTACATATGGGCACACCACTGCTTCCGCTAAGTCGGTTTGTCCCCAAACCGACTAATCGAACGGGAGTGGCCCATTGTTACCTGACTGCTCCAGTTGAAGATCGGCTAAGTCTGATACCATTTGTAAGACCCCCCTCCCGGAACACAACACACGGCACGAGGGGAGTCTTATGCCCGAAATAGCCGCCTTGCGGTAGCACTAACACACGGGTTAGCCTTTACCATAAGACGCCTATTCCGCCGGCTACAATCCATATCACATAAATTATGCCAACCCAACCATAACAGAAAAGTAAAGCAGTTCAATTCGCAACTAAGTTTAAGTCCAAAAGAGCGGAAGATAACAAGCACAACAGGCTTGTACAAAAGAACAAGAGTCTAGAAATGTTTTGCCAAACAGCTACATGAAAACACTCACGACTGTCACTGACGGTGCCGATGGCACCACCACTTCAGGTCCTATCGTCCGGGCCTGGCTGTCCTGCTGCATAGTCCGTTGCTGCTCTACCTGCGGGGTTTCCTCCTAAAAAGGAAGACGTAGCAACCGTTAGTCATAAGACTAAGTGGCTTCACATCCGCTCCCCCGGCGACTCCTCGACACCGGGTGGAGAAAGGAACAAAGGTACAATGTATATATATATATATAAGCAAGTAAACAAACAGGTGACTGTAAATATGGTGGAGTATAAACTACGCTACACAACTAGCAGTTCTACAAATATCTATATATATAACAGCAGGTATAATTAATCAGAATAGTAACTTAACTTATAAGAGTTCCCATACAAACTTATAAGTTAAGGATCGGCTTAACAGTAGAGTAACTCATCGTATAAGAGTGCCCATACAAACTTATACGATGAGGATCTTGTGTATGCAATGAATGACATGATATGAATGTTATGCTATGACCGAATCATGCGCACGCACATGCAAGTTGCTATGTCGACACAGACTTGAAGTTCCCACTTTTCGAGCAGGTAGCTAACCTCTCAGGCGTCGTCCGTCATGGCCAGACGGCGACAGTGGAGCGGGCGTCTCCACTACTAGGTGGTATCACACTACCTATCCTAGGCCCCCGTACGCCTCAACGCTAAAAACACAACAGCGGAGCTCACATGCGTACTACGGCTCAGAAGGGGTCTTGGGTAGATGTGCACCAAGAACACAGCCCAACCTGGCCTTTGATTTCGAACCGGATGGAACCTCGGAAACGCACGAGGTGCAAGCCCAACCGTTCTCATGGCGCGGAGGAGATCTCGGGTTATGGACACCAAGTATCTAACCCTACCGCCCAAGGTCTACCATTGGCTCCCATCGGTGTGACGACTGGCGAACCCGTAGACCTGCCACAGTCATTATCTCAACATCGCGACACGATGAATCGTCGCACATCACATGCCCCAAAACAACTCACTCGATGCTACCCGTAGGGAGGCTACAACTCTAAGCATCAGTTGTTAATAAACCCCTTGGGCTCGGATTACGGTTACAAAATACTCTTCACATAGAGTCCATCATATTCACGCCCACCTATTCATTGAATTCACCTCAACACTACGCATAATAGATATGTTCAACACCCAACTATATAAATATATTCTATATCACTCTCAACCCTTAATTTCTAGCCTTCTCATCCGCTCCATTTCTCCACCAATACATGGTTATTCCTTATTACAAAACCAAATGAGTAACCATGCTAAATTATAGTAACAACAACATTATAGATATATGGAAGCAAGATAACAAATGAGCAAATCACAACCATTGCAAGAGTGCTAGCATTATAAATTAACAAGTGCATTAACATAGGATAGCCCGATACTAAAACTGGGATTCCCGGAGTTACAGGAATCCGATCACAATGCTGAACCCCTCGTTGGAAAGGTATTCGTGAGGGCTACGACTTTTGTGTTGAGTCGATCGCCCAGATCTGGTCGCAACATACCAGAAATTCAACTCGAATACGTACAGGAAACAGTTTCCTGTACAGGATTTTCCCGAACGCAGCGGACTCGAACCAGCTTTCCCGTGGCTACGGGTATCGCATGGAAACGTGTAACCACTCGTTGGAAAGGTAATTTCAAGGGCTACGACTTTCGTGTTGAGTTGATCACCCAGATTTGGCCAGAACACCTCTGAAATTGGCCACAAAGGTCGCCGCGTGCAGAAATCAGATTTCTGCACGCATCTTAAGGCGAGATGAACGACATCCGTTCATCTTCTTCCTTGCAACGACCTCGCATAAACTTCTCCAGAAATCACACCCAACCTTATTTCTCCTTTCAAAGCCAAACCCTCAACGAAAACCCCTCTCATCCCACTTTGAATGATGAGAATGTTGAGGGAGACTAAGCCTAGAAAACCTAGGCATGGCTTATCCTAAGAACTCTCCTCCTCACCATCAAGACTCTATGGAGTCGATGTCTCTCCTAAAATAACTATAGATCTAGCACCAAGGGAGAGGGGAGGAAGCTCACCTCAAGTCCAGCTGTACCACCATGGCCGGCCATGAGCCTCGCACTCCTTCGTAGCGGCATTTCGTTTCCGCCAAGGATGGCCCGGCAATCTTCTTCCAAGGATGGCTCCGGCAAGCCTCTTCCTCCTCCAGCCAAGAGAACTCTCTCAGAAATTTCGGGGCAGAAGAAAGGGGATGAAATGCTAGGGTTTCACATCTTTTTCGTTTTTATACACCGCAGACACGGGTAGGCACACGGCCGTGTTCCTACCCGTGTTCAGGTGACACAGCCGTGTCGCCTGCCGTGTTTAGGGCCGTGTTCATCCCATAATATCTTTCTGCCATGTCGGGGTTGCGGCACACGGGTAGAGACACGGCCGTGTCTCGACCCGTGTCCTCAGCACACGGGTAGGGACACGCCCGTGTCCCAGTACCCGTGTACCTCTCTGACTGGTAAGCCAAATATTGGCATGAGGCACACGGGTATGGACACGGCCGTGTCCATACCCGTGTCGGCCAAAATCACCGTTTTGCCTTGTTTTCCTCCGTACGTTCACACCTGTTCACCCACACCCCCACTGGGCTCACCACAGCCCCTTGACTCAAATACGCAATCAAGGGGCCTAGCGCGAATTGGGACGTTACAACTGCTGTGTGTTTTCCTCTTTTATTTATTCCCTGGTTGACACTTCCTTACAGTTTTTTTCCTTGTTTTACTTGTTGAGGTATTCTTTCTTCTTTTGAATGCCTCAGGTTCTGAGCAGTAGCCGGTTTGGTGGCTAGGTTTCGGTTGTGTTGCTGTTGGTTTCTTGGACTTTGGAGATATTGTTTCTTTGTTAGTGAGGTAGTTTTTCAGTACTTTTCCTACAAACAAACATATTTGCCCGTGGGTTGGTGTCAGGTTGTTGGCGCCCACTGGTAGTTTTTACCCTTGTACTAGATATATTATTTTTGCTGCTACCATTTTCTGGAGATAGTCTACTTACTCTGGGGAGGATTTATGCTAGGTTGCTAGTTATTTTAAAACTACATTTATTATTATTGTAAATATATTGCATGATCAGCATGATTTATAAAAGAAAATCACTATTTTCCAAGCAGCGTATAAAGATCGTTTTCCTATATATAATATAAATTAAATGTAGAGTCTTGCATAGAATAAGTGGTCCTCTTAGGGCTCTTATGCTCTTCTTAGGATGTCAAACCTGAATAAAATATTTTTCCGCAGCGCTTAAGTATAGTTTTTAACTATGGACTAGGTGATCCACCGAGCCGAGGGATACGGCCTCTAAAGTATAACTGATTTTCTAATCATTAAACTCATAAATTTCTTTCATAAAGAGTAGTAGTTGGTTTTGCCTGAGCGTCAGCAGTTATCCCCTGCTTGACGTGGCATCATGACACGCGTTTTCTCATACTCTGATAATTCTTTAATTCGGAGAAAATGCGGGTTGTGACATCTATAGTGTAAGGGCCTAACAATTCCCATTCTTAAATATTTACCAAAATGCCATTATGTTAATTGTAAAATTATCAGTAAGTCCATAAATTCTGAGATATTTATGCAAGACTATTAATATAATTATACATCACTAAGAATATTTCTAAATTTTTCTTATTTTTATTTCCATCAATTCATTAATAAATGTAATAAGGGTAAAATGGTCATTACAAGGTATTTTACTCCAGAAGTTCTCAAACAGAAAAATCAAATTTTCCTAAGTCAACTATGACCTTATTTTTAACTTGGCAAAGTTTGAGGATTTTTTCATGATCAAAACTATTTTCTCATCTTATTTTCAAGTAAGGATTATATTTTTAAAATCCCAAATAATGGGATTTTTGATTCAAAAAATCCCATAAATAAAGTGAGGGGTTAAATTTGCCCTAATGATCCTCTGACTTCAATTTCAAGATTTGTAGAAGCCTCAAAGAGGGTGAATACACAACATTGCAAATTGTGCTATTTGCACCCCAAGGCTAAATCTAGCCTACACATGCAAGTGGGTTAACCAAACATGCAGTGACCCAATTGTGCTGAAATTTCTATCATGCACTGATGATGTCCCCAAGGACCTGCCACCAAAATTTGGGGCCATTTGGATACTTAACACTTCAATTTTTCCATTAATTTAATTTTTGATACTATGACCAAAACTATAGGAATTTTATCTCCAAAAATTCCTAAACTTTGGCAGGGGCTAAATATGCCAAAATAATTCACATACCCAAAATTGCAGCCTATTTGGACTTCTGGTTTGACCTGGGCTTTACTTTTAATTTCTGCCCTAGCCTAGGACCAGTCCTAGTAAAAATGTCCTACAGGCCAGACCATTAGGCCCAATTCTATGATTAAGGTGTCAAATTAAAGTTAACAGATAGGTCTACTTTTTCCAATCAAGGATCAAGTTATGGTGATGCCTCTAAGTGCCCTAAAATTAACATGCAAAGTGGCTGTACAAATATGACAGAATTTACATTTCATATCATTTAATATAATAACATTTATATATATTATTAGCACGAATCCTTAAGCAAAATGAAGGGCATCTGGTTATCTTCCCCAATGGTTCAACGGATGAAATCGATCCAACCTGGGGAATATTGCGGGGCCGTTTCCGGCCACCTGAGGCGGCGCCACCCCCGGCCAACGGTGTCATCACCTTCACGGTGGTGGTGACTATCTTTTGTCGGTGATGTGGTGGAGGGAGACGGAGGTGACGGCGATCCCGAGCAGTAAGAAAAACTCGGAAAAATCTCTCATTTCTCAAATGGCATCGGGCTCAATAGAGCCCGATATCTCCCCTAGTTGATCTAGGATTCTAGTACGGGTAGAGGTGAGGCGAAACGGACCTGGATTGAGGCTCGACGGCGAGCTTGGCGGCAGTTTGGCATGGTGGTGGTGCGCCGACGAGCTCCTGCTCAAAAGACCGATTCTCCACCATTTTCTTTGCTCCAGCACTCAATTTCAATTCCTTTTCTCTCTCTGAAGCTGATGGAGGGGTAAATTTGGGCTGGGAAGGCTTATACATGGAGATAACTCCAAGGTGAGCTCGGGCTCACCTTGGATGCTTCACCAATGCCACCACTTGGCCACCCCCGGTTGCAATTCTTTTGGAATGATCCCCTGGGATCAGCGAGCAGGCCCTTGGGCAGAGAAAGCCAAGGCCAAGTGGCCTCACTCCCTCTTAATGTCATTTCTCTCTCCTCCTTTGGGTGAAATCTCCAAAATACCCCCTTGCATGCATTCTCTCTCCTAATTATGAGGGACAGGGCTGGTCTTTGGTGCTTTGGCTACTGGCGGGCTTCACTTGGTGGGCTTGGCCCAAGGGGAAAAGGGCTTGGGCTAATATTCTTCTTTTAGGTCAAATTGTTGACTTTGTTGACTTGGAGAGTTGACTTGGTCAACATGATGAGTTGGCTGACCCCACTTGATGGTCATGATCCCAATGGCACCACCCAACTTGAGTTGGGTAAAGGGGGTGCCCTACTTAGGCTAATTGGGCCTATGAGTGTAGTTTTGACCACTTTAGGCCCAAGGTTGACTTTGGTCAATTAGGGTCAAAGTGTTGACCTAGTGACATGCCCTAGGGTCCACTTAGATTGTTTTTAGGGTTAGGGCAATGTGGTGGGGTCATGGTGTGGCTAGGGTCCTTATTTAGGCTAGTTTGACCTAGTTTGACTTGGTCCTATAGTGGGCCCCACATGGCTACAACCCACTACCTAGGGTCAAACCTAGCTAATTTCCTTAAAACCCACCCCATGCCTAACCCAATCTAAGTTAAGGGGTCTAGAAGTAACATGGGATGTTACAGTTTCCTTGATTAGTTTGGTTTGTTTTCTTCTTGTAATGTTAGGCTTGTTACATTTCCTTCTTTAGTGAGGCGTTGTGCGTAAAGTTTCGGGACGAAACTTTCTTTTAGGGGGAGTGACTGTAACGCCCCCGATTTTTTTCTGCAATTTTTTAATTCTCATTTGGCATTACGTCGACACGTTTTCTTGGCTTTTGCCATCTGTGGAGTATGGTCTTAACTCATTAGAACTAGGTGGCCTATTTTGTAGCCTATTGGCGAGATCTCCCTAGCAAGCCGAGTCGTTTTGGGTGACCAGGTGTGGCCTCTCGGCGGATGCTTTTGTTTTGACTTCGGGTGGGTATAACTCGAGTTCTGTTCGTCGAAAGTTAATTTCGACTTCACTGTTCCGTTCGTAGCATGGGTATTTAACTACGGTGCGAGTTTCGTCGAATTCCGAGGTAGTTTGGTTTTCGCGTCGTTTTGGGTGTGCTAATAATAAAAGCAAATGTGTATATTTAAAGCTATTTAGATGATTTCTGCGGTCAAAAGATTTGGTAATGAACCAGCGGCTTAGGAGGCGGTTAAGGCTGATTAGGCGTGATTAGATTTATTTAAAAGCCTTAAGCCAAATTAGCGGGTCCATTCTTCTCCTTCCCGAAAACCGTCGCCTGCTCCTGTTCGCGGAAAACAGAGGAAAACCGCCGGACCTGTTACCCCTTCGGACGGCGATTCCGGGAGCGTTTGTGGATGGATTTCAATTTCAAAAGCGGATTTGGATTGCTCTCTCTTAGATCTATGTTTCTACGATAAGAGATTTGATTTTCGTAGGGTTTTTAGGAGATTTGGATTTTCAGTTTTTTTCCCTTTCCGCTATTAAAGCTCGGGATATGCTGGCTAGGTGTTGCTGCTGCTGGTGCTGAGGGAGAGGAAGGGCTCGAGTGAAGCTTCGCTGAAAAACCGAGGCAAGTGGTTCTTGCACTTGCTGTTTTGATCTTCCCCTCTTAACTACCCGGTTAGCCCTAGGATAGAAGCCAAGTTTTTCTCTTTTTGCTTGCTAAAACTCTGTGCTTCAGTTTCTTTTTATGAGCCCCCCTCCTTGTGCGGTTTTTGCTCAACCCGCTGGTTGTTTTCACCATTTAGACTCCAGATTTTTATTTCTGGTTTATTGCTTTTGCGGGTGGAACCGAGAGAGAGAGAGACGGAAGTTTCTATGGTAGTGCTCTGGTTAGAACCAGTCTTGGAAGGCTCTCGGGATTTGGTGTTGAGTGTGGTGCACACACTCAAAGCCAAAAGCCGCCCGAGCTTGGCATTGAGTGTGGTGCACACACTCAAAGCTATAGTTTTGTCTGTTCTTTTGCGGTTAAGTAGTGAGGCGAGTGAGTGAGAAATTCGTCTAAGTCGAAATCGACGGGAATCACTAAGTGATTCTCGCAGACTTCGACGAGTATCGTTAGTGAATCCTTCCGATTCGGCGAGAATCAATCTGCTTTCCCGCCGATTCGGCGAGAATCGTTCGGCATTATCGCCGACCTCTTCCGGATGGTGTTGCTTTAAGGTTTTCCTGCGGGTAAGTACTTTGGCGTAGAGTGAGTTGACCTCACTCAACGCCAAAGCTGTTTTGGCGTTGAGAGAGGTGGACTCACTCAACGCCACCGTTGGGTTTTGCGGTTAAGTGCTAAAGCGTTGAGTGAGTGGACCTCACTCAACGCCGTAGCTGTTTTGGCATTGAGTGAGGTTAGCTCACTCAACGCCACTGCCTGTTTTGCTGAAGGCGTTGAGGGAGTGGACCTCACTCAACGCCATAACTGTTTTGGCGTTTAGTGAGGTTAGCTCACTCAACGTCAGAGCTATTCTTGCGGAGGGCGTTGAGTGAGTGAACCTCACTCAACGCCATGGTTGATTCTGGCGCTGAGTGAGGCTAACTCACTCAACGCCAAGGTCTGGTTAGGCGTTTAGTGAGTGGGGCTCACTCAACGCCAGGCCGTGTTGAGTCATCTCAACGCTTTTCCCTTACCTTGATTTTCTCCCCGAGTGAATTTCTCGATTTTGAGATTCCTTGTCGGCTATTTTCTTGTTTTTCCAAAAAGACCGAATCGTGGGTCATGGTTAGTAGTTGTGGTTTGAAGCTCTTAATTGGAAAGGTGCTGTGTAATTTAGCCAAGACCACCCTTTTTCTTGCTCCAGGTACGGGCTGGGCAAGGGGGTGAAGGTCCCTAGTGCTTTCACATGTTAACCCCTGAGCTTGGTTTCTTTGAAATGGTGGTTGGGGGACTGAGTTTGCCTCCAACCCAGATCCGCGATGTTTTTGTTACTACAATCTCTCACAGCTTCGGGTGTTAGACGTTTCTTCCTTGGTAGATTGCAACATTTGGGCTCATGGTAGCCTTGTTGACTATGCAGCATTTGGGCAGAGTTACTGTTGCGTCCTCGCACTTAGTGCACTTCCTTTTTTGCCTTATCTTGGGCAGTTGTGACTGTTACTGCTTTGTTTTCCTCTTTTACTTATCTTCTGATTGATACTTTCGAGTAGTTTTCTAGTTTGCTTGCTGAGGTATTCTTTCTTATTTGAATGCCTCAGGTTCTGGATAGTAGGCGCCCTGATGGCTAGTGGTGCTGTGAAGTTGTCGGTCGTCTCTGGTGCTATAGAGATCAGTTCCTTGTTTTTGTGAGGTAGTTTTGGTGTTGTTTTCTTACAGACATACATACTTGTCAGTGGGTTCTTGTCAGTTTGTTGGCGCCTACTAGTAGTTTTTACCTTGATATTAGATATGTTATTTTTTGCTGCTACCTTTCTGGAGTTAGTATACTTGCTCTGGGGATGATTTATGCTAGGTTGCTAGTTACTTTTAAACCTAAAAACACTATTATAAGTATTACTCATGATCAGCATGTTTTATAAAACTCGTCACTATTTTTCAAACAACGTAAAAAGATCGTTTTCTTATATATAGAATAAATTAAATGTAGGGTCTTGCATAGTATAAGTTGTCCTCTGGGGGCACTTATGCACTCTTTTAGGATGTCTAACCTGAATAAAGTATTTTCCGTAGCGTATAAGTATAGTTTTTAAACTGGGGACTAATTGATCCACCGCACCGAGGGATACGACATTTAAAAAATATAATTGATTTTCTAATCATTTAACTTATGAATTTTCATAAAGTATAGTTGATAGTGGTTTGCCTGAGCATCGGCAGTTATCCCCTGCTCGACGTGGCATCATGACGCGTGTTTTCTCCTACTCTGATAATTCATTTTCTTCAGAGAAAATACGGGTTGTGACAACCCTCGGGATGTTCAAGGATTTGAGGCAGGAGGTGTGTATCCTCATCATGCTCGCACTCGGCATGCGCATCGAGGACTCGACCCCAGCCGCCCAGTCTCCGCAGCCCCAGCCATGGGAGAGAATGCCCCAGTCAGGAGAAATGGGAAGGAAGCTGCAGAGGGGGGTGAGTGAGAACTGTCGGGGCGAGTTCTTTTCTCCGTCTTGGTAAGCGCGAGCCGGTCTGGCGAGGCAGAGGTGCAACATCACCCGACTCGCCTGGCAGGGGGAGGTATCCCCTTTAGTGGGTTGGTCTCATCTACCTCAGTTCTAGAAGTGTTTTGCAAGCCATAGATGTCCTAATATTATAGGAAGGACGATCTGGTTCAACACATAAAGTTGTTTGAGCATTTGATCTCGATATGATTGATGTCAGATGCTTTCAATTGCAGGCTCTTCTCCATCACCCACTAGGAGAAGGCAAGAGATTGGTTCCACTAGCTGCCGGCCAGCTCCATCTACTGTTTTGAGGACCTACGACGGGGGTTCATGCTGTGGTTTACCACCTCCATATAGAGGAAGAAAGAGTCTGAGTCTCTGTTCCACATCAAGAAGGGGGTGAACAATACCCTGGGATCTACATGGTCCGGTTCCAAGGGGAGGTCCTCTAGGCCCAGGAGATGTCAGGGCATACCTTGATGATGGCCTTCACTCTAGGGATGCAGTAGGGATTCTTTAGGATGGAACTAAAGAGGGTGTCGCCTCTCTCCTTCGAGGAGTTGATGGAGGGGGCAATAAGGGAAGTCGACGGGGAGGCATGAAACCCCGAGTTCGCGAGGAAGTTAGCCAGGTGGGCCGCGAAGGAGGAGCTGAGAGGTGGCAAGGGCCAAGAGGTACGAAGGCTTGAGCCGAGATAGAGGGAACAGTAGTTGTAGCAGCAGCAGCCGAGGTGGGGGCGCTAGGAGCCAAATAATCATCTCAGGTTGAGGCAGCAGGAGTTACAAGACTAGGGCCAGCGGAGAGGTTTCCATGGAGGAGACAACCGCTAGGGGGGCTAGGTTCAGTTCAACCATCCATGATGGAGGCAGGGCAAGAGGCCTCCTCTCCCCGATCAATATCAGGCTATGAAAATAGCCCTGGCAAGGAGGAGGAGAGCTCAACAAAGGAGAAGGCAAGGAGGAAGTGAGGAGTTTACCTATTGCGACTTTCATCAGGAGGAGGTCCATGCCACGGATACGTGCCCGATGGTCCTCGAGATAAGGGGAAATAGGGAGCAGCAATAACAAACCCGCTAGGAAGTGCATATTGAGGAAGCCTTGCCCGAGGTAGAGGAGGATAGGTGCGAGGACAGGGCCGATGTTGGAGGTTGCGGAGGGATCGAGGTGATCCACGAGGGGGGGGGGGGGGTTGAGGCCACCTGCAAGGCAAGTCTCCCTACCATGTATCACCAGAGCATTGCTTCGACGTCTCTAACTCCACCCCCAGATAAGAAAATTACCTTCTTGAGGAAGGATATGCCGGATCATGAGGATCCCTTTTGTGACGCGCTGGTGATCCAGGCCACGACCGAAAACTTTACCATATCTCGGATCCTCAATGATAATGGGAGCTTGGTCAACGTCATCTTCAAGAAGGCGTTAGATGCGATGAAGGTGGTGGCCAGGAGGGTGTTAACCTCGGATGGGTATCTATTCAGATTTTTTGGAGAAAGGAGGGAGGTGGAAGTAGGAGTGGGACTCCATGTTACTCTAGGGGTATTGTAGAAACTGCATGTTTGTCATTATGGATGCTCCCAGAAGTTACAATGCCATATTCGAACGGCATCTCATCAGCTCCTTCCATTGTGTGCCATCCTCCTTCCACCGGTTCCTGAAGTTCAATGATGAAGGCACTCACGTCCAGGTTCGGGGAGACCCCAAAGTGGCAAGGGAGTGTTACGTCACTGCGGTGAACTCCTTCTCTTAGCATGGAGGAGATAAGGAGATGGAGAGGAGGATGGAGGAGATGTACAGGCAGAAGGCTGAAGGGGGAGCAGAGGAGATGGAGATAGTGGAAGAGATCTGCGCCCAGGTGGGGGCAGCGGAAGAAGTTTTGGAAGAGCAGGCCGAGGTGTTATCCGTGGAGGAAGCTAAGGAAGAAGTTCTATCCCCAGACGAGGGGGTCATAGGTAAGTGGGGAGATCAGTCCCGGCTGTAAGCAACGGAAGAAGTGGTGGAGATGGAGGTTCTCACCCAAGAAAGCAGGGTGAAGAAGGTGCGGATCAGCGGGGGGATGAGTCTAGAGGACCAGGGGATGATGCGGGAGTGCATCCAAAAGAACGTCAACATCTTCGAATGGAGCATGGCTGACATGCCAGGGATTGAAGTAGACGGCGCCTGCCACCACCTCAACCTGGATCCCGAGGCTTGCCCCATCCAACTGAAGAAGAGATCTACCACGGACAAGCTGGTCGAGCCTATCCAGAAGGAGGTGGGAAAGCTCCTGAAGGCCGGATTCGTTTCAGAGATCTAGTATACAGACTTTATTTCCAATGTTGTATTGGTTAAAAAAGGAGACGGTCGCTTGAAGTTTGAGGGGTTGTGCAGGTTCCTCTCTCGGACAAGAGAGAAGTGCTCCCCCTTCTTCAAAGCTCTAAGTGGAATTCAGAAATTTGAATGGTCTAAGGAATGCGAGGAAGCATTCCAAACCTTAAAGAGGCAGCTTACCCAGGCCCTGCTGCTCCAGGGACCGAAGGAGGGGGAAGATCTATCCCTATACCTTGGGGTCGGGGTCGAGTCCCTGAGCTCTATCCTAGTCCGAGAAGAGGGGAAGAAGAAACTACCCATCTATTATGTAAGCAGGGTCTTGAGAAAGGCGGAGCTCCAATATCCGATTTTAGAAAAGTTGGCTTTTACCCTAGTTATCTCGACTCGGAGGCTCCGATCCTACTTCTAGGCACACTCCATCCAGATGGTTACTAACCATTCCCTCTAGAACATCTGTGAGGGGGTGGAGCATTCAAGAAGGTTGGCAAAGTGGTCGGTGGAGCTGAGTGAATTTGATATATCTTTTGTTCCCCGCCTCTCATTCAAGGCTCAAGTATGGCTGACTTTCTGGCTGATTATGTGGTCAAGGTAGCGAAGGAGGAGCTCACTCGCCAAATTCCTTGGAAGGTGATTGTAGATGGCGCCTCAGGCAGATATTCCTTGGGGATAGTGATGATCCTGGTGAGCCCCTAGGGAACAAAGATCGAGTAGGTGGTGGTCGTACACTTCCCCATTACCAACAACAAGGTCGAGTACGAGGCAATAATCACAAGGCTTCGGCTGTCCAGGGAGATGAGGGTGCAGGATGTTGAGATGCTCACAGACTCCATGGTTATGGCCTCTCAGTTCGACGGGGTGTTCGAGGCAAGGGAGCCTACTATCCAATTTTACTTAGCCAAGGTAAAGTGGATCATCGGGATATTCCAAACATTCTCCATCAAACATATGCCACAAGAGGAAAATGAGTAGGTAGATTAGTTGGCCAAGCACAGACCTCGAGTGGCAGGTACCATCACCAACCTTTTTTGCCCCTCTCTTAAATAAGGAGAGCTGATGGAGGTAGACCAGTGCCCTTCATGGATAGACCCCTTTGTCGCCTTCTTGTAAACAGGTGAGTTCTAGGAGGGTGTGGACAAGAAGCATTTCAAGCATAAGTCAGCATACTATGTTACGCGCGATAGGAAATTGTACTGCAAGACCCTCTTAGGACTCCTAGCATGTTGTGTGACCGAGGAAGAGGTCCCTAGAATCCTGGATGAAGTTCACGACGAGGAGTGCAGGAGTCATTCAGGGAGCAGGACCTTGGAAGGGAGGATAGTGAGGCAAGGGTACTTTTGGCCGACCCTGAGCCAAGATGCTGCCACGTTCGCGAAGAAGTGGCACAAGTGCCAATTATTTGCCCCACTCCAACTACTACCAGCTCAAAGGATGAGGAGCATCACCGAGCCCTGGCTCGTCTCCATTTGGGGAATGGACCTTGTGGGGCCCTTCCCACATGCCAGCGGGTAGAGGAGTTTCTTATTGGTGATGATATATTACTTTTCTAAATGGTTGGAGGTGAAGGTGCTGGCCAAGGTGACCTTCTAGGTGGTTAAGAATTTTGTGTGGGGGGAGATCATCTGCTAGCACGGGTTTCCTCAGGCCATTATCATAGACAATGAGCCATAGTTCGCCAGTGCCGAGTTAATATGTTTTTGTGAAAAGCTTGGGATTGATCTCAGGTTCATGTCGGTCCATCACCCTAGGAGCAACGAGTATGTATAGGCGGTGAATAAGATCATCGTGAACTTCCTGAAAAAGATGGTGGAGAACTTGAAGGGGAGCTGGGTAGAGCATCTCCCTTCGGTCCTGTGGGCCCTTAAAACTACCCCCAATATGGCAACAGGAGAGACCCCATGCTCTCCTATGGTTATGAGGTTGTGCTCCCAATAGAATTCGAGGTCCGAACACCGCGGGTGGTTGAAGTAGAGGAAGGAAGAGAGGAATGGAGAGCCGGGAATGAGCACAAGTTGCGACTCTCCTTGGAACTAACGGAGGAACTCCGTGATGTGGCTACTGTTAGGCAGGATGAAATTAAGCGGCGGATGGCCAAGTATTTTCACAAACATTTTAGAATCAAACAGTTCGCTGAAGAGGACTTGGTCCTCAAAAAGGTAGATGCCGCAGGAAGATCAACAGTCGTGAGGAAGCTCAACCTAAAGTTGAAAGGTTCATAAATTGCCAGAGAGGTGTTGAGGTCAGGGGGTATCACCTCCAAAATGTGGAGGGTGAGGCCCTCAGTCACACCTGGAGAAGTGATGACTTGAAGCATTTCTACTCGTGAATCATATGCGTACATCCCTTTTGTAAATATGAAATCTCTTGGTCTTTCAGCTCTTCTTGCAAAAGAATTTATGACAGGCTATGTACATAATGCTGACACCGAGAAGATCCCTCTATCAGGCTCTCATCTTGCTGGTAGGGCTGGATGTCACTCGAGAGAGTCTACCAAGACCCCGAGCAGATCCCGCTTACAGGCTCTGATCTAGCTGGAAGGTCTAGATGTCACTAGAGAGATTCTACCCAGACCCTGAGCAGACACCGCTGCCAGACTCTCATCTAGTTGGTGGGCTAGATGTCACTCGAGAGAGTCTACCAAGAAACCGAGAAAATCCCACTGTCAGGCTCTCATCTAACTGGGACGAATGGATGTCACTCAAGAGAGTCTACCAGGACCCCAAGCAGATCCCCCTATCCGTCTTTCATCTAGCTGGCAGGGCTGGATGCCACTCGAGAGAGTCTACCCAAACCACGAGCTAATCCCGCTGTCAGGCTCTCATCTATTTGGCAGGACTGGATGTCACTTGACAGAGTCTACCTAGACCCTGAGCAGATCCCGCTGCCAGGCTCTCATCTAGAAGGCATGGCTTGATGTCACTCAAGAAAGTCTACTCAGACCTCGATCAGATCCCGCTACCATACTTTCATCTAGTAAGCAGGGCTGGATATCACTCGAGAGAGTCTGCCTGGACACTAAAATGATCCCGCTGCCAGGCTCTCATCTAGCTGGTAGGGTTGGATGTCACTCGAGAGAGTCTACCCAGACCCCAAGTAAATCCCGTTGCTAGGCTTTCATCTAGCTTATAGGGCTAGATGTCACTCGAGAAAGTCTACCCGGACCCGGAGCAGATTGCATTGTCAATCTCTCATTTAGCTGGCAGGGCTAGATGTCACTCGATAGAGTCTACCCGGACTCAGAGCAGATCCTACTAACAGGCTCTCATCTAGCTTGCAGGGCTGTATGTCACTTGAGAGAGTTTACCCGGACCCTTAGCAGATCCTGCTGCCAGGATTTCTTCTAGCTGGCACGGTTAGATGTCACTCGAGAGAGTCTACGCAGAACCCGAGCAGATCCTACTGTCAGGCTCTCATCTAACTGGCAGGGCTGGATATCACTTGAGAGAGTCTACCCAGACCCCGAGAAGATCTTGCTGCCAAGCTTTTATCTAGCTGGCAGGGCTGTATGTCACTCGAGAGAGTCTACCCAGACCCTGAGCAGATCCCGATGTCAGGCTTTAATCTAGATGGAAGGGCAGGGGCCCATGGAGGAGATTGTTCTTGCTCTGGAGCCAAGTCCCGAGCTGCTACAGCTATCAGCCTTTCATCTAGCTGATAGGACAGGGGTCCTCGGTAGACGTTGTTGCTGCTCTAGAATCAGGTCCCGGGCTGCTCTTGCCAATCAACATAAGGGCTTTGAAGTTAAAACATAAGGCAGAGGCCAGGGGTAAAAGATCACCGGGAAAACAAAATTTAGATCCAAACATCCCTCAAACAACTAGACCCCTAAGAGAGGTTTTGTCATGACAAAACCCTAGGAAGCTCAAGAGACCAAGTGAACTAAGGCATGAATGTGGAAATCACCTTGGTCTGCAAATAGCTCAATTCAAGCACCATCCATAGGGTTTGACTTTAGGGCTTCAACTTGACTCCAGAACCCCAACTAGACTCTCCTAACCCCCAAGGGAGGTCAATGGGTCACCAAGGACTCATTGGGGTCAACTAAAGAGGTCAAGTTGACCAAAAGTCAACCTTAACCCTAAAGTGGTCAAAGTGCCATATTAAGGGTCAAGTGGCCTCCAAGGTGCCATACCAACCCTACCCAACTCTTCCTAGACCTTAGGGGAGGAAAATGGGTAAACCCAAAAGGTCAATTTGACCAAAATCAACTCAACCCAAAAAGTAGGTCAAATTAGCCCAAGTGGACCCAATCAAGCCCAATCCACTTAGGCTAAACCCAATTTGAGTGGCCCATTAACCTTAGGAGGCTGAGAATTATCTAAATTGCCATTCTTTTTCTGAAAATAGTGACTAGAAGAGAGAATGCTCTATTTCCCCTTTAATGGAGGAGAGAGAAAGTATGGAGTGAAGGCCATTCATGGCCAAGGGAGGCAAAGGGCCTCCCCATTTGCTAGATTCACCACCCCTGATTGATTATGAGAAGACCAACAGGTTTCTCGGCCCAGATAGTGGCTAGGGGAGGGGAATTTCAGTTGGCCGAAAAAACCTCCTTTATGGCCATTAATGGTGAAATCAAGCCATGACCCCCCTCTCCTTAATCTGGTTCAATTAAAAGCTTCACCAGGTCGAGAGCAGTTGGTTACACTCTTTCCCTGAAGAAATCGAAGGCTCTGAATAGTAGGAGGCATAACATCGAGCGGCGCCGCCACCGTCAATGGCAACCCGATGATCGGCTAGTCTCCAGCCCTCCTATAATGTCCTGTCTCTATCTCTTTCTCGAGTAGATAGATCCAATTCGGTTGGCCGCAAGATTCGAGTCTAATAGGATCGAGATCAAGCTGGCTGACAACTTGATTTTCAAGCTTCTTCCACCATGTAAATTTCACTATTCCGACGACCTCCGGCAGGCCAACCACCGCGAATCGCCAGCCACCCCCTCAACGAAGGTGGTGGTGGCGGTGGCCGACAAGAAGGGGGTGCGGGTGGCCGAGAATCCATGGCTAAAGGTGCTCCAGGATGGAGGAATCGGGACCATTAGCTCAAGCTTGAAGACAAACCGATTCTGTCCAAGGCTTTTTAAGATTCGTGCTGTAATTTTATATTAATTTCATTTTAATTCTATATATATCACATATTATGCAGTACTGTCAGTAAATTATAAAAAAAAACTTAGTGGTTAAATAAGAGGAAATGCTTTATATAAAAGTTTTAGTAATTTGAGTATAGTTTTTTTAAAATTGGTCTCAACCAATTTGGGTCACTAGTTTGACCACAACACACATAATGGTGCAATCTATACCTAGGGTTTATCAAACACAAATTTGTGTTCCCCAACAAAATTACTCATCAAAATTCTTTGAAATTTGGATCATAGGTTAGTCTCATCTATACCCCAAACATATCTAAAAAAGGAGAATTTTTAGAATACATTTTTTTATAGTTTTAGAAAACATTTAATAAATCATGCATGATTTATTAAGGGGTTTAATGACCTCAAAAACACCCAATATTTTGGTGGGTGACCATTAGGGTCATGAAATTACTCTGGTAAAAATCTTAGCCCATTTGAGGTTGGTTTGAGTAGTTATTGGTGTAACCAAACTTGGTCCCTTAGGGGTAAATTAGGGCAAGTGTAAAATTGTTTGGTTGAGTGGCCAATCCTCATCCAAAGGGTTTAAACTTTGGTCACTGCCTCAAAGTCCTCTAAAGCACCCCCTCAAGAGATTTTGGAGTGGTTTGGGGTGGAGATTCCCTAAGACCCTAGTGTAGGCCCTAGAGTTGATGTTTGGGGCCTTGTGAAGGACATGGGACTATATGTCCTTGAATGGTCTTGGAACTTGGTTGGAGAGTTCCTAGAGTAAAAATAGGCCCTATGAAGTGGTTTTGGGATTGTTAGTAACATATACCTATTTTTAATGGTTATGGATAGATTAGGGCAATTTGGTCCAATATTTAATTACATACTAAACTAAATTTGGATACTCATGAAACTTAGGCAGTGATCTTGATTAGATGATATTGTTCACAAGAAATTTTATTGTGAATTTTGGGTTGGTAATCATAGTACTTCATTCATAAACCCTAATTTTGATTTGTTCACAAGATAATTATTTTAGGGTTATTTGCTTCCTAAAAAAATGATGAAACTTGGTTAGGGAAGATTTTAGGACACAATAATGTTCTGTGAATTCTCATAAAAATTTTAAAAGACTTTTCATATAAGTTCCTTCATAAGTGCCCATTTGTTGAATATTTTAATATAATTCATTTATGGGACCAAATATTGTGGAAAGATTATAATTCTTGGTCAGTAGCCCTTTCTATTCATAATTATCATCTAGTAATTTTCTCATTATTATTGGAAGTCTTTTTTATATAGGTTGCTTCACAAAGTGCCTTTTGTAGAATATTGTTAAATGATTATTTGGGTGACCAACCATGCTTATAAAAATATAATTTTTGGTTAGTAGACTTTTCTAGTCACTCTAGACATCTTGTAATTTTTCTATAATTTTTGAATGATCATTTCTATTATTTCCTGCTTTTTCCTATTAATGAGCTTATTTAATCAATAGTTAGTTTGGTGGTTAACCTTTCTTTATAAAATTGTGAATTTCAGTACATATTGATATTTTGAGGTTATACACTTGTCATTATTTTTTTGAGGCCATATAATGTCAGAAATTACTACTTGGTGTTCAAAAGCTCAGTTGGCCGGATTTTGCAGAAAATTATATAAATTACAAATAGGTTAGGAAAAATATTATATTCTGGATTTATCTTAAAAATATCATGTTAGACCCCCAGTAATAATCTTAGGTCATTTGAAAGAATATTTGGAGGGGGTCATCATTCATGCACGTCATATAGCTCATTAGGTCTGCACATAGTAAGCTGTAGATATAAGATAACATGTAAGCCATGGAATGGGAAGGTGTGATATATGGTGTACATGGTATGATATGAATATGAAAGAGCAGTCAAGTTATGAGAGCCAGGTTGGCTAAGTTAAGGTTGTGCTCGGGATCAATAATGAATCGTCTTTTCCTTGGATGAAATCTAATTACACTTAAGTTTAGTTCAAGTGTAAGATCAGGAGAGTTAGGACATCGGTAGATACCGATAATAATAAGTACCTTGCGAAAGGGAGCTTTGGACTTCAGCCCATCTTAGTTCCTAGTGCTCTCGAGAGCCCTTCACAGAGAATGCCCTGGGCAGTCCTTCGTTAACCTTAAACCGTAAGACTAAAATGTAAAGAGAAATTAGTAAAACTAGGGCTTTACCTTATCTCACCCCGATAACTGGGGAGGTTAGCTTGATTGGGTTATCCGAGCAGTAGGCTCGGAGGTTGTGGAAATGGACAAGTTAGCCCGGCAAGCCGAAGGCTCGGAAGGTTGTTGTAATAAACAGGTCAGTCCAGGGAGCCGATGGCTCGGGAATTCATGGTTGCATGTGCATAAGGTGGTGGGTCTTCGGTATTTGACGGTCATTCACACTGACGTCGATACGATGAATTGGCGGGTGTAGTTTACACTTAGCCAAGGAAAAGACTAGCGGGTTTATCAGCATTAGTACGTGGTGACTCTGGTGTGCCCTTCAGAGGCGTATGTAAGGGCTAGGCCTGATAGTGTGGATACTCGCCTAGGATTGGGGTGGCCCAACCCACTGTCTCCATTGGCCACTACGGAGGCTCCTGGGAGTGAAGCTAGCTTCCAAAACCGGGGAACTAAAGGTCTGTGCACATAGAGTCGTGTGTGTGTGTTGCACTTGTATGATCATATCATTAAACACGCATAACAAAGCATATCATGTCATCATCGTACATCAACCCATACCCCTAACGAATAAATTGGTATGAGACTTTTTATATGTTGGGCCTTGCAAAATGACCCCATAGTTTATAAGCCTGTGTGGGCATGCTTATAAGCTATCGTTACTTTCATTATGGTCATCTATTACTTTTCGTTCTAATGCACTTTACTTTCTACTCTTTATTGCTCTATTACTATAGTATTGCTAGCTTGCATTCCTTTTATAGCACTGTAAACATTACAATTAAACTCCTAGATTAGGTCCACCATTACCTGCTCTTGTTTACTCTCCACCATCATAGCTTTCCTATCATTCCACCCGCACAGTGCCTATGAGACACTAGGGGAGGGTAGGGGAAATCAGGCTTAGTATTTTTAACTAACTATTGGTGAACCAAACATTTTAGGGGCTCCAAATGGGAGACAGGTAGCAGTAGTAGGAGATGCAACACCAGTAAAGTGCGGTGCACATGAAGGTGGGCCATTCTAGCAAAGGAGCACCAGCTTCAGGATCCGTGCGTGATTAGTTTACTTAGCTTCTGCAAGAGTGTTGTAGTAAGGTCTTGATGTACCGGGCATAGGCCCGCTTATATTTCTATTTCTACATTTCCATTCGGTTTCAATACTTCTATATCTGTGGACTTGATGTGATTCATGCTCATTTATATTTATGTTGTGATTTTTGTGGACTTGATTATATTTGTCTTAGTTGTTATTTCTACTTCTTCGGTGATCACTATTGCTAGCAGGATAACGTTTTATTGTGACGACCTCCCCGAGTGTTGGTGTCACCCCAAAACAGCGATTTTGGGCGTAAGACCCAGCAGCATTGCAAAAAAAGGGGTCTTACAAACCAGTATCAGAGCTAACATCGATCCGAAGAGAAGAAGTCCGCAATGAAAGTCTTTGTTTTCAAGGTAGCTTGCAACCTAGGGGGTGAATAGGTTGTTATATTGTTATTATTCTCTTTTTGTTTTTCCTTTACCTCTAAGTGTGTTGGCAGTAGTTTGCTTTCAAGAACCTGTACAAAGAAAACAATGCAGAAAAGCACACACAAATTTATAGTGTTCCCGAACTTGTGGGTACATCCACTCTCCTACCACCTTGCAAACTTCCTATTGGTCAAGACACTTCACTAAAACACTACTTCAAGGATCTTACACATCAGATCCCTCAGGATCCCTCAGTCTCCTCCAAGACCTACAACTCAGCCACAAGGGCCTACACCTCAATGATCAACTGATCACCTACCTCAGGAAAAAGGCCTTACACTCAGGCAGGGACGACGCCCTACCTCAGATCCAAAGGATCCTACCTTAGAGAGATACACTCTACTAAAATTAAGGGAACTTGCCCTACCTCAAGCCAATGGCCCTACAACTCAGATCCAGTTGGATCCTACAACTTAGAGAGCTTCACTCTCATACTACTCAGAAAAGATTGCCCTACCTCAAGCTAGTGGCTCTGTAATCTTAGATCCAGTTGGATCCTAAAAAAGATGAGGGTTTGAATGTTTTGACACAGGGAATTTCTCAGTGTCAAAAGCTAGTGTTAAGTTGTCTCAACACTATCTTGCTTCACAGCAGCAGGTAGAAATTCTATTGGAAGAAACTCAGAATAAGATTCTGAACTTGCTAAAGAAGAAGATGAACTTGTGTTCTACAATCAGTGAACTGAGCCCTCTGGATGATGATGTCTCTTCATTCTTCCTCTATCAAAAACCTTTCTGATTACGCTGTAGAAGATGAAGATGCAACAGCTCAATGAACTTTTTCGTGTTCCTGCAGGAAGACTTCAAGCCCTTTCTCGGCAATAATAACGAGAGAGATGAAGTCCGACTGCTAACTTTTGAAATTGATAATGCCCTAAAAGTTGTTTTAGTCTTGGCCCATCTATTCCTTTTGTAGTTCGCTGATCAACGGCTCTTAGAGATCAGTGGGCCATACTTATATCTTCCAACTGCCCCTTGCTTTAACGGAAGAAGACGTACAGTAGGTTCTCGGCATAGTTTGTCGTGTTCTGTAGCTTCTTCGTACTTGATTCAAAATTAGTTGACTTTGTCGATTTTGTTGACGTCAACACCTGTGGACTTAGCCAAAATTGAGCATCAGTCATATAGGCATTGAGTGAATGAGCTTCACTAAACGCCAAAACACTTAGATAGAATTCTATCTATCTAGGAGTTGACAGCGTTGAGTGAGCACGCCTCACTCAACGCTTTTTGCCTTAGCACATTCTTTAGCCTTTTCTGCATGCTTGGCATTGAGAGCGTTGAGTTAGCACACCTCACTCAACGCCTTGTTCCTTAGCCTATGCAATCTGTAATTTAGGAGTTGAGAGCGTTGAGTGAGCTCACCTCACTCAATGCTTTTTTCCTTAGCCAATTTTCCTGCTTCTTAGCGTTAAGTGAGTAAGCTCCACTCAATGCCAAACAACTTAATATAAACTTCTGTTATCATTCGTTGAGTGAGTGAGTTACACTCAATGCATTTCGAATTAGCCAAATTTCTTTGTCAAGAAGAACACTTTCTTTGAGAATTAGTCAACGCAATATCACATGGCGTTGAGTGAGCATACTTCACTCAACACTTGTGGACTTAGTAAATATTCATAGTTTTCCTATGGCGTTGACTGACTGAGCTCTACTCAACGAATGTGAAGCTATGGTGTTTAGTGAGTAAGCTACACTCAATGCCTTTGGACTTAGCAACTTTTCTGCTCATTTCTACTTAGGCAATTACATCATTAGCCTAACTCACAGTCTTTTGTTGTATGGCGTTGTGTGAGTTAGCTTCACTCAATTCCTGTGACTTAGACATATTTCCAGCCTGCCATTACTTTGGCTTTGAATATATAGGATCCACTCAACGCTATAAGCCAACTAGCATTGAGTGAGTAATCTTCACTCAACGCCTGTGGAATTAGACAAATTTCTGTCAAACCATAACTTAGGTAAGTGTTTTACCTGACTTAGACATTTAGTCTGCCTATCCCATCATTATTACTAGGAAAACCTGCATGTATGAACTTGAACATATATTAAGTATACCATTGTGTATGCTTATTGATATATTTGACTTCTTCAAATCTAGGACATTGAGGGCAATGAACCCAACAATCTCCCCCTATTTGAAGAAGTCAAAACTCTCCATCAAATATCTGAGTCAATGACATACACTAACAAATTACAACAACACAGCAGGAAAAGTTAAGATAAGAAGATATGTTATAGTAAACTTCCTTGTCTACAGGTCATGCCTGTACCTGCTCCCCCTTAATAGATGCTCCCTCTTCATAATTGCTACCTGCTTTTGATGAATTTGATACCACTTGTTTCCTTTTCCTCCTGTCATCTGGCTTTGATACGTTTTTCATGTCCTTGAATCAGTATGTAGATTCAAGTCCTTCTCCCTTTTTTTACTTCTGTAAATAGCCAGGGAGGATATTCTGCTCCCCCTTTTTTGACATCTTGAGAGTACTAAGAGTAGTGCTGGATATGCTCCCCCTCAACATGATACCATTGAAGGTATACCAATAGAAATATCTTCAATCTATTGTAGAGCAATTTCATCTGCCAGACATAATATGATCTGCAATAATTTAAGGGGCAACTGAAGCTATACTATGTTTAACATACCCAGCTCAAATTTGAAGGTGTTAAATTTTGCTTCATCTAGTGGCTTAGTGAAGATGTTAGGCACTTGCTTGTCTGTTAGAACAAACTCAAGGATGATGTCTTCACATTCAACATGTTCCTTAATGAAATGGTATCTTACCTCAATATGCTTAGTCCTACTGTGAGAAATAAGATTCCAAGCAATTGATATAGCACTAGTAGAATCAAAAAATATGGGGCTTCTACTTATCTGTATGTTGTAGTCTTGGAGCTAATGCTGGATCCACAATAACTGAGAACAATAGCTACATGCTGAGATGTACTCTGACTCTGCAATTGAGATTGTAACACTGGTTTGCTTCTTTCTGCACCAAGACATTAGTCTTCCACCCAAGAGTTGATAGGTTCCAAAAGGGCTCTTCATGTCCTCTTTGCAGCTTGAAAAATTTGCATCTGAGTTGTCTGTTAGTTCAAACTCCCCATTCTTATTGTACCATAAGCCAAGATCTGGTGTTCCCTTAAGATACCTCAAAATTCTCTTTACTGTAGAGTAGTGAGATTCTTTAGGGCAAGCCTGATACCATGCACAACCACATGTAGCAAACATGATGTCTAGCCTACTTTCATTAAGATAAAGAAGGGACCCAATTATCCTTCTATACAATATCTTATCAACAGGCTTCCCTGCTTCATCCTTGCCTATAAGCATATTTGACCCCATGGGAGTTCTCATGGTGGAGGAATTCTCCATGCCAAATTTCTTTATTAACTCCCTAGTGAGCTTAGACTGGGATATGGACAAGCAATCATCTATCTGTCTTACTTGGATACCCAAGAAGAACTTAAGTTCACCCATACTGCTCAACTCAAACTTCCCCTACATAAGTTTAGCAAACTTCCTGTAGAGGTTATCATTAGTAGATCCAAAGATGATATCAACTACATAGATCTGGACTAGGATAATATTACCCTTAGATTCTCTTACGAATAGGGTATTGTCTATCTTCCCCCCTTAAGAATTTGTTCTCAAATAGGAACCTAGACAAGGTTTCATATCATGCTCTAGGGGCTTGTTTCAGCCCTTATAGAGCTTTCCTAAGTCTATAAACAAAATCAGCCGAGTAAGGAACAACAAAACCAGGACGCTGCTCAATTCTTCTCTTAAGTCACCATTCATGAAGACTGACTTTACATCCATCTGGTATACTTTGATTCCCTTAAGTTCAACATATGCAAGGAACAGTCTGATGGCCTCCAATCTTACTACAGGGGCAAAAGTTTGATCAAAATCAATTCCTTCTTCTTGCTTGTACACCTTAGCCACAAGCCTTGCTTTGTTCTTGATTATGATGCCATTTTCATCAAACTTATTCCTATAGATCCACTTGAATCCGATGATATTATGTCCTTGTAGTCTGGTAACCAGATTCCAGACCTTGTATCTTTTGAATTGGTTCAGCTCCTCTTGCATAGCCAATAACCAAAATTGATCTATGTTGGCTTCTTCAAACTTCTTTGGCTTCACATGTGATAGGAAACTTGCATACATAGCTGTATTCAAATACTTGCTTTTGGTCACTATGCCTTGGCTAGATTCACCAATGATTTGGTGTGCATGATGGCTTCTCAAATGCCTGATTGTAGGATGCAATCTTCTTTCAGCAATAGCTTCAGGAAGAGTCCCATGGTGATCTTCATCTGCTCCAAGTGTGTCTGGTGGACCATCTGGTATATCAACTTCAGCTTGCATCACTGGACCTGCATCCTTGATGGCTAGCTTTTCCACCAACATTTTTGTATCTGCAGTACTAGAAGAGGAGCTTGTTAGCTCACTGTAAATTGTGGTAGACTCATCAAAGACTACATGTACAGATTCTTCTACCACTTGGCATTTCAAGTTATAGATCCTATAAGCTTTGTTATGGTTGATATACCCAACAAAAATCCCATCAAAGGACTTGGCAACAAACTTAGTTATATAGGACATTCCATTATGAAGCACATAACACTTACTACCAAAGATTTTGAGATAGCTCATGATGCAGGCTACGTCTCCTGACGACACACAAAGGACAAAAGACACTGAATTGTTCTCACTTGTTCCAATTCTATGATCGCACAATTTAAACAAAACACACCCAATTCACAATAATATCAATCTAATGCTAACGCATGGGTTCGCTACACCCTTAGAGATCAAATAGAGGAGATGAAATAATATTCTCTCAAGCGAAATGGATTGACCCGATCCGTTCGAGTGTGTGTTGTACCAAAAGAGATCCACAAAAAATAAACGATTCAAAAAATGGTAGATCTCTCCCAACAAAAAGAAAATGAGGTCCGCGAATCCTCATGAATATAAATAGATCAAAAGAAAATAACAATGTCGTTCGGATCAAACCACATCGAATTCAAAGTTCATAGGCAATGCCAAAGAAAATCACCACAAAAATTAATCTAAGAGAGAAACACTCAAAAAGGTAAAAATCGATGATTCTGATTAAAAAAATGGTTTGCTCTTCTATGGCTCTGCCGGAGTGCGACGAATGGAGAGAAACTCGTCTGCCTTCCTTGCTTCATGCCGGAGATGGTTCCACGAGACCACAGAGGGCCTTGCACCTTGGCCGAAATCCACCAAGATTGAACTCCTTGGTTGGACGAAATCTTCAAGGGGAAAATGATGGGTTGGCTGAATCCTAGATGGAGATCCAAGGCTAGGCCGAATTCCTTCAAGGGGGAGAAGTCACATTTACTTGTTACAAATTGTTTAGAGAGGAGAGGGAGAAGTCACCTTTACTTGCTGCAAATTGTTTAGAGAGGAGAGGGAGAAGTCACCTTTACTTGTTGCAAATTGTTTAGAGAGGAGAGGAGAGGGAAGAAGGTGGCCGAACCACGAGGAAGGGGGAAGGAGGTCGGCGACCAAAGAGGGAAGCAAGAGAGGTGGGGGGGGGGTGGGGGAATTCCAATTTGAAATTTTTGGTTTTCAATTTTTCATTCATCAATCTTTTAAATCCTTCATAAGCATGGCCTTTTATAGCATACACCACTCAATATCCTCCATTCAAATAAAATAAACACATGATGGTTATATGCACCTATCATAAACATGACATAACAAATACTATAATTAAATGCGTGAAATAAAAACTCCCAAATTAAAACAATGCAACAAGGAAATAAATAAATATAATAAAACATTATAATTATTAGATTATTGTTGCGGCGATGACATTGTAGAGGAATTATTCTCGTGACGATGGCATTGTAGATGCGATGGTGTTATAGCAAAATAATTGTTACGGCGATGGCATTGTAGCGGTGATGGCGTGCATCGAAAATATTGTTGCGGCATCGTCCATCCGAGCCTTCAAACGTACGGTTGCGGCGGCGATCAACATAATGCATGGACCCGGCATCACTATGGAGCTCGCAAAAGAACTCGCCAGCACCATCTGCAACGTCAACACGATCAAATGGCGGGACATCATCGCCACCAATCAAACGGTCACAATCATCACGAGCAAGTGGCGGGACAACGTCGCCATCAATTCTCCCCCACTCAAAATTACTCATCACCGATGAGTGGCCCGTGAGAGGAGAATAGCCGAAAGCAGCATAAACATGGGGCAAATCTGTCCCCACAATTTAAGTCGTTGTAGCGTGATCATGCCACATCAAATAGAACCTATCAGGAAAAAAGAAGGTCTAGGGGAACCTTGGAAAAGCAGTAGTCAAAGAAGGTGAAAAAGTTTCAACATCAACATTCAACATACCTCCAGTGGAAACCGTAAGATAGAGCGATCTAGGACCCAGCTCACTTCTAAACCCATTAGAAAACATAGTGGACGGAATAAACAAAGAGGTAGATAATTCAAGTGGTGGAGAAACATAAGGCGTTAAATCAAAAACATTGAAAATGGGTTATATACCCCAATCAGTGGGTATCTCACAAAGATATGCATTTTCTTCTAACCACTTTAAAATTCGGAAAGGACTGGCTCGCCGATTCGCTAACTTTTTTATGGAGCCCGAAGACAATCATTCAGGGATGAGATGCGCCAAGACCAAATCATCAACATTAAAGTGAGACACTCTTCTATGTATGTTAGCATGAGATTTATAAAATGCATGTTGGGCGACTAACGTTTAATGAATGTACTTATGTAAATTGTGAATTTGGAGAGCGAATTCTTGTGCAAAATCACTTGATTTATACGTTAGAGGTAAAATAACTAAATCATGTTGCACCAGCGCTAAATGGTTTAATCGATTTAATTTATATTGAAAGTTTAGCGGACGCAAACCAATGGGCACACCCGTCACGAAATCTGAAATGGGCACAATAGACGACCTCATCGTAAAAGTAAAATCAGAGAATTGATTATTCATAGGAAGTCTGGAGTATACAAAACTTCACAAATTTGTGATGAGACTGAACACGAGTTCTATCAACTCACTAATACCTATCTTAGCTATCATCATAGTCACGGGCAAACAAACGTCATAAGCAGGTGGGGGGAAATATGTGCAACCTTACTGAAGGAGTAAGCACGTCGTGATAAAGCTAAGATAAGAGGCACAGCCGACACAGAATCAGAATCGATTGTAATCGAGGACAAAATCGTAGATGGACACGCAGAAAAATGAACAGTCAAAGGTTACGCGTAGTTAGATACGGGAGGCACGGTGAAAAAACCAGCTACAAAATCTAACAACTCACTAGAACTTACATGACGAGACATGTCCAATTGAGGGGCCAAAAGGGTTTGCAAAATAAAATGACTCAGATCAAACATACCTAACTCGTATCCTAAAGGGTCCACTAGTCGAGTCAACGGATCAGGAGGGAGAGTCGGTAAAACTAAACCCGAGAGAGAATCAAAATCATCCTCAATTTCACGCAACGGAGACAGCATCAAGGGATGCTCATCAGGGTCTACTTCAATATCGTCATCCAAAAGTACAACTCTCTCACTTGGAAATTCTTCCAACACACTGGTCGTATTATCCAAATCTAAATCAGTAAAGGTCTCAGAAATGGGCAGAATCGAAACCGAAAAAATTTCTAATTCAGATGTAGCTTCAGGCAATGGTGATAACATCAAAGAAATATCCTTTGGGTTCTCAGCGCTAAAGTCATCCAAAATTAACCTTCCCTCATAAGGTAAATCAACCATAATAAAACTAGGGAAATCCTTACTCTCAGGCTCCTCAGATAACTCAGATACAATCTCAGTGGTTTGATCGTAGAATCTATCACGATGGAGATCGTAACCTGGAGAGGGCACTCAATACTAGGGTGGTTAGACACAACAATACCATTGCAAGTAATAGGTAACAGAATACTCTTACAGATTGGAATTTAATCATCACATACATTGTCTTCTAAATCACTAGGGATTCCCTCACTGTCAGAATCATCAGACTCGTAGGGTACTACCGTATGTGAAGGAATACTCTCACCTAGTTGGTCAACTTCTGAATCTAGAGATACTATATCCACATCAATGTTAACCCATAAATCGGCGATCCCTCCCAAGGTAGCCAGCTTGCAAGTCGCGGCCTGATCAAGGAGGTTGCGTCCTGTCAACCTTTCCTTCTAAGGGTGGGCGGACTGACCTCTCAGTCCGCTCAGTCCGCGCTGCTAGGGCGGTCTACCTAGTATGACCGCCCAGGTAGTGAAGCCACTGCTCGTTCTGCAGGGGATGCAGACTACTTCCTCAGTCCGCCCCTGCAGGTCGCGCAGTTAGATCGGATAACCGTGTGGTGGTTCATTCTTCCTCTCAGGTGCGAACTACTCAACTGAGTGGCAGACTTGAATTCCTATCCTCCCAGACCGCTCGCTAGATGCTTAGCCAGTTCGTTCGACCTTCACCTTCTATTCGGCAGAAGGTGGCAGACTCAGTCTTTAGTCAACCTAAGGGAGGCAGACTCGCTCCTCCCACCAGCTCTCCAGCCCGCACATCCAGACAAGAAACCAGCTCTCCTGTCCGCCAGCTATAGGAGGACTCTATATCAGTCCGCCAGGTCGTCTACTTTTGTCCCGAAGCAAAGGATGCCACCAGCAGGCAGTTTGCTCAACCTGTCTGCCGCGAGTTAGGCGGGCTCATTGCGCAGTTCGCCATATGAGCCTCAGCTCGGCAGCCGGCGATCTACCTCCTCTTTACAGCGGGCTGGGCGGACTCATTCTGTAGTCCGCCAGCTTGCCCTCCAGCTTCTCGGTGTCTGATTCTACCCAGCAGCGGGCAAACTCCTTCTCAACTCGCACAGCCTTGCGCGAGCTCACTCGGCAGTATGGGCGGACTCATCCCAGTCCGCCAACAGCAAGACCAGCTCTAAGTCCCTAACCGCGCGGACTCCGCGGACTCAACATTGTACTCGCATAGCTCACCGCCTCACCGGTGGTGACGTTTCCAAGACCGTTCCCTCCTTGGGCCTATAAATAGTCCCCCATACCTCTCATTCGGGAGGGGAGACGATACGGAAGAGGCGTCGAGATCCCGACATCAGTTCCTGCGAACTTGATTTCCCAGTCTGCGCGACCTGCTCCCCTTTTCTTCTCTCTACTCGATCAAGCAGTCTGCCCGGCTTAGCCAAGCGAGTTGCCTAATCAGCTAACCACGCGGTCTGCCGACCTCCCTTGAAAGTCCGTGGGGCCTATGACATTCTCCTCTCCTTAGCCACCAGCTTCCCCCCTTATACCGTTTATTCTTCTTTTCATGTAAAGGTGCAACCTCAAGCTGTAACTTCAATTATAATCAAAGGAAAGCCTGTCACAAGAGAGGCATTCAGGCCACGATGGGAGAAGTCTGTTATTGCCGCTTCTAGCGGCCCACTCTTCTCTTTTCTTCTCTCGGTCTAACCATCAGAGCCCAACCGCCAAAGTAACGTCTGCTCGACAGTTCCTGATCAAGCTTCTTCTCTGCTCGATCAAGCTTCTCCATTGCTCCATCGAACCTCTCCTTTATCCCCGCAACCATCTTATTCACTTAGCTTGTGAGATCGAACAACCCGTTAACTGGGCGGTGTCGCATTTCACGCATCAACAGTTAAAACGCGACCTTCAGATCTCGATCAAACAGTGAAATCAGTGGTTACTCATGCCAGACCATCAACCAACTAAGAGCCTTGCTCCAAGTTCTAGTGAGGATTCTCTTTGGGAGGCCTTGGAGTAATCTCGCAGAGAAACTGCACAACATTTTCAAGCGATGAACCGTACTCTACCTGCTATCGCTCAACGATTGGAAACACAATCTTCAGCAGCACCAGCTCCTCCAATCAATCCGGCACCAGCATCCGAGACTCCTCAAGTCTACCCAACGGCCTATCCACAGGTTTATCATCCTCTTTACACTCCAACCTTTCCGCAAGGGCCTGCAGCCCCTTTGCGGTCTCAGAATGACGAATTTGCAGCTCGTCAGAACTTCTTCCGAGAAGCTGCCCAGGGAAGTCCGGCAAGATTCCTAAATTTTCAGGGAAGTTATCCCTACTCTTTAGCTCCTGCCTTTGCTCCTTACGTAGCAACTTTTCCCTTCTATCGTCTAGCTCCTTATGCAGCTGCAACTTATGCTCCCTTTTTTACTTATTTTGTAGGAGAGCAAGAAGAGCAGTCACCGTTTATAGATAGTGTTCGGTATGAACCGACTCCAGTTAACTTCAGAGAGCCACGGTTGCCCATTTACACTAGGGAGTCTGATCCAGTCAAACATCTTCAAGCCTTTGAATCAGTCGTAGCTCTCAAGACTATTTCAGATGCTACCAAATGCAAACTCCTTGTAATGACCTTTGATGGCCAAGTGAGGGATTAATTCTATGGACTACATCCTCAGTCTATCTCTTCCTTTGTTGATTTGCGAAGAGAGTTTCTGCTCAGATTTTCTACTTCTACAAAGAGGAAGGGCGGTCCAGAAGCCCTCTTTCAGATCAAGCAGCGAGAGACCGAGACTTGGTCTCATTTTGTGGATCATTTCCAAAGAGAAATCTTAGACATTGAGATCGTCAATCAAGAAATGTATCGAGTGGCTCTTATTCACGGTCTGCGTGAAGGACCACTCAAGTTCGAGGCTAACGTCCGAGCACCGAGGACATATCAAGAGTTGATTGGATTAGCCAACTCATACATCCATGGTGAGAAGAGAAACCCCAGCTTTTTCTCCAGGCTTGAAATAGAGAGAAATCCACCTTACAAGCAGCCTTCGAGGTCTCCTCGGAAAGATTTTCCATTCCACTCTAGGAAAAAAAGAAGTTCTAGCATCATCATCGACACTCCTTCCCAGGCCAGGATCGTGCCCATGAAAAATTGCTACTGCTACCAGCCCCACCTTCGCAAACAGCTTCTGCGCATCAGTCACAAGATGATGACTTATCATGTTCTGGGTTCGATGATGCCATGCTAGAAGCCTGCCAGATCATAAAGGATGGGTCAAATTCCAAAAGGCCTTACCAGTCGGCGAATCAGAGATCAAGAGATTCAGATCCGTTTTGTGAATTCCACAGAGAGAAAGGTAATTTAACTGAAGACTGCAAAGCCCTTAGGCGGCTGGTTGAAATATTGATTGTCGAGGGCAAGATGAACGACTTGGTCAAGAAAATTGATTCTTCGAAGCCTTCCACCTCCAAGGGCAAGGAGGTGGCTTAAGTTTAGATGAAGTGTGTGGAGATAGAGGATGCATGCCGTCTGGGGCCTATCGATGTTCAGTCTGAGTGCATCGATGTCATTGATGAAGGTGCCCTTGGAAGACTATTCTAAAGTAAAGAAGGCACATTTCTTGCGTCATCAGTTATGACCAATCGCAACTCCTCAAAGTCCGCAAAGCTATTCTCAATCTGGGCCTGTTATATTTTCCTTTACGCTCTTCAAAATTTTTTTCTCTAAAACACTTATAAGTGTTCTTTCATTTCCATTCAATAAAGCTTAAGTCAGAGATCTAATACTGACACAGTTCCCTTTTTGTAATGCTTCTCCTCTATATTTTTCTCTTTGCCAAAGAGATCACTGAACCACTGATATATCGCCAAGTCTTGATGTTCCCTCCATGGATTGTTCTCCGGCGTAAGACCACAACGACCATATATGGCCAGGAGGTTTTCGCATATGTGCAGTGGGGGCCGTTCAATCTATAATGGGGAACTTCAGACTTCGGATCCCGGCCGGTGTCTAACACAATGTGTGTGCCTAGGGGAGGCAGCCTGTGATAGTTCTATCGTGCTTCATTGAGGGATACGTTATAGTTACAATAATCATTGCGTGACAAGAAATGGCGGCGATCAAGTGTAGCCTTGTATCTTCGATCATCTCACAACTGTGATGTCCAAACACTCGTTGGTACTCTCGATCCGCGCCTTCGCAGGGCCCACAATTCCGCTGATCAATTCGCAAACAAGCAATAGGTTATTTGGCGCAACTAGTCTAATTGATCAGCGATGTTTGTAACTCGAGGCAAGAGAGGAGTGTATCAGTCGATTCCTCCACAGGAATTTCCTTGCTTGTGCATGTTTATCTACTTTGTCCTTCAAGGGGAGCGCGTGTAGCCCTCCTTTGTCTCTTCTGCCTTCTTGCAGGTTGGTAGGTTAAATTCAACCTATTCCAAGGATCGGCCATATCTTTTTGGCTTATGATCATCTTATATGTGCTGCCTGCATAAAGTTCTATCAGATGATAATCCACAACCTCTCTTATCAGATGCTAGCGACACGAATAATTTAATCAAAGTATCTGGTTCTCCTTGATTGACAAGTCATGCTGTTATAAGTCTAAATTAAGATGGTTTCATTTTGCTGATCTGGATTTCATATATAAAACATCATACTTGATCACGCGAGACAATCATTATCGCGGTTTGATCTTCATTCAGTTAATAGAAGAGTTTGCCAGGTATCTCTTCTGCTATCCAATTATCTTATCATATCAACAGTCAACATTCGCAGGTTCCATCCAGGTACTTGCAACTTAGTTTTCTTTCTTCCATATCTGCTACTTAATCTTCTTTTGTAGAGATTAGCAGATATTAGCAAGTTCACTTCAGGTACTTGCAGCTTACTTTTCTATCATATCTGCGGCTTACTCTTCTTTTGTAGAGACTAGCAGATATTAACAAGTTCCCTTCAGGTACTTGCTCCTTGCTTTTCTATCATATCTGCGGCTTACTCTTCTTTTGCAGAGATTAACAAATATTAGCAAGTTTTCCTTCAGGTACTTGCAGCTTACTTTCCTATCAAATCTGTTGCTTACTCTTCTTTCGCAGATATTAACAAATATAAGCAAGTTCCCTTCAGGTACTTGAAGCCTATTTTTTATCATATCTGCTGCTTACTCTTCTCTTACAGAGATTAACAAATATTTGCAAGTTCCATCTTGGTACTTGCATTTTAATTTCATTTCATACCTGGTACTCACTCTTTTTTTTGCAGAGATTAGCAGATATTAACATGTTCCCTTCAGGTACTTGCAATTTACTTTCCTATCATATCTTTTGCTTACTCTTCTTTTGAAGAGACTAATAGATATTAGCAAGTTCCCTTTGTTGAAGTTGGTTACCGGGCGGTCTGGTGGCCTGTCTTGGCGGATTAAAGACCGCGCGGTCTGGCGGTTTCCCTTCAGCGGTTTGGTTGCTGTACGGTTGTTGTTCGGAGTCCGAGCGGTCTAGCGATTTATCTCTGGCGGCTTGAGACCGGGCGGTCTAGCAGTCTCCCATGGCGATCTCTCCTTCCTCTCTGGTAGTACCCAAGTGGTTAGCCCTTCCGTCTAACCGCGCGGCTTGTGCGGGTTGTTTCTGTATAGACCGCTTAGTCCTGTAATTTTTAGTCCCACATCTCTTATTTATATTCTCTCTTCTCTCCTCCATTCTATAAAAGGGAGGCCATACCTTTGTAATAGATACCTTTTTAAGGTAATAAAATTTTTGTTATACCTCTTCCGGTTTGTTTTTTGTTCGTTTCTTACATGGAATCAGAGGACTCGATCTTCTCCTCCGGATTCTGTGTGCCTTCTCTGTCCGTGCGGCTTGCTTCTTCTTCTCGCGACCTGGCCTCGCGACTTGTTTCTTCCGCATGCTTGCGCCCTGTTCGCGCGGCTTCTTTCTCTCCTTGCCATTGCCCTTTGTGTGCGCGTCCTCTTCTTCTCTCCGCGACCTGTGCTTAGTCGCCGCGACCTGTTGCCGTGACCTATTTTCCTTGTTCGCCTTGTTTTTCTTCCCGCGGTCTTTTCTCTAACCGCGCAGTCTTCTCTTTCTTTTGTTCGCACAGGCTGATTTCTAGCCGCCCGATTTATTCCCCTCTGCTTGGTTTTGCGGCTTGGTCGTGGCTTTTCTGGCCGCTGGTGTCTATCATTGTGACCACCGCAGATCTCTTTCTTCTAACCGCTGCGATTTCTCCCTGTTCGTGTGGCTTGTTTCCTAACCGCATGGTTTGTTTCCTAACCGCGTGACTTCCTGTTGTTTTCTCCTATGGCCCTTTCTGATGCTTCTACTACTACCACTCTTGTCGCCAATCCGGCTCCGCCTCTTCCTCCTACTCCTTCCGGGAACCTTGGCACCGTTTCGAAACTTATCGGCTCAAACTACACGGATTGGAGCGTCTCCTTCATCTTTCTCCTTTGCTCACAACGCAAATGCCACCATCTCATTGATTACCCTCCTCCCACCACTTCACCTCTCTTTGATGATTGGGATGTGAGTGACGCACTTGTGCGTACTTGACTCGCTAACAGCCGATGAATGCCTCCCTGTTATCCATCATGATGAGACGGTCAAGGCCTCTTGGCTTCATCTTGCCGCTCTGTACTCAAAGGGGGATCAGACATCCCGCATTTATACGTTGTATGCGGACCTCTTTGCCTGTCCTACATTATCTCCTGCTGCGGTCTACCAACAAGTTCAGGCTCTTGGGGATGAGATTCTTCAGAATTGCCCCTTTTCTGCGGATTTGGCTCAACAACACAAGCATTTACATGAGCTTCTCGTTGTGTGTTATCTGCTCCGGCTTCCTGATACTTATGATATGATCCGCCAGCAAATTCTGGGTGAGGCAGAATCTCCTACCTTAGATGCCACCGCTGCCCGCATCGCTGCTGTCAACTCCTTCCTTCAGCGCCCGCTTCTTCCCGCTCCTTCTCCACTGGACAACTATGCTCACCAAACTCAGCGGAGTGGCTCTGGTAGCCGCAGTCACCAGTTTAACGGACGTGCTCCTTCCCGCTACCTTTGCTCTCACTATGGCCACACCGGCTATACTATGGAACGTTGTTGGACGAAGCATCCCCATCTTCGCCCCTCAGGTGACTTTTTCGCCTCCTCTTCCAACCCGTCTGCCTTCGTGGTCACATCATCAGGTAGTGCCCACGTAGTGACCCAAGGTAAATGGCTTATCGACTCTGGTGCAACTAATCACATGACAGGCAATCCTCAGTGCTTCTCTCTACTCGAACAGCATGATCGGTTGCCTCCTGTCCTCATTGCAGACGGTTCTTCCTCCGCGGTTCATGTGTCAGGAGTGGTTCATGTTTCTCCGTCTCTTCGTCTAGCGGACACTCTTTATGTGCCCAAATTTCCGTGCAATTTATTATCGGTTACCTGTTTTTGCAAGCAGCTTCAGTGTTCTATGATGTTTACTCCGACTTATTGTTCTTTTCAGGATCCGAGCTCCCAATGGACGATTGCTACTGGGACTGAGAGCGGTGGCATCTACTTCCTCGACAACATTTCCGCCTTGTCCGCCTTCTCCTCTTCTTCTACGGATCTTCTCCAGTTGCATCTCCTCCTCGGTCATCCTCCTCCACAACTTCTACATCAGCTTCTGCCCCACCTCCCTCCTTCCAGTACTCCTCACAACTGCGACGCTTGTCAGCTTGGCAAGCATCATCGTTCCTCCTTCTCGCCGAAGCAAGGTCGGGGCTCTACCTGTCCGTTTGATCTAGTCCACTCCGTTGTCTGGGGCCCTGCTCCTACCATCACCATTGGTCGAGGTAGTTCTTATTTTGTAACTTTTATTGATGATTTTTTCTAGATGTACTTCGGTGTATCTCTTACGAGTTCGCTCTGAACATTTGGATATATGGATCTCTTTTTATCAATTAATTATAACTCAGTTTGGTATTTGTATTAAAACATTTCGCTCAGACAATGCTAAAGAATATATGAGTCATGCGTTTACATCTTTCTGTGTGCAACATGGCATTATTCATCAGAGTAGCTGTGTTTATACCACCCAGCAAAATGGGGTGGCGAAACGCAAAAATCGTCATCTCCTCGATGTCGCTCGTACCTTGTTGACCCAGATGCATGTTCCTAGCTCCTATTGGGGCTATGCTGTTCTCCTTGCCTGCTACCTCATCAATCGCATTCCCTCCATGGTTCTCCACGAGAAAACCCCATTCTCCATTCTGTATCCGGGCAAGGAGCCTTTCCCTCTCCCTCTCCGAATCTTTGGGTGCACTGCCTTTGTGCATGCCCCATCTTCCACCCGAGATAAGCTCTCCCCTCGCTCCACAAAATGTGTCTTTCTGGGGTACTCCCCAACTCAGAAAGGTGATTTTTGCTTTGACCATGTTCTTCGTAAGCAGTTCGTCTCTGCTGACGTCACCTTCTTTGAGAATGCCTCCTACTTCTCGGCTGAATCCTCTCCTCTCCCCCTAGCTTCTGATACTCCTGCTATTCTCTTTATTCCCTCATCTCCTACTGCGATCTCAACCCCTACTCCGTATCCGTCCACTCCTCTCCCTCCGCCTCTTTCTCCCTCTTCTCCGCCAGTGTCTCCCTCATATCTGTCGTCGTGGCTCTCTACTCCCGGGCCAGCTCTCTCTGCCACGGATGCTCCGGATGTCGAGGGACCCACCGACCTGGATCTTCCTGTAGCTCTTTGCAAAGGGGTGCGGATGTGTACTCTATACCCCCTTGCTACTTTTTTTCTTCATATGATTGCCTTACCTCTTTTCGCAGGGCCTTTGCTCTGGCTATCTCTGCCACTGCCACACCCCATTCCTACCAAGAGGCCCTTGCTATTCCTTATTGGAAGATGGCCTTTGATGAGGAAATGGCGACCCTAACTGAGCGGGGTACCTGGACTCTTGTTCCTCCTCCCTTCGGTACTGATGTTGTTGGATGTTGCTGGGTCTTTGTGGTCAAATTTGGCCCGGACGGCACTGTGCATCGTTATAAGGCCCGTCTTGTGCTAAGGGCTTTACTCAGACCTATGGGGTTGATTACTTTGACACCTTCTCTCCCAAGGCTTGTCTCAGCACTATCCAAGTCCTACTCTCTGTGGCCATCAATAGAGATTGGCCGATTTCTAAGCTGGATGTCAAGAATGCCTTCCTTTATGGTGATCTTCAGGAGGCCGTCTATATGGAGCAACCTCCTGGGTCAGGGGGAGACACGGGTATGTCGGCTGAAGAAGGCCATCTATGGCCTCAAGCACAGACCTCGAGCATGGTTTGACAAGTTCAGCGGCATCGTGGCGGCTGTTAGTTTACGCGAAGCTCTGCCGACCACTCGCTATTCATTCGCAAAACTTCCTCGGGACTGGTGGTTCTTGCTGTGTACGTCGATGATATTCTTCTCACTAGCGATGACCAGGAAGGGGTTGCCTTGACAAAGCAACATCTTCGTCAACATATTGTCACAAAAGATATGGGCTCTCCGAAGTACTTTCTGGAATTGAAATCTCTCGGAAGCCCAACTCTTTAGTCCTCTCCCAACGTAAGTATGCTCTTGATCTATTAAAAGATGTAGGATTGACTAGAGCAAAACCTGCCCGATGCCCCATGGAAACTAGAGAAGACAAAACCTGGACAGATGATTCGCCTCCTCTTTCAGATATTACGTGATACAAGCGTTTGGTTGGTAAGCTCATATATCTCACAATGACCAGGCCCGACATTTCCTTTGCTGTGGGTAAGATGAGTCAATTCATGCAAGCACCTAGGGAGTGCCATCTACAGTCCGCCATGCGGATCTTGGAGTATGTCAAATTAGCAAATGGGAAAGGATTACTCTTTCAGAAGAATGGTCATCTGAGGTTGAAGCATACTCATATGTGATTTTCGCTGATGACAAAGGGGATCGCAAGTCAACTTTGGGTTTTTGCACCTTTGTTGGGGGAAATCTGGTGAGCTGGAAGAGTAAGAAGAAGTCTGTTGTTTCCAGATCCAGTGCAGAAGCAGAGTATCGTAGTATGACATCGACCACTTGTGAGTTAAAGTGGTTACGGTCACTCATGATGGATTTAGGAGAGGTCTATAACCATCCTCTATCTATGTTCTATGATAACAAGACGGTAATATACATCTCCAAAAATCCGGTCTTTCATGAAAGAACCAGGCACATTGAAGTCGACTGTCATTTCATTCGTGAAGAGATTTTGAAGGAAAAAATTTGCACTCCCTTCGTCACTTCAGATAAAGAGTTGGCTTACATCTTCCCCAAGCAAGTATCTGCCTCGTTTCTTCAAAATTGCGACAAGCTGGGCATGATCCAGCTTGAGGGGGAGTGTTGAAGTTGGAGACCGGGCGGTCTAGCGGCCTGTCTTGGCGGATTGAAGACCTCGCGGTCTGGCGCTTTCCTTTCAGCAGTTTGGTTGCTGTGCGGTTGCTATTTGGAGTCCGAGCAGTCTAGCGGTTTGTCTCTGGTGGCTTGGAGACCGGGCGGTCTAGCGGTCTCCCATGGAGATTTCTCCTTCCTCTCTGGTGGTAGCCGAGCGGTTAGCCATTCCGTCTAACCGAGCGGCTTGTGCGGGTTGTTTCTGTATAGACCGCATAGTCCTGTAATTTTTTGTCCCACATCTCTTATTTGTATTCTCTCTTCTCTCCTCCATTCTATAAAAGGTAGGCCATACCTCTATAATAAATACCTTTTTCAGATAATAAAATTTCTGTTATATCTCTTCCGGTTTGTTTTTTGTTCGTTTCTTACACCCTTCAGTTACTTGCACCTTACTTTTCTATCATATCTGCGGCTTACTCTTCTTTTACAGAGACTAGCAAATATTAGCAAGTTCTCTTCAGGTACTTGCACCTTACATTTCTATCATATCTGCGGGTTACTCTTCTTTTGCAGAGATTAGCAGATATTAGCAAGTTTCCCTTCAAGTATTTGCAGCTTACTTTTCTATCAAATCTATTGCTTACTCTTCTTTCGCAGAGATTAGCAGATATTAGCAAGTTTCCTTCAGGTACTTGCAACCTACTTTTCAATCATATCCATTGCTTACTCTTCTCTTGCAGAGATTAGCAAATATTTGCAAGTTCCATCCAGGTACTTTATTTTAATTTCATTTCATACCTGCTACTCACACTTCTTTTGCAGAGATTAGAAGATATTAGCAAGTTCCCTTCAGGTACTTGCAATTTACTTTCCTATCATATCTGTTGCTTACTCTTCTTTTGCAGAGGCTAGTAGATATTAGCAAGTTCCCTTCAGGTACTTGCACCTTACTTTTCTATCATATCTGCGGCTTACTCTTCTTTTGCAGAAATTAGTAGATATTAGCAAGTTTCCCTTCAGGTACTTGCAGCTTACTTTCCTATCATATCTCTTGCTTAATCTTCTTTCGTAGAGATTAGCAAATATTAGCAAATTCCCTTCAGGTACTTGCAGCCTACTTTTCTATCATATCTGTTGCTTACTCTTCTCTTGCAGAGATTAGCAAATATTTACAAGTTTCATCCAGGTACTTGCATTTTAATTTCATTTCATACCTACTACTCACTCTTCTTTTGCAGAGATTAGCAGATATAAGCAAGTTCCCTTCAGGTACTTGCAATTTACTTTCCTATCATATCTGTTGCTTACTCTTCTTTTACAGAGATTAGCAGATATTAGCAAGATTCCTTTAGATACTTGCAATTTACTTTTCTATCATATTTGTGGCTTACTCTTCTTTTGCAGAGATTAGTAGATATTAGCAAGTTCCCTTCAGGTACTTGCACCTTACTTTCCTATTATATATGTTGCTTACTCTTCTCTTGCAGAGATTAGCTAATATTTGCAAGTTCCATCCAGGTACTTGCATTTTAATTTCATTTCCTATCTACTGCTAACTCTTCCCTTTGCAGTGATTAGCCAATATTTGCAAGTTCTATCAAGGTACTTGCAACTTAGTTTTATATCATACTTGTGATTTACTCCTCTTACAGAAGTTAACAGATGATTGCAAGCCTCCTTCAGGTATTTGCAAGTTATAATTATTCTTTTCTTCCCTCCTTCATTGTTTTGCAGAGCCCACTAGGAAACATTCATGTCTTCTTCATTTTGCAGACCCCTCTTTTTTTTTCTTTTTAAACCACCGGGGTATTTACCCAGAATTTCCGCTTTGCGGTGGCACCGACTAACGGGAAGGCCGCCACTACAAAACGCCAATTCTGCCGGCCCTTTTCGATCACAAGAAAGAGAAGTAATATTACATAAAATGTAAACAAGTCCACAGAAACATGTAAATAAAAGTGAAATCATATCCAGTCCATCAGTAGATAAAAACAGGAAATAGATAAATGGGCTCGAGCCCGGTACATCAGAGTCCTCACTACAAATCACTCATCGTGGAAGCTATAAAAATACTAATCACTCACGGAGTTGGTCGCAGGCGCACCAGTGCCAGACTGACCCACCTCCATGCGCACCGTACTCCGCTGGTGCTGGTCCCTGGACTGCTAGTCCCTGTCTCCCATCCGGAGCTCCTGTAATGTTGTGGTTTGAAAACCATTAGTCATAAAGACTAAGCCCTATCATCCCCTACCCCTCCCCCCACGGCTCCTAAGCACCGGGCGGAGAGGAGGAAAGGGAAGCTACAAAGGTGGAGAATAATCAAACAGATGTCAGGGGAGTTATTCTAACAACTATCTAGAACAACTAGCAAATTCTATGGTAGTAAGTGGTAAAGAAGATAAGTAGTAAGTAGCAAAAGGATGACAAAAAGGTAGCTAGAGAACAGTAAGTAAACAAGCAAGTAAATAAGTAAGTAAATAAGTAGTTACCTTAACTTATATGAATGCCCATACAAACTTATAAGTTAAGGGGTCTTCTGCAAGGCTTCCATCGTATAAAAATTCCCATACCAATTTATACGTTGGGGTGTCGGTTGTATGCAAATATGAGTGTACTGATATGCTATGCCATGATTCATGCAAGTGCAACCCACGCACACGACTCTATGCGCACAGACCTTTAGTTCCCCCTGTTCGGGTAGCTAGCTTCACTCCCAGGAACCTCCGTAGTGGCAAACGGAGACAGTGGGTCGGGCTCCCCACTCTTAGGCGGGTATCCACACTACCGGGCCTAGCCCTTCCGAACGACCCTAGAAGAACATAACATAGAGTATCCGCGTACTACCGCTGGATGTACCCACCATACTTTCTTTGGCTAAGTGTCCCATACCGCCGAGTCAACATACCGATGCCGGTGTGAACGATAATCAGATATCGAAGACCCACCACCTTTATTCTGTACTCCAACCCTCGAGCCCTCGGCTCCCTGGACTGTCCCGTCCGTGCATCTACCTTCAGAGCTACCGTCTGAAGGGCAACCAAACCAATTATTCTACCTTCCTAGCTATCGGGGAGTGTGTATGTGCAACCCTACTTATACTAGTTGCTCTTTTAATTTATTATTCCTATGGTTTACGTTAGCCCAGGACTGCCCCCGGCATACCCCGTGAAGGGCTCTCAAGGGGCACTAGGAACCAAGACGGCGGCATTACGGCCCGAAGTTCCCTTTCGCAAGGAACTTATTGTTATTGGTTGATCTCCCTTAACCCGATGCCCTTTTAGTTAATTTGGATCTAACCCTAGAGTATTAAGACTCTTCCATTCCTACCCGGGGTGGACGATCTTTCGTTGTTCCCGTGCGCCACTTAACTTAAGCCAGTCTCACACTCTACTTATCTTGACTTCCAACAATGAGCTTAATCTTAGCTTGCCCTAACCAACCAGCAACTACCAAAATTCCATTTCCCAAGTCCATTATTACTCTAGTTCAGTTTCCGTGGTTTTACTATATGCAGACCATCCTAAGGTACATGAGGAGTATAAGGGGAGGTACTCCAATTTGTCTTCCAAATCTCCTATAAAATTTACTGGAGGTCTACCATGACATAATTAGTCTAAATCCAAGATTTCCAAATTTTCCCTATTTATCGGGCATTTAATTTATTTATTCTAAGATTCCAAATGCCCTAATATGAACATTAAGTGCACTAATGGGTCAACAATAAATCATCATAAAATCAATAAAAATCCTATGAGACATTTAAACAGCAATTCCAAATTTTGAGAAACTTCAGAGGTGTTGAGGCCTATAATTCCTACTTTACCATTTTAGGCCACTTTTTCTATATTATGAAGGAAGTACTGTAAATATATATCCAAAAATTCCAAGAAAGTTATAGAAGCTAAATATTGACCTAAAACCATCATAAACCAATAACCATAATTTTTCTCTAACATTTGAACTCAGAATTTTATTTTAATGCAAGGTACTAATTTTCCTAACTTAATGAAGGAGGTACTGTTTTTATTCATCTAAAATTCCTGAGAAAATTTCAGGGTGGCTATCATAACTTGAAACATCCACTGACCCAATTTCATAATTTTACAAATAGTAAATGGACATTATTTGTATTTTTGCCTCCATGTAACAACTAGTACATTAAAGAAGTATGTACCAGAAATAATCAGTTAAAATTTCCAAGAAAAATACAGAAGGTATAACAGGTTATGAGATGCTCTAATCGAAGATTTCATAATTTTTCCAGTGAACAGAAATTCCATAATCATCAAAATAAATATCTAGGGCACATTTAGAGGTGTAAATGAAGTACTGTATAAATTAACCCAAAAATTTCAACAAAATTATATCATGGCTATTTTGACCGGAAAAACCCTTTGCCCAAATTTTACCTGATTTGAAGTTCATTAGATAGCTTAATAATTCAAATTAAGGTTGGTGACCGAAACTAGGGTTAGGGTTTTAGGTGGGCTAAAGGTCTCCAAATACCCTAATATTTCTACCAGAGGACTTTAATGGCCCTATGGTCCTCTCCACCAAATTTCAAGTCATTCCAAGGTCATTTGACCCCATGACCTTCACAATCCCAAAAACCACCATTAAGGGATTTTCCCTAGGGTTCTAGGGCTACCCTACACCAAACCACCCCAAGCTCCCTTGGAGGGTGTGTCATGCCCTAAACAGCCTTTGGACAAAGTATCATCCTCTGTTGAGGTGGTATGACCACCCAAATACCAAGGGGGTGCTTGATCCTAAATTATCCTATAAGGACCAACCAAGGGTTCGATAAAAACTTAATCAAAACATCTACAAATGAGATCAAATTTTTACCAGAGCCTTGCGATAAACCCAGGGACCACGCACCAAAATTCGGTAGGGTTTGGAAGTCTTTTAGCCATCTAGTTAAATTATGCTAGGATTATTGAATTTTTCTAAAAACTATAGAGAAATATTTCCCAAAAATCCTAATTTTTGGACAGTATCTAGATATAGATAAGATTAGGCCACACCCCAAATTTCAAGTCATTTTGATGACTGGATTGGAGTGGGGAATTTTTCTAAGGTCAAGACAGCCCTATGGATAGAACTCACCAAAAAGTGTGATGTGGTCTAACCAGGACTCCAAGTCGAGTGAAATCAATTTTGGATTAAACTAGACTTCAAGGGCTACATTTTCTATGTTGACCACTTTTTATGTTTCGGCCCCTACGGGCTATATATTTCAGTTTAAACTTAGTGCACAGTAAGGGAATTAATTTCTAATTATACAATATATAATATGATAAAAATAACACTATTCATCTTCTTCTTTACCCGAACCCGAACAGAACCAGAAAAACGACTATTCCTGTAGCTCTTCTAAAACGATTTCCCGGCCACCCATCCAGCCATCTCCCTTGCCGGCCACCACCACCTCAGTTGAGGTGAGGGCTACCGTCAGGCGGCGGCACGGCCGCCGGAGAGGCGGTTTCCGGCGAACCCGCCACCAGGAAATTTTCGGAAAACCATGGAAACGCTCACCCGATCCGGCTCTTTTGAGCCCGATATCTCTCCTAATGATTTCTAAGATCTATCCGCAGAAGAAGAGGTAGGGGAGGACCTTGTTCGCGGGCTGGAGGCGTGCAGACCGTTGGGAAGCCATTTGCGCGGTGGTGGTGTCGCCGGAAATTCTTCAACAGCAAGGGAAGGAATCTAAATCAGTTTGATGGAGCGTGTAACCTTTTACTCTTGCTCTTAGGAGTATATTATAGATCAGCAAGTGGGAAGGGGAAAGGATGAAACGTTCATGGCCATTAATATTTCTCTTAATGACGTTTCGGTTATGGTAGAGGCAGTTGAATTGCTGGAAATGAAGAGGTGTTTGCCAGGTGGCGATTTCCTATTGGACCATCATTTCCTTATTTTATTAAATAATTAGAGTAGGAAACGGCCCATAAATACTTCTGGTGTAACTTCCCATAATCAGAATTGATTACAACGTCGGTTACAAAAATTTCCAGTCTGGCTGGCGTTTCAGCCTTGGTCACGGGCGTGACACATAGGTCATGGGCGTGACAGGCCCGGGTGGCCAATTCTGGGTTCGACGATCGTCAAACTGAGATCGACGATCGTCGAAGGGTTGTCACGCCCTAGGTCACGGGCGTGACAGGCCCGGGTGACCAATTCTGGGTTCGACGACCGTCAAACTGAGGTCGACGATCGTCGAAGGGTGGTCACGCCCTAGGTCACGGGCGTGACACAATTGTCACGGGCGTGACAGGGTCGTAAGGCAAATTCAACGCTCGGCGATCGTCTCGCTCAGATCGACGATCGTCGAAGGGGGTTACACCCTTGGTCACGGGCGTGACACCTGGGTCACGGGCGTGACAGGGTCATGACGCAAATTCTGCGCTTCGATGATCGCCCCGCTGAGATCGACGATCGTCGAAGGTGTCATGCCCTAGGTCACGGGCGTGACGGGTCGGTCACGGGCGTGACCAACCCGTGACCCGAAATCTCGTTCAATTTATTACAGTTTTTGGGCTTCCTAGGGTTCTGTCACGACCAACTGACTGCTAGGGGTCTAGCCGGAAATGGGATGTTACAAATCCCAATAAACAAAATAAAGATTTCGTTCCCGAAATCAAGGTTAAGCCTAAGGGACTCTAATCAGGAAAAAGAAGCTTGTAACATCCCATGAGAATTGAAAGATTACATCTCTACGTTATGTTTGCTTTGTGTGGTTTCAAATCTAAGATTAATTCGCCCAATTAACTAGGTAATAACATCCCAATAAACAAAAGATTAGCTCATATTCTTGAAATTTCAGTCCTATCGATTTAAAAACAGGAAGACAAATTGATTGTTCAGAGGGGTGGTGAGGTATACCTGACGAAAAAGTTCCGGGTATTTTTGCCGCATCAAGTCCTGTGGCTCCCATGTATGCTCCTCCTGCCCATGATTGTTCCACAGAACCTTGACTAACGGAACCTTCTTCCGTCGCAAGACCCGCACTGCTGTATCGTCAATCTTGATAGGCTCCAAGTTGACCGACCGATCCGAGGCCACCGGGCCATCTGCAGAGGAGATCAGCTGCTCAGGGCATAGCAGAGCCCTCCGAAGTGAGGAGGCGTGGAAGACGTCATACAATCCTGCTAACTCCAACGGTAGCTCCAGTCTATAGGCTAAGAGGCCGATCCGCTCCAGGATCCTATAAGGCCCCATATATCTCGGGCTGAGCTTCTTCCACCCGCGAACCCGCGAGACTCCATGCATCGCCCGTATCTTCAAGAAAACCCGGTCTCCCACCTGGATCTCCACTTTACGATGCTTCAGATCGTAGTATTTCGCCTGTCTGCTCTGGGCTTCCAACATCCTGTCCCGGATTAATCTAATCTGAGCATCTATATCTCCCACAAACTCCGAGCCTAGTGCCTGCGGATCCTCATCCTGAACCCATGATAGTGGGGTCCTGCACCTCCTTCGGTACAACGCCTCGTATGGAGCCATGCCTATGCTGGACTGATGAGCGTTGTTGTACGAAAACTCGACCAGTGGCAGCAATCTCTCCCAAGGCTCGCCACGGTCCAAAATACACAATCGCAACAGATCTTCCAGTGTACGGTTGGTGCGCTCTATCTGTCCGTCGGTCTGAGGGTGGAAAGCTGTGCTGAATGTTAACCGAGAACCCAGATGGGCCTGGACTGACCTCCATTCCCTGGATGTAAACTGCCCATCCCGATCCAAAACGATAGTCTTGGGCACCCCATGATAACGCACAAACTGCTCAATGAACCTCCGTACTAATATACTGACTGGTGTGTCCTTTGCCACTGGAATGAATCTGGCCACCTTTGTTAGCCTGTACACTATCACCCAGATCGAGTCATTCCCCGCACGGGATCGAGGTAGCCCATGTATTAAGTCCATGGCTATATTCTCAAACTTCCACTTCGGCACCGGAAGCGGCTGCAGTAAGCCTGTCGGGTTCCTATACGCTGCCTTCACGAGCTGGCAGGCCTCGCAATGTGTCACAAAGTACGTAATATCTTTCTTCATACCCGGCCAGTACATCGTCCTCTTCAAATCCTTTACCATCTTGGTGATCCCCGGGTGTACCGAATATTGGCTGCAGTGAGCTTCCGTCAAAATGTCCTCCCGGATCCGTCCTCGTACTGGTATGTAGACTCTGCCCCGGAAACACAGGAGCCCATCCCTCAAAGAGTAATCTCCAGTCGTGCCATCCTCCAAGGCTCGGAATATCGGCTCAGCTCTCTCATCCAGCATCTGCCAATCTCTGATGCGGTCTCGAATATCATCAGTAACCATCGACCCCAGGTACTCCATGTATAGCTCCGTGTCATCCTCAGACACTAGTGAAATCTGCATCTCCTCGAATGATCTAACCAACTCCAAGGCCATCAGCTGCGGACCTACTACTATAGTACTCGCTCTCCGGCTCAGAGCATCCGCGACCACGTTCGCCTTCCCCGGATGGTAGTGCATGGTATACTGGTAGTCCGACAAAAACTCCACCCAGCGTCTCTGTCTGATGTTTAACTCCTTCTGGGTGTCGACGTACTTCAGATTCTTGTGGTCGGAGAAGATATCGCAATGTACTCATTAGAGATAGTGTCGCCAGATCTTGAGAGCAAAAATGACTGCCCCATCTCCATCGTGCACGGGGTAGTTCTGCTCGTGCTGCTTAACTGACGGGAGGCATAGGCTATTACGTGCCCGTTCTGCATCAGAACGACACCCATCCCTGATAGGAAGCATCTGTATACACCTGGAATCCCTCCTTCCCTGCTGGGAGAGCAAGGATGGGAGCCGAGGTGAGACGATCCTTCAGCTCCTGGAAGGCAGATTCGCATCGTGGCATCCAAATAAAAGGGGACTCCTTCTTCGTCAGAGACGTAAGAGGGAGATCAATCTGAGAGAACCCCTTTACGAACTTCCGGTAGTAACGGGCAAGTCCCAAGAAACTTCGAACATCCGAGGCCGACTTTAGTGGTGGCCAATCCCGTACTACCTGGACCATCGCGGATCCACTGCCAGACCTGCTCCATGATGACATGGCCTAGAAAGGCCACCTCCTTTAGCCAGAACTGGCACTTGCTGTACTTGGCATACATCTCATGCTCACGTAGCTTCTCCAAGGTCAAGGCCAGATATCTTGCATGCTCCTCCTCCGTCCTTGAATAGATAAGGATGTCGTCGATGAACACGATAACGAAGACGTCTAGATACTCTTCGAACACCCGATTCATCAGGGTCATGAATGCGGTGGGTGCATTCGTGAGCCCGAACGGCATCACCGTAAATCGTACAAACCATATCTGCTGCTGAAGGCCGTCTTCGGGATGTCCTCCTCCGGAATGCGAAGCTGGTAGTACCCTGAACTCAGATCCAGCTTTGAGAACCAATGGGCTCCCTCCAGCTGGTCAAATAGCTCGTCTATCCTTGGTAAGGGAGTATTCGGGCTGTCAACCTGTTCAAAGCCGGTAATCTATGCACAGTCGGAGGGTCCCGTCCTTCTTCTTACGAACAACACGGAGCTCCCCATGGTGAAGAGTAGGCCGAACGAACCCGGCCTCCACTAACTCCTGAAGCTGGCTCGAAAATTCCACCAACTCTTTGGGCCATTCGATAGGGAGCTCTGGATATCGGCTTAGCCCGGTACGAGCTGAATCTGGATGTCTTCTCTCGGTGCGGGGGGTGGTAGCCCTGGTAGCTTCTTCGGAAAGACGTCGGCGAAGTCCCGCATACTGGAATATCTGCAATGGAGTCCTTGGCCACGACCGCCTCAAAAAGGACCTGATAATTCTTCCCTGCAGGTGGGCCTTAATGGCCTGCACAGCGATAGTAAGGTATGGGGGGTGCATGTATAATACCTTTGATGACAATGAAGGAGTCGCCGTGCCTCACAGGATCCTCTTCGCCACGCGCAATCGATCTGGGCATGGTTCAATATAACCAAGTCATGCCCATGATCAGATCGTAATCTAGCATCTTCAGAACGTCGCTGTTGCCTCAAATGCTTCCGCCGATCCTCGCTTCCATGTTGCAATGAGCATAGGTCATTATCTCTGATCCATTGGGTAGCGCACCCTCATCATCTTCCCGTGATGGCTCCACACCTGCTAGTCCTTTCACAAAATCCTCCGACACGAATGATTGCAACGCCAGTGTCGAAGAGGGGGGTGTGTGAGGGGCTTGCCGCTAACGAGACTATGCCTGGGGTAATTAAGTGTCTTAGTATTCTGGTTGCAGTTGTCTTTTCTTAATTTCTAACCAGGTTATGTCTAGAATACTAGTTTATATGAAGAAAATTTAAAAGTACTGCCATACCGTTGATAACCTGCTCCGGGTTCCGGGGTTGTGTCAGGTCTAGAGCATACACCTGCTCCCTCTCTGGCCTGTGGCCTCGATCCTGAAATCCTCGTCCTCGGTCCTGTCCTCGTCCGCCAAACTGTCGGGGAGGTGGACGCCCTGATGTGCTGGTGGGGGTGCTCGCCTCACAGGGCAGTTCCTCTTGATATGCCCTGGCTGGTTGCACTGATAGCATACCAGTGGCTGCTCTGTCGTCCTTGGCATTTCCAGCATCTGTATAGGCTGGGGAGCCAATACCCCCTGGCTCCTCTGCTCCTGCCCAAACTCCTGATGAGGCTGATCCCCGTTCCTTCTCTCCCCAATAACCTGGCCCCGGGGACAGTCTCTACGACCTCCAATCACTATATCATCAGCCGGTCTCTTCCGGCTCTTCACTGTAAGCTGATCCGCCTCTCTCTTCTTAGCCATCTCCAGAATCCTGGCCAGACTCCCCTCTGAGATGAAAAGGAGGGCCTGTCTCATGTCATCTTACAGCCCCTTATAAAACCTCCGGGCATAGCCAACATCGTCGAACTGGTAAGTGTCCGCATAGCGGGCCAGGTGAGTGAACTCCTGATAGTATTCCACCACAGTCCTGTTCCCCTGCCTCAACCGCAGGAACCTATCCTCCAGGTCATCCCTCGCCGACTGAGGTACAAAATGTCCCAAGAGCGCTGCTCTGAACTCCTCCCAAATAATATCTGCACAGTCCATCCCCGCAAAGGTGGTGTCCAGCTGAGATTTCCACCACCTCTTTTCGTGTGACTCTAAGCAGGAGACTGCCAAGGCAACTGCCTCCTCAGTAGGGCATCGAATCCCTGCCAGCATCTCGTGAATGGTGTCCAACCATTCCTCTGTAGGTACTGCAGACTCCGTCCCCTGGTAAGCTGGAGGGGAAAGCCCCCGGAAGACAGTCATCCAATTGGCCCCGGGGTTTGGTTGTGGGCCGGGGCTTGTTGAGCTCTGAAGGCCTCCAGAATGGCCGTCAGGGTTTGCCCCATCTCTGTCTGTTGGAATGGAGCTGGAGCCGGCAGAGGTGGGACCACATTTGGAGCATGGGGTGTCCCCTGCTGCGATGTAGGGTTCGTCGCAGGCTACAAGTGAAAATTCCATTTGTTAGAGAGCGAATGAATGGAATTTAAGAAGAGTTAGGATGGACTTTCACATGTGATTTCCCCTATGGGCACACCACTGCTTTCGCTACTAGTTTGTCCGCAAACAAAGCTCGCACGGGGGTGGCCCAAGGTTTTGTGGACTACTTCTCTTTCGATCGAGGTCTCCTCTGATACCACTTGTAAGACCCCTCTTTTTTTTCTTTTTAAACCACCAGGGTCTTAGCCCAGAATTGCCTCTTTGCGGTGGCACCGACTCACGAGAAGGCCGCCACTACAAAACGCCAATTCTCTCGGCCCTTTTCGATCACAAGAGAGAGAAGTAATATTACATAAAATGTAAATAAGTCCACAGAAATATGTAAATAAAAGTGAAATCATATCCACTCCATCAGTAGATAAAAATAGGAAATAGATAAATGGCCTCGAGCCCGGTACATCAGAGTCCTCACTACAAATCACTCATCACGGAAGCTATAAAAATACTAATCACTCACGGAGCTGGTCGCAGGCGCACTGGTGCTAGACTTACCCACCTTCATGCGCACCGTACTCCGCTGGTGCTGGTCCCTGGACTGCTAGTCCCTGTCTCCCATCCGGAGCTCCTGTAATGTTGTGGTTCGAAAACCATTAGTCATAAAGACTAAGCCCTATCATCCCCTACCCCTCCCCCCACAGCTTCTAAGCACCGGGCGGAGAGGAGGAAAGGGAAGCTACAAAGGTGGAGAATAATCAAACAGATGTCAGGGGAGTTATTCTAACAACTATCTAGAACAACTAGCAAATTCTATGGTAGTAAGTGGTAAAGAAGATAAGTAGTAAGTAGCAATAGTATGACAAAAAGGTAGCTAGAGAACAGTAAGTAAACAAGCAAGTAAATAAGTAAGTAAATAAGTAGGTAACCTTAACTTATATGAATGCCCATACAAACTTATAAGTTAAGGGGTCTTATGCAAGGCTCCCATCGTATAAAAAGTCCCATACCGATTTATACGTTGGGGTGTCGGTTGTATGCAAATATGAGTGTAGTGATATGTTATGCCATTATTCATGCAAGTGCAACCCACGCACACGACTCTATGCGCACAGACCTTTAGTTCCCCCTGTTCGGGTAGCTAGCTTCACTCCCAGGAACCTCCGTAGTGGCAAACGGAGACAGTGGGTCGGGCTCACCACTCCTAGGCGGGTATCCACACTGCCGGGCCTAGCCCTTCCGTACGCCCCTAGAAGAACACAACCTAGACTATCCGCGTACTACCGCTGGCTGTACCCACCAGACTTTCTTTGGCTAAGTGTCCCACACCGCCGAGTCAACATACCGATGCCAGTGTGAACGACAATCAGATATCGAAGACCCACCACCTTTATTCTGTACTCCAACCCTCAAGCCCTCGGCTCCCCGGACTGTCCCGTCCGTGCATCTACCTTCAGAGCTACCGTCTGAATGGCAACCAAACCAATTATTCTACCTTCCTAGCTATCGGGGAGTGTGTATGTGCAACCCTAGTTATACTAGTTGCTCTTTTAATTTATTATTCCTATGGTTTACGTTAGCCCAGGACTGCCCCGGCATACCCCGTGAAGGGCTCTCAAGGGGCACTAGGAACCAAGACGGCAGCATTACGGCCCGAAGTTCCCTTTCGCAAGACACTTATTGTTATTGATTGATCTCCCTTTACCCGATCCCCTTTTAGTTACTTTAGATCTAACCCTAGAGTATTAAGACTCTTCCATTCCTACCCGGGGTGGACGATCTTTCGTCGTTCCCGTGCGCCACTTAACTTAAACCAGTCTCACACTCTACTTATCTTGACCTCCAACAATGAGCTTAATCTTAGCTTGCCCTAACCAACCAGCAACTACCAAAATTCCATTTCCCAAGTCCATTATTACTCTAGTTCAGTTTCCGTAGTTTTACTATATGCAGACCATCCTAAGGGTACATGAGGAGTATAAGGGGAGGTACTCCAATTTGTCTTCCGAATCTCCTATAAAATTTACTGGAGGTCTACCATGACATAATTAGTCTAAATCCAAGATTTCCAAATTTTCCCTATTTATCGGGCATTTAATTTATTTATTCTAAGATTCCAAATGCCCTAATATGAACATGAAGTGCACTAATGAGTCAACAATAAATCATCATAAAATCAGTAAAAATCATATGAAACATTTAAACAACAATTCCAAGTTTTGAGAAACTTCAGAGATGTTCAGGCCTACATTTCCTAATTTACCATTTTAGGCCACTTTTTCTATATTATGAAGGAAGTACTGTAAATATATATCCAAAAATTCCAAGAAAGTTATAGAAGCTATATATTGACCTAAAACCATCATAAACCAAGAACCATAATTTTTCTCTAACATTTGAACTCAGAATTTATTTTAATGCAAGGTACTAATTTTCCTAACTTAATGAAGGAGGTACTGTTTTTATTCATCTAAAATTCCAGAGAAAATTACAGGGTGGCTATCATAACTTGAAACATCCACTGACCCAATTTCATAATTTTACAAATAGTAAATGGACATTATTTGTATTTTTGACTCCATGTAACAACTAGTACGTTAAAGAAGTATGTACCGAAAATAATCAGTTAAAATTTCCAAGAAAAATACAGAAGGTATAACAGGTTATGAGATGCCCTAATCCAAGATTTCATATTTTTCCAATGAACAGAAATTCCATAATCATCAAAATAAATATCTACGGCACATTTAGAGTTGAAAATTAAGTACTGTATAAATTAACCCAAAAATCTCCACAAAATTATATCATGGCTATTTTGACCAGAAAATCCCTTTGCCCAAATTTTACCTGATTTGATGTTTATTAGATAGCTTAATAATTCAAATTAAGGTTGGTGACCTAAACTAGGGTTAGGGTTCTAGGTGGGCTTAAGGTCTCCAAATACCCTAATATTTTTACCAGAAGACTTTAATGGCCCTGTGGTCCTCTCCACCAAATTTCAATTCAGTCCAAGGTCATTTGACCCCATGACCTTCACAACCCCAAAAACCACCATTAAGAGATTTTCCCTAGGGTTCTAGGGCTACCCTACACCAAACCACCCCAAGCTCCCTTGGAGGGTGTGTCATGCCCTAAACAGCCTTTGGACAAAGTATCATCCTCTGTTGAGGTGGTATGACCACTCAAATACTAAGGGGGTGCTTGATCCTAAATTATCCTGTAAGGACCAACCAAAGGTTGGATAAAAACTTAATCAAAACATCTCCAAATGAGATGAAATTTTTACCAGAGCCTTATGATAAAACCAGGGACCACTCACCAAAATTCAGGAGGGTTTGGAAGTCTTTTAGCCATCTAGTTAAATTATGCTATTATTATTGAATTTTTCTAAAAACTATAGAAAAATATTTCCCAAAAATCCTAATTTTTGGACAACATCTAGATATAGATAAGATTAGGCCACACCCCAAATTTCAAGTCATTTTGATGACTGGATTGGAGTGGGGAATTTTTCTAAGGTCAAGACAGCCCTATGGATAGATCTCACCAAAAAGTGTGATGTGGTCTAACCAAGACTCCAAATCGAGTGAAATCAATTTTGAATTAAAATAGACTTCAAGGGCTACATTTTCTGTGTTGACCACTTTTTATGTTTCGGCCCCTACGGGCAATAAATTTCAGTTTAAACTTAGTGTACAGTAAGGGAATTAATTTCTAATTATACAATATATAATATGATAAAAATAACACTGTTCATCTTCTTCTTTACCCGAACCCGAACAGAACCAGAAAAATGACTATTCCTGTAGCTTTTCTAAAACGATTTCCCGACCACCCAGCCATCTCCCTGGCCGGCCACCACCACCACCACCTCAGTTGAGGTGAGGGCTACCGTCGGGCGGCGGCACGGCCGCCGGAGAGGCGGTTTCCGGCGAACCCGCCACCATGAAATTTTCAGAAAACCATGGAAACGCTCACCCGATCCGGCTCTTTTGAGCCCGATATCTCTCCTAAGGATTTCTAAGATCTATCCACAGAAGAAGAGGGAGGGGAGGACCTTGTTCGCAGGCTGGAGGCGTGCAGACCGTCGGGAAGCCATTTGCGCGGTGGTGGCGTCGCCGGAAATTCTTCAACAGCAAGGGAAGGAATCTGAATCAGTTTGATGGAGCGTGTAACCTTTTCCTCTTGCTCTTAGGAGTCTTTTATAGATCAGCAAGTGGGAAGGGGAAAGGATGAAACGTTCATGGCCATTAATATTTCTCTTAATGACGTTTCGGTTATGGTAGAGGCAGTTGAATTGCTGGAAATGAAGAGGTGTTTTCCAGGTGGCGATTTCCTATTGGACCATCATTTCCTTATTTTATTAAATAATTAGAGTAGGAAACGACCCATAAATACTCCTGGTGTAACTTCCCATAATCAGAATTGATTACAATGTCGGTTACAGAAATTTCCCGTCTGGCTGACGTTTCAGCCTTGGTCACGGGCGTGACACATAGGTCACGGGCGTGACAGGCCCGGGTGACCAATTCTGGGTTCGACGATCGTCAAACTGAGATCGACGATCGTCGATGGGTTGTCACTCCCTAGGTCACGGGCGTGACACATGGGTCACGGGCATGACAGGCCCGGGTGACCAATTCTGGGTTCGACGAGCGTTGAACTGAGGTCGACGATCGTCGAAGGGTGGTCATGCCCTAGGTCACGGGCGTGACATAATTGTCACGGGCGTGACAGGGTCGTAAGGCAAATTCTGTGCTCGGCGATCGTCTCGCTCACATCGACGATCGCCGAAGGGGGTCACGCCCTTGGTCACGGGCGTGACACTTGGGTCACGGGCGTGACACCTGGGTCACGGGCGTGATAGGGTCATGACGCAAATTCTGTGCTTCGACGATCGTCCCGCTGAGATCGACGATCGTCGAAGGTGTCACGCCCTAGGTCACGGGCGTGATGGGTCGGTCATGGGCGTGACCAACCCGTGACCCGAAATCTCGGTCGATTTATTACAGTTTTTGGGCTTCCTAGGGTTCTGTCACGACCAACCGACTGCTAGGGGTCTAGCCAGAAATGGGATGTTACATACTTGCAATTTACTTCTCTATCATATTTGTGGCTTACTCTTCTTTTGCAGAGATTAGTAGATATTAGCAAGTTCCCTTCAGGTACTTGCACCTTACTTTCCTATTATATATGTTGCTTACTCTTCTCTTGCAGAGATTAGCTAATATTTGCAAGTTCCATCCAGGTACTTGCATTTTAATTTCATTTCCTATCTACTACTAACTCTTCCCTTTGCAGTGATTAGCCAATATTTGCAAGTTCTATCCAGGTACTTGCAACTTAGTTTTATATCATACTTGTGATTTACTCGTCTTACAGAAGTTAACAGATGATTGCAAGCCTCCTTCAGGTATTTGCAAGTTATAATTATTCTTTTCTTCCCTCCTTCATTGTTTTGTAGAGCCCACTAGGAAACATTCATGTCTTCTTCGTTTTGCAAGAGCAACCCAGGTACGAATAATATGTACCTATTTTCTCCTATGTTAATTCTTTCCTTCGCAGGAAAAAGACAGGCATTAGCAAATTTTTTTGAGGAGAGACATCAGGTTCTATCTCTCCTTACCCCTTCCTTTTCTCGAGGGAAGGATAACAATTTTCGTGGGTCTCCTACTTTTTCGAAGTTCTCTTCGGAACTTGAAAAAGTGCGGGGATTATGTTAACACAGAAATCTGCGATCCCTCCCAAGGTAGACAGCTCGCAAGTCACGGCTTGCTCCATGAAATCGCGGCCTGTCAGCCTTTCCTTCTCATGGTGGGCAGACTGACCTCTAAGTCCGCGCGACTAGGGCAGTCTCCCCGGTCTGACTGCCTAGGTAACGCAGTGGCCGCTCATTCTGCAGGGGCTGCGTACTGCTTCCTCAGTCCGCCCATGCAGGCCGCACGGTTAGATCAAATAACCATGTGGTGGTTGATAATACGTTTTGTAGCCTAAACTATTATCGTTTTTTATATTTTATATTGTACAAATTACGTCTATTATTAGTTTATTTTTATCCTTTTTATGTAAATTTTATTGCCACTAACTTTTTCCTGTCTTTTTGCAGGTTTTCAGGAAAATTGCCAAAATGGCCTGTCACGCCCCCCTGTCACGCCCTCCCTGGGCGTGACCTAGGGCGTGTCACCCGATCCCGAGGACACCTGCTGGAAGGGACAGAAAACGGTCAAAACCGCTGTCACGCCCCCCTGTCACGCCCTCCCTGGGCGTGTCACCGGGTGTGACCAGGGGCGTGTCGCCCTCTGCCGCAAAGCTGTCGCCGCATTAAATGCCCTTCCGCCTCATCACGCAAATAGTACTGTCACGCCCCATGTCACGCCCGTGACATGGGCGTGACACCCTCCTTTTTCGGTGACTGACGGATTTCCGACCAATGATTTGGACATGACATGCCTGTCACGCCCCCCTGTCACGGGCGTGACCTAGGGCATGACCACCGACGTACCGAAGCAATCATCCCTCCCGCCAGAATCCAGAGCCCGAGGTCAACATAGTACTGTCACGCCCCCTGACACGCCCCCCCTAGGGCGTGTCGGAGGGCGTGACCAACCCGAGATTTTTTTCTATAAATTGAGCCCCCCCCTCTCCATTTCAGCAAGCTTTGGTTGAGTGGGGGAGGTGCTGCCCCTTTGTTTCTTGATCCTTTTTCATGCTTTCTCTCTCTCTCTCTCCCCCTCTCTTTGTAGTTTTTGGTTAACCCTAGTTTAATCTTAGTTTGTGCTAGCTTTTAATGTAATTTTCTTCTTGCTTAGTGCTTAATGTAGGGCTAGAATAGGGTTTAATTTTCATGCACTTGTAACTTTAATTTTCAATAGTGTAACTTGCCCTTTTTATTAATAAAATTGTTCTTCCCTTAGCTTGTGTTCTTCTTATGTTTTTCTACTCATCTTCCCCCCCCCCTCCACTCCATTATGATTAACTAATCCTCCTTGTACTCGATCTTGATGATCCGAGGTTAGAGCGATTATGTTATGATGTTTAAATTAATCTTTTCTTTTTAGGTTAGGGCCTTGAATTACTCTTGATTTATCACGGGTCGGAGGTATATTTTCGATATATACTCTCCGCCTTTGCTTTCATTCTGGGCTAGCCGAGAGGCCGAAAGAATGAAGTGAGCATTCAAGAGTAAAGGGAGTTGTACGCACCCCTCGAGAGAGGCAGACGTCCAAATCTCCCGGATTGGAGTAAAATCCAATAGTGGGGTTCACCGCGTAAAGCGAGTTTTAGGCCTCCGATTTAGACGAGAGTCGGTCGGACCTTCCTAAACTCAGTTGGGCACGACTTCGAGAGAAGCGTGTTCAAGCTTTAGGAACCTCCACGGTCAAGGACCTTTATCCTATTAAGTTTAGATTTTTATCGCATTTTCTTAATCGTCTTTAGCCGAGGTGAATCTCGATCGGGTGCATTTCCATTTCATATTGTTCTACCTTTTTGTAGTAATCTCATATATTGTGCTCTTTTATTAACTGCGGTAATTTCCTTTCTAGCTTAGTTGTTTGCTTAATAGCGTAACTTAATTGCGGTAGTTCTCTTTTTAGTTTGCTTTAATTTCTCCATTGCGCTTAGATTTTCTAAAACCCTAGTTTTTCCGTCGATAAGATAATAGCGTTCGTGTGAGTAAGCTTAGCCAACAGTTCCCGGATCTTAATACGACACTTGTGTCCCCTTGCTACAATTCGATAGGTATACTTGCCTCATCGAGTTGCTAGTTCGGTTGCGTTTATTTTCTTCGAACCCTAGCGCGCAACAAGTTTTTGGCGCCGTTGCCGGGGACCCAACTTCCGTTGATATTTTGAAAACACGAACCTATTAATTTTATCTCTTCTCTTTCTCATCCCCTTTCTTTAAAGTTTTTAAAAAAATTCAAAAAAAAATTTAATCACCCCTCTTAATAGAAACCAACCTCACAATTTTTCTACGCCACCTAATTCTCTCGAAAAGGGCAAAGGGCTTTAAGCGCCACTGTCTTGTCTAGTACCTTGCGAACCCTTCACGGGGTAGTCCTTGGGATGTTCGGGAGTTAATCTATAAAAAAAAAAAATCTATTTCAAAAAGAAAAAAAAAAGTTTTAATTTAATTTTCTAAATCAAGTTTTTCTTTCTAGTTTATCCTTTTTCTCTTTCTCTTCTTCTTTTCTGTTCTTTTAGTGCATGACCCGCGGGAGTTCGTCGGTTATTTTGGACTTGGACCACGAAATTGAGCGTACTCTTCGGAGAAGATCGCGATTTCAAGGTCCTACTATCCAAGTGCCGGTTGAGGACTCCGAGTCATTTAATACTTTAAGAATGGAAGAACCCAACGTAGATGAGGCCGTGCAAAGGACTATGTCCTATTATGCACGACCAACCTTGAGGGAACAGAATCGAGTATAGTCCGCCCTACTATAGCAAATAATAACTTTGAACTAAAGCCTAGCATAATTCAAATGGTGCAGCAATATGTGCAATTTGACGGACTTCAAGATGAAGATCCGAACGCACATATAGCTAGCTTTCTTGAAATTTGCGACACCTTCAAGATAAATGGTGTCACAAATGATGCGATCAGGCTAAGACTCTTCCCCTTCTCTCTAAGAACTAAAGCTAAGCAGTGGCTTAACACACTTCTGAAAAATAGCATAACCACTTGGAATGAATTAACTGAAAAATTTTTGGCGAAGTATTTTCCGCCGCTAAAACTGCAAAACTTAGGAACGACATCTCTGCCTTCGACAAATAGACTCTGAAACCCTTTACGAAACCTGGGAGAGATTTAAAGAATTATTAAGACGATGCCCACATCACGCGCTGCCTGTATGGTTACAAGTGCAGACGTTTTATAACGGGCTAAATCAAAGCACGAAGCAAATGATAGACGCAGCTTCTGGCGGTACTTTAAATCATAAGACCCCGGAAGCCGCTCTTGAGCTTTTTGAGGACATGGCCATGAACACTTATCAGTGGAATGTGCCTAGGTCCCGCCCAAACAAGCCTGCAGGTATCTATGAAGTGGACAACGTCTCCCAGCTCGCTCTGCAAGTAGAAATCCTAAGCAAAAAAATCACGGAGATGACTGCTGCCTCCGCCCCTCAGGTATGGGAATCTGCAACCCCTACTCCAGAACATTTAGATTATGTTAATAATTTGCCTAGAACTGCTTTTAATAATTTTTCTGCTGCGAATTTTCATCCGCCTGGTTATAATTTTCCGAATAGTTATAACCCCGCTTTAAGAAATCACCCGAACTTTTCATGGAGTAATCCATCGAATGCGATGCGCCCACCTCCGCAAAATGATTTTTCTGCACAACCACCACCACCACCACCACTTCTTCAAAATTACCCAAAACCTCCAAGCTTGGAGGAATTACTTTCTAAATATATCACCACAAATGACGCCACTATAAGAACGTTAACCGGAAGCGTAAAAAGTCTAGAAAACCAGGTAGGACAGCTCGCGAAAATAATTTCTGAGCGACCCGCAGGGTCTCTTCCTTCCAATACCGAACCCAACCCGAGAGAGCAAGCGAAAGCTATAACTCTTCGGAGTGGGAAGCAAGTCTCCGGTATGGTAAGTGAAGAGCCCGAGGCAAGCTCCGCTCCTGCTTTTAAAAATCAAAGCTCCGCTCCTGCTTTTAAAAATCAAAGCTCCGCTCCTGCTTTTAAAAATCAAAGCTCTGCTCCGCTTACACCCTCTGCTGAAGAAGTAATCACCCCCACTTTAGAAAATAATCTCACTCCACCACCCATCTTCAAAAATAATTCAACTCCTCCATACCCCTCTGAACTTAATAGACAACGTCAAGATGATCAGTACTCCCGCTTCTTAGAAATCTTCAAACAAATCCACATTAATCTTCCCTTCCACGAGGCTATTTCGCAAATGCCGAAATACGCCAAATATCTTAAAGACCTCCTCAAAAACAAGAAGAAGTTAGAGAATCTTTCGCACGTCACGCTTAACACCGAGTGCTCCGCCGTTTTAACAAACGGTTTGCCGAAGAAAATCAGTGACCCGGGTAGTTTCTCTATCCCGTGTGTCTTCGGTGATCTCTTTGTTAAACACGCGTTAGCCGACTTAGGCGCAAGTATAAACCTGATGCCCTTTTCGTTATTCAAAAAGTTAGGGATTGGTAGCCTTAACCCCACGCGTATGAGTATCCAGCTAGCCGATAGATCCGTCAAGTACCCGTTAGGAATAGTGGAGGACGTTCTAGTGAAAGTCGACAAGTTCATCTTCCCGGTGGACTTTGTCATTTTGGACATCGAAGAAGACGTCGAGGTTCCCCTGATCCTTGGCCGACCCTTCCTTGCCACCTCCCGAGCCATCATTGACGTAAGCAATGGTAAGCTCTTTCTTCGAGTAGGCGACGACGAAGTCACATTTCCGATCACCCCTTCGATGAAGAACACCTTAGCGAACGATGACTCATGTTTTTTCATAGACGCCGTGAGTGATGATTCTTCCTACTGCCTCTCCGACTTTGAAAAAGAATTTTCTACTTTTTGCTCCTCTTCTCTTACAACAGAATCACTGCAAGGAAGTGATGAATCTTCTTATTGTCTTTCTGAGTTTGAAAAAGAGTTTTCTGATTTTTGTTCTTCCTCTTTCCTTACCACTGAATCTGTACAAGAAGCCGTCTTGGCTGCTAGCCCCACCCCTTATTACGTTCCTTATAAAAAAGTTTATGAAGATATTATTTTTGAAAAGAAAGAATCTCAAAATCCTCTTATGAAGAACCCCTACCCTAGAACTTAAAGAACTTCCCGAACACCTTAAGTATGCTTTCTTAGAAAAAGACTCCAAGTTACCAGTTATCGTTTCGGCCTACCTCACGGATACGCAGAACGATAAACTTCTTCTAGTTCTACGTAAGCATCGCCGGGCTATTGCTTGGCAAATTTCTGATATCAAGGGCATAATCCCATCTTTCTGTACACATAAAATCCTAATGGAAGATAATTCGTGTAACTCTATCCAACCTCAGCGCCGTATAAACCCGAATATGAAAGAAGTAGTTAAGGGCGAGGTTATGAAACTATTAGACGCAGGAATTATCTACCCTATATCGGACAGTAAGTGGGTTAGCCCCGTTCAGGTAGTTCCAAAAAAGGGAGGATAACCGTAGTTAGTAATGAGAATAATGAATTATCCCGACACGGACGGTGACGGGTTGGCGTATGTGCATAGATTACCGTAAGTTAAATGACGCCACCCGTAAGGACCACTTTCCTCTACCGTTTATCGACCAGATTTTAGAACGTCTCTCCGGCCATAGCTTTTATTGTTTTCTCGATGGCCTCTCGGGGTACTTTCAAATACCCATCTCTCCCGAGGACCAAGAGAAAACTACGTTTACTTGTCCCTTCGGCACCTTCGCGTACCGAAGAATGCCGTTTGGATTATGCAATGCGCCGGCTACATTCCAACGATGTATGCTCGCAATATTTGACAAGTACGTAGAAAGCATTATGGAGGTATTCATGGACGATTTCTCCGTGTTCGGCGATACCTTCGATAGATGTTTAGAAAACCTCGAAAAAGTCTTAGAACGATGCGAAGAAACTAACCTTGCCCTAAATTGGGAAAAATGCCATTTTATGGTGAGGGAAGGGTTAGTTTTGGGTCATAAAATTTCTGCTAAAGGTATTGAGGTAGACGTTGCCAAGATAGAAGTTATTGAGAAGTTGCCGCCACCTACAAACATAAAAGCTATAAGAAGTTTCCTAGGCCACGCTGGTTTTTATCGTCGTTTTATAAAGGACTTCTCCAAGATCACTAAGCCCCTCACCCTTCTCTTAGAAAAAGATGCTCCATTCATTTTTGATGACTCTTGTATTTCTGCCTTTGAATTAATTAAAGAAAAGTTAATTAACGCGCCGATTATGATAGCTCCGGTGTGGGACCTTCCTTTCGAGATTATGTGCGATGCGAGTAGTTTTGCGGTGGGAGCCGTATTAGGTCAACGCATATCTAAGAACTTCCACCCATCTATTACGCTAGTAAAACCCTCACATCTGCACAAGAAAATTACACCACAACCGAGAAGGAGCTCTTAGCCGTAGTATTTGCGTTTGATAAATTTCGCCCTTACATTACACTTTCAAAAATCATTGTTTTTACGGACCACTCGGCCCTCAAGTACCTTCTTGCCAAAACTGATGCCAAGCCTCGCTTGATTCGCTGGGTCTTGCTCCTCCAGGAGTTTGACTTAGAGATCCGTGATAAGCGAGGAGCCGAGAACTTGGCCGCCGACCATTTATCAAGATTAGATAACCCCTTTATAGAAAAATTAAATGAAAAATCTTTTAATGACTATTTTCCTGATGAGAAGCTGCTTTTAGTTAATACATCTACTTCTCCTTGGTTCGCGCACATCGCCAACTATCTAGTGGCCCGGGTGCTCCCAAAAGAGTTCTCCTCTCAGCAGAAGAAGAAATTCTTTTCTGAGCTGAAGAACTACTTTTGGGAAGACCCGCATCTTTTCAAAATTTGTGCGGATCAAGTGATAAGGAGATGTGTTTCTTTTGATGAAGGAATTAATATTCTAAAACATTTGCATGAAGGTCCGACAGGTGGGCACTATCAAGCTGCTCGCACCGCTCATAAAGTGCTTTGCGCGGGTTTTTACTGGCCTAGCCTGTTTAAAGACGCGCAAGCCTTTGTGAGCAGGTGTGATAGTTGCCAACGGTCGGGCAATATTTCTAATAAAAATGAAATGCCGCAAAATTATTTCTTAGAGTGCGAAATTTTCGACCTCTGGGGAATTGATTTTGTTGGCCCCCTTCCTTCTAGCTTCGGAAACAAATATATTTTAGTTGCTGTTGATTATGTTTCACGATGGGCTGAGGCCCAAGCTCTTCCTACGAACGACTCCCGAGTTGTAGTCACGTTTTTAAAAAAATTATTTTCTAGATTCGGTACGCCACGCGCAATCGTTAGCGATAGGGGTTCCCATTTCTGTAACGCGCAATTTTCAAAAATCCTTACTAAATACGGTGTTACGCATAAACTGTCCACTGCCTACCACCCCCAAACTAACGGTCAAGTCGAAGTAGTAAATAGAGAAATAAAAAGAATATTAGAAAAGACTGTTTCAACTTCTAGAAAAGACTGGTCAGCCAAACTTGACGATGCTCTATGGGCCTACCGAACAGCGTACAAAACCGCCCTCGGATGTACGCCGTATCGGCTGGTCTATGGAAAATCGTGCCATCTGCCCGTAGAGTTAGAACACCGCGCCTTTTGGGCCTTAAAATTTTTAAACTTCGATCCTCACTCAGTCGGTGACCTTCGAAAATTTCAACTAAATGAACTCGATGAGTGGCGCTCTTATGCTTATGAAAATAATAAACTTTATAAAGAGCGGACGAATCGTTTACACGATAAACACTTAAGGCACCCTAAAAACTTTAAGCCGGGCGACCAAGTCCTATTATATAACAGTCGTTTACGTTTATTTCCGGGCAAATTAAAATCTCGCTGGTCTGGCCCGTTTTCTGTTTTAGAAGTATTTCCTTATGGAACTGTTTTAATTTCTCACCCTGATAAGGGTAATTTCAAAGTGAATGGTCAGCGTCTTAAACTGTATTTCTCTGGTGATGATGATGTCAGTCCAAACACTATTAAGTTTCTGCTTCACGAACTTTAATCTTGAACCTTTTATTTTTTTTTGCTAAAAACAATTTTATTTCGGGACAACAATATTTTTTGGACAATATTATTTTTGATGCGTCGAGCTCAACGACGCTTTAACCAAAGGGCGCTCTTGGGAGGCAACCCAAGTTATCTTTTTCTGTTTTCTTTATTTTACAATTTTTGCCTCGGACGGCTCCGACAAGCTGAAGCTTCTGCGATCGCCCGCTCCAACATTGCTGAATCCATCACGAAGTCCAAAGAAGACATTCGGGGAGCGGCATCACTCAGTTTTCGCAGCAACAAAATCCGGGGAAGTACCTGTATTTCAATTCTGTCTTTTCAATTCTGCACTTTATTTTTCTCTCCTTCTCCAATCCCCTTCTTTAGCCATTGAGGACAATGTCTGTTTTAAGCTTGGGGGAGGATTTCCTCCTTCATTTTTGCTTAGTGTAAATAATTTCCTTTTTTGTAAATAGTTCCATAAAAAAAAAAATATATGAATATCTTAAAATTCCAAAAAAGAGAAAAATTTTCCAAAATCCAAAAAAAGAGAATATTTCTCAAAATAAAAAAAATATATGTGTGTTTTTGAATAGTTTAGACATTTTGGTATTTCAATAGTACCCCTAGTTTTTAGTTTTGTTTTACTCAAAATCTCCTATAAACAACTTAGTTAATTATAATATTTCTAATCGTCCTTTTTAATTATGTTTCACAAGTAAAATGTTGGTCATGCTGTGTTTCTAATTCGCGATAGCATGTTAAGGTGAAATATTTTTCTAAAACTCGCATTTCTATTATGGTTTTTTGTTTTTTTATTTCCTTTACTTTCTCAAAAATTCATCATCCACTATTTTCTTTTTCATTTTTGAATAATTTTTGTAAAGTCAACTTTTGAATAACGTAGTAGATGTGAACGATCCAAGTCACCTATTATTTCTATTTTCGAGTTAATTTCATCAATCTTCTTTTATTATCTAGGACTCGCTTTTTGAAATTTTTCAAACCTTTGTTTTAAATAAATTCAAAAGCGTGAAAATGATTTAGGCCGTTTTTGTTTTCATTTGAGCTTTCCTGCCAACCTAAAAACTTTTACCACTAGTTAGCCGTTTTTGAGCCTTTTTCCGATTTCATTTGATAGCTCCTCCTTTCATTTCAGTTTCACCAAAGCCAAAATTTCCAACCTATCGAATCACACTAGCCTTTTTGAGTTTCATAAATTATTTTGACGATTTTGATAGGGTATTTTGTGATTTTTGTGGAGAAAGGTTTTCGAAAAAAAAAAGAAGTATGTTCAAAAGTGATGTTTATTTTTGTTTGGCCAACTCAAAAAGGAAAATAAAAATATTTATGGCCTTTGTTTTGAAAAAAAAGAGAAAAAAAAAATGGAAAAAAAAAATGAAAAAGAAGGAAAAAAATGTGTATATATTTTTATGAAAATTTTTGAAACTCTTGCTTTGGTTTAGTGTGATTTTAAACCTTCACGTTTATCTTTGAATTCCACTCCTAATCATTTTCCTAAACCAAACGTTTCTGTCCTATTTAAGTCCTTTTGATTCACGCTTTTTGTTTTTTATTTAACAACTAAGAAAAGAAAAATAGTAAATCAGTTTTAGTTTTAGATTTAAACCTAGATTTTTGATAATTAAATTGATATAATTATAATACGTTGCTTGGATCTAGTAACAACTCAATGCGTGTTTTTCATTTTCGTTGCTTTACTTAAGTCCATTTAAAAAAATCTCGTTAAAATTTTGGATGATTTGTTTTTATTAAGTAAAGTTTATAAAAGTTTTACCATACCTAAATAATTGTTTTAGACTTACATTTCACATTTTCCCTACTAAGAATTTCGCATAGTACTTGTGTAGGCATAATTAGAACTTTTTGATTAGTCATTTTTATAAATATCTAGTTTTTATATTTTTGCTTGGGGACAAGCAAGGCTTAAGCTTGGGGGAATTTGATAATACGTTTTTGTTGCTGTATAGAACTGGGCGGACATGCGGCTAGAACCGGCGGTCTGGTAGCCGGGCGGTCAGCCCGGCTAATCTGGCGGTTTGGTAGCCGGGCAGTCTGGCGGTCTGGCAGTTTGGTAGCCAGGCGGTCTGCCGGCTAGTCTCTGGGATCTTGATGGTCGGCTGAGTGTTCTCTGGTAGTGACCGGGCGGTTAGTTCCTACTAACCGCACGGTTTGGCGGTCTAATTTGGCGGTTTGGCGGTTAACTTTGTAGATGTTGTCTTTTGTATTTTTAGTCCCACATTGGGTATGTGTATTCTCTCCCATCTCCTCCATTCTATATAAGGGAGGCCATACCTTTGTAATAGATACCTTTTTCTGATAATAAAATTTCAGTTATACCCGTTCCGGCTTGTTTCTAGTTCGTTTCTTACATGGTATCAAAGGACCCGATCTAGTCCTCCTGCTTGTGTTCTCTTCTGTCTGTGCGACCTCTGCCCCCTACCCGCGGTCTGTCTTTCAGCTCGCGCGAGCTCTCCTCTCCAGTGAATTCTTCTATCCTCCTCTTCTGTTCGCGCGGTCTGTCTGCTAGCCGCCCGACTTCTCTCCCTCTGTTTGGTTCTGCGGCTTGGTCGTGGCTTCTCTGGTCGCTGGTGTCTGACATCGTGACCGCTGCAGATCTTTTTCTTCCTATCCGCGCGATTTCTCTCTGTTCGCGCGAGTTCTGCCTTGTATAGGAGGCCTCTCTGCCCGCCGCGGTTTGTTTTTTGTTCGCGCGGTCTTCTCGCTCTCTCTATCCGCGCGGCTTCTTTTTTCTTCCCGCCCGGTTTCCTTCTTAAACCGCGCGACCTCTCTTCAGGATGACCAATTCTGATGGCTCCACCTCGTCTACTGTCGTTGTCCCACCGCCGCCTCCTCCTCCTCCTGCTTCAGGGAATCTTGGCACCGTCTCTAAGCTTTTGGGGCCCAATTATCCCGACTGGAGTGTCTCATTCACTTTTCTTCTCCGCTCTCAACGCAAGCGTCATCATCTTACCGATGACCCTCCGCCTGCGGACTCTGCCCAGTTTTCTGACTGGGATGCGAATGATGCGCTGGTTCGTACTTGGCTGGCGAACAGCCTGTCTGATGAATGTCTTCCTGTCATCCGTCACGATGAGACAGTAAAACAAGCTTGGAATCACTTGGCCGCTCTCTACTCAAAAGGGGGACAAAAGTCTCGCATCTATACTCTCTATGCGGATCTCTTTGCTCGCCAGTCCATGTCCCCTCCTGCAGCTTACCAACAAGTCCAAGCACTTGGAGCTGAGATTCTACAAAATCGTCCTCTCTCGGCAGATGTGGCCACTTAGCTGAAGCACTTCCAGGAACTCCTAGTGGTCTGTTACCTTCTGCGGCTTCCGGACTCATACGATATGATCCGGCAGCAAATTCTTGGAGAGGCTGAGTCTCCTACCCTCGATGCTACTGCTGCCCGCATTGCTGCTGTTACCTCTCTACTCCAACGCCCCTTGCTTGCCGCTCCTCCGGCTCCGGATTCCTATGCCCACCAGGCTCATCGTGGTGGATTTAGTGGTCGTGGTAACCACTCTGGAGGGCGTGGCCCCTCTCGCTACCTCTGTACTCATTGTGGCCGCCCAGGATACTTGGTTGACCGCTGCTGGACAAAGCATCCGCATCTTCGTCCCGCTGGTGATACTCCTCCTTCTTCCAAGCCATCTGCCTCCGTGGCCACGACTTCAGGTAGTGCCCACGTAGTTACCCAAGGTAAATGGCTAATCGACTCTGGCGCCACTAATCATATGACGGGCAATCCTCAGTGCTTTTCTCTCCTAGAAACACATGATCGGTTGCCCCCTGTTCTCGTTGCGGATGGTTCTCCCTCTCCGGTGCATGGAACAGGCATGGTTCAAGTTACTCCGTCCCTTCGCCTGGAGGATACTCTTTATGTGCCCAAGTTTCCGTGCAATTTATTGTCGGTTACTTCTCTTTGCAAGCAACTTCAGTGTTCGGTAACATTTACTCCTTCTTCTTGTTCGTTTCAGGACCCGGACTCCAAGCGGACGTTTGCTACTGGGACTGAGAGGGGTGGTCTCTACTTCCTTGATGATGTATCTGCTCTTACCGTCTTCTCTCCCGCTTCTACAGATCTTCTTCAGTGGCACCTTCGCCTGGGGCATCCTCCCTCGCGTCTCATCCACCAGCTGTTTCCTCACCTCCCTCAGCAGGACTCTCCTCTCAACTGTGATGCTTGTCAACTGGGCAAGCATCACCGTTCCCCCTTTCCTCCTAAGCAAGGTCGTGGCTCTTCCAAGCCCTTCGTCCTTATTCACTCGGATGTTTGGGTACCTTCCCCTACCCTCACCATCGGGCGTGGAAGTTCCTATTTTGTAACCTTTATTGATGATTATTCTCGCTGTACGTGGGTGTATCTATTAAAGGATCGCTCCGAACTTTTTTCTGTATGGACTTCATTTTATTATATGATTAAAAATCAATTTGATGCCTCTGTCAAACTTTTTCGCTCTGATAATGCAAAAGAATATCTGAGTAGTGATTTTGCTTCTTTCTGTACGCAACATGGCATCATTCATCAGACTAGCTGCGTCTATACCTCCCAGCAAAATGGGGTGGCGGAACGTAAAAACCGTCACCTCCTCGATGTAGCTCGCACTCTCATGACGCAGATGCAGGTTCCTCGTAGCTATTGGGGCTACGCGGTCCTCATCTCCTGCTACCTCATCAATCGCATTCCCTCTACCGTCCTCAAAGGCAAAACCCCTTTTTCCATCCTCTATCCCTCCAAGGACCCCTTTCCCTTACCTCTCCGCATTTTTGGGTGCACTGCCTTTGTTCATAGCCCTGCCGCAACTCGCGACAAGTTGTCCCCTCGTGCTACGAAGTGTATCTTTTTGGGTTACTCCACAACTCAAAAAGGTTACTGCTGCTTTGACCCTGTTCATCGCAGGCAATTCGTCTCGGCGGATGTGACATTCTTTGAGAATGCCGCCTACTTCTCTTCTGATCTCCCACAGGTCGATGGATCGAACCTCCCTCTTCTTCCTACCGACTCGACCTCTCCTCCCATTCTCTCCACCACATCCACTCCTCTTGAGCTTCCTCCATCCCCACCTCCACCAACCGCTCCTTCTCTTGATCATGATCCTTCTCCCTCGTCCCCTCGGCCGTCTCTCTCTCCTCCCGGGCCAGCGATCTCCGCCACGGATGCACCGGCGACTGAGGAACTCGAGGATCTGGAGCTGCCCATTGCCCTTCGCAAAGGGGTTCGGACGTGCACCCAGCACTCGCTGGCAGCTGTTATTTCTTATGATCGGCTAACACCTTCTCGCAGGGACTTTGCCCTAGCCATCTCCGCGACTACCACCCCTCGCACCTACCAGGAAGCCCTTGATATTCCTCACTGGAAGGCTGCCATGGATGACGAGATTGCTACTCTCTCTGACCGGGGCACTTGGACCCTTGTGCCTCCTCCTTTTGGCACGGATGTGGTTGGTTGTCGCTGGGTGTTTGTCGTCAAGTTCCGTCCTGATGGCAGTGTGGACCGGTACAAAGCCCGTCTTGTTGCAAAAGGGTTTACTCAGACCTATGGTGTTGATTACTTTGACACGTTCTCGCCAGTTGCTCGCCTCAGCACCATTCGGGTCCTTTTATCGGTGGCGGTCAACAAGGATTGGCCTATTTCGCAGTTGGACGTCAAGAATGCCTTCCTCTATGGTGACCTTCACGAGGACGTCTACATGGAGCAACCTCCTGGGTATGTTGCTCAGGGGGAGACTCAAGTATGCCGGTTGAAGAAGGCCATCTATGGCCTAAAGCAAAGTCCCAGGGCGTGGTTCGATAAGTTCAGTAGCATCGTTGGGGCTATTGGTTTCACCAGGAGTTCGGCTGATCACTCCTTATTCATTCGCAAGACATCTTCGGGTCTGGTTGTGCTAGCTGTTTATGTGGACGATATTCTTCTTACTGGCGACGATCAAGCTGGTGTAGCCTTGACGAAGGTCCATCTCCGCCAACACCTAGTCACGAAGGATATGGGTTCTCCAAAATACTTCTTGGGAATTGAAATCTCTCGGAAACCGTGTTCCTTGGTTCTCTCCCAACGGAAGTATGCTCTTGATTTGTTGAAAGAGGCAGGATTGACGGGTGCTAAACCTGCCCGGTGTCCCATGGCTCCTGGAGAAGACAAGACGTGGACAGACGAATCACCTCCTCTATTGGATACTACGAGGTATCGGCGTCTGGTTGGCAAACTCATCTACCTTACGGTGACCAGACCAGACATCTCCTATGCAGTGGGAAAGGTCAGCCAGTTTATGCAGTCGCCTAGGGAATGTCATCTTCAATCTGCTTTAAGGATATTGGAGTATGTGAAGTCCGCACCTGGGAAAGGTCTTCTCTTTCAGAAAAACGGTCACCTAAGAGTCGAAGCATACTCCGACGCTAGCTATGCGGACGACAAAGGGGATCGCAAGTCGACTTCTGGATTTTGCACGTTTGTTGGAGGAAACTTGGTTAGCTGGAAGAGCAAGAAGCAGTCAGTCGTCTCCAGGTCTAGTGCGGAAGCAGAATATCGTAGCATGGCATCAACCACGTGTGAGTTAAAATGGTTGCGGGCTCTCATGCTGGATCTAGGAGAGGTCTATAACTATCCTCTTCCCATGTTCTGTGACAACAAGGCCGCGATCTACATTTCCAAAAATCCGGTATTCCATGAGCGAACAAAGCACATAGAGGTTGATTGTCACTTCTTTCGGGAAGAAGTGTTGAAGAACCAGATTTGCACTCCGTTTGTTACCTCGGAGAAAGAGCTGGCAGATATATTCACAAAACCTGTGTCCGCCTCCTTCTTCCACATTTGCAGCAAGCTAGGCATGATTGACATCTATGCTCCAGCTTGAGGGGGAGTGTTGCTGTATAGACCTGGGCGGACAGGCGGCTAGAACCGGCGGTCTGGTAGCCGAGCGGTCAGCCCGGCTAATCTGGCGGTTTGGTAGCCGGGCAGTCTGGCGGTCTGGCGGTTTGGTAGCCAGGCGGTCTGCCGGCTAGTCTCTGGGATCTTGATGGTCGGCTGAGTGTTCTCTGGTAGTGACCGGGCGGTTAGTTCCTACTAACCGCACGATTTGGCGGTCTAATTTGGCGGTTTGGCGGTTAACTTTGTAGATGTTGTCTTTTGTATTTTTAGTCCCACATTGGGTATGTGTATTCTTTCCCATCTCCTCCATTCTATATAAGGGAGACCATACCTTTGTAATAGATACCTTTTTCTGATAATAAAATTTCAGTTATACCCGTTCTGGCTTGTTTCTAGTTCGTTTCTTACAGTTTTGTAGCCTAAACTATTATCGTTTTTTATATTTTATATTGTACAAATTACGTCTATTATTAGTTTATTTTTATCCTTTTTATGTAAATTTTATTGCCACTAACTTTTTCCTGTCTTTTTGCAGGTTTTCAGGAAAATTGCCAAAATGGCCTGTCACGCCCCCCTGTCACGCCCTCCCTGGGCGTGACCTAGGGCGTGTCACCCGATCCCGAGGACACCTGCTGGAAGGGACAGAAAACGGTCAAAACCGCTGTCACGCCCCCCTGTCACGCCCTCCCTGGGCGTGTCACCGGGCGTGACCAGGGGCGTGTCGCCCTCTGCCGCAAAGCTGCCGCCGCATTAAATGCCCTTCCGCCTCATCACGCAAATAGTACTGTCACGCCCCATGTCACGCCCGTGACATGGGCGTGACACCCTCCTTTTTCGGTGACTGACGGATTTCCGACCAATGATTTGGACATGACATGCCTTTCACGCCCCCTGTCACGGGCGTGACCTAGGGCGTGACCACCGACGTACCGAAGCAATCATCCCTCCCGCCAGAATCCAGAGCCCGAGGTCAACATAGTACTGTCATGCCCCCCTGACACGCCCCCCCTAGGGCGTGTCGGAGGGCGTGACCAACCCGAGATTTTTTTCTATAAATTGAGCCCCCCCCCTCTCCATTTCAGCAAGCTTTGGTTGAGTGGGGGAGGTGCTGCCCCTTTGTTTCTTGATCCTTTTTCATGCTTTCTCTCTCTCTCTCTCCCCCTCTCTTTGTAGTTTTTGGTTAACCCTAGTTTAATCTTAGTTTGTGCTAGCTTTTAATGTAATTTTCTTCTTGCTTAGTGCTTAATGTAGGGCTAGAATAGGGTTTAATTTTCATGCACTTGTAACTTTAATTTTCAATAGTGTAACTTGCCCTTTTTATTAATAAAATTGTTCTTCCCTTAGCTTGTGTTCTTCTTATGTTTTTCTACTCATCTTCCCCCCCCCCTCCACTCCATTATGATTAACTAATCCTCCTTGTACTCGATCTTGATGATCCGAGGTTAGAGCGATTATGTTATGATGTTTTAATTAATCTTTTCTTTTTAGGTTAGGGCCTTGAATTACTCTTGATTTATCACGGGTCGGAGGTATATTTTCGATATATACTCTCCGCCTTTGCTTTCATTCTGGGCTAGCCGAGAGGCCGAAAGAATGAAGTGAGCATTCAAGAGTAAAGGGAGTTGTACGCACCCCTCGAGAGAGGCAGACGTCCAAATCTCCCGGATTGGAGTAAAATCCAATAGTGGGGTTCATCGCGTAAAGCGAGTTTTAGGCCTCCGATTTAGACGAGAGTCGGTCGGACCTTCCTAAACTCAGTTGGGCACGACTTCGAGAGAAGCGTGTTCAAGCTTTAGGAACCTCCACGGTCAAGGACCTTTATCCTATTAAGTTTAGATTTTTATCGCATTTTCTTAATCGTCTTTAGCCGAGGTGAATCTCGATCGGGTGCATTTCCATTTCATATTGTTCTACCTTTTTGTAGTAATCTCATATATTGTGCTCTTTTATTAACTGCGGTAATTTCCTTTCTAGCTTAGTTGTTTGCTTAATAGCGTAACTTAATTGCGGTAGTTCTCTTTTTAGTTTGCTTTAATTTCTCCATTGCGCTTAGATTTTCTAAAACCCTAGTTTTTCCGTCGATAAGATAATAGCGTTCGTGTGAGTAAGCTTAGCCAACAGTTCCCGGATCTTAATACGACACTTGTGTCCCCTTGCTACAATTCGATAGGTATACTTGCCTCATCGGGTTGCTAGTTGGGTTGCGTTTATTTTCTTCGAACCCTAGCGCGCAACAGTGGTTCATTCTTCCTCTTAGGTGCGAACTACTCAACTGAGTGGCAGACTCGAATTCCTATCCAACCAGACCGCTCGCTAGATGCTCAGCCATTCCGTGCGACCTTCTCCTTCTATTCGACAGAAGGTGACGGACTGAGTCTTCAGTCCGCCTAAGGGAGGCAGACTCTCTCCTCCCACAAGCTCTCCAGCCCGCACATCTAGACATGCAACCAACTCTCCTGTCCGCCAGCTATAGACAGACTCTATATCAGTCCGCCAGGTCGCCTACCCTCGTCCCCAAGCAAAGGATGCCACCACCAGGCAGTCTGCTCAACTTGCCCGCCGCGAGTTAGGCGGGCTTGTTGCACAGTCCGCCAGATGAGCCTTAGCTCGGCAGCCGGCGATCTTCCTCCTCTCTATAGCGGGCTGGGCAGACTAATTCTACAGTCCGCCAGCTAGCCCTCCAGCTTCCTGGTGTCCGCTTCTACCCAGCAGCGGGTGAACTCCTCCTCAACTCATACAGCCCAGTGCGAGCTCGCTCAGCAGCAGGGGCGGACTCGTCCCAGTCCTCCAATAGCAAGACTAGCTCCAAGTCCCTAACCGCGCGGCCTGGCGCGGACTCTGCGGACTCGGCATTGTACTCGCACAGCTCAACGCCTCACTGGTTGTGACATTACCAAGACTGTTACCTCCTCGGTCCTATAAATAGACCCCCATACCTCTCATTCGGGAAGGGAGACGACACGACATAGGAGTCGAGATCCTGGCATCAGTTCCAGCAGACTCGGTTTCCCAGTCCGCGTGACCTGCTTCCCTTTTTTTCTCTCTGCTCGATCAAGAAGTCCGCCCGGCTTAGCCTAGCGAGCTGCCTGATCAGCTAACTGCGCGGTCTGCTGACCTCCCTGGTCAGTCCGCGTAGCCTCTGGCATTCTCCTCTCCTTAGCCGCCAGCTTCCCCACTTGTACCCTTTATTCTTCTTTCCATATAAAGGTGCAACCTCAAGCTGTAACTTCAATTATAATCAAAGGAAAGCCTGTCACAAGAGAGACATTCAGGCCGCCATGAGCGAAGTCTGCTGTTGCCGCTTATAGCGGCCCTCTCTTCTCTTTTCTTCTCTCAGTCTAACCATCAGAGCCCAACCTCTAAAGTAATGTCTTCTTGACAGTTCCTGATCAAGCTTCTTCTCTTCTTGAGCAATCTTCTCCCTTGCTCTATCGAATCTCTCCTCTATCACCGTAACCCTCTTATTCACCTAGCTTGTGAGATCGAACAACCCATTAACTGGGCGGTTTTGCATTTCACGCAATCAGAATCCTCAGAGGTATCAGTCATTATCTCAAAGGGCTTAAACATTGAGGCTAAAGGAGGCATAACCCTAGTAGTAACATATTTTGATTCCAAAATATAGGGTCTACACTGTGTATTTTCCATAGTAGTGGAATAAGGCACACTTGGTTAGTCCTATCGTTGTGGAGAAAAGATCTATCCTGAGACATATGGTAACTCCTATGAGTAGCTACTTGTCTAGCTCCATAATGATACTCACTCACATGCTTGGTGTTAGTAGTGTGGAGATAGGCGGGATCAAATTGAGCTGAGAGTAGGCTACACATTACCTGTCAAGTATGTTTATAACTACCAACACGCCACTCTTCGTTTAATCAAAATAAAGTTCTACCCACTTAAGCCAGTCCCTAAAATTATGAGAATTCCCATAACCATAAAACGTGGGTATCTCACTCTTAGTGCGAGGAATTGTGTGGGGATGTTTGGCATTCCTAGGGTATGATGGCAAGGCCGGGGTAGGCGTTAGTTGCCTAATCAAGTCCAAAATCTCATCCACTATTGGTGAATAAACTGGTTTTCTAATGTTCGACATGGAATCAGAAGAATTTAATCAGTAAACATTAACGTCATTGACCATATCAGTGAGAACTGATGGAAAATCTACCCGGATATTGTGCACAGACAATGAAAATGAACCTGATCCACTAAACTCTAGGAAAGACAAAATTGTTCCCGCTTAGCAACAATGAGTAATAAATAAATGATTTTTGTTTTGTTGCTGAAAATATTATGAAGATTATTAATAAATTACGTTTTGATTTTTTTTGCAGAAAAATAAAAAGTTAGGCCGCTATTGGCAGACAAGATATTTTTTGTAATTTTGATAAATAAACGTGTAAGACAAGTGTGTGTCGGCATACTAATAAAAGGGGGAGGGTGCCAATTAGAAAATTGACGTGAACCTCCCTCTGATACCAAATTTATGCAGACTACGTCTCCTGACGAACCGCAACTGACAAAAGACACTGAATTGTTCTCACTCGTTCCAATTCTATGCTCGCACAATTTAGACGCAGCGCACCCGATTCACAATGATATCAATCTAATGCTAATGCACAGGTTCGTTATAACCTTAAAGATCAAATAGAGGTGATGAACCAATATTCTCTCAAGCAAAATGGATCGACCCGATCCATTCGAGCGTGTGTTGTACCAAAAGAGATCCACTGAAAATAAACGATTCAGAAAGTGGTAGATCTCTCCCAACAAAAAAAACGAGGTCCGCCAATCCTAACGAATATAAATAGATCAAAAGAAAATAACAAAGTCGTTCTGATCAAACCACATCGAATTCAAAGTTCGTAGGCAACGCCAAACAAAACCACCACAAGAATTAATCTAGGAGAGAAACGCTCAAAAAGGTAGAAATTTTGTTACCCCAATCGGAATGGATGATTCTTATTTAAAAAAAATGGTTCGCACTTCTACGGCTCCGCCGGAGTCGCACTGAATGGAGAGAAACTCATTCGCCTTCCTTGCAACACGCTGGAGATGGTTCCACGAAACCACGGAGGGCCTTGCACCTTGGCTGAAATCCACAAAGATTGAACTCCTTGGTTGGACGAAATTATCAAGCGGAAGATGATGGGTTGGCCGAATCCTAGAGGGAGATCCAAGGCTAGGCTGAATTCATTCAAGGGGAGAAGTCACTTCTGCTTATTACAAATCGTTTAGAGAAGAGAGGGAGAGTTAAGGTGGAGAATAGAGGAAGGAAGTGGGGGGGGGGGGAAGAAGGTGACCAAACCAAAAGGGAAGTGGGAAGCAGGCCGGCGGCCAAAGAGGGAAGCAAGAGAGGAGGTGGGAAATTTCAATTTGAATTTTAGGTTTTCAATATTTCATACATCAAACTTCTAAATCCTTCATAAGCATGGCCTTTTATAGCCTACACCATTCAATCCCCTCCATTCAAATAAAATAAACACATGATGGTTATATGCACCCATCATAAACATGACATAACAAATACAATAATTAAATGTGTGAAATAAAAACTCCTTAATTAAAATAATGCAACAAGAAAATAAATAAATATAATAAAACATTATAATTATTAGATTATTATTACGGTGATGCCATTGTAGTGACGATGGTGTTGTAGCGGCGATGGAGTTGTAGCGAAATTAATGTCACGACGATGGCTTTGTAGTGGCGATGGTGTTGTAGAAAAATAATTGTCGCGGTGATGGCGTGCATCGAAATTATTGTTGTGGCATCGTCCATCCGAGTCTTCAGACGTACCGTTGCGGCGACGATCAACATAATTCATGGACCCGGCATCGCTATGGAGCTCGCTAAATAACTCATCAGCACCATCTGCAATATCATAATGATTAAATGGCAGGATATCATCTCCACCAATCAAACGATCACGATCATCGCGAGCAAGTGGCGGGACAACATCGTCATCAACTCAGGTTTGGTTTTCTGCCTTTCAAGATCTCATATTGAGTTTTTTTGTGGCTCTTGGTGATAGAGGCTCTGTTGAGAACATGACATGCTGTGTTAACTGTGTCAGCCCAGAAATATTCTGGGAGAAATGTGTCATTCAGTAGGGTCCTTCTAGCCTTTATGAGAGTTCTATTTTTCCTCTCAATAATCCCATTTTGCTGGGGTCTTCTATGTGAAGAGAATTCTTGACGAATTGATTGCTCTTCACAGAACTTTGTCGTGCTATCAGATTGGAATTCAGTCCCATGGTCACTTCTGATTTTGAGCACATAACTATTGAACTCATTCTAAATTTGCTTGACAAACTTAATGAAGATATCAAGGGTTTCATTCTTTCTCTTGAGAAAGAACATACAAGCAAACCTGGAAAAGTCATCAACCACCATAAGGGTGTAGACCTTCCTACCAAGAATATGAACTGTCATAGGACCAAACAAGTCCATATGCATGAGGTATAGAAACCTCACAGAATCTTTGGTCGCAATGCCCTTGAAGGAAGCTTTTGTCTGCTTGCCCTTTGACAAGCAGAACACATGCCCTCCTTGGAGCACTTCACAATGGGACCATTCTTAATTAGCTCTTGACTAAAGAGCTTACCAATAGTCTTGTAATTTATATGGGCAAGCCTTTTGTGCCATATGACACAATAAGAGGCTTTCTTATAAGCTACTAGATAGATATGAGAGTCTGTATGTAAATATAAAAAGTTTAAGCAATAAACATTTCCACTCCTAGTGCTTGTCAAAATGACCTCTTGGTCACTTGACCTCCTGATTAGGCGCTCATCCTTGTAGAAGACAAAAACATTGCCAAGATTAGAGAGCTGGCTTATGTTTATAAGGTTGTGTTGCAACCCTTCAACATAAGCCACCTTAGTGATGGTGACTATGTCATTGGTGATCTTACCATACCCTCTTATTGCCCCTCCATCAAAACCACCAAAGTTAACTTTGGGTCCATCTTTTAGTGGAGTGTACTTCTTCAGGTTGCTTCTTATACCAATCAAGTTTCTGGAACAACCACTATCCAACCACTATCTATGGTCAAAGTCTAGTTGTAGTGTATTTTCTTTTCCAGTAAAAATCTGGCTAAGGGATTTTCGGGTTCGACTATCGTCGAACGCCGATCGACTATCGTCGATCAGCCGGTCGACGATCGTCTGTCTCTGGTCAGCTCGACGTTCTGCTAGATCGTCGAGCTCTGGTCGACTATCTCTTGATAGTTCGACGCTTTCTGTCTAGTCTTGAGTCGGTCGACTATCTGCCTGGATAGTTCGACTATCTGAGTCGGTCGACTATCTATTGATAGGTCGACGATCTCAGCCGGTCGTTCGACTATAGTCGAAGGTCGTTCGACGATCGGCTGTCTGCATATATAATTTTATATGCGTTTTATTCTGTGTTTTATTTCTTATTTTATCTGATATATTTAATATATATTATCTGATAGATTTACTTCATATACTTCAAAGCAATTCTTGCTATTCTTATGCTTAAGTCTTTCCCATCAGATAAAGTGTTTTTGTCTCATTAGTTGACTCTCTGACTGATTTATTAATGCACCTGTCCTTTATAGCCGTTGGCTGTAAAGAGTTTTCTGATATGACTTTATCTAATATCCTTTATCAGATTGCAGCTGCTGAAGCTTTATTTCTTTATATAGAAATATATATCTGCAAGATATGTTTTATCTTTATGTTAATTGCAGCCCAGATTCAAGATCTGAGAAGAAGACAAAAGCTCATATTAGAGCCGTTGCTGCTACTCCTATTTAAAGGAGTTCTTTTGAAAGAGCAAAAAAAGAGAAGCTGTAGAACAAGTGAGAAGAAACCTGTATATCATACAGAGAAAGAAACAGCTTACAGCTAGCTCTCAGCAATATCCATCAAACTGAGAAGATATCTCTTCTGCTCTTCTTCAACCTGAGTACTCCTGTTCCAGGAAGATACACTCAGAGATATTGGAGAAGAAGAAGAAGAAGAAGAAGGAAGCTGAAGAAGAACATCCATCCAAATCTCTAGTCTTCTTCAAGCTTTTCCTTCAGAACTTCAAGACAGTATTCTGTCTTGAATTCTGAAGAGACTCTTGTGTTTCTCTAATCTATTGTTAAAATAGAGAAGACATTCTAACCTCTTCCCCCCTCCTGTAAAGGGTTGTTTACTCCCTTCAAAAGTAAAGCTTGGTTTTTAGACACCTGATCAAAAGTCTAAAGGGTCTCTAGATCTACCTGAAGCAGATCTTGTTGGTGGCAGGGCACCTGATCAAAAACCTGTAGTGGATTCCTACCGTGTGGGTAGAAGAGTGGATGTACCCGGTGTTTGGGGAACCACTATAATATCTTGTGTCGTCTGGTTGCTTAACTTGTTAATTGTATTGTGGCTGTGATTAGAATTAACTAGGATTGCTAGTTGCTGGATTAGGACCCAAGCTTAACTGTAATTATAGTTAGCTTTATTTGTGCACACCACTAGTTACATTCAATATCTATAATCTTTAATTCCGCAATCGTATCTATCCCTTCACTTTCAGAATCTTTTGCTGTAAGTGCTTCGCACTTAACAACGGCAAGTATCACACTACCAAGTTTAGCGAGAAAAGCTTTGAAGGTATTTTTGTAGGTTATAGTAGACATAGTAAGGCCTTTAGAGTATTTAATAGAAAAACTCTGGTGGTAGAAGAATCGGTACACATTGTATTTGATGAGATGAGTCTGCTGCAAAGCAACTCTTCTAGTATGCCTATTGAGGATGCAGGTACAAAGATGAAGGAACTCAGCTTGGATGAACCTACTCAAGATAAAGATGAGACGTTCATCAAGATCACTTCTATAACCCCTATTGGAGAGGTAGATGATCAAGATGAAGAACACATCCCAGCTTAAGATGCAACTCTAGTGGCTGAAGAGATCCCAGATGCAAGGACTCTAGAGTTCAGAAACGTGAAGGATCATCCCTTAGACAAAATCATAGGAGATCCTCGGGATGGCGTCAGAACTCGTCGAGGTACAACTAACGAAAATTTACACTTAAGTTTTCTTTCACAGGTTGAACCAAAGAAATTTGAGGAAGCCACCTCCGACGCATCCTGGATTCTAGCCATGGAAGATGAGCTGAATCAGTTCAAACGATGCAAAGTTTGGACACTTGTCCCTAGACCTAAGAGGAAGAACGTCATTGGGACAAAATGGGTCTACCGGAACAAGATGGACGAAGATGGAACAATTATAAAGAATAATGTCAGACTTGTCGCCAAGGGCTATCATCAAGAGGAAGGAATCGACTTTGACCAAACATATGCTCCAGTGGCAAGACTGGAGGTGATCAGGTTATTCCTTGCCTACGCTGCACTTAAGGGCTTTACCGTCTATCAGATGGACGTCAAATCCACCTTCCTGAATGGCGACATAAAGGAAGAAGTGTATGTAGAGCAACTGCCAGGTTTCGTTGACTCAACTTTTCCTAATCATGTTTATTTACTGCAAAAAGCCTTATATGGTCTTAAACAAGCTCCTCGAGGTTGGTATGAAATGCTGTCTACCTTTCTTCTTGAAAACAAGTTCACAAGAGGAAAGATAGACAAGACATTATTTCTTAGGGAAATAAAAGGTAAGATTTTGCTAGTGTAAATCTATGTCTATGACATTATTTTTGGCTCTACAGACAACATCCTCTGCAAGAAGTTTTCTAAACTTATCCAAGGGAAGTTTGAAATGAGCAGTATGGGAGAGCTGAAGTATTTCTTAGGGCTTCAAGTGAAACAATCTGAGGATGGAATTTCCATCTTACAGACCAAGTTCACCAAAGAGCTACTTAAGAAATTCGGAATGGAGAATGGAACCTCTATGAGGACTCCAATGGCCTCAGCTATGTCTCTGGACAAGGATGAGAAAGGGAAACCTTTTGATGAAACCAAGTACAGAAGCATAATTGGGTCCTTGCTCTACCTTACTGCAAGTAGACTAGACATAATGTTTTCCACATGTATATGTGCTATATTTCAAGTGAACTCTACGGAATCTCACTACATTGCTGCAAAGCGAATCTTGAGATACCTCAAAGGTACACCAAATCTTGGCTTATGGTACCCAAGAAGTAATGATAGTGAACTAATTGGATTTTCGGATGCAGATTTTGCAGGAAGCAAAGACGACAGGAAAAGTACTTTCGGGACTTACCAATTTCTCGGAAGGAGACTTATTTCCTAGAGCAGTAAGAAGCAGAACTGTGTAGCCATCTCAACGGCTGAATCAGAGTATATATCTGCAGGCAGCTGTTGTGCACAGCTTATATGGATCAAGAATCAATTTGAAGACTATAACATGAAGTTCCAGAACGTTCCTCTGTTCTGCGACTCATCCAGCGCAATAGCAATCGCTAACAACCCAGTCTCCCACAGCCGGACAAAGCACATAGAGCTTCGATATCACTTCATCCAGGAGCATGTGGAAAACGGAGACATAGATCTACAATATGTCTCCACAGACAGGAAATTTGCAGATATATTCACCAAACCGCTGGAGGAGTCCAAGTTTTCATTCTTCAAAACGGAACTTGTGCTGCTCAACAAAGAGGAATAGTGATCGTGGATTCAAAGACAGGATCAGAGTTGAAGATATCAGTGGCAGCAAAATTCTCCCAAGCAAATCGTCCTTCAAAGTGATATACTCGAGTATATAGAGACTTATACACGAGTAAACGGAAATACTCGAGTAACAAAATTTCCATACTCGAGTAGTTGGTAATCTACTCATGTATGTACTCGACCTACTCGTGTATACTCCATCTCATACTCGTGTATACTCTATCTCATACTCGTGTATACTCCATCTCATACTCGTGTATGGCGATATATACTCGAGTATACGACAATCAATAATTTGAAAATCTCCTTTCTTTTTCTTATTCGCACCAAAGTGTTTGCCGCTCCGTAACAGGTATGATTTTATCCTAATCACTCCTACTTAAACCTAATAAGGGTCAAATATATATTTATAAAAATCAGAAATCCTTTCCACTCCCCATTCTCCCGAGTAGCCGTCGTCGCTTCATATTCCGGAACCCGCAGAGCTCTGTCGTTTTCGTCTTTTCCGTACTCAAGAATCGCCGATGGCTCCCTCCTCCAAGATCGGAATTGGCTCAGAGCTCGACCATTAAGGTATAGCCGACCTCTCCGATGATTTCTGAAACCTGTTCATTCTATTCGACACCGCCGGACTCTCTTTCATCCTCCAGACACCGTGCAAAGTCATTTTCCCTGCAGTCGAGGAGTTCTACAAAAATCTGAAGGTCAAGCGAAATGGTACAGTTCTAAAATCCAAGGTCAGTGGGATCAAAATCCGTCTGGACAAAACTTCATTAGTTACTCTGTTAAAATTGCCAGTGGTGGATGAAGAAGATGATCTGACTCCTGAAGATTCCGACAGAACCAGCTTCTTCTGTGGAACAAACCCGTATGAAGCATATTCGTTCCGCCGTGCAGATTACAATTCAGAGGGCAAATTTCTTGTGGATGTGATTGCCAAAGTTCTTCTATGCAAAACCTATTCCCTCAGAGAAATCTCCCAAAATCTTTTTGACGTTATGCAAGCCATAGTCTGCCGGAAGAAATTCCAGTTTGGAATGATGATACTGGACAAAATAAGAGAAAGTTTGAAAAAACCAAGCTATGCCAGGATTATCTCACTCCTCCTCCATGAGATTATTCCTACAGTGTTTGATTTATCTAAAGGCACTCCCCTCCATCATATGAAGAAAGTATCCATCCTCTCAATCCAAAGATATGAAATCAAACTCCTCAACACTGCTCAAGCCTCAAAAGCAGCTATTACCTCAGAAGATGAGCCCAAAGATCCCCTTGTCTCAGATGACAGGATTCTATCTCCTCCTTTACATCACATTATTACCACCTCGGGTGCAATAGTTGAGGGGGAGCCTGCCTCATCTAATCCTCAGCACAAAGCTTCAGAAGTCTCTTCTCAGCAAGATCAGATCCAAGATCCTACTCCTCCTTATCCACCTGCAGAAGATCTCACCTCAGAAGTTCAAGCTCAAGAAAACCTTCTCTCTACAGCTAAAGATATTAACAGACTGATTAATGAACTCAGGTCAGATGCTCCAGTGTTTCAAGATGATTCAGTTATGCTATCTCCTGAGGATCACTCTCAAGCAGATCCTTCCCCTACTAAGGATCCTTCTCCCTCCCCTGCAAAGGTACCCCCTACCTCTCCTGCTCAGTCCCCTGATAAATAGTAAGGTTAGCCAGAGATTAATCTACTGTCTGATGACGAGGACATGTCTCCAGAACCAGTGGATGCTCCTCTGAGGACACTAGACTTCTCTCTTCCCTCTTTCATCAATACAGAAGATTCAGTTGTGATACCACCCTTCAAGAGAGCTGAAAGCTCAGTTGTGATTACTGAAATTCCCCCCGGGTTGCTCCTGTTCCCTCAGCCTCTGCCCCAGCCTCAGATCACTCTAGCTCCTCAGATTTAGTCAGTCAGATTGGGCAAATGTTCCGTGAACAGAGAAAATACTTTGATGATTCTCTGGCATCAGTGAACAATAAGATCTCTACTCTTGAAACTGAGATGAGTAGAGGCTTTGCTGAAATTCAAGCAAACACTGATGTTGCAAATAATCAGATTCGATGGACAAGGATTCTACCGCGAATGTTATGAAAGTTTGTGAGGAAGTTGGAACATTTAGAGATGAAGCAATTGCCCAACTCTCAGTAGATATCACCAAGGGGGAGAAGATAGTCAAAGAACAAGTTGAAAAAATATCTGAACAATCTAAAGCATCTGTGGATAGTCTAGTCAAAGAAATGAAAGCAGACATCCTTTCTCAACTTCAATTTGTAAAGTTCTATATCTATGACACTATTGTATGGGTGCATAATAAGAACTTTCCCAACTCCCAACTTAACCCTTCTATTTTTCCAGAGGTCCTAGATCCTCTTGAAGAACATCCTCCCTAAGGTGCTCCAGATCAGGCTAACTTTCCAGCTCAGGCCAACATTCCAGAGTATGTGCCAGTCTTCTCACCTTGACCTACTAGTGATATGACTGAGCCTCCTCTTTCTTATGCTTATATGTGGCAAGATGAGTTTCCTCCAAGTTCTCAGGGTGCCCCCAGAAAGAAAAGGAAATATGGTGATGGCGCTTCTGCTAGACGTTCTGCACCATGGAGAGAGCCTGCCCTAGATACAGAAGGTAGACCAGAAGTTGTTCATGAAGAAGTTTGGAGTCCTACCTCCAAGTCTCTTATCCTTGATACCTTGAAGCTGGTAACATATTTTGGTGAAAATAAAGATCACTACTATAGCAACGCAGAATGGAAAGCGTATGATGTATCTCAAATCAAAATCAGATTGCATGACAGAAATTGGGGATATAACAATCCAGCTGCTCCTCCAAGGCCCAAGACCTATTTTCCCAAACCTTTCAGCTACCTGGAGAGGCAAGAGCTTAAAAGAGAATGACTGCATAGAGGAGCCCCTTATTGAGTGAATGAGGATGTGGATATGGACATTTAATCTTTTGAAATCATTTCTATATAAATATATTTGATTCTAATTATGGCTATCTTTATTATTCCTGTTTCATTTTTTTTCAGTATATGTTTTGTTGTTCTTTTTACTCTAAGTAATTCACCTTAGTGTAGAGGGTGCTGGCATCTACAAATAGGGGGAGATTGTTGGGATTTGTCTCCACAATACCTCAGATTTGTAGGAAGTCAGACCTTGAACTAAGATGAATTAAGCTGTATTTGATATTGTGTTTGAGTTGTATGTGTGCAGGTTCTTATTGCCAAGTGTAGACCAATGTCAGTCTATAATGGGCCACCAAACACAGGACCATACAATGTAATTCCTCATTGTGTGATCCAAGGTATTGGCTCATGTATAGCCTCTCTATTGGGACACACTTCATCAACATGCACTTGGACCTATGGAGTATTGAAGTCTATCTCAGAAGAAATTTTCAAAGTCCACATACTCGAGTACTTCTTTAGTATACTCGAGTAAGTGAGTCTGTACTCGAGTTGGTTGGGCTACTTACTCGAGTGGATTCTCTATATACTCAAGTATGAAAGCTTATACTCGAGTAGATTTTCTTTCACTCGAGTAAGTGATACCTTATACTCGAGTAGATGGTTAGTTACTCGAGTAAGCGCTCTGTTTGAACTCGAGTAGATCTGGACTTCTTATCCTAGAAAGTTTCTAAGTCCACATACTCGAGTAGTTCTCTGAAATACTCGAGTAAGTAACTCTGTACTCGAGTAGATTGATTTTCATACTCGAGTAGATTAGTGATCACTCGAGTAGTTTTCCTAAGATACTCGAGTAGTCTATCTTCCCCATACTCGAGTATCTCAAACTCTTATACTCGAGTAGCTCTTCAAGTCTTATCTGAGAAATTTTTCCAAGTGTTTATACTCGAGTATATTTGCTCATACTCGAGCAGTCTCTCTAAGTCACTCGAGTATTGATTCCTGAAGTACTCGAGTAGTTTCTATCTTGCTACTCGAGTATATCCCTCATATCTACTCGAGTATGTAACCTCTTACTCGAGTGTGTCTCTGTCTCTCGAGTGTGTCTGTTTGAATTTCCTGAATTTCTCTAAGTCAAGTTTCTTTGTGTATTTTCTAAAAGTCCTTTCTGAATGGTCCACATATCATCCTTAATTATGCTTATGACCGTTGGAGGCTGCCTATAAATAGGTCTTTTCAGACTTGACTAAATACACGTGTTTATAGAGATTAATTTTTAAGAAAGAGAAAATCCCGAAAACCCAAATCTTTCCATCCGCCGCCATTAAAGCTTGCGGAAGAAGCTCTGGATCGTCCTCTCTCAGCCGCAGCTATCGATCTCTAATTCTCAAGCGATCCAGACTCAAGAAGAATCATCCGATCTCTCTGTGCTTCATCGTCTCTGATTTATTTTCTTGATCGTGGTGATTCTAGATCTCAGAATCGTGGATTTTTCTCAAGTCTTCTTCACCTGTTTCTGTCAAAACCAAAAAGCTCTCAAGAAGAAGATTACGTCAAAGATCCAGATCTGTGGTAATTGTTGTTTGTGTTTTTTTATTTTCAAATAAATTCCATTGTACGAGATCTATCTCCGAGTGGTAGGAAGTTTTATCTTCCGAGTGTAGATCCGTTTGGGATCGAGTTTTTGTAGGATCATAGTTCCGAGGTGTAGGATTGGTTTGCAATCCGAGATAGTGGAGTAGCCGAGTCTAGTGATTTGCTAGATCGGTGAGGAAAAATGGACGTACCCAAGATTGGGGAACCACTATAAATCACTTGTCGTCTGTGTGATTGCTTGATTACTTATCTGTGCTGTGTTATTTTTTTATTCCGCATTTTGCACGCATTTCACCTATTCACCCCCCTCTAGGTGATTTAGGTTGAAAACTTAGTTCTCTCATGTAGTGGGAGCTTGCCGGTTCTAGTGCGGCATGTAACATCCCGACTTTTATTAGGCCACCAGAGCCCTAGTTGTCCCAATAAAAGTGACCCGAGTCATACCCGTGACCCGGTAGGAGGCAACACTAGGTGGGGAATCGAGCTAGAGAACTCTGAATTGAGTTCTACCAGTTCCTATGGCCTCGTATAGTCAATACGAGCGCATCAAAACTCGTTCAGTTTGACCACGAGGTCATATAGTGGATTTGGCCATTCCCCGCAGAACGTCGCAAAAATGAGATTTTTGGTTATTGATATAGAGAACTCCGATTTGAGTTCTGTCAATTCCTATGACTTCGTATAGTTGATCGAACACATCGGAAATCATTGCATCGCGATTCGAAGCCTAACGATGATTATGAGCGTTTTGACCATTTTAGCGCGCTACGACGCTCAGATTTTTGACTTTCGCCAAACGGACTCTGATTAAACCCAAGTCAGTGGCGTTGGACTCATGTGATCAATACGAAGTCAACGGAAGTCATCCTGGTCAATTTTGACGATAATTGGTCAACTCGCGGTCAAATCGAGGCTAGTTGTGCACCGAAAAGCGTGCGCACACCAATTATAACACGACACTCGAACCTTGGCCCGACTCCGATGACTTGGACCCACATTGACTTTGACCAGCAAGGGGGACCCACCCTAGGGTTGACGTGGTCAAACCCTCCTAAAAATCCACTTTTTAGATTTTTTTTCTCCAAGTGAGGGGCCCACCTCCTCTCCAAAGGAGGATGAATCATGCCCCCCTCACTCTCCTTGGGCCCCCCCAACCAGCAATGAAGCCTAGGATATGTGGAGGCCCACCCCACCCCTCTTCTCCTCCTTTTCCCCTCTCTTCCCAAAAAGGCCCAAGCCCATTTAAGGGCCTCATTCATTTTCCCCACATGGCGGAAAATGAGAGACCTCCAGCTGTCCAAGGACAGCTGGAGGGTGGGATGAATCCCTCCCTAAGGAGGGATTAGTCCCACACCACCCAAAGGGAGGGAGCTCCCCCTCACACTCCCTATAAAAGCTACCCCACCCCCTCTCCATCCCTCACAGCTCTCAAGAGCATCCCCTCCCCCTTCTTCCCCCTCCGCCGGAGCTCTGGTGGCCGGAAATCCAAGCCGTGGAGCTCCTCCCCCTCCACCGCCACCTTCCACCGCCATTAATGGCGGAACTCGCCGGAGGTCGCCAAATCCCCCAACCTCAGGTGGAAAACCTCCCTCTCCCTCCTCCCTATCTTTTGGACGTGACGCATGCAAGCTCCAGCGGCCGGAGCGCCGCCGCCGTCACCCCCTCCCCTCCTGTTTAAAAAAAACAAAAAAAAAAGGCTTCGACGGCGGCGGCCGGCGGTAGGCCGCCGGACCACCGCCGAAGGGAGCGCCCACCACCGGTGGGTTGGCCGGTGGTGTAGCCACGGCCGGTCGGTTGCCGACCGGTGGCAGAGAAGCCCCGTAAGGGGCTGCGGTTTGTTCCAGTGGGGGGGAGGGGAGAAAGATGGTCTACAGTGTTTTCATTTTATAATTAATATAATTATAATATTATGATTTTTCAGAGGCTAAAAGAGGACCCTCAGGAAAAAGTGTTGAACATAAAAATTGTTTCCCTTGATGAGGGCAATCTCCACAAAAACTTTGAGAATTTTTGGAGTTGATTTAGTATTTTTAAAATCCCAAATAAAATTTGTTTGGACAAATTAAAGACCCAAAACACTTTGGAAAATTACAAATAAATTACTAGGCTCATTTTAGGCTCTCTTAAGGGTTGTATCAAAATTTGGGGTCATGAGAATAAGTTTTGATATTTTTCCTAAAATCTGGAAGCCTAGGGTCGCGTTCGCAAATTATTACGCTCATTTTTTTCGAAAATGAAATTGGAGCGCGGGACCGTCCTTTTTAATTTAATTAATAAATTCAAAGTTATCGTATCGATGAGAGTGATTGAGGCAAGTGACCAAGCCCCGTGTGTTCTGAGGCTTTGTGGAACCATCGAGCGCCTCGACTCTCGGGTGATCTGGACTCGCTCGAAAAGTGAGAGTACGAGCAGCGAGTTGCACATTATTCTCAATTAATATTAAGGATGTAACTTTTGATAAGCCACTATTCCAATTAAGTCAAGATTAATAAGGCGCAACCAAATCATAATCGGATCTTAATAATGGGTGTAACCCAATGAAGCCTTATTAAAAACTGAAAGAGAACTTAATGTCCTGAGAACGGAGATGAGACTGAAGCCTCCTGGATAGAGTGATTGGACTACTAACCATTTTCTTTATGATTATTCCAGTCATTCACTGGTCCTGTTCCTTTATTCTTTAAAATCAAGTACTTTTAATTCAGTTCTACTCCAGTCTCGTACTGGTCAAGTACTTTTAATTCAGTTCTACTCCAGTCTCGTATTGGTCAAGTACTTTTAATTCAGCTTTACTCCAGTCTCGTACTAGTCAAGTACTTTTAATTCAGTTTTACTCCAGTCTCGTCCTGGTCAAGTACTTTTAATTCAGTTCTACTCCAGTCTCGTACTGGTCAAGTACTTTTAATTCAGTTCTACTCTAGTCTCGTACTGGTCAAGTACTTTTAATTCAGCTTTACTCCAGTCTCGTACTGGTCAAGTACTTTTAATTCAGCTTTACTCTAGTCTCGTACTGGTCAAGTACTTTTAATTCAGTTCTACTCCAGTCTCGTACTGGTCAAGTACTTTTAATTCAGTGCTATTCTAGTTTCATACTGGTCACGTTTCTTTCCAGCACTTTAAATAAGCAGCATAAACACCGCATTTGTCCTCATTGTAATTTACTATTATAATCCCGGGTCCTGCTACGACGAGCAGTTGTTATTAAGGTTGAGCCTTAGTTGGGGATAACCGGAGTTGAAGTATTCCTCCAGGTCTAGCCCCAAATAATGCGCTCCCACGCTCCTTGACGAAAGTATAGCTAAGCACCGCCGCCCGAAGTTTAAGCCTAGTAGGGCCGGCCGACGTAGACCCGGTGTGTATTATGTTTGCGTTGATTGATTGTTTGTAAATTGCTTGCGGTGGAATAGTGGCGGGTCAGTCCCTTCCGCAGATCGTTCGTACCGGTGCGGGAAGGTTGACGACTCAAGGCGACAGGGAGATGGGTACTACGGGTGACCGGCCATTTTATTCCCCGTCGGGTTTTCCTCCGCTGGTCGGCCAAAATGGTTCGCTGGATGTCGCTCACAACGAAAAGTACACCAGGTTGTACGTTAGGGCCTGGTGTTGTGCGGTACGATCGCCCCCAGAAGTGGCAGGACTGGCCAATGTGACCGACAGCCACATCGATGAGGCCTGCGAGGCTCGCTACCCTGCTGGAACAGAAGCGGTCCAAACTATGTCAACATAGGATTTGTGTGTGCGGCTGTGAATGCCTGCGATATGTGAGCGGCTGTAAATGCTTGCGATAGAATTCAAGATATGAAAACATGTTGTGCTGATGAGCTAGTAGAGCATTATTATAACCGTTTTATATTATTGCTACTTTTTCCGATTATACTGCACTCTTTTATATTTGCTCCTAGCTGTTCATATATAAAAGATTGCTAACCTTCTCGTGCTTCGGCTATTTACTTCTGTTGGGTGGGTGCGTGCTCTTCCCCAGGATGTGGATCCGGGGAGGAGATTTTTTTTCCACTTAGCTCTGTGACTAGCGGTTATTTGATTAACCATTCACAGGAGGTGGAGCACCGTAGTGACCCACTGCCGCAGGAGATTATGCCAGCAGCTAGGTCTACTCGAGCAGATGCACCCCGCCGTCCCCAGAATTTAGAGACGTGAGTCCCGCTGAGCAACATAGAGAGAGAGTATATGAGGATTATATGTAGCACATGTATTGCCCACGAGCTTATATAGTACTTAGGCTTCGGCCCTACAACCGTTGTAATTTTGCTAGGTGATATATAAATCTGCAATGGTTTCGTGTTAATGCTTCCGCTATATTCTGATGGGTTGTGAATGTTAAGATTCAAGCCAACCAAGGCGACCATCTAGTTCTTGGATAGGGTGGATCGTTTCCCCTATGAGCACTAGGTTGGCGTCTTGGCACAGTAGTACCCCCTTCGGCCCGACCCGGGCAAAAGGTTGGGGGGGGGGTACTACAAATGGATCAGAGCGATAACGATTCTTCCTTGTGGAGCAGTCTCAGGATCCCTTCATCCCTCACTTCATTTTAGGTTTGGGATGAACCTTGCAGTGGAAGACTTGTGAACCCTAGTGTAGGCTTAGGGATTCTAGATTGTACGATAGTATACCCAAACACCGTTTTTTCCGCTTTGTCTGTCGCTTTTGCAAATTGCCACTACTTTTGCAAAATACTGACACTCTTTCCTGTTACATCTCCAGATACTGGAGGATAGTAATGGGGGATCCTTATCCAGAGGATATGTTCCAGCTACCCCACCACCAGACAAGGTCGCTCCCGCGACCGTACCATTTGCCGAGACAGATATGGGGCAGACACTGACGGCTATACTAGCGACTTTCCGTGATGCCCTTACACAGCCACCACGAGAGATGACCGCACCCACTGATCTGCTGACAACTTTTCAAGGACTGAGGCCTCCCCCTTTCAGGGGTACAGAGACGACCATTAAGGTAGAGGAGTGGGTGGAGCGAGTGGAGGAGCTGTTAGTAGGGATGATGTGCCCAGCTGTGGCAGCAGTTTCTTTGGTGGTTACCCTCTTGGAGGGATATGCGAGTGATTGGTTGAGAGCGGCTAGTCGCTCTACCTTTCAAGGTCGGCCGATGAGCACGATCCTTTGGGGAGAGTTCTCCATAGCTATACTAGAGTTCTTTATCACAGATACAGACCGAGTCGCACTACAAGAGAGGTTCATGCTCATCCGACAGGGCAACTGCACTGTGGCAGAGTATGAGAGAGAGTTCATACACCTGGCACGCTTCGCCGGGAACCTGGCTGCCTCCGACAGGGATAGAGATTCTCGGTTCTACCAAGGACTACGAGATGACCTGAGGCAGGCCCTGATTATGCTCTCTCAGGCCACCTTCCACACCATAGCTACCCATGCGGCAGCCTTAGAGTTAGACCAGCAGACAGTGGCTCAGCGGCGCAGAAGTCAGGAAGAGCTCCCTCGAGACCAGAGGCGATACGGAGGAGTCGCTCCCCATAGACAGGATAGAGAGCGCAGGCAGCGACGCCGCAGGCAGCCTTATAGGCACCCACCAGCACCCCCAGCACTCCCAGCACCCCCAGCTGCACAGCCAGACTTCAGACCAGCTCCAGCACCGCAGCCCCCACTAGTGGCTCGACGAGATGTTCCCTTCACAGAGAACTTCTTCTTATGTCATCAGCCAGGACATATGAGGGCCTTTTGCCCTCAGGAGACGGGGAGACCCGGATTGGAAGCTATTAAGGGTGGACAGCCGGCACGAGGGCAGGGTCAGAGAGGTCGTAGAGGCAGAGCTGGAAGGAGAGGCCAGTAGGGCCGAGCAACGCCCTAGGAGGCCTACGCACTCGACCTGTAGAACGGACCGGCCCCTGACGTAGTCATAGGTATATATCTTAGGCGATAGAGAGATATCAGATCTAACTACTGATGTTGTATATTACTTATGTGTGCTTATATCCTTTGTATTAGATAGTTGATATATATATATATATATATATATATTTTCCAATGTCGTCAGGAATCTTGTTGGTAGAAGGACTTCCTGCCAAAACCCTTTTCGATACGGGAGCAACTAATTCTTTCGTCTCCCACGAGTTCATCGCAACAAAAGGAAATGTTATTCGTTCAACCGGACTGTCTATACGAATCCGCTTACCGGATGGGTCGGATATGACTTCTACCGAAAAGTGTTCGTTCCAGGCTATGCTAGGAGAAGTAGAATTTGAGATCTACGCAACCATCCTAACAATAACAGGATTTGATATAATTCTGGGTATGGACTGGCTGGCCGAGCACCAAGCCCAGATAAACTGTTCCACGCAAGAAGTTTGGCTACAGAACCCAAATGGCCCGACTGTCATATTGACAGTTGTGCCCTCTGTCTCGCGTATCATCTTGACTTCTACACAGATGATGAAATTCGTCCGACAGAAGGACAAAGTATATCTTATCTACTTCGAGATGGAAGACAAATACCAGGTGCTCGCAAAGGTCCCGGTAGTCCGCGACTTTCCGGATGTTTTCCCTGAGTCCCTCCCGGGATTTCCACCACAGCGAGAGGTCGACTTTCAGATCGAGCTCGTGATCGGAGCACGACCAGTATCTCGAGCCCCCTGCCGGATGGCCCCAAGGGAGCTGACTGAACTAAAGATCAAGCTACAGGAACTAATAGATGCTGGATTCGTCCGCCCTAGTTCCTCACCCTGGGGAGCCCCGGTACTTTTTTTCAAGAAGAAAGACGGGACTCTGCGACTATGCATCGACTACAGGGAGCTGAATAAGCTGACTGTACGCAATACCTACCCCCTCCCTAGAATCGACGAACGGTTCGATCAGTTGCAAGGTGCGCCCGTGTTTTCCAAGATGGACCTGAGATCCGGCTATTACCAGCTTCGAATCCGAGAGGAGGATATCCCCAAGACTGCCTTTAGCTCCCGATAAGGTCTATATGAATTCTTAGTAATGCCCTTTGGGCTCACCAACGCACCTTCCGCCTTCATGGCCCTGATGAATAGAGTCTTCCAACCTTTCTTGGATCACTTTGTCATCGTCTTCATAGACGACATCCTAATCTACTCGAAGACCAAGATGGACCATACCCGGTACCTTCAGATGGTGCTATTAAAGCTCCGGGAACACTCTCTTCGCCAAATTCAGTAAATGCGAATTCTGGCTAGAAAAATTGGATTCTTGGGCCACACAATAAACAAGGAAGGAGTGGAAGTAGACCAAGCCAAGGTCCAGGCGGTACAAAATTGGCCGCCACTCAGGACGGCTGTGGATATCTGGAGTTTCCTCGGTCTTGCCGGATACTACAGGAAGTTTATCGAGGATTTTTCCAAGATCGCCCTACCCCTAACTGCTCTCACCAAGAAAGACGTCACATTCCGATGGACGCCGGAGTGCGAGGCCGCGTTTGTCGAGCTGAAGAAGCGGCTGACTTCTGCACCAATCCTTACGATCCCCACAGGGACCGAGGGATTCCAAATCTACACCGATGCTTCCTTGAAGGGATTGTGAGCAGTCCTAATGTAGCACGGCAAGGTAGTGGCCTATGCTTCGCGGCAATTAAAGCCGCATGAATTAAATTATGCGGCGCACGATTTAGTGTTGGGCACCGTCGTCTTCGCCCTTAAATTCTGGAGGCATTATCTGTACGAAGTAAGATGTGAGATCTTCTCCGATCACAAGAGCCTCAAGTATATCTTCACGCAGAAAGACCTGAACCTCCGGCAGTGCCGATGGCTGGAATTCTTATGCGATTATGACTTCACTCTCCAATATCGCCCCGGGAAGGCTAACAGAGTCGCTGACGCCTTGAGCCTCCAGCCTGAAATAGCCGGGAGTTGGATGGAGCAGATCCCTATGGAACTCTTCTAGCCTTTGATAGATATGGAGATTACCCTGGTTGCTTAAAGAGATCCGGAAGAGTACTACTCGCAGCTGTATTGGATGGAAATACAATGCGACATCCGGGACCGGATACGAGAAGCCCAGAAGATCGACCAAGAGGTGATGCCGATCGTCCGATCTCTGCATGAAGGGGCACAAGAGGATTATAAACTTCATGACGGGATTCTGCAATTCAAGCACCGCATATTTGTTCCCGCTACTGGAGGGATTCGGGAAGAAATTTTGCAAGAGGCCCATCAGTCCAGGTACTCGATCCACCCTGGCATAGTTAAGATGTACGTGGACTTGCGCAGGACCATTTACTGGCCTGGAATGAAAAGAGATGTCACCAACTTCGTGGCCCGGTGCCAGACCTGTCAGAAGGTCAAAGCCGAATGTCGCAGTCCAGGAGGCCTATTACAGCCCCTGTCGATACCAGAATTGAAGTTTGAAGACATCTCTATGGAATTCGTCCTCGGCCTACCTCGATCCCGCGCTGGGAATGACTCAATATGGGTGGTCGTAGATCACCTCACCAAGATAGCACGGTTCATTCCAAACCGATAGGGTGATGGAGTAGATATCCTGCCCAGGATGTTCCTAGAGCAAGTGGTACGATTCCACGGAGTACCAAAGTCCATCGTGTCAGATCGTGACGGGCGTTTCACATCTAAAGAGTGGAGGCGGGTGCAGGCGTATTTGGGAACCTAGTTGGCCTTCAGCACTGCCTTCCACCCGCAGACAAACAGACAGACAGATCGGATGAACCGGACGATGGAGGATCTTCTTCGACTGTGCATAGTGGAGCACAATGATCCATGGGAGCAGTTGTTGCCGTTGGTCGAATTTTCATACAATAACAGCTACCAGGCTAGCATTAAGATGGCTTCATACGAGGCATTGTATGGAAGGCGTTGCCGAACCCCGTTGACTTGGGCTCAGGATGAGGACCCGAAAGCTTTGGGAGTGGCTTACATCGATGACACTACGGCAGCGATACGACTGATTCAGGAGCGAATGCGGGAAGCGCAAAGCCAGCAGGCTAAGTACTATGATGCGCGGCACCGACCGGTGGAGTTTAGTGCGGGGAAATGGTGTTCTTGAAAATAAAGCCAACGCATGGTGTCTCCCGGTTAAGGAAGAAGAAAAAGTTAGATCCCCGCTTCTTGGGACCCTATCCGGTGATAGAGCGTGTTGGCCCCGTCGCCTATCGTTTGGCCTTGCCCCCAGAGTTGGGGAATATTAAAGATATGTTTCATGTATCTTCCTTGACACAAGCCCTCCGGCAACCAGAACATTCCTTGACACAAGCCCTCCGGCAACCAGAACAGTACCTTCCTACTCCACTGGTGCAGCTACAATCAGATAGATCTGCCCGGCTCGAACCCGCCAGAGTAGTGGATTATAAGGTTAATACACTACGCAACAAAACCATTCCGATGGTTAAGGTGTTATGGTCAAACTGCGGACGAGAAGAGTTCACGTGGGAACCTGAAGTACTCCTCCGAGAAAAGCACCCAGAGCTCTTTCCCCAAGTATATTACTTTTCCCCCCTACTTCAAGCAAATTTTCAGGGACGAAAATCCTTTTATTTTTATTGGATTGTAACATCCCGACTTTTATTGGGGCACCAGAGCCCTAGTGGGCCCAATAAAAGTGACCCGAGCCATTACCCGTGACCCGGTAGGAGGCAACCCTAGGAGGGGAATCAAGCTAGAGAACTCTGAATTGAGTTCTACCAGTTCTTGTGGCCTCGTATAGTCAATACGAGCGCATCAGAACTCGTTCAGTTGGACCCCGAGGTCATATAGTTGATTTGGCCATTCCCCGCAGAACGCCGCAAAAATGAGATTTTTGGTTATTGACATAGAGAACTCCGATTTGAGTTCTGTCAATCCCTATGACTTCGTATAGTTGATACGAACACATCGGAAATCGTTGCATCGCGATTCGAAGCCTAACGATGATTATGAGCGTTTTGACCATTTTAGCGCGCTACGACGCTAAGATTTTGGACTTTCGCCAAACGGACTCTGATTCAACCCCAATCAGTGGCGTTGGACTCGTGTGATCAATACGAAGTCAACGGAAGTCATCCCGGTCAATTTTGACGATAATTGGTCAACTCGCGGTCAAATCGAGGCTAGTTGTGCACCGAAAAGCGTGCGCACATCAATTATAACACGGCACCCGAACCTTGAACCCACCCCGATGACTTGGACCCACATTGACTTTGACCAGCAAGGGGGACCCACCCTAGGGTTGACTTGGTGAAACCCTCCTAAAAATCCACTTTTTAGATTTTTTTCTCCAAATGAGGTGCCCACCTCCTCTCCAAAGGAGGATGACTCATGCCCCCTCACTCTCCTTGGGCCCCCCAACCAGCAATGATGCCTAGGATAAGTGGAGGCCCACCCCACACCTCTTCTCCTCCTTTTCCTCTCTCTTCCCAAAAAGGCCCAAGCCCATTTAAGGGCCTCATTAATTTTCCCCACATGGGGGAAAATGAGAGACCTCCAGCTGTCCAAGGACAGCTGTAGGGTTGGATTAATCCCTCCCTAAGGATGGATTAGTCCCACACCACCCAAAGGGAGGGAGCTCCCCCTCCCCCTCCCTATAAAAGCTACCCCACCCCCTCTCCTTCCCTCACAGCTCTCAAGAGCATCCCCTCCCCCTTTTTTCCCCTCTGTCGGAGCTCTGGTGGCCGGAAAAATCCAAGCCGAGGAGCTCCTCCCCCTCCACCGCCACCTTCCACCGCCATTAATGGCGGAACTCGCCGGAGGTCGCCAAATCCCCCAACCTCAGGTGGAAACCTTCCCTCTCCCTCCTCCCTATCTTTTGGACGTGACATATGCGAGCTCCGGCGGCTGGAGCACCGCCGCCGTCACCCCGCCCCCTCCAGTTTAAAAAAAACAAAAAAAAAGGCTCCGGCGGCGGCCGGCGGCGGCAGGCCGCCGGACAACCGCCGGAGGGAGCGCCCACCACCGGCGGGTTGGCCGGTGGTGGAGCCACGGCCGGCCGGTGGCCGGCCGGTGGCAGAGAAGCCCCGTAAGGGGCTGCGGTTTGTTCGGGGGGGGGGAGAAAGATGGTGTATAGTGTTTTCATTTTATAATTAATATGATTATAATATTATAATATTATAATAAGGGGTTTGATTTTTTAGAGGCTAAAAGATGACCCTCAGGAAAAAGTGTTGAACATAAAAATTGTTCCCCTTGATGAGGGCAATCTCCACAAAAATTTTGAGAATTTTTGGAGTTGATTTAGTATTTTTAAAATCCCAAATAAAATTTGTTTGGATAAATTAAAGACCCAAAACACTTTGGAAAATTACAAAAAAATTACTAGGATCATTTTAGGCTCTCTTAAGGGTTGTATCAAAATTTGGGGTCATGAGAATAAGTTTTGATATTTTTCCTAAAATCTGGAAGCCTAGGGTCGCGTTCGGAAATTATTACGCTCATTTTCTTTGAAAATGAAATTGGAGCGCGCGACCGTCCTTTTTAATTTCATTAATAAATTAAAAGTTATCGTATCGATGAGAGTGACTGAGGCAAGTGACCAAGCCCCGTGTGTTCTGAGGATTTATGGAATCGTCCAGCGCCTCGACTCTCAAGGAATCTGGACTCACTCGGAAAGTGAGAGTACGAGCAGAGAGTTGCACATTATTCTAGATTAATATTAAGGATGTAACTCCTGATAAGCCACTAATCCGATTAAGTCATGATTAATAAGGCGCAAACAAATCATAATCGGATCTTAATAATGGGTGTAACCCAATGAAGCCTTATTAAAAACTGAAAGAGAACAGAATGTGCCTCCTAAGAATGGAGATGAGATAGAAGCCTCCTGGATGGAGTGATTAGACTACTAACCATTTTCTTTATGATTATTCCAGTCTTGCACTGGTCCTGTTCCTTTATTCTTTTCAATTCAAGTACTTTTAATTCAGTTCTGCTCCAGTCTCGTACTGGTCAAGTACTTTTAATTCAGTTCTACTCCAGTCTCGTATTGGTCAAGTACTTTTAATTCAGCTTTACTCCAGTATCGTACTGGTCAAGTACTTTTCATTCAGCTTTACTCCAGTCACGTACTGGTCAAGTACTTTTAATTCAGTTCTACTCCAGTCTCATACTGGTCAAGTACTTTTAATTCAGTTCTACTCCAGTCTCATACTGGTCAAGTACTTTTAATTCAGCTTTACTCCAGTCTCGTACTGGTCAAGTACTTTTAATTCAGCTTTACTCCAGTCTCGTACTGGTCAAGTGCTTTTAATTCAGTTTTACTCTAGTCTCGTACTGGTCAAGTACTTTTAATTCAGTGCTATTCCAGTTTCGTACTGGTAACGTTTCTTTCCAGCACTTTAAATAAGCAGCATAAACATCGCATTTGTCCTCATTGCAATTTACTATTATAATCCCGGGTCCTGCTCTGACGAGTTGTCGTTATTATGGTTGAGCCTTAGTTGGGGATAATCGGATTTGAGGTATTCCTCCAGGTCTAGCCCCAAATAATGCGCTCCCACGCTCCTTGACGAAAGTAGAGCTAAGCGCCGACGCCCGAAGTTTAAGCCTAGTAGGGCAGGCCGACGTAGAACCGGTGTGTAGTATGTTTGCCGTTGTTTGATTGTTTGTAAATTGCTTGCAGTGGAATAGTGGCGGGTCAGTCTCTTCCGCAGACCGTTCATACCGGTGCGGGAAGGTTGACGACTCAAGGTGACAGGGAGATGGGTACCACGGGTGACCGGCCATTTTATTCCCCGTCGGGTTTTCCTCCGCTGGTCAGCCAAAATGGTTTGCTGGATGTCTATCACATCCAAAAGTACACCAGGTTGTACGTTAGGGCCTGGGGTTGTGCAGTACGATCACCCACAGAAGTGGCAGGACATACCAATGTCACCGACGGCCACATCGGTGAGGCCCGCGGGGCTCGCTACCCTGCTGGAACAGAAGCGGTCCAAACTATGTCGACATAGGGTTTTTGTGCGCGGCTGTGAATGCCTGCAGTATGTGCGCAGCTGTAAATGCCGGCGATAGAATTCAAGATATGAAAACATGTTGTGCTGATGAGCTAGTAGAGCATTGTTATAACCGTTTTATATTATTGCTGCTTTTTCCGGTTATACTGCACTCTTTTATATTTGCTCCTAGCTTTTCATATATGGAATATTGTGCTAACCCTCTCGTGCTTCAGCTATTTACTTCTGTTGGGTGGGTGCGTGCTCGTCCCAAGGATGTGGATCCGGGGAGGAGATTTGTTTCCACTTAGCTCTGTGACTAACGGTTATTTGATTTACCATTCACAGGAGGTGGAGCACCGTAGTGACCCGCTGCCACAAGAGATTACGTCTACAGCTAGGTCTAATCGAGCAGATGCACCCTCGCCGTCCCCAGAATTTAGAGACGTGATTCCCGCCGAGCAACGTAGAGAGAGAGTATATGAGGATTATATGTAGCACATGTATAGCCCACGGGCTTATATAAGTACTTAGGCTTTGGCCCTAGAACCGCTGTTATTTTTCTATGTGATATATAAATCTGCAATGGTTTCCTGTTCATGCTTCCACTATATTCTGATGGGTTGTGAATGTTATGATTCGAGCCAACCAAGGCGACCATCTAGTGCTTGGATAGGGTGGATCTTTTCCCCTATGAGCACTGGGTGGTCATCTTAGGACAGTAGTACCCCCTTCGGCCTGACCTGGGCAAAAGGTTGGGGGGGGGGGGGTACTACACGGCAGGATACTGGATTTTAGATCCCAGCAAGTACCTGTCCCCACCTCTGCATTTTTGAGGGACAGGATGGAGGTTAGCTCTACCATGCCATTTAAAGGATATCGTTAACCCTTTGATAATCACGTGTGGAAAGAAATGCCGCTCCGACCGCACGTGCCCGCAGATCATCTTAGTTTGTGACCCTCGAACACTCCTTGGTACCCTCAAGCGTGCCTGTAGGAGACCCACAGTCTTTTTGATCTCAGGGGAAAGCAATGTCGTTCCGGCCACACCTGCCCAAAAGATCAATCTGGACTGTACTCCAGGCAAGAGGGCAGTGAATCGTTTCATTAAGTGTGTAGATCTTGAGATCCAGTGTGGAAAGCAATGCCGCTCTGGCCGCACCTGCCCACTTGGTCACAAGTCCGCAACTCATTCTTCATAGGAATTTGTTTATGGGCGAACTCTTGTTTTCTAGTCCGCCCAGTCTGCCGGTTTTCCTTGGGTTGATCTTAAAAGATTGTAGCCCGATGAGGAAAGCAATGCTGCTCCAGCCGCAACTGCCCACTTGGTCACAAGCAATAGATCATTTCTATTTTGTTTTGAGCGGACTCTGGTTTTCTAATCGGCACAGTCTGCTGGATTCATCTGGGTTGACCTTATAGTTTCTGTGTCCTTGCGAGAAAAGCAATGTCGCTCCGGCCGCACCTGCCCGCTTGGTCGGGAACTATGGGTCATTTATATTCGCAGTTAAGAGCGGACTGTGATTTAATATTCGCTCAGTCCGCATACTTGGTCAGGTTTATCTTTTCTTTCAATTCACAGTCTAGCAATTATTCTAAGACTGTAACTTTTATTATCCAAGCTCTCTTAAGCTTGCAAAGGTCTATTCAATTTTGGTAAAGGATATGGCGGACTGCTATTGGAACTCGTCAGAGTACGTTTAACGATTTATTATTTTGGGCAAGCAATCAGATAACGTTGATCTTATTCATATTGTGGCGAGCTGTAGTTAAACTATTTGATAAGGTTTCTTAATTGACGAGTTGAAAGGTTATGTGGTGCGGATAATATCTACATTGTGCAGACTGATATATGGAGTTCGCCCATTAACTATAGATTGCATTTAAACAAGAAAAAAGCAGAGCATTACAGAAGACACATGTTGATCCAAAAATATCCTTTTGTATTTCAAAAATAAAGTTACAACTTTCAAGTGTTTAGCAGACTCCAATCTTGAGTCTGCCGCCTTTAAAAAAATAACAATAAAAATACATTATGTATCACTCCTCTTCTGTTTCTTCTCTGTAGGTTTGTAAGAATTTAGACCATCAATATCAATTTCAGGGGAGTAGCCCTTCGAGCCGCTTCCGCTGTTGCTATCTGATTTGTTGTTGACTGTGGACTCGCTGGGCAAGCTCTCATCAGTAGAGCCAGAAGTGGACGCGTCGGACTCGGCGGACTGATCCCTACCCTGCTGGCTTGAACCAACGTCACCCGCTACGATATCGGCTTCACCGCCTTCTTCTTCTTCATCCTCCTCATCGGCAATAACCTTCCCCTTCGCAGCCCGCTCAAACTCTGCAACCTTATCCTTCAGCTCAGGAAACAGCTGCAGGAAAGGGACCATGTCAACTCCCTCCTTCATGAAGCCGTCATTGATGAGGAGCTCGATAGCGACCTCAACAGTTTCCTTCACAAAAGGAAACATGGCTTTTTGGAAGCTATGGTTGGTGACTTCATACGCGGTCTGCAAGAAGAAGAAACAAGTCAGTCTACCGCGGATAAGAAACAATGTTTGCGGTGATTACAAATACTTACAGCTTCATTCTCCTTATGTTGATTGAACCTTTTCCCCAGCCACTTATTCCTGTCTGTTAACAACTTGTTTTCCCGCAGGAGTTGCTCATTCTCCTTAAGCAGTTCGCGGGTCATGCGACCCATAAAGTGGTTGGTGACGGCGCTACTCATGCTGGCTTGAGCAGCAAGCAGGGGGCAGTCGGCGGGGGCCACACTCTTCAGGTCGCACAGATTACACTTCCCATAGAGTTTGGAGATTGCCACATGGGCATGGAGGGAGGTGCGCGGAATCTTCCAGGAAGGAAGAACAGTCGAAAGGCGGACATACTTATTCTTTCCATGCTAGTGGATCATCGGGTTTCCCCTCAGATCCTTCTGGTTTTTCCCGAAGCCTGCCATATCGAAGCTATCAGAGGAAGAGTAGTCCGCAATGGGATCCCCTTCCTCCTTCCTTTTCCTTGCAACTTCTTTCTTCTTTTCTCCTTGAGTAGGAGTCAGCCCTCCTGGCGTCTGGAGCGGATTAGCTGGCACCGCCAAGGTCCCTGCAAAAAAGATAAACTAAATCAGTACACTGCAGGTCGCAGCGGATAACCTCCAGGTCTCCCCGGATACAAAGCCAGGTCGCAGGACTTACTCTCTTGGCGGTCTATGGCGTCGAGGCTGGGCAATAGCAGGATGTAATGGTCGATGTCGAGCCATGCCCCAACAAAGAAATTGAGGATGGCGGCCTCCACCTCACTCAGCTTCGAGCTTTTAAAGGCGGAATCCGAGCGCACCTGCGGATACGTGTGAGCGAATCCCAGGTAGCCCTCAAAGATAAGGTACCTTGAGGTCCAGTTATGGATCTTATTTGGTAAGCCCATGAATTTCCTTCTCTCAGCAGTACAAGTAAATGACACCTTTATATTAGCAACCTCCGTAAGGTATTATTGTGCGGACTGAGAAAATTTTTCTACATATATTTAAAGAAAATTCTATCTTTTCAGACCGTAGGTATGATAAGTAGATATAGATTGCAGCAATAGTATTTGGCGTAAGCTAGCCTGGCACCTTCCCGTAATGCTCGAAGATCTCCGCGACCTCCCACAGCAAAGGAAACTTGAATCCGCAGTCGAAGTGGTCGATGGGCACAACGACCTGCGTTGCAGTGGAAAAGTTTATTCGCTCCTGATCTTCAAGCAAGTGAGCAAGCACTGGCGAGTTCGCCATATGCTTCTCCACGATGGCGTCCAAGTCAGCTTCCGTCAGTCTACATTTCTTATGGTCGGTAGAGTGGAAAGCGACCGAAGCATCTGTACGTGCGGATACTATTTTCATAGACCGTAGGGATTTCTGCTTCGAGCGCATTTCCTATACAGAATGAAGACTGGGGCTCTATTTATAGGAAAACTAGTCTGACAGCTTCTTCAACCAGTCCGCAGAGATCGATCGTTCAGTTCGCGCGGACCAGTTAGTGATTGCAGACTCAGAGGCAGTCTGCCCGGCTCGCATTATCCTGTTTTCCTGCAAATTCAATTAAAAATCTACAAGTAATTGCGGACTCAGAGGCAGTCCGCTCAGCTCGCAATTATAAATATTCGCAATTCACAACAAATGTGTGGGCACATGATCAGTCTGCATAGATCGCAACATTCAAATCACTGCAATATCATACAGAACAAATAGAATTCGAATCACAGTGCCAGCGAAACAAACTAGCAATGTTCAAAGAGCACACCAAATTATACAACAAATCAAATCAAACGTTTGCTTATTCGCGGACTCAGCGGCCTCTACGGTCGTGTTGAGCAGGTTGCTCTTCCCTATCCATCCCAGATGGGCCGCCTAATCGCTCCCTCGCAGTATCTCTCTGTATAGCTGCTGAACGAGATGGTGCATAGAGTTGAAAGTACGATGCATATGGGCGGTATCCTTGTTGATCTGTCTAACCAGAACCACGGGCTCGCTTGCCAGCCTTGACTCCTCATCTTCCACGGGCTGCCCACTTGCTGCTGGGACTGAAGCCTCTATAGAAGCGGGATGAACCGACGGTTGCGGCCTCACTGCAGCGACCTCAGTGACTTGCTTCATTCCTTCCCGCACTAGATCCAAGTACCTTCCCCTATAGTGGCGGGCATCCTCACTTAACCGCTGCTTCTCCTTCTTCAATTCCTCCATCTCCGCTGAGATATTGGTGACCTGAGTCTCAAGAGATTTTTCTCGCTCTATCTGCAATCTTTGCTCTGCTTGAATTTCATTCAGCTTTTCTTCATGCTTCCATTAAAACAGAGCGTATTTGTCTAGACCGGACTGCTCGCCTTGTGTGGACTTGTCATGGGAGACCGTCCCAGTTCGCACCGGTGAATCTACTTTGGGCGATGGCAAAATCTTGCCAGCCTCAACAGAGCTGGGTGGCGACTTCTGCATTGCAACAAAGAAAACATTTACATTAATACCCAGGTCGCGGCGGACTCAAAAGGTAAAAAATAATTCACTTTTTGTAATCATTGCAGCGATCTGGCCACTATCCACGGCAGGTCGCCTCGCGCGCTCTGGGTCAAAAGAACTTAGGTATTATTTCCATTCACAATGAACTTTTGCTCTTGTCTCGGCCATTGATCTACTTGAAGCGACTATATCCTCAGTCTCCGTAATAATCTTTATTGGCTGCGATTTCTGAGGAGGCAATTTATAAAGCCACCAACTCCGAAATCGCCTGGGTGTCGGTTGCAGTTTACCTGACTGCTTTAGCTCAGGCGCATTCCGCAAGTCTTCAGCCCGCCTGTCCGCAAATAGCTTTTCTGAGACCGCCTGGACCTTAGCCTTCATGATGGCGAGCTGCTCCTTCGCTGTCTTCTCTCTTTCTTCATCCGCAAGCGAGGAGGAGGGATCAGCAGTTTTTTCGCCCACTATTTCAACATCAGACTACAATACTTCTAGCAGATATTGATTCATATCAGCAAGTTGTTCGTTATCAATGTTGTCGAGTATTTCAATAGTGGACAAACTGATCATTGATAAATAATCACCTCCTTGGATTGGAGCGTCCGGAGTGGATAAGCCTGCATTGGGAACCTATTTTTCTTGCGGCTTATGCTGCAAGATCGCATCGCCAGTCCGCGTGGAGATGTTTTTCTCCTTTCGAGCTCACAACTTCTTCTCCACTCGCTCAGCGACAGTGGACTTGTCCCTTTTCCTCTTTTTCTTCTCAGGTGTCCTTTTCTCTAAGTCGATGACGACCTATTGCAAGTCGGCCAGACCCTCGCGGACTGTGATCGAGGCAAAGACAACAGGAGCAATGGAAGACACTGGTGCCTCAACTTGTTTTCAAGTTTGTTCTTCAGCCGGTTTTTCCGCTCGCTCTTCAGCTCGCTCCTCAAATATCACTTCTGCTTGTTTTTCCACCTGTTCATCAGCAGGTTGTTTCTCCTCAGTATTCAGCTGTCGGACTTCTGGTGATGAAACCTCCCTGTCTAGGTCTATCCGCAGCATGATAGTTCTTGAGGCAAAAGGGAGTACTTCCATACCCCCAGAGCTCGTAGGATTCTTGTTAGAAACTGATGGCAGATTCGATATTCTATCCGCGCTTTTGGTTGGTAGATTTTGAGCAGCAGGGGCAGTCGCAGATTTCTCATGTTCAGTGCTACGGACTTAGTCAGTCCTCACTTGTCCCGGTCGTGAACTTTCCCCTGTGTGGCGGACAGGCGTACCGCTTCGATAAATTACATTCTTAGTCTTGGTGTTCGCCTTGAGCTTCTCTGTCCTAGTGGTGAGGTTGCCAAAGAAAGATCTGAGCGTCGCCATACCGGACTGGAAAGTGCAGACCGCAAGTGGTGAGAACCGACCCGTGGCGCAGACAGTTTTGACAGAATGCAGGGTTTCTAGTGGTATTTATAGCACTAACAACATTTATGATAGTTGTGGACTCTGCGGTTAAGGAAACATTTTCGAAATTTTTTGAAACTTGAAAATGTGCGGGGATTATGTTAACCCCAGAATCCACAAATGTTCAACAGGAAAGATCCTTCTCCTCTTTTGGCGGACTCGATTTCCTTTGTCTGCTCAGGTCGTCAGGGCCATTCAAATCCAAGGCTCCCCGAACGGCGGACTCGAGTTCCCAGTCCGCACAGGTCCTCGAGCCAGATTTCCAATGCTCCTCCTTCAGCGGAGGACTCAATTGTACAGTCCGCCCAGTTCGCCCAGACTCTAGTTGATCAGCTTCCAGATCATCCGCCAGCTCTCCCGGCGGACTCAAGCGTCAGTCCGCATAGGTCACAGACCCTCAGCCAGGATCGCGCCATACAACCTGATGGAAGCTCTAGCCCGCGAGCCCAGTCCGCCCCTCTTGCACGGACTGCTTGTATTTTATTTTTTGATTCCCATCACCGCTGCCCGATTCTCCTATACCCCGGGTAGCCGGTTATTTTAGCACTGCCCGTTTGGGCAGGCCCCCAAACCTATAAATAGGGGGAAGCGGTATACCCAATGCACGCTGACTTGAGCCCAAGAGCCTCCTTGCTAAAGGCTGCGGACTCGAATCTCGGGCTTTGCGGTCTAAAGCTTGCTCTCTGTTCTATTCTTCTTTCCTCTACTTCTAATCCGCTTTTTGCAATCAAAGGGAAGCCCGTCGCAAGAGAGGCATTCAGGCCACTGGTGTCAACTAATCGTGAAGAAAATAAAAGCAACTGAACTAGCAATCCATCTAGGCAAGTATACCTATCGAACTGTAGTTAGGGGGCACAAGTGTTGTATTGAAATCTGGGAACTGCTGAGTACATCTACTCACATGAAGACTATTATTTTATCGAAGGAAAATATTGAGGGTTAAAAGAGAAGAAATTGCAATTAAGAAAGGAAATACAGTTAAAGCTAGAAAGATAACTACTACAGTAAATATTAGAAGCGATTACAATAAAGTGTTGAAACAATGGGATGGAAATGCACTCGATCAAGAATCACCTTGGCTAGAGTTAATAAAGAATTGCGATAAAAACCCAAACTTAATAGGGAAAAGTTTCTTGACCGTGGAGGTTCCTAAAGCTTAAACAAGCTTCTCTCGAAGTCATGCCTGACTGAGTTTAGGAAGGTCCGACCGACTTTCGCTTAAATCGGAGGCCTAAAGCTCGCTTTACGCGATGAACCCCACTATTAGATTTTACTCCAATCCGGGAGATTTGAATGTCTGCCTCTCTCGAGGGGTGCATACCAATCCCTTTCCTCTTGAGTGCTCACTTCAAACTATCGGCCTCTCGGCTAGCCAAGCATGAAAGCTAAGGCGGAGAATATATATCGATGATATATCTCCAACCCAAATGAAATCAAGAGTAATTCAAGGCTAAACCCTAAAAAGAAAAGGTAAAATTAAAGCATCATAACTTAATCACTCAAACCTCGGATCATCAAGATCGAGTACAAGGAGGATTTAGTTACTCATGGTATAGAAAATGAAAATCATATTAATAATATGGAAACTAACACCGAGCAGAAGGGAAAGAGAATAGCGAACTATTTTATTTCTTAATGAAGAGGAATCACAAGTAGGGCACACAGATACTATAAGAACACCTTCTACGATGATTACAAATACTGTAAAAAGGAAGTACAAAAATGCTAAAAGGGCTTGCATAAAGAAAACGTAATTACTTGAAATGAGAAAGGGGAAGAAAAAAGCTTAAGACATGAAAAACTAAAGTGGCAGCACTACTCCTCCTAAAATCTGGATGCTGGGCTCAAGGAGAGGGGTTTCTATTTATAGAATTTTTTCGGCCGAGTCACGCCCTCCGTCACGCCCGTGTCGGGTTAGGTACGAAAGCGACGCAATAACTCTGGCAGGAAACAGCTGCTGGCATCTTATTTTTCTCGGAACTCTGGGTGACACGCCCTCCGTCACGCCCGTGTCTGGGGCGTGTCGTCTGTAGCTTCTGGTAGAAAAGTCAAAGTTGCTGCTGGCGCCAAAACTGTGAACTTTGCCGGTCACGCCCTTGGTACACGCCCGTGACTAGGAAGACATGCCCGTGACTTGTTGGTGAAGGATGGAAATGCGCTTACGGCGGAGAATTTTGCGGAAATGCGGGTCACGCCCTGTGTACACGCCCGTGTTGAATGTGACACGCCCGTGTCGGGGGCGTGTCGGATGGAAATCTTTGTCTTCTGTCTTCGGGCCGTTTGCTTCATTCCACTGGGTTACACGTTCTAGGTACACGCCCTAGGAGGGCGTGACCATGGGGCGTGTAACAGCAAAACTTTGTAAAAACCTGCAAAAAGAAGGAAAAACGTTAGTGACAATAATATATACAAAAAGGGGCCAAAATATAATCATACAAGACATGATTTGTAAATTGTAAACTAGAAAATACCATAATAGTTTAGGCTATAAAACGAACTATCAAATTCCCCCAAGCTTAAGCTTTGCTTGTCCCCAAGCAAAGATATAAAAATAGCTAAAATAACAGGTGACTAATCAAGAGAATTCTAATTATGTCAACACAAGTATCATGCGAAATTCCAAGTAGGGAGAACGTGAAACGTAAACCTTAAACAATTACTTAAACATGGTTTACAATTTATAAGCTTTACTAACGAAAATAAATCATCCACAATTTCAACAAAAATCTTTTAAGCAAATCAACCAGATGAAAAAAAAACGCATTGAGTTGTTACTAGATCCAAGAGGCAAATTATAACCATATCAATCAAATAACTAAAATCTAAATTTAAATCCAAAACTTCACTAGTATAATTTTCCACTTTACTTAGCTATTACAAAAAAAATAAAAAGCATGAATCAAAAGGACTTAATAGGGCTGAAATGTTTGGTTTAGGATTATGATTAGGAGTGGAATTCAAAGATAAACAAGGAGGCTTAAAATCACACTAAACCAAAACAACGAGTTTCAAAAATTTATAATGAACAAAATAAAATTGTTTTTTTTTCTTTTCCATTTTTTTTTTCAAAAAAAAAAACAAAGGCCATAATATTTTTATTTTCATTTTGAAATTGGCCATTTAAAGTCAAACACTTCTTTTGAGAATACTTTTTTTTCAAAATTTTCTTCATTAATATCCCAAAACAACCTATCATGATTATAAAATTTTAATTGAAACTCAAAAAAGTGTAGTGCGATTAGATAGGTTGGAAAAGTTGGCTTTGGTAAAAATGAAATGGTATGTAGCTATCAATTGAAAGTAGAAAAAGGCTCAAAAGTGGCTTACTAAAAGTAAAAGAATTTTAGGTTGGCAAGAAGGCTCAAACGAAAACAAAAACGGCCAAAATCATTTTCATGCTTTTTAAATTCATTTAAAGCATAGATTTGAAAATTTTCAAAAAGCAAGTCTTGGATAATAAAGAAAGATTTATGAAATTATCTTGAAAATAGAAATAAAAGGCGATTTGGATCGTTCACATCTACTACTCTAATCAGAGGTTGAAATTACAAAAATTATGAAAACGAAAATAGTGGATGACGATTTTTTGAGAAAGTAAAGAAAATAAAGGATAAAAACCATAAAAATTTTTTTAGAAAAAACGTTTCAATATTAACATGCTACCGTGAATTAGAAACACAGTATGACCAACATTTTACTTGTGAAACATAATTAAAAAAAACGATTTAGAAATATTATAATTAGCTAAGTTGTTTATATGGGATTTTGGGAAAAACAAAACAAAAAGCGAGGGGTACTATTGCTTAAACTATTAAAGTAAAAACAAATATATACACGAATGGCAAAATGAAGGAGGAAATCCCCCCAAAGCTTAAAATGGACATTGTCCTCAATGGAGAAAGGAGGTTAGAGAGAGAGAGAGAGTAAATGAAACAGGAATGAAAGTACAGAATTGAAAATAGGTACTTCCCCGGATTTATGCGTCGCGAATGTTGATTGATGCTTCTCCCACATGCTTGCGCTTTGGAACTTCTAGCAAAATCTTCTTCGGACTTTATGATAGATCCAACAGCGTTGGAGCGGGTGATTGCAGAGGCTTTGGCTTGTTATAGTCATCCGGGGAAACCAAAAAAAGTGTAAAATAAAGAAAACAGAAAAATCGCTTGGGTTGCCTCCCAAGAGCGCCATTTGTTTAAAGCGTCGTTTGAGCTCGACGCATCAAAAGAATATTGATGTCCCAATATATTTTGTCCAAAATAATAATGTTCAAAGTTCTAATGATAAAACAGAGTTTTAAAATGTTTGAGAATCTAATCATGGAGGATAGAGTTAACACAGTTAGGACCGACATCACCACAGAAATATAGTTTAAGACGCTGACCATTTACTTTGAAATTACCCTTATCAGGGAGTGAAATCAAAACAGTTCCATACGGAAACACTTCTGAAATAGTAAAGGGTCCAGACCATCGTGATTTTAACTTGCCCAGAAATAAATATAAACGAGAGTTGTACAAAAGAACTTGGTCACCCGGCTTAAAGGTTTTTGGGTGCCTTAAGTGTTTGTCATGAAAATGCTTCGTCCGCTCTTTATAAAATTTGTTATTTTCATAGGCGTAAGAGCGCCACTCGTCGAGTTCATTAAGTTGAAATTTTCTAAAGTCACCGACAGAGTGGGGATCAAAGTTTAAAGATTTTAAGGACCAAAAAGCGCGGTGTTCTAATTCTACGGGTAAATGATATGATTTTCCATAGACCAACCGATACGGCGTACATCCGAGGGCAGTTTTGTACGCTGTTCGGTAGGCCCATAGAGCATCGTCTAGTTTGGTTGACCAGTCTTTCCTAGAAGTCGAAACAGTCTTTTCTAAAATTCTTTTAATTTCTCTATTTACTACTTTGACTTGTCTGTTAGTTTGGGGGTGGTAGGCAGTAGAAATCTTATGCGTAACGCCGTATTTAGTAAGGATTTTAGAGAACTGCGTGTTACAGAAATGGGAACCCCTATCACTAACAATGGCTCGCGACGTACCGAATCGAGAAAATAATTTTTTAAAAAACATAACTACAACTCGGGAGTCGTTCGTAGGAAGAGCTTGGGCCTCTACCCATCATGAAACATAATCAACGGCAACTAAAATATATTTATTTCCGAAGCTAGAAGGAAGTGGGCCAACAAAATCGATCCCCCAGAGGTCAAAAAGTTCGCACTCAAGGAAATAATTTTGCGGCATTTCATTATTATTGGAAATGTTGCCCGACCGTTGGCAACTATCACACCTACTCACAAAGGCTTGCGCGTCCTTAAATAGGCTAGGCCAGTAAAAACCCGCGCTTAGCACTTTGTGAGCGGTGCGAGCAGCTTGATAGTGCCCACCTGTCGGTCCTTCATATAAATGTTTTAATATATCAATTCCTTCTTCACAAGAAACACATCTCCTTATCATTTGATCCGCACAGACTCTAAAGAGATGTGGCTCTTCCCAAAAATAGTTCTTCAACTCAGAAAAGAATTTCTTCTTTTGCTGAGAGGATAAATCTTTTGGGAGCACCCGAGCCACTAAATAGTTGGCGATGTGTGCGAACCAAGGAGAAGTAGATGCATTAATTGAAAGCAGTTTCTCATCAGGAAAATAATCATTAAAAGATTTTTCATTTAATTTTTCTATAAAGGGATTGTCTAATCTGGACAGATGGTCGGCGGCCAAGTTCTCGGCTCCTCGCTTATCACGGATCTCTAAGTCAAACTCCTGGAGGAGTAAGACCCAGTGAATCAAGCGTGGCTTGGCATCTGTTTTGGCAAGAAGATATTTGAGGGCCGAGTGGTCCGTAAAAACGATGATTTTTGAAGGTGTAATGTAGGGACGGAATTTATCAAAAGCAAAAACTACAGCTAGGAGCTCTTTCTTGGTCGTGGTGTAATTTTCCTGTGCAGATGTGAGCGTTTTACTAGCGTAATAGATGGCGTGGAAGTTTTTAGATATGCGTTGACCTAATACGGCTCCCACCGCGAAACAACTTGCATCGCACATTATCTCAAATGGAAGGTCCCACACCGGAGCTATCATAATTGGTGCGTTAATTAATTTTTCTTTTATTAAATTGAAAGCAGTAAGGCAAAGTTCATCAAAAATAAATGGGGCGTCTTTTTCTAATAGATGGGTAAGAGGCTTGGTGATCTTCGAGAAGTCCTTTATGAAGCGGCGATAAAATCTTGCGTGGCCTAGGAAACTTCTTATAGCTTTTACATTTGTAGGCGGCGGCAGCTTCTCGATAACTTCTATCTTAGCAATGTCCACTTCAATACCTTTTGTAGAAATTTTATGACCCAAAACTAACCCTTCCCTCACCATAAAATGGCATTTTTCCCAATTGAGGGCGAGGTTAGTTCCTTCGCATCGTTCTAAGACTTTGTCTAGATTTTCTAAACAACTATCAAACGCATCACCGAACACGAAAAAGTCATCCATGAATACCTCCATAATGCTTTCTACGTACTTGTCAAATATAGCGAGCATACATCGTTGGAATGTAGCTGGCGCATTGCACAATCCAAACGGCATTCTTCGGTATGCGAAGGTGCCAAAGGTACAAGTAAACATAGTTTTTTCCTGGTCCTCGGGAGAAATGGGGATTTGAAAATACCCCGAGAGGCCATCGAGAAAACAATAAAAGCTATGGCCGGATAATCATTCTAAAATCTGATCGATGAACGGCAAGGGAAAGTGATCCTTACGGGTGGCATCATTCAATTTCCTATAATCTATACACATACGACAACCCGTCACCGTCCGTGTAGGGATTAATTCGTTATTTTCATTACTAACTATTGTTATCCCTCCCTTCTTAGGTACTACCTAAATGGGGCTAACCCACTTACTGTCTGAAATAGGGTAGATAATTCCTGCGTCTAATAACTTCATAACCTCGCCCTTAACTACTTCTTTCATTTTCGGGTTTATACGGCGCTGAGGTTGAATAGAGTTACGTGAATTATCTTCCATTAGAATTTTATGGGTACAGAAGGATGGGCTTATGCCCTTGATATCAGAAATTTGCCAAGCAATAGCTTGGCGATGCTTACGTAGAACTAGAAGAAGTTTCTCGTTTTGCGTATCCGTGAGGTAGGCTGAAACGATAACGGGTAACTTGGAATCTTTTTCTAAGAAAGCATATTTAAGGTGTTCAGGCAGTTCTTTAAGTTCCAGGGTAGGGGGTTCTTTATAAGAGGATTTAGAAATTCTTTCTTTTTCAAAAATAATATCTTCATAAAATTTTTTATAAGGAACATAATAAGGGGTGGGGCTAGCAGCTAAGACAGCTTCTTGTAGCAATTCAGTTGGAAGAAAAGAGGAAGAACAAGAATCTGAAAATTCTTTTTCAAATTCAAAAAGGCAATCAGAAGATTCATCGCTTCCTTGTAGCGATTCAGCGGGAAGAGGAGAGTAGGAAAGAAAGTCAGAAAACTCTTTTTCGAAGTTGGAGAGGCAGTAGGAGGATTCATCACTTACGGTGTCTACGAAAAAACATGAGTCATCATTTGCTAACGTGTTCTTCATCGAAGGTGTGATAGAAAAAGTGACTTCGTCGTCGCCTACTCGAAGTAAGAGCTTACCATTGCTCACATCAATGATGGCTCTAGAGGTGGCAAGGAAGGGTCGGCCAAGGATAAGGGGAACCTCGACGTCTTCTTCGATGTCCAAAATGACAAAATCCACCGGGAAGATGAACTTGTCGACTTTAACTAAAACGTCCTCCACAATTCCTAACGGGTACTTGACCGATCGGTCAGCTAGCTGGATACTCATCCGCGTGGGATTTAGGCCACCGATTCCTAGCTTTTTAAACAATGAGAGGGGCATTAAGTTAATACTCGCGCCTAAGTCGGCTAATGCGTGCTTAACAAAAAGATCACCGAAGATACACGGGATAGAAAAGCTACTCGGGTCACTGATTTTCTTCGGCAAACCGTTTGTTAAAACAGCGGAGCACTCGGCATTTAACGTGACATGCGAAAGGTTTTCTAACTTCTTCTTGTTGGTGAGGAGGTCCTTAAGATACTTTGCGTATTTCGGCATCTGCGAAATAGCTTCGTGGAAGGGCAGATTTATGTGGATTTGTTTGAACATCTCTAGGAAGCGGGAATACTGATCATCCTGACGTTGTTTATTAAGTTCGGAAGGGTATGGAGGGGTTGGATTATTTTTAAAGATGGATGGTGGAGTGAGATCTTTTTCTAAAATAGGGGTGATAACTTCTTCAGCAGAGGGTGGATTTTTTGAAATGGGGGTGGAGCTTGCCTCGGGCTCTGTGCAAACCATGCCAGAACTTTGCTTCCCACTCCGAAGAGTCATAGCTTTTGCTTGCTCTCTTGGGTTGGGCTCGGTATTGGTAGGAAGAGACCCGGCGGGTCGCTCAGAAATAATTTTTGTGAGCTGTCCTACCTAATTTTCTAGACTTTTTACGGATCTGGTTAGGGTCCTTATCGTAGCGTCATTTGTGGTGATATATTTGGAAAGTAACTCCTCCAAGCTTGGAGGTTTTGGAAAATTTTGAAGAGGTGGTGGTGGTGCAGAAAAATCATTTTGCGGTGGTGGGCGCATCGCATTCGATGGATTACTCCATGAAAAGTTCAGATGATTTCTTAAAGCAAGGTTATAGCTATTTGGAAAATTAAAACCAGGAGGATGAAAATTCGCAGCAGAAAAATTATTAAAAGCGTTTCTAGGCATATTATTCACATAATATAAATGTTCTGAGGAAGGAGTTGCAGATTCCCATACCTGAGCGGTGGAGGCAGCAGTCATCTCCGTTATCTTTTTTGCTTAAGATTTCTACTTGCAGAGCGAGCTGAGAGATGTTGTCCACTTCGTAGATACCTGCAGGCTTGTTTGGGCGGGACCTAGGCACATTCCACTAATAAGTGTTCATGGCCATGTCCTCAAAAAGATCAAGAGCTGCTTCTGGGGTCTTATGGTTTAAAGTACCGCCAGAAGCTGCGTCTATCATTTGCTTTGTATTTTGATTTAGCCCGTTGTAGAACGTCTACACTTGTAACCATACAGGCAGCGCGTGATGTGGGCATCGTCTTAATAGTTCTTTGAATCTTTCCCAAGTCTCATATAAGGTTTCAGAGTCGATTTGTCCAAAAGCGGAAATATCGTTCCTAAGTTTTGCAGTTTTAGCCGGCGGAAAATACTTTGCCAAAAAATTTTCGGTTAATTCATTCCAGATTGTGATGCAATTTTTAGGTAGTGTGTTCAGCCATTGCTTAGCCTTAGTTCTAAGAGAGAAAGGAAATAATCTTAGCCTAATAGCATCATTTGAGACACCATTAATTTTGAAGGTGTCACAGATCTCAAGAAAGCTAGCTATATGTGCGTTTGGATCTTCATCCTGGAGTCCGTCATACTGCACATACTGCTGCATCATTTGAATTATGCTAGGCTTTAGTTCGAAGTTATTGTTAGCAATAGCGGGGCAAACTATGCTAGATTCTGTACCCTCCAGGTTTGGTCTTGCATAATGGGACATAGTCCTTTGCACGACTTCCTCTTGGTTGGGTCTCTGCAAGACTTCCTCTGCATTGGGTATTTCCATTCTTAAGGTAGAATATGAATCGGAATGTTCAACCGGTATTTGGAGAGTAGGGCCTTGAAATCGCAATCTTCTCCGAAGAGTACGCTCGATTTCATGGTCCAAGTCCAAAATAACCGTCGGACTTCCCCGGGTCATGCACTGGAAGAAGAAAGAGAGAAGTATTGTTTATTTATTTAATTTTTTAAAAAAAAAAATATTTTTTTAGGTGTTTTAGCTCCCAAACTTCCCAAGTACTACCCGGTGAAGGGTTCGCATGATACTAGACAAGATAGCGGCACTTAAAGCCGCTTTGCCCTTTTTGAGAGAATTTGTTGGTGTAGGAAACTTGTGATGTGGGTTTCTATTAAGAACGGTAGTAAATATATTTATATTTTTTTGAATTTTTAATTTGCAAGAAGGAGGATAAAAGTAATAGGTTCGTGTTTTCAATATATCAACAAAAGTGGGTCCCCGGCAACGGTGCCAAAAACTTGGTGTCAACTAATCGTGAAGAAAATAAAAGCAACTGAACTAGCAATCCATCTAGGCAAGTATACCTATCGAACTGTAGTTAGGGGACACAAGTGTCTTATTGAAATCCGGGAACTGCTGAGTACATCTACTCACATGAAGACTATTATTTTATCGAAGGAAAATCTTGAGGGTTAAAAGACAAGAAATTGCAATTAAGAAAGGAAATACAGTTAAAGCTAGAAAGAGAACTACTGCAGTAAATATTAGAAGCGATTACGATAAAGTGTTGAAACAATGGGATGGAAATGCACTCGATCAAGAATCACCTTGGCTAGAGTTAATAAAGAATTGCGATAAAAACCCAAACTTAATAGGGAAAAGTTTCTTGACCTAGAGGTTCCTAAACCTTAAACACGCTTCTCACGAAGTCGTGCCCGACTGAGTTTAGGAATGGCCGACCGACTTTTGCCTAAATTGGAGCCCTAAAGCTCGCTTTACGCGGTGAACCCCACTATTAGATTTTACTCCAATCCGGGAGATTTGAATGTCTGCCTCTCTCGAGGGGTGCATACCAATCCCTTTCCTCTTGAGTGCTCACTTCAAACTATCTGCCTCTCGGCTAGCCAAGCATGAAAGCTAAGGCGGAGAATATATATCGATGATATATCTCCAACCCAAAAGAAATCAAGAGTAATTCAAGGCTAAACCCTAAAAAGAAAAGGTAAAATTAAAGCATCATAACTTAATCACTCAAACCTCAGATCATCAAGATCGAGTATAAGGATGATTTATTTACTCATGGTATAGAAAATGAAAATCATATTAATAATATGGAAACTAACACCGAGTAGAAGGGAATGAGAATAGCGAACTATTATATTTCTTAATGAAGAGGAATCACAAGTAGGGCACACAGATACTATAAGAACACCTTCTACTATGATTACAAATACTGTAAAAAGGAAGTACAAAAATGCTAAAAGGGCTTGCATAAAAAAAACATAATTACTTGAAATGAGAAAGGGGAAGAGAAAAGTTAAGTCATGAAAAACTAAAGTGGCAGCACTACTCCTCCTAAAATCTGGATGCTGGGCTCAAGGAGAGGGGTTTCTATTTATAGAATTTTTTTGGCCGAGTCATGCCCTCCGTCACGCCCGTGTCGGGGGCGTGTCGGGTTAGGTACGAAAGTGATGCAATAACTCTGGCAGGAAACAGCTGCTGGCAGCTTATTTTTCTCGGAACTTGGGGTGACACGCCCTCCGTCACGCCCGTGTCTGGGGCGTGTCGTCTGTGGCTTCTGGTAGAAAAGTCAAAGTTGCTGCTGGTGCAAAAACTATGAACTTTGTAGGTCACGCCCTTGGTACACGCCCGTGACTAGGAAGACACGCCCGTGACTTGTTGGTGAAGGATGGAAATGCGCTTGCGGCGGAGAATTTTGCGGAAATGCGGGTCACGCCCTATGTACACGCCCGTGTTGAATGTGACACGCCCGTATCGGGGGCGTGTCGGATGGAAATCTTTGTCTTCTGTCTTTGGACCGTTTGCTTCATTCCACTGGGTTACATGCCCTAGGTACACGCCCTAGGAGGGCGTAACCATGGGGCGTGTAACAGCAAAACTTTGTAAAAACCTGCAAAAAGAAGGAAAAATGTTAGTGACAATAATATATACAAAAAGGGGCCAAAATATAAGCATACAAGACATGATTTGTAAATTGTAAACTAGAAAATACCTTAATAGTTTAGGCTACAAAACGAACTATCAGCCGCGACGAGCGAAGTGTGGTGTTGTCGTGGCTCACGGCTCTGCTTTCTCGTTCTCTCGTCCGCTCAGTAGATTGCTGCTTGCAGTTTGCCTTTACCCTCCTTTCCCTAGTGCTCGAACCATTAGCTAGTGGTGTGCGTTTTCCTTTCGCTTTTCGTGCATCAATAGTCACTTGGACTAACCTGTAATATACAGTTTACTTTACCTTAGGACCCCAATATCTTTTGGATCCTAGGTGCATATTAGTCTGAAACTTAACATGTCCACCAGTAAGTTTTATAACTGGTGGACTAACTCTGGGCCTGGACACATTAGGATTGTGCCAGTAGTCAATGGCATAATGGCCTATCTTGCCACAACACCAACAATCATGTATATTATATCATCTTTTCTGTGTAGACCTTACAGTTAGATTGACTACAGTCTTAACAGAAGGAAGAGGTGTAGTAGCCATTTTCTGATTCCTTTCAGCTAGGATTTGACTGAAGGTAAGTCTGCTTGCTGGCTTGTGTGGCATGTTGTGAATCCTGTCAGTAACACCTTTCTTTTCAGATAGCGTGCTCATGATAGCATCAGAAACAACCATGTTAGGCAAGCTGACAGATTGACCCTTAGTCAGATTTTGTGCTGATAGGTTCAAAGAATGGGCTGTAGCCACATTCTTGAGAGAGGAGGCTGTAGCACCAAAAATAAATGCTCCATGGTAGGCTATTTGAATTTCTTTATGGGAAGCCTTAAAGGCACTCACCTTGCTATGCATTCCACAATGGTTGAGAACATCTTTTGTTCCACTTGTGGAAGCACCATTCATATAGTTACCATAAATACTTTCCTATTCATACCTATTTGAAGGGAATATCACCCACTTGAATGGGATAGTTGGCCTAGATGCTATTGGCACAACTGGAACTTTCCCTTTCTCTTTGGGATGGGCAGGTCTTGTGTTTCCCTTAAAGCCTAACCCCTTCTTACCCTTTTGTGAGGAGAAGAAGTCTATTAGGGACAACACTGTATTGGGTTGAGAGAAATTGGCCAAAATACCTTTATCCCTCTAGAGCTTTTCCTCAAGATCTCTAATGAGACTATCTTTGCTTTTGATAGCATCCATTCTGATGCTTGGAAGGGTTTTAAGTTGACTGAGTTCCCTCATGGTCTGATTCAGCACAGAAACTGTTTCAGCAAGCTGTAAGCAACTGGCTGAAGAGATAGAATCTCCTTAGCCTATTTCTTAGTCAACTTCTTGTACTTTTTAAAGGCTTCAAGAAGTTTAGAATATCTGTAAATCAGTTGATTGACATCACCTTCTAAGCTAGAATCATCTCCACCATTAGATGAAGAGGCTTTTGTACCAGGACTAGTCTCATACCCAGACACATAACTGGATAGGGGATGTACCTTACTTTGACCAGGCTAATCTTGGCTGCCCTCTTCATTTATCATCACAATCAGCCTTCTACAGCTGTGTGCATCTTCATCCACCTCTAAGTCACTGTCTGATAGTGTTAGAGGGGTCCTGATTCCTATTCTCAGTGGAGGATTGACTTCCCCTGCTATAACAGCTTTATCGTTATCAGCAGCAGCAACTAGCCCAATGTAGGCTTCCTCTTCTTCAGACTCAGATAATGATGAGCCTGTCCAACTTTTCTCTTTCTTAGCCATAAAGGACTTTTCTTTCTTGCCCTTGTATTGTTGGTGAGATTTCTTCTCACCATCCTCCCTTCTCTTCACTGGGATATCAGGAATGACATGCCCTGGCTTGCTGCAGTAGTAACAAATAATATTAGTGGAATTGTGTTTAGTATATTTAGAACCATACCTGTCCTCCTTGGAGGATTTCTTCCAGTGATGTGCTGAGGAGGAGGGTCTGCTCTTCCAGTGCTTCTTCTTCATCATTCTATGGAGCTTCCTGGAGAAGACAACAAAGTCCTCATCAGACATGCTGTTGTCTGATGCATCTAATTCATATTAGTCTGAACCTGTTGGTCTTCTTGGAGGAGAAAGGGTCCTCCTCCTACTTTTTTTTGGCTTCAACTTTGAAAGCCATAGACTTCTCTTTGGCCTGAGACTTACAGTTGGTCTCATCCTATTTTCTGACAGTTAACTGCATCTCATATAAGAGCAGTTTTCCAAATAGGGTGTGGGGTGGAGTGTCACCCAGCTTGGCCATTTCTCTGATGGCACAAATTTTTGTGTCCCAGTCTCTGGTGAGATACTTAAGGAACTTGTCATTTAGTTCATAATGACTAAAGATCCTTCCATAGGTCCTTTGTTCATTCACTATCCTAAAGAATTATTCATAGCAGGTGGCTATCTCTTCTCCCTTGGACTGTCTGAAAGCATCATACTCTTGGTTGAGTATAGACTTTCTATCATCCCTCACCTCCTCCATTCCTTCCATGTAGATCACCAAAGTGTCCCACATTTCTTTTGCATTTGTGCAGTGAATCGGATTCTAAAGGGTAGAATCATAAATTGCACTGACGATGATGTTCTGAGCCCTCTTGTCCATGGTGGCAAGACAGACTTTATCCTTTGTCATCTCAACATATTTCTTGGGTGTCTAGACATTTGCATCAAGAACAAAAACTTTCATAGGGATGAATGGTCCTTCCTTAACTATTATGATGATTCTAGGGCCAGCTGCTTTCATTAACAGCCTAACCCTTTCCTTCCAAATGCCAAAACTTTCTTTCCTGCAGATAGGAAGCTTTATTGAACCTAGCTCCTTGTAGTTTACTCCTAAACCCCTAAGAACTGACTGTAGCTTCCTTGGAGAATCACTTAGATGGTTAGATCCTTTTTGAGCAACCTCCCTCTGATACCACTTGAAAGTCTTTGTTTTCAAGGTAGCTTGCAATCTAGGGAGGGGTGAATATATTGTTATACTGTTATTATTCTCTTTTAGGTTTTGTCCTTTAGCTCTAAGTGTGTTGGCAGTAGTATACTTTCAAGAACCTATACAACGAAAACAATACAAAAAAGCACACATAGATTTATAGTTGTTCCCCAACTTGTGGTTACATCCACTCTCCTCCCACCTTGCAAACTTTCTATTGGTCAAGACACTTCTCCAATAAACTGCTCTAAGGAGCTTACAACTCAGATCCCTCAGGATCTCTCAGTCTCCTCCAAGACCTACAAATCAGCCATAAGGGCCTATACCACAGTGATCAGATGATCACCTACCTCAGGCCAAAGGCCCTACACTCAGGCTGGGAGGACAGCCCTACCTCAGATCCAAAGGATTCTTCCTTAGATCCAAAGGATCTACCTTAGAGAGATACACTCTTCTACAGCTACGGGAACTTGCCCTACCTTAGGCCAATGACCCTACAGCTCAGATCCAGTTGGATCCTATTACTCAGAGAGATTCACTCTCCTACTACTCAGGAAAGATTTCCCTACCTCAGTACAGTGGCCCTATAATCTCAGATCCAGTTGGATCCTAAAGAAAGATGAGGGTTTGAATGTTTTGACAAAAGGAAATTTCGTTGTGTCAAAAGCAAGGGCTGAGTTATCTAAGCACTATTTTGCTTTACAGAAGCAGGTAGAAATTCTGTAGGAATAAACTCAGAATAAGATTTTGTTCCTGAAGAACAAGATGAACTTGTGTTCTTCAATCAGCCAACTGAGCCCTCTAGAAGATGATGGCTCTTCTTTCTCCCTCTATCAGAAACCTTTCTGATTATGCTGTAGCAGATGAAGATGCAACAACTCACTAAACTTTTCGTGTTCCTGCCAGAAGACTTCATGCTATTTCTTGACAACAATGGCGAGAGAGATGAAGTTCGGCTACTAACTTTTTTAATTAATAATTCCCTAAAAGTGGTTTTCATCTTGGCCAATCTCTTTCTTTTGTAGTTTACTGATCAATGGCTCTTAGAGTTCAGTTTGCCCCACCTGCAGCTTCCAGCTGCACCTTGCTTTAACGAAAGAAGACGTACAGTAGCTTCTCGGCATAGTTTGTCATGTTCTGTAGCTTCTTCGTGCTTGATTTGAAATCAGTTGACTTTGTAGATTTTGCTGACGCCAGCACCTGTGGACTTAGCCAAAATCGAGTATCAGTGATATAGGCGTTGAGTTAATGAGATTCTCTCAACAATAAAACACTTAGACAGAATTTTGTCTCTCTAGGCGTTGACAACATTGAGTGAGCATGCCTCACTCAACACTTTTTGCCTTAGCACATTTTTTAGCCTTTTCTGCATGCTTGGCGTTAAGAGCATTGTGTGAGCACACCTCACTCTATGCTTTGTGCCTTAGCCTATGCATTCTGTAATTTAGGCGTTGAGAGCGTTGAGTGAGCTCACCACACTCAATGCTTTTTTCCTTAGCTAATTTTCCCGCTTCTTAGCATTGAGTGCGTAAGCTCCACTCAACGCCAAACAACTTAATAGACACCTCTATTATCTAACATTGAGTGAGTGAGCTACACTCAATGCATTTCGACTTAGCCAAATTTCTGTATCAAAAAGAAAACTTCCTTTTAGAATTAGTCAACATAATATCACATGGCATTGAGTGAGCTTGCTTCACTCAACGTATGTGGACTTAGTAAATATTCACAGTTTTCCTATGATGATGAGTGACTGAGCTCTACTCAACAAATTTGAAGCTATGACATTGAGTGAATAAGCTACACTTAATGCATGTGAACTTAGACACTTTTCGCCTCATTTATACTTAGGCTATTACAACATTAGCCTGACTCACAACTTTTTGTTGTATGGTGTTGAGTGAGTTAACTTCACTCAATGCCTGTGGACTTAGCCACATTTCCAGCCAGTCATTACTTTGGCTTTGACTATATAGGCTCCACTTAGCGCTATAAGCCAACTGGCATTGAGTGAGTAATCTTCACTCAATGCCTATGGACTTAAACAGATTTCTATCAATCCACAACTTAGGTAAGTGTTTTATCTCACTTAGCCATTTATGCTACTTGCCCCATCATTGTTACTAGGACAAACTGCATGTATGAACTTGAACATATATTAAGTATACCATTGAGTATGCTCATTGACATATTCGACTTCTTCAAATCAAGGACATTGAGGGCAATGGACCCAACACACAAAACCCTAGGCCACCCAGCGCGAGCTTAGTTTGAGGAAAAACTAGCAGCGGAAGCAATGGTGTGCCCATTACGGGAATCACACGCAAAAGTCCACTTTTTCATTAGTTCCACTTGTACATCAACTAACAATTGGAATTTTCCATGCAGCCTTCGGCGAACCCTAACCCTCAACAGGGTACACCTCAGGCACAGAACATGGTTCCACCCCTGCCAGCTCTGACTCCGTTCCAGCAAACGGATAAGGGGGGTTCCACCCCTGCCGGTTTTGAGTCCGTTCCAGCAAACGGACATGGGGCAGACACTGATGAATATTTTAGAGGCCTTTAGGAATTAGCAAGCTCCGGCTCCTCAGCCAAATCCCAGGGCTAAATGGCCGAGAGTCTTTCGGGGGCTTTCTCCTCCATCCTACCTCATGACGAAGTTAGCAGTTCATATAGAGGAGTGGTTGGACATTATCTACGAGATGCTGGCCGAAATTCAATGTCTGACGGAGGAGGCAGTAGCCTTGGCAGTTTTGTTCTTGGATTCAAACATGAAGAGATGGTGGAAGTCACTGTTAGACACCACCGTGGCTGGAGTGGATTGCGCGGACATTTCCTTGGAGGAGTTTATAGAAGCTCTATTGGATCAATTTGTATTACAATCGGCGAGGGATGAGTTGGAGGATAGGTTTCTACAGTTGAGGCAGGGCAGCATGACGGTGTTGGAGTACTACTGGGAATTCACACATCTAGCCCGCTTTGCAGACTCATACCAGCTGGACGATGCAGGCTACGTGGAGAGGTTCTAAAAGGGCCTTCACAATGACATGAGGCAGGCCCTCCTGTTTGTTTCTGATGGGAGCTTGGCTAGGAACTTTGAGATGGACAAGAAGCTGGAGGCAGACCGTCTTAAAGTCCGGGGCCGGAAGAGAATGGCTAATGACTTAGTGATCGATGGCAGGAGAGACCAGCCGAGAGGTCAGATCATTGGGGAAAAAAGGATTGGTGACCGGCACCACTAGGAGGACCGTCAGGAGCAGAGGAACCCAGTGGTGCAGACTTCCCATCCCTTACAGATACGGGGGATGCTGAGGTCAGTGGAGGAGGAACTGACATGCATTCGGTGCAACAAGCCGAGACATATTCGGAGGAGCTGTGCCCTGAGGGAAGCTTCACCTCTAAAATTATAGGATGCCCCACCTACTTGACATCTTGGAGGTCGAGGATGTGGTCGAGGACGTGGATTTCTGGGCGGTGACCGCAGACAGGACAGAGGGTCGGTGTATGCCGTGGACTTGGCTCAGCCTCGGAACCTGGAGAGGGTTATAGCAGGTACAACAGTAATTTTAAATTCTTTCCTAGATGCTATATGGTTGTAGAATTGTTAGGAATGGGAAGGAAATTATAACTAGACATATAAGATATTTAATAAACTCAGGGGTAGTTATAGTTAGTGGCAAGCCTGCCCATACCTTAATCGACACAGGGGCATCACACAACTTCGTCTCAGAGGACTTTGTCGGCTTACCTCGACCCCTATCCTTGCCCTTCCATCTGGGTAGGAAGGATTTCAGGTTTATATGGACGCGTCGTATATGGGGATGGGTTCCATTCTGATGTAGAACAGGCACGTGATAGCTTACTCCTCCCACTAGTTGAAGAAACATGAGCAAAACTACCCAGTACATGACTTGGAGATGGGGGCAGTTATCTTTGCTCTAAATATCTGGCGGCACTATCTCTACGGTGTCTATTGTGATATTTTCTTGGATCACAAGAATTTGAAGTACGTGGACACGTAGAAGGAGTTGAGAATCCAACAGAGACGCTGAGTAGAGTTTTTATCAGACTATCAGTACACCATGAACTATCATCCCGGGAAGGCAAATGCGGTAGCAGATGCTCTGAGCCAGAGAGCCACCACCTTAGGAACAGGGCCTCAACTGATGGCTATGGATCTTGTACAGATGTTGTAGATATCTCTAGTATTCGAGGATGATCCATAGCTATATGAGTAGTACCTGGCGTCGATGAGCACCACCGAGGACATCCTGGATCGCATCAGGGACATGTAGAGGCTAGATTTGAGGATTGAGCTGATTTTCAGGGCCTTAAATGAAGACACGACAAGGGATTACTCTCTGAGAGATGGGCTATTGTACTTTAAAGGCAAAGTTTATATACCGGCAGGAGGCTGAAGTCGGGAGGATATCATGATAGAGGCACACTGCAGTAGAAATTCAATGCACCCGGGTATCACGAAGATGGAAGCGGATCTGAAGAGGACTATGTATTGGTCGGGCATGAAGATGGATATAACTTATTTTATGATGCATTGTGAGCCTTGTCAGCTCGTAAAGGTAGAGTGTAAGAGTCTGGCTGAATTATTGCAGCCACTACCGCTGCTAGAGTGGATGTTCGACGACATAGCCATGAATTTCATTTGTGGTCTCCTTCAATCACATGTAGGAAATGATTTGATATGGGTGATCGTCGACAGGTTGATGAAGGTGGCCAGGTTCATTCCGATTAGGAAGGACGCTCTAGTTGGGGATTTGGTGTAGAAGTTCATGGGGCAGTTTGTCTGCTATCATGGTATACCAAGGTCGAACGTGTTGGATCGAGATGTATGGTTTATGTCTAGAGAGTGGAGGTCAGTCCAGGCTTACCTACAGTCTCGGTTGATATTTAGTATAGCCTTACACCCTCAGACGGACGGACAGACAGAGCGTACCAACCAGACACTAGATGAACTCTTGCGCTTATGCATCCTGGACCGCGAGGAGCTATGGGAGAGACTATTTCCATTGATCGAGTTGCCGTATAACAGTAGTCATCATTCCAGTTTAGGCAGGGCCCCTTACAAGGCATTATATAGACGGAGGTACAGAACTCCACTATCTTGGATCCATGATAAGTATCCATTGACATTTGGCTCGGAGTTTGTCGATGACACAGATGCTCAGGTGAGACTGATCCGGGATAGGATGCTGGAGGACCAGAGCAGGCAAGCCAAAAATTACGATGTACGACATAATCAAGTGGAGTTCCAGGTTGGGGACCGAGTCTTCTTAAAGATACGTCAGATGCATGGAGTTTCACGGGTATACGGGCGGAAGAAGCTCAGTTCGAGGTATATGGGGCCTTATAGAATCCTGGAGCGGATCAACCCCTTAGCCAATAGACTAGAGCTACTATAGGAGTTGGCGGGATTGCACGACGTCTTCCACGTATTCTCCCTTCGAAGGGCTCTACTACGGCTGGAGTATCAGATTCTTATCACAGATGGCCTAGTAGCATCAGATCGAATGGTCAGCCTGGATCCAGTCAAGATCGATGATTCGGTAGTGCGAGTCTTGTGGCGCAAGAAGGTTTCGTTGGTCAAGTCCTGTGGAGGATTCATGGGGAGGAGGACCACACCTAAGAGCCACGGGACCTGATGCAATAGAGGTACCTAGATCTCTTCGAGTCAGGTATACCTTCAATTTTTAGGGATGTTACATGCTTTTACTTCAGCAAAAATCCTGTAGGCCTAACCTTAATTCCGGGGATGGAATTTTTATTTTTATGTATTGCGATTTATAACATCCCTCAAATAACTAGACCGCTAAGAGTGGTTTTTTTATGACTAGGTCATGACAAAACACTTGGAAGCTAAGGAGACCAAGTGAACCAAGGCATGAAGGTGGAAATCACCTTGGTCTGCAAATAGCTCAATTCAAGCACCATCCCTAGGGTTTGACTTTAGGGCTTCAACTTGACTCCAGGAAACCACCTAGACTCTCCTAACCCCCAAGGGAGGTCAATGGGTCACTAAGGACCCATTGAGTCAACTAAGGAGGTAAAGTTGACCGAACGTCAACCCTAACCCTAAAGTGGTCAAAGTGCCCTATTAAGGGTCAAGTGGCCTCCAAGGTGCCAAACCAACCCTTCCTAGACCTTAGGGGAGGCCAATGGGTCAAAAAGGACCCATTGGGGTCTACCCAAAAGGTCAATTTGACCAAAGTAAACTCAACCCTAAAATTAGGTCCAATTAGCCCAAGTGGACCTAACCAAGCCCAATCCAATTGGGCTAAGCCCAATCCAATTGGGCTAAGCCCAATTTGAGTGGCCCATTAACCGTAGGAGGTTGAGAATTATTTAAAATGCCATTCATTTTCTATAAATAGTGACTAGGAGGGAGAAAGTTCTATTTTCCCTTTAATGGAGGAGAGTGAAAGTGACGAGTGAAGGCCATTCATGGCCAAGGGAGGCCAAGGCCCTCCCCATTTACTGGATTCACCTATCCTGATTGATTAGGAGAAGACCAATAGGTTTCCCGGGCATGACAGTGACTAGGGGAGGTGAATTGCAGTCCGCCGAAAGACCTCCTTCATGGCCATTAATGGTGCAGTCACGCCATGGCCCCTCCTCTCCAAAATCGGGTTCAATTAAAAGCTTTACCAGGTAGAGAGCAATCGGTTACACTCTTTCCCTGATGAAATCGAAGGCTTTGGATAGGAGGATGCAGAGCACTTAGCGACGCCACCACCGTCAATGGCAACCCGATGATCGGCTAGGCTCCAGCCCTCCCCGAAGGTCATGTCTCTCTCTCTTTCTCTAGTGGATAGATCCAATTCGGTTGGCCGCAAGATTTGGATCCAATTGGAACCAGATCAAGCTTGCCGATAGCTTGATAATCAAGCTTGTTCAACAACACACATTTCACTATTCCGGTCACCTCTGGCCGACCAACCACCACGAATCGCTAGCTACCACCTCAACGAAGGTGGTGGTGGTGGCCAGCCAGGAGGAGGCGCGGCTGGCCGGGAATCCACGGACAAAGGTGCTCCAGGATAGAGGAATCAGGACTGTAGGCTCAAACTTCAAGACGAGTCTATTCTGTCCAAGGAGCTTTATGATTCGTGTTGTGATTTTATATTCATTTCATTTTAATTCTATATATGTCACATATTATGCAGTACCTTGAGTAATTTATTAAAAATACTTAAAGGTTAAATCAGAGGAAATGATCTATATGAAAGTTGTAGTACTTTATGTCTAGTTTATGATAAATTCGTCTCACCAATTTGGGTCACTGGTTTGACCACAGCACACCAAATGGTGCAAGCTGTACCTAGGGTTAACCAGACAAAAATTCTTGTGCCCCGACTAAACTACTCATCTAAATGCCTTGAAATTTATATCATAGGTTAGTCTCATCTATACCCCAGACATATCAAAAAATGGGAATTTTTGGAATAAATTTTTCAATAATTTTAGAAAACATTTAATAAATCATTTATGATTTAATTAAGGAGTCTAATGACCTCAAAACCACCCAATATTTTGGTAAGTGACCATTAGTGTCATTCCATGACTTTGGTAAAAAAATATCAGCCCATTTGGGGTTGTTTTGAGTAGGTATTGGTGTAACCAAAACTTGGTCCCTTAGTGGTAAATTAGGGCAAGAGTAAAATTGGTGGGTTGAGTGGCCAATCCTCATCCAAAAGGGTTGAAACTTTGGCCACTGCCTTAAAGTCCTCTAAAGAACCCCCTCAAGAGATTTGGAGTGGTTTTGGGTGGAGATGCCCTAATACCCTAGTGTAGGCCCTAGAGTTGAGGTTTGGGGCCAAGTGAAGGACATGGGACTATAAGTCTTTAGATGGTCTTGGAACTTGGTTGGTGAGTTCCTAGAGTAAAAATAGGCTCTAGGAAGTGGTTTTGGGATTGTTAGGAACATATACCCTATTTATAGTGGTTATGGATAGAATAGGGCACTTTGGTCCAATATTTAATTACATACTCAACTAAATTTGGATACTCATGAAACTTAGGTTGTGATCTTGATTGGATGATATTGTTCACTAGAAATTTTATTGTGAATTTTGGGTTGGTAATCATAGTACTTCATTCATAAATCCTAATTTTGTTTTATTCACAAGATAATTATTTCAGGGTTATTTGCTTCCTAGAAAATGATGAAACATGGTTAGGGAACATTTTAGGGCACAATAATGCTCTGTGAATTCTTATAAAAATTTTGGCAGAACTTTCATATAGGTTCCTTCATAAGTGCCCATTTGTTGAATATTTTATTATAATTCATTTATGAGATCAAATTGTGTGAAAAGATTATAATTCTTGGTCAGTATCCCTTTTTGGTCATAATTATCATCTAGTAATTTTCTAATTATTATTGGATGTCTTTTTATATAGGTTGCTTCACAAAGTGCCTTTTGCAGAATATTGTTAAATGATTATTTGGGTAACCAAAATTGCATAAAAATTATGATTTATGGTCAGTAGACTTTTATGGTCACTTTAGACATCTGGTAATTCTTTTATAATTTTTTGGATGATTATTTCCATTATTCCCTACTTTTCCCTATAAATGAGGTTATTTAATCAATAATTAATGTGGTGCTTAACTGATGGAGATTTTCTCCACGCTAGCGCGTGTTTCCAATTGATGAGGAAAGTATACCTATCGTTTGGAGTATAGAATCAAGTTTCGTATTTAAACTCAGGGCTATCGAGTACTTGTACTCACAAGGAAAGCTATTATCTTATCGGAAGAAAATTTGGTTTTTGCTTTTAAACGGAAAAAGAAGCGTTATACTAAGGAAGAGAAATTCAAATATAAGGAAGCTAGCACTTGATCTAGAATCCCCTTGGACTAAAATAAATCTTCTTGAAAGATCAAGTAATGCGAGTTCTTATCTACTCACTCGACCGTGGAGGTTCCTAGAGTACAAAAGCGTCTCTTTCGAGCTCATGCTTCTGACTAACCTTAGGTTGATCGACTAAGACCTTTCAGCCAGTCGAAACCCCTAAGCTTACTTTAGGCGGTGAACCCATCTATTGGATTTGACTCCAATCCGGAAGATTTACGTCGTCCTCTCTCGAGGAGTGCATTCAACTCCTTTTATGTTTGAGTGATCTCCTCGTATCTGCAACCTCTCGGTCATTTATGATACAGATCTTAGATCAAAACCAATATCCGCGTAATATGAATTCGATGAAATAAAAATCAAAGATAAATCGTAGCAAGTAAATTAAGAACAAAACATTTGTTAAAAAAAGGAGAAGATTTTATTTCATTCCAAGGTTCATCATGATCAAGTGCTAAAAGCGAATTAGCTACTCATCATGATTAGGGAATTACAAAATAAAGTAGAGAGAGACATGATGAAAATAAAAGCTAGTAGAATTAAAAGTAACAACAATAGTAATCGATACTAGTAATGGAAATATAACACAAGAAAACAGAAAATAACAAGACTCAAACTCCCAAAATTCGACTCCTGAGCATCTGAAGCTGTCTGGAATTTATAGGAAAAATTTATGTTTGGTCACGCCCTAGGTCACGCCCGTGACATAGGGCATGTCAGGCTCGGAACCGTGGTCTTGAAACCCCGGGAACATTGGAAGGGAAACCGCCAAAATCTGTTAACTGACAGGTCACGCCCCTAGGTCATGCCCGTGACCTAGGGCGTGTCAAGGTTGTTTCTTGAAAATGGCGGGAAGCTGAAAACGGCGGGAGTAAAAGTGGTCTTCAAGGAGGTGTCACGCCCCCTACTCACGCGCGTGACTAGGGGCGTGTCAAGCTGGAACGGCTTCTGGAGGCAACGGCTCGAATGGTAGAGTAATTGGCTGGAAACGCCTGTGACACGCCCTGGGTCACGCCCGTGACCCAGGGGTGTGAATTTAATCTGACGTGGAAAGTGCCTCAACAATCATTCCCCAGCTTGCACGCCTCGTGTAAATGGTACACATGCGTGGCATAGTTCGCCACGGGCGTGTCTGGGCCGGTCGACGATCTTCTTGCGCGGGTCGACGATCTTCTATAGCAGACTGGATTTTTGTGTGTCACGCCCCTGTGTCACGCCCAGGTAGGGCGTGTCACAGGGCGTGTCTAGGCAGAAAACTTTTAATCCCAATTTTGCTCTAAATAATCTGTAGATCAGCCCTGCAAGATAAAAATTAATTTTATTAGAACAAATAAATATAAAATATAGAAACAAGTTAAATATAAACTAAATATTATAAAATTAATATAAAATATCTAACTATTAATATAAAATAGTAAATAAAAAGATAGAAATAATTAGAGTTATCAAATACCCCCATACTTATCTGTTTGCTACTCCCGAGCAAACAACTTCCAATAGGGAGTAGAAAAATTTTAAATGCTAGAAAAGAAAATTGAACCTAAGGAGTAAAATGCGAAGTCTTATGCCTATGCTTGTAGCTATTTTTGTAGAAAGACTTACTCAGCATACAAATTAGGTTTTTATTTTTCTTAAAATGCGTTTTCACTATTATTTTTACTTTTAAAATGAAAATCCGGTAAATCTTAAAATTATCTTTAGGGAGAGTGTAGCGTGTGTACTAAGATAACATTGCACAAACAAAGATTAAGATACCCTCCAAAGAAATCCATCAATGTCGATGGCCATAGGCTTGCCCTTTCACACTCTCGCCACGACACTAGTCTAACTTATAAACATAAATCAATAGGGCTTAATTAGGTTGAAATGTAGGCTTAGGTTTTTGGTGAGGGTGGTCAAAGATAAAAACGATGGCTTAGTCACACCAAAACCTAGAGAAAGCTTTTACATAAATATTTGCTATGTCTTTAAGAACGCAGCCAAATTCATAATTCTTTTGTTTATTTTCTTATTTTTTAACTCTCTCATCATATTGAATTTTTTTCTCCCTCTTCATTTTTTTAATGATTATTTTTTTCTTTATTTTGAAGAGGATAGAAGAATAAATCAACTTTTTTTAAGAAAAGAGCCACCAAAAATAAAATGCTCCTAATCACTCACAAACCATGTTTGTATATCTATGTTCAAGCTTGGTCTTAGGTGTGCAATTAGGTTGCTTTTTAGGCTTTGGTAAAATGCTTGGTGGAGCTAAAACAAAGGGATAGGGAAATAGGCTCCAAATGGTTTAACAAAGATAAAAATTTTAGGTACGGCTACAAAAGCTCAAACTGGCCAAAAGAAGTGTCTATATCATATTTATGCTAATTAGTCTAACTTATGCAAATTCTTGAGAATAGTTAGAGGGCAAGTTCTAGACATCGAAAAAGAATACCTCTCTCTTGGTCCGCGAAATATCTCTCTAGCAAATTTCTACTTACTCACCTAATTTATTTTAAAGTTTTACCGATTTTCAAAGTGAAAGTAAAATAAATTATTTCCACGCATTTAGAAAAATGAAAATCTAATTATATGCTGAATATTTAAATCTTCATAAAATTTTACTTACACGTGTATTTGACTAGAAACACAGCATGGCCAACAGTTTTACTCCAAAATTAAAAATTCAATTAAAACATTAAAATTCTCTAAACACTATAAAGAAATTGAATTACTAGGAATTTTACATGTGAACAAATATAGAAATAATGACTTCTCTAATTTAAAACTAAACGTAATTTTTGTGTTATTTCTTAGACTTCCCGAGGTATACCCTGTGAAGGGCTCTCACCGGTACTAGGAGGTAAGATGGAGTGATATCCCAAATGTCCCTTTCTAAGAAATTTAATTTTCAATATTCTAATTTTTTTGGGTTTTTGTAATTTTTGAAAAACAAAATTAAAGAAAGAAAAGATACTTTTTTTTTTGAAATTTTTGATATATAATTTTTTTTGAGTTTTAATTTTTTTGAAATTGTTTTTTTTGTGGTTTTTTGTTTTTTTACTTTTTTTGAAATATAATTTTTTATTTTTTTTATTTTTTTTTTATTTTATATTTCGCTTGAGAAATATTCCTACCCCATACTTAAGCTAGACATTGTCCCCAATGTAAATATTAAGAAAAAGCAAGAAAAGGAGACTTCCCTGAATATCCAACAAGCATCAAAAGAGATCTGTAAGGGAGTGAAAAAACAAAACATAATAATTTTATAAATTTTTTTCATAATAAAAGCAAGTACATGAAAATACAACAAAGATAAAGATACAGATACAGAGAGGTGACCCTCTACAAGTCCAAAGAAATGAAAAGGCAGCTACTCCTGGTCAGAAGCATCCTCGTGCTCCTGATAGAAAGTCTGCATGTTCGCGAACTCACGGGTAATGTGCTCTATGGAAGAAGCATGGTTTCGCTCGAGCACGGCGAAGCGCGCATCAAAAGAAGCGAAGCGACCGTCAAAATGAGATTGCATCTGGTCTATGCGAGTATGTAGCAATCAAAATTGCTGGTCCCAATAATTTGGAGGATCGGGCGCTGGAGCAGAGTGTAGCGGTGGTGGCGGAATCTGGGGGGAATGATGAATACCGCTGGGACCGACACCATGATCAAGATCAAGATCCACTCCACCAACTAATGGGGGAATAGCCTCAAACTCGCCGTTGCGTCGTCTCGCAATGCCGAGAGCCTGAAGGGTCGGGAACTGAAGAGGCTGCGGCGTTTGCATGCAAGTGAGCCACGGAAGAGCAACCCACACGCCGGTCTGCTTGGCGAGGAAAGTGATGAAATTCCCGCCGTGCACCGCTCCAAATCTCACATTTTCGGCCTGGTGCCGAAAGAAAATGGCGAGAATGTAACCAAGGTTGAGTGGGACCCGGTAAAACATACTATACAAGTATAGTAAGTCCACCTGAGTCACCACGCTGTGGCTATCGCCGCGTCCGAAAAGAGTGAAAGTGAGAAGGTTGTGTAGAATGCGCAAAGCGAGGGAGATGAGGTGGCTACCCTTGGATTTCTTTGGGGTGTAGGGGGCGACGTCATTACTAATTTCCGACCAAAAAGTGAGGAGGTTGAATTCGGGAGGGAAATCAGTTTTTAGGTCGAGGTAGGCGGGGGAAGTGGAAAAGGCCTCCGAGTAAAAGCCCATGGCAACATTGAGTTAGCAGATGGTGAGTTGGTGCATCATCCCGCCCATGCGAAAGGTGATGAAATCATCTTGTGCCGCCCAACGAAACTCAAAAGAAGCCAAGAACTCAATGGTGAGCTCGAGGAAAGCAGGCTTAGAAATGGAGAAGAGGGGAGCCCATCCCGCAGTGGATAGAAATCCCTAAACTAGCTCTGCCGCTCCGAATGTGGCAAGGATAGCACAGTCCAAAATGCGGAAAATGCCAAACGGTTTGGCGCGCAGTCGTTCGCTCCTGTCTTGTTGGGTGGCGTTGTCGAAAAGGACCATGGCCTCCGCCGAGGCAGGATCGGCTGGGTGCTCGGAGGAAGATGCGGAGGAACGAGCGTGGTGGCGGGGCATAGCGAGAAATTGGGAAGGAATTCGGCCACAAGGAGGAGAGAAAAGAAGGTTTGAAGGGTGGAGGTGTGAAGAGAAAAGAAAGGGAAAATGCCTTTTATAGGCGTTTTTGGGTGGGTCACGCCCCCCTGTCACGCCTGTGACATGGGGCGTGACAAGCTCGGGTCAAAGTAGAAGGGAATCCGAGGGTGGCTACCTCGGATTCGGGGGTCACGCCCAGAGTCACGCCCGTGACTCTGGGCATATAACTGCAATTCTAGGGAAGTGCGGGAATCCGAGGCGCTGGCCTCGAATTCTGCTGTCACGCCCCATAGTCACGCCCATGACTATGGGGCGTGTCAGTCAAATCTGACACATGAACAAGGGATCCGAGGCATGACTGGTCAACGCTTCGAAACCCGCGACACGGGCAAGACACTCTCGTGACCTATGCTGGTCACGCCCGTGTCATCTCCGAAAGACGGACGGGAACCCGCGGGAGGAGGGACCTCCCGCGAGTTAGACTAATCACGGCCTGGACACGCCTGTGACCTATAAGGGTCACGCCCGTGACCTTGGCATGTACGAGAAAAAAAACAATTTTTTTTTCTTCTATATAAAAAAATTATTATTATTTTTTTGTTTTTGTTTTGCTTTTTTTTTATATTGTTTTTGTCTTTCTTTTCCGAATAAAAGTAAAATAAAATACAATTTTCCGACATGAAGGAACACGTATGCTTGACGCTCATTCCGAACCGACCACCATGCATCGATATCCTTCATACATATAAAAACATAAAAAGAAAATTGGAATAAAACAAAAAGATAACTGTGGGATGCCTCCCACGAGCGCTTTGTTTATGGTCGGTGAGCTCGACCATAGTGGTGCGCGCGATCTAGGGATTTGACAACATTATGTTGTCAAATTGTGCGTTAATATTATCACCGGAAGTAAATAATTTCTGCCGGTGCCCATTCACTTTGAAGTCGCCTCCTTCCGGGTGCGAAATAAGCACCGTCCCGTAGGGCCAAACCTCTTTTACGACGAAGGGGCCGGACCAATGAGACTTAATTTTACCCGGAAATATGCGAAGGCGCGAGTTATAAAGGTGGACTTGGTCTCCCGGTTGGAAGTCCTTTGGGTTCTTAATTTTTTTATCATGATAAAATTTGGTGCGCTCCTTATAGAGTTTATTATTCTCATTAGAAAGGGAGCGCCACTCATCGAGATCATTAAGTTGGAATTTACGAAGCTCGGCGGACAAATTTTCATCAACATTTAAAAATTTAAGTGCCCAAAAGGCATGATGTTCAAGCTCAACCGGTAGATGGCATGCTTTTCCATAGACCAATCGAAACGGCGTACAACCGATAATGGTCTTGTACGCGGTCCGATAAGCCCATAGAGCATCATCAAGCTTGACCGACCAATCCTTTCTATTAGTAGAAACCGTTTTTTCTAGAATGCGTTTAATTTCTTGGTTAACTACTTCTACCTAGCCACTAGTTTGAGGGTGATAGGGGGTGGCTAACCTATGTGTAACGCAGTATTTAGATAAAACTTTAGCAAATTGTGCGTTACAAAAGTATGTGCCCCTATCACTAACTATTGTCCGCGGTGCACCAAATCGTGAAAATAGTTTTTTGAGAAATCTAGTCACGACTCGGGCGTCATTAGTGGGAAGGGCTTGCGCTTCCGCCCACCGTGACACGTAGTCGACCGCTACCAAAATATATTTATTTCCATAGAAAATTGGTAGTGGTTCGACAAAGTCGATCCCCCATAAATCAAAAACTTCTATTTCTAAAAATAAATTTAAAGTCATTTCATCACGACGAGAAATATTACCTGAGCGTTGGCATTTTTCACGATGACTTACATGGGTGTGAGCATCCTTGAAGATGCTTGGCCAATAGAAGCCTGCTTCAAGAACTTTCCGAGTCGTCCGATTAGCTTTATAATGCCCACCGGCGAGTCCCTCATGACAATGCTTTAAAATTTGGGCGCCTTGCTCATGAGAAACACACCTCCGCACTACTTGGTCCGCGCAAACACGAAAGATAAAGGGATCCTCCCAAAAATAATTTTTCAAATCGGAAAAGAATTTCTTCTTTTCTTGATAAGAAAAACCGTTCGGGAGAAATCTCGCAACAAGATAATTTGCAAAATCGGCGAACCAAGGTGTGGGGAGAGTAATTACCTTATGAATGGCGAGAAGGCGCTCCTCGGGAAAAGTGTCATCAATGTCCTCCTCCATGAGCTCCCCCAAATTGGGGTTCTCCAACCGCGAAAGATGATCAGCCGCTAGGTTCTCCGCTTTTCTCTTGTAACGAATCTCCAAGTCAAATTCTTGAAGTAGTAAGATCCACCTAATCAATCGTGGCTTTGCATCTGTTTTTGTTAGTAAATATCGCAAAGCAGAATGATCGGTAAAAACAATAATTTTAGACAAGGTTCGGTAGGAACGAAATTTATCAAATGCGAATATAACGGCTAATAATTCTTTTTCGGTGGTAGTATAATTTTCTTGTGCGGCGGTTAGCGTTTTGCTCGCATAATAAATAAGATGAAAATTATTATTTATGCATTGTCCTAAAACCGCACCTACGACAAAACTACTAGCATCGCACATTATCTCAAAAGGAAGTTCCCAATTGGGAGCGATCATTATACGAGCGTTGATTAATTTTTATTTTATAAGAGAAAAAGCGCGCAAACAATTTTCATCAAAAATAAAAGGCGCATCTTTTTCTAATAAGTGTGTAAGGGGCTTAGTTATTTTAGAAAAATCTCTAATAAACCGGCGATAGAAACTAGCGTGCCCCAAGAAACTACGAACGGCCTTAACATTTAAGGGAGGTGGTAGCTTTTCTATTGTTTCAATTTTGGCTTTATCTACCTCGATGCCCTTGCTAGAAATTTTGTGGCCTAAGACCAAACCTTCCCTCACCATAAAATGGCACTTCTCCCAGTTCAAGACTAGGTTCGTGTCCTCACATCTTTGGAGTACACTGGAAAGATTTGCCAAACATAAATCAAAAGAGTCTCCAAAGACGAAAAAATCATCCATGAAGACCTCCATGATATCCTCCACTAGTTCATCAAAGATTGCTAGCATACACCTTTGGAAGGTTGTCGGCGCATTGCATAAACCAAAGGGCATCCTTCGATAAACGAAAGTGCCAAACGGATAAGTGAAGGTTGTTTTCTCTTGGTCTTCGGGCGCAATTGGGATTTGAAAATATCCCGAAAGACCATCAAGAAAACAATAAAAAGAGTGACTGGATAACCGTTCAAGAATTTGGTCAATGAACGACAAAGGAAAATTATCTTTACGGGTTGCATCATTTAATTTGCAATAATCGATGCATACCCTCCATCCGGTAACGGTTCGAGTAGGAATTAATTCATTTTTATCATTAGGAACTACCGTTAATCCTCCTTTCTTAGGAACCACTTGGACCGGGCTCACCCAAGAGCTATCCGAAATCGGATAGATAATGCCCGCCTCTAATAATTTAATTACCTCGGTCTTGACTACCTCTTTCATGTTAGGATTTAGCCGGCGTTGAGGTTGAATTGTTTTGTGAGCGTGTTCTTCCAATAAAATTTTATGGGTGCAAAAGGAGGGATTAATTCCTCTCAAATCCGTGATCTTCCACGCAATTGCGCGGCGATGACGTTTTAAAATATTAGATAATTTAATTTTTTCATCATCGGTCAAGTAGGCCGACACAATTACGGGAAGTTTAGAATCCTCCGCTAGAAATAAATATTCTAAATTATCAGGCAATTGTTTTAATTCAAGAGTAGGAGGTTCATCATAAGAAGTTTGAAAACGATCACTACCGACTTCTAAAATTTCAAATATAGGTGCGCGAGTGATCGAAATATTATCACTATTTTCATGAACAATTAAATCTAAATTTTCAAAATCAGATTCATGATCAATAGATAAAGCAAGTTCAGAAAAAGAAAAGGAGTCTTCTTCGGGAGAAGCCTCCAAGTAATAACATGAGTCGTCATTAGCAAGCGAATTTTTCATAGACGAGTCAATAGTAACGGTAACCTCTTCGTATCCGACTCTAAGGAGAAGTTTACAATTACTAGCGTCTATGATAGCGCGCGAGGTGGCTAGAAAAGGGCGACTGAGAATGAGTGGTACCTCGGTGTCCTCTTCAATGTCAAAGATGACAAAATCTACCGGAAAGATAAATTTGTCAACTTTGACAAGCACATCCTCAATGATCCCCATAGGGATCTTGATAGACCGATCCACCAATTGAATGCTCATCCTAGTGGGTTTAGGCTCTCCTAATCCTAACTGTTTCACTAGAGAATAAGGCATTAAATTGATAGAGGCGCCTAGATCGGCTAACGCACGTTTTACCAATAAATCACCAAATAGACAAGGAATAAAGAAACTACCCGGATCGGGTAATTTCCTAGGTAATTTATCGAGTAAAACCGCCGAACACTCTGCGTTCAATTGAACTATAGAGATAACCTCAAGTTTCTTTTTATTGGATAAAAATCCTTGAGGTACTTGGCATATTTCGGCATTTGTGCAATTATTTAGCAAAACGGTAAATTAATTTGTATTTGTTTAAACATGTCTAAAAATTTACCATGATGCTCATCCACCCGGTCTTTTTGCATTCTAGACGGATAGGGAAGAGGTGGTTGATAAGGTTTTTGTTTAATATAACTAGAAGGCTTAATCAGAGGAGAAGATGAAGAAATTGTTACCTCCGTATCAACCGGAATTGGAGAAGTTTCAACCGGAATTGTAGAAGTTGTTACCTCCTTCTCGCTCCGTAGAGTGATGGATTTGGCATGCTCCTTTGGGTTGGGCTCTGTATTGCCCAATAGTGCTCCTTGTTGGCGATCAGAGAGCATTTTAGCGATTTGGGTCTCCAAATTACGAAGAGATCCAGTGAGATTCCGGATGTTGGCATCATTTGTAGTCGTATATTTGGTGAACAACTCCTCAAGATTGGGAGCTTTTGGAGCTTATGGTGGAAAATAACCGGGAGGGTTGGTGTTAGGTGGGCGAGCCGCATTCCCCGGATTACTCAAAGAGAAATTGGGGTGGTTCCTTATACCCGGGTGATAGGTATTACCAAAATTAGTATTACCCAGATTATAAGGTGGCCGATTCGGATTTTCCATATAATCCACATGCTCGGCCAACGTAGTGTGAGAGGGGGAAGAAGTAGGATCCCAGGTAGGTGTAGAAGAGGAAGCAGACATCTCTTCTAATCTTTTGTTTAGCATCTCAACCTGGAGAGATAGATTGGAGACCGTATCAATTTCATAAATCCCGGCCGGTTTAGGTGGTTTAGACCGAGGTGTACTCCATTGATAGGTATTCAAAGCCATACCTTCTATAAGCTCTTGAACGGCCGCCGGTGTTTTGTTATTAAGCATTCCACCGACGGCGGCATCAATATGTTGCCTAGTTTGAGAATTTAGGCCGTTATAGAACGTTTGGATTTGTAACCAATCCGAAATTTCATGATGAGGACATCGACGAAGAAATTCCTTGAAATGCTTCCAAGTATCATATAACGTTTCTGAATCAAGTTGGGAAAAATAAGGAATATCATTGCGCAATTTAGCAGTTTTAGCCGGCGAAAAGTATTTCGTAAGAAAACTTTCCGTCATTTGAGCCCATGTTGTGATTGATCCTCTTGGTAGAGAACTCAACCATTGCTTGGCTTTAGTGCGCAATGTAAATGGAAATAACCTTAGCCGGATGGCATCATCGGATACACCATTAATTTTAAAAGTATCGCATATTTCTAAGAAATTAGAAATATACGTGTTTGGATCTTCATCTTGAAGCCCATCAAATTGTACATATTGTTGTACCATTTGGATGATGCTTGGCTTCAACTCAAAATTATTGGGGGCAATAGTGGGGCGAACAATACTAGATTGAGCCTCATCCAAGTTTGGACGGGCATAATAGGACATAGTCCGTTGTTCGACCGCATTTGGCTCACCCATATTGGAAGAAGAAGAAGAAGGTGATCTAGGAGAATGAGAAGAAGAAGAACTAAATGAAGAAGGAGAAGGAGGCAGTGAAGAAGATAAAGTGTTACCTACGGATTCCTCAACCAAATCTTGAGAATTGAGGTCACGGAGTTTTTGGCATCGCCATAAGCTTTGCTCGATCTCCGGATCCAAATCAAATAGATTTGACAGATTCCCTCGGGTCATACACAAAAACAAAATAAAAGATAAAAGTTTTAAGATTTAAAAATTTATAATATAAAATTTCTTGGACTTCCCAAGGGCTACCCAGTGACGGGTTCGCAAGGTACTAGGCGGTATTGCGGGATGAAAACCCGGCACGACCCATTCGCAAGAAATTTTAATTTTAAAAATATAACAATAAAACTTTCAAATAAAACAAATTTTTTTTTTTTGAAATAAAAAGTAAAATGATAAAACTAATAGCTCATTGCTTTCAAAATATCAACAAAGAAAAGTCCCCGGCAACATCGCCAAAAACTTGATGGAGATTTTCTCCATGCTAGCACGTGTTTCCAATTGATGAGGCAAGTATACCTATCGTTCGGAGTATAGAATCAAGTGTCGTCTTTAAACTCGGGGCTGTCGAGTACTTGTACTCAGAAGGAAAGCTATTATCTTATCGGAAGAAAATTTGGTTTTTGTCTTTAAACGGAAAAAGAAGCGTTATACTAAGGAAGAGAAATTCAAATATAAGGAAGCTAGCACTTGATCTAGAATCAAACGGCGGGTAGTAATTCTGGCATTGCTGAAGAGGTCACGGCCCTAGTCACGCCCGTGACCTAGGGCGTGTACTGACAGGGTTAGCAAACTGCTGGAAATGGTACAATTTGGGATTAATTCGGCAGTTTCGGGTAGGTCACGCCCTGGGTCACGCCCATGATAGAAGGCGTGTACTTGGGAAATATTCCAGAATTGTCCCGAGAATATTTCTGGAGAAACTGTTTTTTTGACCTAGATACGCCCGTGTTCACGCCTAGACACGCTCGTGTCTTGGGGGCGTGTACTTATGAAACTTTCCAGATTTATAGAGGACGTTGTCCTCCTTCCGTTGACTTATTGCACGTCCCGTAACTCTTCCTGGTTTGAAAGTTATGACCATTTGAATTTCAGCTATCCGCGACCAAAAATCTTCATTTTCTCAAAAAAAAATTCAGATCATGGTCATGAACTTGAAATGGATATTCGAAGCCCAAATTGACCTGAAATATGAAAAGAAAGCATTTAGAAACCTAATTACTACAATATAAATATAATCTTATTATTCATTAAATAAAAACTATATAAAAATAACTATAATTATGGACTTATCAAATACCTCATACTTAATCTTTTGCTATTCCAGAGCAAAACTATGAGAAGTACTTTTAAGAAATTATTATAATTTTTTAATTAAACTAAAAATTTATTAAACCAAAAGAAAGTTAAAAATAAGGTTTAGGGATTTCAAAATTAAGTTCTAAACTATGAAATTAAAATGTAAAGAGAAAGATATTTAGCCAAATATTTCTCATATAAATTAATTAGAATTCAAAATTAAGTGATTTAGCCAACAAAATTAAATTAGAATTTTTCACACTTTTTAACTAAAAAGAAACTTGAAGGAAAAATTTAAACTACTACTTATGCTCTCTTAATATTTTAATTTAAGTCTAAAAAAATTATATTGGCTAAAGGTTTTTAGGAAAAAAAACTATGAAGAGGATTTTAAATTAAGGTGATGAATTTTATCCTCTCACCCCATGCCTTTTTTTTTCTTTTTGATATTTGCATATGTTTACCTAGAAAATGATGAATTTTATTCTCTCATTTTCCATGACATATGAACAAATATAATTTTTTTTCTTCTCTCTTCAAATAAAAGATAATAATAATGAGTAATGAATTTTATCCCCTTACTCCATCTTTAATTTTTTAGGGGTTGCATATGTGTACCAAGGAATGCTTGATTCCTATGACATATGATTTAACAAAAAAAAAGAAAAATGTATATGTGTAACAAGGGATAATGAATTTCATCCTTTTATCCCCATGACATATGTTCTAACAAGAAAGTTTAAAACAAGGGAAATGCTAAACAATATTTAGATTAAATTAAAATAATTAGAGAGCAACTATAGTAAATTAAAATTTCCTAAGAATTTTTAAAACAAAAGTGATTATAATTAAAAGCTAAAGATTATTAAACTAAGCACTATAAAATTGAAACTAATTACAATTAAGAGAAAAAGAAGTAAATAAGGTACTCTAAACAAAATTAATTCATAAGTTTATTTCTTAAAATCAAATCACCTAAAAATTAAATTTAACTAACTATGATGAAATAAAATATTAGAAAATCAAAAATTATAAAAATTCTTATAAATAAACTCAAAATATATTTCTAGAAATCACAAAAATTAAGTAGGGGTTTATTATATTTTTTTGTATTTTCTATTAAAAACAAATCCTATTTTCTTTGTTATTCTTGGACTAAATGAAAAAAAGAGATTATTTTAACTAAATGAAGAAAATTAAATAAAAAGTAGCACTTGATCTAGACTCACTTTGAACTAAAATAAACCGTCATGAAATAGTAAAAGTATAAGCTCCTAATTACTTACTTCGACCGTGGAGGTTCCTAGAGTACAAAAGCGTCTCTTTCGAGCTCATGCTTCTGACTAACCTTAGGTTGATCGATTAAGACCTTTCGGCCAGTCAAAACCCCTAAGCTTGCTTTAGGCGGTGAACCCCTCTATTGGATTTTACTTAAATCCAGAAGATTTACGTCGTCCTCTCTCGAGGAGTGCTTTTAACTCCTTTTATCTTTGAGTGATCTCCTTGTATCCGCAACCTCTTGGTCATTTAGGATACGGATCTTAGATCGAAACCCATATCCGTGTAATATGAATTCGATGAAATAAAAATCAAAGATAAATCGTAACGAGTAAATTAAGAACAAAATATTTGATAAAAAAAGGAGAAGATTTTATTTCATTCCAAGGTTCATCATGATTAAGTCCTAAAAAAAAATTAGCTACTCATCATGATTAGGGAATTACAAAATAAAGTAGAGAGAGACATGATGAAAATAAAATCTAGTAGAATTAAAAGCAACAACAATAGTAATCTATACTAGTAATGGAAATATAGCAAAAGAAAACAGAAAATTACAAGATTTCAACTCCCAAAATTCAACCCCTGAGCATCTGAAGCTGTCTGGAATTTATAGGAAAAATTTTTGTTTGGTCAAGCCCTAGGTCACTCCCGTGACATAGGGCATGTCAGGCTCAGAACCGTGGTCTTGAAACCCCGGGAATGTTGGAAGATAAACTGCCAAAATCTGTTAACTGACGGGTCACGCACCTAGGTCACGCCCGTGACCTAGGGCGTGTCAAGGCTATTTCTTGAAAATGGCGGGAAGCTTAAAATGGCGGGAGAAAAAGTGGTCTTCAAGGAGGTGTCACGCCCCCTAGTCACGCCCGTGACTAGGGCCGTGTCAAGCTGGAACGGCTTCTGGCGGTAACGGCTCGAACGACAGAGTAATTGGCTAGAAACGCCCATGACACGCCCTGGGTCACGCCCGTGACCCAGCCGTGTGAATTTAATCTAACTTGGCAAGTGCCTCAATGGTCATTCCCCTGCTGGCACGCCCCGTGTAAATGGTACACGGGCGTGGCATAGTTTGCCACGGGCGTGTCTAGGTCGGTCGACGATTTTCTGGCACGGGTCGACGATCTTCTGCAGTAGACTGGATTTTTGCGTGTCATGCCCCTGTGTCACGCCCAGGTAGGGCATGTCACAGGGCGTGTCTAGGCAGAAAACTTTAAATCCCCATTTTGCTCCAAATAATCTGTAGATCAGCCCTGCAAGATAAAATATAATTTTATTAGAACAAATAAATATAAAATATAGAAATAAGTTAAATATAAACTAAATATTATAAAATTGATATAAAATATCTAACAATTAATATAAAATAGTAAATAAAAAGATAGAAATAATTTGAGTTATCATTAACCCTTCTTTAAAAAACTGTTAATTTTAGTACATTCAATTATTTTGAGGTTTCACACATGTCATAATTTTTTTTAAGACCATATCATATCAGAAACTTGTACTTGGTGTTCAAAAGCTTGGTTGGCTAGATATTGCAGAAAATTAAATAAATGACAAATAGGTTAGGAAAAATATTATATTCAGGATTTATCTTTAAAATATCATTTTAGACCCCCCCCCCAGTAATAACCTTAGGTCATTTGGATGAATATTTGGAGGGGATCATTATTCATTCACGTCATATAGCTCATTAGGTATGCACATAGTAAGCTGTAGATATAAGATAACATGTAAGCCTTAGAATGGAAAGGTGGGATAAATGGTGTATATGTTCTGAATGAATATGAAAGATGAGTCAGGTTATGAGAGCCTGGTTGGCTAAGTTAAGGATTTGCTCGTGATCGACGATTGATCGTCTTTTCCTTGGAGGAAGTCTAATTACACTTAGGTTTAATTCAAGTGTAAGATCAGGAGAGTTGGGACATGGGTAGATACCAATAATAATTTCCTTGTGAAAGGGAGCTTTGGTCTTCAGCCCATCATAGTTCCTAGTGCCCTCTAGAGCCCTTCATTAGGAATTCCCTGGGCAGTCCAAGGTTAACCTTAAACTATAAGACTAAAATGTTGAAGAGCAATAAGTAAAACTAGGGCTTTACCTTCTCTCACCCCGATGACTCGGGAGGTTAGCATGGCTGGGTTGTCCGAGCGGTAGGCTCGGTGGTTGTTGAAATGGACAAGTTAGCCCGGCGACCGCAGGCTCGGAAGGTAGTTGTAACAGACAGTCAGTCTGGGGTACCGATGGCTCGAGAATACATGGATACATGTGCATAAGGTGTTGGGTATTCTGTATTTGATGGTCGTTCATATTGACGTTGATACGATGACTCGGCGGGTATGGTTTACACTTAGTTAAGGAAAATACTGGCGGGTTTGTCAGTATTAGTACGTGGAAACTCTGGTGTTTTCTTTAGAGACGTATGTAAGGGCTAGGTCTGGTAGTGTGGATACCCGCCTAGGAGTGGGGTGGCCCAACCCACTATCTCTGTTGGCCACTACGGTCGCTCTTGGGAGTGAAGCTAGCTTCAAAAACTAGGGAACTAAAGGTCCTTGTGCATAGAGTCGTGTGTGTGTGTTGCACTTGTACGAACATATCATTAAACAAACATGACATAGTATATCATGTCATCATCATACTACAACCCTTACCCCAAACGTATAAATTGGTATGAGACTTTTTATACACTGGGCCATACAAAACGACCCCATAGTTTATAAGCTTGTGTGGGCATGCTTATAAGCTATGGTTACGATCTTTGTTGTTATCAATTACTTTTATTTATGATGCACTTTACTTTCTGCTCTTTACTACTCTATTACTATAGTATTGCTAGATTGTATTCCTTTTATAGCACTGTGAACATTACAATAAAACTGCTAGCTTTGATCCACCGTCACATGCTCTTGTTTCCTCTCCACCATCATAGTTTTTCTATCATTCCTCCCGCACAGTGCCTAGGAGCCACTGGGGTAGTGGTGGGGGAAATCAGGCCTAGTCTTTTTAACTATTGGTCGGTGTACCAAACATTTTAGTGGCACTAGATTGGAGATAGGGTGCAGAAGCATAAGATGTAGCACCAGTGGAGTGCGGTGCACATGGAGGTGGGCCAGTCTAGCATAAGTGCACAAGCTTCAAGATCCGTGGGTGATTAGTTTACTTAGCTTCCGCGAGAGTGTTGTTGTGAGGTCTTGATGTATCGGGCATGAGCCTGCTTATATTCCTATTTCTACATTTCCATTCAGTTTCAATACTTCTATATCTGTGGACTTACTGTGATTCATGCTCATTTATATATATGTTGTGATTTTTTAGGATTTGATTATATTTGTCTTAGTTGTTATTTCTACTTCTTTGGTGATCACTAATGCCGGTAGGATCACATTTTGTAGTGACGACCTCTCCAATTGTTGGTGTCTCCCCAAAACGGCAATTTTGGGCGTAAGACCCGGTAGCGTAGCAACAAAAAAATGGGGTCTTACACCTGCAATCTCTAGTCAAGCAGTTAGTGGCAAGCCGAGATCTCAGAAACTGTAAAAGAAGTGAGTCATGTTGTTTGGGGAAGAATCTAGCAAAAGGGTGCCCGGGAATTATCAGGCGAGCTGAGGCTGAACTCAGCCACTGCACTTCATCCAATTGAGATTTGGGAGATTCTTGACTAGGAACGAATCTTTTAAAAAAAAGGAGAAATAAACCTTGAGGCGAGCTGGATGATCGCAGCTCCAGCTCGACGAGTGGTCAAGTCCCTAATATCAAGGGGTGGCGAGATCTTAAGGCCACTGCGCAGGTATATATCCTAACTCAACAAATACATTCTAGCGACGAGTTTTATCCTAGAGAAGTCGCTTAGTGAGGCAGTGACACACGCGGGTGAGTGCAATACAGGAAAGTAAATATAAAAGAATGAGAAAATGCACTAAGTCTTTTCATTAATATATATCGACCATTACAAAAACACTCGCCTCGGCGAGGTTACAAAATAGGTGGGGGAAATATCATTACAAATAAAACAAAACAAAAAATGTGTGAGCAAGCTCTCGTCCTCCCCTCCAGAATGGCCATCATCCTCGAATCCTGAAACATCCTCTAAGAGCGAGCTGAATTTGTCCTCCTTCTCGCCATGGGGGAAGCGGGGGGGGGGGGGGGGGGGGGGGGGGACAGCTCCTACACCAGGTCCCTTGCATTCATCTCCTCGCAACCCACAGTCAACACCTACATGTCTCGCATGACCTGCAGGGTGTAGTGAACAGTGCTGATGGAGTTAACCCGCAACTTCTCGATGACCTCCGCCTCGTTGTACATCTTTAAACTCTTGGCTGGGATGCCCGGCTTACCGATAGAGTGGGAATGAAGATGTCCATTAGGCGAGTGAGCTCGCTGATGCGCGTAAAATACGGCAAGCGTACCGGTCACACAAGTAATAAAGTTGGGAATAAATCCACGGATGTCGGTCTCTTGAGGAATGCAATTGGCGTCGAACGATTTAGACTCCAAAACTATTGTTATGAGAGTTAATTGAAATAAGAAAAAAGAAGGGGGCTTTGGTTGGCGGTCTTATGACCAATTACACTAATGTAAACTATGCGGGTCGCAATCACCGCTTCTCAAGGCGAGATGGATGTAGCGGCCGCGATGCCGTACTTCAGTTGGCGAATGGACGGAAGTCTAGCGAGTGAGTTGATTAGCGCGGAGTGAAATTGAGTGCAACGAATGTGTGGAGTGGAGTGAGATGGAGCGAGGCGCATCAAATGATAATTCTCACAAGCATGAAGAAGCACAAAAGATCCAATTTAACATCAGAAATTTATGTTCATTACATGCATACACAATCCATACAACAAGAAGAGAGAGAAAATGCAAAACCGCGAGATTGAAGATCCACCGCGGTTGTTGGCTGGAGGTGCGGGTTGTCAATCCGCTTCCAAGCGCAGTCCGAGGAGGGCTTCCAGTACCACCGAGCTGTCACCTCGAGGGCCTGTAATCCCGTTCTCTAGGTATGCTTCGTCTTCTTCCTTGGTGGAGAGCTCTGAGAAGAATGCTTCAATGGCCGGGAGGGTCACCGGAGGAGGCGGAATGCTTTGGAATCGCCGGAGAAGGTCCTCCCGATGGTGGGGATGAAGGTGGAGGCGAAGGGAGATGCTGGAGGGCGAAACAGCGGACTGGCGTAGGCTCCGTAATAATCTGATTGCCCTAATTTGCGGAACAGCGCTTTTTATAGCTTGCAGTATAAATAGGGCGCACGACCACTGGCGCACGACTAGTGGTCGTGCGCAACCAAGGTCAGTGCCCGTGCGCGAGCAACCTGCAGACCTGTATCAAAAAATAAATGGTCGCACACGATCAGCAGCGCACGATCAGTGATTGTGCGAGGCAATGCTGATGATCGTGTGGATGGCCAGACAGAACTTTTGTAAAATGGGATATGACTATGCACGATCAACGCCGCACGAATAGTGGTCGTGCGCGGTATGGCAAGTGATCGTGCAGAAGGTTCAAGACAGGGATTTCAGAAATGAGTCCAGGCTGCGCACGATCGGTGATCGTGCGCCAGGAGGTCGATGGTCGTGCGTGGGTAAAAATGCACGACCACTGGCTCCTTTGCCAAAAACAGTGAAATGCCTATCCCGGACGCCCACACGATCCCAGAACCTGCAGGAAAACTGCACGGGACATCGATCGCGGCAGCCACAGCAAACAATAATAATCATGATAAGAATGTAAATGCACACAGCACAGAGATGAGCTAAAAAGGTGCACATGGCGTGGAATGCCGAAGCTAACCAAAAGGAGTACTAATGACGCTAAAAGATAGTGCAAAGTTGACGAAAAAGGCCTAGATGAGTCCAAAATAAGATATAAAATAGGGACTCATCACACCCCCAGACTTAACCATTTGTACGTCCCGGGCAAATAATCACCTTGTGGACTCAAAAATTGCTAGCTGACGTAATAATTTCAACATGCAGTAGGACGAGAAATCGAGAAACACAAGTGCATAGAGAATATAATAGAAGGAGTTTTTAATCATGCTAAGCAATTTATAATTTTCGATAAACATAAATAAATACTGTCAATACTCAAAGATTGAATTTCCGGAGAATCGCGCGGTCATGTGTAGGAAGAAAATAGGCAAGTCGGATGGCGGAGCATTGCCAAAGAGCGGGGCTCTTGATCACCTCCAAAGGAATCCACCAATGTCGGGGACCATATGCTCTCCCGTTCACACTTTCTCCACGATGCTAGTTCGACTCGAGCATAAATCCGTAGGACTTTAGGTGAAGAGTTGGGGCTTGGGTGTAGACGTATGTATGGATGAAAAAGCTGAAAACGAAGGCTACGCACAACCCAATGGAGCTCGCACAAATACAGATTTCCCAATAGAAAAATTAATGCGAGTGCACCACACCCCCAGACCTGGTTTTTACAACATGGGTGTGTGCACCGCCTACCCCAAAACAGATTTCTCAAAAACAGATTTTCATTTATACTTTTTATTTTCTCTTTTTCTTTTCTTTTTCACAATTTTTGCTTTTATAAATTTTGTTTTTTCTTTCTTTTTCAAATTCTTGAATTTCAGCAAATATGACAAGATGGCAAATCCACAATATTCACAAAACCACCTCCCACATCAACAACCCAACGAGAAAATGCTTGGAACTAGAGCTCGACGCGGGTGTGCGACTAGGATTGGCTTGAGGCATTGGTGAATTGAGTGTGGAGCTGAAACAAAAGGAAGGTAGGCTCAACGGGGCTAGCGAGGGCTATGTTAGGACGGGTGCAAGGCTCAACCGGGCCGAAGTGATGGCCTACATCACGCTCACGCTCGACTAACCGTGCACCAATGCTTCGAAAGTAGCCTGGGGCAAGTTCTTAGTCACCGAGAAAAGTGATCCGTCCTCCCGACTCGAGCAATACAAAGCTAGCGACGCCTACACACATTCCTACACTACCGAGTGATTACTCCGGATTCATAGATTTGAGTAGGACAGACAGTATTTACGAGTGCAGAAAAAATATAAATTGCAAGCATAAAGAAAAACTAAATCTATACAATTTCTACACAACGCGAGCACTCGATTAGGAGCACTGCACGAGTTTCGAACTACTCTAAATCAAAATCCTACGTCAGCACCACCATCTTAAAGTTTACAAAAAATAATACATCAACTCGAGCCGCACGCGTGGTCAAGTGCGCGCTCATGTGGGTGCCAACGTGTGTGCAGCAGGAGTCATAAACAATGAAGCAAAAAAGAAAAAAAAAACTACTGGCATGCGAAATTAAATGTGCTCGTGGAGTGCACAGGCGGCTCTTCCCCCCAGACTTGAATGAAAACATAAGTAAGTAAAATAGACATTCAACCAAGGAATGAAATCTGAAGCGAGAGAGAGTACCTATGCTCCAAAGAGGGGAGCATACCAGAAGATTGCGTGATGATTCGCGGGAGTTGCTACTTCGCACAAAAGAATAGCTGAACCTGCGAATTAGGCCGAACAATAGAAAGTACAAAAAAATAGAAAACATAAAAATAAAAAGCATAAACGAGGGGACCAAAAGGTCCAAGCTTGGGTTGTCTCCCGAATAGCCCTTTTGTTTACCGTCCTTAAGGTGGACCAAATACCTGTATTAGCAGTTGTATATAATGTTTTTGCAGCAAAATAGATAAATAACGACAAAAAATAAAATAAAATAAAACGGACAAACAAGAAACACAGATTCTGAAGACACAAATGCAGAGGTAGCTGTGGGGTGGAGGAATTGCACTCATTCCTCGTCGCTGCTGTCGATCTCAACGGGCGGCGGGCGGGGAGCGGGAGCGGAACGAACTGGAGGCGGAGGGATGCTCAGGCCACCACACAACGCCTGCTGATATACCAAGTTTTGCACCCACAACTGGGAGGCCTCGATGTCGGCAAGGCGCTCATTCAGAAATGGAATGTTCTGACCCTGCGCAGCACTGAAATGAGGGTCGGGCTGCCTCTCCGGCTCAGCAGATGGTGGCCGAGAATGACGCACGACGAAAGCTCGGGAGCGGGGAATTAGGGCGCACGCTCGGCACAGCCCGAGCGGTCTTTTTATAAAAACTGGGCCGACCGCACGATCAGTGACCGTGCGAAAATAAATAGCGCGCACGATCACTGATCGTGCGCGATACTTAAAAATTACAGGCACCCAATTTTTGTACCAAGATCGCTCGGATAACGCTGAGGGTGCGCTAGGGAGATACAGAAATGAGGCAAAGCTACCGCAAGCATTTTTAGATTAAAAGGCAAGAATATATAAGATGAAATGAGAAAAGTGGAAGAAAATTGCCCAAAAATTCTAAAAGAAAAGAAAAGAATACGCTACCTAGATAACTATTGGGTTTTCTGTCTCCCAACAGGACTTATTCAAATTCTCGACATTGCTTAACTGATTGGCGTATGGAAATGGAAATGCCCAGGCAATTGTTCTTGCTCGCATGTTGGTAGCGGGTACCGATATGGAGACAGAACAAATGCCCCACTACCTGTATAAGTATACCTGCCATGAGTGTCAGGCATGGGCAAGACATAACTTGTGAAGTTCTTCATTTCCAACTCCACCTACATCTGGTTGCTAGCAGACATAGGCCGCATTACAAGCCCTTACACTGGTTGAACCGGTTCCAAGATGGAATCCTCCTGGGAATGAAAACAAGAACGGGGTCAAGAAATAAATCAGAAGAATAACATAAACAATCCTTAATCTTGGAAATGATCCCGGAATCATCTCCCGTTGGTGGAATTACAGAAATCTGAACACCACTGTCCAGGATGGTGCAAGAAGTTCCTAGCGCAGCATCCATTTCGTCCGCGCATTGGACCTCCTCACATGGGGTGAAAGTAGCAACCTCAACCACGGAAATGTCCTCCTCGACCGGATCTAACAGAAAGCTGAGAGTGCTAGTTTCCACCTGCGAATCAGCCTCAACAGAAACATCAGAAAAAGAAGGAATACTATGCAAAGCGGAAGGCGGAGGTACAGAACTCAACGGGATGTCAAGAACTGTCTCTTCGCAACCGGACTCGATGCTAGGTGATGCATGTTCATCAGAAGTATACGTATCCATGCCGGGATGGGGATCAACACAAGCATCGGGGCATGTACCGGAAGTGCTTTCTCCAAAACATGGAGATGGCATCGATGCATATCCCGAGGCTGAAGGGGTGCTGCTCACGGTGGAAGTGGGAATAATCTGGAAGTCCGGCTCATTATCCACTTCCAATTCAGCTAAATAAGCCGTGCAGTCCTTCAATGCATGATCCCAGCTTCGACAAAAATGCACTGCTTAGCCGGCTTCCGCGATGAAGCGTTTGCTGAAGCCGAGAAAAGTAATGCGGTAATGGCTCCGCTGGTCGGTGGATGACCGGCTTATGTCTACAAAATGTAGAGTCGTGAATTTCCTGGGAACTATACTTCTGGGGACATCGATCACTTGCATGCGAGATATCTCCACAATGAGGGCAACGAATATTGAAATTGGCCCACATTGCGGAAATATCAAAGTCAAACGGAAGCAACTACTTTGCAAAGATTCATCGCGCAAAACTTATAATTCCGACAACTAACTACAGCAGAAGAGAAAAGAAATAAAACAGAGCAAAACAAATTAACTCGAATACCAATATTTTCAGAAATCCTCAGTCATTCCACAGTTGCATTCCCCGACAACGGCGCCAAAAACTTGATGCGCGTAAAATACGGCAAGCGTACTGGTCGCACAAGTAATTAAGTTGGGAATAAATCCCCGGATGTCGGTCTCTTGAGGAATGCAATTGGCGTCGAACGATTTAGACTCCAAAACTATTATTATGAGAGTTAATTGAAATAAGCAAAAAGAAGGGGGCTTTGGTTGGCGGTCTTATGACCAATTACACTAATGTAAACTATGCGGGTCGCAATCACCGCTTCTCAAGGCGAGATGGATGTAGCGGCCGCAATGCCGTACTTCGAGATGGAAGTCTAGCGAGTGAGGTGATTAGCGCGGAGTGAAATTAAGTGCAACGAATGTGTGGAGTGGAGTGAGATGGAGTGAGGCGCATCAAATGATAATTCTCACAAGCATGAAGAAGCACAAAAGATCCAATTTAACATCAAAAATTTATGTTCATTACATGCATACACAATCCATACAACAAGAAGAGAGAGAAAATGCAAAACCGCGAGATTGAAGATCCACCGCGGTTGTTGGCCGGAGGTGCGGGTTGTCAATCCACTTCCAAGCGCAGTCCGAGGAGGGCTTCCGGTACCACCGAGCTGTCACCTCGAGGGCCTGTAATCCCGTTCTCTAGGTATGCTTCGTCTTCTTCCTTGGTGGAGAGCTCGGAGAAGAATGCTTCAATGGCCGGGAGGGTCACCGGAGGAGGCGGAATGCTTTGGAATCGCCGGAGAAGGTCCTCCCGATGGTGGGGATGAAGGTGGAGGCGAAGGGAGATGCTGGAGGGCGAAATGGCGGACTGGCATAGGCTCCGTAATAATCTGATTGCCCTAATTCGCGGAACAGCGCTTTTTATAGCTTGCAGAATAAATAGGGCGCACGACCACTGGCGCACGACCAGTGGTCGTGCGCGACCAAGGTCAGCGCCCGTGCGCGAGCAACCTGCAGACCTGCATCAGAAAATAAATGGTCGCCCACGATCAGCAGCGCACGATTAGTGATCGTGCGAGGCAATGCTGATGATCGTGCGGATGGCCAGACAGAACTTTTGTAAAATGGGATATGACTGCGCACGATCAACGCCGCACGAACAGTGGCCGTGCGCGGTATGGCAAGTGATCGTGCGGAAGGTTCAAGACAGGTATTTCAGAAATGAGTCCGGGCTGCGCACGATCGGTGATCGTGCGCCAGGAGGTCGATGGTTGTGCGTGGGTAAAAACGCACGACCACTGGCTCCTTTTCCAAAAACAGTGAAATGCCTATCCCGGACGCCCACACGATCCCAGAACCTGCAGGAAAACTGCACGGGACATCGATCGCAGCAGCCACAGCAAACAATAATAATCATGACAAGAATGTAAATGCACACAGCACAGAGATGAGCTAAAAAGGTGCACATGGCGTGGAATGCCGAAGCTAACCAAAAGGAGTACTAATGGCGCTAAAAGATAGTGCAAAGCTGACGAAAAAGGCCTAGATGAGTCAAAAATAAGATATAAAATAGGGACTCATCACTCGCCCTGGAGCCCCTTGTTCTACTCCTCTAGCTTCTTGTTCTTCTCTTCTAATTTGGCAGCACGAGCGCACATGCGACTCGCAGTTTTGGCATCCTACAAGGTGAGAAAGGTAAGATAAGAAGTCATGAAACTACTAAGTAAAATGAAGAGGGGTTAGCCGACACTTACCACCCCGCAATCATTTTTGTTGAGGATGTTCTCTGCAATTCCCAGCCGCCTCGCCAGGTTGGCTGCATCATCCTTGGCGATATCTCGCTTCTGCTTGACCTTCAGCAAGTTGTGGCTGAGGCTGAAACTGCGGCGGACCACCATATGTGCCAGGTTCATTGCCCGCATTTGGGCTCACAAAATTTCGTTGTCGATGTGTTGGACGGTCATGACATTGTAGGCCTCGGTATCCTCACGGCCATAAAGAACGAATCTGAGGGCATAAGCATGCCCGGTGGGAGGGTGGCGCTCAGAACAAGGGGGAAGGAGGGGTGAGATGGAGACTCTATGAGTCTTCTTATCCCACTAGACCATTAGCTCGCTGAGCTGGTCCTTTGCCTTCCCCCCAAGACCAGAATGTCAATGTTCCCTCGGTAGGCCTAGCTCGGGGACCGCGAACTCCTCGGTGGCTAGGGAGGCAGGAGGGTCGCCGCCGCCCTGCACTTTCTCCGGCGACTTCTCCGGCGAGCTCATGAACATTTGTTTCCCCTAAAAGATCGCCACCGCCTTCTTCATTTTCTTCGAAAGCGGGGGGAGGAGAGGCAAGCTGGAGCTCGCGGGGTCGGGACGCTTCTTACTTTAAGGGAGTTCTGGCAGAACCAGACCCACTCAGACAAGCTGCTGCAGCTTCCCTCTCCCGCGTGAGTTGGTGAGGGTAAAGTACAGAGTCTGCGAAGGGCGAGTGCTCAAGAATCAGTGGCTCCCCTGTAGAATATAACGTAGCATCAGAAGAGTTTGATTTTGGCGGGCCCATTAATGAAAAAAGGTGAATCTGGGGGAGCGAGTCGAGGCCCCTTTGAAGGAAGGCGACCTCGAAGTCCTTGTCGAAGAAAAATTTATGGAGCTCGACTTCATTGCCAGTCATACTTGGCGGCTAGTACACTTCCTCGCTCCTTTGTCGAGGCGAAAATGGTATGTTACCGAGCTTGCCTTTAATGAAGACGAATTTGGAGAACCAATTATGGTTCTTGTTGGGAGTCTCGCGAACCTTGAATTACGAGCCAGCGAGGAATGCGACCCCATCATTGGCCACGCGGTCTATTAACAACTTATGGAAGACAGTGAGGTTGAACTCTATTTTTTCTCGCCGGAGGAAGCATGCGAATGTAACCATCATGGCGATGGCATTCAGGTTCAGTTGTGCTGGGACTGCCACATATTATTTCAACATCTGGTGGACCTCTGGCCATAGAGGGAGGTACAACCCCACCTCAAAGTGCGTGATGGGGAAGGCGATTTCGTCCTCAAAGAATGTATTTATCGCCACGGCCCATACAGGTCGGCGCACAGATAAGCCGGAGGGAACATTGTTGGCAACAAAGTTTGCGAGCTCCTGCTCGGTAGTGTTCCCCTCATAGAAGGTGTACTCAAAAATTACCTCGCCCACTTCGATCGTCCATATGCGTCAGGTCGCGTCTTGCCCATCTTTCCCAAGAACTTGATTCAAGTGCAATTGGCGAGAAGGGGCCATTTGAACGGCTACGAGGAATGTTGGGTTTGGTCACCACTTCTCACTTCAAGGGGGTGTGTTGAAATTATTGAATTGAAAGTGGGGGTCGATTGGGCAGACCGCGCAGCCTGGGCAGACAGTCTGGCAGACTGGTGTGCGGCCTGTGTAGTCTGAGGTTTGCGGCCTGGTGGGTTGTCCTAGGTGAAGTCGTGCAGATAGGTTGTTTATCCGCAGCTTGGGTGGTCTAGTTTGGAGTTCGCGGAGTTTTCTCTGTACAGACTATTCTTGGAGCTCACGAGATCGGCATTGGCCTGTGCCCTTGATCTCAGGTGGTGCGGTTAGGAGGTAACCACACAGTTCGCGACTAAAAGAACTGGTTTGGACCTGTTGGTCTTAGCGGACTGAGCGGACTGATAGTTCTTGTCCGTGGAGCTCGTGCCAGAGGTTCTCTGGTTACTGGACTTAGTCATGATCTGTGACAAGTCTGGATTGATTGCAGAGTCTTCATGTTCGCTAGTTGACCAGGAGATCTGGGATTTTGGTCGTGGACATGTTGATGCAGGCTGGTGCAGTGTCTGCAGTGGTGCGTACTGATTTCCTATCTAGCCTACTTTGATAGTAAGAATATAAGCTAGTGTCCGGCCTTGTTCGTGAGGACTGGGCGGACTGCTCTGTGCTAGATACGGGATGGGGTGGTGTTTCTATCTATTAGGGAGGTGACCACACTCCTTCCCGTGCCTATTAATAGATTCCCCTGTGATAACATAATTAACTGAATTACCAGTAAGTTGAGCATGGGTTAATATTTGCGGCCTTGGATTTTCTTTCCTCGCGGTTTGAGAAGGTTAATTAGTTTCAGTTTGCAAGTTGTGTGGCTAGCACTGAGAAGCTAGGATTTTGGTGCTGACTATGGTTAGTGATCAGTGAAGCTTGCGGTTAAAAATCAGCGGCTTGTAGTAGTTCGCATTTGCGGCCTACCGGTCTTCTCTCCCTAAACATTCCCAGTTCAAAAATCTTGTCGCCCGGTCTCGGCGGTCTTTTCTTCAGTTCGGCAGCGGCTTGTTTGCAGACTTTGGCAGCTAGGCGACTTCTGCGGTCAGGCGGCTTGTATAGAGCGGAAAAAGGTGTTCAGCAGAATAACGGGTTGTACGCGGTCTACGCGGACTACGTAGCTCAGTTTGGTGTAGCAGCGGCTTTGCGATCTCGGCGGATTCGGCGGTTTGTGAGGCTATCTTCCCTGCTTGTTCTTGTTTTGATTGTTTGCTCTTATTTTGTACATTTCGAATCATGTCTCTTCATGTATGTCATGTCTAGTAAAGAAGATTGTTGATAACACAAGAATTGTGTTGCCTTCCATTATAACTGATTTATTGAGCTCAGTTTATGGTTGGAGTGTTCTTGCGCCTAGTTCCCTCTTTCCGCTTAATCATGGTTTCATCTTGATAGCTCTGCAAGTTTTACTTAGTATCAAAGCAATCTCCTGATTATCTTGAGAGGCCCCTTTGAAGTCAAAGAAGTTTTGCCTTATGGGACTATTTTTATCTCCCACCCAGAAAAAGGCTTGTTTAAAGTCAACGATCATTGTTTAAAGCTTTACCTTGCAGGCGATCCAGTGGGATGGAAAATCGAGGCCCTTACATTCCCCAATTTATAATCCTTTGCCGCCATGTGGGTCAAGCTCGTGACCTTAAACAAAGTACTTGTGGGAGGAACCCCATGGTTATCCTTATTACTATTATTATTTTTGTTATATTAACAATTTTCTACAGGGATTAAGTTTGGGCCTTCCACTCCTTCGTTAGCAGGGAAGCCATTTAACCACCCCCACCCCCTTTCCCACCCCCGCCACTCCCCTCTTTTTCCTTTTCATGCATAACTTAAAACATTGGGGACAATGTTTAATTTTTAGTATATGGGAGTCTTTCACACATTTACGTCCTTTCCTTATTTTATAAAATTTTGAAAAACAAAATAAACCTTTAGTAATTTGAATTAAAATTTTGCTTAGTCTTTAGTACCCCACGACTTAATATTTTTCGTATTTTTAATCATTTTTACACCTATTTAGCTGAATAAATTTTTCTAATTTTCATTTTGGCTAAGTTTCGGGAGTAATATGTTGACTCGGTTCCTAATTAGATGTAACATTGTTGGGTATTGTATCCACAATTACCTGGATTTGAGGAAGCCTCCTATCAAAGCTAAGATGAATTCACTATGTATTTGATGAATTTCTTCTAGTTGTGCTTGCAGTTATTCCATGCTAAGTACACACCAATGTCAGGGTGCAGTGGGTCAATATACACGGGTCTTTGCAACGTAATCCCTCGTTGAGCAGATCAGTGTGTTGGCCTACGTGTACTCTCTCTATTGGGGTGTACTTAATTTCAAGTACAGGGCTATGATAAAGCTAGAGCAGACCTGGAGCAAGGATGGGCCAAAGACCATCTCACGGGTTGAAAGACGAGAATCGTCTAAGTGTAAATCGTCGAGAATCACTAAGTGATTCTCACCGATTCGTCGAGAATCACCAGTGATTCTCGATGAGTCGTCGAGAATCACTAGTTGATTCTTGCCGGGTTGGGCCGGCTGTCTCGACACTGTCAGAAAAATCATCTAAGGCAGAATCGTCGAGAATCACCAAGTGATTCTCGCCGATCCGTCGAGAATGACTTTGCATTCTCGACGAGTCGGCGAGAATCCAAGGTGATTCCCACCGATTCTCGCCGGCCTCTATAACCTGTGCAACAAGAATTCGCTAAGTAGAATTCGGCGAGAATCGTAAGTGATTCTCGCCGATTCGGCGAGAATCACTCACGATTCTCGCCGAATTTGACTTGGGTATTTTTCCGACTCTGTCTGGACCGGTCCACGACATCTGCGGGATTTTGAACCGGACTTTGGTCTTACTGCTGGTGGGGCCCACAACAGTCATCTCTTGACCTAGTGTATAAATACTCTCTATTTGTGAACAGTAAAAATACGGATTACAGATCGAAGAAAAAGAAGCCGCCGTCAAGCCCTAGATCGGAAGCGAGCTCAGCCGACCTTCTCCGCCTCTCGCTAGTTGCTCGTCACCGTTGATCGGGGTTTTCGTTACCTCTCCCGGCGACAGAAGCCTAGTCGGGCACAGCGTCACACGCGTCTATCCAGAGATATTTTGTCTCTTGATTTGTGATCGGGAAACCTTCCCCATCCGAATCGATCGAGACGATCGATCCTAGTGTGACCGTTGGAAGACCTTGCCGACTTTGCTAAGAAGATTGGATCTACATAGCATCACCGCCTCTCTTATTGAAGCCGTCGATCAAGAGAAGATTCTCTCCAAGAAAGATCTAGGGTTGTGAACTTTTCATTGCCTACAAGAACAAGTAGTCTAACAAAAAGGGACACCTGTATCTTCACATTGTTTGTATTTCTTACAAGCTATTTTCATTTTCTCTTTCATTGTAAAGGACCGATTGGTCTATAGTTATAGGGTTGGGTGCAACCCGTGTTGTGGGAGTGTTGACTCCTACGTGTGGAAGGGTTCCTTACGTTAGTGCAAGGATTGGATTTCAATCCTGTGGGTGAAGTGACCGAGTCGTCCCTGGTTGGGAGATAGGTCGAAGGGGGAAAGTGGGCGTACCCAAATCGGGGAACCACTATAAATTGCTTGTGTACTTTCTGTGCTGTGTGGTTTTGTTTTCTTGTGCAGGTAAAACTTTAATTCCGCACATACGCTGTAAAGACACCTATCCCCCCCATAGGTGTAAGTAGTTGACACTAGGTGGACTTTCAAGTGGTATCAAAGCTAGGTTGCTCAGCAATAAGGTTAACACCTTGAGTAAGATCCTGCCTCTAGTGTCAACTTGAAGACGAGACTCAAGCATGGAGCTGGAATTTGATGTCCCTCCTCTGAGACTCCCTGCGTGCACAACAGAGTATTACCCTATCTGGAAGATGAGAATTATGTTTCATCTGGATGCCATCGACCTTCGGGCGTCAATCATCTTGGAAGAGGGTCCCTTCATTCCCATGAAGGCTTCTGATTCTGGAAAGGATATCCAAATCCCCAAGAATCCCGAAGAGATGTCTGAGACCGAGCTCTCACTGTACAACTTGGACAAGTTAATACGTCAGATCATCACTGACGTCTGGTCTGGTGTATCTCGTTCAAGAGTGGACAAGTGTAGGACGGCCAAGTCCATGTGGCAAACCATATCAGACCTCATGGAGGGATCAGAGAAAGCTGGGACTAGTTGTCAGCAAGAGGATGAAGCCTATGTAGGGGTCCTTATTTCTGAAGATGAAGGGCATGATCAATATGTCAGTATCAGGGCTCCTGTGTCCTTATCAGAGACTGAAGAAGAAGCTGAGGAAAGCAGTTCTGATGAAGCTGACTCAACAATCTCTGCCGATCTAGATGGTAACCCTGAACAACAAAGTCAGAAGCAGGTAACTTCTTCCTCATGCCCCTCTCCACTTGAAGTTCCTGAAGACAGGAATAGTTTAGAGAGTAGTCCTTCCAGTGATGCAAGGGATACAGATAGCTTCAATCAAAAGATTGAAAATCTTGATTCCCTTGAGAGTGACCTTCAGACGAGCAACTTACTTGTTGAGGAACAAGCTAAGGAGATTGCTCAGCTGAAGATCTTGATGAATCTCCAACTGGAATCCATCAAAGTAAAGGACTCAAAGATATCGGATCTAGAGAGTCGTCTAGAGACCGATAAGAGGATAGTTTCTAATTTTTCCAAGATTGATTCTATCAAGAGAAAAGCAGAAAATGGGTGGATCTCCCAAATTATTAAGTCATGGAGAAATGGGGAAACTGTGTTCAGACCCCCCACCCCGAGTAGGAAGGACACTCATCATGCTTTCAGGTATGACCACCGAAACAACGTTGGTCACTGCAAGAATGATCAGCTCTCAGGTGGAAATACCCACAGTGCTAGAGCTGTCATGGCTACCCATGAGAGAATACCCAAGGCTCATTCTGAACCCTTTGTATTCTCAGCCTCGGCCCCAACTCATCATGAATATGCAGGAACCAGCTCTCACTACAGGACTTTCCACCCTAGGACCCAGGAAAGGGGGGACAGGAAGCATGTGGTAAGTACCCATGGGGCCTCTGGAAGTGTGCTGATTGAAAGGAAGGCACCACCTTCCAAACCTCATGACACTCACCACATGCTCTCTATCCACCCTCCCACGTGTCATGGTGGAAAAGGCAAATTTGTGAGCAGAACCTGCCCTGTCCCATTTAGACCCAAGATTCCGACTACCTTAGTCAGTAGACCAGGTCAGAAACGGCGATACAACATTTATGAGTGTTGGTGTTGTGGCAAGGTGGGTCACTTTGCCATAGATTGTTGGCATAATCCCTCTGTGCTAAGGGCAAGGGTATGTCAACTTCCTCTGGGCAGAGTTAGCCTTCCTGACAGGATTCCTGTAGGAAGGCATTCAAGATTTTATTCTGACAAGAACCTAGGACCCAATACATATTGGGTTCCTAAGGCAAGGTAACACTCTTTTGCAGGGTAGTCTAGGTTCCCGTAAACCTAATGGGAACCAGACAGGAGATGTTCCAAAAATGACGTGGAACAAGTATCTGGAAAAGAAGCAGTGCCATCAACACGGGCACGTTCAAGTTGACCACCTGGTGTGCCTTGAGCAGAAGTTCTAAATGATACATCTTTTAATCTCAGGTAATTGCAATCAGCTTCAATATATGAGCTATAGTGCATCGATTTTTTACATATATGTATATATGTATGTCTACATATCCACACTAAGTCATGAATTCCCTCTCTCGAAAGTAAATGGTCATGTATAGACTTACACTTATATGCTTGTTCACCTAAGGAAAAAGATTAAGATTGTAAAAATAACCTTTAGATACATTATTAAAGATTTATCTGTAAATACACTGGTAGATTCGAGAATGAACCTCAACAGGCCTAAGTCAGCCCACTGAAAATTAATGAAGATACGCCATTGGAAGTCACTAAAACTTACAACTGACATCAAGAAGATTGTGTATATCTCGATCGAAAAATAATCCATTAAAGTTGCTTGCCACGGTTATTGTCTTGGGTATACCAAAGTTGATATGCCTCCTAACTCTGTGTGGAAAACTCCTTCCAAATCCTCTATAGAATCATGTATTAAGAAACATATATATTCCGAAGATTAAGAAATACATATATTTAGAAGATTTCTCAAACCCTTTGATAACAGAAGATTTCGAGAATCCGGTATGCCTTCAATCCCGTCGATTTCTATTTAGAAAAACTCCCGCCGACTCTTCATCTTCCGCATTTCGCAGAGAAACCCGTCGATATTCCTCAGGAATCCCGCCGACCCTTCCTTCCCTCCTCCCGGCGACTTCCCGCATCTTAGGTTCCAAATCTCATCGACCTCATTCCGGATTCCGTAGACCTCTCTTCTCGCGTCCAGGTCGCTCGTCCAAGTTTTCATTCTCCGCGGTTTCGATCAAACAAGGGCACGAGCTCCTCCAGGCTTTCCGTCGTCTCCGTCGACTCTTGCTTCCTCCGCATTTGGGTAACCATTTCCTCTCCCTTATAGTGACTCACTGTTAGTATAGCTTCCTTTTGATTTATGATTAGGCGTAAACTTGAAATTCCCTCCCTAGGTTTGCTATGGCTCCAAGGACCACCGCCGGCCTGGTCACTGGATGTGAGTTGGTTCGAACCGGGTTCTCACATGCCTCGGATGAGTTCAGAAACATCATCATCATGCTGGAGGAGGCTGGACTCACGTTTGTACTGGAGCACCCCTGCAAAATTCTGGATAAGGAAGTGATAGAGTTCTTCGCAATCGCCAAACTTCAGAATGAAGACTCTATCATCAAGAGTAAGGTTGCAGGTGCAAGGATCAAGATGTCTGCAAGGAAACTGACTCAATGCTTGCAGCTCTCCAGTTCTGAGCACGAGGATTATCTGGAGGAACATGATAGTGCCAGGACCCTTTTATTCTGTGGGCTAGCTAGGGGAACCAGATCGATAAAGAGAAAAGAAATGAATGTGGAGGGGAAACTCTTGTCCGACATCATTGGGAAAGTACTGATATGCAAACCCGGCTCACACGACCACATCTCAGCTGAGCTGTTCAAGATTCTTGTGGTGATAGTCTGCCGAAAGAGATTCAACTGGGGGGCCATGCTTTTTGAGAAGATTAAGGACACTCTCAGATCTCCAAGTTTTGGAAGAATCATCAGCCTATTTCTCAATCAGTTGAACGGAGATAGGTTCGACATGAGCAAAGGAGTTCCTTTGCATTATTTGAAGAAAATGGACTCCAGCGTATTTGACAGATGGGAGCGACTCATAGGGCAAGCTGCAGTGGTAGTAGAACAAGAAGAATCTCCTGCCGAGGACAACAGAACTTCAGCAGATTTCGTGGCAACACCCAGTGAAGTTCCTGACGCCCTGATTGCAGGAACTGAGGGGGAGGCTGTAACCGGTTCTGCAAACATCTTATCTGACATTTCTCTGATAGCTAAAGATGTTGTGGAGATGGTGGCAGATGAAGTAGCAGATGATGAGGAGGTTGAGAACGATGAGGCAGCTCTTATCGACGATGATCTGGGAGATGAGGTGGCTGATGAGGAGGAGGAGGAAGAAGTAGAAGAAGATGTGCACAACTCTGCCGATAAGCATGATCACTTGGAGACTGAGATAGAGGAAGAAGTACCAGAGAATGAGAAAGCAGCAGATTCTCAGGAGGATGCTGAGGTTCCATCTGAGGAACAAGCTCCTAAGCGGTCAGATGCAAGGATGGAGGGGGAGCAATCCTTTGTTCCCCCTATGGACTCCATACTACTATCCAGCTCTCCCAGTGCTTCTGCGGGGAGCCTGACCAGGGTCTGCCTGCAGCTCCTCCACTTCACGCAAACCTAGCAAACCACACTGTTAATTTTGTCCAAGGAATGCTTGATGAGCTCAAGGATACGTTTGAGAAATCGCACAACAAAGTGCTAAAGAGACTGCGGGAGTCTGAGGATCTCATTCTTAAGAATGTGGTTCAGATCAACCACAAACTAGATGTGATGGAAAAGAAATTTGATGAAAAATATACAGAGGCAGGCACAGCCGTATCTCTTCTCATGCAAGGACTGAAGAAGAATACTGATGATCTAGCTGTAGTCAATAAAAATGCACATATTGTGGCAGACAGCATACAAAAATTTGATGACAACATGGTAACGCTGAACGCAAATCAGAAATCTCTGCTGGATGACTTCAGTAAAACCGTGAAGCACATTGATGCCTCTTTGCATTCCTATACAAACTCTATAGCCGCCGAAGCCAAAAAGGGGGAGGAAGCGTATAACGCTAAGATGGCAGGGCTTCAAGAGTTAGTACTTCTAAACTTCGATCAGACCAATAGGTATGCCTTTCAAAACTACCACATCATAACTGCACCTTTAATCAACTTAATAAATAATAATTGACAAATACAAATTCGATAATTCGAATAGGTACGTGTTTGAAACGGCCCACTGGCTGGTAACAGAAGCATCGGGAATACATGTCCCTGTTGCTCCACCTGAGGATGAAGGCCGTGCTGGTACTACTGAGGGTGATATAAGGATTGAAGAAGTACAACTGGGTGAAGGCGAGTTGAAGAAAGCTGCGGAGAGGGCTGAAAGAAGAAGCTGGTTTGACCAAGATGCCTTAGCAAAAGCCAAAGGAAAAAGACAAATCAAAGAAGGAACTTCAAAGGAAACACCAGCTGAAAAGAAGATCAGATTGTCGGAGGAGGATGTGAGAAACGAAATATGGAGTCCTGTATCAAAGAGTATCATCTTGGACACCTTTGCATTACTACAAGGAGGGAAAGTCAAAAGGAATGACGTATATAGCCAATACGAGTGGGAGCAGCACAAAATGTATGAAGCCAAAAGAAACTTGTTCTTCAGAAGCAACACTGTGGCAAACAAAGCTCCCCCTCCGAGATACTATCCTAAGCCCAAGGAGTATTTTGAGTGACAAAGCAAAAAATTCTTAGCTCAGCAACTCAAAGAAGGCATAGCTAAGGACAAAGATCTGTAGGATGTTAGCCCTTGGGGTTATCTCATTTAAACTTTTGATTAAGTAAACTGTAAACATTTATGTGTGGATATTCACATTTATATATTCATGTGTGTGGTTTATTAATTGACTCTCACATTGGTTTGATTACGTCTGTTGTTCACTCTTCTAGTTTATGCATATTTTATCTGGAATGTTGAAATTCATCTTAGCTTAGTAGGATTTTGGCTTCGTCAAATAGGGGGAGATTGTTGGGTATTGTATCCACAATTACCTGGATTTGAGGAAGCCTCCTATCAAAGCTAAGATGAATTCACTATGTATTTAATGAATTTCTTCTAGTTGTGCTTGCAGTTATTCCATGCTAAGTACACACCAATGTCAGGGTGCAGTGGGTCAATATACACGGGTCTGTGCAATGTAATCCCTCATTGAGCAGATCAGTGTGTTGGCCTACGTGTACTCTCTCTATTGGGGTGTACTTAATTTCAAGTACAGGGCTATGATAAAGCTAGAGCAAACATGGAGCAAGGATGGGCCAAAAGACCATCTCACGGGTTGAAAGATGAGAATCGTCTAAGTGTAAATCGTCGAGAATCACTAAGTGATTCTCACCGATTCGTCGAGAATCACCAGTGATTCTCGACGAGTCGTCGAGAATCACTAGTTGATTCTTGCCGGGTTGGGCCGGCTGTCTCGACGCAGTCAGAAAAATCATCTAAGGCAGAATCGTCGAGAATCACCAAGTGATTCTCGCCGATCCGTCGAGAATGACTTTGCATTCTCGACGAGTCGGCGAGAATCCAAGGTGATTCCCACCGATTCTCCCCGGCCTCTATAACCTGTGCAGCAAGAATTCACTAAGTAGAATTCGGTGAGAATCGTAAGTGATTCTCGCCGATTCGTCGAGAATCACTCACGATTCTCGCCGAATTTGACTTGGGTATTTTTCCGACTCTATCTGGACCAGTCCACGACATCTGCGGGATTTTGAACCGGACTTTGGTCTTACTGCTGGTGGGGCCCACAACGGTCATCTCTTGACCTAGTGTATAAATACTCTGTATTTGTGAACAGTAAAAATACGGATTACAGATCGAAGAAAAAGAAGCCGCCGTCAAGCCCTAGATCGGAAGCGAGCTCGGCCGACCTTCTCCGCCTCTCACTAGTTGCTCGTCACCGTTGATCGGGGTTTTTGTTACCTCTCCCGGCGACAGAAGCCTAGTCGGGCACAGCGTCTCATGCGTCTATCCAGAGATCTTTTGTCTCTTGATTTGTGATCGGGAAACCTTCCCCATCCGAATCGATCGAGACGATCGATCCTAGTGTGACCGTTGGAAGACCTTGCCGACTTTGTTAAGAAGATTGGATCTACATAGCATCACCTCCTCTCTTGTTGAAGCCGTCGATCTAGAGAAGATTCTCTCCAAGAAAGATCTAGGGTTGTGAACTTTTCGTTGCCTACAAGAACAAGTAGTCTAACGAAAAGGGACACTTGGATCTTCACGTTGTTTGTATTTCTTACAAGCTATTTTCATTTTCTCTTTCATTATAAAGGACCGATTGGTCTATAGTTGTAGGGTTGGGTGCAACCCGTATTGTGGGAGTGTTGACTCCTACGTGTGGAAGGGTTCCTTACGTTAGTGCAAGGATTGGATTTCAATCCTGTGGGTGAAGTGACCGAGTCGTCCCTGGTTGGGAGATAGGTCGAAGGGGGAAAGTGGATGTACCCAAATCGGGGAACCACTATAAATTGCTTGTGTACTTTCTGTGCTGTGTGGTTTTGTTTTCTTGTGCAGGTAAAACTTTAATTCCGCACATACGCTGCAAAGACACCTATCCCCCCCATAGGTGTAAGTAGTTGACACTAGGTGGACTTTCAAACATGTTATGTTGAAAAATCTTTTGAATTTTTGCACTTACTCATGATTTTCTTTCTACGTTTTTCACTCATCTATCATCCATTTTTCTCTCTTTTTAAAATATTTGTAATGTTCACTTGTTATTAGTGTTGTAGATGTGAACAATAAAGACGCTTATATATTCGCTTTCTTGAAAAATCAAGTTTCTTTATTTTCTACCTTGTCTTTCAGCTCTTGAATTTTTCAAAGTTTTCCTAAAGATAGACTTAGGAGCATGAAAATAATTTAGGCCATCTCTTAACTCGTTTGAGCTTTTGCATTCCAAGCCATACAATCGTAACCGTTGCTAGCCACATTGTGCTTTCGTTTCTTTTGTAGTTCCACTTATTCTCTCAAAAGCCAAATAGCCTACACATACTGCCGCTTAAAATTTAGAGCTCTATTTATATCTTGCTAGTGCTTCTTATTTGCTGAAATGGTGGAGTTCTTATGTGGTTATCCTTCTCCTACAAAAGAAGTGCTAAAAAAGAAAAATGATGAAATGTGTATGGAAACAAAATGAAAAAAATAAAAAGATATCAAAATAAATTTGAGAATGCATTTTGACCCCTAACATTATATTTCAAAAACAATTGGGGTGTAAAAATTTATTTGTATTAGCATACATTTTTATGCAAAGCACTTTGTTTTAAGTGTGTTTTAACCCTTCACGTTTATCTTTTGATTTACGCACCTTAAACAAAAGCCTAAACTTACACCTAATGAAGTTCTATTAATTCATGCTTCTAATTTTATTTTTTAATTAAATAGCGAAAAACTAAATTGGTAAGCCTTTAGGTAGGAGTTTAGACTCGTGATTTAGATTGGGTGGGTATTAATTGTCTCTTGGATTTAAGTAGCAACTCAATGCATTTTTCATTCATCTTATTACTTGGATTTATTTTTTGCTAGAACTTGGGATGATTTATTTTTTTATTAGTAAAATGTAAAAAAATTTTGTCATGATGAAGTAAGAATTTTCGGTTTATTTTTCATATTTTTCCTAGTTCTAATTTCGCATCATACTCGTGCTCAACATAGCAAAATTGATTGATTAGTCCTTTTTATTTTTGCTATATCGTATGTGTTTGCTCGGGGACAAGCAAAATACTTTGTATGCGGGAATTTGATGATACTTAATTTAGTTTAAATTAATTGGGTAAATCTATGCATTCTCTTGTTTAAAATTGTATATTACATGAATCTTGGGCCTATAATTAGTTTCTTTTATGAAAATTATGCTAACTTAATTTATTTTCTTTTTTCAGGAATATGACACTTTCTAGTCATTTTCTACGTTTTGTACCGGGTCATGGGCGTGTACACAAGGTCACGGGCGTGTACACAAGTCACGGGCGTGTACACAAGTCACGGGCGTGTACTTTGGGCATGCAGCCAGAGTGGAATGAAGCAACAGTCTGAGGTTTTGTTTCTAGAAAAATCAACTTTACATGCCAATGGGTCACGAGCGTGTACTACTTACACGGGCATGTACTCTAAGCATGTAACCAAATTCATCGCAGATTCGCCCAGGTAAACGACATAAGAAGAATTCAACTAACACGTACGTCCCCTACACACGGGCATATCTCTGGGCTGTGTCCCGACAAGTCCTGAGAATTTACAGCAGCGCGACTTTTTCCCCTCCACCGTCATGCTGCAACTGACATACCCCTATTACACGGGCGTGTCACTAGGGCGTGTAACCCAACTTCCGTGCAGTTAACTCTCAGACTTTAATTTCATCCACCAAAATCAACATTGCTGACATGCCTCCCTACACGAACGTGTTAGGGGAGGGTGTATTTTCCGAAAAATTCTTATAAATAGCAGCAAGCTCCGAGTGTTCGGGGACCAGATTCAAGCCTTCTATAGAGCTGTTGGGAGTTTATTTTTAGAATTTCTGTAAAATGTTTTCATGTTTTTACGATCAGTTTATCGTACTTGTAATCTTCTTGGAAACTCTATTTGCAATGTCTTTTAGTCCTTTCGGTAACTTCTTTCCAATAAGAAATAAAATAGTTTGATATTTCTTTTCTCTCCCTCTATCTTTTTTATTATGCATATTCTTAACATGATTTTCATTTCATACATTCTTATGGGTAAGTAAATCCTCATTAGTACTTGATCGCGATGATCTGAGGACAAGTTGATCAAGTTATGATGTTCTAACATTCTTTCTCTTTTTAAAGTATCGACCTTAAATTTACTCTTGATTTAAATATAACGGGACTATATTATCGATATATAGTTTCCGTTTAAGTTTTCATTCTTAGCTAACCAAAAGGCTTGTAGTTTGAATTGATCGCCAAAGAGTAAAGAGAGTTAAATGTACCTCTCGAGAGATAATGACGTAAATCTTCTGGATTGGAGTCCAAACTAATAGTTGGGTTCACCACTTAAGGCGATCTTTAGGCATCTGAATACGGGACAAGAGTTCAGTTGGATCTTCCTAAACTCAGTTGGGCACATCTCCGAGAGGAGCGTGTTCAAGCTTCGAGAACCTCTAAGGTCAAGCTGCCGTTTACTTTATTAAGATTTAGTTTGTTATTGTATTTTTATTAGCCTCTGCCGATGTGATTCAAAATTGAGTACTAATCATTTCTCCTTAAATCTGAACCCCTTTTTTTATAACATGAAATTTAGTTAAGTAAATCAACCCAAAATAATCATTTGATTAAATAATAGTAACTCCTCAAAGTAGAAGTAATCAATCCTCCCTGTGAAATACGACCTTAATATTGAGCTTGAATATCCTATGCTATAAATAATAAGGTATACTTGCCTTTATCGAATATAGATTTGAAGAATATCATTTTCATCTTCTCTCTTTCATAAAACACCTCCGTGATTTTCTCCATCAATGAGGAGTTGGGGTTTGTAGAAATGATGAATGCTATAAACTAACTTCGTGATATGGTACCGCCGAGGTGGAGCTGCCGAGAAGAACTTGGCTAACCCTGAAATGGGCGAGTGAGAGGAGGCTGAAGGGCCTTGTCGTGACCCTGAACTTGAGAGTTTTGGGAGATCAGATTGAAGTTCGGGATGGGGATGTCCCTAGCACCTCCCCCTATGAGTACAAGATTGGGGGTAGGAACCCGAGGCGACTCACTAGCCTGCAACTTCAGCAGTAAGGAGCCCAATCCAGTAGCACTAAAGGGAGGTGATAGGTTTCTTGCGTGGCCTTTCGGAGATGATTAGGGGAGTGAGTCACCGCGAGTAGAGTCTACTCACGATACAGATGTTTCGATACCATTCTTGTGAGTGTCTGAGTCGCCAGGAAGGTCGATGATCTCTTTTCTTTTTGGTTCAGTGGCTGGCTTAGAGGATCAAGTGACACTATGATCTGGGGTAGAGGCCAGATCACGGTAGACCAACTCGGCAACTTTTGGGGTAGATTTGGCCTTCTTGGCGGGCTTGTGTTTTGGTGACTCGCGCGGCAAAGGACTGGGCGACAAAGAGACCAGTTCAGTAGTGCGAGCAGCATTGAGCTCCCGGGCACAACTAAGCCTCTCTTGGATCTCCTTGGAGAGAGGCATCTCGGCAGAATCATAGTAAGGGGAATAGCAAGAGTCACCCCTAGGCAGCCAGGTATATTTATAGCCGCTTGTGGACCCCACCAAAAGATTCTCTCTGGCTCCTGCCGTACTGGCCGGATTTTGCGGGGTTGGATGATTTTTTTTCAGAGCTTGGGGCAACCTCGCAAAGTGTGGGGATTGTATACAACCCCATATCCGGTGAGTGGGATCGACATGAGACAGACTAGCCAAATCAGGTAGTCCAAGTCTCAAGCAAGTCGAAAGGGAGGCGAGAACTTTACAACCTCACCGACTTGCCCAAGAAGGGTGGAGCCAGTGTGGGGCAAGTGGAGCACGTGGGCTTGCACTCGCCCCTATTTCTTGGCAAGTGGCATACGAGTGGGGCAGGCCATGCCTGCACTCGCCTAGGGATAGAAGAAGACGGCGAGTGCCAGTCCCATCGGGCACTCGCTGCCTAGGATGTGGGCTTGCACTCGCCCAGGGCTAGAAGAAAGCCGCAAGTGCCAGTCCCATTGAGCACTCGCCGTCCCAGGCGAGTGCATGTTTTTTGGGGCCACTCGCTCAGTGAACTATGTTGTATTTTTACCGTTTCACCCCCATTGGCCTTCCCATAGCCTTTCAAAATAGCCGAGTTTTACAGTTGGCAGGCCGACCTGGACTGCATATAGCTGTTCCAAATGTTGGAAGTATGTTGTTGGCAGACCAAGTTAAAAAACAATAAATAGACCCACGGGGGTACCTAAGAAGGCAAGCTTCCAAGTATTCCAATCTTCTTACTCTCTTATCTTTAGTGCTTTCTGAGGTTCCCTTAGCTCAGCACAGGCTAAGGAGGGGAAGCACTCTAAGATCTTTTGGGTGTGTGGTGGGACCTCTAAGATGGAGCCTTGGATCGGTCCTAATTCTAAGTCTTTGGTCGTTCAAGCTTGCTAGGGAGAAGTAAGTGTGCGGTCACCCCATCCACAAGGATTCGAACTTCATGGAAGCCGAATTTTGGGTTTAATAATGCCAACATAGACCCACTTTGGATTGTGGCTATACAAGAATAACTGAACCAGTTCAAGAGATGCAAGGTATAGAAGCTGATTCCCAGACCACAAGGACTTAACATCATTGCAATCAAGTGGATCTATAGGAATAAACTTGATGAAAATGGTGTTATAATCAAGAATAAACCAAGGATGGTGGCCAAGGGATACAGACAAGTGGAAGGTATTTATTTTGATCAAACCTTTGCACCAGTAGCTAGATTGGAAGCTATAAGGATATTCCTTGCATATGCTGCATATAAAGAATTCAAGGTCTACCAAACAGATGTATAGTCAGCTTTCTTAAATGGTGACCTGAAAGAGTATATCAATGTTGAGAAACCATCAGGTTGTGTTAACTCTAACTCTCCTAATTATCTAATCTAGCTTAGAAAAGCTGTGTTTGGGTTAAAGTAAGCCCCCATGACATGGTATGAAACCATGTCTAGTTTTCTCATTGAAAACAAATTCTCAAGGGGAAAGATAAAAAAGACATTATTCCTTAGTGAAGTCAAGGGTAAGATCATTCTAGTCCAAATTTATGTAGATGATATAATATTTCGGTCTACTGATGGTGGCCTCTGCAAGAAGTATGTTAAACTTATGCAAGGGAAGTTTATTGGGCCTCCAAGTTAGACAATTAGAGGATGGTCAATCCATCTCTCAGTCTAAGTAGACAAAGGAGTTATTTAAAAAATTTGGAATGGATAATGCATCCATAATGAAAACTCCTATGGGTCAAATATATCAATAAATAAGGATGAGATAGGGAAACCTATTGATGAAACCTTGTATAGAGACATAATTGGCTCCCTCCTCTACCTTACTATAAGTAGGCCAGACATTATGTATGCTACATGTGTTTGTGCTATGATCCTAGGCTAGCCCGAAGGAATCTCATTATTCTACAACAAAAAGAATTTTGAGATATCTCAAGGGCACACCTATTCTTGGCCTATGGTACCCTAGGAATAATCACTTTGAACTAGTTCGGTATTCAGATGCAGACTTTGCAGGTTGCAGAGTGTGAAAAATGAGCAAGAAAATGGCTAATAGGTAATAAACTACAAATTTTATTACACCAAAAAGATAATCATTACATAGGTATGCCCCCTTATTTATAGAAATTGAGGGAGATGAGAGAATACAATAATCAATATGGGACTAAATACAAGTCAGGCGGCTTATACGATTTGACATGGTAAAAAAGCACACTATACAATGAATAACTGAACACCCAGTGGCAACTAAGTAAAACTTCCACACTTCCAGGGAAGATCGCTGGTACAGGCCGCTAGACCGCAATTGCAGGTTGCCACCAGACCGCAGTTGCGACTAACCGTCTGCTACTGTGGCTTCATCCAGACCAGTGCGACTAACCTCCAGACTACTGCGGCTATCCTTCATCCTACTACTATAGCTACACCCAGACCACTATGGCTATCCTCCAGACCGCTGCTGCGGCTTACACCTAGGGCACTGCTGTGATTACCCCTTAGACCGCCGCTGCCGCTGTCCTCCTGACTGCTAGCTGAGGTTCACCACCAGACCGCTAAGCCAAACCACTAGGGCACTGAGAGAGGAAGACTACTGCAGTTAGGCATAATATCGCGTAATCTCCTCAAGATCTACCAGGACGCTGAGCCAAACTGCTAATCCACTAAGAGTGGCTGACCGCTATAGTTAGACATAAGACCGCCCAGTCTCCTCAAGCTCCAACACTCCCCCTAAAGCTGGAGTATATATATCTACCATGCCCAGCTTACTACAAACCTCCTTAGAAGGAGTAACTGGCTTGGTGAAGAAATCATTAAGTTCTCTCTCTGAGTTAACAAACGGAGTGCAGATCTAATTCTTCAAAATCTCCTCTCTAATGCAATGGCAATCAACCTCAATATGCTTTGTCCTCTCATGAAAGACAGGATTCCTTGAAAAATATATGGTTGCCTTGTTGTCACAGAACATTGGCAGTGGATGATTATAAAGCTCTCCAAAATCAAGCATAAGTGCCCGTAATAACTTCAGCTCGCAAGTAGTTAGGGTCATGCTCCTATACTCAGCTTCTGCACTTGACCTGGATACAACATCTTATTTCTTACTCTTCCAGCTAACCAAATTCTGGCAAAAACAAGTATATGACCCAGATATGGAATTCCTATATGTTGGGTATTTTATCCACAATAACCAGGATTTGAAGAATGGTCAAGTTAAGCTAAGATGAATTGTCATCATATTTGATGTTTCTTTTTGAGATATGTTCTTGCAGGTCTCCATTTCTAAGTACACATCAATGACAGATTACAGTGTGTCAGTGAATAAAGGACAATACAGTGTAATCCTTCATTGTGTGGGCCAATGTATTGACTCATGTGTAATCTCTCTATTGAGGTGTACTTCTGTTCCAAGCATAGGAGAAGGATAAAGGAAGGACAGAGACTTGGTTCACAAGGACTGAAATTTTACCTAAGTAAAATTCGGCGTGTATGGTAAGGGATATTCGTCGAAATCGTCAAGTATATTCATTGATACTCGTTGAATTCGTCATGTATACTCACTAGCACTCGTCGAGTTAGTCATACGTACTTGGTGAAATCTCTTCGAATTGGAAAAATAGTCAAGTAAAATTCGTCGAGTATAATCAAGTATACTTGTCAAAATCGTCAAATGTATCTAAAGATACTCGTTGAATTTGTCGAATATACTTGACGATACATGCCAAATTCGCCGAATTATACCGACATTACATGTAACGTCCCAATTCGCGCTAGGCCCCTTGTGCGCGTTTTTGAGTCAGGAGAGCTGACTTGGGCCCAGGGAGTGCTGGCAGCTAGGCTTACACTTGTGTACGGGAGGAGAAATTGATCCAGAGAAGGACATGGGTGGTGACACGGGCTTGTCCATACCCGCGTGGTACTCTGGTGTCTTTGCGTCTGATTTGTGAAATTTACAGAGAAGGACACGGGTGGTGACACTGGTAGTGACACGGGCATGTCCCTACTCGTGTGTGTTTCACACGAGCGTGTACATAACCGTGTGGCTCTCTGGCAACGATGCAGATTCCTTTCTTTGTTTACAAAGGAGTACACGGGTAGATAAACGGGCGTGTCCCTACCCGTGTATCTGTGTGTGTTCATCGAGCAGAGATCGACTAAAAGTGTCGACTGAGTTTACCGAGCAGGATATGGGTAGTGACACTGGCATGTCCCTACCCGTGTGCGTGTGTGCGTATTCTTTGAGCGGATCTCGACAAATCGATGACCGTGTTCCTCCCGAGCAGGACACAGGTAGTGACACGGGCGTGTCCATACCCATGTGCATCCATGCAGCAGTTCGATGTTCATCGAGCGAAGCTCGACGAATCGTCGGCCACGTTCCTCACGAGTAGGACACGGGTAGTGATATGGGCTTGTCCCTACCAGTGTCGTTCAATTCCGTGTTTTGATGAATTTTCTGGCCGCGTCGTTCTGAAGGGACTCATTTACTAATTGATTGGTGGTCCAATGAGAGGTCGACATGTGGCTATGCAGTTACCCACTTCCACATAAAAAGGGAAGAAAAACCCTAGCCGTTTCAACTCTTCCTTCCAAACCATTGCTGTAGAAAACTGTTGGAGAGGAAGAAGGTGTTGGAGACGATCATTCCCGTGAAGAACTAACACCGACCGAGTAGAAGAAGATGCCGCCAAGAAGGATGACAAGATCCATTGCTGGAAATGGTGGAAATGCCGGAAATGAGGTGAGCTTCCTACCCTCTCCCTTGGTGCTAGATCTATAGTTATTTCTAGGAGAGATATCGACTCAGAAGAGTCTTGATTTGTGAGATGAAGATTTCCTAGGAAAAGACCATTCTAGGGCTTGTGCTTTAAGGATATTAATGTCTTCAACCTTTCCCCTCTCCTTGAGTAGATGGGGGGTTTTGTTCGTGGTGATAAAATGGTCTTATGAGGGTGAATAAGGGTCGCAGAAGTTGTGTGCATGGGTTGAACATATGGCTTGATGAAGAAGATGAACCGATGTCATTCATCTTGCTTTAAGATGCGTGCAAAATCTGTTTTATGCATGCAGCTGCCTTCGAGACCATTTTTAGACATGATACGGCCAGATCTGGGCTTTCAACTAAACACGAAAGTCGTAGCCCTTGGAAATACCTTTCCAACGAATGTTTAAACGTCTTCACCAAATTCTTGTAGCCTCGGGAATATCCATTTTAATTTGTTGTATAGTAATTATTCCTGCACATGTAATTCGTGTGTCTGTTTTGTATCTGCTTTGGGATTGTGGAGAGATTGTGGTACAGTAACGTTGATGTCTCGTTGAGTTCAGATTATAGTGATAAAATTATATTAATGACTTCTGTTGGATTGGTCTTCAATGAACAAATGGTGTAGTAAAGTGCACTTGATTAAGTGATTTGGTGAAAGTTAGTGAACGGATGGATTGACGAGTTTGGATGGTCGGAATGATTTAAGTATGTGAAATATTGAGCACGTACTTGATAATGGTGATGTGTTGAATAATGATGAGTTTGACTTGAACATGTTGAATATAATTGGTAATGACTGTTATGAACAAATGGTTGTGGTCTCTAGATGATGGATGTGTGAAGTACCCTTACCCTGATAATGAACCCTTAAGTACTTTGGGGGCACGGGTTGTGAAAGGGTGTGGGTGCGGGGTTGACCGCACCAGTTTGGTAATGTTGAGAAGAGACATAAGTGGATGGTTGGGCTTGGTCCTCGGTGCACATTCCCGAGGCTCCTTCCGTGCCACGATGATTCACACTCACGGGAGTTGGAAGATATACTTTGGACGGTTTGGCTGTGTACTCGGTGCTCATTCTCGAGGACCACACCGTGCCACGAAATACGCCAGGTTGGGTTGTGTTCTTGGTGCACATCTACCCGAGACCCCTTCTGAGTCGTAATACGCATGCGAGCTCCGCTGTTGTGTTCTTAGCATTGAGGCGTAGAAATGCCTAGGCCAGGTAGTGTGGATGCCCACCTAGTAGTGGAGATGTCCGCTCTACTATCACCATCCGGCCACGACAGATGATGCCTGAGAGGTTAGCTACCTGCTCGAATAGTGGGAACTACAAGTCTGTGTCGACATAGCAATTGCATATGTGCAATCATGGGTGAGTCATTCCATCACATTCATACCATGAAATACATTTCATACACAAGATCCTCATTGTATAAGTTTGTATGGGCACTCCTATACGATGAGTTACTTACTGTTAAGCCGATCCTTAACTTATAAGTTTGTATGGGCATTCTTATAAGTTGAGTTACTTCCTGTCGTAGTTTTACACTTTTCATATACTATTGTAGATGATAGAACTGCTAGACTAGAATGTTTACTCGTTCATTATACTGCTGATATACTTGATATTGCTTACTCTATACCACCTATTTGTACTACAGCTTTATGTATATATATTGTACCCTTGTTCCTTTCTCCGCCCGGTGCCGAGGAGTCGCCCGGGGGAGTGGATGTGATAGCAACTTAGTCTTTATGACTAACGGTTGCTACGTCTTCCTTTTTAGGAGGAAACCCCGCAGACAAAGCAACAGCAGGTTATGAAGCAAGACAGTCAGGCCTGGACGACAGGGCCTCAAGGGACGGTGCCTTTACAACCGTCAATGACCGATATGAGTTGAGAAACTCATGATGTAGCCCCTTTGGGCAAGTTTTACCCGTACGCTGATATCTTAGAAGCTTGTTGTAGCTTCTTTTATATGTTATACTTTTGAACTATATACTTATGTGTGGATTTGGCTTCATATTATATGCTTGGTTGGGTTGGCAATGTTTGATATTGGTTATAGCCAGCAGGATAAACATCTTGTAGTACAGGTTAGCCTATGTTCTAACGCTACCATAAGGCGGCTGTTCTGGGCATAAGACTCCTCTCATGCCGTGTTTTGTGTTCCAGGAGGGGGGGCGGGGGTCTTACAAATGGTATCAGAGCTTGCTACGATCATGCACTAAAGAAGTCATTCAATAATGGTTCCACCCCAATTCGACTAGTCAATTTGGGGACAAACTCACTTAGTGGAAGCAGTGATGTGCCCATATGTAATTCACACTAAGTATGTCCAACTTTGACCTACGATTAGCCAACCTGACCTTAGGTTTGTACTCTACGTGTAGATCCCAGTGCATGTTGAGCCAGTGGGGGCACCATTCGTACCCACACAGTTTTAGCAATCCAAGCCATGAGTGATAGCCAAGCCAAGCCGCCGGCCTATAGGCGGCGGGGACGAAAGCCCGGCAAACGGGCTCCAATTGGGTGAGCACATTTCGAGCTCTCTCCCCTCCTGCCTATCTTGGGACAGAGTCGGCAGTGCGTACGGAAGAATGGCTCGACACCGTGCAATAACTGCTATCAGGATTAGATATCCGAACAATATGGCAGTGACCCTGGTAGTGACACTCTTGGAACTGTATGCCAAGAGGTGGTGTAAGTCCCTCATGGGCTCCACCTTTAAAGGGCAAGTTTATAGGGAGATTAGCTGGAGCGAGTTCTCAAGAGCCTTTTTAGAGCACTTCATTCCCTCGTCTGCTCGAGATGAACTCGAAGAGAGATTTTTACAACTGAAGAAAGGATCGAAGTCGGTTACAGAGTATCAATGAGAGTTCAACCATCTTGCGAGATTTTCTGACTCATATAACTTGGATGACAGAGGGTATGCTAAGCGCTTCTACAAAGGGCTACGGGACCCCGTGAGGTAGGCCCTTTTGTTTATAGTGGACTACAGCTTGGCGGAAATAATTGACATGGCAAGAGGCTAAAAGCAGACCACTTGGGAAGTGGTAAGAGACCTGTTGAGGGCGTGATGGAAGCTGGCCCTAGCAATAGAAGGAGAAATGACTACGGAGGAGGAAGAGAACATCAGAGAGGGGGCAGGCATTTCCACCGGAATTTTATAGTGGAGCACCCGATTCTACAGCCGCCAGCATTGCCTCCACCTCCACAGCTTTAACAGTTTCAACAACCCGAGGGGCTGAATGAGCGAGTGTGCTTCCAGTGCAACCGGGCCATATCCGACATTTCTGCCCGTAGCTGTTTGGGAATGCTCCTCCTACACTCCCTCTGGTAGCTCCGCGAGGGCGAGGACATATGCATGGTCGAGGACAAGGACCACAAGGAGGCAACCCCGGACCTAATCGAAATTAGGTGTTCACGCTGGACATGACACAAGAGCGGAACCCTCAGGAGGTCATTGCAGGTATGTTACAGTTAGTTATCATATCTTCATTATTAACCTTAAGTTGCTTAAGACGTAGTAGATATTTAGTTTTGAGTATTGCTATTGGTACTTAGGCACCATGGTGGTCGGCGGGAAACCAGCCTATACCTTATTCGACACCGGTGTCTCGCACTTGTTTGTGTTTGCAGACTTCATTAAAGACCTAGATGGAGTGCAATACTTCACTAGTATTGCTCGAAGAGTACGACTCCCAAACGGCTCTGAGATGGCCGAAACCGCCAAATGCGAATTGGAGATACTCATCGGGGGAAAGACCTTTGATACCCCTGCCACAATTTTGAGAATGCCAAAATTCGATCTCATTCTGGGCATGACATGGTTGGATTGGCACTACACAAGAATTGACTGCACGAAGAAGAGAATTTACTTGAGACATGGGGACACTGATGTCATCTTTCAAGGTATAAAATTTGCACCTCATTTGTTATTATCTTCGATTCAGACCTTGAAAGCTCACATGAGAGGGGATGAAGTTTACATAATATGTTTCGAATTGAAAGAGAGGACAATAGATATTAAGGATGTGTGAGTAGTGCGGGATTTTCCCAAGGTATTTCCTGAGAAATTGCCATGATTACCCCCGCATCGAGAGGTGGATTTTCAAATTAAGCTAGTATCGGGTGCCAAGCCCGACTCCAGGACCCCTTACCGAATGGCCCCGAAGGAACTCGCAGAGTTTAGAGTTCAGTTGCAAGAACTGGTTGAATCATTATTTTTTCGCCCCAGCTCATCACCTTGGGGAGCCCCTGTTCTCTTCGTTAAAAAGAAGGATCGAATATGCATAAACTATCGGGAGCTCAACCGACTAATAGTACGGAACACCTATCTGCTAGCCCAGATCGACGAGTTATTCGACCAATTGGTAGGAATGCATTGGTTTTCCAAGTTGTATTTGCACTAGGGGTATTATCAGTTGAGGATACAAGAGGAGGACATTCAGAAAACGGCTTTTAGCTCAAGGTACGGTTTGTATGAGTTCACCGTGATGCCGTTTGGGCTCACAAATGTCCCTTCAGCTTTCATGAGCTTGATGAACAAAGTGTACGAGCCTTATCTAGATATCTTTGTCATCATTTTCATCGATGATATTTTGGTTTACTCAAAGGCAGAGGAAGAACATGTCGAACATCTGACCTTGGTTTTGAGGAAGCTAAAAGAGCACGTCTTGTTTGCCAAGTTTTGCAAGTGTGAATTCTGGCTCCAAGAGGTTGCCTTCTTGGGCCATGTGCTCAGTGTGGCTGGGCTAGCTGTTGATCTGGCCAAAGTGCATGCCGTGAGGGAATGGTCGCCCTTGAATTCATCGGCTGATGTGTAGAGCTTCCTTGGACTTGTCGGGTACTATCGCAAGTTTGTAAAAGGGTTCTCAAAGATTGCCCTTCCTCTTACTACTCAGACGAAGAAAGGTGTACCATATGAGTGGACACCCCAGTGTGAAGCTGCGTTCTAGGAATTGAAGGAAAGACGTACATACGCACCCATCCTAGCCCTTCCATCCAGGAAGGAAGGATTTCAAGTTTATACTGACGCATTGTATCAAGGGATGGGAGAGGTATTGATGCAGCACGGGCATGTGATTGCATATGCTTCAAGATAGTTGAAGAAGCAGGAAATCAACTTCCCAGTACATGATTTGGAATTGGGAGCAGTGGTGTTCGCCTTGAAGGTTTGGAGGCAATATCTTTATGGCATGCACTGCGAAATCTTTTCGGACCAAAAGAATTTAAAGTACGTTCATACTCAGATGGAATTGAATTTGAGATAGCGGCGGTAGTTAGAGTTTTTATGCGATTATAAATTCACCTTGAACTACCACCCCGGAAAAGCAAATTCTGTAGCTGATGCTCTGAGCAGAAAGTTACCGGAATTGAACTCTGAGTCCCGATTGATGAGAATGATGTTAGCTCGGATGCTCGAAGAGATGGAGATTACCCTAATATATAAAGACAATCGGAAGGGTATACAGAGTACTTAACCATGATGAGCATAGTCTGTGATATTAGAGACTGAATCTGGGCGGAGCAAGGAAAGGATGCGGCTCTGGCCCCGGCAATCAAGTCAATTGAAGATGGGACTACTGACGAGTATTCCCTAAAAGACGGCCTCGTTCATCTCTGTGTCTGGCTCTACATTCCCAAAGGCAGTAAAATTCGAGAAGATATCCTGAGAGAGGCATATTGCACTCAGTATTCTGTGCATCCCAGGATTGCAAAGATGTACGCCGACATGCGGAAGACCATGTGTTGGCCGGGAATTAAGAGGGACGTAAAATATTTTATTATGCACTGCAAGGCCTATCAAAGGGTGAAGGCGGAATGCAAGAGCCCCAGTGGATTACTACAGTCATTGCCCATCCCCAAGTAGAAGTTCAAGGATATCTCTATGGACTTCATCCACGAATTGCCTCGCTCACGCTCAAGGAATGATTCAGTGTGGGTAATCGTCGACCTCCTGACAAAGGTAGCCCGGTTTATTCCTATGAAGAAAGAAGCTCACGCGGATGTTTTGGTACGCCTCTTTGTTGAGCAGTTTGTACGGTACCATGGCGTGCCAAAGATAATTGTTTCTGACCGAGATGGTCAGTTTACTTCTAAAGAATGGAGGGCAGTACAGACCTACTTTGGTTCACGCCTTACCTTTAGCATAGCATTTCATCCTCAGACGGACGGGCAGTCTGAGAGGACCATCAGAACATTGGAGGACCTATTGCGACTGTGTGTGTAAGATAGAGGAGAGTCGTGGGAAAGGCTCTTACCCCTGGTGAAATTTTCATATAACCAATAGAACTTTGGAAGATCTATTGAGGTTGTGTGTGTTGGATCGAGGAGAGCCGTGGGAAAGGCTCTTACCTCTAGTAGAAATCTCATACAACAATAGTCACCAGGCCAGTATCAGGATGGCACCCCCATGAAGCCCTTTATGGAAGAAGGTGTAGAACCCCCTTGTCATGTGTACAAGATGAAGACCCAAAAGTTTTAGAAATTGAGTACATCGATGATACCGATGGGGTTGTTAGACTAATACGGGACCGCATGCTTGAGGCTCAAAGTCGGCAGGCGAAATATTATAATGCAAAGCATCGGACGGTAGAATTTCAAGTGGGTGACAAAGTGTTCCTAAATATCTGGCCAATGCATGGAATGTCACGGGTATGTGGTATGAAGAAGCTCAGCCCAAGGTACGTTGGGCCTTACAATATATTGGAAAGGATTGGTCCTTTGGCCTATCGGTTGGAGTTACCGCCAGAGCTTGAGAATCTTCATGATGTATTCCTTGTGTCGTCACTCCGGAAGGCGTTGTTGTGGCCCGATCAACATATTCCCACTATTGATGGAGAAGTAGCAACCGATAGATCTGTACGACTAGAGCCGGTGCGGATAGTAGACAATAAGACAAGGATTTTATGCCACAAGAGTGTTCCTTTGGTAAAGGTGTTGTGGTCTAACCATGGGAAGGAGGAGTATACATGGGAGCCGGTGGACTTGATGCAAAAGCGCTACTCGGAGTTGTTTCCTCCAGGTAATTTTAAAAGCATATTTTATTTTATTTCATGCTTTTCTCTCCCCATAGACTTTGCCTGATTTCGGGGACGAAATCTTTTATTTTAATTATAGGATTTGTAACATCCCAATTCGCGCTAGGCCCCTTGTGCGCGTTTTTGAGTCAGGAGAGCTGACTTGGGCCCAGGGAGTGCTGGCAGCTAGGCTTACACTTGTGTAAGGGAGGAGAAATTGATCCAGAGAAGGACATGGGTGGTGACACGGGCGTGTCCATACCCGCGTGGTACTCTGGTGACTTTGCGTCTGATTTGTGAAATTTACAGAGAAGGACACGGGTGGTGACACTGGTAGTGACACGGGCATGTCCCTACTCGTGTGTGTTTCACACGAGCATGTACATAACCGTGTGGCTCTCTGGCAACGATGCAGATTCCTTTCTTTGTTTACAAAGGAGTACACAGGTAGATAAACGGGCGTGTCCCTACCCGTGTATCTGTGTGTGTTCATCGAGCAGAGATCGACTAAAAGTGTCGACTGAGTTTACTGAGCAGGATATGGGTAGTGACACTGACATGTCCCTACCCATGTGTGTGTGTGTGCGTATTCTTTGAGCGGATCTCGACAAATCGATGACTGTGTTCCTCCCGAGCAGGACACAGGTAGTGACACGGGCGTGTCCATACCCGTGTGCATCCAAGCAGCAGTTCGATGTTCATCGAGCGAAGCTCGACGATTCGTCGACCACGTTCCTCACGAGTAGGACACGGGTAGTGATATGGGCTTGTCCCTACCAGTGTCGTTCAATTCCGTGTTTTGATGAATTTTCTGGCCGCGTCGTTCTGAAGGGACTCATTTACTAATTGATTGGTGGTCCAATGAGAGGTCGACACATGGCTATGCAGTTACCCACTTCCACATAAAAAGGGAAGAAAAACCCTAGCCGTTTCAACTCTTCCTTCCAAACCATTGCTGTAGAAAACTGCTGGAGAGGAAGAAGGTGTTGGAGACGATCTTTCCCGTGAAGAACTAACACCGACCGAGGAGAAGAAGATGCCGCCAAGAAGGATGACAAGATCCATGGCTGGAAATGGTGGAAACGCCGGAAATGAGGTGAGCTTCCTACCCTCTCCCTTGGTGCTAGATCTATAGTTATTTCTAGGAGAGATATCGACTCAGAAGAGTCTTGATTTGTGAGATGAAGATTTCCTAGGAAAAGACCATTCTAGGGCTTGTGCTTTAAGGATATTAATGTCTTCAACCTTTCCCCTCTCCTTGAGTAGATGGGGGGTTTTGTTCGTGGTGAGAAAATGGTCTTATGAGGGTGAATAAGGGTCGCGGAAGTTGTGTAGATGGGTTGAACATATGGCATGATGAAGAAGATGAACCGATGTCGTTCATCTTTCTTTAAGATGCGTGCAAAATCTGTTTTATGCATGCAGCTGCCTTCGAGACCATTTTTAGACATGATACGGCCAGATCTGGGCTTTCAACTAAACACGAAAGTCATAGCCCTTGGAAATACCTTTCCAACGAATGTTTAAACGTCTTCACCGGATTCTTGTAGCCTCGGGAATATCCATTTTAATTTGTTGTATAGTAATTATTCCTGCACATGTAATTCTTGTGTCTGTTTTGTATCTGCTTTGGGATTGTGGAGAGATTGTGGTACAGTAATGTTGATGTCTCGTTGAGTTCAGATTATAGTGATAAAATTATATTAATGACTTCTGTTGGATTGGTCTTCAATGAACAAATGGTGTAGTAAAGTGCACTTGATTAAGTGATTTGGTGAAAGTTAGTGAACGGATGGATTGACGAGTTTGGATGGTCGGAATGATTTAAGTATGTGAAATATTGAGGACGTACTTGATAATGGTGATGTGTTGAATAATGATGAGTTTGACTTGAACAAGTTGAATATAATTGGTAATGACTGTTATGAACAAATGGTTGTGGTCTCTAGATGATGGATGTGTGAAGTACCCTTACCCAGATAATGAACCCTTAAGTACTTTGGGGGCACAGGTTGTGAAAGGGTGTGGGTGCGGGGTTGACCGCACCAGTTTGGTAATGTTGAGAAGAGACATAAGTGGGCGGTTGGGCTTGGTCCTCGGTGCACATTCCCGAGGCTCCTTCCGTTCCATGATGAGTCACACTTACGGGAGTTGGAAGATATACTTTGGACGGTTTGGCTGTGTCCTCGGTGCCCATTCCCGAGGACCACTCCGTGCCATGAAATACGCCAGGTTGGGTTGTGTTCTTGGTGCACATCTACCCGAGACCCCTTCTGAGTCGTACTACGCATGCGAGCTCCGCTGTTGTGTTCTTAGCATTGAGGCGTAGAAATTCCTAAGCTAGGTAGTGTGGATGCCCACCTAGTAGTGGAGATGTCCGCTCTACTATCACCATCCGGCCACGACAGATGATGCCTGAGAGGTTAGCTACCTGCTCGAATAGTGGGAACTACAAGTCTGTGTCGACATAGCAATTGCATATGTGCAATCATGGGTGAGTCATTCCATCACATTCATACCATGACATACATTTCATACACCAGATCCTCATCGTATAAGTTTGTATGGGCACTCCTATACGATGAGTTACTTACTATTAAGCCGATCCTTAACTTATAAGTTTGTATGGGCATTCTTATAAGTTGAGTTACTTCCTGTCGTAGTTTTAAACTTTTCATATACTATTGTAGATGATAGAACTGCTAGACTAGAATGTTTACTCGTTCATTATATTGTTGATATACTTGATATTGCTTACTCTATACCACCTGTTTGTACTACAGCTTTATGTATATATATTGTACCCTTGTTCCTTTCTCCGCCCTGTGCCGAGGAGTCGCCGGGGGAGTGGATGTGATAGGCACTTAGTCTTTATGACTAACGGTTGCTACGTCTTCCTTTTTAGGAGGAAACCCCGCAGACAAAGCAACAGCAGGTTATGAAGCAAGACAGCCAGGACTGGACGACAGGGCCTCAAGGGACGGTGCCTTTACAACCGTCAATGACCGATATGAGTTGAGAAACTCATGATGTAGCCCCTTTGGGCAAGTTTTACCCGTACGTTGATATCTTAGATGCTTGTTGTAGCTTCTTTTATATGTTATACTTTTGAACTATATACTTATGTGTGGATTTGGCTTCATATTATATGCTTGGTTGGGTTGGCAATGTTTGATATTGGTTATAGCCAGCAGGATAAACATCTTGTTGTATAGGTTAGCCTATGTGCTAACGCTACCAAAAGGCGGCTGTTCTGGGCATAAGACTCCTCTCATGCCGTGTTTTGTGTTCCAGGAGGGGGGGCGGGGGTCTTACAATTGGTATCAGAGCTTACTACGATCATGCACTAAAGAAGTCATTCAATAATGGTTCCACCCCAATTCAACTAGTCAATTTGGGGACAAACTCACTTAGTGGAAGCAGTGGTGTGCCCATATGTAATTCACACTAAGTATGTCCAACTTTGACCTACGATTAGCCAACCTGACCTTAGGTTTGTACTCTACGTGTAGATCCCAGTGCATGTTGAGCCAGTGGGGGGCACACCCACCCCATTCGTACCTACACAGTTTCAGCAATCCAAGCCATGCGCGATAGCCAAGCCAAGCCGCCGGCTTATAGGCGGCGGGGACGAAAGCCCGGCAAACGGGCTCCAATTGGGTGAGCACATTTCGAGCTCTCTCCCCTCCTGCCTATCTTGGGACAGAGTCGGCAGTGCGTACGGAAGAATGGCTTGACATCGTGCAAGAACTGCTATCTGGATTAGATATCCGAACAATATGGCAGTGACCCTGGTAGTGACACTCTTGGAACTGTATGCCAAGAGGTGGTGTAAGTCCCTCATGGGCTCCACCTTTAAAGGGCAAGTTTATACGGAGTTTAGCTGGAGCGAGTTCTCAAGAGCCTTTTTAGAGCACTTCATTCCCTCGTCTGCTCGAGATGAACTCGAAGAGAGATTTTTACAACTGAAGAAAGGATCGAAGTCGGTTACAGAGTATCAATGAGAGTTCAACCATCTTGCGAGATTTTCTGACTCATATAACTTGGATGACAGAGGGTATGCTAAGCGCTTCTACAAAGGGCTGCGGGACCCCATGAGGTAGGCCCTTTTGTTTATAGCGGACTCCAGCTTGGTGGAAATAATTGACATGGCAAGAGGCTAGAAGCAGACCACTTGGGAAGTGGTAAGAGACCTGTTGAGGGCGTGATGGAAGCTGGCCCTAGCAATAGAAGGAGAAATGACTACGGAGGAGGAAGAGAACATCAGAGAGGGGGTAGGCATTTCCACCGGAATTTTATAGTGGAGCACCCGATTCTACAGCCGCCAGCATTGCCTCCACCTCCACAGCTTTAACAGTTTCAACAACCCGAGGGGGCTGAATGAGCGAGTGTGCTTCCAGTGCAACCGGGCCACATCCGACATTTCTGCCCGTAGCTGTTTGGGAATGCTCCTCCTACACTCCCTCCGGTAGCTCCGCGAGGGCGAGGACATATGCATGGTCGAGGACAAGGACCACAAGGAGGCAACCCCGGACCTAATCGGAATTAGGTGTTCACGCTGGACATGACACAGGAGCGGAAACCTCAGGAGGTCATTGCAGGTATGTTACAGTTAGTTATCATATCTTCATTATTAACCTTAAGTTGCTTAAGACGTAGTAGATATTTAGTTTTGAGTATTGCTATTGGTACTTAGGCACCATGGTGGTCGGCGGGAAACCAGCCTATACCTTATTCGACACCGGTGTCTCGCACTTGTTTGTGTTTGCAGACTTCATTAAAGACCTAGATGGAGTGCAATACTTCACTAGTATTGCTCGAAGAGTACGACTCCCAAACGGCTCTGAGATGGCCGAAACCGCCAAATGCGAATTGGAGATACTCATCGGGGGAAAGACCTTTGATACCCCTGCCATAATTTTGAGAATGCCAAAATTCGATCTCATTCTGGGCATGACATGGTTGGATTGGCACTACACAAGAATTGACTGCACGAAGAAGAGAATTTACTTGAGACATGGGGACACTGATGTCATCTTTCAAGGTATAAAATTCGCACCTCATTTGTTATTATCTTCGATTCAGACCTTGAAAGCTCACATGAGAGGGGATGAAGTTTACATAATATGTTTCGAATTGAAAGAGAGGACAATAGATATTAAGGATGTGCGAGTAGTGCGGGATTTTCCCGAGGTATTTCCTGAGAAATTGTCATGATTACCCCCGCATCGAGAGGTGGATTTTCAAATTAAGCTAGTATCGGGTGCCAAGCCCGACTCCAGGACCCCTTACCGAATGGCCCCAAAGGAACTCGCAGAGTTTAGAGTTCAGTTGCAAGAACTGGTTGAATCATTATTTTTTCGCCCCAGCTCATCACCTTGGGGAGCCCCTGTTCTCTTCGTTAAAAAGAAGGATCGAATATGCATAGACTATCGGGAGCTCAACCGACTAATAGTACGGAACACCTATCTGCTAGCCCAGATCGACGAGTTATTCGACCAATTGGTAGGAATGCATTGGTTTTCCAAGTTGTATTTGCGCTCGGGGTATTATCAGTTGAGGATACAAGAGGAGGACATTCAGAAAACGGCTTTTAGCTCAAGGTACGGTTTGTATGAGTTCACTGTGATGCCGTTTGGGCTCACAAATGTCCCTTCAACTTTCATGAGCTTGATGAACAAAGTGTACGAGCCTTATCTAGATATCATTGTCATCATTTTCATCGATGACATTTTGGTTTACTCAAAGACAGAGGAAGAACATGTCGAACATCTGACCTTGGTTTTGAGGATGCTAAAAGAGCATGTCTTGTTTGCCAAGTTTTGCAAGTGTGAATTCTGGCTCCAAGAGGTTGCCTTCTTGGGCCATGTGCTCAGTGTGGCTGGGCTAGCTGTGGATCTGGCCAAAGGGCATGCCGTGAGGGAATGGTCGCCCTTGAATTCAGCGGCTGATGTGCAGAGCTTCCTTGCACTTATCGGGTACTATCGCAAGTTTGTAAAAGGGTTCTCAAAGATTTCCCTTCCTCTTACTACTCAGACGAAGAAAGGTGTACCATATGAGTGGACACCCCAGTGTGAAGCTGCATTCCAGGAATTGAAGGAAAGACGTACATACGCACCCATCCTAGCGCTTCCATCCAGGAAGGAAGGATTTCAAGTTTATACTGACGCATTGTATCAAGGGATGGGAGAGGTATTGATGCAGCATGGGCATGTGATTGCATATGCTTCAAGATAGTTGAAGAAGCAGGAAATCAACTTCCCAGTACATGATTTGGAATTGGGAGCAGTGGTGTTCGCCTTGAAGGTTTGGAGGCAATATCTTTATGGCATGCACTGCGAAATCTTTTTGGACCAAAAGAATTTAAAGTACGTTCATACTCAGATGGAATTGAATTTGAGATAGCGGCGGTGGTTAGAGTTTTTATGCGATTATAAATTCACCTTGAACTACCACCCCGGAAAAACAAATTCTGTAGCTGATGCTCTGAGAAGAAAGTTACCGGAACTGAACTCTGAGTCCCGATTGATGAGAATGAGGTTAGCTCGGATGCTCGAAGAGATGGAGATTACCCTAGTATATAAAGACAATCAGAAGGGTATACAGAGTACTTAACCATGATGAGCATAGTCTGTGATATTAGAGACTGAATCTGGGCGGAGCAAGGAAAGGATGCGGCTCTGGCCCCGGCAATCAAGTCAATTGAAGATGGGACTACTGACGAGTATTCCCTAAAAGACGGCCTCGTTCATCTCTGTGTCCGGCTCTACATTCCCAAAGGCAGTAAAATTCGAGAAGATATCCTGAGAGAGGCATATTGCACTCAGTATTCTGTGCATCCCAGGATTGCAAAGATGTACGCCGACATGCGGAAGACCATGTGTTGGCCGGGAATTAAGAGGGACGTAAAATATTTTATTATGCACTGCAAGGCCTATCAAAGGGTGAAGGCGGAATGCAAGAGCCCCAGTGGATTACTACAGTCATTGCCCATCCCCAAGTAGAAGTTCAAGGATATCTCTATGGACTTCATCCACGAATTGCCTCGCTCACGCTCAAGGAATGATTCAGTGTGGGTAATCGTCGACCTCCTGACAAAGGTTGCCCGGTTTATTCCTATGAAGAAAGAAGCTCACGCGGATGTTTTGGTACGCCTCTTTGTTGAGCAGTTTGTACGGTACCATGGCGTGCCAAAGATAATTGTTTCTGACCGAGATGGTCAGTTTACTTCTAAAGAATGGAGGGCAGTACAGGCCTACTTTGGTTCACGCCTTACCTTAAGAATAGCATTTCATCCTCAGACGGACGGGCAGTCTGAGAGGACCATCAGAACATTGGAGGACCTATTGCGACTGTGTGTGTAAGATAGAGGAGAGTCATGGGAAAGGCTCTTACCCCTGGTGGAATTTTCATATAACCAATAGAACTTTGGAAGATCTATTGAGGTTGTGTGTGTTGGATCGAGGAGAGCCGTGGTAAAGGCTCTTACCCCTAGTAGAATTCTTATACAACAATAGTCACCAGGCCAGTATCAGGATGGCACCCCCATGAAGCCCTTTATGGAAGAAGGTGTAGAACCCCCTTGTCATGTGTACAAGATGAAGACCCAAAAGTTTTAGAAATTGAGTACATCGATAATACCGATGGGGTTGTTAGACTAATACGGGACCGCATGCTTGAGGCTCAAAGTCGGTAGGCGAAATATTATAATGCAAAGCATCGGACGGTAGAATTTCAAGTGGGTGACAAAGTGTTCCTAAATATCCGGCCAATGCATGGAATGTCACGGGTATGTGGTATGAAGAAGCTCAGCCCAAGGTACGTTGGGCCTTACAATATATTGGAAAGGATTGGTCCTTTGGCCTATCAGTTGGGGTTACCGCCTGAGCTAGAGAATCTTCATGATGTATTCCATGTGTCGTCACTCCGGAAGGCGTTGTTGTGGCCCGATCAACATATTACCACCATTGATGGAGCAGTAGCAACCGATAGATCTGTACGACTAGAGCCGGTGCGGATAGTAGACAATAAGACAAGGATTTTACGCCGCAAGAGTGTTCCTTTGGTAAAGGTGTTGTGGTCTAACCATGGGAAGGAGGAGTATACATGGGAGCCGGTGGACTTGATGCAAAAGCGCTACTCGGAGTTGTTTCCTCCAGGTAATTTTAAAAGCATATTTTATTTTATTTCATGCTTTTCTCTCCCCATAGACTTTGCCTGATTTCGGGGACGAAATATTTTATTTTATTTATAGGATTTGTAACATCCCAATTCGCGCTAGGCCCCTTGTGCGCGTTTTTGAGTCAGGAGAGCTGACTTGGGCCTAGAGAGTGCTGGCAGCTAGGCTTACACTTTTGTAAGGGAGGAGAAATTGGTCAAGAGAAGGACACGGGTGTTGACACGGGCGTGTCCATACCCGCATTGTACTCTTGTGTCTTTGCGTATGATTTGTGAAATTTCCAGAGAAGGACACAGGTGGTGACATTGGTAGTGACACGGGCATGTCCCTACTCGTGTGTGTTTGACACGAGCGTGTACAAAACCATGTGGCTCTCTAGAAACGATGCAGATTCCTTGTTGTGTTTCCTGAGCAGGACACGGGTAGAGACACGGGCGTGTCACTACCCGTGTATCTGTGTGTGTTCATTGAGTAGAGATCGACTAAAAGTGTCGACTGTGTTTCCTGTGAAGGATATGGGTAGTGACATGGGCATGTCCCTACCCATATGCATGTGTGCGTATTCTTTTAGAGAAGCTCAATGAATCGATGACCGTGTTCCTCCCGAGCAGGACACGGGTAGTGACACAGGCGTGTCCCTACTCGTGTGCATCCAAGCAGCAGTTCGACATTCGTCGAGCGGAGCTCGACGAATCATCGACCACATTCCTCCTGAGCAGGACACGGGTAGTGACACGGGCGTGTCCCTACCTGTGTCGTTTAATTTTGTGTTTTGACAAATTTTCTTATCGCGTCATTTTAAAGGGACTCATTACTAACTGATTGGCGGTCCAATGAGAGATCAACACATGGTTTTGTAGTTACCCACTTCCACATAAAAAGGGAAGAAAAAACCTAGCCGGTTCTACTCTTCCTCCAAACCATTTCTGTAGAAAACTGCTAGAGAGGAAGAAGGTGCTGGAGTCGATCTTTCCCGTGAAGAACTAACACCGACCGAGGAGAAGAAGATGCCGCCAAGAAGGATGTCAAGATCCATGGCTGGAAATGGTGGAAATGCCGGAAACGAGGTGAGCTCCCTACCCCCTCCCATGGTGCTAGATCTATATTTATTTCTAGGAGAGATATCGACTCAGAAGAGTCTTGATTTGTGAGATGAAGATTTTCTAGGAAAAGACCATTCTAGGGCTTGTACGCTAAGGATATTGAAGTCTTCAACCTTTCCCCTCTCCTTGAGTAGATGGTGGGTTTGGTTCGTGAAGAGGAAATTGTCTCATGAGGGTGAATAAGGGTGGTGGAAGTTCTGGACATGAGTTGAACATATGGCTTGATGAAGAAGATGAACCGATGTCGTTCATCTTGCTTTAAGATGCGTGCAGAAATCTGTTTTCTACACGCAGCAGCCTTCGAGGCTGTTTTTCGACATGGTATGACCAGATCTAGGCTTTTGACTAAACATGAAAGTTGTAGCCCTTGTAAATAACTTTCCAATGAATGGTTAAACGTCTTCACTGGATTCCTATAGCCTCATGAATCCTCCATTGAAGTTATTGTACAGTAATTATTCCTCACATGTAATTCTCGTGTCTGTTTTGTATCGTCTTTGGGATTGTGGAGAGATTGTGTACAGTAACATTGATGTCTCGTTGAGTTTAGATTATAAGTAATCGTGATAAAATTATATTAATGACTTTTGTTGGATAGGTACTCAATGAACAAATAGTGTAGTAAAGTGCACTTGATCAAGTGATTTGGTGAAAGTTAGTGAACGGATGGATTGACTAGTTTGGATGGTCTGAAAGATTTAAGTATGTGAAATATTGAGGACATACTCTATAATGGTGATGTGTTGAATAATGATAAGTTTGGCTTTAACATGTTGAATATAATTGGTAATGATTATTATGAATAAATGGTTGTGATCCATAGATGATGGACGTGTGAAGTACCCTTACACTGATAATGAACCCTTAAGTACTTTGGGGGCACTGGTTGTGAAAGGGTGTAGGTGTCGGGTTGACCGCACCCGTTTGGTAATTTTTAGAAGAGACGTAAGTAGATGATTGAGCTTGGTCCTCGGTGCTCATTCCCGAGGCTTCTTCCGTGCCACGATGATGTGAAATTACATGCGGTGTGAGTCGACACGTAGTGTCGTAATCCTAGGTTAATGATAGTGTGGCAGGTCAACGGGCTCGCCAGTCGTCACACCGATGGGAGTTGGCGATAGACTTTGGACGGTTTGGCTGTGTCCTCGGTGCTCATTCCCGAGGCCCTCTCCGTGCAAAGAAATAGTCCAGGTTGGGCTGTATTCTTGGTACACATCTACTAGAGACCCCTTCTGAGCTGTAGTACGCATGTGAGCTCCACTGTTGTGTTCTTATCATTGAGGCATACGTAGGACTAGGCCAGGTAGTTTGGATGCCCGCCTAATAGTGGATATTCCCGCTCTAATATCACCATCTTGCCACGACGGATGACGCCTGGGAGGTTAGCTACCTGCTCGAATAGTGGGAACTACAAGTCGGTGTCGACATAGCAATTGCATGTGTGCAATCATGGGTGAGTCATTACATAGCATTCATACTATGACATGTATTTCATACACAAGATCCTCATCATATAAGTTTGTATTGACACTCCTATACGATGAGTTACTTACAGTTAAGCCGATCCTTAACTTATAAGTTTGTATGGGCATTCTTATAAGTTGAGTTACTTTCTGTCGTAGTTTTACACTTTTCATATACTATTGTAGATGATAGAATTGCTAGAGTAGAATGTTTACTCGTTCATTATACTGCTGATATACTTGATATTGCTTACTCTATACCACCTATTTGTACAACTGCTTTATGTATATATATTGTACTCTTGTTCCTTCTCAGCCCGGTGCCGAGGAGTCGCCGGGGGAGTGGATGTGATAGCCACTTAGTCTTTATGACTAACGGTTGCTACGTCTTCCTTTTTAGGAGGAAACCCAGCAAATAGAGCAGCAACAGGTTATGCAGCAGGACAGCCAGGCCAGGACGACAAGGCCTAAAGGGACGGTGCCTTCGCTACCATTATTGACCGATGTGAGTTGAGAAACTCATGATGTACCCCCTTTGGGCAAGTTTTACCCGTACTCTGATATCTTAGAAGCTTGTTGTAGCTTCTTTTATATATTATACTTTTGTACTATATACTTATGTGTGGATTTGGCTTCATATTATATGTTTGGTTGGGTTGGCAATGTTTGATATTGGTTATAGTTGGCAAGATAGGCGTCTTGTAGTACAGGTTAGCCTGTGTGCTAATGCTACCGCAAGCCAGCTATTCTGGGGATAAGACTCCTCTCCTGCCGTATTTTTTGTTCCGGGAGGGGGGCGTCTTACATTACATCACTGGATTTTCCTCAGGAAAAAGCGTCGTGTAGATGGCATCGTGTGCTTCTACAACGTCGAGTATGCTAGCCTATACTCGACAAATTCGTCGAGTATACTAGCCGATACCCGACGACTTCGACGAGTATTATCTCTGCTTTGGCATTGAGAGGATGGCTGGCCTGAGATGAATTTCACCAAGTTATTTTCATCGAATATTAATTTTTAAATTGGTGAGTATATTAACGATACTCGATGAATTTGACTTAGGGTTTTCTTCCACCAGTTTTTCATTTTTCGACTAGGGACGGTTCAACCATGCACAGTGTTTTCAAGGTTTAGTTTTTGGAAATTCTTTAAATCCGTTGGAAGGGGGATCTCTATAAATAGCTAAGGAGAATTCCTTACAAATAGTAATCATGCTCTTGATCTCAAATTCGAAATCGAGAAAACTTTCCAAGATCAGAAATCAGTCAGCTCAGCTTCAGTGTTTTCACGATTCTTCTAATCGTGCACCGACGTACAGTGCGATTCGATCTTCTTCGACCAATACGAATGGATTGCTTCTCTCTAAAGATCTCTATGACTCCAGTCCTAGTCGGTTGAAGATTCAAGATCTTCCAAGATTTCATATTCCGAGTTCTTTATGATTTTCAAGATCATCAATTTTTGAAGAATGACGGCGTGAAGCTCTCAGATCTTGTCAAGGTAGTGTGAAATATTGTTATAAAATATTCATTTAATTTTGTAGGAGCTTTCCTCCGAGTTGTAGATCCGTTTGTGGATCGATTGGTAGATCTGATTACGGATCGAGTGGTAAATCCATTTGTGGATCGAGTTGTAGATCCATTCGTGGATCGAGTGGTAGTAGCGTCGTCTCCGAGTTGTAAGCGTTGCGTCTCCAGGGTGTAAGATTTGAAGAAATCTAAGGTTGGTGAAGTAGCTGATTCTAGCCCTTCGCGATAGATAGTTGAGGCGGGAAAGTGGACATACCCAACTTGGGTAACCACTATAAATCCCAGTGTTTGCGTGCTTAATTTTTAAAGTAGTTTTACTCTGCGAAACGACACAGACATCACCTATTCACCCCCCTCTAGGTGATTTAGGTAGACGCTAGATACTTTCATTGGTATCAGAGGGGCGTTTTGTTCGATATAAGGTTAACACCTAGAACAAGATCCTTATTCTAGAGTCAAGAGATTCCGTCTAGTAACCATGGACAGAAGTAAAGACATGTCTTCAATGAAGTTATTAGTGTGCATGAAAGAGAACTTTCCCATGTGGAAAGAAAGAGTCCGGTTCTTTATGGAAGTTGTAGATCCAAGAATTGTTCAGATTATGGAAGGACCGCATATACCTACGCAGGCTACATCTCTAAACCCAGATATCATGATTCCCAAAAAGATGATGGATCTCACAAAGGATGAAATTGCCTTGGTCTCCTTTAACAAGAAGGCTAAGAATATTATCACAAGTGTATTGGACGACTCGATGTTAAAAAATTTATTCCACTGCAAATCTGCCAAAGAAATGTGGGACAACCTAGTTGTTTTGATGGAAGGAACAGAAGAAGTTAGAGACAACTGCAGATTGTTGTTGAATTAGGAGTACAAAGCATTCAAGCAAGGAACAAATGATACCATTACTGACAGCTTGGAGAGGTTCTTCAAGATTGTAAACAGTCTCAGAAACTACGGTCGTAAATTCACTAATGACGAACTAAATGACAAGTTTCTCAGATCCCTTACAAAAGAATGGGACACTAAAGTGGATTTCCATCAGGAAGTTTGGGAATTTTCCTAAGACTGACCCTCAGAACCTCTTTGTAAAATTGCTCTCCTACGAACTACAGATGAACATCAGAAAGAAGGAGGAGCAAAGCAACCAGACTTCCAGCAAAGAAAATTCGTTAGCTCTAAAGGCTGAAGTTTCAAGAAAGTCCAAAGATGTGTGAGCAAGAAGGAATCATGCCCCAGACACTCCAGAAGACTCTGAGCCTAGCACGTCAGGATCTGAGATATCTGATGGATAGTTTTCTCTCATATCTAAGAAGTTTAAGAAACTACTCAGCAAGAGGAGACAGATTAAGAATCAGTCATCCTAATCTTACTTCAGGAAATCCTATCGTGATGGTGATCCTTCTAGAAAAAGTTACAACTGAGTGGACAAGTACAAATCTAAATAGAACAAACATTCTTCCTATAACGTTGTATGCTATTATTGGAACAAGATAGAATACATGATTGCGGAGTGTTTGTACAAGAAGAAGGAATGCTCCAAGTAAGAGGAGAAGAGATCCTTCAAGGGCAAGAGAAAAGAAGAAAAGAACATCGTCGCCAAGAAGTCCAAGACTCTTAGTGACAATGACTCAAGCGAGTCCAGCTCAGAGAATGAGGAAGCATACTTCGGGATTATGGCTCAATCTGACGAGGCAGTTAGAGACTCCGAATACCACGGGAAGGTAAACTCGCACACAATACTCTCCGAGCCAGATAGCTCCTAAAATGGTCATGATGGCTATTATTCTGAGGAAGAGGATTCTGAATTAATGATTCATCATGAGAACCTTTTGAAATCGTTTGATAAATGCCGCAAGGTAATTAAAATGCAGTTGAAAGAGATTGCCTCCCTCAAGGCAGTGGAAACCAGTCTGAAGGAGGAAATTGCAAAATTACTTCCTCTTAGAGAGGAAGTCCACTCTTTGAAAGAGGAACTCATAGGCTCTGCAGAAACATTGAGTCTGAAGGAGAAATACCTTGATGAGCTAGAAGAGAATCTCTTGGTGGAGAGAAAACTTGTGGAAAGTTACTCCAAGCCGAAGACTATTCTTCCTCTTATCGATGAGTTCTCAGCTCCAAAGAAGGGTAGTGGTCTTGTACACAAAGCTGGTAAAGGTAAGGATGCCAAGAAATCCAGTGCCAAAGAAAAGGGGAAGGAACCTCTAGGTCAACCCTCATTTAGGAAGTTAATCTGCTCGATGAACAAGTTTTACCTTGAGTCGGCCTACGGTCATCTTGCTAGGCCTACTTATGTAGAGCCCAAGAACCGATACTTGGGATGGACCCGTCCCCGAGACTATGGTTCCAGTGTTTTAAAAGCACCTCATGAAGAGATTCAACTTCAGAATTATGGTCCATTTGTTAACGGAGATAACAATAAGAAATCACTAAAAGCCAAAACTTCTGTACCTAAGGCAAAGAAGATGGAGAAGCCCTGTGTATGCTGTAATCAGGAGGCATCCACCTCAAAGTATGTTGCCCATGCTAGACCTCACGTTCAAAAGGTAAAGAAGGAATACAATAAAAGGTACAATAGGTTTGACAGTTGGTGTGGCGGCAAAATTGGTCATTTTGGCGTAGATTACTAGTTTAACCCTACTTACTTTCTAACTCCACGAATTAACCATGCGAGACCGACCACTAGCATAGTTAATGTTCTTAGTGGTGTTAAGTTGACTAGGAACAAAGGACCTAAATCTGTTTGGGTTCCTAAGGTAAAGTGATTTATGATTGCACGTATGTCCAAAGGCCAACAAACTCCTATCTTGTATTTAGATAGTGGATGCTCTCGGCATATGACTGGGACAAGAATCTTATTTCTTGATTATACCCCAGTCAAATACAGACAAAAAGTCATCTTGTGAGGATCAGACAGGGGAACTACTAAAGGCTACAGTATGATTTCAAATGATATAGTTTCATTCATAGACGTGACTTATATTGAAGGATCACAACATAGTTTTATAAGAATAAGTCAACTATGTGACAAATGCAATATCGTTGAGTTCTATAAGGACATGTGTCTGATAAGTCATCTACAAATTTTGAGATGATCTTAACAGGCACTCGGAGTAGAAATATATTTTGTTTAAATTTCTATGTTTAGATAATTCTACCCAAGTGTGCATTTTGGCTAATAGCAGTGCGTCTCTTTGTGACCAATGACAAAGAGATTATCACATATTAATTTTAAAACCTTAAATATGTTATTTTCTCACAACACAGTGCGTGATGCCCCCAGCATTAAGTTCCTTAAAGAGAGTCCATGCCACTCATGCCAAATGGGTAAGTAGACAAGGGCTACCTTCAAGGGTATTGCTGAAAATTATTCTTCGAGAAGTTTATATTTACTTCATATGAACTTATTCGGTCCCATGCCAATTCACAGTTTGGGAGATAAACTATATACGTTGGTAATTGTTGATGACTACTCTCATTTTATTTGGGTGTTCTTTCTGAAACACAAGTTATACAACTTTGATTCTTTTACTAATTTTGTCTGGAAAATTCAGAACGAATTTAACTACTTAGTGGTACCGGGTTCAAGGAACTAAGCTTGGATGAAGCAGTCAAGGAAGAGGTTCCAAGCTCAGTCAAGGTCATCGATATAGGCTTGGTGGATGAAGAACAACAAGATGAACCAACCCTAAAGGGTGCACATGATGTTACAGAACCTACTGGCGGAAGAGGAAGAAATTTAGTGTTCAGACACCTAAGAGATCACCCAGCTAATAAAATGTTTGGAGAGCCAGGCAACGGAGTTAGAACTAGAAGAGGTATAACTAACGAGTTATTGCATCTTAGTTTTTGTTTTAGGTTAAGCTGAAAAAGTTCAAAGAGGCAAACAAAGATGCCTCCTATATCATGGCAATGCAAGAGGAGCTCAACTAGTTCAAACGATGCAAAGTTTGGGAGTTGGTGCCAAGACCCAAGGGACAAAACGTGATTGGCAACAAGTGGGTTTTCAGAAACAAGCTCTATGAGAATGGCATAATCATAAAGAACAAAGCCCGGGTTGTAGCACAATGATATAGATAAGAAGAAGGGATCGACTTTGACCAGACCTTTGCTCCAGTGGCCAGGCTCATGGTGATCAGGTTGTTTCTTGCGTATGCTGCCCTCAAAGGCTTCATAGTCTATCAAATAGACGTGAAGTCTGCATTCCTCAACAGGAAACTTAAAGAGGAAGTATACGTAGCATAACCCCCAGGTTTTATAAATCCTACCTTCCCTGAACATGTTTATTTTTAAATAAATCTCTCTATATCTTAAAGCAAGCTCCAAGAGCTTTGTATGAGACATTGTCTAGCTTTCTTCTTGAGAACAAGTTCACAAGAGGAAAGATAGACAAGACATTATTTCTTAGGGAAGTAAAGAGTAAGATTTTGCTAGTGCAAATCTATGTCGACAACATCATATTTGGCTCTATAGAAGACAACCTTTGCAAGAAGTTTTCCAAACTTATGCAAGCGAAGTTTAAAATAAGCCGTATGGGAGAGCTGAAGTATTTCTTAGGACTTCAGATGAAGATATCTGAAGATGGAATTTTCATTTCTTAGACGAAATTCACCTAGGAGCTTCTAAAAAAATTCAGAATGGAGAACGCAACCTCTTTGAGGACTCCAATGGGTTCAACTATGTCTCTGGACAAGGATGAGAAAGGGAAACCTTTTGATGAAACCAAGTACTGAAGAATAATTGGATCCTTGCTCTAACTTACTTCAAGTAGACCAGACATAATGTTCTTAACACGTGTCTGTACTAGATTTCAAGTGAACTCTAAGGAATCTCATTATATCGCTGCAAACCGAATTTTAAGATACCTTATGGGTACAACCAATCTTGGCTTATGGTACCCGAGATGTAATGATGTCGAGTTAATTGGTTTTTCAGATGCAGATTTTGTAGGAAGTAGAGATGACAGGAAAAGCACTTCCGGGATGTGTCAATTCCTCAGAAGACGGCTTATTTCATGGAGCGGTAAGAAGCATAATTGTGTGGAAACCACTACCGTTGAGTCAGAGTATATCTCCGTGGGTAGTTATTGCGCATATCTTGTATGGATCAGGAATCTGTACAACCTCGGGCTCGCAGGAGGTAACTCAAGGAAAAGTGCTAGGGGCGAGAAGATTGCATAGGCAAGTAGGACCATAGGGATAACTCACCGATATTCCTAAAAAGCGATACACAAGAAGCGAAAGGGGAGCAGCAGAGCAGTCGAGAGTGATCTCGCGGCGGGTGCGGATCCCTTAGAAGCAAGATGAAGTATTTGCGAGGCGGGGCACTCGTGAGGCGAGAATGGAGCAGCAAAACGGGCGAGAGGGCTCTCGTGGCGTAGGCTGGCCTCTTATGGCGAGACAAGCTGCAAGCACATCTCGCCCACTAGATGCCATTTTCGTCGAGCGCCAGCTCGACGTTCGTCGAGCGCCGGCCCGACATTCGTTGAGCGTCGGTTTAGTGTTTGTCGATCGCCGGGTCGACGATTTGTCGAGCACCGGTTCAACGAACATGCAATTTTTACTTTCCTACCCCCAAGTAGGGGTTTTATCCTTTTGTCTCAGGTAATTTTACTCTTTTGCCCTTTATGGTCTGCATATAACCCTTCTAAACAGCGATGTTTGGCTGTTGGCAGACCCAGCCCATTGTATTTTGGTAATTTCAGGTTAGTTCAGTTTTGTTATTGGTAGGTCAAACATAGAGGCCTATAAATAGACCGATGAGGTGCCTTGAAGAGGTTGTTGACCCTTTACATCTTATTCCTCTAAGTCACCTAGCACAACACTAGCTAGGGATGGGAAGCATTTCTATTTCTTTCGAGTAAGAGGTGGGACCTCCAAGCTTGTAACACCCCTATCCGTCACATAGCATATAACAGTAGGTACGGCCGGGGCCCGACGCCATATACCACAAACAGACCAGTGGGTTACTAAATGAGACCATCCTTCCAATATCACACGTCCTGCACAGAGCACTTTCTAGCGGAAGCATTTTAAATGTTGCAAAGAATAAGAACTCAAGCCACAGCAAGAATGTCCACTAAAATATTCAAATAAGGAATGAACGTACAAATACACAAAGTACTTGGCCATATGGCATTACAATAGTTTACTTAAATAAACAGTGTCTTCTAAACATAAGCACACAGGCCAGACACACATGAATATAACAAGTAAAAATTCGCATTAGTTGATGCACGAAATGCGAAAGGGAATCGAGCACCACCAGCTAACGGTTTGAGCACTGGGGAAGGAAGAAAAAGCAAACTGCAAGCAACAATCTACTTAGCGGACGAGAGAAAAAGAACAGAAGACCCGTGAATCACGGCAACACCAGACTTCGCCGGTCGCGGCCTGAATGCCACTCTTGCGACAGGCTCTACTTTGATTGCAAATGATGGGTTACAAGAAGAGGAAAGAAAGTTGTGCAGAAACCAAGCCGGAGTCCGCAAAGCTCGAGATTTGAGTCTGCAGCCTTTAACAAGTAGGCTCCTGGGCTCGAGTTAGTGTGCCTTGGGTGCACCACTTCCCCCTATTTATAGATTTGGGGGCCTGCCCGAATGGGCAGGGCTAAAATAACCGGCTGCCCGGGGTACAGGAGAGCCATGCAGCGGTGACAGGAATCAAAAAAGAAAGGACAAGTAGTTCGCACGTGATAGGCAGACTGGGCTTGTGAGCTGGGGCTTCCCCTTGGTCATGTATAACGCAATCCTGGCTGAACGGTCGCGACCTAAGCGGGCTGATTCTGGAGTCTTCCTAGAGATCTTGCAAGATCTGGAAACTGAACAAGGTAGGGCAACCTGGGCGAACTGGGAACTGGAGTATGCCTCTGGGGGGTGCCTTGACGACCTGAGCGGACTGAGGAACACGAGCCTGCTGAAAGAGAAGAAGGAGTCCTATTGAACATGTTGTGGATTCTGGGGTTAACATAATCCACGAACATTTTCAAGTTTTGGAAAATTTTGAAAATGTTTCCTTAACCGCCGAGTTTGCAACTATTATAAATGCCGCCTGGGCTATAAATACGACTAGATACCCTGCATTCTGCAAAAACTATCTGCGCAACAGGTCGGTACTCACCACTTGCGGCTTGCACTTTCCGATCCAGCATGGAGAGACTTGGATCTTTCTTCGGTAGCCTTACCTGCAAGACCGAGAAACCAAAGACGATCACCCGGACTAAGAAAGTTGTCCACCGGAGTGAGACAACTGTCTGCCATATTGGGGAAAGTTCTCAGAAGGGATTGGAGAGAGCTGACTCAGTCCGCGACATCAAAGAACCAGAGCGCGAGAAGTCAGATGTCTCTCCTGTTCAGAATGTGCCATCACAGAGTGTAGATAGGGTTTCTAATCCGCCGCTGACTTCTGACCAGAACCGTGCGAACTCAATGGCCATAATCTCTTCTTCCTCTGGGACATATATGTTGCAGATGGATACCGAGAAGGAGGTCTCGTCACCGAAAGTCCGACAGTTGATTACTGAGGAGAAGTGGACTGCCGACCCATAGGTTAAAAAACAAGCAGGAGAGATGGTTGGAGGAGTCGAGAAGGAAGCGGAAAAGCCAGCTGAAGAGCAAATCAAGCAAGAAGAAAAACTTGCTGAAGAATAGATCGCAGAGCAAGCGCCTTCTCTAGCCGTAGTCGGCATCGATCAAGACGTAGTCCGCACGAATCCGCCGGACTCGCAATAGGTTGTGCTGGCCTTGGATAAAAAGGCTCCTGAGAAGAAGAGGAAGAGGGACAAATCCTCAGTTGCCGAGCGGGTGGAGAAGAAGCCGCGTGCTCAGAAGGAGAAGAATGTCTCTATGCGGACTTGTGTTGCGAGCCTGCAGCATAGGCCGCGAGATAAAGAGGTTCCTGACGTGAGCTTAATCACACCGGATGCCCAAATCTCGGGAGGCGATTCCTTATCAACGATCAGTTTGTCTACCACTGAATTACTCGACAACATTGATAACGATCGGCTTGCTGATACAAATCAATCTCTGCTCAAGGTATTGCAGTTCGATGTCGAGATAGTGGGTTAGAAAGTTGCTGACCCCACCCCCACGTTTGCGGATGAAGAAAGGGAGAAGACGGCGAAGGGGCAACTCACCATTATGCAGGCCAAGGTCGAGGCGGTCTCTGAAAAGCTTGATGCAGACAAGCTAGTTGAAGACCTGCGGACTGCGGCGGAGTTGATGCGGTCAGGTAAACTACAGCCGATGCCCAGATGATTTCGACATCAGTGGCTTTGTTAGTCTCCACCCTGGAAATCGCGGTCAATAAAAATCATTACGGAGACTGAGGATATAGTTGCTTCGAGTAAATTAGCGGCCGAGAAGAAGGCAAAAGTTCATCAAAGATGGAAGCAACATTTGATCGCTTTTGAACCAGAGCGAGTGAGGCAGCTTGTTGTGGATAGTCGCCAGATCGCCGCGATGATTACAAAAGTGATTTTATCTTTACCTTCTAAGTTTATCGCGACCTGGAAATTAAGTTGTATTTTGTTTCCTTTGTTGCAGTACGGAAGTCGCCACCTGACTCTGTGGAGGCCGACGAGATTGTGCCATCACCCGCAGATGCAACGGTGCAAACTGTGACACGCCCTCTTGTCGAGCCCGCGCAAGGAGAGCAGTCCGGACTAGACAAATATGCATTGTTAGCAAGGAAATACGAAGTGGAGCTGAACGAGTTTCAAGCCGAACTAAAGAAGGGAAAAGAGCGAAAAAAGTTTATGGAGAACCAGGTTGCCAGTATTTCTGCCGTGGTCGAGGGATTAAAGAAGGAAAATTAGCGGTTAAGTGAGGACGCCCGCCACTATAGAGGCAGGTACTTGGCCTTGGTGCGGGAAGGAAAGAAGCAGGTCGCTGCGGTCGCCGGGGTGAGGTCGCAAACGCTGGTTCAGTCCGCTAACGGAGAGGCGTCAGTCCCAGCGGCGAGCGGACAGCCCGCGGAGGATACAGATCTGAGGCCAGCAGGCGAGCATGTGGTTCCGGTTAGCCGAGTTATCAGGGACACTACTCACATCCATCGCACCTTCAACAACCTGCACCATCTTGTCCAGCAACTATACAGAGAAAAATTGCGAGGAAGCAACCATGCAGCCAATCTTGGGACAGATACGGAAGTGCGACCTACTGGATGTTCAAGCTGCTGAGTCTGCGAACAATTATTTGATTTGATTCTTATATAATTTGGTGTGGACATATTCTGTTATTCGTACTGTGACGCAGATATTATTTGTTCTGTATTATATTGTACTGTATGATACCGTTGTGTGCGTTCTTTGTATAATGTTGTGACCTGTGTGATGAAGGCTTTTCTAGAGGTTGATGTTTGAATGCGACATATACGAACTATCATATGCGAACTGCGATTTTTGTTTGAATTAAATGTTTGCGAGCTGGGCGGACTGTATCTGCGTCCGCAATTACTTTGTAGATTTATCTGAATTTGCAGGGAAACCTGAGAAGCGAGCTGCGCGAACTGATCGATTGGCCTCGGCGGATTGACTGTCATCTGTCAGATGGTTTTTCTATAAATAGGGTCCTCATTTTCTCTTTGTATAGGAAATACATTTGAAGTTGAAGGCCCTGTGGTCTGGAATGATGGTATCCGCACGCACTGATGCTGTAGTCGCCTTTCATTCTGCCGAACACAAGAGAAGTACACTGCCAGCGGCCGACTTGGAAGCCTTCTTGGAGAGGCACATGACGGGCTCGTCGGTGCTCGCTCGCCTTCCTGAGGACTAGGAGTCGTTAAATTTCTCCACTGCGACTCAGATCGCGGTGCCCATTGATCACTTTGATTGTGGGTTCAAGTTTCCTTTGCTCTGGGAGATCGCAGAGATCTTCGAGCACTATGGGATAGTTCCAGGCCAGCTCGCGCCAAACACCGTAGCCGTAATCTATAGCTACCTCTCCTACCTTTAGTATGAAAGAATCGAGTTTTCTTTGAATACATTCAGAAAGATTATTTCTTTCCGCTCAAAAACTCCTTTCAGAGATCGCCAGTACAAATATGTAATCTATTTCTACTGCCGAGGAATGAAAGTTGCAGGCTTACCGAATAAAATCCACAACTGGACCTCTAGGTAACTCATTTTTTAGGGCGACCTGGGGTTTCTCCATACAAACCCACAGGTGCGCGCGGATACCGACTTCAAGAGCGTGCGACTGAATGAAGTGGAGGCCGCCATCGTTGAGTTCTTGGCTGGGGCAAGGCTCGACACTGACCATTATATTCTTCTGCTGCCTGTCCTAGACACCATAAGCCGCCAAGAGAGTACGTCCTGCGACCTGACTTTGTATCCGCAGCGACCTGGAGCTTTATGACTGACCGGTTCTCTTTTTTTTGCAGCGATCTTAACGGTGCCAGCTATCTTGCCCCAAATGCCAGCCGGACAGACACCTACTAAAGGAGAAAGGAAAAAAGAGATCGCAAGGAAAAGAAAGAGGAAGGGGATCCTACCGCGGACTACTCTTCCTCCGGCAGCTTTGACATGGCGGGCTTCGGGAAGAATCAGAAGGATCTGAGGGGTAACCCGATGATCCACTTGCATAGGAAGAAAAATTTCATCCGCCTCTCAACTGCTCTTCCCTCCTGGAAGAGTCCGCGCACCTCTCGCCATGCCCATGTGGCGATTTCTGCATTATACAGGAAGCAAAACCTACGCGACCTGCAGAGCGTAGATCTTGACGACCTCCCTCTGCTCGCTGCTCAAGCTAGCACGAACAGCGCTGTCACCAACAACTTTATGGGTCGGATGATGGGTTAGCTGCTTAGAGAGGATGAACGACTCCGGTAAGAAAACAAGTCGCTGAAAGAAAGGAATAAGCGGCTAGGAATAAAGATCAATCAGTATAAGGAGGATAAAGTAGTAAGTATCGGTAATATCCACAATCTTTGTCGCTTATCTGTAGCGGACTGACTTATTTATTCTCGCTGCAGACCGCGTATGAAGTCACCAATCGCAACTTCCAAAATGCCATGTTTCCTTTCGTGAAGGAAAGTGTGGAGGTCATCATCGAGTGTTTCATCAATGACGGACTTGCGAAGGAGGGAGTGGATATTGTCCCATTCCTACAACTGTTTCCCAAGCTGGAGGATAAGGTGCTAAATTTTAGCAGGCTGCAAAGGAGAAGGCAGTTGACGAAGAAGTTTTAGAAGAGGAGCTTGTTGATGACGAAGCCCCCGAGGACGCAGCCTCAAGCCAGCGGCAAGGGGGCCAGTCCGATCAGTCCTCCTCCTCCAGTTTTGATGAGATCAGCGAGCAAACAGATCTCGTGGCTGGCTCTAGCTCTGGAGGCAGCAGCAGTAGCGACTCAGGTGACTACTCCCCTATAATCAATGTTGACGGATCAAGCCTAGAGGGGCCTGTAGAGAAGAGGCAGAAGACCGAATAGAAAATCTATATTGTAATTTTTTGTTTTTATTGTAAAGAGGTCGCAGATTCTACGCGAGTTCGCCAAGACATATAAATATATATATTTTAGAATGAATAGAAAGGATATTTTTATATTGTCTTCAGCAATGCTCTGCTCTTTCTTTGCTTATAGTTAAAGGTCGAACTTCATATACAAGTACGCGCAATGTAAATGTTATCCGTGTAATATAACCTTTCAGCCCGTTAAGAATCCTTATCAAAATCGTTTAATCTCATCTCGTCGTAACATGAATAGACTTAAATGTTATTAGATCTTTTATCAAAAGTAATAAACCATTAAGCGGACTCTGACGAGTTCGAACAGCAGTCCACATCTTCCCAGAATCGAATTAACCTTTGCAAGTTTTAAGAGAGCTGAGACAATAAAAGCTGCGATCTAGAATAGCTTTTAAAGAAAAATGATCAGATATGCGAATTTGGCGGATTTAGATCACAGTCCGCTTATAGCTATAGTTGAATAATTGCGAATAAGCGAGCAGGCACGGCCGAAGCGGTATTGCCTTTCAACCCTGAGTTATAAGATCAACCCAAGACTGATGGGCTAGGCGGACTAGAAAACTAGAGTCCGCTCATAACCATAATAATAATAGAAATGACCTATAGCTCATGACCAAGTGGGCAGGTGCAGCTAGTGCGACATTGCTTTTCACACTGAGCCATGGACTATAAGATCAACCCAAAGATAAAACCTTCTAACTGGGTGGACTAGAAAACCGGAGTCCGCTCATAACCACAATAATAATAGAAATGAACTATAGCTTATGACCAAGTGGGAAGGTGCGGCTAGTGCGGCATTATTTTTCACACCGGGCCATGAACTATAAGATCAACCCAAAGAGAAAACCTGCTGACTGGGTGGACGAGAAAAACGGAGTCCTCTCATAACCATAATCCTACAAAGTGCCCATTTATCGAAATGGTACACCGCCCTCTTACCTGGAGTACAACCTAGATTGATCCTTCAGGCAGGTGCGGCCGGAGCGGCATTACTTTTCCTAAGATCAATAAGGTTGTGGGTCTCCTGCAGGCACTGCTTGAGGGTACCAAGGAGTGTTCGAAAGTCATAAACTAAGATGATCTGCGGCCAGGTGCGGCCGGAGCGACATTGCTTTTCACGCGCGAACATCTATGTTGTAATGATATCCCCTAAATGGCATGGTAGAGCTGACCACCACTCTGTCCCTCCATAATGCAGGAGTGGGGTTAGGTACTAGCCGGGATCCGATATCCAGTGTCCTGCCGCAATAGAACCAGTAAACTCCCACTACACGATGAGAAATCTCCCCGTAACAAGTTGTCTTTGTGGTTTTACACTAATGACAGTGGCTCTAAGGGAGGTTTCTGCTGAACTCAGCGATGTCTCCTGGGGTTAGGCAACTATTGGAATTGCTCGGGGAGCAAAAGAGAGAAAGCACTCGAGGAAGTGTTAATATGAAAACTTTGATAAATACCAACTTTTTTAGAAACTTGCATAAGATAGAAAAGAGAGTTCAGAGATAGAATTGTTTGGAATGACCCTTGCTCAATGTATTATCTGTTAGCTTTTGAGACAAAAAGACACTTGAAGAAGTGTTAGCAAAGAGCTTTTTTATTAATGATAAATCTCTTGAAAAGTTTACATAAGAAGGGAAAAAGAGGAAGATATTCAGTAATAGAACCGCTTTAAATCATCTCCACTCCATGTATGTGGCATATCCTCCCCTTCTTACATTTGCAAGCGATAGGTCCCATTCTCGAGCACTTCTTTAATAATGAATGGCCCAGCCCAATTCGGATTAAGCTTCCCAACTGAGCCAACTCTTGCAGCAACATCGAACTTTTTAAAAACTAGATCTCCCACTTGAAAGTGTTTGATCCTCACATTCTTATCAAAATAGCGGGCCATTCTTATTTTGATTTCCTCTTGCCTGATTCTAGCCTTATCTCTAATCCCTTCAATATGTTCCAAGTTGAACTTCATCTCCTCATTATTTAGTTCAAGCCAATAATCCTCCATGCCTTGCCTAGAAAGCAGAACTCTTGGTGACGGGACTTCAAATTCAATTGGAATTAGAGCTTCCGACCCATGAGAAAGCTTTAATGGGGTTTCTCCTGTTGTAGATGAAGGTGTTGTTCTCAGGGTCCAGAAAACCGAAGGAAGTTGATCAATCCAACTGCCCTTGAGATTCTGTACTTTCTTCTTAAGCAAGCTGAGGATCTTCTTATGGGCTGCTTCAACTTGACCATTGCTTCTAGGATGAAGGACTGATGCAAAGCGCAGTTCGGTTCCGATCTGATTGCAAAAATCTACCATCTCAGCATTGTTGAACTGTGTTCCGTTATCTGTGATTATTGCCATTGGGATACCATGCCGGCAAACTATCTCGCCCCAAATGAAATTCTTCACGACCTGAGTTGTTGTTTTTGCAAATGCCTTAGCCTCGATCCATTTACTGAAGTAGTCAATCATAACTATGATGAAACAACAATGTCGACTTGCCATGGGAAAAGGACCAATGAGATCCATTCCCCAAACGGCAAAGGGCCAAGGGGTTGCAATTGATCTAAGAGATTGAGCAGCCTGATGCTGAAGTGGAGTGAACTTCTGGCACTGAACACACTTTCTTGCATAAGTCTCAGAATCTTTCTTCATATTAGGCCAAAAATAACCCTGTCGCAGGATCCTTCTCTCCAAAGTTCTCGCTCCTGAGTGGATTCCACACTCACCAGAATGTACTTCACGAAGAACAGCAGGAATTTCATCTTCTGAGACACATCTTGCCATCGTAGATAAGAAGGATTTCCTGTAGAGAATACCAGATACAAGGTAATAGTATGTGTCTTTTATCTCGAATCTTTTCTTGTCTCTGATTGAATGATGTAGATTTCTAGTTTCATAAGTAGAGAATGAATGGATCCATCCAAGAGGGACGCTGGTCGATTTGCATCAACTCTTCCTCATCCACTGCCCGGGGGAAGAGTTCAGAAGTCGTTCTTCCTGATGAAAGTCCGTACTTGGCAAGAACATCTGCCTCCTCATTTTTTATCCTTGGGATGTGTTCAATGGTAAAACTTTTGAATCTGCCGACTTCAATTTTCACAAGTGCAAGATATTTCTTCAACACCGGTTCCCTGGTCTCAAAGTTACCAAGAACTTGTGATGCCATTACAAGAGATTCAGTCTTAATGTGTACATGATCGATTTCGAGCTCCCTTGCAAGCCTCAGGCTTGATAATAAAGCTTCGTACTCTGCTTGGTTATTGGTTACTGGAAAGTAGAACTTGATTGCTTGCTCAAGTTTGATGCCATTCCGATTTATTAGAACTACTCCTGCTCTAGAAGAATTTCTTCCTTAGGCCCCGTCGACATAGATGGTCCAAGACAAAGGAGATCTTTCTGCTTGATCCGAAATGGACTCTATAGTATCAATCAGAAAATCTGCTAGTACTTGCGCTTTGATAGCTATCCTGGGCACATAAGAGATTTCAAACTCACTAACCTCGATTGCCCATTTAGCCAACCTGCCTGGATGCTCTGGCTTTTCCAGCACACTTTTCAACAGTTGATAGGTGACCACTTGAATTAAGTGTGCTTGGAAATAAAGACGGAGCCTACGAGAATACATAACCAATGCCAAAGCAAGCTTCTCTAGGATCGGATACCTCGTTTCTGCATCTTTGAGAATATGGCTGATGTAATAGACTCGGAATTGCCTCCTTCTTTCTTCTCGAACAAGAACAGAGCTGTCTGCCTCAAGGCCAACTCCTAGGTATAAGAACAACATCTCCCCTGATCGAGGGCTTTGAAGTAAGGGTGTTGAAGTCAGTTGCTTCTTTAGCTGCTCAAAGGCCTGAGAGCACTCTTCCGTCCATTGAAACTTGGATGCTCCCCGAAGAGTTTTGAAGAACGGCGCACTCTTATCTCTAACTCGATAGATAAATCTCCCGAATCCTGCCAACCTCACCCCTAACTGCTGAACTTCTCTCGGAGAACAGGGAGGAGCCATATCAAGGATGACCTTAACTTTGTCAGGATTAGGAGCAAGGCCCTCTGGATTAAGGAGATGACCAAGGAATTTCCCCTTACTCGCCCCAAAAACGCACTTTAATGGGTTAAGTTTTATCTTATGCCTTCGCAGAGTAGAAAAAGTCTCTGCTAGATCCTGCAGTTGTTGTGGAAGAGACTTACTCTTAACAAAAAGATCATCCACGTACACTTTAAGATTTTTACCCTTTTGCTCTCTAAACGCATGATCCATCATGCGTTGATAGGTTGCGCCAGCATTTTTAAGCCTGAAGGGCATCACGAGATTACAGTAGCAACCATCGTTGGTAATAAATGATGTATGAGGGATATCAAGCTTATGCATTCCTATTTGGTGATAACCAAAGAACACATCCAAAAAACTCAAAAAAGCGTACCCTACCGCAGAATCAACAAAAGAATCTATCCGAGGCAAGGGGTAACCATCTTTCGGACATGCTTTATTTAATCGGGTGAAGTCTATACACATTCTCCACTTTCCCCCGGGTTTTTTAACAATTACAACATTTGAAATCCACTCAGAGTATTGAATTTTGCGAATAAAGCGTTCCTTGAGGAGTTTGGCAACCTCCTCTCCATTCGGCTCAGCCAGCTTGACCGCCACGTCCCTTTTCTTCTGTTGTAATGGTTTGGAAGTTGGGTCAATGTTGAGATGATGATAGGCCACATCAGGATCAACTCCTAGCATGTCCTCTGCCACCCAAGCGAAGACATGCAGGTTCTTCAGCAGGCAAGATAAGAACTTGGTCTTTTGATCTTCCGGCAAATCCGAGTTGATGGAGAGCTTTCTCTCCTCCCCCTCAGCAATGGGGACTGCTTACGTCACCTGGGCAGGTTCCAGGTGAGCTCCTTCACTATCCATGGCAGCTTCTGATTGAGAGGGTATTTCAGCTGCTGCTATGAAAACGGGAGGGGCGGCTTCAGTCATGTTGACTGTACGGATGTAGCTTTCCCGAGATTGCCTTGGGTCACTTCTGACCCTACACTAACGACCATCTTTGCAGAACTTGATAGCCAAGTGATAAGTTGAAAATATTGCTTGATACTTATTGAGCAATGGCCTTCCAAAGATAGCGTGGTAGCTTCTTGGAGCATCTACCATTATGAATTGAATCTGCTTGGTCACCCCACCAAGCCTCACTAGGAGTGTGACACTTCCCTCGACTTCCTTCCTCTCAGCCGAAAAGCCGTAGAGTGGCCCCTCGGTGGAAAGCAGAGGCTTTCAGGTCTTCAGGGCTTCAAAAGTTGACTTGAAGAGGAGATTCACAGAGCTGCCGGTGTCAATAAGGATTATATTGACTGTATAATCCGCAATGGCTTCTTGGACCACAATGGCATCATGAAAAGGATTAGTAGTAGCGGGAAGGTCTGCGGGACCAAAGATGTCACTTCCCGAGGATGGCACGGAGGAAGAGGTAGAGGCAACCTCCGCTCGGGTGACCCTTGTAAGGGAAGACTTCCAAGTGGTCTCGGTTCCTTTTTTGCCGTGAATGCAGAAGACCCTCCCCAAGGCTTCTTCATCGATGACATCGTAGCATTCATCCTGAATGTTAATGGGCCCAAGACGGCCCTAATCCTTTATCTCTATGCACTCCAGCTGAACTTCGGCCACCTCCTTGCCCTTGGAGGTGGAGGGTTTTGAAGGATCATTCCTTTTTCCTAGATCCTGGATCTTTCCTTCGGCAAAAAATCTCTCAACCAGCTGCCGAAGGGCCTTGCAATCATCAGTCAGATGACCCTTCTCTTTGTGGAATTCACAGAATTGATAGTTGTTCCCGGGCTTCCAATCTCTTTGATTCCCTTGCCTCTTTTCCTTTGCCTTAGTCTGAATGATCTTGACGACCTCTTCAAAGTCGAGCCCCAGATCCGCAAACTCCTCCACGGAGCTGCTCACATGCAACCTTGAAACAGGCAAGGCACCCTGAAGGATGGGAAGCACTTGAAGGGGTATGGCGGGAGTGGAGGCCAACGGAAGTCTCTGATCATGAAACAGTTGATGGCCGATGAAGGGTTTCTTCTGGCGAAGGTTTCGCCCCCTTTGAGAAGGAGGCTGGAAATCGGGCTGAGGAGGCTTGTTGTGATAATGGTTGCTGGAAGAGGCGTTGGAGGCATCCCTTCCACCAACCTTAGCTGTCAGGGACGAGATATAGGTGGGGTTGGCATTCTCGCCCTCAATGAATCGTTACCCTTGTGGTTCTCTTTGGCGCCATGAAGATCTAGTCAGATGGAAAGCACCGTAATAGCCTCGCCTTCCCGGATCTGGGCTCGGATCGAGAATCGGGGCTCCGAAGCTTCTCCGATGGCCGGATTTCTTCTTCTCCTTCCTCCTTGCTCTCCCCTCTCTCCAATGCTCTAGAAAGAGAATGTTGAAAATGGAATGAGGGTTTCAAACCCTATTCCCAATCTTATAACAACAAGGATCTCTCTGGACCATTAGATCCCTTTTGAAGGAAACGAACAACCACGATTCTCCCTGAAAATGACTTTCCTGGGCCGAACATGGCTTGCGACACGCCCATGTTCCACACTCGCCGTAAACCAGGGATTACAGAACAGGACACGGCCTCTGACACGGCTTGGGAAACGCCCATGTCAAGCATGGACCCGCCCGTGTCATGGGACGTGTGTCCCATTCGACGTTGAAACCGTCGCATCTCGAACAGGACACGGGCTTAGACAGGCCCATGTCAACCAGTACATGCTCGTGTTCTGGGTTGTGTTCCTCAATCGACACAGGACCCAAAACATCGCGAAGAGGACACGACCATGTAACATGCCCGTGTCATAGGCCGTGTGCCAGATACGCCCTGGGACATGCCCGTGTCCCAGGCCGTGTAGCTCACTCAATACAGCCAGGCAAAATGCTCGAGCAGGACACGGTCCTGGACACGCACGTGTCTCAGGCCGTGTTCTCGACCTTCTACGATCGTCGACTGCAACTCATCAACTACACTAAAAATCGTGCAACCTGAGCACGACAAGGCCCTGGACACGCCCGTGTCTCAGGCCTTGTGACCCTTACTAGGGCCCAAACTTGGCTTCAAACGCTTCTTGTTCCTCTTTTGAGTTTCGTGGCGTTACAATTATCTCCCTCTTAAAAGAATTTTGTCCCGAAATTACAGAAAAGAAAAGATACAAAAAACAAAACGGTACCTGAGTGGAATTACTCGGGGTACTCCTCAAGCATGGTCTGCTCTCGCTACCAAGAGAGCTCCTCCTGACCGCAGTTGTCCCAACAGACTTTGACCATCCTGATGTCTTTGTTACGAAGTCGCTTGACTTCAAATTCCACAACGCGAATGGGCTTCACCTTCGTCATCAACCCAATATCAACCGGTACTTGATCGACTGTAATCACTTGTGAAGGCTCTTGCACCGCCTTCAACAACACTGATATGTGGAATACGTCGTTTAGACCACTCAGTTCCACCAATAGCTTTAGTCGATAAGCTGCTTCACCAATTCGCTCTAGAAACTCAAACGGTCCAAGGTACCTCGGGCTTAGCTTCTACATGCGTCGTACCCGTGTGACACCCTTGAACGGCTTAATCTTCAAATACACCAAGTCGCCAACAGCGAACTCAACGTTCCGATGCTTGGCATTATAGTATTTAGCCTGCCTGTCCAGAGCGATCAACAATCATTCTTGAATAGTTTGTACCAACGAAGTGGCGTCTTCCACCTCTTGTCGTTTGTACAGCTTCGACTCACCAATTTCCAACCACGACAACAGTGTGCGACACTTTCTACCATAAAGGGACTCGAAGGGCACCATTTGAATACTTGCTTGGTAGCTGTTATTATAAGCAAACTCCACCAAGTACAGGTGATCTTCCCACTACTTTTCGAATTCCAGGACGCACATGCGAAGCATGTCCTCCATCATCCTGTTTGAAAGAAAAGGGGATAGATACTACTCTAGAGGGGGGGGGGGTGAATTGAGTAATAAAAAATTGCACTAGCAAAGTTGACTGTCTACTCAACTCCCTTGGTGTGGATTTGCGAAATGAAGGTTATAGATATTTGAGATTAAACCTTAAAGCCTAACACAAGTGATGTGCACAAAAGGCAGCCAACTGTAATTACAGTTAAGGCTAGGAATCCTAAACAGCAACTAGCAGACCTAGTTAAAATCTAATCACAGCCACAATGCAAGTAATTAATAAAAGCAATCCAGATGACACAAGGAATTTATAGTGGTTCCCCAAACAACTTGGGTACGTCCACTCTTCTACCAACAAGGTAGGAATCCACTCAGGTTTTTGATCAGGTGCCCTGCCACCAACAAGATCTGCTTCAGGTAGATCCAGAAACCCTTAAGACTTTTGATCAGGTGTCTAAAAACCAACACAGGTTTTTGATCAGGTGCCCTGCCACCAAGGGATACTTTTGAAGGGAGTAATAACCCTGTACAGGAGGGGGAAAGGAGGTTAAGGTGTCTTCTCTATTTTACAATAGATTAGAGAAGCACAATAACTTGCACTGAGCTAGAAAGCTCTAAAAGAATCAAGGCTCCCCCTGGCTCAAAGAACGTCCAGGTGAAGTCTTGCTTCAGTGCAGAAACACTTCAGAAAATACTTAAGGAAAAAGCTACAAGAAGATAAATAATATTAAATAAAATTTCTTCTTCAGGCAGCTATCTTCTTCTTCTTCTTCTTCTTCAAAAAGCTCTGAGTGAAGATCTTCCTGTAAGCAGGAGAACTCAGGTTGAAGAAGAGTAAAGAACTAAAACTTCTTCTCAGTTAGATGTGAATGAGCTGAGAGCAGTTGGAAACTGTAAGTTCTTAAGCTTGAATGTAGCTGTTAGCTTTTGAACTCCTTTTTCCTGAATGAACTTGATTTTTGCTATATGAACTAGTTAAATTCTTTCTTCAAGGAGTTCTATATATAGCAGCAGCAGCAACGGCTCTAACTTGAGTTTGAATCTTGTCTTCTTCTGAACTCTGCAAGCTGGGCTGCAAAAAGCATAAAGCAAAACAAAATACTGCAGACAGATATCCTATAATAGGATAAAGCTTTCTAAGAAGCTGCAAATAATTCTGATGAAATAATATAAGAGAAAGTCACATCAGAAAAGACTCTTTACAGCCAAGAAAGACTTTTTGAGTCTAACGGCTATAAAGGACAGTCTGGCAGATAAAGCAGAAAACATATCTCAGCTATAAGACAAACAACTTTGTCAGAAAAGATTAGCTCATGCATAAGGAATGGAACTGATATTGCATGGAAATGTTATCACAATTTATTCAGATAATCTTTTATAAAATGTGCCAAAATAATTTTGAAATTAATCACATTATAGAAGACGACAAAACTATTTAAAATATACAGCAAAACGTCGAACGACCCTCGGAGATCGTCGACCGAAGCACGGAGATCGTCGACCTATCAGACAGATAGTCGAACGATCCAGATAGTCGAACTATCAAGGAAGATAGTCGAACTACCTCAGCAGATAGTCGACCTATCAGAACAGATAATCGAGCTATCAGATAGTCGATCTATCAGGACAGATAGTCGAACTACCAAACAAAACAGATAGTCGACCTATCAAGCAGATAGTCGACCTATCACAGAAAATAGATAGTCGACCTATCAACATATAATCGACCTATCAAAGCAAAACAGATAGTCGACCTATCAACAGATAGTCAAACTATCAGATAGTTGAACTATCCAAGCAGATAGTCGAACTATCAAAGAAGAGCAGATAGTCGACCTATCAACAGATAGTCGAGCTATCACAGAAAGCAGATAGTCGACCTATCAAGAGATAGTCGAACTATCAACGCAGACAGAACGTCGACCAACTGATAGACGATCGTCGATCAGCCGATAGACGATAGTCGAGCGGCGTTCGACCATAGTCGAATGAAAAATTACTTAGCCAGATTTTCATCTGGACAGGCAATTCTACACAACTAGAGAATCTATCCTATCAACTAACCTTTGACCATAGATATATCTTGGGTCAAGAGACCGAAAGAGAAGACTGAACTCAAATCAAAACCTAGGGCTCCAACAATCTCCCCCTATTTGAGTTAAGTCTCTCAACAATTAAAACATACAAAACTAATTACTGAAAGTAAATAAAATGCATAAAGAGAAATAACTAAGCAGATATCATCAATCAAACAGATAAGCAATTAACTGTCAATCAATGAAAAATTAAGGTGTTTTAGGGTTAGGTTTAGGATCAGAAGAGCTAGAAACAAAAATAATCTTTCTTGAGGGATCTAGAGCTTCTTTTCTTGATATCTTCAAGTCTTGTTCTCCAATGATTTTCAATTCTGTTGTTCTTGGGACAACTGCCTCAGGATGCTTTTCGATATACTTTGAAGGATCAAATATCTCAGGTCTGACCTGGAATCTTTCGAGCTCCTTCATTCTGAATTTTGACATTGTGGTCAATCCTGCAGTGTCCTTTCCTTCTGCTTTTGCTTTCTTAATTTGAGCAGCTCCAACTAGTTCAAGAAAACGAGCCATCCTAAAATTAGGATCAAGCTCTGGGCTTTCATAAATATTCTCAGAAGATGTGTCAACTAGTTCTTTATCCTGAGTAACTAGATAACAAGGAGGAGCAGACTTAGCAAATATCTTGCTAGAATTTTCAGATAAAAAATAAATCACTTACCTTTTGGAACATCCTTCACAGAAAGATCTGGCTTAGGAGAGGTTGAGCTTTTGATTTCTTTAGACTGAGGAGGGGAAAATGTTGGTCTTTGATACACTACCTCCTTTACTTGTTCTTTAACAGCATCAGGTCTTTGATAGCCAGTTTGACTTTTACCTTGGCATCCTTGTGAACTTCTCCTTTGAGCTGACTGAGATGGATTTGATCTTTCGGACTGAGCAGCAGGTTTTGAAGATAAGTTTCATGAGGCTCCTGCACTGGGAGGTGGAGGAGGAGGACCTCTAGGATTCCATCTTGGGACAGGAGAGTCATACCTCTTTGACTTTTTCCTTTGCTTTTGCTGGTTCTTAGAAAATAACATCCAATGCTGGAAGTCTTTTGACTTTGGATCAATCCCTTTCAGTATATAATACGGAGTATCATTATCTGGATTAGCAGGAGGAGGAGCTACAACTTTCCTTTTCTTTTTAGCAATCCTTCTCCTTTTTGACTCAGCAGACTCATCAGAATCGATTTCATCTTCAGAATTTGAAGAGATGGGCAGATCATATGGGTCAATAGCATCTTTCAAAGCTCTTTCTTTTTCCTTTCGAGCAGCTCTTTCTAGTTCTTCTTCCATGGCATCTTGTGCCAGGAGAGCATCTAAATCCAAACCTGGGGAATAATCCCATACAGTCGATTTTTCAATTTGGGCATCTGCAGCTTTTTCTTGAAGATCAAAAACTGTCATGGTGACCAGTTCTGCTTGCACTTCTGGCTGAACAACTTGTTCTGGTTCAAACTGAGCTTTTGGAGCTAATTGGATAACCGGCTCTTGAACATCTAAAGCTTTTTCCATTTTATCTTCAGATTCTACCACTGCGTGTCCTAACTCCCACAATTCATATAGAAAGGAAGTGATGATTCCTTCTAGGTACAGGGCAACCAAGGGAGTAGAACATTCTTTTAAACAGGCTTTGACAATAAATTCAGATTTCAATACTGCATCAGAAATTTCTGTTTCAGATAGAGGAGGAGGAGCTGAATCTTCTGTTGCTTTCTCTGCTACTGCATGATGATCTGCTGGAGGGGAGGCCAAAGGCTGCTCTGAGACATCTTCATCAAGCATCTCCCCCTTCCTGATTTCAGTAGAAACTGAAACCAGGCCCCTAGAAGAAGAGGGCTCAGCAGACTTTGAGAGTTTTTGAATAGCAGCAGTCAAGGAGGATATAGAAGAAGCAAGGGGAGCAATTGCCTCTTCAATCATGATTTTGATTGAGGGGGTAATTAACTCCACAATGCTAGAAATAAATGTTGGAGTTATTTCAAAGGATGATGATGAAGATGGTGGAGGAATTTCAGAGGATGGAAGATCAGCAGGGATGGTATATGCATGATGAGCTGGAGAATGAACTGGAGATGGAACTGGAGATGGATGAGATGATGCAGGGTGATCAATGTGATCAGAAGAGGGAATTGGAGAATGAACTGGAGTAGAAATCTCAGACACCAACAAATCAAAACTGGGATGAGAGATCCCAGCAAGATGAGTCAAGAGAGGAGATGTGGGAGGAGATGCAAGAGGAGAAGCAGAAGGTCGTACTTCAATTGAAGTTGAGGGAACTTCAACTGAAGTAGACGGCACAACTGATGAAGAAGATGGAAGGGATGGATTTGCTGAGCCAGCTGCTAGAAGGGGGGGAGTGACTGCGACAGTCCTGGTGCTCTCAGATGTAACTGGAGCAACCCCTGCGGGAGCGGGCTTCAGGAAGGTCCTTTTCCACTTTGTGAACAAGGATGGATCCATCTTCTTGCTGGCATTTATGGAGGTGGCAGCTGACACTAACAGATGGGGGTATTTCTCCTTCAGAAAAATCCCAACTACCCTTCCCAGGGTAACTTCTTTCTTGCTATTCTTTTTCCTGATCAAATCAAATAGAACGCCTGCCCAATTGATCTGTTTCTTATTTACAATTGCACACATTAGTGCAAATTGCTGCCTTGTAATATTATCGTGGGCGGAGTGCTTTCCCAGTAGCACTTTTCCAACTATTTCGGCAAGAAACTTAATCTTAAATGGAAAGTTTACTTTGAGCAGCATAGAGGGAATGCCTTCGGCATGTCCCAGCTCTATTAACATCCTTCCAAACTCAGGAGTATCTTGCTCATACTCTTCTTCCCCATTAATCAATCCAAATATTTCTGTCAAAATAGCGGGAGTTAATGTTACCTCATCTCCGCTAATAGTTCCAGTCATCGAATTGTCAGTTGAAGACGAAGTGAAAGCCCACTCTTTGATCTTTTGAGTGTTTATCTTTATTCTGGAAGACATGAGCTTCTCTAACCCTTGATCTTTGCACAGATTTAGAATTTTCACTATTCCGGGTTCACAACAGCTGAAGGAGTCGAAATCTATACTGAATCCTGCATCAAACTTTACTACTGCCAGGAGCGCTGGAGAAATCGCCATCGAGAGAGCTGGAGAAGACGAGGGAGAGACGGCGAGGACGGAGCGGCAGAAATCGCAAGACAAAGAGCAAGCGAGAAGACGGAATGCGAAAAGACGCTCTCCGTCGACGATAAAAGCAACTATCTCTTAACCTAGGTCGACCATCAGCTTTAAATTAAAACAGCGATCGTCGATCTATTTAAAAGATACTGGATACGATGGTCGAACGGTCGTTCGACGATCGGTCCTGAAGCAGAGTAGTCGATCAATCGTTCGACTATTTCTGTCTTCACAAACAGCAAGCTGTCGTCAACCATAGATCGACGAAAAGCTCGACCTGTTCGACTATCTTCGAACGCCGGTCGACGATCTTCAAGCAGATAAGCTATCTTCAACCATACGTCGACGATAGGCTTGATCCGATCGATTATCTTTGAACGTCATTCGACTATCTTCGAACAAGTTTCAACAGGGCAGACGTCACACTTAGTCTCTTCCATTAATCATGCCTAGTTGAACTAAAAAGAACAGATGCTTCTGTTCATCTAAGGGCTTGGTGAATATATCACCTCTCTAAAGGTCTGTGGATATGAACTCAAGGCTGATCTTGTTCTTTTCCACACAATCTCTCAGGAAATGGTGTCTAATCTCAATGTGCTTCGTTCTAGAGTGGTGCACTGGATTTTGTGCAATGGAGATAGCACTTGTATTATCACACATGATTTTAGTGTTCTTGTGTGAGTACCCATAATCCAAAAGTTGATTTTGTATCCACAGGATCTGTGAACAATAACTAGCAGCTGCTATATATTCAACTTCTGCAGTTGAAGTTGAGACAGAGGCCTGCTTCTTACAGAACCAAGAGACCAATCTCTCTCCCAGGAACTGACAAGTTCCTGAGGTACTTTTCCTGTCAACTCGATAACCAGCATAATCAGAATCAGAATATCCAATTAATTCAAATTCTGACTCAGCTGGGTACCAAAGTCCTAGATTTTGACATCCCTTCAGGTATCTCAAGATTCTCTTGAGAAGAATCAGATGTGATTCCTTGGGGTTGACCTGGAATCTAGCACAGAGGCAAGTAGCAAACATTATGTATGGCCTACTTATAGTTAAATACAATAGGGAACCAATAATGGCCCTATAATTCTTTTGATCAACAGGCTTTCCCTGATCATCAGAATCAATAACTACATTAGTAGCCACAGGTGTATGCATTGCTGAAGCATCAACCATCCCAAACTTCTTTACCAATTCCTTGGCATATTTGGATTGGGAGATGAAGATGCCATCAGCATCTTGCTTTACTTGGAGACCAAGAAAGTAAGACAGCTCACCCATACTACTCATCTCAAACTTAGAATGCATCAAGTTTGAGAACTTTTTGCATAGTTTGGGATCAGTGGAACCAAAAATAATGTCATCCACATACACTTGAACTAACAGGATTGTGTCCTTGTGGTGCTTGACGAAGAGGGTTCTATCAACTACTCCCCTAACAAAGTTGTGCTCTAACAGGAAACTAGCTAGAGTCTCATACCAGGCTCTTGGTGCTTGTTTTAGTCCATAAAAAGCTTTTTGCAACTTGAATACATGTGAGGGCTGAGTTGAAGAAACAAAACTGGGTGGCTGTTCAACAAATACCTCTTCCTTTAGCTCACCATTAAGAAAGGCACTCTTGACATCCATCTGAAAAACTTTAAACTTCATATAGGCTGCATAGGCTAAGAAGATCCTTATTGCCTCTAGCCTTGCAACAGGAGCAAAGGTTTGGTCATAATCTATACCTTCCTCCTGTCTGTAGCCCTGTGCTACAAGCCTAGCTTTGTTCCTTACAATGATTCCATTTGCATCCAACTTGTTTCTATACACCCACTTGGTGCCTATGATCAATTGGCCTTTAGGTCTTGGAACCAAAGTCCATACTTTACATCTCTCAAACTGATTGAGTTCCTCTTGCATAGCAATGATCCAGTGGGGATCTAGCTTAGCATCTTTAATGGTGAGGGGCTCAATCTGTGAGAGGAAACAAGCGTGCATCACATCCTGTCTTAACTGATGTCTTGTTTGAACACCAGCTGATATGTATCCTATCACTTGAGATGTAGGATGATCTCTAAGTGTGACAACATCAGCAGGTGGGATGTGATCTTCATCAATAGTTGGGATTAATTTCTCAGGAGGAATTTGATCTACTATTGGTGGCACAGCAACAAATTCTGCAATGTCTTCATCACTGTCTGATTCAGTGATATGAAGAGTTGAAAGATGGAGAATCTCTTGAGCGACATCTCTGGTAGATTCTTGTACCTGTAATGAACTTGAGGAAGGGGAAGTTTCCTTCTCCTTGTAAAATATTTGGGATTCATCAAAGGACACATGAACAGACTCTTCAATTTTAGAAGATGATTTATTAAATACCCTATAAGCTTTGCTTACTAGGGAATATCCAAGAAAAATTCCCATTGAAGCTTTTGCTTCAAATTTTCTAAGGTATTCTTTATTATTATTATGAATATAAACTATACAGCCAAAAACTCTAAAATAATTTATTTTAGGTTTCTTTCCTTTAAGTAACTCATAAGGAGTTTTACACTTCAGCTTGTGTATCAGACTTCTATTCAAGACATAGTTGGCTGTACTAACAGCTTCTGCCCAATAGGGAAGAGGCATATTAGCATCTACCAACAATATGCCAGCAGCTTCAATTAGTGTTCTGTTCTTCCTTTCAACTACCCTATTTTGTTGGGGAGTTCTAGGAGCTGAGAAACTATGTTTGATACCTTCTCTCTCACAGAATTCTTGCATGAGAAGAGAGTCAAACTCAGTACCATGATCACTTCTGATCAAGGCCACATGAGTAGAGTACTCAGTCTGCACACATAATAAAAAATCTGTAAGGGCTTTGAAGTTATCAGCCTTAGTTCTCAAAAAGAACACCCAAGTGAACCTAGAGAAGTCATCTACAATGACTAGGGTGTAATACTTCCCTCCTAAACTCTGTACATTTATTGGGCCAAATAGGTCCAAATGTAATAAATACAGGATTTTAGGAGAATCACTTTTATTTACTGATTTAAATGAATTCTTGGTTTGCTTGCCTAATTGACAAGCCTTGCAAAGGCTCTCCTTCTTGTAGGGGCAAGAAGGTAAACCTCTAACAAGGTTGTGTTTAGATAACCTAGATATATTCTTGAGGTTAACATGGCTAAGCCTTTTATGCCATAAAGTATTGTTATTGGTTACTTCATTAAACAAGCAGATTTCAGAATGAGTTGAGTTAAAATCTACTAAGTAAATGTTACCTCGTCTAATACCTACTAATACAACATTATTATTTAAAGTAATATTACAAAGGGAGTTAGAAAATGATACCTGATATCTAGCATCACATAACTGACTTACTGAAATTAGATTATGCTTCAGTCCAGTTACATAAGCAACTCTCTTGAATGTTACAGCTCCAATTGTCATCCTTCCATAGCCTTCAGTTTGACCACAGCTTGAATCTCCAAAGATTACCTTTGGGCCAAGCTTTGCCTTGAACTTTGACAGATGTTCTTTATTTCCTATCATATGCTTGGAGCAACCACTATCCAAATACCACTTATTTTGAGTGATAGGATAGGTCTTCACCTGCAAATAAATCAATTTAAACATTGTGGACCCAGGTAACCTTGGGTCCCTTGTTTTTCACATAAGAAAAACTGGAAATAAATGAATAAGCAGGCTGAGGGTGATAACCTAATGGGTAAGATCTCCTAGGTGGGATTATCCATGCAGATGATGGGTCAATGAACCTAGGATTTCTATTTTCATTTTGGTTTCTAAAGTTCTGGGTGTAGTTTTGAAATTCTTGTTGAAAGCGTCGATCGGCGTTCGACGATTGGTACCCAGATCGTCGATCTCCGTTCGACCATTGGGCCTGCGATCGTCGAGCAGTGTTCTACGCTCTTTGTAATTCCTTAAATTTCTGTTTTCTTTTCTCTCTTTTAGCTTTATTTAAAGCTCTATTAACTTGATTAACTTGCTCAGTGTTTTTTATTCCACTAGATGAAATAAAATTCACTGGAGTTGAAAGTTGGTTTTTAAGAATGATTGGGGGCTCACTAGAAGATGCTCCTAAGCCTAATTTGTTATTGCCTGACCTAGTGTTAGACATGCTGGTTATTTCAAGCAACTTAAGGCTTCTACCATTCAGAGACTCTTCTAACCTTTTGGACTTAGCTAATTCATTCTTAAGGAATTTTATTTCTTCACTAGCATTAGTGAGTTCTGCTGTTAACCTAATGTTTTCATTAGCAATCAATTCAGATTCAGCTAGTTTAATTCTAAGCTCTTTTATTTCTTTTTCAGAACTAATTAAATCTAAACATAAGGATTTAAAATCAGATTTAAATTCAGCAGATGTAAAGTCATAAGAAGACAATACCTCATCTTCAGTTGGCATTTCTTCATCAGAATCTGAATTCTCTACAGCTGAGTGATTGCTGCAGGCATCAATTGCCATCAGGCAAACTTCCTTTGCCTTCTTTTCTTCTTCATACTCACTGGAGCTTGAGGAAGAAGATTCCTCATCAGAATCGCTCCAGGTTTCAGCAACAAAGCCTCTCTCCTTCTTTTTGTTCTTGTAGGAGGATGGCTTGAAATGCTTCCTGTGCTGATCCTTGTCTTTCCTTTTATCTTTTTTTTTTCCTCTGGACAATCTGGAAGAATATGTCCAGGCTTCCTGCAACCATATCAGATTATTTCTTTAGAAGGGGTACGATCATACCTTGGTTTATCTTCATACTTTGAAGATTTCTTTTTGAATTCCTTCCTTCCCATCTTGAGAAACCTTTTGGCAAAAAATGCCATCAGTTCCTCATTGGACTGGCTTCCTTCAGAAGTGTCAGCAGCTTTGAGAGCAAGGGTTTGCTCTTTTCTTATAGGAGTTGGGGTCTTTGCTTCAGCTTCAGCTTCCCTGGACTTCAGCACTTGCTCAAAAGACTTGAGCTTGCCGAGAAGGGCTTCTGCTGAGATTTTTGTTGTGCTTCTGGCCTCCTTGATAGGCCAGATCCTCAGATCCCATGTGCTAGGGAAGCACATAAGAATCTTATCATTGACCTCTGTCAATGAGATATCCTTGTCAAGAGTCCTCAGCTCATCGATGATTGAGCTGAGCCTTGTGTACATAGCTTCAACTGATTCAGCATCAGTTTTCTTGAAATTCTCATACTGTGAGATAAGGTTGGACCTTCTGTCCTTCCTCTCATCAGCTGAACCAGCTACAATCTGGTTTAGTGTATCCCACATTGCTTTTGCTGAGGAGCAGTCAACAACCTTCTAAAATACTTCATCAGACATTGTCTGAGCCAGAATGTTCATTGCCTTAGCATCTGCTATCTTTGCCTTTTTGTATTCATCATTGTAGTCTGGAGGAGGCACTGCACTCATATCAGTTGATGATGAGGCAGTAGCTGCAGCAGGTGCTCTTGGTGGTCCTGTCAAAATAGAAGCAAAAATACTCTCATCAATAGAGTTCATATATAATTTAATCCTTGCCTTCCAGATGCTGAACTTAGCTAAGTTGCATGCTGGAGGTCTGGTGCTAGAGTAATCCTTGAACTGGGCCATGATAGTGAAAGAGAATATCTATAAATTTTGGTATCTATCAGGATCTTGTGACTTAGGTGTTAGCCTATTCAGTCAGTCAACCTCCCTCTGATACCAATTGAAAGAAAATGGGATAGATACTACTCTAGGGGGGGGGTGAATAGAGTAATCAAAAATTGCACTAGCAAAGTTGACTGTCTACTCAACTCCCTTGGAGTGGATTTGCGGAATGAAGGTTATAGATATTTGAGATTAAACCTTAAAGCCTAACACAAGTGATGTGCACAAAAGGCAGCCAACTATAATTACAGTTAAGGCTAGGAATCCTAAACAGCAACTAGCAGACCTAGTTAAAATCTAATCACAGCCACAATGCAAGTAATTAATTAAAGCAATCCAGACGACACAAGGAATTTATAGGGGTTCCCCAAACAACTTGGGTACGTCCACTCTTCTACCAACAAGATAGGAATCCACTCAGGTTTTTGATCAGGTGCCCTGCCACCAACAAGATCTGCTTCAGGTAGATCCAGAAACCCTTAAGACTTTTGATCAGGTGTCTAAAAACCAACACAGGTTTTTGATCAGGTGCCCTGCCACCAAGGGATACTTTTGAAGGGAGTAATAACCCTGTACAGGAGGGGGAAAGGAGGTTAAGGTGTCTTCTCTATTTTACAATAGATTAGAGAAGCACAATAACTTGCACTGAGCTAGAAATCTCTAAAAGAATCAAGGCTCCCCCTGGCTCAAAGAACGTCCAGGTGAAGTCTTGCTTCAGTGCAGAAACACTTCAAAAAATACTTAAGGAAAAAGCTACAAGAAGATAAATAATATTAAATAAAATTTCTTCTTCAGACAGCTATCTTCTTCTTCTTCTTCTTCAAAAAGCTCTGAGTGAAGATCTTCCTATAAGCAGGAGAACTAAGGTTAAAGAAGAGTGAAGAACTAAAACTTCTTCTCAGTTAGATGTGAATGAGCTGAGAGCAGTTGGAAACTGTAAGTTCTTAAGCTTGAATGTAGCTGTTAGCTTTTGAACTTCTTTTTCCTGAATGAACTTGATTTTTGCTATATGAACTAGTTAAATTCTTTCTTCAAGGAGTTCTATATATAGCAGCAGTAGTAACGGCTCTAACTTGAGTTTGAATCTTGTCTTCTTCTGAACTCTGCAAGCTGGGCTGCAAAAAGCATAAAGCAAAATAAAATACTGCAGACAGATATCCTATAATAGGATAAAGCATTCTAAGAAGCTGCAAATAATTCTGATGAAATAATATAAGAGAAAGTCACATCAGAAAAGACTCTTTACAGCCAAGAAAGACTTTTTGAGTCTAACGGCTATAAAGGACAGCCTGGCAGATAAAGCAGAAAACATATCTCAGCTATAAGACAAACAACTTTGTCAGAAAAGATTAGCTCATGCATAAGGAATGAAACTGATATTATATGGAAATGTTATCACAATTTATTCAGATAATCTTTTATAAAATGTGCCAAAATAATTATGAAATTAATCACATTATAGAAGACGACAAAACTATTTAAAACATACAGCAAAACGTCGAACGACCCTCGGAGATCGTCGAACAAAGCATGGAGATCGTCGACCTATCGGACAGATAGTCGAATGATCCAGATAGTCGAACTATCAAGGAAGATAGTCGAACTACCTCAGCAGATAGTCGACCTATCAGAACAGATAGTCGAGTTATCAGATAGTCGATCTATCAGGACAGATAGTCGAACTACCAAACAAAACAGATAGTCGACCTATCAAGCAGATAGTCGACCTATCACAGAAAACAGATAGTCGACCTATCAAAGCAAAACAGATAGTTGACCTATCAACAGATAGTCGAACTATCAGATAGTTGAACTATCCAAGCAGATAGTCGAACTATCAAAGAAGAGCAGATAGTCGACCTATCAACAGATAGTCGAGCTATCACAGAAAGCAGATAGTCGACCTATCAAGAGATAGTCGAACTATCAACGCAGACAGAACGTCGACCAATTGATAGACGATCGTCGATCAGCCGATAGACGATAGTCGAGCGGCATTCAACCATAGTCGAACGAAAAATTACTTAGCCAGATTTTCATCTGGACAGGCAATTCTACACAACTAGAGAATCTATCATATCAACTAACCTTTGACCATAGATATATCTTGGGTCAAGAGACAGAAAGAGAAGACTGAACTCAAATCAAAACCTAGGGTTCCAACACTGTTGATCCTTAGGGTCTGACCATCCGTCTGCGGATGAAAGGCCGTGCTGAAACTCAGCTTGGTCCTCAACATTTGCTGCAACAACCTCTAGTCATTGTACGTGAACCGTCCATCTCGGTCGCTCACGATTGTGCGGGGCACACCGTGCAGTCGAACAATGTTATCCACGTAAAGTTTTGCCAGTTTATCCACCAAATCATCATTCCTATTCGAAATGAAGTGCGATACCTTCGTCAATCAATCTACGATTACCCAGATGGCATCGTTCCCCTTCTGCGATCTTGGCAAACCATGCACAAAATTCATAGAAATAGTTTCGAACATCCACTCCGGGATAGGTAAGGGCTTCAAGAAACCTCCAGACTTTTGACATTCCACCTTCACTAAGGCGCACGTTCGACACTTCGCCACATAAAGTGCCACGTCCTTCTTAAGTCCTGGCCAACAGAACAATTTCTTTATATCACGATACATCTTCGTGCTCCCCAGGAGAATTGATTACTTAGTATGATGAGGCTCGTACATCAATTCCTCCTGTAGTTTACCCACATTTGGGACGTACAGACGACTGTCTTTCCATAACACTCCATCAACAACATCAAATTGGAAATTTGACTCATCCAACGCCTCATCCATGATTTGGTTCATGTTGGTATCCAATTTCAGAGCCTACCGAATCCGATCAGCCAGGTCATACTGAACTTCTTTCCAGTTCAATTGGGCTTCGGCACTCGTCTGCTTATCAATACAAGATATCTCTAATGCCTCCAATTCCCGAATCAAACGCTCGTCAAAGTCGTCAGGGGTAACGCTATCCGTGAGAAGTTCTCTACGAAGCGCCTGTAATATCCGGCCAGCCCCAGATAACTCCGGACTTCTGCTACCGTAGAAAACACATGCCACTCTCGTATAGCAACTATCTTTGCCGGATCCACTGCAATTCCCTCTCCCCTAACAATGTGACCAAGGAACGCTACCGAGGACAACCAAAACTCGTATTTTGAGAACTTGACATACAGTTTGTTTCTCCTCAACGTCTCCATCACTAAAAGCGGATGCTTAAAGTGATCCTCCTTACATAATGAGTACACAAAATATTGTCGATAAATACTATCACGAAGCTGTCTTGGGGATATCACTTTCTCTTATCCTCAGCTGATAATATCCGGATTTAATATCCAATTTTGAGTACACCGATGACCCGACTAACTGATCGAACAGATCATCAATCCTTGGGATCGGATACTTATTCTTTTTCGATAACTTATTTAGCTCTCTGTAATCGATACAGAGTCGCAAGCTTCCGTCCTTCTTCTTAACAAAGAGGACCGGTGCGCTCTAAGGCAATGAACTTGGATGCACATAACCCTGTTCCAATAGCTCTTCAAGTTGAACCTTCAGTTCTTCCATCTCCTTAGGCGCTAATTGATACGGAGAGCGTGACACATGTTTGGCACCTAGCACTAGCTTAATTGTGAAGTCAATCTCTCGTTGCGGTGAGGCTCCAGGGAGATCATCAGGGAACACGTCAGGGTACTCGGATACCACTGAGATACTATCCGACGTAGGATTAGCCTTCGAGGCCTCCACTAGTATAAAGAATAGCTCTGTACCAGCACGAACTGCCTTAACCACCTGAAGAGCAGACATCAATGTCTTGTTCAACCCTTTTAAGACCACAAATGTCGTCTCACAACCAGTTCCCAAATTGACCTCCTTGCGGTTGCAATCAATGTATGCCCTCTACTCCGAGAGTCATTCCATACCAAATATCACGTCAAACTCCACTAGCAGTAGTAAAACGCTTGTAAGTCGAACTCCTGACTCCCAAACCGTATCTTTACGCCACAAACTCTATCCGCACGCATTGAACACCCATTAGGCAACAACACATCCAATTTGTCCTTTGCCATCGAATAAGCTACTCCGATGCGCGATATAAATTCTTCTGACAAAAAGGAGTGTGAAGCTCCCATATCAAACAATGCTCTCGCTGGATTATCGAAAATCAAAACAAAGCCTAGTACCTCCAGTCCTAAGCTAACTCGCATAAGGCTATGGGTATAAAAAGCTAAACTGCTAACAATTAAACCATACCTGTCACCTCAACAGTCGGCCACATGGCCTCCTGCTGGCTGAGGCTGTACACTCTCGGTCGGACTGGAGCATAAGGTGATGCAGTTGACTCCAACTCCTTGCCCTTTTACTTATAAGTTGCTTCAAGCTTCTTCTCGGACTTTGGTCGCCCGTTCCAACAATCTCAGGCATAGTGTCCCGACTTTCCACAGTTATAGCATGCACCCGGGGTTCGGCCTGTAGTCGCCCCGGATGCGCCAGTGTAAGGGACTCGACTCGAAGTCCTAGCCTTCTTATACCACTTACGGAACCCAGATTTTGAGGAGTTCGGCATTTTGAACACCGTTTCCTTTGCACTAGATCCTTAACTGCTCCTGACATAGCTTTCTTTGTCTTCTGAGCACCATCCCAACATTCTCGGGCAAAGTGCCATTTCTTGCCACAAGTATGACAAGTGTAAGTAGCTTTTCTAGTAGATGTTCTAGCCCCCTTTCTCAGCGTTCTGTGGTAGGCAGCCCTTATAGGATCTGCAGGGTTCCGTACCCTACTCACTGGTATCTAGTGAGTGTTCACCAACTCTACTTCCAAAGATCTGGCAGACTCCTCCAAGTCTCGAAATCCCAATAACTTTGGTCCTAGCAATAGAATTCACAACTCGCCATGCAAACCATTATACAATCTATCGACTATAGACTGCTCATTCTCCAACTCAAAGCCTGGGTAGCGCCTTATCATAAGAAATGCCTGCAAATATTCATCAACTGAGTGCGCTCCCTGCACTAAAAGCATGTTCACCTATAGACCCAATGGTCATCTAAATTACATTTGCTCCATCACACCATCTGGTGTTGAGGCCACCTCTGGGACAGAGGGTTGCACATTCCTTCCATGTTGTGTATTGGTCATAGCAAACACCGCTTCAACTACCCTTCTTATGGTTTCAATTGAAGGAGGGTCTCAGGCACGTCGCTGGGTGCAGTACTTTTCTCAGAAAGCGGGCGTTCAGATTGCCATGCGCAACTCCCGGACACCTATAGTCATACAAAACACCATTAAGTGAGCAAACAATATTGCAAAAAGCAATTATACGAACACGCAGGTTCCTCAAAAATGTGTATTTTCATTCCTAAGTGGACATTCATGGGTTCTTTTATGTTATAACGATGACGCACACACATGTGCTCACCACCCTTTAAAATAATTCGCCCACGAATTCCAATAAGCATTACCGAAACCTGTAGTCTGATACCAAATTGTAACAGCCCTATCCTTGAAGGAGCATATAGCAGTAGGTCTGGCCAGGGCCCGATGCCATATACCACAAACAGACTGGTGGGTTACTAAATGAGACCATCCTTCCAATATCACATGTCCTACACAAAGAACATTCTAGCGGAAGCATTTTAAATGTTTCAAAGAATAAGAACTCAAGCCACATCATGAATGACCACTAAAATACCCAAATAAGGAGTGAACGTACAAATACAAAAAGTACTTGGCCTTATGGCCTTACAAGAGTTTACTTAAATAAACAGTGTCTTCCAAACATCGGCACGCAGGCCGGACACACATGAATATAACAAGTAAACATTCGCATTGGCCTTTGAGGGCCGGCTCCCCAACAAGGGCTTCAGCCCGCTATTTTGCCACAAGGCTCCGCAGCACCTGCAATTAACATTCCACTGCAACGGTGGCAAACAAAAGCAACGGTCAGCTATAGCTTGCCAAATTATAACGACCCCACCCCTTACTTGGGGTGGCGGTGCCCTTCCCTGCATTTTAGTAGCATAGCCAAACATTATAGTGAAAGTACAAACATTTACACAATACACAACAGGTGCAAGCCCGCACGACCGCACAGCCCGTGCTCTCAGGGCACTTACTCGGTGAAGCAGGTCCGAACTCGGTCCGTTCTGCGACTCCACTACTGCCAGACGACAAACCTCGTTAGCATTTAGTCCTTTCAACCGCAGCTAGACTCATTCTCAAAATTATTGGTAAGTTTCATATACCTATAGTCGATTTAACCGAAGCAGATGGAGTGGGTAGGGTTCCACCAGCCCATTGCTCACCCCGCCACGACCATTTAGCCTTCGATGTTGGCCAAGTTTCCCCCAATCCCAAACTATCGATCATAAAACCGTACATAGCCCCGCTATGTACGAGGCTGGCTCCCAGGCCACCAAAAGGCAGAACTTCTCTTCCACCTAGATTTCCAGGTGCAACTTGGGGTTAGTCCCAAGACTCCCTGCAGCAATCTACCATATAGAAAACCCGAAAACAACCATCGGAACGGAGTCTTCTCCGGCTATTCATGCATAATGAAACATCACCGATCAATACCAACTTGTCTGGGTAGGCCTCACACACCATGCCTATGTCCGTACTTCGATTCCGGACTCTACATGCAAGACAACGGGGACTATTCATGTCTATCCGAAGGAATACCTCACATTCACCAGTCACTCGCGGGAGGGAGTTTCCTATTAAAAAAGGAAGTGGACTTCATATGTCCAAGAAGAGAATCATTACCCTTGTGGTTATCTTTGGCGCCATGAAGATCTAGTAGGATGGAAAGCACCGCAATGGCCTCGCCTTCCCAGATCTTGACTCGGATCGAGAATCGGGGCTCCGAAGCGCCTCCGACGGCCGGATTTCTTCTTCTTCTTCCTCCTTGCTCTCCCCTCTCTACAAGGCTCTAGAAAGAGAATGTTGAAAATGGAATGAGGGTTTCAAACCCTATTCCCGATCTTATAATAGAAAGGATCACTATGGACCATTAGATCCCATTTGAAGGAAACGAACGACCACGATTTTCCCCGAAAATACTTTCCTGGGCCAAACACGGCTTGCGACACGCCCGTGTTCCACACTCGCCGTAAACCAGGGATTACAGAACAGGACACGGCCTCTGAAACGGCTTGGGACATGCCCATGTCAAGCATGGAAACACTCGTGTCATGGGCCATGTGCCCCAATCGACATTTAAACCGTCACATCCCGAATAGGACACGGGCTTAGACACGCCCGTGTCAAGCAGTACATGCCCGTGTTCCGGGTCGTGTTCCTTAATCGACATAGGACCCAAAACATCACGAAGAAGCCACGGCCATGTGACACGCACGTGTCACAGGCCATGTGCAAGACAATCCCTAGAACACACCCGTGTCCCAGGACATGTAACTCACTCGACACAGCCCGACAAACAGCCCGAGCAGGACACGGTCCTGGACATGCCCGTGTCTCAGGCCATGTTACCGACCTTCTACGATCGTCGATTATATCTCGTTAACCACACGAAAAATCGTGCAACCCAAGCACGACATGGCCCTATACATGCCTGTGTCCAAGGCCGTATGACCCTTGCCAGGGCCCAAACATGGCTTCAAACAATGCATGTTCCTCTTTAGAGTTTCAGGGCGTTACAATTCTCTCCCTCTTAAAAGAATTTTATCCCGAAATTACAGAAAGGAAAAGATACACAAAACAAAACGGTACCTGAGTGGAATAACTCAGGGTACTCCTTAAGCATGGTCTGCTTTCGCTCCCACGAGAGCTCCTCCTGACCGCAGTTGTCCTAACAGACTTTGACCATCCTGATGTCTTTGTTACGAAGTTGCTTGACTTCAAAGTCCTCAACGCGAACTGGCTTGACCTTCGTCTTCAACCCAACATCAACCGGTACTTGATCGACCGCAATCACTTACGAAGGCTCTTGCACCGCCTTCCGCAATACTGATATGTGGAATACGTCGTGTATACCACTACGTTCCACCAATAGCTTCAGTCGATAAGCTGCTTCACCAATTCGCTCTAGAACCTCAAATGGTCCAAGGTACCTCAGCCTTAGCTTTTAAAAGCGTCGTACCCTAGAGATACCCTTGAATGGCTTAATCTTCAAATACACCCAGTTGTCAACAGCGAACTCAACGTTCTTATGCTTAGCATTATAGTATTTAATCTGCCTGTCCTGAGCGATCAACAATCGTTTTCGAATAGTTCGTACCAACGAAGTGGCGTCTTCCACCTCTTGTCGTTTGTACAGCTTCGACTTGCCCGTTTCCAATCACGACAACGGCATGCGACACATTAACCATAAAGGGCCTCAAAAGGGCGCCATATGAATACTCGCTTGGTAGCTATTTTTATAAGCAAACTCCACCAAGTACAGGTGATCTTCCCACTGCTTTCCGAATTCCAGTACGCACATGCGAATCATATCCTCCATCATCCTGTTAACCCTCTCGGTCTGACCATCCGTCTACAGATGAAAGGCCGTGCTGAAACTCAGCTTGATTCCCAACATTTCCTGCAACAACCTCTAGTCATTGGACGTGAACCGTCCATTTCGGTCGCTCACGATGCTCCAGGGCACACCGTGTAGTCGAATAATGTTATCCACGTAAAGTTTTGCCAGTTTATCCACCGAATCATCCTTCCTATTCGGAATGAAGCGCAACACCTTCATCAATCGATCTACAATCACCCAGATAGCGTCGTTCCCCTTCTGCGATCTTGGCAAACCATGCACGAAATTCATAGAAATATCGTCGAACTTCCACTCTGGGATAGGCAAGGGCTTCAAGAAACCTCCAGGCTTTTGGCATTCCACCTTCACTAAGGCGCACGTTCAATACTTCACCATGTAAAGTACCACGTCCTTCTTAAGTCCTGGCCACAAGAACAATTTCTACATATCACGATACATCTTCGTGCTCCCCAGGTGAATCGAGTACTTGGTATGATGATCCTCGTACATCAATTCCTCCTGCAGTTTACCCACATTTTGGATGCACAGACGGCTGTCTTTCAATAACAGTCTATCAACAACATCAAATTTGGAATTTGACCCATCCAACGCCTCATCCATGATTTTCTTTATGTTGCTATCCAAATTCAGAGCCTGCCGAATCCGATCAGCCAGGTCATACTGAACTTCTGTCCAGTTCAATTTGGCTTCGGCACTCGTCTGCTTGTCAACACAAGAGATCTCTAATGCCTCCAATTCCCAAATCAAACGCTCATCAAAGTCGTGAGAGGTAACCTATCCGCGAGAAGTTCTCTACGAAGCGCCTGTAATATCCGGCCAACCCTAGAAAACTCTGGACTTCCGCTACCATAGAAAACACAGTGCACTCCCGTATAACAACTATCTTCTACGGATCCAATACAATTCCCTCTCCCCTAACTATGTGACCAAGGAACGCTACCGAGGACAACCAAAACTCGCATTTGGAGAACTTGGCGTACAGTTGGTTCCTCCTCAGCGTCTCCATCACCAAAAGCGGACGCTTAAAGTGATCCTCCTCATATTGCGAGTACACCAAAATATCGTCGATAAAGACTATCACAAAGCTGTCTTGGGGATATCACTTTCTCTTATCCTCAGCTGATAATATCCGGATTTAAGATCAAATTTTGAGTACACTGATGAACCGACTAACTGATCGAACAGATCATCAATCTTTGGGATCAGGTACTTATTCTTTTCTGTTAACTTATTTTGCTCTCTGTAATTGATACAGAGTCGCAAGTGTCCATCCTTCATCTTAACAAAGAGGACTGGTGCGCTCCAAGGCGATGAACTTGGACGCACATAACCCTTTTCCAACAGCTCTTAAAGTTAAACCATCAGTTCCACCGTCTCCTTAGGCGCTAACCGATACGGAGAGCGTGGCACATGTTTGGCACCTGACACTAGCTCAATTGTGAAGTCAATCTCTCATTGCGGTGGGGCTCCAGGGAGATCATCAAGGTACTCGGATACCACTAAGATACTGTCCAACGTAGGCTTAGGCTTCGAAGCCTACACTAGTATGAAGAACAGCTCTCCACCAGCACGAACTGCCTTAACCACCTGAAGAGCAGACATCAACGTCTTGCTCGACCCTTTCAAGTCCGCAAATGTCATCTCACGACCAGTTCCTAACTTGACCTCCTTGCGGTTGCAATCAATGTATGTCTACGGCTCCAAGAGCTAGTCCATACCAAATATCACGTCGAACTACACTAGCGCCAGTAACGACGCTTGCAATTCGAACTCCTAACTCCCAAACCGTATCTTTATGCCACAGACTCTATCCGCACTCATTGAACACCCATTAGGCATCAACAAATCCAATTTGTCCTTTGCCATCGATGAAGGTACTCTGATGCGCGATATAAATCCTTTTGACAAAAAGGGGTGCGAAGCTCCCGTATCGAACAATGCTCTCGTCGGATTACCTAAAATCAAAACAAAGCCTAGTACCTCCAATACTAAGCTAACTCGCATAAGGCAACAGGTATAAAAAGCTAAACTGCTAACAATTAAACCATACCTATCACCTCGATAGTCGGCCACATGGCCTCCTGCTGTCCAAGGTTGTCTACTCTCGATCAGACCGAAGCATAGGGTGATGCAGTTGACTCCAACGCCTTGCCCTTTTCCTAATAAGTTGCTTCTGGCTTCTTCTCCGACTTTGGTCGCCCATTCCAATAATCTCGGGCATAGTGTCCCAACTTTCCACAATTATAGCATGCGCCCGGGGTTCGACCTGTAGTTTCCCTGGATGCGCTAGAAGAAGGGACTTGAGTCGAAGTCCTAGCCTTCTTATAACACTTACGGAACCCAGATTTTGAGGAGTTCAGCATTTTGAACACCGTTTCCTTTGCACTAGAGTCCTCAACTGCTCCTTACATAGCTTTCTTTGTCTTCTGAACACCATCCCAAAAATCTCGGGCAAAGTCCCCTTTCTTTCCACAAGTAAGACAAGTGTAAGTAGCATGGCTAGTAGATGTTCTAGCCACCTTTCTAAGGGTTTTGCGGTAGGCAACCCTTATAGGATCTACAGGGTTCGGTACCCTACTCACTGGTATATGGTGAGTGTTTACCAACTCTACTTCCAAAGATCTAGCCGACTTTACCAAGGCTTGGAATCCCAATAAGTTTGGTCCTAGCAGTAGAATACGTAACTCGCCACGCAAACCATTATAAAATCTATCGACTATAGACTTCTCGTTCTCCAACTCAAAGCCTGGGAAGCACCTTATCATAAGAAACACCTGTAAATATTCGTCAACTAAGTGCGCTCCCATCACTAAAAGTATTTTCACCTGCTGACCCAATGGTCCTCTAAATTCCATTTGCTCCATCACACCGCCCGGTGTTGTGGCCACCTCATGGATAAAGGGTTGCACATTCCTTCCATGTTGTGCGTTGGTCATAGTGAACACCGCTTCAACTACCCTTCTTATGGTTTCAATAGAAGGAGGGGTCTCAGGCACATCGTTGGGTGCAGTACTTTTCTCAAAAAATGGGCATTCAGACGGCCACACGCCACTCCCAGACACCTATAGTCATACAACACAACATTAAGTGGCCGAACAATATTGCAAAAAGCAATTATAGGAACACACAGGTTCCTCAAAAATGTGTAGTTTCATTCCTAAGTGGACATTCATGGGTTATTTTATGTTATAACGATGACGCACACACATGTGCTCACCATCTCTTAAAAGAAATCGCCCATGAATTCCAATAAGCATGACCGAAACCGGTAGTCTGATTCCAAATTATCACACCCTTATTCGTCACATAATATATAGTAGTAGGTCCGGCCGGAGCCCGACGCCATATACCACATACAGACCGGTGGGTTACTAAATGAGACCATCCTTCCAATATCACACGTCCTATACAGAGCACATTCTAGCGGAAGCATTTAAAATGTTGCAAAGAAGAAAAACCCAATCCACAGCATGAATGTCCACTAAAATACCCAAATAAGGAATGAACATACAAATACACAAAGTACTTGGCCTTATGGTCTTAAAAGAGTTTAGTTAAACGAACAATGTCTTCCAAACATCGGCACGCAGGCCGGACACATATGAATATAGGAATTAAACATTCACATTGGCCTTCGAGGGCCGGCTCCGCAATAAGGGCTTCAGCCCGCTATTTGCCACTAGGCTCTACAGTACCTGCAATTAACATTCCACCGCAACAGTGTCAAACAAAAGCAACGGTCAGATAAAGCTGACCAAATTATAATGACCCCACCCTTATTTGGGGTGGCGGTGCTCCTTCCTTGCTTTTTAGTACCATAACCAAACATTATAGTGAAAGTACAAACATTTGCACAATACACCACAGGTGCATGCCCGCACAACCACACACCCCATGCTCTAAGGGCACTTACTCAGTGAAGCCGGTCCGAACCCGATCCATTCCGCTACTCCACAACTGCCCCTAGGGCGGCAAACCTCGTGAGCATTTAGTCTTTTCAGCCGTAGCCTAGACTCGTTCTCCAAATTATCGGTAAGTCCAATATACCTTAGGTCGCTTTAACCGAAGTAGATGGAGTTGGTAGGGTTCCACTAGCCCGTTGCTCACCCCGCCACGGCCATTTAGCCTTCGACGCGGGCCAAGTTTCCCCCAGTCCCAAACTATCGATCATACAACGTGTAACGTCCCAATTCACGCTAGGCCCCTCGCACGAGTTTTGAGTCATGAGACTTGTCTCGGGCTCGGGGTGCACTGGCAAAAGGTGTCAAGTGCGTTGGATGGAGTGTAGGGTTGGGTGATATCCAACGGATCGAAAGGGAATCGCCTAAGGGAAAATCGTCGAGAATACCTGGTGATTCTCGCCGATCGTCGAGTATCGATGAGAATACTCAACGCTCTCAACGCCAGATTTCTGATGGGAATGGCCTAAGGGAAAATCGTCGAGAATACCTGGTGATTCTCGCCGATCGTCGAGTATCGATGAGAAAACTCAACGCTCTCAACGCCAGATTTCCGATGGGAATGGCCTAAGGGAAATCGTCGAGAATGCCTGGTGATTCTCGCCGATCGTCGAGTATCGATGAGAATACTCAACGCACTCAACGCCAGATTTCCGATAAGTTAGGCTAAGGGAAAATCACCGGGTATCATTGTTGATACCCGACGAATTCGTCGAGAATGCCTAACGATTCTCGCCGATCGTCGAGAATGACAGATGAATCCCGCCGAATTTGACTTATGCGTTTTCTTCGCCAAGGCAGATTCGCTGGCTTGCACAGGCGGACCGAACCGGGCTTCGGGATTCGTGCTGGATGATTCCTTGGACTGGGTCACTTCAATATGACCCATTATGAGCGGTCCAATAGGGCGTTGGCACGTGGAACAAGATGTAACCTAATACTTCGGCTTATAAAGGGTCGTTAAAGCCGAACCCTAGCCTTGCGTCGATAAACCCTTGCCGTCATCGTGGATCTCTCGAACCGTCGGAGTCGAGGGAAGTCGGAGCTCTTGGAGGCGGCCTTCTCTCGATCTCTCTCTCTCTCTCTCTTTCCTTTTCCGTGAAGAACAAGCACCAAGCAAGGGATGCCGCAAAGAAGAACGACTAGATCCATGGTCGGGAATGTTGGTACCGCCGTAAACGAGGTGAGCTTCCTCCCCTCTCCCTTGGTGCAAGATCTGTAGTTATATTCTAGGATATATATCGACGCCATAGAATCTTGATGGTGAAGAGGAGATTTCTTAGGGAAAGCCATGCCTAGGTTGTTCTCTAGGCTTTTAGTCTTCTTCAACCTCTCCATCATTCAAAGTGAAGATGAGAGAGTGATTCGTGGAGAAGTGTGGCTTTGTGAGGGTGAATAAGGGTGGACAAGTGTCTAGAGGAGTTTTGGGAGGTCGGTGCAAGATGGAAGATGAACGGATGCCGTTCATCTCACCTTAAGATGGGTGCAGAAATCTGACTTCTGCACGCAGCGATCTTCGCCGCCAGTTTTGGAGGCATTCTGTTCATATCTGGGTTTACGACTCAACACGAAAGTCGTAGCCCTCAAAGATATCTTTCCAACGAGTGGTTGCACGTTTCCAGGTGATACCTGTAGCCACAGGAAAGTCCGTTTGAGTCTGCTGCGATTGGGGGAAATATGTCCAGGAAATCTGTATCCTGTACGCAGCAGACTTCGAGTTAAATTTCTGATGTGATGTGACCAGATCTGGCCGTCCGACTAAACAAGAAAGTCGTAGCCCTTGCAAATACCTTTCCAACGAGGGGTTGAGCGTTTATAGAGGATTCCTGTAGCTCCAGGAATTCAAGTTTTAGTGGCAAGCTATATAATAATAATGTTCATGTTAACTCATGGTTAAGTGTACTCTTGTGAAAGTTATGATGTGCAATTTATATCATTTGGCCCTTTGATTATGATGCTATAGTTAACCTTAAGAATGCTGTGCTCAATATTGGTAGCCATCTAGGTTAATGGTGATGTGAATTGAGATAGGACGGCTAGTGATCAATGGAGGTTGAGCTTGGTTGTAGATTATATCTATCCTGTGATGAATTGAGGTGATCAATTGAATAGATAGGTGTGGATGAGAGGAACTCTATTGGGAGAGTATTTTGTACCCGGGATCCGAGCCTAATGGGTTTTGTTGATAACCGATGCTTAGAGATGTTGTCTCCCTACGAGTAGCATCGAGTGAGTTGTGATGGTGCATGTGGTGTGCGACGACTCGATGTGTCGCGATACTGAGATAATGATTGTGCTAGGTCTACGGGCTCGCCAGTCGTCACACCAATGGGAGCCAATAATTAGACCTTGGGCGGTAGGGCTAGACACTTGGTGTCCATAACCCGAGGTCTCCTCCGCGCCATGAGAACAGTTGGGCTTGCGCCTCTTGCGCTTCCGAGGTTCCTTCCGATTCGAAATCAAAGGCCAGGTTGGGCTGTGTTCTTGGTGCACATCTACCCAAGACCCCTTCTGAGCCATAGTACGCGTGTGAGCTCCGCTGTTGTGTTCTTAGCGTTGAGGCGTACGGAGTCCTAGGACAGGTAGTGTGGATACCACCGAGCAGTGGAGACGCCCGCTCCACTGTCACCGTCTGGCCATGATGGTAGATGCCTGAGAGGTTAGCTACCTGCTCAAAAAGTGGGAACTTCAAGTCTGTGTCGACATAGCAACTTGCATGTGTGTGAACATGGGTTGGTCATTGCATAGCATTCATACCATACCATTCATATCATGCACAAGATCCTTATCATATAAGTTTGTATGGGCACTCTTATACGATGAGTTACTTTTCTGTTAAGCCGAACCTTAACTTATAAGTTTGTATGGACACTCTTATAAGTTAAGTTACTGTTCCTGTTGTAGATTACCTGTTGATTAATTATTTGATTTAATAGAACTGCTAGCTTACTTCATAGAGATATTATTCTTACCAGTTCCTTGTCACCTGCTTGTTTACTCCTGTTATATATATACATATTGTACTTGTTTCATTTCTCCGCCCGGTGCCGAGGAGTCGCCGGGGGAGCGGATGTGAAGCCACTTAGTCTTTAGGACTAACGGTTGCTACGTCTTCAATTTTAGGAGGAAACCCCGCAGATAGGCCAGCAGCAGGACATCCAGGCCCGGACGACAGGACCTGAGGTGACGGTACCGTCGATACCGTCCGTGACAGTTGTGAGTGTTTTGTTGTAGCCTTCTTGGCAAACAGTTTTTAGACTCTGATATTTTAGAAGCTCGTTATGCTTCTTATTTTCCACTTCGTTATGGACTTAAAACAATGTGTGAATTGACTTTCTTTTTATCTTATGATTGGGTTAGCATAGTACATTGTTATTGGTTGTAGTCAGAGGAATAGGCGTCTTGTAGTATAGACTAACCCGTGTGTTAGTTCTACCAGAAGGCAGCTACTCTGGGCATAAGACTCCCCTCGTGCCGTGTTTTGTGTCCCGGGAGGGGGTCTTACAAATGGTAATAGTTTGTCGCGATCCTCACCTAAAGAAGTCATTTAGCAATGGGCCACTCCCGTTCGATTAGTCAGCTTGCGGACAAACTGACTTAGCGGAAGCAGTGGTGTTCCCATATGTAATTCACACTAAGTTCGTCCAACTTTGACCTTAGTTTTATCCAACCTGACCCTTGTTCGTACCTTATGCGTAGGTCCCAGCACAGGTGGAGCCGGTTGGGGGTGCTCCTACCCCTTCCGTTCCTTCACAATTCCAACAGTCAGAGCTGGGGCAAACGCTGTCAGCAATATTAGATGCTTTTAGAGCCCAACAAGCTCTGGTGCAGCAACAAGCTCCGGGCTCCAACTGGTTTAGCACCTTCCGTGCCCTGTCCCCTCCTGCTTACCTAGGGATAGAGTCGGCGGTGCGCACCGAAGAGTGGATTGATACTGTTGAAGAGCTGATGGCCGGTATAAGATGCCCGAGCAATATGGCAGTGACCTTGGTGGTGACGTTGCTGGAGCTGCACGCCAAACGATGGTGGAAGTCCCTCATGGGCTCCACCTTTCGAGGGCGAGTGTACAAAGACATTAGTTGGAGTGAATTCTCGGAAGCTTTCTTGGAGCATTTCATCCCCTCTTCTGCACGGGATGGACTTGAGGAGAGATTTCTACACTTGAAGCAGGGATCGAAATCGGTGACGGAATACCAGCAAGAGTTCCAACACCTCGCTAGGTTTGCCGATTCTTATGACTTGTATGATAGAGGCTATGCGAAGCGCTTTTAGAAAGGGTTAAGGGACCCCCTGAGACAGGCCCTTTTGTTTATAGCTGACGCTAGCCTGGCGGAAATTATTGACATGGCAAAGAGACTAGAGGCAGATCACATGGAAAGTAATAAGAGACCTGCATAAGGGGTGATGGAAGTCGGCCCCAGTAATAGAAGGAGACATGATCATGGTAGAGGAAGAGAAAATCAGAGAGGCGGCCGGTGGTTCAACCAGAACTATAGAATGGAGCACCCGATTCTGCAGCCACCATCTTTGCCTCCACCACCACAACAGCAACAATTTCAACAACCTGGGGGCCGACGAGACATAGTGTGTTTCGAGTGCAACCAACCGGGGCACGTCCGGCGTTTCTGCCCGCAGATGTTCGCGAATGCTCCTCTTGCTCTCCCTCCAGCAGCTCCTCGTGGACGGGGGCACATGTGTGGTCGGGGACGGGGACCACCAGGGAGAAATCAGGGACATGCGCGGGAGCAGGTGTTCGCATTGGATATGACCCAAGCGCGGAACCCGCAAGAGGTTATCGCAGGTACGTACTGAGTTTATTAATAGTGCTCAGACATGTTTCTTTTATGATACATGGAACATGCACATCCCTAGCTAGTGGTTATATCTTGATATTTTAGGCACCGTCATGGTTAGTGGGAGCCCCGCTTATGTGTTATTTGATACGGGCGCATCTCACACGTTCATTTCGGCGGACTTCGTGAAAGACTTAGAGAGGGTGCACCATTTCACTAGCACTACGCAAAGGGTGCGTCTCCAGGATGGATCCGAGATGACATCGTCTGCCAGCTGTGACTTCGACACGCTCATAGGAGGTAAGTTCTTTGAAACTACAGTGATAGTATTGAAGATTCCGGAGTTCGACGTCATTTTGGGCATGCATTGGTTGGACTAGCACCACGCCAGAATTAATTGTGCGGAGAAGCAAGTTACCTTGAGGCATGGAGACTCGGAAGTCGTCTTCCAAGGTATTAGATTCACACCTCGTAAACTGTTATCTTCAATTCAGATTAAAAAATCTCATATGGAGGGGGACGAAGTCTATGTAATTTGTTTCGAGTTGAAGAGGATGGCATTAGATGTCAAAGATGTGCGGGTGGTGTGGGATTTTCCCGAGGTTTTCCCCGAGAAATTGCCGGGACTACCCCCGCATAGGGAGGTGGATTTCCAAATCAAGCTAGTTCCGGGTGCCAAGCCCGTTTCATGGGCTCCTTACCGAATGGCTCGGAAGGAACTTGCGGAGTTTAGAGTCCAACTTCAGGAGTTGGTGGAAGCAGGTTTCGTTCACCCAAGTTCGTCACCTTGGGGAGCTCCTTGTTTGTTCGTTAAGAAGAAGGACGGCACCCTACGGTTGTGCATAGATTATCGAGAATTGAATCGGTTAACGGTGCGGAACACCTACCCTCTACCCTGCATCGATGAACTATTTGATCAGTTGGTGGGATCACATTGGTTCTCCAAGTTGGACCTGCGGTCGAGGTATTATCAGCTGAGAATACAAGAGGACGATATTCAGAAAATGGCATTTAGCTCGAGATACGGCCTATATGAGTTCACCTTGATGCCATTCGGGCTCACGAACGCCCCTTCAGCCTTTATGAGTTTGATGAACAAGGTGTTCGGCCCCTATTTGGACATCTTTGTCATCGTGTTCATCGATGACATTCTGGTCTACTCCAAGACAGAAGCGGAGCACGCCGAACATCTAGCCTTAGTACTGGAGAAGTTAAAGGAACACGCTTTATTTGCCAAGTTCAGCAAATGCGAGTTTTGTCTCCAAGAGGTTGCCTTCTTGGGCCATGTGATTAGTGGGGCTGGGCTAGCGGTGGATCCGGCCAAGGTGCGGGCCGTGAAGGAATGGTCGCCATTGAAGTCGGCGACTGACGTACGGAGCTTTCTTGGACTTGCCGGGTACTATCGCAAGTTTGTGAAAGGCTTCTCGAAGGTCGCCCTTCCCCTTACCACACTGACGAAGAAGGGTGTGATGTACGAATGGACACCCCAGTGCGAAGCTGCGTTCCAAGAGTTGAAGGACCGGCTCACGACCGCACCCATCCTAGACCTCCCGTCGGGGAAGGAAGGCTTTCAAGTTTACACGGATGCGTCGTACCAAGGGATGGGAGCCGTGTTGATGCAGAATGGGCACGTGATTGCTTATGCTTCAAGACAGTTGAAGAAGCATGAAGCCAACTATCCGGTGCATGATTTGGAGTTGGGAGAGGTGGTGTTCGCCCTGAAGATTTGGAGACACTATCTGTATGGCGTCCACTGCGAGATCTTCTCGGATCATAAGAACTTAAAGTACGTCCATACTCAAAAGGAGTTGAATTTGAGACAACGACGGTGGTTAGAGTTTTTGTGTGACTACAAATTCACCTTGAACTACCACCCCGGAAAAGTTAATTCCGTAGCTGATGCCTTGAGTCGAAAAGTACCGGGATCGAGCACGGAGTCCCATTTGATGAGCATGGAGTTAGTCAGGATACTTAGGGAGATGGAGATCACGTTGGTATTTAAGGATCAACCGGAAGAGTATACGGAATACCTGGCCGCGATGAGTATAGCTTGTAACATACGGGACCAGATTCGGATGGAGCAGAAGGAGGATGTGGCTCTAATTTCGGTTTTCAATTCAATTGAGGATTGGATGACGGAAGAGTACTTCTTAAAAGACAGCCTCGTCCATTTTCGTGGATGTCTTTATATCCCCGAAGGTGGCAATATTTGAGAGGATATCCAAAAGGAGGCTCATTGCCCCCAATATTCAGTACACCCTGGGATCGCAAAAATGTACACCGATTTGCGGAAGACGATATATTGGCCGGGCATGAAGAGGGATGTCAAGTATTTTGTTACGCATTGTGTGGCTTGCCAAATGGTGAAGGCAGAGTGCAGAAGTCCCGGTGGAATGTTACAGTCATTGCCCATCCCATAATGGAAGTTTGAGGATATCTCCATGGACTTCGTCCACGGATTACCTCGCTCACGCTCGGGGAATGATTCAGTGTGGGTGATTGTCGATCGCTTGACCAAAATAGCCCGGTTTATCACAATGAAGAAGGAGGCGCATGTGGATATTTTGGTGCGCCTATTCGTAGAACAGTTTGTGCAGTATCATGGAGTGCCGAAGACGATGGTCTCTGACCGAGATGGCAGGTTTACGTCATGAGAATGGAGGGTTGTACAGGCTTACTTGGGCTCGCGTCTCACTTTTAGCACAGCTTTTCATCCTCAGACGGACGGGCAATCTGAACAGACCATTCAAACATTGGAGGACCTGTTGAGATTGTGTGTGATAGATAGGGGGGAGCCGTGGGAAAGACTCTTGCCCTTAGCAGAATTCTCCTATAACAATAGCCATCAAGCTAGCATTGGTATGGCACCCCATGAAGCTCTATACGGAAGGAGGTGTAGGACCCCCTTGTCCTGGGTGCAAGACGAAGACCCGAAGGCATTGGGCATAGAGTATATTGATGATACTGATGTGGTAGTCAGATTGATACGGGATCGCATGCTTGAGGCTCAGAGTCGGTAAGCAAGGTATTATAACGCGAAACACCGGATGGTGGAATTTCAAGTGGGAGACAGGGTGTTTCTGAAAATCCGGCCAATGCATGGAGTATCACGGGTACGAGGCGTGAAGAAGGTAAGCCCAAGGTACATTGGACCTTATGTAATAGTGGAAAGGATTGGCCCGTTGGCCTACCGATTAGAGTTGCCACCAGAACTGGGGAACCTCCATGACGTGTTCCATGTATCATCTCTCCGGAAAGCATTGATGCGGCCCGACCAATACACCCCCATAACTGATGGTGTTGTGGTGTCTGATAGGTCTGTGCGATTGGAGCCGGTGCGGATCGTTGACAACGAGGTGAGAGCTCTGCACTATAAAAGTGTGCCTCTGGTAAAAGTGCTATGGTCTAATCATGGGAAGGAAGAATTTACTTGGGAGCCGGTGGACTTAATGCGGAAGCGCTACCCGGAGCTGTTCTCCCAAGGTAACATTTTATATAGCGCATATTATTTTGTACTTGAATCCCCATAGCCCTAGCCTGATTTCGGGGATGAAATCTTTTATTTTGTTTATAGGATTTGTAACGTCCCAATTTGTTCTAGGCCCCTCGCACGAGTTTTGAGTCAAGAGACTTGACTCGGGCTCGGGGCGCACTGGCAAAAGGTGTCAAGTGCGTTGGATGGAGTGTAGGGTTGGGTGATATCCAACGGATCGTAAGGGAATGGCCTAAGGGAAAATAGTCGAGAATACCTGGTGATTCTCGCCGATCGTCGAGTATCGATGAGAATACTCAACGCTCTCAACGCCAGATTTCCTATGGGAATGGCCTAAGGGAAAATCGTCGAGAATACCTGGTGATTCTCGCCGATCGTCGAGTATCGCTGAGAATACTCAACGCTCTCAACGCCAGATTTCCGATGAGAATTGCCTAAGGGAAAATCGTCGAGAATACCTGGTGATTCTCGCCGATCGCCGAGTATCGATGAGAAAACTCAACGCTCTCAACGCCAGATTTCCGATGGGAATGGCCTAAGGGAAAATCGTCGAGAATGCCTGGTGATTCTCGCCGATCGTCGAGTATCGATGAGAATACTCAACGCACTCAACGCTAGATTTCCGATAAGTTAGGCTAAGGGAAAATCGCCGGGTATCATTGTTGATACCCGACGAATTCGTCGAGAATGCCTAACGATTCTCGCCGATCGTCGAGAATGACAGATGATTCCCGCCGAATTTCACTTGTGCGTTTTCTTCGGCCAGGCAGATTCACTGGCTTGCACAGGCGGACCGAACCGGGCTTCGGGGTTCGTGCTGGATGATTACTTGGACCGGGTCACTTCAATATGACCCATTATGAGCCGTCCAATTGGGCGTTGGCACGTGGCAGAAGATGTAACCTAATACATCGGCTTATAAAGGGTCGTTAAAGCCAAACCCTAGCCTTGCGCCGATCAACCCTTGCTGTCATCGTGGATCTCGCGAACCGTTGGAGCCGAGGGAAGTCAGAGCTCTTGGAGGCGGCCTTCTCTCGATCTCTCTCTCTCTCTCTCTCTCTCTCTCTTTCCTTTGCCGTGAAGAACAAGCACCAAGCAAGGGATGCCGCAAAGTAGAACGACTAGATCCATGGTCGGGAATGTTGGTACCGCCGGAAACGAGGTGAGCTTCCTCCCCTCTCCCTTGGTGCTAGATCTGTAGTTATATTCTAGGAGAGATATCGAATCCATAGAGTCTTGATGGTGAAGAGGAGATTTATTAGGGAAAGCCATGCCTAGGTTATTTTCTAGGCTCTTAGTCATCTTCAACCTCTCCATCATTCAAAGTGAAGATAAGAGAGTGATTCGTGGAGAAGTGCGGCTTTGTGAGGGTGAATAAGGGTGGACGAATGTCTGGAGGAGCTTTGTGAGGGTGAAAATAACATCTAGGGATATTGATTCTCCTCCTTTAAATAAGATGTTGTGGCTTTTTTTCTGTTGTTCTATCCACTGGTTCAGAAGCCATTTGATGAAGAGAATCCCATATCTCCTTAGCTGTTGAGCATTCAACAACTTCCTGGAACAAGTTATCAGATAATGACTGTGCTAGGATATTCATGGCTCTGGGATCAGCTAGCCTGGCCCTTTTAGTTGTTATTGCTGAGGTTGGGAGACCTATCATAATGGTATAAAATATTTCTTCATCAATATTATCCATAAATGACTTAATTCTTGTCTTCCAAAGTGCAAATTTATTTATGTTGCACTTAGGAGGTCTTGTTCAAGAATATTCCATATTCTTGCTATGTGAAAAAGAGAATAATTAATCTAACTAGGATGGATCAAAAGAGAGATCTTTTGGTTCAGGTGTTAGCCTGTATAAATAATAAACCTAGTGAAGATCTGGTTGTTGAAAAACCAACCTCTCTCTGATACCAATTGAAAGTAGAGATCTATCCTAGAGATTATAGCAAACACACAGCAAGAATAATAAAGAAAAGAAATAAAGGCAAACCAGATGACACAAGAATTTTATAGTGGTTCCCCTAAACTTGGTTACATCCACTCTTCTACCACCCTAGGTAGGAATCCATTGCAGGAAGAGTTGATCAGGTGTCCTGGGCACCAATGAGCTTTTGATAAGGTGCTCAAAAACCGAACTGGATTTTTTGATCAGGTATCTTGCCACCACTGAGTTTTGACAAGGTCTCAGAAACCAAGCAGAACTTTTGAAGGGAGTTCAAGAAACCTTTGTACAGTGGGGAAGGGAGAGTTGATGTTGTCTTCTCTATTCAATAATCAAAGAGAAGCACAAGTGGATTTTGATGATGTTGTCAAAGCTCCCCATGAGATTAGCAGTAGGTTCAGGAGTGGAAGCTTTGCAAAGGGTGATAGGTCTTCAATGAATGACTGCTCCAACAAATGATGATTTCAGCAAAGGCTGAAATGTGAGTTATCTCTGAGTGTGAATGATGAAGCCTCGATGATGTTGATCTTCCAGTAAGCCTTCAGACTGAAGTAGAGTAGTTGTCTCTTCAGGCTTCCTGGAACAGTAGATCTGAGAAGAGCACTGGCTGTACAGGTGATGTTGAGTTCTTCCTGGAACTCTGATTCCTGTATCTCTTTCTACTCTCCGTCTTTTTTTTCCTCTGTATCTCTGTGTATATATTCTGATAGGAGGCCAATGGTCATTTGAATTCTTGCATTTACTACTGCTGCCTCTTAGTTACTCCAACGGCTATAACCTCTATAAATGCATTCTTGTAACTATCCTGTAATAAAGCTGTGTTGGAATATGAACAGCTCACTTTGATTGGACCAAGGATATCCTGAAAATCTGCCTAGGAACTTGCGTTCAGTGAGATGGCAGAAATCGTCGATCTCAACAAGATGATTGTCGATCTGAGCTCAACTATCGTCGATATGAGCTCAGAGATATTGGATCTGGTCTGGGACAGAAAATGTCAATCTTAGCTCGGAGATCGTCGAACGGAATTCGACTCCTCGTGGACCAGAGCTCAGAGATCGTCGATCTCTGCTCGACGCCAGAACTCATCTCGTCGATCTGAGCTCGACACAAAGGTTGAATTCTGAATTCTTCTCTTGACTATTTTCTCTTGGCTGATTTATTCAATCTCTGAGAGCCTCTGACTTAGCACATCCTATGACCCTGAGCTATACATTGATGGGTCAATCTAATAGTCCTAGAGACATAATGATCCTGACCGAAATCCAAACTAGGGTGTTCGAACACATTCTTCATCTCAGGGGGAGCTTTGACAACAACATCCACTAAAGTCTTCTCAGCTGTTTGAGAAAGAGAAGACAACATCACTTTTCATTTCCCACTATAAAAAGGGTTTCTAACTCCCTTAGAAAGTTATCACCTGGTTGACAAGTCTCCTTATCAAAAGAATTTATTTGGTTTTTGGGCACCTGATAAAAAGCCTAAAGGATTGTGAGATCTCCCTTGAAATAGATCTTATGGTGACAGGGCACCTGATCAAAAACCTGTGGTGGCAAGGCACCTGATCAAAAACATGTTAGGGGATTCCTACCAGGGTGGTAGAAGAGTGGATGTACCCAGTTTTGGGGAACCACTATAATTTTCTTGTGTCGTCTAGTTGCCCTTTCTTTATTTCTGTTGTGCTGTGATAGCTTCTTTTTCTTGCTTCTCTTTATATATATACTACTATCACTTATTTTAATTATGATATAAAAACTAATAAAGTTTTTAAAATACTCTATTCACCCCCCTCTATATTTTATCAGATCTATCCCCTCACATTCAATTGGTGTTAGAGGGAGTGTTTATTTGATTTCACAGGATAATACCTGAATCAAAAGTTCCTTGATAGATCTTAATATCTCTAGTGTCTCTCTTATATCATGACACAGAATAAAGAATATTCAACCACCAGACCTCTAGTCTGCAATCTGAATATGTTTGCAATCTGGAAGGCAAGAATCAAATTATATATGAACTCTATTGATGAAGACATCTACAACTCCATTTTGAAAAGTCCTTCAAGTAAAGAAGCTTCTACTTCAACAAGAACAAATGCAGTCCCTCCACCTGAATGGACTGATGCTCAGAAAAAGGCAAAAATTGCTGATGCAAAAGCCATGAACATTCTGGCACAAACCATTTCAGATGATATATTTCAGAAGGTGGCTGAATGCACTTCAGCTAAAGCAATTTGGGACTATCTAAACTAAATGGTTGCCAGATCCACTGATGAGAGAATGGACAGGAGATCCCATCTCATCTCTTAGTATGAAAATTTCTAGAAAGATGAGTTTGAGACCGTAGCTGACATGTACAACAGACTCAGCTTAATTGTCAATGAGCTGAAAACACTGGAAAAAAATATCTCACTAACTGAGATAAATGACAAGATCCTTATGTGCTTCCCAAGCACATGGGACTCCAGGATCTGGCCAATCAAGGAGGCCAGAAGCCTGAATGAAATATCCACTGAGTCTCTTCTAGGAAAGCTCAAATATTATGTGCAACTGATAATATCAAGAGAAGCAGCTGAGTAGAAGACCTCTTCATCAGGAAGGAAAGAGCAAAACATTGCTTTCAAAGCATCTGAAGGACTAGAAGCTCCTCCAGCAAATGATGTGCTCATAAGCTTATTGGCCAAAAGATTCTACAAGATGGCTAGAAAAGATTTCAGAAGGAAGTAATCCAGACAAGATGACCGACCAAGATATAACAAAATTCCTACTAACGAGATTGTCTGCTTTGGTTGCAGAAAACCTGGACACATTCTTCCTGAATGTCCAGAGAATTAGATGAAGGAGAAAAGAAGAGAAAAATATTCCAGATAGAAGTACAACAAGCTCTCCTCGAGCAAGCATAAGAGGAAGGAGAAAGGTTTTATTGCAGAAACCTGGAGTGAAACAGAAGAAGAATCTTCATCTTCCAGCTCCAGTGAAGATGAGGAAGAAGCTAAAGCAAAAGAAGTTTGCTTGATGGCTATCAATGAATCAGACAGCTTTTTAGAAGCTAAAAATTTTGAGATTGAAGACTTTGAATCTGAAGAGAATCAGGTAATATCCTCATTTGATTTTAATTCATATCATTTCAAAACTGAATTTAAATTATTATGCAATGATCTAATCAAATCTGAGAAGGAAATCAAACTTCTCAAAGAAAAGATAACTAAACATGAAAATCTACTATCTGAAAACATTTAACTAAAAGATAAACTAGTTATAGCTTCAGAATAAATTATTTCTTTTAAAAATAAACTAAATGAGGCTAAGCAATTTGAAGAATCCCTTAATGGGAGAAGCATAAAATTGATGAACATCACAAGCACAGTAAATGCTAAGCTCAATGGCAAGCTGGGCTTAGGTGCTTCATCAAGCCAACCTCCTTTAATTCAGAAAAATATACTTTCTACCCCCATTAAATTTATATCAGAAAAAGGTAAAGAAAAAGTAGATGAAAACAATGAACCAACTGAATTAAAACAGAAATATAAGAAAAAGAGAAAGAATAAGAAAAACCTTAATCATAATAATGTAAAATTGATTTCGTCGAACTCAGATCGGCGAAATGTGTACAGTTCGTCAAACTCAAGTCGGCAAACTCTGAATGCAGATTTTTATTATAATTATTTTTTGAACTACAATCGATGAAACCAATATGGTTCTTCAAGCCGAGATCGATAATTTTGGGGCACAGAGAATGAATATTTCCATTCTTTGAACGGAGCTCGACGAACTCACCCCTATTTGTCGAACTCAGGTCAACAAACTTATCAAAATTCGTCGATCCCAGTTCAGCCTAAGAGAAACTTTAATTATTTTAGAACATTTAATCAACCAAAAGATTTTGTCAACCCATTTACCCAATGGATAATTCTACCTAGGAAATTTCACCATTTAGGATATAAGAACCAACCTGAATACTCTTATATCTCTAGCATAAGATTTGAAAAGAATCAAGGACCCAAGGTTACCTGGGTAAAGAACACCTAATTTTTCATTTTGCAGGTGAAAGTCAATCCTACCACAGAGGAACAGTGGTATCTGGATAGTGGATGCTCAAAGCATATGAAAGGTAGAAAGGATAACTTAACAAACTACAAGTCCAAGCTTAGTCCAAAAGTGATATTTGGTGACTCCAACTGTGGCCAAACTGAAGGCTATGGGATTATCAAGATTTGAGCTGTCACTTTCAATAAAGTAGCATATGTGTATGGTTTAAAACATAACCTGATATCCATAAGCCAATTATGTGATGAAGGTTATCAGGTATCATTTAATCATTCTTCTTGCATTATATATTCAGTATATAATAAAACTGTCTTTACATGCATTAGGCAAGGAAACATCTATGTTGTAAATTTCAAATCTGCTATTTCAGAAATCTATTTATTTAATCAAGTTAGAGCAATAATGAACTTTGGCATAAAAGATTAGCACATGTAAATCTGAAAAATATTGCTAAACTCTCTAGGGACAATCTTGTTAGAGGATTACCTTCTTGCCCCTACAAGAAGGAAAGCCTTTGCAGGGCTTGTCAATTAGGCAAGCAAACCAAAAATAGTTTTAAATCTATTAATAAGAGTGATTCACCTAGGATTCTGTATTTGCTACACATGGATCTATTTGGACCCATTATTGTACAGAGCTTGGGAGGGAAATCTTATACCTTAGTCATTGTAGATCACTTCTCTAGGTTCACTTGGGTATTCTTCTTGAGAAACAAGTCAGATAACTCTAAAGTTCTTACAGACTTTCTTAAGAGCATAAAGATTGAGTACTCTACTCTAGTTGCATTGATCAGAAGTGATCATGGTATTGAGTTTGAATCTCTTCCTATGCAAGAATTCTATGAGATGGAAGGTATCAGACATTGCTTCTCTGCTCCTAGAACAACTCAACAAAAGTGGGTATCAGAAAGGAAAAAACAGAACCCTGATTGAAGCTGCAGGAACATTGCTTGCAGATGCTCACATGCCCCTATCCTTTTGGGCAGAGGCTGCAAGCACATCAAATTATGTCCTGAATAGAAGTTTGATACATAAACTTAAGGGCAAGACTCCCTATGAATTACTCAAAGGGAAGCAACCTAAAATAAACTATTTTAGAATCTTTGGTTGTGTATGTTACATTCATAATAATAACAAGAAACATCTTAGAAAATTTGAAGCCAAAACTGCAGTGGGAATTTTTCTTAAATATTCCCAAGTCAGCAAAGCTTATAGGATATTTAATAAATCAACCTTGAAAGTAGAAGAATCTGTGCATATTACATTTGATAAAGCTAACATGTATTACAAGGAGAATTATTCTTCTACCAAAGACTTATTGTAGGTACCCCAATTGTGTGAGAAATTGGATGATCTGATCCTCACCAATGAGGCTATATCACCTCCTTCTCCACATGATGATGAAAATATTGAAGAAGATTTTAATGAAATGATTGTTGAACCTTAAACAGCAAATTAAATTCCACAAGAGGAATTATTTTCTAATGTTGTTGCTGAACCAACTCCTCCAACTGGTCTTGTAACACTTAGAGATCACCATGTATCTCAAGTGATTGGAGACATATCAGTTGGTGTGCAAACAAGGCATCAACTCAACCAAAATTTGATGCATTCTTCCTTCATATCTCAACTTGATCCCTAATCCATAAAAGATGCAGAACAAGATCCCCACTAGATATTTCAATGCAAGAGGAGCTCAATCAGTTTGAGAGATGCAGAGTTTGGGACTTAGTTCCTAGACCCAGACACTCACAAGTTATTTGAACTAAGTAGGTATTCAAAAATAAATTGGATGCACAAGGAGCCATCATTAGGAACAAAGCAAGGCTGGTAGAACAAGGATACAGACAGGAATAAGGAATTGACAATGATCATACCTTTGCACCTGTTCCAAGATTGGAAGATATCAGAATCTTTCTTGCATATGCAGCCTACAAAAAGTTCAAGGTCTACTAAATGAATGTCAAGAGTGCCTTCTTGAATGGTGTACTCAAAGAGGAAGTTTATGTTGAACAACCACAAGGTTTTATTTCTCCAACTCATCCCTCTTTTGTTTTCAAATTGCATAAAGCTCTTTATGATTTAAAGCAAGCTCCAAGAGCTTGGTATAAAACCCTAGCTAGCTTTCTTTTAGAGCATAAGTTAACTAGGGGCATTGTAGATAGGACTTTGTTTACTAGGCATCATAATAATAACATATTTTTAGTACAAATATATGTAGAGGACATCATTTTTGGCACTACTGATTCCAAGCTATGCAAAAGGTTTTCTGACCTGATGCATTCTAAGTTTGAAATGAGTAGTATGAGGGAGCTTTCTTACTTTCTTGGTCTCCAAGTGAAGCAATACCCTTATGGCATTTTCATCTCCCAATCCCAATATGCTAAGGAATTAGTTAAAAGATTTGGGATGACTGATGCCTCAGCCAAGAAAACACCAATGGCTTCCAATGATGTGATTGATTCTAATGAACATGGCAAGCTAGTTGATCAGAAAACATATATGGCTATTGTTGGGTCCTTATTGTATCTCACAGCTAGTAGGCCAGACATAATATTTGCTACATGCCTTTGTGCTAGGTTCCAAGTGAACCCTAAAGAATCTCACCATATTTTCCTGAAAAGAATTTTGAGATATATAAAGGGTTGCCCAAATCTAGGACTCTTTTATAAAACTGAGTCAAATTTTGAATTAACTGGATTCTCAGATGCTGACTTTGTTGGATGCATAGTTGACAGGAAAAGCACATCAGGAACATGCCAGTTCCTTGGTGATAGACTTGTGTCTTAGTTTTGTAAGAAACAAACACATGTATCCATCTCAACTGCAGAAGCTGAATATATTATGACTGGCAGTTGTTGTTCACAAATATTGTGGATTCAAAAACAACTCCTAGATTATGGATACAATCTCAAAAATTCAACTGTATTTTGTGATAGTACTAGTGCAATTTCCATTGCACAAAATACAGTACATCATAGTAGGACAAAGCATATAGAAATAAAGCATCATTTTATTAGAGATTGTGTGGACAAAAAAGAAAATTAATCTTGTCTTTATCTCTACTAATTTACAAAGAGCAGACATCTTCACCAAACCTTTGGATGATAAGAAACATCTGTTCTTTCTGAATCAGCCAGGTATGATCAATGGAGAAGCATTAATTTAATTTTCTATCTGAGGTCGAAGAGTTTGTCACAATTCGTCGAACGAAGATCGATGCTCTGAGAATAGTTCTTGAGAAAATTCGTCGACCTGAGATCGACGAAGTCTTTGTGTGAAGTTATTTTTGTTGAGCGGAGATCGACGATCTTGCTTCAGAAAATTATTTCGTTGATTTGAGAACGACGAAAAGTTTTCCTCTTTTTAGACTGAGATCGACGATATTATTTCTTCATGAAATTTTTCGTTTACCTGAGAATGAAGATTTCCTTTTATTTTTGCAGGACGGAGTCTGCTGCTTCATATTCTGAAAACCTTATAACTAGGTTTTCTTCGAGAACCATCCCGCGCTTTTTGTTCTCTTGCACTTGATCTCTGTTTCTTTTTGCCGGAAAACCAATGGCTATTCTGGCGATTTCCCTTTCCGTCATGAAGTTTGACACTGGGTTCGACATCGATTTCGATTCCTTCTGTCTCTCCGATCAGATCTTCATGGATACTTTGCAGTTATTTGTAGATCAAAAACTGAAGAAATTTATGACCACCAGGATCAAGTTGGTCGCAATAGAGATAAGGGAGTGGGTTTATACTTTATCTTCTCCAGATGCAGACACTCTGACTAGCACCATTACAGGAAATCAGGTTACCCTCACCCCTGATGTTTTAACAGAGATTTTTGGTTTGATAAATGGAGATGAGTATATTGAGATAGATAGTTCTGAATATGTTAATATGTTGATCAAAATGGGTCATTCTGATGGAAACCCTAACAAACTGCTTAAAAAGAACTTATCTGCTGAGTATAAGTTTCTTGTCGATATTATTTGTAAGGTTTTGTTGGGCAAACACACTGCCCATGATTATATAACCTGGCACCAGTTCTTAGTGATGTGTGCTCTAGTAAACAAGAAAGCTGTAAATTGGGGCAAGATTCTGTTTGAGTTGATTAAAAAGAAGAACTCTAATAAAGAGGTATGTTTTGGGAGAGATTTAGGCATTTTCCTTCAGGAAAAGGCATCTGAACTACTGGTCTCACAAACCATCTTCATTAATGCCTCCAAGAGGCTTTCATCTGCCTTATTTAGCAGACGAGTGAGGACTATCCCTAAACCCTCAAGGTCCTCCTCCTCCATGATTTCTGAATACATAATGGCAGTTACAGCTACTCCCCCACCTCCAGAAGAAATTACTCCATCCATCAGAATTCCTTCACCTCCTTCTCAATAATAACCATCATCAACTCACCTCCAACAACCATCCATTTCATCTCCAATCCACATACCAGAGGATTCTCAATCTACACCACCTCAGTCTCCTCTTCCATCTCATATGGCTGACATTCCATCTACATCTCCACAGCCCAATTTCAATTTGCTCTCTCCACCTCCACCATCTCCACATCAATTCCTTGCTCAATCACCCATCCAGGACATCACCACTACATCAGTTCCTACCACAACAACTCCTACTACAATTCCAACCACATCTACTACCATTCTATCCAACATTCCTTCTAACCCTACCTCCACATTCCCTGAATTCCTTCATACAGACTTCCCAAATGCTTTTTCTGCATTCTCTAATTGTGGACATCAACCCCCCTATACTCCCTCTGCTCCAGAACTCTTATATCTAAATTTCTGTGATATTGCTAAGGATCTTCTAAAATTCATCTCTCATACTCTAGAGTAATTAATAGCAAATGCTATTTCTCCTCTCTCTGCCTCTATCACTTATCTATCTATTAAAATTGTTGCCCTCTATACTATCCCTTCTTTTGGGGGCCTGGCTTCAGGACCCTCTGAAACTAGGCAGGGGGAGATGTCTTGTGAAGAAGTTCCAGCTCCTCCTCTAGCAGCAGTAGTAGCAGTTCCCGTTCCTCTTCTAGCAGCAGCAGTAGCAGATTCCCCTCAGGCAGACATTCCAATGGATATTATAGATATTATAGATGATGTTGATATGGATATGGCTTATGATATAGACGAAGAAATAAACACTACTGGTGATTTTATCTTAAATCCCATAGTTGATTTTAATTCTTTACTAAATTCATTCAATCCAGTTTACAGAAATGTTCTACCTAGTTTTGTTACTGATTACTCCAAAGCCATTGTATGTTTCACTGCTCCTATAAGTCCTGAAGTTTTAGATTAACTAAGGGCAAGCCTTGCAGCTCCTGTGATTTCAGAAATATTAGTTGTTGAAGATGTTTGCAGTCCTCCTCCTCGCAAGTGGGTTGAGTCCCCAATGCTAGATCTTGATTATATTATGTTTTTTGATATGGAAGAAGGGGAAGGAAATCAGATTGTGACTAAAATTTTTGTAGAGCCAGACTTTCAAGTACAGCCTCAGGCTGAGAAGCAGATCTCTAAAAAAACTCTAAAGGAAATTGATGATTTATATGACAATCCTCCTGGACTATCTAATGATGATGATGAGAAATCTAATGACTCTGGTCCTAAGAAGACAAAATCTAAGAAGAGAAAGGTTTTTGCTAAGGCTATTCCTAAGCCTAATCCTACGGTTGACACCTCTTACTATATTCTGCATAACATTACTCCATATCCAGAAATGCCTCAATGGATGTGGTTATCCAAGAATGAGCAAAAGGAAAGGAAGAAAAGAATAAGATATAATTCTCCACCAAAGCAGGCCAGGAGGGGACCTCCTCCTCCTCCTCCTGCTGCAGGTGCTTCAGGAAATGTTGCAAAAGCTCAGAAGGCAGATTCCAGCATCTCTCAATTTTACAACCCCATGTTTGGTGACTGGATTCAAATGGGCAAACAGGCAAACTCTTACCCGCACTAGGATAAGCGGGCAGATGGTCCCAGAGGAGTGGTTTGCTCTCTTTATGTCCTGAGAGGTCTTCTGGGCAAGTCAGCCCTAGTACGCCTCTCCTAGGCGGGCCAGCCCCGAGTCAGCCCTGGTCTGCCTCTCCTAGGCGGGCCATCCCAGGGTCAGCCCTGGTTCACCTTCCTAAGAGGGCTAGCCTCGAGTCAGCCCCGGCTCGCCTCTCCTAGACGGGCCAGCCCTAGTCCTCCTCTCCTAGGCGGGCCAGCCCCGGGTCTGCCATGGCCCGCCTCTCCTAGGCGGGCCAACCACGAGTCAGCCTTGGTCTGCCTCTCCTAGGAGGACCAGCCTTGGGCCAGCCCTGGTCCGCCTCTCCTAGGCAGGCCAGCCCAGGGTCAACCCTAGTCTGCCTCTCCTAGGCAGGCCAGCCCCGAGTCAGCCCTGATCTACCACTCCGAAGTGGGCCAACCCCGAGTCAGCCCTTGTCCGCCTCTACTAGGCGGGTCAGTCTCGAGCCATCCCTAGTCCGCCTCTCCTAGGAGGGTAAGCCCGGGTAAGCCCTAGCTCGCTCCCGCCTGGTGTGGTTGAGGGTTGACCCGGGGGTTAGGAAACCCCTTCCCCGTGGGGACCAGAGTCAAAATTACCGGGATGACCCAGAAGGGGAGTGCTAGTATCCGTCTAGAATAGTGGAGTTACGCTATTGGTAGACCCTGTTGGGCTGCACATAGCTGTTCAAAATAGTGGGGGTTGGCTATTTACAGGACGTTCTAAGAAATCTATAAATAGGACCCAAGGGGTACCTTAGAGCACACGCTTACTTGTCTTCTAGCCTGTTAGTGCTTTCTGAGGTACCTTATCCTGACATTTGGTTTAGGAGGGGAAGCGCTCAGTGATCTTCCGGGTGAGTGGTGGGTCCTCCGCGTCGGGCCCTTGGGTCAGTCCTTTGTCCTTTTGCTTATCCTTTTGCTTGCAGGAGAGAAGTAGGTGCGCGATCACCCCTTCCCCAAGTGTGAACTCCACAGAGACGGGTTTTTCAGTTTCAACATTCTGGTGCTGTGAGCGTGGAGTGTGGTCAGCATAAAAAATCTTCAACCAGCTTAATGGCAGGAGAAAGGCAAGGATCGGATAGGTCAGACTCGCCACCCCCTCCCCATCTCGCCATAATGGGGATGTTCGAGGACTTCAAGCAGAAAGTTATTGGCATGGTCAGATTCGCACTCTGTGCACCCACCGAGTGCTCGAATCCAGCGGTCCCTGTTCTAGTGGCTCTAGCCCTCGGTGAAGATGCTCCCGACAGGCGATATGGGAAGGAGGTCGCCGAGGAGGGGAGAGGCGGCTAGCTTCCCGGGCGGGTGCTCTTCCCCGGCTTGGCAAGCGACAGCAGGTTCGGCGAGATGGGGGTGCGAGACCCCCCAGCCCGCTTAGTAGGGGGAGGCAGCCCCTTCAGCGAGCTGGTTTCTTCTACTCTTGTTCCAGAGGGGTTCAGGGAACCCGAGATGTCCTAATACACTAGGAAGGGAGACCCGGTCCAGCACGTCTAGTGGTTGAGGACGTGGTCTCGATTCGACAGATGTCGGATAGATTAAAGTGCAGACTCTTCGCCATCACCCTCAAGGAGAAGGCGAGAGAGTGGTTCCACCAGTTGCCGGTCAATTCCATCTACTACTTCGAGGACCTACGCCGAGGGTTCATGCTTAGGTTAACCACCTCCAAGAAGAGAAAGGAGTCGGAGTCCCTGTTCCACATTAAGCAGAGGGTGAATGAGACACTGGGGAGTTACGTCGATTGCTTCTAGGAGGAGGTCACCTAAGTCCAAGAGATGTCGGGGCATACCCTGATGATGGCCTTCACTCTGGGGCTGCAGCAGGGTTTCTTTCGAATGGAGCTGAAGAGGGTGCCGCCCCTCTCCTACAAGGAGCTGATGGAGAGGGCGGTAAGAGAAGTCGGCAGGGAGGCGTTGAACTCGGAGTTTACCCGGAAGTTAGCAAGGTTGGCTACGGAGGAGTAGATGCCCAGAGGGGGCAGAGGTTAGGTGGAAAGGAGAGCTGAACCCCAATAGAGGGAGCAGCAACAGCAGCAGCTAAGGTGGGGGTGTTAGGAGCCGAACCATCGGCTAGGTTGGAGGACGGAGTGGCAAGATCAAGGGATGAGGAGAGGTCATTATGGTGGGGATAACTGCCAGGGGTGCCAAGACTAGTTCTATCCTCCAGGTGGGAGGTGGGGCTAGAGGCCACCTCTCCCAAACCAGGAGCAGGCTATGGCGATAGCCATGGGGGAGAGGAGGAGAGCAGTACAGAGGATAATAAGGGAGGTTAGGTTGGAGCTTCCCTACTGTGAATTTCATCAGGAGGATGGGCATACCATGGCCACATGCATAGAGTTGCTCGAGATGAGAGGAAACACGGGGCAACAACAGTAGCGAGACTTCTGAGATGTGCGGATCGAGGAGATCCTTCCTTGGGCAGAGGAGGACAGGTTTGAATACCGGGCAGATGTGGGGACCTGGGGAGGGATCAGAATGATCCATGGGGGGAGTCAAGGTTTCCCGAAAGGCAAGTCTCTATACCATATACCACAGGAGCGTTGGCTCCACATCCCAGACCTCACCCCCGGAAGAGAGAATCACCTTCTCAGTCAAGGATAAGTCGAGTCATGATGAACCCTTTTCCGATGCGCTAGTCATCCAGACGGCCATCGAAGATTTCACCGTCTCCCGGATCATCATCGACAACGGGAGCTCGGTCAACATCATCTTTAAGAAGGCGTTCGACGCGATGAAGGTGGAGGCCAGGAGGGTGCTGGCCTCAGACGGGCCCCTGTTTGGCTTCTCAGGGGAGAGGAAGGAAGTCTAAGAAAGTGAGACTTTATGTCTCTCTGGGGGGGGGGGGGCAGTGCCGCGCCTGCATGTTCGTCATCATGGATGCCCCCAACAGCTATAACGCCATCTTCGGGAGGCCCCTCATCAGCGTCTTCTGCTGCGTCCCCTCGTCCTTCCACCAGTGCATGAAGTTCAATGCCGAGGGGGTCTAGGTACGTGTCTAGGGAGACCCTAAGATAGCATGGGAGTGCTACGTCGTGGCAGTGAACTCCATCTCTTAGCAGGAGGGGGCTGAGGAGATGGGACAGAGGTTGGAGGAGGCGGAGCAGGAGGCCGATGGTGAGGATATGGAGATGGAGGAGAGCCGCACCCCGGTGGAGGTGGTTGAAGAATTTCAAGGGTCAGCCGAGGCGATGGCCGTGGAGGAGGCTTGAGAGGAAGTCCTTGCCCCAGAATGGGGGGACGTTGAAGAATGAGGGGAGCAGTGCGACTTGGAAGAAGCAGAGGAGGTAGTGGAGATGGAGGTCCTCACCTTGGGAGGGAGGGTTGAGAAGGTTCGCGTTAGTGGGGGCCTGACCCCGGAGGCCCATGGAAAGTTGCTGGAGTGCATCCAGAAGAACTTGTACATCTTCGCTTGGAGCACCGCAGAGATGCCGGGGATCGATGCTGACGTGGCCTGCCATCGCCTCAACCTGGATCTGGAAGCTCGCCCCGTCCAGCAGAAGAAGAGATACATGACGGACAGGAGGCCAAGCCGATCAGGGAGGAGGTAGCCAAGATTCTCAAGGCTGGCATTGTATCCAAATTCCAATACCCCGACTGGGTCTCCAATGTAGTAATGGTTAAAAAAGGAGACGGATGATGGTATATGTGTGTTGACTTTTTATTACTTAATAAATCATGCCCCAAGGATTGTTACCCCATGTCTCGGATCGACGCGCTTGTTGACTCAGCCGTCGGTTTCCCTGTTATGAGTTTTTTAGATGCATTTTTAGGTTATCACCAGATTAGAATGCACCCCCCCCCCCCCCCCCCCCGACATCAAAGATGTCTTTTTCATCACGAGGGATGGATTCTACTGCTACAAAATGATTCCCTTTGGGCTGAAGAACGCAGGTGCGACCTATCAGAAGATGATGGAAAGAATCTTCCGAGAGCAGAGGGGGAGGAACTTAGAAGTTTATGTGGATGACCTCATGATCAAGAGTCGAGATGTTGACTCTCACCTCCAGGATTTGGAGGAAACCTTCGCCACCTACGCAAGTATAAGATGAGGCTGAACCCCCTGAAGTGTGTCTTCGGGGCGGGCATGGGCAAGTTCCAAGGACATCTCCTCACCCCAGCAGGTGTAGAGCCCAATCCTGATAAGGTCCGAGCAATTATTGAGCTGGGATCACCTCAGAATGCTAAAGAAGTGCAGAGGTTGATTGGAAAGCTTGAAGGGCAGAGCAGGTTCCTCTCCTGGACTGGAGAGAAGTGATCTCTATTATTCAAGACTTTGAGGGGAGGCCAGAAGTTTGAGTGGACCTCGGAGTGCGAGGAGGCATTCCATGCCCTGTAGAGGCAGTTGACCAAGGCGCCCCTGCTCCAAGGGCCAAAGGAGTGGGAGGACTTGTCTCTGTACCTAGGAGTCGGAGCAGAGGCCCTGAGCTCCGTCCTGGTTCGAGAAGAGGGGAAGAAGCAGCTCCCCATATATTATGTGAGTCGGGTGTTGAGGAAGGCCGATCTTCGCTATCCCATCTTGGAAAAGCTGGCCTTTGCTGTAGTCATCTCAGATCGAAGGCTCCGGCCTTACTTCCTGGCACACTCGATCCGAGTGGTGACTGACCACCCCCTCCGAAACATCTTCGAGGGGGTGGAGCATTTGGGCAAAATTGATAAGTGGTCGGTAGAGCTGAGCGAGTTCGATATCTCCTTCGTCCCCCGCCTCTCGATCAAGGCTCAGGCCATGGACGACTTCCTGGCTGACTATGTGATTGAGGTAGTAGAGGAAGAACTCGCTTGCCCCATTCCTTGGAAGGTGATGGTGGATGGCGCTTCTGGGAGGCATTCCCAGGGGGTAGGGGTGATCCTAGAAAGCCCTCAGAGAATGAGGATCGAGAAAATGGTGGTGGTGTACTTTCCCATGACCAATAATCTGGCCTTGTACGAGGCGGTAATTGCAAGGCTCCGCCTAGCCAGGGAGCTGGGGGTGTATGATGTGGAGGTCCTCACTGAATCCAAGGTGGTGGATTCCCAAATCAATGGGGAGTTTGAGGCAAGGGAACCAACTCTACAGCTATACTTGGAAAAGGTGAAGAGGGTCATCGACATGTTCCAGACTTTCTCCATCCAGCACATTCCCAGGGAGGAGAATGAACAAGTAGATCAACTGGTGAAGCTTGGTCCCCGGGTGGGGGGTACCATCACCGACCTATTCCACCCCTCCATCGAGGAGGGAGAGCTAATAAAGGTAGACCAACACCCCTCGTGGATGGATCCATTGACAACCTTCCTCTCCACCGGGGAATATCCCAAAGGGATGGACAAGAAGATGTTCAAGTACAAGTCGACATATTTTCTCATGCGAGATGGGTAGCTGTACCGGAAGACCCTCTGGAGAATGTTGGCACGTTGCGTGGGGGAGAGAGAGGTTCCGATGATTTTTGAAGAAATCCACTCCAGAGAGTGTGGGAGCCATTCTGGGAGTCGGACCCTCGAAGGAAGAATCATCAGGCAGGGGTACTTTTGGCCGACCTTGAGCCATGATGCTATGGAGTTCGCAAGGAAGTGTGGCAAGTGCCAGCTGTTCACCCCCCTTCAAATGCAGCTAGCTCAACGCCTCAGGAGCATAACAATACCCTAGCCATTAATAATCTGGGGAATGGACTTGGTCGGGCCCTTCCCCCAGGCAAGCGGCCAAAGAAGGTTTCTACTAGTCATGATCGATTATTTCTCCAAGTGGTTGGAATTTAATGCGCTGGCCAAGGTATCCTCACAGGTCATCAGGAACTTTATGTGGGGGGGAGATAATCTGCCGTCACGAGTTGCCCTAGGCCATTGTCAAGTACAATGGGCCTCAGTTCGCTAGCGTAGAGTTTATCAACTTTTATAGGCAATGCGGGATTGATCTTCGATTCGCTTCGGTTCACCACCCCAGGAGCAAGGGCAGGTGGAGGCGGCGAACAAGATTATAATCAACCTCCTCAAGAAGAAGGTGGATAACTAGAGGGGCAGCTTGGTGGAACAACTCCCTTTGATCCTCTAGGCTCTTAGGACCATACCCAACACGGCCACAGGAGAGACTCCCTTCAAACTCTCCCTTGGGTGCGAAGCAGTACTCCTAGTAGAGTTCGAGGTCCTGACGCCTAGGGTGATCGAGGCAGGGGAAGATAGGGAGGAATGGAGAGCTGAGAATGAGGAGGAGCTTCATCTCTCCCTTAACATGGTGGAAGAATTGCGCGACCTCTCCGCCGTCCGACAGGAGGAGGTGAAGAAGAGGATGGCTAAGTACTTCGACAAGTATGTCAGGATCAAGCAGTTCGAAGAGGGGGACTTGGTTCTGAGAAAGGTGGACGTCGTAGGGTGGTCAACCGTCGTGGGGAAACTCAATCCCAAATGGGAGGGTCCATACATTGTACATGAAGCACTTAAATCAAGAGGGTACTGCCTCCATAATATAGAGGGCGAGACCCTAAGTCTCACCTGGAGTGGTGATGACTTAAAACGTTTTTTTTCCTAAGTCATGTAGGTGGCGTTCCATTTTCTAATAAAGCTTCTTTTCATGAACTTATGCCCATGCGATGAATAATGCAAATGTGAGTCTACCCAGACCCTGAGAAGATCCCATTGCCAGGCTCTCATCAAGCTGACAGGGCTGGATGTCACTCGGAGGAGTCTATCCAGACCCCGAGAAAAATCCTGCTGTCAGGCTCCCATTGAGCTGGAAGGGTTGGATGTCACTCGAAGGAGTCTACCCAGATCCCGAGCAGATACCGCTGTCAGGCTCCCATCAAGCTAGTAGGGCTGGATGTCACTCAGAGGAGTCTATCCAGACCCCGAGCAGATCCCGCTGTCAGGCTCTCATAAGGCTGGCAGGGCTGGATGTCACTCGTAGGAGTCTACTCAGACCCCGAGCAGATCCCGCTGCCAGGCTCCCATCAAGATGACAGGGCTGGATGTCAATCGGAGGAGTCTATCCAGACCCCGAGCAGATCCTGCTATCAGTCTCTCATCAAGCTGGCAGGGCTGGATGTCACTCGGAGGAGTCTACTAAAACCCCGAGTAGATCCCGCTGTCAGGCTCCCATCAAGCTACCAATGGTGGATGTCACTCGGAGGATTTTACTCAGACCCCGAGAAGATCCCGCTGCCAGGATCCTATCAAGCTGGCAGGGTTGGATGTCACTAGGAGGAATCTACCCATACCCCGAGCAGATCTCGCTGTCAAGCTCCCATCAAGCTGGCAGGGCTTGATGTCACTCGGAGGAGTCTATCCAGACCCTGAGCAGATCACGCTGCCAGGCTCCCATCAAGCTGGTAGGGCTTGATGTCACTCGGAGGAGTCTACTCAGACTCTTTGCAGATCTCGCTGCCAGGCTCCCATCAAGTTGGACGGGCTGGATGTGGCTCTGAGGAGTCTATCCAGACCCTGATCAGATCCCGCTGCCAGGCTCTCATCAAGCTGGCAGGGCTGGATGTCACTCGGAGGAGTCTACCCAGACCCCGACCAGATCCCACTACCAGGCTCCCATCAAGCTGGAAGGGCTGGATGTCACTCGGAGGAGTATATCAAGACTTCGAGCAGATCCCACTACCAGGCTCTCATCAAGCTGGCAGGGCTGGATATCACTCGGAGGAGTCTACTCAAACCCCGAGCAGATCACGCGGACAGGCTCCCATCAAGATGGCAGGGATGGATATCACTCAGAGGAGTCTATCCAGACCCCGAGCAGATCCCGCTGTTAGGCTCTCATCAAGTTGGCAGGGCTGGATTTCACTCGGAGGAGTCTACTCAGACCCCGAGCAGATCCCGCTGCAAGGCTTCCATCAGGCTGGCAAGGCTGGATGTCACTCGGAGGAGTCTACCCAGACCCCGAGCAGATCCCGCTTACTGGCTCCCATCAAGCTGGCAAGGCTGGATGTCACTCGGAGGAGTCTACCCAAACCCCTAGCAGATCCCGCTGTCAGGCTCCCATCAAGCTGACAGGGCTGGATGTCACTCGGAGGAGTCTATACAGACCCCGAGCGGATCTTGCTTCCAGGCTCTCATCAAGCTGGTAGGGTTGGATGTCACTCAGAGGAGTCTACTCAAACCCCGAGCAGATCCTGCTGCAAGGCTCCCATCAAGCTGGCAGGGTTGGATTTCACTCAGAGGAGTCTATCCAATCCCAGAGCAGATCCCACTGCCAGGCTCCCATCAAGCTGTTAGGGCTGGATGTAACTCGGAGGATTCTACTCAACTCAGAACCCTAGCAGATCCCGCTGCCAGGATCATATCAAGCTGGCGGGGCTGGATGTCACTCCGGGAATCCACTCGGTTCCCTTCCCCGTTGTTCGGCAGAAATAACAAGTCTTGGTGGACGCGGCGCCTAAGGGAGGAAGCTAAACATTCACGCTACGAAGACAAAGGTTGCGGGAAAACTGAGACGGCTTCGGCAGGTCGGCAGGCTATGAATGTCAACTCCTGCCTTTGGTATGGCAAGCCCCCGGGGAAAGGGTCACGGCGGAAAAAACTCGGTCACGCCGAGGCCCCCGGGGCCGGCCCGTGCAGAGCAAGGTGGTAAGGGTGCAAGATAAGTCACCTCCCCTATTCCCCGCCGTGAATGGTATGGCGGGCCCGCACAGAGGACGCGGGTCACAGAGTCGCGGCACGGTTAACTATCTTGCCTATCGCTATTTATCTTAAGTCCAAGTCTGGAATGAACAGGCGACCTAACTCGCAAAGCCACAACAGATCCGAAGATACAAAACAAATTGCGAGTAAAAGAAAGCGAAAGCATTCACATCATAAAGGCAAAGTATAGAAACAATTTTAAGTATATTGGAATCGATCAAAATTTTTGGTTATTATAAAATCCCTGTTCTCGGCCCGTGCCCCACTACAACAAAAGCAAAAATGTTGGACGAGGCACAATCTTCCGGCGAAGCGGACCCCGAATGCTGAGCCCCCCTATATGCGATGGTAGGGGTCGTCGCCTGGCTTTGGTACCAGAAGGAATAATTCTAGTACCACGTCGCTCGCCGAAAGCTTGACGCCCTCGCTCTTGATTAAGTCAGCCCGCCACAGCGTCGGGATGGTATACTTCGCCACGCTTGAGGCATTATTCTATATCAGGAATTCGAGGTCGTACTCTCTATAGTGTGCGAGCTGACAGCCAATGCTAGACGACGGCTGTGTGGTCGCAGCGGCCTCCAACGCGCCTACCCATGCCTACAGCGCCTCTTTCTCCTGCTTGAGGGTGGCGATCTCAATACCCACCCTGCTGGCCGTCGCAGCATCCTGCGAGAAGAAGGGAGACTGAGACTAGTGTAAGAAAAGGCAATTAAGGATTTTGTGAGAGTTGAGGGACATACCGCCTCCCCCAGGTACTAAGCAAGGGCCGCTTCGGCTGCGTTGGCTCATTTTCTCTGGTCGTCCGCCTCCCCTTGGGTGAGTTTGCGTGCCGCCTCCTTCTTGTCATCTAGCTTCTTAAGCGAGGGGGCGTTCTTCTCCGACCGGAGGCATCGCCGGCTCATAATGTGTGATAGCTCGAGGCTTCGTAATTGGGCCCGCGCGCTTTCGTGAATCTAGACCCACGTGTCCTCCTTATCATAGATAGCGACATCCTCCCGGGTGTAGAGGCCGAATGAGAGGTTGTAGGCCTCTCTGCCAATAGTTTCCTGCTCCACTTAACTTGGCAGTAGTGAGGAGATGAAGACTCGGTTCGTCTCCTTATCCCATTGAAGGATCGGAATGCCGAGCTCATCTAGAGGCCCCTCGCCGTAGCCAAAATTGTGGTACCCTCTTGGAACCGGCTTCGTTGCGGGCTGAACCCATTCCTATGGCCCAGAGGTGCCGGCCTCCCCGGCGAGAGAGCCATCGGCCAGAGGGGCCGCGGGGGCTAGATCCTCGGATGGCTGGCCCACTGGGGCCTTACCCTTCTCCCGAGTCGAGGGAGGCGCGCCGCCCGCTTTCTTCAGTTTCTTGGGCGGCGATCGAGCCTGAGGTTGCTTGCGATTGGGTCGCTTTGGGGCTGCTGGGACCATGACCTTTTGGTGAGCGGAGGTCGCCGCCTCGGCCCGGGCAAGCCCGCTGGAAGCGAGCCGCACACTCTCATAAGGTGGGTATAGAGGGATGTCATGCTCGCCTGCGAGAAGAATAAGTATTAGAAAATATAAAACATGTATAAAGGCGGAAGCGTGAGTCGCTTACCTTCCACGGGAAGGACGGGGATGAGGTCTTCAAGGGTCCTGCGGAGGAATGCCACTTCGAAGTTCTTCCCGGCGAAGAACCCGCATAGCCCCGCTTCATGGCCCCCCAAGCTAGGGGCAGTAGCTCGCCTCGCTGAGCTGGATTGGAGATAAGGGGACGTTAACGAAGCCACCCTTGACGAAGATGAACTTCTTGAGCCAGTTATGGCTCTTATTGACGGTCTCCCACACCTTCACCTAGCTGCTGGTGAAGCAGGCGGTCCCATCCTTATTTTCCTGGAAGGAGAACAGCTTGTGGAAGACTGTGAGGCTGAACTCGATCCTGTCTTTCCGCAGGAAGCATGCGAACCCGACCACTACCGCGACGGAGTTGGGGGTCATTTGTACGGGGATTACCTCGAAATACTTGAAGATCTGGCAGACTTCCGGCCATAGGGGGAGCCGGAGGCCCGCCTCAATGTGAGCCATGGTGATCGCAAGCTCATTTGTGGAAAGGTCGTTTATCCGCTCCTATTTCCCAGGCTGCCTCGCAACAAAACCTGGCGGTACGAAGCTACCTACGGAATCAAGGAACTCGCGCTCGATTATGGCGGCTTGAGAGAAATCATGTTCAGAGAAGGTCCAGGCGCACTTGCTCCTCCCCTCCGCCTCGCTCCTGCCGCCAACCATCTCGCAGAAATTTCGCTGAGCGGGACAAAGTGATTCTCGCGAGATATGAAGAGAGAAAGAAAGCTTTAAATGCGGTAGGTGAGAAGGTCGACAGGACCTATTTATAGAATCGAATCGGGCAGGAAAACATTCCGCCGGCGGGAAAAGTGTGGATAGCAAAATTAACCCTAGAATTTCAACTTCCGAACTCGAATCAATTCATATCAGTTAGTCAACAGGCCGCGAGTCCGCTACCGAGAGACTATTCTCAATCACGCTCGCATGAGAGGCGGTCGGTCGTGATACGGACTTGCCAGGACCAGCCCGCGAGTCGCCCAGATATGCGACCCACGAGTGATCGGCTCGCTCCCGCCAGAGCCATGTATGCGGGCCAGGCGAGTCGGCTCGGCAATACCGAGCTCGCTTGAAAAAGAGTCGGGCGGACCACATCTTCTCACCCGTGCTCCCCAGAAAGTAAAAAATCAATACAGTAAGAAAAGTACAGCGAGTACTCGCCCATTTGCGGGCGATAATGGTCCCAAATTATTACAAGTTCAAATGTCCAAAACCGAAAGTTCACGGTACTACGCTTGTTGTTCCTTGCATACAGAGAGAAACCGGGCCCGATGGCCAGCAGTGTGTAGGAGGAAGGCGGCTCAGTATTGATTCCACTTCCACCTACCTCGCCTCCGCATTTTTGATCAGGGCGGCATGCGAAGATAATGGTACTCGCGAACCGCCGCTAGCTCTTCCTTAACCAGGCCAGCGTCCACCGTGATGTGCCTTAGCTGCTCCTCGGCTCGGGTGATATGCACCCCTAGAGAGGTGACTCTGTCCCCATCGGCTGGTCGCCTCTCCACCTCCAGAGCCACAAATCTCTCCTCCGTCTTGGCCTTGTCCTTATCTACCCTGTTGAAAACTTCCTGCAGCAGTAGCGTGTGTTTTTTGAACAATCGCGTCACCTGCTTCTTTATCTTCGCGGCATCCAGCGGGTCCCCCTGCTACTCTAAAATGTGATCCATATCAGGGCGAGGTGAGTACCCCTCGCTCATCTCAGCGTCGGAAGAAGAGATCATGTTATAACCTGCAGGAATAAGTCAGAGAAAGAGCAGGCGATTGTAAGCGGGCAAAAGTGAAGAGCTCACCCAGAGTTGGCACCTCGCCCGCATCGGCAGTTAGTCGAGGGGTACCCGACCACTCCTGGAAAGTTTCTCCTTCAAGATTGACAAAAGGCTTCTGTAGCCCAGAGGGAATCGTCGGCGGAGGCGTTATAAGAAGGACATGCTTCTGGGTCGAGGGGCTGATGACCCGATCATGTATCAGAAGGGCAGAATTCCTCGGTTCTCCCCCATCCTCGCGAGGCATCTCATGTAAAAATCGGAATCAGAAGGCCGAGCGGCGACTCAGATAGAAGAATCACATACCTCAGGGGCGACCTCAGTACCGCAGGTCGAGCAGGACGTGAGGTCATTACGTGCAGGACATCGTCTGATGATCTTCCCTTTCTTTGTCCTGAAAAGTGGGCCCGACGACCCGCACGCCAACCATGGGGCAGCTCCAAGGGCCAACTATCGTGTTCCTTCCCTCTCCACCTGTAGGAGAGCCCGTATCTCCTCGGACTAAGACATCATTCAGTTACCGATCGCAGGAGTCAAGGGAGGGTACTTATTCTGATGGTCTGACGACATATTTATAGCATGAAGGTGGGTCCCACAAAAAGATTCCCTCCAGCTCAGCAGGGCTATCACCGAATACGTGGGGTTGAATGTTTCTTTCTGAGCTTTTGCAAAGCTCACAAAGAGCGGGGATTATGTTCAACCCCGTGTTCGGTGACTAGATTAGGAGAGGAAAATAGGCATACTCCGACCCACGCCAGTATAAGCGGGCGGATGGTCCCAGAGGAGCGGTTCGCTCTCTTCAGGGCCTGAGAGGTCTTTTGGGCAAGTCAGCCATGGTCCGCCTCTCCTAGGCAAGCTAGCCTCGAGTTAGCCCTGGTCCGCCTCTTCAAGGTGGGCCATCCCCAGGTCAGCCCTGGTCCTCCTCTCCTAGGCGGGCCTACCCCGAGTCAGCCACGACTCGCCTCTCCTAGGTGGGCTAGCCCTAGTCTTCCTCTCCTAGGCAAGAAAGCCCATGGTCAGCCCTTGTCCACCTCTCCTAGGAGGGCCAGCCCCGAGTCAGCCCTGGTCTACCTCTCCTAGGCGGGCCAGCCCCAAGTCAGCCCTGGTACGCCTCTCCTAGGCGGGCCATCCCCGAGTCGGCCCCAACTCGCCTCTCTTAGGCGGGCCAGCCCTGGTCAGCCTCTCCTAGGTGGGCTAGCCCCGGGTCAGCCCTGGTCCGCCTATCCTAGGCGGGCCAGCCCGAGTCAGCTCTGGTCCGCCTCTCTTAGGCAGGACAGCCCTGAGTCAGCCATGGTCTGCCTCTCCTAGGAGGGCCAATCTCGAGCCAGCCATGGTCCGCCTCTCCTATGTGTGTCAGCCCAGGTCAGCCCTAGCTCGCTCCCGCCCGGTGTGGTTGCGGGTTGACCCGAGGGTTAGGAAACCCTTTCTCCATGGGACAATAGTCCAAATTACCGGGATACCCTGTAGGGGGGGTGCCATTATCTGTCTAGAACAGCGGAGTTACGCTGTAGGCAAGCCCCATTGGGCTGCACATAGCTGTTCAGAATAGCTGGAGTTGGCTATTTGTAGGCCGTTCTCAGAAATCTATAAATAGGACCCATGGGGTACCTCAGAGCACACGCTTACTTATCTTCTAGCCTGTTAGTGCTTTCTGAGGTACCTTAGCCTGACATTTGGTTAAGGAGGGGAAGCGCTCAGTGATCTTCTGGGTGTGTGGTGGGTCCTCTGCATCGGGCCCTAAGGTTAGCCCTTTGTCCTCTTTCTTTGTCCTTTTGTTTGTCCTTTTGCTTGTAGGAGAGAAGTAGGTGCTCGATCACCCATTCCCTAAGGGTGAATTCGACAGAGACCGGTTTTTCAGTTTCAACATCAATCTCAAAGGCCAGCTTCCTACAAGTCTTCTAGACATGCTGGGAAGTACAATCATTATTGACCTCTAAAGTCTTACTATTCAGCCAAATCTCAAAAGTCTCTTCCTCCAACAAATTTTCAACAACAATCCATTATTTTTAGAAACCCTCAAAAATCTGCTCAGGATGCTTCTAAATCTGATCTAGAGACCTCCCTCTCCAGTTAATGAACCTGAGTTAGACCCAAACTTCAGAATTGCTAGATTTCAAGAATTAATTGGTTTATCTCAGATGAACATGGCAAGATGAGAAGGATCAGATCCATCAAAGTTCACTACTATGTCTACCTACAGGCAGAAAGAATTTTACAAATTTCAGGTAAACAGACATTTATTTTATCCAAATGAATATATGCAGGTACATCCAGAAGTTGTTGTTCCCACAACTTCATCTATGATAGTTCTTGGAGTTCAAGACATAAAAATATCTAAGAAGGAAGCAGAAAATCCTCACAGGACAATTATTTTGCTAAATTCATCAGCTCCTCCCATTGACAAATCTTGAACATTAATTTCTCTGTGATATATATATGTGTATTGCACTTAGCTATATCATATCTGCTGATTAGTTTAAAATTCTGCAAGATATTTATATTGCTTTGTGCTTTTTTGGTTTTCTATTTTTGTTTAGTGAACTCACACAAATAGGGGAGATTTTTGGATACATAGTTTGGATTTGGGCTAGATTAACTATTAGGTTATTGACCCATCATGTAGAGCCTAGGGTCAATTTGTTAGTTCTAAGGTTAGGACAGTCTGACTAGGTTAGACATCTTATAATCCAGCCTTGAAAAGACTTCAGAGATCCAGACATAGAAAAATTGCAGTTTTGAAGAGTTAAGAAATAAGTTCGAAGTTCTTCGAACTTAGCTCGACATTCGTCGATCTGTAACTCATAGTTTCAACTCTGAGCTAAGCTCGACGAAATACGAGCTCAGGTCGATGAACTCTTTCTTCTCTCAGTTTCTCTTGTCGACGAAATTCTACTTCAGGACAACGAACTTAGAGCTCAGCTTTGACAGTTTTTTCTCCAGATCAATTTTCTCTGAGCTCAACTCGACGAAGACGATTTCTCAGCTTGACGAACTTTGAGTTCAGGTCGATGAAATCTATCCTGAGTTCGACGATTTCTGTCAGTATCAGTTTTGGCGATTTCTTTGTCATTTTGATTTCCATTGGTATTATTCTAAGGTAGTAATTCTCCGATAATTAATGCTTATATTCTCAAGAATATAACCATTGCTTGACAGCATTAATTATAGATTTCACAGAGTTAAATACTTGACTTATTTACTAGGACAGTTGAGGAAACACATTAAAGACATTTTTCAGCCGTTTTAACTCCCAGATTCTCAGCAGCAAATCAAGGATAATATTCAAAATTCAACAGCTGGAAATCCTCTCAGAATATCAAAAGATCTTTTTCAAAAAGAAGAATAATAAGAGATCTTTACACAAAGAATTTTTACAGACAACTGATACAGAGAATAGTATTGCTATCTACAGGAAATTGAAGAAGAAGAACAACACACAAATATTTAGTCTTCTTCAGTTTCTACTTTAGGCTTCACAAGGACAACTCTCCAACACTAGTCCAAGAAGTTTCTGAATATCTTCATCAAGACTACACCCTGTGCAAAGCTCTCATCTTCTAGAACAATTCTTCATCTTAGGGGGAGCTTTGACAATAGCATCCACTAAAGTCTTCTCAGCTGTTTGAGAAAGAGAAGACAAAATCACTTTTCATTTCCCACTGTAAAAAGGGTTTCTAACTCCCTTCAAAAGTTATCACCTTGTTGACAAGTCTCCTTATCAAAAGACTTGATCTGGTTTTTGGGCACCTGATCAAAAGCCTAAAGGATTGTGAGATCTCCTTTGAAATAAATCTTGTGGTGACAGGACACCTGAGCAAAAACTTGTGGTGGTAGGGCACCTGATCAAAAACCTGTTAGTGTATTCCTACCAGGGTGGTAGAAGAGTGGATGTACCCAGTTTTGGGGAACCACCATAATTTTCTTGTGTCGTTTGGTTGCCCTTTCTTTATTTCTGTTGTGTCTTGATAGTTTCTTTTTCTTGCTTCTCTTTATATATATATATATATACTACTATCACTTATTTTAATTCCGCTATAAAAACTAATCAAGTTTTTAAATACTCTATTCACCCCCCCCCCCCCTCTAGAGTTAGTCAAATCTATCCCCTCAGTTTCAAGGGGAGACCTGGAAAAGATAAAGCGGTGGAAGGAAGCAGGCAAGACCTGGCTGGTAGGGAGTTGTTCCTTAGCCCTGCGAGCGCCGTCTCGCCGGGAGACGTCTTCGGGCGAGTGGAGGCAGCGTGACCCAGGGTAAGAGGGCCCCCGTTCTGTGAGTTAATCCTTTCAGGTCCAGTCTCGGAGGGGTTCAGGGAACCCGAAATGACCTACTATGTTGGAAAAGATGACCACTCTCTAGCACTTGCAATGGTTCGAAGATGCGGTCTCCATCAGGCCGATGATGGACGCATTCAAGTGCTATCTTTTCGTCATTACCTTGAAAGATAAAGCTAGGGACTTGTTTCATCAACTCCCAATGGGATCGATCTATGGCTTTGAATACCTGAGTAGAAGTTTCCAATTGTGTTTCTCAACCTCGAAGAAAAGGAAGAAGAACCCTGAGTCAATATTTCCGATCCGGTAGAAGCCAGTTGAATCCTGGCCCAGTATATGGCCCGATTCCAGGAAGAAATCTTGGAAATTCAGTAGGTGCCAGGATTTGCTCTCCATATGGCTTTCACCGTTGGACTGCGGGAGGGCTTCTTCAAGATGAGCCTAACCCGAAATGCGGCATTTTCATTTGAGGGGTTGAACCCGGCGGAGAAAGCAACAAAAGAGATAATGATGGAGGCGACAAACTCGGCGTTTTCAAAAAAATGGCAAGATGACGGAGGCTGAGTAGAGAGAGCCGGGAGGGGCAAGACAGCAAGAGGGAAGAAGGAGGGAGGAGCTGTGGGCTCCGGCATACCAGGAGTTTGGTTGGAGGCAACCAGGTGGCCTTGCTCAAGGCCAAGGAAGAGGTTTTTCCCAAGGGGGAAGGAATTACATGGGAGGACCAGGAAGACTAAACCAGAGGGTGTGGGGATAGGGTCCTAGACCACCCCTACCCCCGCCTTAGCAAGCTATGACCATCAGCCGAGGGAGAGGATGGGGAAGAGAAAGAGGGAGAGCAGGAGCTGGGGCTGGAAGAAGGATGAATCACTAGGAGGGGAGAAGGGAGGATGAGGTAGCATTGCCATATTGTGACTTCTATGAGGAGGAGGGTCATGCAACGGCTACCTGCCCGGAGTTTCTGGAGATGAAGAGAGCTAGAGGAACAGGGGAACATCAGCTACTAGTACGGATAGTGGAGATAGATGGGACCGGGGAGGAGGACTGGTGTGTAAATCGAGCTGATGTGGGAGACCGAGGTGTGATCAGAGTGATCCATAGTAGAGTAGGGATTAAGGCCACCCGTACAGCGAGCCTTCATGCCATATATCATAAGAGCTTTGCCTTAATGTCACAAGCCCCTTCCCCGGACGAGAAAATCACCTTCTCTCAGAAAGACATGCCAGACAATGAAGATCCATTTTGTGATGTGCTGGTGATATGGACTGCCATCAAAAACTTTATGGTATCGTGGATCCTAGTTGATAATAAGAGTTTGGTGAATTTAATCTTTAAGAAGGCATTCAATGAGATGAGGGTGGAGGCTCGAAGGGTGTTGGCAGTAGATGGGCCATTCTTCGGATTCTCGGGAGAAAGGAAGGAAGTCGAAGGGGGAGTGGGACTCCAGGAAACTCTGGGGGGGGCTGTCTAAGAATTGTCTCTTCGTGATAGTGGACTCTCCCAATAGTTACAATGCCGCTTTCAGGAACCCTTTGATCAGTGCCTTTAGGTGCGTCCCATCATCGTTTCACCAATGCTTGAAGCTCAATGCAATAGGGACCCAAATTAGAGTATAAGGAGATCCAAAAGCAGCAAGAGAATGCTATAAAGGTAGTGCATACTATTTCTTTGCAAGGAGAGGCCGATGAAATGGAGAAGAGGATGGAACGATGGGAGCAGGAGGTCGGAGAGATGGTAGGAGAGAAAGAGGGAGAGGTGGAGGTAGATGAGAAGGAAGAAGTGGGGTTGGAGAGAGGCATTGCGGTGGAGCTAGAAATGGCAGGAGAGAAAGAGGGAGAGGTGGCGATAGAGGAGGAGAAGGAAGAAGTGGGGATGGAGAGAGGCATTGTGGTGGAGCCAGAAATGGCAGGAGAGAAAGAGGGAGAGGTGGAGGTAGAGGAGGAGAAGGAAGAAGTGGGGATGGAGAGAGGCATTGCGGTGGAGGCGGAAATGGTAAGAGAAAGAGGGAGAGGTGGAGGTAGAGGAGGAGAAGGAAGAAGTGAGGATTGAGAGAGGCATTACGGTGGAGCCGAAAATGGCAGGAGAGAAGGCAGGAGAGATGGAAGTGGAGGGGGCAAGAGAAAATGAAGGAGAAAGGAAAGGAAAAAAGAAAGATAAGGGAAGTCGGGGAGTCATCCAGGATGGAAGCTCGGCCGTAAAAGAAGGGAGGATCGTTATTAGGAGGGGCCCCAACTGATGAAGAGGTGGAGAAGTTTCTGAGGGAGGTTGTTGTGGATGTTGCGGGGCGCGAGGCTTTAGATCGTAAAGCCAGAGAATATGAGGAGATATTGAGGGAGTAGGAGAAAGAGGAAGAGCCATCAAGACTGAAGGTGGTAGTGGAAGTGCTGGAGATGAAGGTCCTCACTAAGGAAGGGAGGAAAGAGAAGATAAAAGTCAGTGGGGAGCTCAACCTCGAAGACCAGGAGGATATAAGGGCATGCGTGCAGATGAATATTGACATCTTTTCCTGGAGCACAGCTGACAAGATAGAGGTCGACGCAGACGTGGCATGCCACCGTCTCAATCTTGACCCCAAGGCTCGTCTACTACAACAAAAGAAGAGAGCCATCGACTCCAAGATGGTCGGGCCCATCAAGGAAAAGGTGGAGAAGCTGCTCAAGGCTGGATTCATATCTGCAAGCAAGTATCCAGTTTGGGTGAGTAATGTTGTAATGGTAAAAAAGGGAGAAGGTAAATGGAGGATGTGTGTGGACTTTTCCCTTTTTAATAAAGCATGTCCTAAGGATTGTTTACCTCTGCCACGAATCGACGCGTGTGTTGAATCAGTCGTCGGTTTTTCACTAATGTGTTTTCTAAATGAATTTTTCAGGGTACCATCAATTACGCATGCATCCCCCAGACATCAAAGATGTTACCTTTGTCACGGAGGAAGGGGTCTTCTGCTACAACATGATACCCTTCGGATTGATGAACGCAGGGGAAACTTACCAAAGAATGATGGACCAGATCTTCCGGGAGCTAAGGGACGGAATCTCGAGATTTATGTGGATGACCTGATGATCAAGAGCCGAGACCTCGGGTCCCACGTCTTGGACCTGGAGGAAACTTTTTGTAACATAAGGAAATACAAGATGAGGCTCAACCCCCTGAAGTGTGTATTTGGGACCAACATGGGAATATTGTTAGGACATCTCCTTACCGCATCAGGAGTGGAGCCCAATCCATACAAAGTGAAGGCAATCTTAGAATAAGAATCTCTTAAGAACACTAAAAAAGTCCAACGTCTCGCCGGCAAGCTGGCTAGATTAAGAAGGTTCCTCTCCTAGGTCAGAGAGAAGTGCTCGCCCTTCTTCAGATCACTAAGGGGAGGCAAGAAATTTGAATGGACCACCGAATGCAAAGTGGCTTTCTGAGCTCTAAAACAACAACTCACCCAAACACTGCTCTCCAAGGGCAAGGTGAGGTAGAGGGCTTGTTCTTGTACCAAGGAGTGGGGACTGGAGCGGTGAGTTCAGTTCTTATACAAGAAGAAGGAAAGAAGTAGTTCCCGATCTACTATGTAAGTAGAGTCCTAAAGAAGGCAGAGCTCAGATACCCCATCCTTGAAAAACGAGCTTTCGCTCTCATCATCTCGCCCAAGAAGCTCAGGCCATACTTTCAGGCTCACTAAATCTATGTGGTGACAGATCATCCTCTCCACCGCATCCTGAAAGGGGTGGAGCATTTTAGGAGATTTGGCCAAATGGTCGATAGAACTCAGTGAGTTTGACCTCACTTTTACTACTCGGGTGACCATCAAGGCGTAAGTGGTTGCAAATTTCCTGGCAGACTATGTGGTTGAGGTCAGAGAAGTTGAGACACCTCTTCTAACTGCCTGGGAGATGCTAGTAGATGGAGCCTCTGGGAAAAGTTCTTTTGTAGGAGGGATGATATTAGTGAGTCTCGAAGGGACAAAAATTGAGCAAGCCCTAAAGATTCACTTCACCATCACTAACAACCAAGCAGAATACCAAGCGATTATCGCAGGGCTCAAGCTAGCTCGGGAACTGGGCATACTAGACATCAAAGATCCACAGACTCTATGGTGGTAGCAGGACAAATCAATGGAGAGTTTGAAGCAAGGGAACCCACCCTCCAGTTGTATCTGATGAAGGCAAAAGGTATAAATGGGCAGTTCCGTAGCTTTTTAATTCAGCATATCCCGAGAGGGGAAAGTACCCAGGTTGACCTGCTCGCCAAGTACGGCCCTCGAGCCGGAGGAACGGTCACGGAACTCTTCCGGAAATCCATAGAAGAAGGACAATTGATTGAAGAAGAACAGCAGGGATCGTGGATGGATCCCTTCATCAACTTTTTGACCTCGGGACGCCTTCCCGAGAGGGACATTGATAAGAAGCAGATCAGGTATAAATCGACATACTACCTGCTGAAGGACAAAACGTTATACCGAAAGACACTATCGGGTTTGCTAGCTCGGTGTGTGTCTGAGAGAGAGATTCCAAGGGTTCTAGAAGAAATTCATACAGGAGAATGTGGGAGTCACTCGGGAAGTCGGACCTTGGAGGGGAGAGTGTTGAGGCAAGGCTACTTCTGGCCTACCCTCAAGAGAGATGCGGAAGAATTCGCAAAGAGATGTAAAAAGTGATAGGAGTTCACCCCCCTCCAACTCCTTCCCACCCAAAGATTACGTACAATCACGGCTCCCTGGCCCTATGCAATATAGGGGCTATATTTGGTGGGCCCTTTCCACCAAGCAAGTGGCCAAAGGAAGTTCATACGGGTCATGGTGGATTACTTTTCAAAGTGGCTAGAGGTTTTGGCGTTAGTTAAGGTGACGTCACACGTGGTCAGAAATTTTGTATAGGAAGAGATCATCTGCCGGTATGGGCTTCCGTTGGCCATCATCACTGATAATGGACCGCAATTTGCTAACAGGGAATTCATAGACTTCTGTGTACAGCTGGGCATAGACCTCCGCTTCGCCTCGGTTCATCATCTTCGAAGTAACGGACAGGTGGAAACGGCGAACAAGATTATCGTGAATCTTTTAAAGAAGTGGAGAACTTGAGGGGAAGTTGGGTAGAACAGCTCCCTTTGGTTCTCTAGGCTTTGAGGACCACGCCAAACACAGCCACGAGAGAGACTCCATTCAAACTCTCCTATGGCTCGGAGGCCATTATACCCATAGAGACCGAGGTTGAATCTTCTATAGTAGCTGCTGCGAAGAAAGGAGACGATGGATGTCGGGTAGAGAATGATGAGAAGAAGCTCTCTCTTGATCTGGTAGAGGAGCTCAGGGAATTAGCATTAATTCGATAGTAAGAAGTCAAGCGCCAGATGGAAAAATATTTTGATAAGCATATAAGGGTCAGACAGTTCCAGAAGGGTGACTTGGTCCTCAAAAAGTAGATGAAGAAGGCAGAGGAGCCTTAGTGGGAAAACTCAATCCCAACTGGGAAGGACCCTTCATGGTAAAGGAGGTCCTAAAGTTAGGAGGGTACCACCTCCAGGATGTGGACGGGGTACCCCTCGATCGTGCCCGAAGAGGCGACAATATAAAAAGATTATATCCTTGATATTTTCTCATTCTTTCAAATACTTCTAAATCTGTTATGATTTCCTGATATAATGGAATTCCAGATGTTGTCTTTCAAGAAATGAGATTACATCGGATGAATGAAAAGGCCCTGAGAAGACCCGTTAACCAGGTTCTCATCAAGCTGGCAGGATTGTAGGCTCACTCGGTGGAAGGATGAATGGTAAGGCCCCGAGAAGACCTGCTGACCAGGCTCTCATCAAGATGGCAGGACTCTAGGCTCACTCGGTGGCAGGATGAATGGTAAGGCCTCGATAAGACCCGCTGACAAGGCTCTCATCAAGCTGGTAGGACTGTAGGATCACTCAGTAGCAGGGTGATTGGCAAGGCCCCGAGAAGACCCACTGACCAGGCTCTCATCAAGCTGGGAGGACTGTTGTCTCACTCGATTGCAGTATGAATGGCAAGGCCCCGAGAAGACCCGCTGACCAGGTTCTCATCAAGATGTTAGGACTGTAGTCTCACTCGGTGGTAGGGTGATTGGCAAGGCCCCGAGAAGACCCGCTAACCAGGATCTCATCAAGCTAGCAGGATTGTAGGCTCACTCTGTGGCAGGATGAATGGCAAGGCCCCGAGAAGACCCGCTGACTAGGCTCTCATCAAGCTGGCAGGACTGTAGGCTCACTCGGTGGTAGGATGAATGGCAAGGCCCTGAGAAGACCCGCGTACCAGGCTCTCATCAAGCTGGCAGGACTATAGGCTCACTTAGTGGCAGGATGAATGGCAAGGCCCTGAGAAGACCCGCTGACCAGGCTCTCATCAAGCAGGCATTACTGTAGGCTCACTCGATGGCAGGATGATTGGCAAGGCCTCGAGAAGACCCACTGATCAGGCTCTAATCAAGCTGGCAGGAATTCAAGGAAGGAAATTGGGAAGAGTAGGTGTGAGCTGCAACTCTAGATCCGAACTCTAGGAGAAGTCGGATTTCTGGCTTCAACAGAATAAGCTTGAAGACTACAACCTAAAGTTCAAAGAGATTCTTATATATTGCGACTAATCCAGCCCAATAACGATCGCTCATAATCTAGTTTCTCACAGCCAGACAAAGCACATTGATTTGCGATATCACTTCATCTGGGAGCACGTGGAGAACAAAGATATAGCCCTCAACAATATACCAACGGATAAACAGGTCGCAGACATATTCACGAAGCCGCTGGACGAGGCAAAGTTCTCATTTTTCAAAACAGAACTAGGAATGTTGAACAAGGACTCATGAAGAGGGAAAGAAGAGGAATTTCTCGGAAATGCATCAAGGCAGAGAAACCCAAGGAAAATTCATCGAATTTTGGATAGCAAACTCAGTGATTCGTTGGATTTACACGTCTATACTGACCGAATCTGACTTTGCATCAGGTGAATCTCGCTGAAATGTACTTAGGTCAAAATCTATTTTTTTTTCCTGGATCCAAAAAGTCGACGAATGTCAGGTATGCGCTTTCCTTGTCAATTTTAAAATTGAATATATATATATATATATATATATATATATATATATATATATATATATATATATATATATATATATATATATATATAATACGGGTAAAAGGGGGCACCCGCATGAATGCACTCGCCAAAATCAAGCTTAATCGCCACAAAGTCCCTCCCGACTCTTCGACACCCGCGATAGTTGCTCTCCATATTCCTCCTACGGATTATCTCTTGTTTGTCGTCGCCTAGGTTAGTGATAGTAGAAGGCTTGATCCAAGGTTCCGGCAATGTCTTTTCCTCTGTTCTATGGATTTCTTCCAATTATCCTGATGGCATGAAATCCTGAAAATGTGGTACAACAGCTCCAACAACTTGTAACCGACACGACTGAGAAAGTGATAGTGATTTGTTTCGATCAACAGTATAGTCCAACAATTTCCAATTCATTCTCTAAATTTCATGGCTCCTAGAAGCACTAGTAGTTTTTTTGGAGGTGGAGAATTTTTCCAGACAGGCCTTGCCTCAGCCTCAGATGAGTTTCTGAATATAATCCTCATGTTGGAGTCAGTTGGACTATCCTTTGTCCAAGAACATCTTTGCAAGGTTCTGGATAAGGAAGTCCTTGAATTCTTTCATAATTCCAAGCTGTGACGTAAGGACATAGTCATCAAAAGCAAAGTTAAACAGACCACTATAAAGGTGAAATCTTCTCTCCTCATATTGTACTTGCGACTTCATACCTATGAAGAAGCAGACTACCTCGATGAGGATGATTTTTTTAGAGCATTATTTGTTGGAACCCCTAAGTGATTTGGGCTAGGTTCTCTTCTTAGGTTGTGACCCATGTTGTATAGAAGGGTTAAGTTTTATGTGTTTCTAGAGTCTAGGTCATGTCCTTAGAGTCAACAGTACAAAGGGCTAGCCTCGAACATCTGCCCAAGACTCAGGACTTATAGAATTCAAGTTTTAGAAACAGGAGATCTATGTTCGTCGATCTTCGGTCGATGATAGTTGTGCTCAGCTTGACTAACTTAGAGATAAAATTCCCTGAGCTGAGCTTGACGAACTCTATTCTAAGGTCGACTAACAATTCAACTCTCAGTGCCATAGTTCACTCAAAGCCAAAGCTTACTCAGCGCCAAAGATCACTCAGCGCCATAATTGACTCAGCGCCATAACTCACTCAAAGCCAAAGCTTACTCAGAGCCAAAGATCACTCAACGCTCTCAACGCTATCAAAGACTCAACACTCTCAAACGACTCAACGCCAGATGTGTTATTATCTCAACTCTGTCAATTCGACCAAGTTCTAAGGTCGACTAATTTCAGATTCTCAGGTCGACGAACTTAGAGCACAGTATCTGTCAGTTTATGCAGTGTTGTTGTTCACAGATCACAGGTCTACGAAAGCTGATCTCAGGTCGATGAAAGTTGATCTCAGGTCGACGAAAGCTGATCTCTGGTCGACGAAAGCTATTCTCTAGTCGACGAAAACTCTAAGACATATTGTTATTTATTCTTTCCTTTTCTGTCTCCTTCTTTTATATCCTTTATAGGCCGTAAATTCCCTGGATAATCAATGCACTTATATCCTTTGAATCGAGCCGTTACTGGCAGCATTGATTGAAAATATCCTCCAAGGAATTAATTCCTTATATCTCGGGACAGATATAGAATAGAATATATGATAGCATACTTGTCGTTTTCATTTCCCAGATTTCGGCTAAGAATTTATTGCAGGATTTTTAATTCGACCTTGAGGCAGTTATCAATCTGATTATCTCTCTGCCAGAAAGAAGTCAATACAGAAAAAACTCTTTGAGAAAAACAAGAAGTGCAGTGCATACAGTTCTCAAGAAATCAACTGCTCTCAAAAGAAGAAGAAAGAACAACAATCACAATCAAGAGTCCTTCTTATTCACCTTCTTTGTTTTCAGGGATCACAAGTTACAAGAATATTCAAATCAGTCAAAGGATCTCTGAAGAGTTGATCATATAGCAGAAGGCCTACTCACCCTTAGCAAAGCTTCCACTCCTGAACCATTCAAGATTTCAGGGGGAGCTTTGACAACACCACAGAATCCACATAGTCTTCTCCTTTTGTACTTGAGAAAAGAAGACTTCCATCAATCTCTCTTCCCCACCTCTGTACAGGGTTTTAATTCCCTTCAAAATTATTCTGGTTGTAAGTCTCCTTCCAAAATACTTGGGTTGGTTTTTGAGCACCTGATCAAAAGCTCATTGGTGGAAGTCATCTAATAAAAACCTGTAGTGGATTCCTACCTAGGGTGGTAGAAGAGTAGATGTACCCAACTTTGGGGAACCACTATAAAAATTCTTGTGTTGTCTGTGTGGTTGTGATCTTCCTGTGTGCTTGTGCTGTGATATATTTTGTTGTGTAGCTTAGTTATCTTTTCTCTAGTTCATTTGCTGCACTTGTGCACTCATACACTTATATCATAGTAACATATTTTATTAAAGACTTCTTATTTCAGCAAAAATCTAAAAGATTTTAAAAACTCTATTCACCCCCCCCCCCTCTAGAGTTTTTCAGAGCTTATCCTATCTTTCAATTTGTATCAGAGGGTGGTAAATCACATTATACAGACTTACACCTGGATTAATCAAGATCCTCGGGATAAACTCTGAATAAGTCTTATTAGTTTCTCTTATTAGATTTTATTTTCTGATATCATGGCACAAAACAAGGATTATGCCAGCACCAGACCTCCAGTCTGCAATTTGCAAAAGTTTGGGATCTGGAAGGCAAGAATCAAGGTGTATATGAACTCTATTTATGAGGATATCTTTAATTCTATCTTGACAGGACCACCAGCTCTAGTGCCCTCTACTTCAACTCCAGTAAATCTCAGTGCAGTGCCTCCTCCAGATCATGCTGATGCATATAAGAAAGCAAAGATTGCTGATGCTAGAGCTATGAACGTACTTGCCCAAACTATGTCAGATGAGATATTTCAGAAAGTTGCTGAATGTACATCTGCCAAAGCCATTTGGGATTCCCTCAACTAAATGGTACCAGGCTCTGCTGATGAGAGAAAGGATAGAAGATCCAACCTCATATCCCAATATGAGAATTTCAGGAAAGATGAAGCAGAATCGGTGGAAGTAATGTACAACAGGCTGAGCTCCATCATCAGTGAGCTCAGAACATTGGACAAGGAAATTACTCTGACTGAGGTCAATGACAAGATCCGCATGTGCTTCCCTAGCACTTGGGACTTCAGAATCTGGCCCATCAGAGAAGCCAGAAGCATGACTGAAATTTCAACAGAATCTCTGCTTGGAATGCTCAAATCCTATGAGCAATTGATCAAGTCAAGAGAAGCTGCAGTTGAACCAAAGGCTTCAACACATACCAGGAAGGAACAAAACTTGGCATTCAAAGCTGCGGAAGAATCTCCCAGCTTGCCAGCCAATGAAGATCTTATGGGTCTCTTTGTTAAGAGATTCTATAAAATGGCAAGGAAGGACTTCAGGAGGAAGCCCTCAAGGAATGAAGATAAACCCAGGTATGATAAGACCCCTTCTAAAGAGGTTTTCTGTTTTGGGTGCAGGAAACCTGGACACTTCATCTCAGAATGCCCAGAAGTACAAAAGAAAGACAGAAGGCAAGAAAAGGATTCAAGTAGACATCAGCACAGCAAGGCCTCCTCCAATAAGTACAAAAAGAAGGAGAAGGGCTTTGTAGCTGAAACCTGGAGTGATACTGAAGATGAAACATCTTCCTCCAGTTCCAGTGAGGATGCTGTTGAAGAAATGAAGGCAACGGTAATTTGCCTTATGGCAATAGATGCTAGAAGTATCAGATCAGATTCAGAAGAATCAGATGATGAAAAATTCCTCTCTAAAGAGGATCAGGTAATTGCTTCCTATGAGTTTTAATCTAAAGAATTTCAATCTGAATTTAAACTCTTGTGTTTAGACCAAATAGGATCTGAGAAGGAAATCAAACTCCCCAGGGAAAAAAATTTTAGAACAAGTCAAAATCATTGCTGAAAATGAAAAGTTAACTGAAGAATTAAGCTTAGCCAATCAACAAATAGTTTTTCTGAAATCTGAATTAAGTAAGGCTAAGGAACTAGAAGAATTCCTGAATGGTAGAAGTTTACAACTATTAGATATAACTAGCACAATTAATACAAGATCTAACAATAATAAACTAGGATTATGAGCCTCATCTAGTGAACCAATCCTAATTCAGAAAAATCAATTATCAAAGCCTATTAACTTTATCTCTAAAAATGGCATGAAAAATACTGAACAGGTAGAGAAGGTTAATGAAGTTCTTAAACAGTTAAAACTTAAGAAAACCAATCAGAAAAAGAAAAATAAACAACATAACTATGTGCAGCATTTTTCGTCGAGCTCAGAAGGACGAAATGGGTATGGTTCGTCGACCTCAGAATGACGAACACTGAATGCAAATAATAATGTAAACTATTCTTCGAACAGGGATCGACGAAACCAGTATTGTTCATCGAATAGAGATCAATGTTTCTAGGTCTTTGAGAATGGATACCTCCATTCTTTGAGCAGAGATCGAAGAACTCAACCTAGATAGTCGAGCTCAGGTCGACGAACATGCTCAAATTTGTCAAACTCAGTTCATAACCAGAGTAACCTAAAAACTGATAAATCCTTTAATCCCTTTAATCAGTGGGTCATACCTCCTAGAAGGTATCATCCTTTAGGTTATAAGGATCAACCTGAATGTTCATTTATTTCAAGTTTCAGTTATGTTAAACAACAAGGACCCAAGGTAATCTGGGTCAAAAACTGCTAATCCTCTTGACATGTAGAAGAGAACCCTGTCACTCAAAACAAGTGGTACCTGGATAGTTGTTGCTCTAAACATATGACAGGTTGTAAGGAATGCCTAATCAACTATAAATCCAAGACTGGACCTAAAGTAATCTTTGGGGACTCAGGCTTTGGACTGATAGAAGGCTATGGAGATTTCAACTGTGGAGCTGTCACATTCAAGAAAATTACTTATGTAAATGGTCTTAAGCATAACCTGATATCAGTAAGCCAACTATGTTATACAGGTTATCAAGTAAGCTTCACTAACTCTTTATGTCTTATTTCTTTAAACAACACAACTGTTTTAACAGGAATTAGACAAAGCAACATTTACTTAGTAAATTTTAAATCAGCTAAATTTGAAATTTATTTATTCAAATCTGTCAGCATTCAAACTAGCTTATGGCACAAAAGACTAGGACATGTAAACCATAAAAATATAGATAGGTTATCTAAGGACAATCTTGTTAGAGGTTTACCTTCTAGTCCCTACAAGAAGGAAGGCCTTTGTATGGCTTGTCAACTAGGCAAGCAAACTAAATCTAGTTTCAAATCCATTAATAAGAGTGATTCACCTAGAATTTTGTACTTGCTCCATATGGACTTTTTTGGCCCTATTGCAGTACAAAGTCTAGGAGGAAAGTCTTATAAATTAGTTATTGTAGATGATTTCTCAAGATTCACATGGTTTTTCTTTTTGAGAACTAAGTCAGATACTTTAAGGTTCTCACAGATTTTCTCAAGAACATACAGATTGAGTACTCTACTCAAGTTGCATTGATCAGAAGTGATCGTGGCACTGAGTTTGAATCTCTTCTTATACTAGAGTTCTGTGAGAAGGAAGGTATCAGACATTGTTTCTCAGCTCCAAGAACTCCTCAACAAAATGGGGTATTTGAAAGGAAGAATAGGACACTGATTGAAGGTGCAGGTACATTGCTTGCAGATGCTTACATGTCGCTTTCCTATTCGGTAGAGGCAGTAAGCACAACAAATTATGTCCTGAATAGAAGCCTAATACATAAACTAAAGCTTAAGACTCCCTATGAACTACTCAAAGGGAAGAAACCTATAATAACCTATTTTAAAGTATTTGGATGTATATGCTATATTCACAATAATGACAAGAAACATCTTAGAAAGTTTGAAGTTAAGGCTGCAATGGGAATTTTCCTTGGATATTCTCAAGTCAGCAAGGCATATAGGGTTCTTAATAAATCAACATTAAAAATTGAGGAATTTATGCATGTGATATTTGATGAACCTAATATGTTTTATATGGAGAGAGACATCTCTACCAACAATAATCTGTAGGTACAAAATTTGTGTGAGAGCTTGGATGATCTAAACCTTACCTCAAGGGTTTAATCACATCCCTCTCCACAAGCTATATCAGAAGCTAAAAGTGAAGAAGAGACTGTGGAAGCAGTTCAATTTTCTCCAACAGTAAATACAATTCCACAAGAGGAATTAAATCAAATAACTGTCAATGAACTAACTCCACCTAATGATCTTGTCACACTTAGGGATTACCCTAGATCTCAAGTAATTTGAGACATATCAGTAGGAGTGCAGACAATGCATCAAATCAACCCTGATGTGATGCTTGCTTGTGTTCTCTCTCAAATTGAGCCTCAATCCATATCTGATGCAGAGAAAGATCCAAACTGGATCACTGCAATGCAAGAGGAACTAAACCAGTTTGAGAGGTATAAAGTTTGGGACTTAATTCCAAGGCCTAGGGGCTATCTAATAATTGGGACTAAGTGGATATTCAGAAACAAACTTGATTCCCAAGGTGTGATAGTGAGGAACAAGGAAAGGCTTGTTGCTCAAGGATACAAGCAAGAGGAAGGGATTGATTATGATCAAACATTTTCTCCAGTTGCCAGACTTGATGCTATAAGGATTTTCTTAGCTTATGCAGCATTCAAAAAGTTTAAAGTCTACCAGATGGATGTTAAAAGTGCATTCCTAAATGAAGAACTCAAAGAAGAGGTGTATGTTGAATAACCTCCAGGTTTTATCTCTCCATCTCATCCCTCTTATGTTTTTAAATTGCATAAGGCTCTCTATGGTTTAAAGCAAGCTCCAAGAGCTTGGTATGAGACCTTAGCCAACTTTCTTTTAGAGCATGGTTTTTCAAGAGACATGGTAGATAGGACCCTTTTTACAAAGTTGCATCATAATAAAATTCTCTTACTACAAATATACGTGGATGATATAATTTTTGGTTCTACTGATCCCAATCTGTGCAAAAGATTTTCTGATTTAATGCACTCAAGGTTTGAGATGAGTTGCATGGGTGAGTTATCATATTTCCTTGGTCTCCAAGTGAAATAAACCCCTGATGGGATCTTCATCTCTCAGTCTAAATATGCTAAAGAGATTATTAAGAAGTTTGGGAAGAATGATGCCTCTGCCATGAAAACTCCCATAACTGCCAATGTTGTTGTAGATGCTGATGAATCTGGAAAACCAGTTGATCAGACCAGGTATAGGGCCATTGTTGGATCCCTATTGTATTTAACAGCAAGCAGACCAGATATTATGTTTGCCACATGTCTTTGTACTAGGTTCCAGGTGAACCCTAAAGAATCTCACCTTATTTTCTTAAAAAGGATTTTAAGATATATAAAAGGTTGTCCAGATCTAGGCCTCTGGTATTCAACAGAATCAGCATTTGTGTTAACTGGATTTTCTGATGCTGATTATGCTGGATGTAGAGTAGACAAGAAAAGCACCTCTAAAACTTGTCAGTTCCTTGGTGACAGACTTGTATCTTGGTTCAGTAGAAAGTAAACATCTGTTTCAAAATCCACTGCTAAAGCTAATATATGGCTGTAGGCAGTTGCTGTTCACAGATCTTGTGGATACAAAACCAACTACTGTATTATGGTGCAAACTTAAATAATTCAACTATTCTATGTGATAATACAAGTGCTATTTCAATTGCACAAAATCCAGTATTGCATTCTAGAACCAAGCATATAAACATTATACATCACTTGATTAGAGATTGTGTTGACAAACAAAAGATTAAACTTGAATTTATCTCAACTGATTTATAAAGAGCAAATATATTCACTAAGCCATTGGACTCATCCAAGCACTTATTCTTTGTCAATCAGCTTTGTATGATAAATGGTCAGGATTTTATCTAATGCTCTGTCTATGTTCAAAAATTGTCTCTATTCATCGACCTTAGATCGACGAACAGATAACTGTTCTTGAGATTTTTCGTCGACCTGAGATCGACGAAATCTCTTGGTGAAGAAATTTTCGTCAAACAGAGATCGACGAACTTACTTCTCAAACCTTTCGTCGTCCGGAGATCGATGAATTGTCTTCAAACCTTCAGACTGAGTTCGACGAACTATTTAACCATAAATTATTTCGTCGACCTCAGAACGAAGATTTTTTATTTTTCGTTGACCGGAGTTTGTCGTTTCATATTCTGAAAAACCTTATATTTAGGTTTTCTTCGACCTTCGTCCTGTGCTTTCAGTTCCCTTTGCACTTGATCTTCATTTTCTCTCTTGCAGGTGCATTCATGGCGATTCCAGCAAGTGCTATTGTGGCAATGAAGTTTGATACCGATTTTGACGTCGATTTCGACTCCTTCAAGCACTCCGATCCAGTCTTCCTCCACATTTTGCAACTGCTGGAAGACCAGAAATTAAAAAAATCTGATGTCCATTAGAATCAAACTACCCAACACGGAAATAAGAGAGTGGGTATATACTGTGTGTTGGAACACCCTATTACTAATTTGGGTAAGGATCACTATGTTTTTTTCTTAAGAAACCAGGTTGACCTAGATGTATAGTTATAAAGGTCAACATTAGAATGAGTCTAGGGCTTAGAACTTAAGTTTGAAGCTGCCCCCAGGACCATTCCAAGATTTCAGAAATAGAGCCAAGAATAAGACATCTTTCGTCGAGCTCAGGTCAACGGAACGTCGAACTCCGTTCGACGCTCTCCGAGCTCAACTAAGTTAAGACGTCGAGCTCTGTTCGACGATCTTCTAGCTCAGGTTGACGATCACTCTTCTCTTATTATCCAGGTCACTGAGCTCAGTTCGACGATCTTCGAGCTCAGTTCGACGTTTTCTGTCTGTTGATCTTATTCCATCTTTGAGCTCAGTTCGACGATCGTAGAGCTCATATCGACGATTTTTTGAGAGATCGACGTTTTTAAGGATTCAAATTCTGTCAGTCTTTGGAATGTTTTTGAATTCTCTCAGCATTTATATTAAGAAGATCTGCCAGCCGTTTTCATTTATTCTGGAGCAAGTTTCAAGGAATTATCAAGAGAATGTTTTGCTGGACTTTCCTCTAGAAGACAAATTCTTTATGGAAGGAATTTAATGCCTGATAACGGATATCTTGGATGAAGAACCTTCAGGGAATAAGAACTTCTTCTTTTTTCTTCTCTCAACAATCAATCAAGAGTCAATACAATCAATAGAATTAAGAGACACACATACTGTTACAGAAAAAGGAGAATTAGCTGAATAATTTTGTGTACTCAAAAAGTGATCACAGCTTCATCTCAAGGACTCCAGACAACTCATCTTTCAGCCTCTACTGAAACAATCTTCTACTGGAGATCTGAAGTTTCTGAAGACCTATCACCCTAGAGCAAAGCTTCCATTCCTGATTCATTTAACATCTCAGGGGGAGCTTTGACAATACAAATCCACTAGTGCTTCTTTCTTTGATTGAGAAAGAGAAGACAACTTCACCCTTTTTCTTTTCCTTTTCTTTTCCTCCTGTAAAAGGGTTTTCAAAACTCCCTTCAAAAGTTTTGAGTCTGGTTCTGAGAACCTTGTCAAAACTCAGTGGTGGCAAGACACCTGATCAAAAAATCTAGTTTAGTTTTTGAGCACCTTATCAAAAGCTCATTGGTGCCCAGGACACCTGATCAACTCATCCTGCAGTGGATTCCTACCAAGGGTGGTAGAAGAGTGGATGTACCCAGGTTTTTGGGGAACCACTATAACTCCTTGTGTTTTCTTGTTTGCTTGTGTGTTCTCTTTGCTGTGTGCTGTGCTCTTCCTTTTTACTATCTTTTTAATTCTATAGCTAGGCACCCTACACATATATATAAATCAAATCTTAAAAGCTTTGCTAAGTTTAAAATTGTGAATTTACTTTAATTAAACTCTATTCACCCCCCCCCCCCCTCTAGAGTTGAGATAGATCTTACCCTCACTTTCAATTGGTATCAGAGCGAGGTTTGTTGTTCATACAGGCTAACACCTGAACCAAAAGATCCTTGATAAGATCAATCCTTTAAGAGGGATATTTTCATTATATTTAATTTTACAAAGACATGGCACAGAACAAAGATTATGAAAGCACCAAGCCTCCAGTGTGCAATCTATCCAAGTTTGCACTTTGGAAAGCAAGGATTAGACTTTACATGAATTCTATTGATGAAGATATATTCAATTCTGTTTTTGCAGTGTGTCCAAGTCCTCCAGCAAGCTCAAGTACAAATGTTGTTCCACCTCCTTCAGGAACAGATGCTGAGATAAAGAAGTGGAAGACTGCAGATGCCAAGGCTATGAATATCTTAGCTCAGACAATGTCTGATGAGATATTTCAGAAGGTAGCTGACTGCAACTCAGCCAAAGGAATTTGGGACAAGCTCTCTGAAATTGTCTCATGATCTGCTGATGAAAGGAAAGACAGGAGATCCCATCTGATAAGCCAATATGAGAACTTCAAAAAGGGAGAAGCTGAATTAGTGGCTGACATGTACAATAGACTAAGTCTGATTGTCAATGAGTTAAAGACTTTGGATAAAGAAATCTCATTGACTGAGCTGAATGACAAAATCTTAATGTGCTTCCCTAGCACTTGGGATTCAAGAATCTGGCCAATCAAAGATGCCAGAAGTCTAAATGAGATTACCACTGAAGCTCTCCTAGGCAAGCTCAAATCCTATGAGCTGCTCATTAAAAATAGAGAAGAAGAACAAAAGGCCACTTCTCCAGTCACAAGGAAAGAAAAGACCATAGCCTTCAAAGCTGCAGAAGAGGAGCCTGAAGATAAAGCTACAGGAAATGATGAGCTCCTAAGTCTATTGGCCAAAAGATTCTACAAGATGGCCAGAAAAGACTTCAGAAAGAGATCATACAAGGGTCATGATAAACCAAGGTATGATAAATCAAATAACAATAAAGAAATTATATGTTTTGGTTGCAGAAAACCAGGCCATATTGTGCCTGACTGTCCAGAAAATAAGAACAAGGACAAGAAAGATAGAAGAGAAAGAAGAAAGGAAAAAGACTTCAGAAAGAACAGCTAAGACAAACCCTCCTCCAGCAAGAACAAACATACAAGGAAGGGTTTTATTGCTGAGACGTGGAGTGAAACTGAAGAGGAGTCTGAAGCTTCATCCAGTTCCAGTGATGATGAGGATGATGCTGATGAAAAGAAATTCTACATGATGGCTATTAATGCCTCACAATCAAATTTAGAAGCAGAAGAATCAGAGTCAGACTCAGAAGTTCAACCAGATAAAGATCAGGTAATCAATTCTTTTGATTTCAACTCTGAGGATTTTAAACATGAATTTAAAGTACTATGCCTAGATTTGTTAGAATCTGAGAAGGAAATCATTTCCCTCAGAAATCAACTGTCTGCGTATAGCACGTTAAAATCAGAGAACCTCAAACTCTATGAAGAGTTAGAATGCTATAGGGAGTAGATAGCTTCAATAAAAGGTGAACTATCCAAGGCCAAGAAATTTGAAGAATCCCTTAATGGGAGAAGTATCAAATTAATGGACATCACAAGCACAGTGAACTCAAGATTAAATAGTACACTGGGCTTGGGTGCCTCATCTAGCCAACCCATAGTATTAACAACCCCAATCAAATTTATTTCTGATAAAGGAAAGGATGTTGTAGAGGTAGCTAGGAAAAATTCAGATCTACCAAATAAAAAGAAAGCTCAACAGAAAACGTCGAGCAGAGGTCGACGATCGTCGAACAGAGGTCGACGATCGTCGAACAGAGGTCGACGATCTCAGGCTGAAACGTCAAACTCAGCTCAATGTTTCCTGAACTCTGAACTCCCTCATAATCGATCTTCGAATGGAGCTCGACGATTTTACCCAAGATCGTCGAACCTAGCTCGACGAACGTCGAACGAAGTTCAGAGCTTTGAACCTTCTTTCAGAGGCAAATCTCAATTCAATCCTAGAAGTGCTTCATCCCAATGCTTTAATCCTATACTGAATGGATAGTACCTCCTAGGAGATACCATCCTAAAGGTTATAAGGATCAACATGGGATGTCTTTTATTTCTGAATTTAAGGGTTATCAACCTAGGCCCAAGGTTAACTGGGTCAAAAACATATAAGCTGATTATGTGCAGGTGAAGACCTATCCAATATCAAACCAGCTATGGTATCTGGATAGTGGGTGCTCAAAGCACATGACAGGGAATAAGGACAACTTCACATCCTTTAAAGCCAAGCTTGGACCCAAAGTAATTTTTGGTGATTCAAACTTTGGAACTACAAAAGGATATGGTGCAGTCCAAATTGGGACAGTCACCTTCAAGAAGGTGGCCTATGTTGAAGGACTCAAGCACAACCTGATAAGCATTAGTCAGCTGTGTGATGAAGGATATCAAGTTACTTTCAACAAAGAAATATGCAAGGTCAAGTCAGAAGACAACACAACTGTGTTAACAGGTAACAGGAAAGGTAATATTTACTTAATAGACTTTCATTCATCTAAGGTAGATATTTGCCTGTTTAATTCCATATCTAGACCTAATATTCTATGGCATAAGAGACTAGGACATGTTAACCTTAGAACCATTGCTAGGCTATCCAAGGACAACCTTGTTAGAGGACTACCTTCTGTCCCCTACAAGAAGGAAGGACTCTGCAGGGCTTGTCAATTAGGCAAGCAAACTAAAAGTAGTTTTAAATCAATTAATAAGAGTGATTCACCTAGGATTTTGTATCTGTTACACATGGATCATTTTGGACCCATTACAGTATAAAGCTTAGGAGGGAAGTCCTATACTTTAGTAGTTGTAGATGACTTCTCAAGATTCACATGGGTATTCTTTCTGAGGAAGAAGTCTGATAACTTTAAGTGTTTGACAGATTTTCTCAAATGCATTCAGATTGAGTTCAACACTCACATTGCCCTGATCAGAAGTGATCATGGGACAGAGTTTGATTCTCTTCTCATGCAAGAGTTCTGTTAAAGTGAAGGGATCAGGCATACTTTCTCAGCTCCTAGAACTCCTCAACAAAATGGGGTAGCTGAAAGGAAAAATAGAATACTCATTGAATCTGCAACTACATTATTGGCAGATGCTCACCTACCTCTATCCTTTTGGGCTGAGGCAGTCAACACCTCCAACTATGTGTTGAATAGAATTCTAATACATAAACAGAAGGGTAAGACTCCCTATGAATTACTCAAAGAGAAGAAACCTAAAGTAGACTATTTTAAAGTTTTTGGTTGCAATTGTTTTATCCATAATAATGACATGAAATATCTAGCAAAATTTCAAGCTAAAGCTGATGAAGGAGTGTTTCTGGGATACTCCATGATTAGTAAAGCCTATAGGGTTTATAATAAAACTACATTAAGAATTGAAGAATCTGTCTATATTACTTTTGATGAAGCTAACATGTCTTTCAAGGAGAAGAATGCTTCTACCATAGAACATTTGCAGGTTCACTCTCTTGCTGAAGACATGAACAGATTACAAGTTACTCAGAAGGATGACAGTAGTGAAGATGAAGAAGTTGCTCAACATCAGGGAGGAAATCCTCTTGAAGAGCCAGTTGTTGTTCCACAAGAGAAAACAACAACACAGGTTGGTGAACCATCAACACCCCCTATTGATCTAGTAACAACAAGAGATCATCCAATTTCTCAAGTAATTGGAGACATCTCAGCTGGAGTGCAAACTAGAAATTAGGTCAAGCAGAACCTGATGCACACTTGCTTCCTCTCTCAAATTGAACCTCAAACCATTCAAGATGTAGAACAAGATCCACACTGGATTATTGCAATGCAAGAGGAGTTGCATCAATTTGAAAGAAATAAAGTTTGGGAACTAGTGCCTAAGCCAAAAGATCATCCCATTGTTGGAACCAAATGGGTGTTCAGAAATAAGCTGGATGATCAAGGAATCATTGTAAGGAATAAGGCAAGGCTAGTTGCTCAAGGGTACTCTCAGGAAGAGGGGATAGACTATGACCAGACCTTTGCACCTGTTCCAAGATTAGAAGCCATAAGAATCTTTCTGGCTTATGCTGCTCACAAGGGATTCAAAGTTTATCAAATGGATGTCAAGAGTGCTTTTCTCAATGGGGAGATCAAAGAAGAAGTCTATGTCAGACAACCTTCAGGTTTTATCTCTCTAACCCATCTTGATTATGTTTTTAAACTACACAAAGCATTATATGGTCTCAAGCAAGCTCCTAGAGCATGGTATGAGACCCTAGCATGTTTTCTGCTGAAAAATGATTTTGTTAGGGGGAGAGTAGACCAAACTCTTTTTATTAGAACCCATAAGTCCCATACCCTACTAGTACAAATCTATATAGATGATATTATATTTGGTTCTACTGATTCAAACTTGTGCAGAAAGTTTTCCAAGCTTATGCACTCTAAATTTGAAATGAGTAGCATGGGTAAGCTATCCTTCTTCTTAGGATTGCAAGTCAAACAACATGCTGAAGGCATATTTATTTCTCAAACCAAGTATGCAAAAGAGCTGGTTAAGAAATTTGGTATGTCTGATGCATCATGTATGAAAACACCCATGCCTACCAATGTTGTATTGGATGTTGATGAACATGGGAAACCAGTTGATCAGACAACATATAGAGCAATGATTGGCTCTCTATTGTACCTTACAGCCAGTAGGCCTGACATAATGTTTGCTACATGTATATGTGCTAGATTTCAAGTTAGCCCTAGAGAGTCACACTTAACCTTAGTTAAGAGGATTCTTAGGTATGTTAAAAGCTGTCCAAATCTAGGACTCTGGTATCCAAAAAACTCAGCATTTGACTTAACTGGATTCTCAGATGTTGATTATGTTGGATGCAGAATAGACAGGAAAAGCACCAGTGGAACTTGTCAGTTCCCTGGTGATAGACTTGTCTCTTGGTATTGTAAGAAACAAACATCTGTGTCAACCTCAACTGCTGAAGCTAAATATATGGCTGCAGGCAGTTGTTGTTCACAAATATTGTGGATACAAAACCAACTCCTAGACTATGGTTATAACTTAGAGAAGTCAAAAATATTTTGTGACAACACCAGTGCCATTTCCATTGCACAAAAACCAGTCCTCCATAGTAGGACAAAACACATAGAAATTAGACATCATTTTCTAAGGGATAATGTTGAGAAAAGTAAAATTGAACTTCAATATATCCCAACTGATTTGCAAAGGGGAGATATTTTCACCAAGCCTTTGGATGAAAAGAAACACAACTTCTTCCTCAATCAGTTAGGCATGTTAGATGGAGGAAGCCTAAAATAAATTACAAGATTTTGAAAAGCTAAAAACAGACCAAGACTAGGCTAAAAACTTATCTCTTTTTGTGTCTGTAGTATAGGTTTTGTCTCTGAACTGCGCTCGACGTTTCCCCAGAAATCGTCGAACGGAGATCGACGATTTCCCAGAAATCGTCGACCGAAGATCGACGTTTCTTGAATCGTCGATCTGAGTTCAGTGCCGCCGTTAGCTCCAGGCTTCCATTCTGTCTGTTTAGAGGTCGTCGAGCGGAGCTCGACGCTCGACAATATCGTCGAACGGAGTTCGACGCTATTGGCATCTCTTCAGATTCCTTTAGTAGCCCAAATCGTCGAGCTGAGTTTGAAGCTTCATCGAACTGAGCTCCACGATTTTCCGTCGCGCCGTCTAACCCTAATATAAAATCATTTCTTCGGCCGTCGTTCATCTTTTGCGCTTTCATATTCTCTGCAATTTTCTCTCTTTCCCTCCAAATCTTCTACGCTTGGTCGTGTTTGGTTCATTGTTGTAGGTACAGATGGCTGGCTCCAGTGCTGCTATTTCCAAGATGAAATTCGATACCGGTTTTTATATTGATATGAATTTGTTTGATGGAAGTGATCAGCGTTTCAAGGACATTCTCAACCTATTCCGAGAACAGCAGCTATCTCAGATAATTACCACCCAAATAAAGATTGCTTCAGAAGAAATTAAAGAATGGTGTTTTACAGCGATAGATGAGAATGAGAATTCTGTCATCGGCTCAATAAAAGGGACTCAAGTACCATTGTCCCCGGCCCTTCTGACTGAAGTTTTCCTACTTAGTTCTGGGAATGAGTCCATAGATTTATCTGGAGAGGAGTTTGATTCTATGCTTGATAGAATGGGTCACACTGCTGTGAACCCTAACAAATTGCTGAAGAAAAATCTGTCCATCAAATATCAATTTTTGGCTGATGTGGTCGGCAAAGTGCTTCTAGCAAAGCACTCAGCCCATGACACTATATCTAGATATCAGTTTTGTTTAATGGGAGCTCTGGTTAATAAGAAGCATTTAGACTGGGGATTAATATTCTTCAATCTGATCAAGAAGAAACTGAACAAAATCTGTGTAAGCTTTGGAAGAATTTTAGGGGTTTACCTGCACTCCAGGTGCCCTGACCTGCTGACCTCTGGTGGGATGTTCATCAATGCATCCAAGAGGCTTACCTGTGCCTTATTCAGCAAATGGGACAGGCAGATCATCAACCCTATCAGGGCTGCTGCTACACCACTGGCTTCAGGCACCAGGACTACCCAAGTCACTCCCTCTCAGGTATCTACCCCAGCAGAAGGATTGTCTGCCTATTCCTCTCCTCCTCCAGCTGTTTCTATTCCAGTCACCACACCAATCTCAACCTCTACCATTTCTTCTCCCATTACCACTTCTTCACCAATGTCACCTCCTCCAGCCACAACCTCAGAAGAATTCCATCCTCTATTCTCTTATCCAACTTTCACCTCTCCATCATTTTCTCTTATAGATGATTCCTTTATGGATGTTTCTCCTCCCTCTCCTCCTGAGCTTCCCTCAACATCCTCCTATCAACAACTTCTCCAAGATATTCTTTCCCAACCATCCTTCACCCCATCTCTTGCCTCATCCATCTCCACCTCCACAACTTCTATCCCCATTATTCCTCTTTCAGAGCCATCTATCCCTCCACCTCCTATTTCCACATTCTCCATGATATCAGCTCCAGCCACTCCTCCAGTAACTTCTATTCATACCTCTACTCAAGCCCATCTTGAGCATGTAGATCTTCCTATTTTGGCAGACAAGCTCTATGACCTGCTAGCCCCCCGGCTAACATCTATGTTGGAGACCTCTTTGGCTCCACTCCTGAAACAAGTTCAGGAGTTATCTACCAAGCTCTCCTCCTTCATCTCTTCCCAGGCAACACCTTCATCTGGGTGCCTTGATTCAATTGTCTCTGAACCAAGGCAGGGGGAGATTCCTCATGAAGTAGTGGGTGTGCCTGAGACTGCTGAAGGTTCCAGTTCTGCTCCTATTTTTGCAGTGGACCTTCAGAGTCTGCTCTCTACCTTTGATACTGTATATTTCAGCTCTCTGCCAGTTCATCAATCTGAAGACCTCACTAAGGCCATTGTGCCTATCAATTACTGTGATCCCAGGCTAATTGAAATATATGTAAATTTCTTCAAAGCTGCTGCTGCTATTACAACAAGTTTGCCTTCAGAAGATACTGAAATTGTCTCTGTGATTGAAGATATTGCTGCTGCTAAAGAACTTACTACCTACCTAGAAGAATCTAAATCTATTTATGCTTCAATTGTTTCTACTCCTGCTGTCTCTTCTCCTGTTATTGATGTTGCTACTGCTCCAGCCCTTACCCCTGATCAAATCAAGCAACAAGAAAAGTATATAAAAAGCATTGATGACTTGTATGATAGACCACAAAGTTCAAAGAGTGAACAGTTTCAAACTGAATCTGATGATTCTTCTAATACAATTGCCAAGAAAAGGAAGGCCAGAAGCAAGGCAATGATGAAAGTACCCCCAGCTCAAGCTAAAGACTCAAATGACATTCCATATTATATTTTGCATGACTGCCCCATTTCTGAGCCCTGGATGCAGTTCTCCAAGAAACAACTAAAAGCTATGAAGAAAAGAAGGAAGTTGGACAAGTATGAAAAGGGATCCTCTCATTTTCAGCCTCCTACTCCTCCAGATTCAGGGACAGGTGGAGGCTCAGCTTCTCAAGCCCCATTTTCCAAACAAAGTTCCTCCCAGTCTTATCAGAGATACCAGCCTAGGGGACAATACCAAAGGGGCTATCAATCAAGAAGAGGTAAGTATAGAGGAAGCCAAAGAGAGCACAGATTTCAAGCCAGGGAAGGACAAAGGTTCACAGACTCTACTCAAGGTCCTTTCCCCTACAAGCTCAGAGAAAAGGTTGAAACCAGAACTACTACTGCATCAGAATCAATTAATAGATATGAGCCTACAGTGCCATTTGAAGAACCAGAGAACAATCCATTATCTTGGACTGCAAGGATGAAAGAATTGGCTGCTCTAGATCAATTGAAGAAAGCAAGAGAGCAAGGAAGAGACAAATCTAACATTACAACTCTGTCAGAACAAAGAAAAGCTGAATTGGAAAAGTATTCTTCAAGTAAATTCTTTGACACAGTGGACTACCTGAAGCTGCATCCTGAGGCTGTGGTTCCAAGAGCTAGATCTCAAACCACCTTAGGAGCAGAAGATGACAGAAGGTCAAAGAAGGAAGCCCTTAATCCTAACAGAGAAATTATATTTAAGAAGGGAAAATGAAAAGAAGTAACATATGTAAGCAGACAGTACAATCCTCTGAAAATTTGCTGAAACTCCACATAATTGCTGCATTATTTTCTTGCTTTTCTATTCTGTTTTAGTTTACTACTCTTCTATATGTTGTTGTATCTTTTATTTCTGAAATATGTAAATAGTAATCCTAACCCAAATAGGGGGAGATTGTTGGAACACCCTATTACTAATTTGGGTAAGGATCACTATGTTTTTTTCTTAGGAAACCAGGTTGACCTAGATGTATAGTTGTAAAGGTCAACATTAGAATGAGTCTAGGGCTTAGAACTTAGGTTTGAAGCTGCCCCCAGGACCATTCCAAGATTTCAGAAATAGAGCCAAGAATAAGACATCTTTCGTCGAGCTCGGGTCGACGAAACATCGAACTCCGTTCGACGCTCTCCGAGCTCAACTAAGTTAAGACGTCGAGCTCTGTTCGACGATCTTCTAGCTCAGGTCGACGATCACTCTTCTCTTATTCTCCAGGTCGCTGAGCTCAGTTCGACGATCTTCGAGCTCAGTTCGACGTTTTCTGTCTGTTGATCTTATTCCATCTCTGAGCTCAGTTCGACGATCGTAGAGCTCAGATCGACGATTTTCTGAGAGATCGACATTTTTAAGGATTCAAATTCTGTCAGTCTTTGGAATGTTTTTGAATTCTCTCAGCATTTATATCAAGAAGATCTGCCAGCCGTTTTCATTTATTCTGGAGCAAGTTTCAAGGAATTATCAAGAGAATGTTTTGCTGGACTTTCCTCTAGAAGACAAATTCTTTATGGAATGCATTTAATGCCTGATAACAGCTATCTTGGATGAAGAACCTTCAGGGAATAAGAACTTCTTCTTTTTTCTTCTCTCAACAATCAATCAAGAGTCAATACAATCAATAGAATCAAGAGACACACATACTGTTACAGAAAAAGGAGAATTAGCTGAATAATTTTGTGTACTCAAAAAGTGATCACAGCTTCATCTCAAGGACTCCAGACAACTCATCTTTCAGCCTCTGCTGAAACAATCTTCTGCTGGAGATCTGAAGTTTCTGAAGACCTATCACCCTAGAGCAAAGCTTCCATTCCTGATTCATTCAACATCTTAGGGGGAGCTTTGACAATACAAATCCACTAGTGCTTCTCTCTTTGATTGAGACAGAGAAGACAACTTCACCCTTTTTCTTTTCCTTTTCTTTTCCTCCTGTAAAAGGGTTTTCAAAACTCCCTTCAAAAGTTTTGAGTCTGGTTCTGAGAACCTTGTCAAAACTCAGTGGTGGCAAGACACCTGATCAAAAAATCTAGATTGGTTTTTGAGCACCTGATCAAAAGCTCATTGGTGCCCAGGACACCTGATCAACTCATCCTGCAGTGGATTCCTACCAAGGGTGGTAGAAGAGTGGATGTACCCAGGTTTTTGGGGAACCACTATAGCTCCTTGTATTTTCTGGTTTGCTTGTGTGTTCTCTTTGTTGTGTGTTGTGTTCTTCCTTTTTAATGTCTTTTTAATTCTATAGCTAGGCACCCTACACATATATATAAATCAAATCTTAAAAGCTTTGCTAAGTTTAAAATTGTGAATTTACTTTAATTAAACTCTATTCACCCCCCCCCCTCTAGAGTAGAGATAGATCTTACCCTCACTTTCACTGTGTCGACAACCGAGGACAACATGATGACCGGATCAATAGCGGGTAATGCCATCTCTCTCTATCCCGCTGTATTTACTAAAATCTTTGGATTAGAGAACGGAGAAGAAGATTTAGAAATTGATAATGAGGAATATGACATGATGTTAAGTCTGATGGGTTACTCTGGAGATAACCCTAATAAACTGCTGAAGAAGCACCTATCTGCCGAGTTCAAATTTCTCGCAGATATTGCTGGGAAAGTCTTGTTGGGCATGCACACTGCACACAATTATATAACCAGGCATCAATTTCTGGTTATGTGTGCAGTGGTAAATAAGAGGCAAGTGAACTGGGCATAGATAATCTTTGATCTCATCAGGAAAAGGAACAGTAAGAAGGAAGTAAACTTTGGAAGGATCCTAGGGATCTTCTTGACAAAGAAGGCTGCTAAATCACTGGTCTCCCAGACCACATTCATCAATGCAAGCAAAAGGCTCACATGTGCCTTGTTTGGCAGGTGGGAGAGGACATTCACAAAGCCGTCTAAGGCTTCATCCTCTGCCACCCCAGCTTCTAAAAGTACAAGGACTGTTTCAGCCACTTCCCACCCTTCTGAAGAGATCCCATCCACCATCATTCCATCCAACATTACCCCAGCCACTCCTCAATCTCCAGCTCTCCAATCTTCATCTCTGCCAGTAACACAACACACCCCAGCTTCAACTCATGTTCTAGTCTCTACTCCCCTACCTTCATTATTTCCAATTCATCAATCTCCAACACATATTTCCTCCTCTACACCTTCCCCCAACAAGATACACAAATGCCTACACCTCCCCAATCCCCTCTTCCATTTCATCTTGCTGATCTCCCCTCCTTCAATTTATTATCATCTCCACTTAACACTCCCTCTCCTCAACATGACTCCCCTCTAGACACTTTTATGACAGATGCTCCACCTCTCACTCCACCAGCTACTACTATCTCTACCCCTATCCCTATTCAGCCACACTCTGCCACAACCTCTACCTCTACAATCTTAGATCCCTCCATCCTACAATCCCTTCTTCAACTTCTCAAACCACTCCTCCAGACCATCTTAGCAGAGGCAATTTCCCCTCTTGCTGCATCCATTTCCACTCCGTCTGCCCAAGTTTCTGCTCTCACCACTGCTCTCTCTTGAGAAAGGGGCCTGGCTTCAGTATCTACTAAAACCTGGCAAGGCGAGGTACTTCATGAAGAAGCAGCAGCAGCAATAGAACTAGTTATACAGGTCTCAGATACAGCAGAACCAGTTGCAATGGATATAGATGTAGAAGCAGCAGTAGCAACAGCAGTAAAAACAGAAGTGCCAGTAGTAGGAACAGAAGCTGCTATGGAAAAAGACATGGAGTCAAATACTCAAGATGTTTATTGTACAGATATTATAGTGTCAAATACTCAAGAGGTTATTCTGCCAAAATTTTGCCTGTAAGGGTCTATATTATCAATCCCAAAGCAAATCTAGCAGCTTTGCTAAAAATATTTGGATCCTATATTTATTTTACCTTTCCCATTCTATCATCAAGAGCAATAGTGTGCTACACTTCTCCTGTCAGCTCAGAGGTGTTAGACATTGTAAAGAAAAGTTCTACAGCTACTCAAGAAATATTGTCTGCTCAGAGATCTAGCACACCTGGGCCATCCTATATCATGGATTCTAGCCCTCTCCCCAATCTGGATGACATTATGGCTCAATACATTGCCATGGAAACTAAAGCAGCTCAGGCTGAAATTGTCCCCACTCCAGTAAATAAAGAAATCCCCAAGGATGTAATAAGGTAGATTGATGATATGTATGACAATCCCCAATCTTCTGATGATGATGATGATGACTCTGATGAGGATCCAAAGAAGAAGAAAATTTCGAAGAAAAGAAAATCTCCTCCTCCTCCTGCTCCAAAACTCAACCCAACAAATGATACTCCTTACTGCATTCTGCAAAATATAACTCCATATAAGGGTATGCCAGCATGGATGTGGCTATCCAAAAAAGAACAAAAGTCAAGGAAGAAAAGAAGCAGATACTCTCCTCCCCCAGCTCATAGATATAGAAGGGACCCTCCTCCTCCTCCTCCTCCAGCTGCAGGTGCTTCAAGAACTATCTCTCAAAGCTCAGATGCACTTCCCATGCCTACATTCACCAAAACCTATCAGAGACAAGGAAGACCTTCTCAATCTTCTAGAGACAGTCTGCACCAACACAGACATCAGCTCTCCTCTAGAAGTGCATCCAGTGCTCAGCAATTTGCCCCCAAGCCAACATTCTCTCCTCCTTCATCTCTTGGCAAAGCAAATAGCCCTGAAAGACCTCCAATTCAAACCAATGATCCTGAGACTAGCCCAACTACCAGAATGGCTAGATTCCAAGAATCTGTGGCTCTCTCTCAAATAAGGCAAGCTAGAGAAAAGGGTCAGGATCCTTCTCAATTTTCAACAATATCAAGCTACAAGAAAAAGGAATTTGAAAGATATCAAGTTGGAAGGTTATTTGATGCTGAAAAATACATGCATCCACATCCTGAAGCTGTTTTTCCTAGAACTATTTCTCAAAAGACAATTAGTGATTCAGATATGACTATGACAGTGAAGCAAGCACAAGATCCTAACAGAGTAATTATATTTGTTAAACCTTCTGATTCTCCCAAGGACATTTAGGTTATTTATTTTCAGTCTCTATTTTTATTGTGAACAATTTGGGTGCATAGCTTTATAAAGGTACTGATAGCTTATTTACTCTATAAACTATCTCAGTTTTATGCTATGTCTACTTCATTTTGTCCTGTAATTTTTTCTCTATTTCTTTTTGAAGTAACCTCACCCAAATAGGGGGAGATTGTTGGAACCCCTAAGTGATTTTGGCTAGGTTCTCTTCTTAGGTTGTGACCCATGTTTTATAGAATTGTTGAAACCAGAAAACCGGTCTCTGTGGAGTTCACCCTTGGGGAAGGGGTGACCGCACACTTACTACACTCGAGAGAACGTCACGGACCAAAGACTTGGGAAACTAGGAACAGACCCTCGGCTCTAGCGCGGAGGTCCCACCACACACCCGGAAGGTCACAAAAACACTTCCCCTCCCTTACCAATGGCAGAGATGGGTACCTTGGAGAGTTCTCTCAACTCTACCAAGAAGAGAACTAGGGAGGAGGAAGCCAAAAGCCAATGCCTCTCCAAAGGTACCCAAGGGGGTCTATTTATAGTTTTTCCAAGTCCTGGGGATAAAATGACCGAAATGCCCCTACGACCAATTGGCCTTGAGCTCGGCGGCCTGGGGAGCTCGGCGGCCTGGGGAGCTCGGCGGACTGGGGAGCTCGGCGGACTGGGGAGCTCGGCGGCCTGGGGAGCTCGGCGGCCTGGGGAGCTCGGCGGGCTGGGGAGCTCGGCGGCCTGGGGAGCTCGGCGGCCTGGGGAGCTCGGCGGACTGGGTAGCTCGGCGGCCTGGGGAGCTCGGCGGCCTGGGGAGCTCGGCGGCCTGGGGAGCTCGGCGGACTGGGGAGCTCGGCGGCCTGGGGAGCTCGGCGGCCTGGGGAGCTCGGCGGCCTGGGGAGCTCGGCGGACTGGGAGCTCGGCGGCCTGGGGAGCTCGGCGGCCTGGGGAGCTCGGCGGCCTGGGGAGCTCGGCGGCCTGGGGAGCTCGGCGGCCTGGGGAGCTCGGCGGCCTGGGGAGCTCGGCGGGCTGGGGAGCTCGGCGGCCTGGGGAGCTCGGCGGCCTGGGGAGCTCGGCGGCCTGGGGAGCTCGGCGGCCTGGGGAGCTCGGCGGGCTGGGGAGCTCGGCGGCCTGGGGAGCTCGGCGGCCTGGGGAGCTCGGCGGACTGGGTAGCTCGGCGGCCTGGGGAGCTCGGCGGCCTGGGGAGCTCGGCGGCCTGGGGAGCTCGGCGGACTGGGGAGCTCGGCGGCCTGGGGAGCTCGACGACCTGGTGACCCCCCGAGGGGGCCGGGGGGAGAAAAATATTTCATCCCCCTACTAGTATATTTCCAAGTCCAAGCCAAAATTGGCCACCAAGAGTCCAAAATCTCTAAAAAGCTTAAAACTTGAAACTGGCTCTGCGCCTACCAAAGGGGGCCTTACTCTGCGAATACGGGGTTGTACATAATCCCCGCTCTTTTCGAGGTTGGCACAAGCTCGGAAAGAAACATCCAACCCAACGTATTCGCTGAGTACAGCTTGCTCTTGTGGTGTCGAAAGACTGTAAGGCCTCTTCCGAGGGGTCATCCTGCCATGCCAACTGATGAGAGCCTTGGTGACGAGACCTACTCAGGGCAAAAAACACTTGGCCTCCTGGGGGGCCAACCTACCATGCCAGCTGATGAGAGCCTGGGTGGCGAGACCCCCTCAGGGTAAAAAACACTTAGCCTCCTGGGGGGGCCAACCTGCCATGCCAGCTGATGAGAGCCTGGGTGGCGAGACCCCCTCAGGGTAAAAAACACTTAGCCTCCTGGGGGGGCCAACCTGCCATGCCAGCTGATGAGAGCCTGGGTGGCGAGACCCCCTCAGGGTAAAAAACACTTAGCCTCCTGGGGGGGGCCAACCTGCCATGCCAGCTGATGAGAGCCTGGGTGGCGAGACCCCCTCAGGGTAAAAAACACTTAGCCTCCTGGGGGGTCAACCTGCCATGCCAGCTGATGAGAGCCTGGGTGGCGAGACCCCCTCAGGGTAAAAAGTCAACCTCTACCTGCCCTGCTAGCTAGTGAGAGCCTGACAGCGGAATCATCCCGGAGCAAAAGGACTTAGCTCCCACGAGAGATCAACCTGAACCCACCAGCTAGTGAGAGCCTGGCAGCAGAATCATCTCGGAGCAAAAGGACTTAGCTCCCACGAGAGATCAACCTGAACCCACCAGCTAGTGAGAGCCTGGCAGCGGAATCATCTCGGAGCAAAAAGACTTAGCTCCCACGAGAGATCAACCAGAACCCACCAGCTAGTGAGAGCCTGGCAGCAGAATCATCTCGGAGCAAAAGGACTTAGCTCCCACGAGAGATCAACCTGAACCCACCAGCTAGTGAGAGCCTGGCAGCGGAATCATCTCGGAGCAAAAGGACTTAGCTCCTACGAGAGATCAACCTGAACCCACCAGCTAGTGAGAGCCTGGCAGCGGAATCATCTCGGAGCAAAAGGACTTAGCTCCCACGAGAGATCAACCTGAACCCACCAGCTAGTGAGAGCCTGGCAGCGGAATCATCTCGGAGCAAAAAGACTTAGCTCCCACGAGAGATCAACCTGAACCCACCAGCTAGTGAGAGCCTGGCAGCAGAATCATCTCGGACCAAAAGGACTTAACTCCCACGAGAGATCAACCTGAACCCACCAGCTAGTGAGAGCCTGGCAGCGGAATCATCTCGGAGCAAAAAGACTTAGCTCCCATGAGAGATCAACCTGCCCTGCCAGCTAGTGAGAGCCTGACAGCGGAATCATCTCGGAGCAAAAGGACTTAGCTCCTACGAGAGATCAACCTGAACCCACCAGCTAGTGAGAGCCTGGCAGCGGAATCATCTCGGAGCAAAAGGACTTAGCTCCCACGAGAGATCAACCTGAACCCACCAGCTAGTGAGAGCCTGGCAGCGGAATCATCTCGGAGCAAAAAGACTTAGCTCCCACGAGAGATCAACCTGCCCTGCCAGCTAGTGAGAGCCTGACAGCGGAATCATCTCAGAGCAAATGGACTTAGCTCCCATGAGAGATCAACCTGAACCCACCAGCTAGTGAGAGCCTGGCAGCGGAATCATCTCGGAGCAAAAGGACTTAGCTCCCATGAGAGATCAACCTGCCCTGCCAGCTAGTGAGAGCCTGACAGCGGAATCATCTCGGAGCAAAAGGACTTAGCCTCCACGAGAGATCAACCTGAACCCACCAGCTAGTGAGAGCCTGGCAGCGGAATCATCTCGGAGCAAAAGGACTTAGCTCCCATGAGAGATCAACCTGCCCTGCCAGCTAGTGAGAGCCTGACAGCGGAATCATCTCGGAGCAAAAGGACTTAGCCTCCACGAGAGATCAACCTGTCCTGCCAGCTAGTGAGAGCCTGGCAGCGGAATCATCTCGGAGCAAAAGGACTTAGCCTCCACGAGAGATCAACCTGCCCTACCAGCTAGTGAGAGCCTGACAGCGGAATCATCTCGGAGCAAAAGGACTTAGCTCCCACGAGAGATCAACCTGAACCCACCAGCTAGTGAGAGCCTGGCAGCGGAATCATCTCGGAGCAAAAGGACTTAGCCTCCACGAGAGATCAACCTGCCCTGCCAGCTAGTGAGAGCCTGGCAGCGGAATCATCTCGGAGCAAAAGGACTTAGCTCCCACGAGAGATCAACCTGAACCCACCAGCCAGCTAGTGAGAGCCTGGCAGCGGAATCATCTCGGAGCAAAAAGCAAAAAGACTTAGCTCAGCAACCTGCCCTGCCAGCTAGTGAGAGCCTGGCAGCGGAATCATCTCGGAGCAAAAGACTTAGCTCCCACGAGAGATCAACCTGAACCCACCAGCTAGTGAGAGCCTGGCAGCGGAATCATCTCGGAGCAAAAGGACTTAGCCTCCACGAGAGATCAACCTGCCCTGCCAGCTAGTGAGAGCCTGACAGCGGAATCATCTCGGAGCAAAAGGACTTAGCCTCCCACGAGAGATCAACCTGAACCCACCAGCTAGTGAGAGCCTGACAGCGGAATCATCTCGGAGCAAAAGGACTTAGCTCCCACGAGAGATCAACCTGAACCCACCAGCTAGTGAGAGCCTGGCAGCGGAATCATCTCGGAGCAAAAGGACTTAGCCTCCACGAGAGATCAACCTGCCCTGCCAGCTAGTGAGAGCCTGACAGCGGAATCATCTCGGAGCAAAGGACTTAGCTCCCACGAGAGATCAACCTGAACCCACCACCAGCTAGTGAGAGCCTGGCAGCGGAATCATCTCGGAGCTAAGGACTTAGGGACGGGGCGTGTCACCTGAACTCTGCCAAAATTCAACATCCTCAAAAGGGGAAAATAGTTGGGTTACATGACCTCTCCCGACTCAGTGGGTCGGGGGCTAGACTCAGTACAACATAATAAAAAATACAAGATCCTATTGAGGCGAGGCTCCTTCGCCTCTTGCATCAACCGATCCTTCCCCGGTGCCCACGTCGACCCGATCCTCACATCTGTCTTCCTCCCTGGCTTGGGGCGGGGCTTCGATCTGCCTCGGGGTGGTTGTGGGCTTGACCTCTCGCTCCTCTCACCTCCAGGATTCGGGGCAGGTAGCTGTTGCATGGCCCTCCTCCTGGTGGAACTCACAGTAGGGTAACTCTACTCTTACTCTTCCTCTTCCCGTGCGGTTCCTCCTCTCCCTTCGACCGATCGCCATCGCTTGCTGGGGTGGGGGCAGGAGTTGTCTTGGGGCTTGCCTCTGGAAGTTGAACCTCCCTTGGCCCCCATGATGGTTCCCTCCATCCTGGATGAGAGCTCTTCCTGGACCTGGGCAGGTCCTCCCTGCTGCCTCCAGCCTGGCTCTGGACCCTCCTGTCTCTGGAACCCTTGAGCTCTATGCTCCCTCTCCTTCTCCCTTCATGATGCCTCGAGACACCTTGCTCCTTTGACTCCACCTCTGTCAACCTTGCCAACTTCTTTACAAAGGCCGGGTTGGCTGCCTCCATGGCTATTTCCTCTACTGCCCTTTCCATCAGCTCCTCGAAGGAAAGGGGGGTCTTCCGGGTCAAGCTCATCTTGAAGAACCCTTCGCGCAACCCCACCGTAAACGCCATCTGGAGGGCATACCCTGGCACCTCTTGGATGTCAAGGACCTCCTCCTGGAACCTGTCAACGTAGTGGGCCAGTGACTCCTCAGCCCTTTGCTTTATCAGGAAGAGGGACTCAGGACCTTTCTTCCTCTTCTTGGAGGTGGAGAAGCGAAGTTGAAAGCTCCGGCTCAAGTCTTCGAACCCGAAGATGGACCTTGGAGGGAGTTGATGGAACCAGTCCCTCGCCTTCTCTTTCAAGGTGATCGCAAATAGACGGCACTTGAAGGCGTCCGTCATTGGCCTGATGGAGACGGCATCCTCGAACCACTGCAGGTGCTGGACGGGGTCATCCTTCCCGGTATAGTAAGCCATGTCTGGCTCTCTGAACCCCTCGGGAACGGGAGCTGAGATGATCAACTCACTAAAGGGTGACCCCCTAAGGGGGGCTCTCGCCACCTCTACTCGCGCGACCTGCTCGCCAGGAGGGCTAGCTCTCGCCGGGCTGGGGAACAACTCTCGGCCTAGGAGGTCTCGCTCAACCCCTCTACCATCCTTTCCTTCCCAGGTCTCCTATCCGGCACACTTGCTTCTCCCCCTGCTGGGGTGATCTCGCCTTGCCCCCTGGGAGCCAGCTCGCCGAGACCACTCTGGGTTAGCTCGCCGAGACCCCTGGGAGCTAGTCCCTGGGGGGTGGGGTTAAGCTGTCAGCCCGAGGGGCAATGCTTCTAAGCATCCCCATGATGCCTTCGATGGAAGCCATGAACTCCTCCCTTCCTACAAAGGGTCCTGGGTTGGGGAGACCGCCGAGGTCATCACTACCTCCCTGATCTCCAGCCATGACACTCTCCTGAGATCTTCTGTGTTGGTCACTCTCCACGCTCACCGCACCAAAATGTTGAAACCAGAAAACCGGTCTCTGTGGAGTTCACCCTTGGGGAAGGGGTGACCGCACACTTACTACACTCGAGAGAACGTCACGGACCAAAGACTTGGGAAACTAGGAACAGACCCTCGGCTCTAGCGCGGAGGTCCCACCACACACCGGAAGGTCACAAAAACACTTCCCCTCCCTTACCATTGGCAGAGATGGGTACCTTGGAGAGTTCTCTCAACTCTACCAAGAAGAGAACTAGGGAGGAGGAAGCCAAAAGCCAATGCCTCTCCAAAGGTACCCAAGGGGGTCTATTTATAGTTTTTCCAAGTCCTGGGGATAAAATGACCGAAATGCCCTACGACCAATTGGCCTTGAGCTCGGCGGCCTGGGGAGCTCGGCGGCCTGGGGAGCTCGGCGGACTGGGGAGCTCGGCGGACTGGGGAGCTCGGCGGCCTGGGGAGCTCGGCGGCCTGGGGAGCTCGGCGGGCTGGGGAGCTCGGCGGCCTGGGGAGCTCGGCGCCTGGGGAGCTCGGCGGACTGGGTAGCTCGGCGGCCTGGGGAGCTCGGCGGCCTGGGGAGCTCGGCGGCCTGGGGAGCTCGGCGGACTGGGGAGCTCGGCGGCCTGGGGAGCTCGGCGGCCTTGGGAGCTCGGCGGCCTGGGGAGCTCGGCGGACTGGGGAGCTCGGCGGCCTGGGGAGCTCGGCGGCCTGGGGAGCTCGGGGCCTGGGGAGCTCGGCGGCCTGGGGAGCTCGGCGGCCTGGGAGCTCGGCGGCCTGGGAGAGCTCGGGGGCTGGGGAGCTCGGCGGCCTGGGGAGCTCGGCGGCCTGGGGAGCTCGGCGGCCTGGGGAGCTCGGCGGCCTGGGGAGCTCGGCGGGCTGGGGAGCTCGGCGGCCTGGGGAGCTCGGCGGCCTGGGGAGCTCGGCGGACTGGGTAGCTCGGCGGCCTGGGGAGCTCGGCGGCCTGGGGAGCTCGGCGGCCTGGGGAGCTCGGCGGACTGGGGAGCTCGGCGGCCTGGGGAGCTCGACGACCTGGTGACCCCCGAGGGGGCCGGGGGGGAGAAAAATATTTCATCCCCCTACTACTAGTATATTCCAAGTCCAAGCAAAAAATTGGCCACCAAGAGTCCAAAATCTCTAAAAAGCTTAAAAACTTGAAACTGGCTCTGCGCCTACCAAAGGGGGCCTTACTCTGCGAATACGGGGTTGTACAAGAATGGTCAAGTTTTATGTGTTTCTAGAGTCTAGGTCATGTCCTTAGAGTCAACAGTACAAAGGACCAGCCTCCAACATTGCCCAAGACTCAAGACTTAGAGAATTAAAGTTTTAGAAATAGGAGATCTACGTTCGTCGATCTCCGGTCGACAGTATTTGTGCTCAGCTCGACTAACTCCGAGATAAAATTCCCTTAGCTGAGCTCGACGAACTCTGTTCTCAGGTCGACTAACACAACTCTCAATGCCATAATTCACTCAAAGCCAAAGCTTACTTCGCCAAAGCACTCAGCCATAATTGACTCAGCGCATTACATCAAGCTATTTCAGAGCTCAGTACTTCGTAAGCCTGTTAAACATCTCAACGCTATCAAAGACTAAACACTCTCAAACGACTCAACGCCAGATGTGCTATTATCTCAACACCGTCAGTTTGACCAAGTTCTATGGTCGACTAATTTCAGATTCTCAGGTTGACGAACTTAGAGCACAGTATCTGTCAGTTTATGTAGTGAAGTTGTTCGCAAATCACAGGTCGACGAAAACTGATCTCAGGTCGACGAAAGCTGATCTCAGGTCGACGAAAGCTGATCTCTGGTCAATGAAAGTTGTTCTCTGGTCGACGAAAACTGTAAGACATATTTTTATTTATTCTTTCCTTTTCGGTCTCCGTATTTTATATCCTTTATAGGCCGTAAATTCCCTGGATAATCAATGCACTTTGTTAACCCGAAATCCGCGACTAGTTCTCCAGTCTTTCAAGTCCGGGCGGCTTGGTATTTCTAGCTGCCATTCTAAGCAAGTCGGCTTGTTGTCAGATAAGCCGGGCAGCCTCTCCGTTAGGCCACTGCCAGCTCTAGCCCAGCTCAACACAATGTTCCAGGTCCAGGCATCATCCGCGTGTCGGCCTGTCCATAGGCCGGGACTCTCAAATCGCTAGAGGAAGCCCGCCAGGCCACACGGTCTTTCCTCTGCCCTCTTCTCTTCTCCGTGGTTATTTCTCGTCACCGCTGCCCGGTTCTCCTGTACCTCGGGTAGCCGGTAATTTTAACCCTACCCGTTTGGGCAGGCCCCCAAGCCTATAAATAGGGGGCAGGAGTACACCCAAAGCACGCTGACTCGAGTCCAGGAGCTCGCTTGTTAAGAGCTGCGGCCTCGAATCTAGTCCTTTGCGGTATATTGTCCAGCCGGCTTCTTTCCCTCTTCTTTCCCTTCTAAGTGTAACTGCTTCATTTTATATAAAAGGAAATTCCGCCGCAAGAGAGGCATTCAGGCCGTGGCGGGCGAAGTGTGGTGTCGCCTCCACTAGCAGCTTGCTCTGATTCTTACCCTGACCGCTAGTAACCGACTACTCGGCAGTTCCTCCTTTTCCCCTTCTTTCCCCAGTGCTCGAACCGTTAGCTGGTGGTGCCCGATTCCCTATCGCATTTCATGCATCAACAGTTAACACGCGACCTTCAGATTCCAAGTAGTCGATGAAGTCAGCGGACTGGTAGCGTCAGACCGCTCCAATAGCAGTATCTCGGCGGCTAGTCCACTAATCCGCGCAGTGTTGGTTATTTTTTTCAGCCCGCCAGCTTTCTCGCCGGCCTCTACCCTGCTTGTCCTAGCAACAAGTCGCCAGTTCAAGCCGCAGTTGTTCGGCAATTTCAAAATTTTGGCCAGTTGTTTCTCTTTTGTTCAGAATGGGTTTTACAAAGGAGCAAAGCGTTTCCAGCTTTCTATTAGCTATTACAGATCTCTTAGAGAGGCAAGATGTTTCTTATCAATATAGCGAAGCGCTTGACAATTGTAGTGAATTTTCTGCCAATCAAATTGAGCATATGATGCAATCTGCCGTGCAAGAAACTTTCAGCCCTCCTTTTGAAATTCCCAAACCGAACATGACATTTCATCACAATCTAGATTATGAAAACCAAGAGCCTCCTTCGAGGGAAGAAGAAGATGTTCCTTCTCCATTCATAAACCGAATTCGTGGGGAGGTTGTCGCCAATGATTTCAAAATGCCTCTCCTACCAGTATATTCTGGGCTTGATGATCCAATTTCTCATCTTCAAGCTTTTGAGTCAATTATTTCACTAAGGAAAGTGTCAAGCGGCATCAAATACAAGCTTTTTATTATATCTTTTGGGGATCATGCAAGAGAATGGTTTTATAGTTTTCCCCCTCGATCAATCACTAGCTTCAAAGACTTGCGAAGGCAATTTCTGTCAAATTTTGGTACACGCAAGAAGCGAAAAAGAGACGCAGGAGCTCTCTTCCGAATTAAGCAGGGGGATGAGGAGTCTAATCCTGACTTCGTTGATCGTTTTCAAAAGGAAATTCTAGACATTGTAAACGTTCACCAGGATTATTATCTGTGTGCTTTCGTGAACGGACTTCGAGAAGGCTTTAAAGTTCAAGCTTACTGTCAAGGATCCCAAGACTTACGGAGATCTCATCGATATTGTTAATAGGTTCTTAATAGGTGAAGAAGAAAATAAAGAGTACACTTCGCTTTTGAATCAGAAGGCTAGGCAGTCTCAGGAAATTACAGAATCTCTTCAGCTAAATGATATGTATGAGTTGGTAGAAGCACATCCAGTCATATCTTCTGATCCTAAAGCTCTAAAGCCTAAAAAATCATCAAATAAGCATGCCAAGTTCAAAATCTCTATGGAAGCTCTTCTGGAAGTTCTTCAAAAAATGCCAGAGTTCAAAAAGCCTCGACACATGAAATCCAAAATCAAATATCAGCATGAGGAACTTTTCTGCAAATTTCACAAAGATATAGGCCATCAAACAGAAGATTGCATAGCTCTTCAGAAACTTGCAGATGAATTCGCAAGAGCTGGGAAATTGCAAGATTATATCATGCAATGATCTTGTAGCATATTCATTTCTAATAAAGTTGGCAGTACAAGGGAAGACTTGGTTCTCTTAATAATGAAGATGCTCAAGATTGGAATAACAGAGCATTTATATGTCATCTGGATCGAGTCCCAAACATATATCCTTTGATTACATTCTCCAATGCATACATGCATACATGCATTCACATATCATTTAAATCTAATATCTTATCCATTGCTTATGTGCTAACATTCACTTGTATGGATGCAAAGTGCCTTTTGACAAAGGTAATATTTAAATATCCTGCTAAGTTCTTAAGCCCTTCACATCCCGCTCGACTTCGGTCGCAGTTGTGTAGTGGCCACATCCGCTTGACATCAGTCGCAGATATTGCATACTTGTCTCGTTCGACTATAGTCGTAGATATTACGTACTTATCCCGCTTGACGTCAATCGCAGATAATACATACTTATTCTGCTTGGCTACAGTCACAGATAATATGTACTTATCCCGCTTGAAATCGGTCGCGGATTTTGAACTTTAGCCCCGCTTATGTGATCTTTGTGTGGAAAGCCCTGCTATACGCACCTGCCCACATCGACACATAAGTTTGTAGCTCCTCCTGTCTTTGCAGGTCAGCGTGATCTTATCCACCGTCTTACGGTCTTACAACCTAGCCGGTTTATATTACACAAACCGCAGACAGTGATGTTACATATTCCGGTTTGTTCTATTCGGCTTATGGCATCTCTGCCGGTTTATTAGTAATATACTCAGGAATTCGGCCGACTTGATTCTGTCAATTTATTCTAGTCTGCCAGCTTATGGTATTCATTATAATCGATTTGTGACTTGTTATTTCAAGAAGCCGCAATATATTTATTTATACACTTGAATAATTTTCATATTGGAAGCGTGGTCTACATTAATGATCAGACAGGACGCCACCATCAGCTTAATTATTTAAGTTTTTATCGGCTTATTTACTTATCCGAGCGGCTTATTGATCGCTATATATCTTTCTTATCTCCAGTTAAACTATGCCCTATCAGCGATTAACTATATTAATCGTGCGACTTTGAATTGTAAATGAATAATAGCTGATAACAGTAGAACGGCTTTACCTTCCTAGCGAGTACTTTTCTGATCGCCCGACTTATGGTTCTATAAATGTTTAAGGGTGATCAGATTTTTATAAACTCGCAGGCGACTAATATACTCGGCCACTGGAATTCGATTCAAGTTTAACCGGAAAAAAGTATTTATTATCTGGTAAATTCATCAATCAACTTTCTTCAGTCAGAAACGAGTAAGAAGACTTAAGCCGCGCGCACTAGCAAGTAAGTAAAATTTCAATACAAAAGATTCTCACTAAAGGTAAAATATTGTCATTTCCAATGTCAAGTAATACAAAGGCTAAGACCGCGCAGTTTACAAAATCATACCGCCGGTTCTCGAAAAAGGTGTAAAAACTATTACAAGTAATTTGTCCTAGCTATCCGGCTTTTGTTTTTAGCCACAGGCGTACTGGAGTCCGGTTCACCATCGACGTTGGCCTCAGAAGGCGAGTAGCCGCCGCTGTCAGACGAAGACGAACGCGAACTCCCAGTGTCCTCGGTCTCGGACTTGCTAGACTCAACCCGTGCGGTCTCAGAATCTTGATCGCCAGTTTCTGAGGAAGCGCTCTGGCTCCGGCTTCCTTCGTGTCCTCCTCTTTCTCATCAGCATTGTCCTCAACTTCTCCATCGACCTTCTCCTTGCCCTTGAGCGCTCGGTAAACCGCGGCCACACTTTTCTTCAAGGATGGATACAAGTCGTCGCAGGTGAAATCGATGAATCCTGGAGCGAGGCCGCCGCGATCCCGGAGACGTTTCAGCGCTCCGTCAATCCCTTGGACAAGCTGCGGAAAGACCGCGTCCTAGAAGGCCGGGTTGGCCGGATCGTGCATTTTCTGCAAAGTAAGAAGAAAGGTTAGTCCGGGCGGCTTGCAAAATGAAGCCGCGAGAAGCAGGTAATATCTTACTGCATTCAGCTCCTTTAACCTTGCAATCTCTTCTTCCTTTTCGGCAAGTTGCCGCTTCAGGTCTCCTTGACTTGCGACTAACCGTCTATGGGCCAAGCCCATGTAGTGGTTAGCCACAAAACTTCTCGTGCCGACCTACGCGTCAAACTGCGAGAAGTCCTCTTCTGGTATCTTTTTCAGCGCCTTCAGGTTCGCTTACCATACAAAGCCGCGCCAGCCGCGGAGGCATGGCGGCATATCCATTCCCTCCCCCAGTCAGGGAGGGCGGTGGAGACTTGAACTAATTCGTCGTCGGCACTCCACTGCATGGTGGGGTTGTCGTGGAGGTCCTCCAAGTCGCTGCCCATTCCATGCAGCGTGAAGTCACTGGAGGAGTCTGATTGTCCTTCCTCTTCAGCCCGCCCCTTCCTGAATCACTTAGCCCTTTTTTCCCTCTGGGTAAGGGTTAAGCCGCCTGGAGTCAGCGGCTTGTTTAGCGGGACCGCAACGACAGCTGCAAGGAAAATTTAACAAGTTAGTTAGTAAGTCGCGCAGCTAGCAGAGCAGTTCGGTTGGCTGAAACTTACTGTCCTCCACATGAACATCTTCCAAAGTTGGGAGCAGTGGGAGGTAGTGGACGATGTCTAGCCGCTCCCCCTTGAAGAAGTCGAAGATATCCTTCTCCAGGCCATCAAGTCCGCTGCTGCCAAAGGCGGCTTCGTCGCGAACTTGTGGATTTACTAGCAGGAGTCCAAGTTGACCCTCAATGATCAGGTACCTTTCTGACCAATTCGGGACTTTGTTCGCCAGGTTGACGACCTTCAGCCCCCGACAACCAAAGTACAGATGCCCTCTGAAGATCTTTGTTCCAGAGTCTGGAATAGACCGGACGGAGAAGCTTTCTCTGAACAGCTTCATCAAGAAGCGAACTCTCTCCGACCTCAAGTAGGAGATGAAGCTGTAGATAGGCGCAATGGAATTCAGAGGCAGCTGTCCTGGCACTACCCTATAGTGGTTGAAGACCGCTACGGCTTCCATCAGTACGGGGAAGCCGAAGCCGCAGTAAAAATGGTCGACGGGGATGGCGATTTGGTTGGTTGTGGAAGTGTTAATCCGCTCGTGAGGAAGAGGAAGCCGCGCGAGCAGCGGGCTGTCTTTCATGTACTTCTCTACAAAGCTATCTAGTTCGGCTTGGGTAAGCCGACCTTCTTTGTGGTCCGCCGAATGGAAGGCAGAGGCCGCATCGGTTCTGACAGCAGGAACTTTATCAGACCACATCGCCTTTGCCTTAGCTCGCATTCTGATCTTTTGTGCCGAAATCTCCGGGATCAGCTCAATTTATAGTTTTTCTATGAAGCTACAGTGATAGTTGTCAAATCGCGATTAGCTTTGAAGCCGCGCGATCTAACCTGCAAAAGAAAATATTCAAACCGCAAACCAGTTCGGCAGTTTGCCCGAAAAAATTCCAAACATAGCAAAATTTCGAAAGCAATGAATCGAATATGATTATTAAACCGCACAAAGCCGCAAGCAATTCGCAGTAATATACAAGCAGATATACAACAGTTGTTCACAGCAATTAAACTGTCTGGCATCACGAGTTGATGCTTATTACAAAGCCAAATAAATAACTCAAAATTACTTCTCCCCACTCTCTGGAGCTTCTCGCCCAAACCGCGTGACTTGGTCGCCGGCCTGTACCAGCTGAACATACACTTGACTGACCTGGTTGTGGATGGAATGTAGAGTCCGATGAACTCGTGAGGTATCACGCTCTACGCGGGCAAATGGAACCAGCAATAGAGCGCGATCTCCTTGGTCGCCGGGAGCGGCGACCTGCCTAACCGCCGCGACTACTGGTGATTGCGAAGTCTCTCCAGAAGCCGGGCGGTTTGGTAGTTGCTGCTGTTCAGTAGTTGTCCCAGCAGGTCGCAAGCCTTCGCCGGCCTCCTCTGGCAGATCCTCGTCCCTTTCCTTATCAAGTCAAGCGATGTCCGCCCTTTCCCTCTCAATCCTGTCGGCCATCAACACTAAAGCTTGCATGTCAAGTTTCTCTGTCTTCTCCTGCTCCAGGTTGGCCAGTGCCTCCTGTGTCCTTTGCTCAGCGGCCTCCAGCGCAGTCTGCATCATTATCTTCTCCTCCTCCCAGGTGGCCAGTGCCTCCAGCACCCTTTTGTCTGCGGCCTCCAGCACAGTCCGCATCGCCGCTCTCTCCAGATCCAAGCTGGCCAGTTCGTCCTACGTACTTTTCTCGGAGGCCTCCAGCTCAGAACGCATCACTACTCTCTCCAGCTCCAAGTCTTCCAGCACTTCTTTTGTTCTCTTTTCAGCGGCCTCCAGCATAGACCGCTGATCTTCTCCTTGAAGTCGCCACTCTTCTTCCTTGGCTCGAAGGGCCTCGACATGCTCCCTTACTCTAGCCTGCAAGGCGGTGACCTCCTCCTGGAATTCGGTCGTCCTTTGGTCGCTGATATTTGGAGGTAGAGGGTGCATCAGTGGAGGTAAGAAAGTCGTCAGATCGCCCGGCTTGATAGCGATTTCAGGTGCACCTGCAGCGAATAAGAGAGCGGTTAGATTATGTCACATAACCGATACCTTTTAAAGATCTCGGTAGAACGATACCGCAGCTCGTGGTTATCTCTCCTTCAAAAGCCGCAGTGTCAATTCTAATCGCTGGTCGCCTAAACCGTTCGGAGTCTATTCGCTTTAGCTTTTCTTTCCATAGCCGCACGGTCTCCTGAGCTTTGCTTTTCAGTTGTGCCGTGGTCAGGAAGAAGCTCGCTGACGGATTAAAAATTGTGTCCGCTCCCTTCTTCCGTGACCGCAGCTTGTAGAATTTTACAATATGCTCAACTTCTTCGTGTTTACCTTGCAGGGGAGGAAATGTAGTCGCCACCTGCTTCCCGACGATTATTTCCTTCATCTCCTCTATCTTCTCTTTGAGTTTTAATTTTTCACTCCTTTTGTAACCGCAGGAGTCGGTTCGCCAAGCTTCTCTCCTGTAACTTCGACATCGACGTTGGCGGCCTCTTCAGAAATCGGCGGAGTTGCCAATAACTTGTCCTGCTGCTGGAACTTCTCCATACCCTTCAAGATGTCACTCAGGGAATCGCTAACCTCCGGTGCGCTCTCTAGCTCGTTCGGCTTGGGGGATGGAGTCGACGAACTCTCAGATACTTCCTTCTCCCGTGGCTTATACCGAAGACTGGCCGCTCCAACCTTCATAGAAACATTGTGATTGTCAACCCGCATCTTCCGCATTTTCCTCCTCATCCATTTCTCAAGGGTCTAATCCTTCTTCCTGTGTCCCTTCAAGTGGCCGACAATTGTCTCTGTCCGCTTCCTCTTCTCAGTCAGAGACAGCTCGGCCTCTAGTGGCTTCTCTGAGTCGTCCTCATCAACGACGATCAAGTCTGCGGATGTGGGCAACCCGCGCGATTTGGAATAATCGACACTCTTCTCCTCCACCCCAGCGATCTTCGAGAGGGTTTCACCCGATGGTGAGTAGGTAATGTCGAATGATTTTGCGGTACCGGCTTGTGGGAGAGCAGATTTGGAAACCGCTTCGAATTTGGAAACGACCAGCGAGGATTCCCCGACGGCTTCCATCGGTTTCTTTCTAGAATCAGAAGCCGCCGGTGTGATCGGCTTCTCAGTTTTCTTCTCAGTCTGTTGGTCAGAACTTTCCGCTTTTCTGCTCCTCTTTTTCGACCCAGACGACTTCTTTTTGCGAACTAGCATCGAATACATGACGTCCATGCTGTATAAGTCTCTGTCGGCTTGAAGGATTCTAACCGCAACTTGCGAATAGTGACCCGTGGCTTGAAATAAATCTTGACGGAATTGCAGGGCCCTCGGCATTTTATAGAGGCAGAAACATTAATGGCAGTTGCAGTCTCCGGCTTAGTTCTACATTTTCGAAGTTTTTCAGAAACTTAAAAATGTGCGGGGATTATGTTAACCCGGAATCTGTTACTAGTTCTCCAGTCTTTCAAGTCCAGGCGGCTTGGTATTTCTAGCCGCCATTCTCAGCATGTCGGCTTGTTGTCAGATAAGCCGGGCAGCTTCTCCGTTAGGCCGCCGCCAGCTCCAGCCCAGCTCAATGCCAAGTTCCAGGGCCAGGCATCATCTGCGTGTCGGCCTGTCCAGAGGCCGGGACTCTCAAATCACCAGAGGAAGCCCGCCAGGCCACGCGGTCTTTCCTCTGCCCTCTTCTCTTCTCCGTGGTTATTTCCCGTCACCGCTGCCCGGTTCTCCTGTACCCCGGGCAGCCGGTAATTTTAGCCATGCCCGTTTGGGCAGGCCCCCAAGCCTATAAATAGGGGGCGGGAGTACACCCAAAGCACGCTGACTCGAGTCCAGGAGCTCGCTTGTTAAGAGCTGCGGTCTCGAATCTAGTCCTTTATGGTCTATTGTCCGGCTGGCTTCTTTCCCTCTTCTTTCCCTTCTAAGTGTAACTGCTCCATTTTATATAAAAGGAAAGTCCGCTACAAGAGAGGCATTCAGGCCGCGGCGGGTGAAGTGTGGTGTCGCCGCCACTAGCGGCTTGCTCTGATTCTTACCTTGACCACGAGTAACCGACTACTCGGCAGTTCCTCCTTTTCCCCTTCTTTCCCCAGTGCTCGAACCGTTAGCTGGTGGTGCCCGATTCCCTGTCGCATTTCGTGCATCAACACACTTATATCCTTTGAATTGAGCCATTACTGGCAGCATTGATTGCAAATATCCTCCATGGAATTAATTGCTTATATCTCGGGACAGACATAGAATAGAATATATAACAGCATACTTGCCGTTTTCATTTCCCAGATTTCGGCAAAGCATTTATTGCAGGATTTTGAATTTGACCTTGAGGCAGTTATCAATCTGATTATCTCTTTGCCAGAAAGAAGTCAATACAGAAAAAACTCTTTGAGAAAAACAAGAAGTGCAGTGCATACAGTTCTCAAGAAATCAACTGCTCTCAAAAGAAGAGGAAAGAACAACAATCAAAATCAAGAGTCCTTCTTCACCTTCTTTGTTTTCAAGGATCACAAGTGACAAGAATATTCAAATCAGTCAAAGGATCTCTGAAGAGTTGATCATATAGCAGAAGGCCTACTCACCCTTAGCAAAGCTTCCACTCCTGAACCATTCAAGATTTCAGGGGGAGCTTTGACAACACCATAGAATCCACATAGTCTTCTCATTTTGACTTGAGAAAAGAAGACTTCCATCAATCTCTCTTCCCCACCACTGTACAGGGTTTTAATTCCCTTCAAAATTATTCTAGTTGTAAGTCTCCTTCCAAAATACTTGGGTTGGTTTTTGAGAACCTGATCAAAAGCTCATTGGTGGCAGTCACTTGATCAAAACCTGTAGTGGATTCCTACCTAGGGTGGTAGAAGAGTGGATGTACCCAAGTTTGGGGAACCACTATAAAAATTCTTGTGTTGTCTGTGTGGCTGTGATCTTCCTGTGTGCTTGTGCTGTGATATGTTTTGTTATGTAGCTTAGTTATCTTTTCTCTAGTTCATTTGCTGCACTTGTGCACTCATACACCTATATCATAGTAAGATATTTTATTAAAGACTTTTTATTTCAGCAAAAATAAAAAAGATTTTAAAAACTCTATTCACCCCCCCCCCCTCTAGAGTTTTTCAGAGCTTATCCTATCTTTCATTATTTTTCTATGGACTCCCCCGAGGAACCAAAGATGTAAAGAGGAAAGGAATGAACAAAGAAGGAAAGCTTCTCTCAGATATCATGAGAAAAGTGCTCTTGTGCAAGACCGGGTACTACGACTATCTATCTACTGAGATGTTCAAGACCCTAGTAGCAATTATCTGCAGGAAGAGATTGGACTGGGGTGCTCTGTTGTTTAAGAAGATAAAAGACAGTCTTCGAACATCAAACTTTGGACGTATTCTCAACATATGCCTAAATCAGATGGACCGAGAGAAGTTTGATATGTCCATGGGTGTGCTTATCTATCAATTGAATAAAATAGACTCATCCATATTTTCTAGGTGGGATAGAAGGATCTTGAGGCCAGGGGGAGCCCAAGTGTTGTCTACGGAGGAGGTAGAACAGATTCATGCGGACATGATTCCTACTCCACACACCAGTGAAATTCCTGAGAGCTCGAGTGCAGGAATTGAGGGGGAGACAGCTGTAGCACAAGTGGCCACTAGAATAGTGCCCTTGAGTGTGCTTTCAGAGTCAGTGTTAGAAGTTCCATATACAGTTGTTTCAGTTCAAATGTCAGTGCCAGTCCCAGCTACTCTAACTATAGTGGAAGAGTCAGTTGATCTGCTCTTTGAGGTTGCTGGGGATGAGGTTCTAGCTCCTTCTAAGCTTGAGGATGCTAATGACATGGATGATGATTCACCTACTGATGTATTAACTGTTGAGGATTATGAGATAGTTGCGGCTGAGGAAATTGAGGTTGATGCTGATAAGACAAAAGCTACTGTTGATGCTGATATTGTAGATGATAATGTTGAGTAGATATCAGTGGAAAACATGCTTGTCACACTCCCTGAGGTTACTCTTACTTCAGTATCTGAGGGGGAGGGGACTATGTCCCTAATATCTGTCTCAACTCAGGTTGCTAGATTCATGCGCAACCTTAAGAAAAGAATAGGAAAGATGCCAAATGTACCTCCTGCAGCTGTAATGGAGGTGATGGATATCTTAGAAGAGGAGGGAGATGCAGAGGAGCAGACTCTTGTTCTGACGGATACTTACGACTATGATACAACTTCCAAAGCACGTTTATCTTCAATAGACGAGTCATCCAGTGAGGATTTGCCCAGCACTCCTATCCCTGAGATCCCAGGTTCTTTTACTGATAATATAATTCTACAGAGCATAGAAGTAATGCTGACCAAGAAGAATAAATATTTTGAATCCTCCATGCAGAGAGTGCTGAAAAAGGTTAAAGAAACAGAAAGAGGTCCGAACAATGCCCTAGCTGAGGTTAAAGTCAGCTTTTACATGCTAGATGCCAAGCTAGACTCCTGGTTTACACAATGTGGAAAGGAGTTGATTTTGTTATAAAAGGATTACTAAGCAATATGGATGTTCTGTGGAATGTAGATACTAATGCCAAAACCATGATTGAAGCTCATACTAAATCAATGGGACATTATGACACCAACATTGAAGATTATGCAAATACTTTGGCTAAAGAAGTCAGAAAGGGGGAGGAGACCATGTTAGCTAAGGTGGTAGCAAAGGTAAACGCGCTTGAGTAAGCCATGTTAGCGAACTCTGAAGGAGTAAATAATTACAGCTATGACAACTTATCATGGCTTAATAAGGAGATATTTAGTAGGCCGGGCCAGGAAGATCAAATACTTGTTGTGCCTACTCATGATGAGGTTCATCCTGCTGTGGATTACTCTCAATATTGGGCAGACACACAGGCTGCTGCTACTGCTGCTATAGCTCCATAAGTTCAACTTGTTGAAGACATTCATGCTGCTCTAATTCACAAGAGAAGAAGATATGTGGAAGGCCCGTCGGTAGTCGGGTGAGAGCCCCAAAAAGATATGGAGAAGGTGTGGAGTCCTACTTCTAGAGGGATTATCTTGGACACCTTTTCCTTGGTCGACCCTGGAGGAGAAAAACCATACCTGCACTACGATCAAGAGGAATGGAACAAGTATAAGCTGGCTTGTACCAAGAGGAGGATACATTTCAGAAATCAGAGGGATATTGACCCAATGCTTCCTGCTCCTCCACAGTATTTTCCAAAGCCAAGGGTGTATTTTGCTAGGCAGCGACTGAAGAAGCAGGGCAAGCAGACCTGATAGTCATATGTATTTTTTTTCAATATTGTGGGTTGCCCCCCAAATGAACAGTATTTATATATATACAAATGATTTTTTTTTTATATCTTGGCTTGGAATGCATTTTATATTTAATCTTAATTATCTTTTCAATTTTAATGTTTTATTATTTGTTATGTGCAATTCACCTTAGCTTATAGGGTTCTGGATTCTTCAAATAAGGGGAGATTGTTGGGTATTGTATCCACAATAACCTAGATTTGAAGAATGGTCCAGTTAAGCTAAGATGATTTGTGACCATATTTGATGTTGCTTTTTGAGATATGTGCTTGCAAGTCTCCATTGCTAAGTACACATCAATATAAGATTACTGCGGGTCAGTAAACACATGACTATACAATGTAATCCTTCATTGTGTAGGCCAATGTGTTAACTCATGTGTAATCTCTCTATTGAGGTGTACTTTTATTCCAAGCATAGGAGGACAGAGACTTAGTTTCACAAGGACAGGAATTTTACCTAAGTAAAATTCGGCAAGTATGGTAACGGATATTCGTCGAAATCATCGAGTATACTCAGTGAAACTCGTCAAATTCGTCGTGTATACTCACCAGCACTTGTTGAATTAGTCATATATACTTAGGATGTTTATCTGCGAATTGGAAAAACAGTCAAGTAAAATTCGTCGAGTATCATCAAGTATACTCGTCGAATTCGTCGAATATATCTAATGATACTCGCTAAATTCGTCGAATATACTTGACGATACACACTGAATTCACTGAATTATCCCGACGTTGCTTCTCTAGATTTTCCTAAGGCAAAAGCGCCTTGTAGATGGCGTCGTGTGCTTCAATAGCCTCGAGTTTGCTAGCCTATACTCGACGAATTCATCGAGTATACTAGCTGATACCCGACGACTTCGTCCAGTACGATCTCCGCTTTGGCGTTGAGAGGATGGCTGGCCTGAGCTAAATTTCACCAAGTCATTTTTGTCGAATTTCAATAATTAATCGGCGAGTATACTAGCGATAATCGGCGATACTCGACGAAATTGACTTAGGGTTTTATTCCGCTAGTTTTTCATTTTTTGGCTTAGGACGGTTCGTCCATGCACAGTGTTTTCAAGGTTTAGTTTTTGGAAATTCTTTATATCCGTTGGAAGGGGGATCTCTATAAATAACTAAGGAGAATTCCTTTCCAATAGTAATCGTGCTCTTGCTCTCAAACTCAAAATCGAGAAAACTTTCCAAGATTTGATATACGTCAGCTCGGCTACAGTGTATTCGCGAATCTTCCGATCGGCCACCGACGTGGAGTTCGATTCGATCTTCTTTGTCCAATACGACTGGATTTCTTCTCTCTAAAGATCTCTATTACTCCAGTCCTAGTCCTCTTACACCTCGGAGCCGCAACTCCTACAACTCGGAGATGACGCTCCTACCACTTGATCCACAACCGAATCTATGACTTGATCCACAAATGGATCTACCACTCAATCCACAACTGGATCTACCACTCGATCCACAAACGGATCTACAACATGGAGAAAATCTCATACAAAAGTAAATGAATACTGAAAGTGCGAATAGGATGCCGGTTTGCTTGCGAATAGGAGCTTGCATAAATTGGCTCACTCTTCCCATTGCATAGCAAATATCTGGTTTTGTGACTGTCAGATAAATGAGTTTCCCCATAAGCCATCTATACCTAGTGACATCCTCAAGAAGAGGTGAGTCCTCACTCCAACACTTATCATCTCTAATCGACTATGAAGAACGAGCAAGTTTAGCCCTAAGGAGGCCTGTCTCTTTTAAGAGGTCCAATGCATACATTCGCTTTGAAAGAACAATTGACCCTGGTGTCCTAGATATTTCAATGCCCAAGAAATATTTTGGAGACCCCATATCTTTAGTAATAAAATGCTGAAGAAGATGCTTCTTTGTCATATCCACACCTTCTCTATCATCCCCTGTGTTAAGAATATCATTTACATAAACAACAAGGATAACAATACTAGCCGATGTCTTGCGAATGAATAACGAGTGATCCGCAGTACTTCGAGCAAACCAAACCAAAGAGATGACCTCATTGAACTTTTTAAACCAGGCCCTGAGACTTTGCTTAAGACTGTAGATTGCCTTTCGCAGTTTACATACCTGATACTCCCCCTGAGCAACATAACCAGGAGGTTGCTCCATATAGACAGTTTCCTATAAATCACCATAAAGAAAGGCATTCTACACATCAAACTAAGGTATCTCCCAATCTCTATTGATGACCACTGAAAAGAGCACGCAGATTATAGTAATTCTTGACACAGGAGAGAAAGTATCAAAGAAATCCACACCATAACTCTGTGTAAAAACATTGGCAACAAGCCGTGCCTTGTAACGATCAATTGAGCCATCAGGGAGAAACTTAATGATAAATACCCAGCGACAGACAACCACATCAACACCTGGAAGAGTAGGATTAAGAGTCCAAGTACCCCGTTTAGTAGGAGTATGCATCTCTTCATCCATAGCAGCCTTCCAATGAGGGATAACAAGAGCATCCTGATACGAGGCGGGAACAATAGTTGACGAGAGGGCAAGAGCAAAGCTTCTAGATGAAGGAGAGGGATGAGCATATGAGACAACAGTCTGAAGAGGATGCTAAGTGTAGGATCAAACCCCTTTCCAAAGAGCAATCAGAAGATCCAGATATGACATGTCTACTGTATCAGCCTCATTCAAATAAGAGGCTACTAGCATGAGAGCTGGTTGCAGCAGCTCAGGAGAAGAATTAGTGATTGTATAGGAGTCAAAAAGAGAAGAATCATAAACAGGAGGAGGAGGAAGCAGGGCAGGCTCCAGAAGAGGTGCTGATACATCGGGAGAAGAAGAAGAATCATCAAAAGAAGGAAGAAGAGAGGGAGAAGAAAAGAATGGAGCATTCTCAAAGAAAGTAATATCGACCGACACATACTGTCTCCAAAGAATAGTATCAAAATTACGATACCCTTTCTGTGTCAGACAATAGCCCAAAAAGATGCACTTAACAGAGAGTTTTTCACGTCGGAAGCGTGATAGTGGACAAACGCAATGCATCCAAAAATACGAGGAGGTAACGGAAATGGTGTCCCATCAGGATAGAGAAAATAAAAAAGGAGTCTTTCAATCGAGAACCAAAGATGGAACTCGATTGATGAGAAAACAGGAAAGAAGAACCGCATGTCCCCAATAAAATCGGGGAACATGCAAATGCGTAAGAAGACTACGAGTCACATCCAAAAGATGACAATTCTTACGTTCAACAACTCTATTCTATTTTGAAGTGTAAGGGAAAGTAGTCTGATGGACAAGGCCATGATCCAAACAAAAAGAAGTAAACTGATGACTAAGGTATTCCTTAGCATTATCAGTACAAAGAGTTTTAATATGGGTATCAAATTGTGTACGAATTTCATTATAAAAGGAAGAAAAAACAGAGAAAATGTCAGAGCGTTCTTTTAAAAAATATAACCACGTAAACAAGGAAAAATCATTTAAGAATCTAACAAAATACAAACTACCCCTACCAATAGTTTGAAGAAGAACAGGACCCCAAACATCTGAATGAACCAAATCCAATAGACGAGAAGAACTGTGGCCATGCTTAGCAGGTAAAGTAGTTCGGTGATGCTTGCCAAACTAACAAGTTTCACAATCCAGACTAGAATCGCGGCGAGGTAAATCTGACAGAAGCTGAAAAAGAATCGGAGGAGGAGGATGCCCAAGGCAAAGATGCTACTAAAGTATAGAAGAAGAGGCGGAAAATGCAGAAGCAGTATCAAGATAGAACAAGCCACCGCTCACAGTCCCAGTAGCAATCACCTCCTGGGAATGAGGAATCTGAGAAGCACAAGTGAAGGAAGTAAAAATAGCTTCACAATACAACTGTTTGCAAAGAGCTGTAACAGAGAGAAGGTTGCACGAAAAATTTGGGACATAAAGGGTGTCCTGCAACTGAAGAGAGCGAGTAATATGCACAGTGCTAGACCCACAAATCGGAGATGGAGAACAATCTGCAATAAGAACCGGAGGTAACGGGTTGTTCTTGTCAAGAGAAGAGAAAAGGTGAAAATTATCGGTCATATGATTTGTAGCACCAGAATCAATAAGCCACATAACTATTGTAGCCAACTGAGCAGTTCCAAAAGTAGCAAGAGAAGAAGTGGACGGCTTGGAGGAATCAGCAGATTGTGGACGAAGATGAGGATATTTGGTCCAACAACGATCAACCAAGTGACCAAGTCGGCCACAATGAGAACAAAGATGCTTGGAGTAACCACAACCACCACCACCACCACCAGTATGGCCACCACGGACGCCAGAGATATCATGATGAGCTGGATGAGCAACAAGATCAGGATTCGGAGAGGAGAGCAAAGGACGCTAAAGAAGAGTAGTAACAGCAAATTCATCTAGTGTCGGAGTATCCGCCTCGCCAAGGATTTGCTAGCGGACCATATCACAGGAATATGGTAGATGAAGTAGATAGCAAACAACAAGATGCTCCTGAAAATGCCTGTGTTGCTCAGTCAGATAACTAGAAAATGGTCGATGCTGAAGAAGTTCAGCACCAAGAGTTTGAACCTCCTGATAGGAATAAGTAGGTGTCATGACAGGTCGAGCGAAAAGATCTGCATATAGAGTATAAATGCGTGAAGTTTTGGCTCACTTGGAATATAAGGCAGCAAGGTGATTCCCGGCAGCCTTGACCGTCAGATCATACCGAATGACAGGAAGACACTCCTCAAATAAACTGTTGGCCAACAAAGTTCGCACAAACGCATCTGAAGCATCCCAATCATTAAAAGAAGTAGATCCAGAAGGAGGATGGTCATCAGTTAAATGATGATGTTTGCCCTGAGAACACAAGAGAAAAATTAAAGACATACTATAGTCAGGGTAATTGGGACCTGTAAGCTTTGAAGCAGTCCCCAAATTACCAGAAGTAGAGAAAGAGGAAGTATAAAGAGAAGGAGGAACAAAGAAAGTAGAAGAAGAATGAGTGTCCATAGAAAATAGATAGAAACCGCACAGTTTCAAAAAACAAACCGTGTGAACAAAAAGCGCAAACAAATAGTGCGAATAAGAGGAGAGACCGCTCGGTCAAGGAAACAACACAACAGCAGCAAGAAAGATGCCGCGACCAAAATGCAGAGCCCGCAACAGAGAAGAGAAACTGCGCGAATAGAAAAGGGCACAAGAAAAGTCACAAACAAAGTGATGAGCAAGGGAGGGAAAAAGGGAGGGGAAGAAGCCGGAAGAACAGGCCACACGGTTAAACAAACAAACCGCTATCTATTTGGAGCAAAGGATTGGTTCCCTCTGATACCATGTGAAAAATGAGTAATAAAATGGCCAAGAGGTAAATAATTCGCAAATTTTATTGCTCCAAAAAGATAATAATTACATATGTATGCCCCCTTATTTATAGAAATTGGGAGAGATGGGAGAATACAACAAACAATGTGGGACTAAATACAAGTCAGGTGTCTTATGCAGTTTGACATGGTCAAACCACACACTATATAATGAATAACTGAACACCCAGCAACAACTAAGGAAAACCTCCACACTTCCAGGGAAGATGGCTGGTATAGGCCGCCAGACCGCAACTGGGGGTTTCCACCAGACCGCAGTTGCGGCTAACCATGTGCTGCTGCAGCTTCAGGCCGCTGCAACTAACCTCTAGACTGCTGCAGCTAACCATCATCCTACTGTTGCAGCTACACCCAGACCGCTGCAGCAAAACCTCCAGACTACTGATGCGGCTTACACCCTGGCCTCTACTACAACTATCGCTCAGACCACCACTGCCACTGTCCTCCTAACTACAAGCTGAGGTTCACCACCAGACCACTAGACCAAACCTCTAGGCTACTAAGAGAGGCAGACCGCCTGGTCTCCTGAAGATCCACCAGGATTCTGAGCCATACCGCTAAGCCGCTGAGAGAGGCAGACCGATGTGGTTAGACATAAGACTGCCCGATCTCCTCAAAATCCAACACAGAGAAGATAGGAAAAGCACCTCTCGCACATATTAATTTCTTGGATGAAAAATGGTCACTTGGAGCAGCAAGAAGCAAATAAGTGTTGCCATCTCAACAACTAAATCAGAATACATCTCAGCTGGTAGTTGCTGTGCTCAACTACTATGGATTCAACATTAACTCCAAGACTATAATATCCCGTTAAGTTGAAATCCAATGTTTTATGATTCTTCTAGTGCAATCTCTATTGCTAGGAATCATGTGTCTCATAGCAGGACTAAGCATATTGAGATTAGGTATCACTTTATTAGGGAGCATGTGGAAAAAGAAGACATTTTCTTGAGTTTGTCCCGACAGACAAATAGGTGGCTGACACTTTCACTAAGTCGCTAGATGAAGCCAAGTTCAACACCTTCCAAATTGAGTTGGGCATGTTAAACTTAATATACCTTCAGTATTATCATGCATATGTATTGCAGGTAAACTTGACTCTTGTAGGATATCCAGCAAGGCACAGACTTATCCATGCATTGAATGCACTGAGCCTTAGTGCTCAGGCGTCGAGTGCGTTGAGACAACATCATGCATTAAGTGTGTTGATTCCAAGTGTCTAGGCATTGAGAGCATCAAGTAAACTTCATGCATCGAGAGCGTCGATTACATTAAGATAACTCGACAAATTCTCCCAGGGACTTTAATTTACAGCCATCTCACGAAATTAATCTGAGATATTGATCTCCTCGTGACTATCACAACAGGTACGCGCCTCTCCACATTCTCAAATAAGAGTTTTGTATAGAGGTGTGTGTGCTTAGAATAAAATACATTATTCCTATCCCTTTAGTCTTTTTGCCTCCTTGCGATGAAAGCTCGAGAAATCTGCATAACCTTAAAGAATTCATGCCGCCAAAAGGAATGGATTTCCTGTTCGAAGGCTAAGAACTCGTGCGAAACCGATTCAAAGATGCTCCAGAGGAAGTTCAGTTAGTGTTACACTTACTGCAGGCCACTAACCTAGGTTTCGTCCTGTCAGAGCCTGTCTTGATATGGAAGAGAAAAGTCCTTAAACTATACTATAATGACACTGTCGACTCATCCTCAAACAAAATCAAATCCTCCATCAGTGGGCATAAGATAAAAATCACTCCAAACCGAATGTTCAAAACACTACAACTATCTAAGGTCAAGCAGTCTGATGAAGAAGACATCTTATATCAAAATGATGTGAAGTCAACAGTAAAGTGTGTGGGCTTTCAAAGCACACCACTGGATTAGTATTAAGGAAGGAACTAGATCTATGAGAAAAGTTTCTAACAGATATAGTTAGGAAAGCTCTGCTCTGCAAGACAGGTTCTCATGATAAGATATCCAAAAAGATGTTTGAACTCATGACCAGGATAATTCTATCTAAGAAAACAGAATAGGGAAAGGTGTTATTTGAAATAATAGTAGAGTGCATTCCAGAACCAAACTTGGGAAGAATAATGTCACTATATCTTCATGTGTCTATTCCAGGGATCCTTAATGTGAGGATAGGAACTAAGATCCTCACAAGAGGTGGATGGACTCAAAGTGTTTGATAGATGTGACAGAGTAGACAAATTATAGTAATCCTAGCCACATGAGAGAAAGTATCAAAGAAATCCACACCATAAGTTTGTGTAAAAACTTTGGCAACAAGACGTGCCTTACAACGATCAATAGAGCCATCAGAGAGAAACTTAATGACAAAGACCCAGCGACAGACAACCATATCAGCACCGTAGCAACAAATGTCCAAGTACCCCATTTAGTAAGAGTATGCATTCCTTCATCCATAACATGATTTCAATGAGGGATAACAAGAGCATCCTGATACGAGGTGTGAATAATAGTTGTCGAGAGGGTAAGAGAAATGCTTCTAGACGAAAGAGAGAGTTGAGCATAAGAGACCACAGCCTGAGGAGGATGTTATGTGTAGGAGCGAACACCTTTCACAAGATCAATCAAAAGATCCAAATCTGACCTGTCTACTGTATCAGCCTCATCCAAAGAAGAGACTATGTTGGAACCCTTAGGTGATTTGGGCTAGGTTCTCTTCTTAGGCTGTGACCCATGTTGTATAGAAGGTTCAAATGTTATGTGTTGTTAGAGTCTAGGCAATGTCCTTAAAGTAAACAGCAGAAAGGACAAGCCTCCAAGACTGCCAGAGACTCAAGACTTAGAAGATTCAAGAATTAATAAAAAGGAGATAAGCGTTCGTCGAACTCTGGTCGACCATCGTCGTGCTCAGCTCGACTAACCCATAGACAATTCTCTGAGCTGAGCTCGACGAACTTAGATCTCAGCTCGACGATCTCTGAACAAAGTGATAACTCCTCTGTCAAACTTTATTTGATGAACTAAGAACATCAGGTCGACGAACTTTGTCCTCCGTTCGACTAACACTTAAGCTCTCAGAGCCAAAGATCTCTATGCGAAAAAATTGACTCAGTGCCACAGTTCATTCAAAGCCAAAGTTTTCTCAAAGCTAAAGTTTACTCAGAGCCAAAGTTCACTCAACGCTCTCAACGCTATCAATGACTCAACACTCTTAAACGACTCAACTCCAGAATGGTGATCAAACACTCAAAGCCAAAGGACATCTCACTCAACGCCAGATCAATACTTCAACACTCAACATCAGAAAATATTCTAAGTCTAGACTGCAGACTCAGCTCGACGATCTTGGATCTCAGCTCGACGAACAGCCGTTCTCAGGTCGACGAAAGCTGATCAAAGGTCGACGATATCACAGGTCGATGAAAGCCATTCTCAGATCGACGAAAGCTGTTCTCAGGTCGACGAAAACTGTAAGGCATATTGTAATTTATTCTTTCCTTTTCTGTGTCCTTATTTTATACTATTATAGGTCGTTAATTCCCTGGATAATCAATGCTCTTATATCCTTTGAATCGAGTCGTTACTGGCAGCAATGATTACAAATATCCTTCATGGAATTAACTACTTATATCTCGGGACAGACATAGAATAAGATATATGACAAAATACTTGCCGTTTTCATTTCCGAGAATCCGGCTAAGCATTTATTGCAGGTTTTTGAATTCGACCAAGTTGCAGTTATCATTCGAGGATCTCTGAGTGAAGATCACAGAACTAAGGAAAATAGAGAAGAAAATAGATACATAAATACTTGTGAGCTATCAACAAGCAAGTCACAGGAAAAGCATACAGACAAGAAAAGTGCAGTGAAAACATCTCTCAGAAAATCTACTGCTCTCAAGAGAAGAAGAAGGAACAACCATCACCATCAAGAGTCCTTCTTCCTTTCTCTCTTTGTTTTCAGGGATCTCAAGTGACAAGTTATTCAAATCAGTCAAGGATCTCTGAAGAGCTAAAAGGCCTACTCACCCTTTTGCAAAGCTTCCACTCCTGAACCAGTCAAGATCTCAGGGGGAGCTTTGACAACAACACAAATCCACTTAGTCTTCTCATTTTGATTTGAGAAAAGAAGACTTCCATCAACCTCTCTTCCCACCTCTATACAGGGTTTTAATTCCCTTCAAAATTATTCCTGGTTGAAGTCTCCTAACCAAAAGACTTGAGGTTTGGTTTTTGAGCACCTGATCAAAAACTCATTTGTGGCAGTCACCTGATCAAAACCTGTAGGGGATTCCTACCTAGGGTGGTAGAAGAGTGGATGTACCCAAGTTTGGGGAACCACTATAAAATTCTTGTGTTGTTTGTGTGGCTGTGTTGTTTTTTCCTTTGTGCTTGTGCTGTGATATATTTTTTTTGTAGCTTAGTTATCTCTCTAGTTTATCTGATGCACTTGTGCAGCTATACACTTATACTATAGTAATATATTTTATTAAAGATCTTTTATTTCAGTAAAACTTAAAAGATTTCAATAACTCTATTCAACCCCCCCCCCCCTCTACAGTTTTTCAGAGCTTACCCTATCTTTCAATTGGTATCATAGGGTGGTTAATCACATCATACAGTCTCACACCTGGATTAATCAAGATCCTCAAGATAAACTCTGAATAAGCTTTAGTAGTCACTCTGATTATATTTTATTTTCTAATATTATGTCACAAAACAAGGATTATGCCAGCACCAGACCTCCAATTTGGAACTTGCAAAAGTTTGGAATCTGGAAGACAAGAATCAAGTTGTACATGAACTCTATTGATGAGGACATTTTTAATTCCATCTTGACAGGACCACCAGCTCCAGTGGCCTTTAATTACACTGCAGCAAATCTCAATGATGTGCCTCCTCCAGATCAAACTGATGCGCATAAGAAGGCAAAAATTGTTGATGCCAGAGCTATGAATATACTGGTCCAAACTATGTCAGATGACATATTTCAGAAGGTTGCTGAATGTACATCTGCCAAAGCCATTTGGGATTCCCTCAACCAAATGGTAGCAGGCTCTGCTGATGAAAAGAAGGACAGAAGATAGAACCTCATATCCCAATATGAGAACTATAGGAAAGATGAAGCAGAATCAGTAGAAGTAATGTACAACAGGCTGAGCTCCATCATCAGTGAGCTCAAAACATTGGATAAAGAAATTACTCTGACTGAGGTTAATGACAAGATCCTCATGTGCTTCCCTAGCACATGGGACTCTAGAATCTGGCCAATCAGAGAAGCCAGAAGCATGGCTGAAATCTCAATAGAATCTTTACTTGGAAAGATCAAATCCTATGAGAAACTGATCAAGTCAAGAGAAGCAGCAGTTAAACCAAAAGCTTCAACACCTACCAGGAAGGAACAAAACTTAGCACTCAAAGCTACAGAAGAATCTCCCAGCTTATCAGCCAATTAAGAACTTATGAGTCTCTTTGCTAATGGATTCTATAAAATGGCAAGGAAGGACTTCAGGAGAAAGCCTTCAAGGAATAAAGATAAACCCAGGTATGACAAGACCCCTTCTAAAGAAGTTGTCTGTTTTGGATGCAGGAAACCTGGACATTTCATCTCAGAATGTACAGAAGTTCAAAAGAAAGACAAAAGGCAAGAAAAGGAGTCAAGAAGACATCAGCACAGCAAGGCCTCCTCCAGCAAGTACAAAAAGAAGGAGAAGGGCTTTATGGTTGAAACTTGGAGTGATACTGAAGATGAAACATCCTCATCTAGCTCCGGGTAGGATTATACAGAGGAAATGAAGGCAAGAGAAGTTTGCCTTATGGAAATAGATGCTGGAAGCTGTAGATTAGATTAAGATGAATTAGAAGATGAAGAATTCCTCTCCTAAGAGGATCAGGTAATTGCTTCATATGATTTTCAGTCTAAAGAATTTCAATCTGAGTTTAAACTGTTATGTTTAGACCTAATAGGATCTGAGAAGGAAATCGAACTTCTCAGGGAAAAACTGTTAGAACAAGAAAAATTCATTACTGAAAATGAAAAATTAACTGGAGAATTAAATCTAGCTAATCAACAAATAATATTTCTAAAATCTGAATTAAGTAAGGCTAAGTAATTAGAAGAAACCTTAAATGATAGAAGTTTATAACTGATAGATATAACTAGCACAGTTAACACAAGATCTAATAATGACAAACGAGGATTAGGAGCCTCATCTAGTGAACCAATCCTAATTCAGAAAAATCAACTATCAAAACCTATCTACTTCATTTCTAAAAGTGGAAAGAAAAACACTGAACAAGTGGAGAAAGTTAATGAAGTTCTTAAACAATTAGAACTTAAGAAAACCATTCAGAAGAAGAAAAATAAATAACATGACTATGTTCAGCAAATTTTGTCGAACTCAGAACGACAAAATGGGTATGGTTCATCGAACTCAGAACGACGAACTCTGAACGTAAATAATAATGTAATTTATTCTTCGAACTTGGATCGACGAAACCAGTATGGTTCGTCGACCAGAGATCGACGTTTTTGGGGCTCTGAGAATGGATATCTCCATTCTTCGAGAAGAGATCGACAAACTCAATTCCGATCGTCGAGCTCAGGTCGACGAACATACTCGAATTTGACCAATTCAGTTCATAACCAGAGTAACATAAAAACCGATAAACCTTTTAATCTCTTTAGTCAGTGGGTCATACCTCCTAGAAGGTATCATCCTTAAGGTTATAAGGATCAACCTGAATTCTCATTTATTTCAAGTTTTAGTTATGTTAAACAACAAGGATCCAAGGTAATCTGGGTCAAAAACTGCTAATCCTCCTTGTAGGTAGAAGAGAACCTTGTAACTCAAAACAAGTGGTACCTGGAAAGTGGTTGCTCTAAACATATGATAGGAAATAAGGAATGCCTAATCAACTATAAAGCCAAGATTGGACCTAAAGTAATCTTTGGGTACTCAGGCTTAGGACTGATAGAAGGCCAAGGAGATTTCAAATGTGGGGCTGTTACATTCAAGAAAGTGACTTATATAAATGGCCTTAAGCATAACCTGATATTAGTAAGCCAACTTTGTGATACAGGTTATCAAGTAAGCTTTACTAACTCCTTATGTCTTATTTCTTTAAACAAAACAACTGTTATAACAGGAATTAGACAAGTTAGTATCTACTTAGTAAATTTTGAATCAGTTAAATATGAAATCTGCTTATTCAATTCTGTCAGCATACAAACTAGATTATGGCACAAAAGAATAGGACATGTAAACCATAAAAATAAAGCTAGGCTATTTAAAGACAATCTTGTTAGAGGCTTACCTTCTGGTCCCTACAAAGAGGAAGGCCTTTGCTAGGCTTGCCAACTAGGCAAGCAAACTAAATCTAGTTTCAAACCCATTAATAAGAGTGATTCACCTAGAATCATGTACTTGCTTCATATGGACCTCTTTGGCCCTATTGTAGTACAAAGTCTAGGAGGAAAGTCTTATAAATTAGTTATTGTAGATGACTTCTCCAGATTCACATGGGTTTTCTTCTTGAGAACTAAGTCAGATACTTTTAAAGTTCTCACAGATTTTCTCAAGAACATACAGATTGAGTACTCTACTCAAGTTGCATTGATTAGAAGTGATCATGGCACTGATTTTGACTCTCTTCTTATGCTAGAGTTCTGTGAGAAGGAAGGTATCAGACATTATTTCTCATCTCCAAGAACTTCTCAACAAAATGGGGTAGTTGAAAGGAAGAATAGAACACTCATAGAAGTTGTAGGTACATTACTTGCAGATGACTACATGCCCCTATCCTGTTGGGCAGAGGCTGTAAGCACAGCAAACTATGTCCTGAATCGAAGTTTAATACATAAACTAAAGCTTAAGACTCCCTATGAACTACTCAAAGGGAAGAAACCTATAATAACCTATTTTAAAGTATTTGGATGTATTTGTTATATTCACAATAATGACAAGAAACATCTTAGAAAATTTGAAGCTAAGGCTGCAATGGGAATTTTTCTAGGATATTCCCAAGTCAGCAAGACATATAGAGTGTTTAATAAATCAACACTAAAAATTTAAGAATCTATGCATGTGACATTTGATGAATCTAACATGTTTTACAAGGAGAGAGACATCTCTACCAATAATCATTTGCAGGTACAAAATTTGTGTGAGAGCTTGGATGATCTAAACCTTACCTCAAAGGTTGAGTCACATCCCTCTCCACAAGCTATATCAGAAGCTGAAAGTGAAGAAGAGACCGTGGAAGCAGTTCAACTTCCTCCAACAGTTTATACAATTCCACAAGAGGAATTAAATCAAATAACTGTTGCTGAACCAACTTCTCCTAATAATCTTTGGACACTTAGGGATCACCCTATATCTCAAGTAATTGGAGACATATCATTAGAAGTGCAGAAAAGACATCAACTCAACCCTGATGTGATGTTTGCCTGCTTTCTCTCTCAAATTGAGCCTCAATACATATCTAATGTAGAGCAAGATCCAAACTGGATCACTGCAATACAAGAGGAACTCAACCAGTTTGAGAGGTGTAAAGTTTGGAACTTAGTTCCAAGGCCTAAAGGCCTTCCAGTAATTGGGACTAAGTGGGTATTCAGAAATAAACTTGATGCCCAAGGTGTGATAGTGAGGAACAAGGCAAGGGTTGTTTCTCAAGGATACAGGCAAGAGGAAGGAATTGATTATGATCAAACCTTTGCTTCAGTTGCCAGACTTGAAGCTATAAGGATCTTCTTAGCTTATGCAGCATTCAAGAAGTTTAAAGTCTACCAGATGGATGTAAAAAGTGCATTCTTAAATGGAAAACTCAAAGAAGAGGTGTATGTTGAACAACCACCAGGTTTTATCTCTCACACTCATCCCTCTTATGTCTTTAAATTGCATAAGGCTCTCTATGGTTTAAAGCAAGCTCCAAGAGCTTGGTATGAGACCTTCCAGCTTTCTTTTATAGCATGGTTTTTTAAGAGGCATGGTTGATAGAACCCTTTTTACAAAATTGCATAATGATAAAATTCTATTAGTACAAATATATATAGATGACATAATCTTTGGTTCTACTGATCCAAATCTGTGCAAAATATTTTCTGATCTAATGCACTCAAGGTTTGAGATGAGTAGCATGGGTGAGTTATCATATTTCCTTGGTCTCCAAGTGAAAAAAACACCTGAAGGAATCTTCATGTCTCAGTCTAAATATGCTAAAGAGCTTATTAAGAAGTTTGGGATGAATGATGCCTCTGTCATGAAAACTCCCATGGCTGCCAATACTGTTGTAGATGCTGATGAATTTTGAAAACCAGTTGATCAGACCAAGTATAGGGCCATTGTTGGATCCCTACTTTACTTAACAGCAAGCAGACCAGACATTATGTTTGCCACATGTCTTTGTGCTAGGTTCCAAGTGAACCCTAAAGAATCTCACCTTATTTTCTTAAAAAGGATTTTGAGATATATAAAAGGTTGTCCAGATCTAGGCCTCTGGTATCCAATAGAATCAGCATTTGTGTTAACTGGATTTTCTTATGCTCATTATGTTGGATGCAGAGCAGACAAGAAATGCACCTCTAGAACTTGTCAGTTCCTTGGTGACAGACATGTATCTTGGTTCTGTAGAAAGCAAACATCTGTTTCAACATCCACTGCTGAAGTTGAATATTTGGATGTAGGCAGTTGTTGTTCACAGATTTTGTGGATACAAAACCAATTACCGGATTATGGTGTCAACTTAAATAATTCAACTATATTATGTGATAATACAAGTGCTATTTCTATTGCATAAAATCCAGTATTGCATTCTAGAACTAAGCATATAGACATAAGACATGATTTCATTAGAGATTGTGTTGACAAACAATAGATTAAACTTGAATTTATCTCTACTGATTTGCAAAGAGAAGATATATTCACTAAGCCATTGGACTCATCCAAGCATCTGTTCTTTGTCAATCAGCTTGGTATGATAAATGGTCAGGATTTAATCTAATGCTCTGTCTATAGTCAAAGAATTGTCTCTGTTCGTCGACATGAGATGGACGAACTGATAACTGTTCTTGAGAATTTTCGTCGACCTAAGATCGACAAAATCTCCTAGTATAGCTCATTCGTCGACCAAAGATCGATGAATTCTGTCTTAGAGAGTTTTCTGCGAACGACAACAATTTCCCTCTCTTCATCCTTAGATCGACGAACTTTTTCCATTTATTAAGTTTTCGTCGACCTGAGATCGAAGAATCTTATGTTTCCGTCGGATTGAGATTGGCGATTCATATTTCGAAAACCTTTATTAAGGCTTTCTTCTTCGACCTCAATCCCGCGCTCTCAGAATTTCCCCTCCTACACTTGATCTTGTGATTTCTCTTGCAGGTGCTCACTCTCTCTCATTCGATCTCAGCTTCGCAAATGGCTGCTACTGGATAAACCAGCATGAAGTTTGATCATGGTTTTGATATCGACTTTGACTCATTTCAACAGTCCGATCATGTTTCCTAGACATTCTACAGCTATTCGAGGAACAAAAACTGAAGCAGTTTATGACTGAAAGGATCAGGATACCTATAACTGAAATCAAGGAATGGGTTAGTTCTTAATCCTCAACTGATACTGAAATGACTGGGACTATCAGTGGAAATCAGGTGATTCTTACTCCCATCGTTCTCTCTGAACTTTTTAATCTGAATACTGGAGAAGATGATCTAGAAATAGATGATAAGGAATATGAGGACATGCTGACTGTTATGGGTCACTTCGGCAAAAAACCTAACAAATTGCTTAAGAAAAATTTCTCCCCGGCATATAAATTTCTTGCAGATGTCGTTGGGAAGGTGCTGTTTCCTAAGCATATAACACATGACTACATATCTAGGCAACATTTCCTGGTTATGACTGCTTTGGTCAGTAAGAAAAATGTGAACTGGGCACAGATCCTGTTTGACTTAATCAGGAAAAAGAATAGCAAAAAGGAGGGTTGTTATGGAAGAATCTTGGGCTTGTTCCCGAAAGCCAAGGCTAATGAACTGCTGGTATCTCAGACCACATTCATTAATGCCTCTAAGAGGCTCTCATCTGCCCTCTTTGGCAGATGGGAGAGGACTATCACAAAGCCATCTAAGGGCAAGTCCTCCTCTAAAACTTATGAAAATACAAGGGCTGCACCAGCCTCTCCACACCCCACTGAATGGCTTATCTCTACCCCTCCACCTCCTCCTGCCCCTCAAGCTCCATCCCAACCTCAAGACCAACAAACTCCACCCTCCACTACAATTCTAATACATACCCCAACACCTCCAGCATCTCCAATTCATTCTACACATATACAATCAAATCCTTCTTCCCCTCAGCATGACACATCAATACCAACACCTCCCTAATCTCCACTTCCATCTCATCTTGCTTATCTCCCATCTTTCAATATGTTATCATCCCACCTAAACACTCCTTATCCTCAACATAACTCCCCTCAAAACACTTCAATTCCACTTAATCCACCAGCACCTACCATCAACACAACTATTCACCTTCCATCATCTTCTGCCAACACCTCTGCCTCAACAACTTTTGATCCCTCAATCATCCAACCACTATTTGAACTCTTTAAACCCCTCCTCCAAACCATCATAACAGAGGCAATTTCCCCTCTTGCTGCTTCCATCTCATCTCTTTCTGCTCAAATCTCTGCCCTCACCTCTACCCTCTCTTCATCTGGGGGTCTGGCTTTAGTATCTACTGAAACCAGGCAGGGGGAGATATTTGATGATGAAGCAACAGCAGTAGAACTAGCAATTGTATCAGAAGAAGCAGAACCAGCAGCAGCAGGAGGAACAGACATTGACATGGAAATAGACTTCTTGAATTTTTTTGTACATGATATGGAAACAAATGATGCAGAGATACCTGACTCAGTACCAGATGTATATAATCAATGTACAGGTATTGTAGTATCCAATGCTCAAGAGACCATCTTGCCAGAAGTTCTGCCTGGAAGGGTCTACTTTATAAAATCTAAAGTGAATTTAGCTTCTTTGCTGAAAATCTTTGGATCTTACATTCATTTATGCGTCTCCTTCCCCACTCCATCATCAAGAGAAATTATATGCTACACTTCCCCTGTAAGCTCAGAAGTATTAGATACTGTAAAGAAAAGTTTGATAGTTCCTCCAGAAGTATTGTATGTACAGAGATCTAGCCCTCCTGGGCCATCCTATATCATGGATTATAGTCCCCTCCTTAATCTGGATGATCTAATAAATCAGGACATTGCTATGGAAGCAGAAGCAGCTCATATTGAAGTTGTTCCCACTTCAATAGTAAAGAAATCCCCAAGGATATACTAAAACAGATAGATGATGTTGGGTACATTGGAAAATGTGTACCTGATTTGAAGAAGTCCAACTTAGCTCAAAGATATACATCAAGGTGTATTTGATGTTGTTTTAAGTTGACATGTGCAGGTGAAGAAGTATTAAAGAATGCAGAAAAATATTCTAAGACCATGTCTTGACACCTGAAGAAACAGTGTCGACACTTCAGAATATTTGTGTCGACACTTGACGGAAGCTGTGTTGACACAGAGAAAGATAGTCGACACAGAGAAAGATAGTCGACCTCGACACAGAAGGAGATAGTCGACCACATTAATGTCGACACTGAGAAGCAGCGTCGACTCACAAAAAGATAGTCGACCACATTTGTGTCGACACTGGGAGGCTGTGTCGACACAATGAGACAAAGTCAACACACATTGGCAGAAGTCGACAATACTTGTGTCGACACCAGAAGACTAAGTCGACACATTTTGGCAGAGTCGACAATTGTTGTGTCGACACCTGAAGGCAGTGTCGACACATACTGAGTTCTGAATCTACAACAACTATGTCGACACACAGGACTTGTGTCAACACACTGCAGAGTCAAGACCAAGTTATTTTCTGAAGAAGCTGTGTCGACTTAAAGGGCAAACTTGTCGACATCTTCAAAGACTGTGTCGACACCAAAGTCACTTGTGTCGACACATATAGATAGTTGGTCTCGACACTTTCTGACAGACTGTCTCGACACTTTGCTATCCAAGACTAAGGCACAGGATTTGTTTAAAGACTTGACAGTTGTGGGTTGCAGCCAGTTAACTGATGCTGTCAGACTTGTCAGAAAACAGTTAGAAATCGGATCAGCCGGTTAACATAAAGAAGGTCTATAAATAGACAGATTCAGAAGGAAGTGAAAAAGAGAAAGGGTGCATAAAGTGAAGAAGGATTACAATCCAATTGAAGTATCAATTCAAGAAAGTGCTAGGCACTAAAGAAGATCTTCATCAGAAGATCTAAGAAGATGATCTCAGGATCGATTTAAGAATAGTTCTAATAAGAATTCAGAAGTATCATCAAAGGTGTTGGATAGAGAGGGATCCACCCATTTTGAAGAAGAAGAAGAAGGAAGCCGTCAGTGGTTTCTCAAGAAGCTGTTTGGAAATCAACTCAGCTAAGTTCAGATTCAAGAAGCTTTGAAGAAAGCTCAGATTCAGTTGATTTCATCAGCTGATCAAGAATTGTCTTGTCCTCTTCTCTCTCAACAAAGGCAAGACATTAAAACTTCTTTTCTAAATTTCTGTAGGATCTGTTTTACATAGATCTGAGTTGTAAGCCTGTGATATAAAGGCTGAGTGTAGGAGAGTTGATCTCTGAGTGGTAGGGCTGTTTGCCTGAGTGTAGGAGAAGGTTCTTCTCTGAGTTGTAGGCCTTGTGGCAATGCTGAAGTAGGGCTGTTGTGCCTGAGGTGTAGGAACCATTCTGGGTTCTGAGTTGTAGGAACCTATCCAGGTTCTGAGCTGTAGGATCTGCATATCTGAGAATAGTGGAAGTTTGGCCGAATCTAGCATACTGCTAGATAGGTGAAGGGGGAAAGTGGATGTACCCAAACCTGTGGGAACCACTATAAAACATTGTGCAATCTGTGATGATTAAATTTCTGTGATTGCTGTGCTGGATGTTTTAATTCTGTAATTGAATTCTGCCTAAAAGTATAAACAAGCAATTAGAACCTATTCACCCCCCCCCCCCTCTAGGTGTTTAGGTTGTCTTGAAAGTAAAACTATCAAGTGGTATCAGAGGGAGGTTCCTCAAAAAGGACTTAACAGTCTGAGGTAGATCTGAAAGGCAGAATCAAGATTCAAGAAGATGGGTTCTGGAGAAAATCACAAAGAGTTAGGGTCAATGAAGTTACCCATCTGCAGGAAGGAAATCATTGGAATTTGGAAAGAAAGAGTCAGATTGTTCATGGAAGCATCTGACACAAGAATATACATCACAGTTCAGGAAGGACCCTTCATTCCAATGAAGGTATCAGTTCTTGATGCTAATATTCAAACTCCAAAGAGTTATTCTGAAATGACCAAGGATGAAATCATTTTGGCAACCATGGACAAGAGAGCTCAGAATATTATTGTGAGTGCCATAGATGATTCTACATTTCAGAATCTGATTCACTGCAAGACCTCCAAAGAAATGTGGGACACCTTGATTGTCTACATGGAGGGATCTGAAGAAGTAAGACAGGATAGGAAGTCTATGCTCAACCAGGAATATGAAAGTTTTAGACAAGGAAAAACTGATAGCATAACTGAATGCTATAAGAAATTCTATAGAATTGTGAATGATTTGATGTCCTATGGAAGAGTCTTCAGTACCTATGAACTGAATGACAAATTCTTAAGATCCTTAACAAAGGATTGGGACACAAAGATCTGTGCAATAAGAGAAGTGGCTAAATTGGCAGAGATCTCTCCTCCCACCTTGTTTGGAAAGCTGCTATCCTATGAAATGCAACTTATGGTGAGGAAGGAGGAGGAAAAGAATTCAAGAGGAGAGCATAGAGAAAAGACTGTGGCATTCAATGCAGAAGCCATCAGAAAGAATAGGAGGATATCACCATCCCCTCCTAAGGAAATTACAGAAGTTAGTTCTGAAAATTCAGATAATCAGGATTCAGAAAGCTGTAATTCAGATACAGACTTTGCTGTATTCACAAGGCAATTCCAGAGGTTCTTGAAGAAGAAGCAGTGGAAGTCTAAGCCATCCACTTCACAGCAAGTTGATGACTATTATCAGAAGAAAAAGTCATCAAGGAAAGAAAAGAGCAGATCAAAGCCCAGCAAGGCTACTACTTCAAAGATTGTCTGCTATTGTTGCAATAGACCTGGACATGTAGTGGCTGACTGTCCTGATACGAGAAAGGAGTCTTCAGACAAGAAGAAGACTCATAAAAAGGGCAAGAAGGAGAAATCTTTTGTTGCAAAGAAGGATAAGAGCCTAACAGATCAGTCAACTTCAGAGTCAGAATCTGAAGCAGAAGCATATATTGGACTATATGCTGCATCTGAAGAAGAGGAGTTTCTGCAGTTACTAGACTCCATCTATGATCAAGAGGATCATCAGTGCATGGGACTGATGGCAGGATCAGAAGAGGACATATGCCAGAATCAGTCTGGTCCTAATAAAGTACAATGTCCTTCTATGAAATCTGTTTGTAGTACAAGTACAGAATCAGCTACATCTGCATCAAGTGATGTAGATGCATCTGAATCTGAAAGAGATGTCTATCAATTGATAGATAAGTATGGGGACTTGTTGCAGGCCCTTAAGAAAAGCAAGAACCTGGTTAAATCTCAGGCTCATAAAAATGCTAAACTAAGGGTAGCTGCAACTGAGTTAGAGAAAGTAATTGATCAAAAGTTAAATGAAATTGCCAAGCTGAAGAATATAACTATTATTCAGATGGGCACAGTTAATTATACCAATGATCAAGTGAAGAGTCTGGAAGCCAGACTAAGAATTGAAAAAGATTTAGTGGCTAGTTACTCTAAGCCAAAGTCTATCTTACCCTTGATAGATGAATTTGTGAATCAAAAGGGTAAGGCAGGATTAGGATTCAAAGGTAACTCCAGGGCTGGCCGATTCAAGAGGAAAGGCAAAGCTCTTGTCAAGCCACTGAACTTTTCAGTCCCTATTAAGTTTAGAAAGGTGCAAGTGCCTTCTAACCAATATGATCATGAAAATATTCATGGTCATATTAAGACTAATGTTCTGAAAAACAAGGGTGTAAATGCCAATAGGCCTACCCATGTTCATAAACCCAATGGTTATAAAAAATCAGTGGGTGAAGCTGCTGCAGCACCAGCAATGGACAGAAATTCTTTTGTCAAGGATGTATCTAGAACTAGATACAATAGGTTTGAATGTTGGTGCTGTGGCAAGAGAGGCCATTTTGCACTAGACTGCTGGTACAATACAAGTGTTAGAAAGAACAATAGTTTACCTGTTAGAAGAGATAATGGTAGCTTTGTTTATGCTAACCTGAACCAAGGACCCAAGACTTGCTTGGGTTCTAAGGTGAATCCAAGTAGCCATGCCGCAATATGGTACTTGGATAGTGGTTATTCCAGGCACATGACTAGAACAAAGGGGCTGCTGAAGGAGTATTCATCTGTCAAAGATGGACCTAAAGTGATCTTTGGTGGATCTGAAAAAGGAGTCATCAAAGGGTTTGGTAAAATTTCTTCTAACCTAATTACTATCACCCAAGTGGCTTATGTAAAAGGTTTGAAACATAATCTAATAAGCATAAGCCAGCTGAGTGATTTAGGATATGACATTTCATTTGTTAAGGATGGATGTCATATCAAAAGGTCAAGTGATCAAGAGAACATTTTGACTGGGTATAGGAAGAGAAATGTATATTGTCTTAATATTGTATGTGAGAATAAGGCTTCTCCCATCTGTCTTGTAGCTGTTGACAATGCTTCTCATTGTGTTAAGTGGCACAAGAGATTGGTTCATCTTAACTACAAGACAATTGGCCAACTCTTTAGCAAAGAGTTAGTGAGGAATGGTCCTCAAGTTAAGTGTATAAAGGAAGGGATATGCTCAGCTTGTCGAAAGGGCAAGCAGACAAAATCCTCCTTTCAAAGCCTTGAAAACAAGGATTCTGTGAGGTGCTTATACCTCTTGCATATGGATCTTTTTGGTCCTATGCCAGTTCATAGTCTAGGTAGGAAGGTCTACACTTTTGTGGTTGTAGATGACTATTCTAGATTTACATGGGTGTTCTTTCTGAGACAAAAATCTGAAACCCCAAGTGTCTTACTTAATTTTGTGAAGCAAATTCAGAATGAACTGAATAGTACAGTGGTCAAAATCAGAAGTGACCATGGTACTGAGTTTCAATCTGAAAGCATGACAAAGTTATGTGAAGACTTTGGGATTTTCCAAGAGTTCTCTTCACCTAGAACACCTCAGCAAAATGGAATTGCTGAAAGAAAGAATAGAACATTAATTGAAGCTGGTCGAACTCTATTGAGTGACACCTCTCTACCAGAATATTTCTGGGCTGAGGCAGTAAACATTGCTTGTCATGTGATCAATAGGGCTTCTATCACCAAGAGCCACAAAAAGACTCCCTATGAGATTATGAAAGGTAGAAAACCAAATCTATCCTACTTCAGGATCTTTGGTTGCAAATGCTATATACTTAACAATGGTAAGTCATATTTGACTAAGTTTGCTGCCAAATCCCAGGATGGGATATTTGTTGGGTACAGCACAAATAGTAAGGCCTATAGAATCTTTAACTTGACTACTCAAGTTGTTGAAGAATCTGTGCATGTTGTGTTTGATGAAACAAGATTAATCAACTGTGAGTTGTCTTGTAGATCAAATGACTCAACAGGTATAAGCAAAAGAATGGACAAGCTCTCCATTGCTGAAGCCTCAAGGGAAGATGGAGCATTGGAAAATGAAGGCTATTGTCCAGGGGGAGTACAAGACACAATAGAAGATGAAGAAAACCAAGAGGTTCAGCATAATGAAGGAGCTGGAGATGTTCAACCAGAAGGGAATCTTCCTCCAGCAACAAGACATTTAAGAGACCATCCAGCTGATCAGATAATAGGTGATCCAAGACAGGGAGTGCAGACTAGAAGAAGAAGTCAAAGCACAGTTCTGCATTCAAGTTTCCTATCATAAATGGAGCCTAAGAAGTTTGAAGAAGCTATCCAAGACCAGCACTAGATTGATGCTATGCAAGAGGAGCTGAATCAATTCAGAATGTGCAATGTCTGGGAGCTTGTTCCTAAACCAAGAGGCCACAATATAATTGGGACAAAATGGATCTATAGGAACAAGTTGGATGAGAGTGGAGTAATAGTGAAAAATAAAGCAAGATTGGTTGCTAAAGGATACAGGCAGGAAGAAGGGATTGACTTTGATCAAACCTTTGCCCTAGTAGCAAGGCTGGAGGCAATCAGAATGTTCCTTGCCTATGCAGCCTATCAAGACTTCAAAGTATACCAGATGGATGTGAGACAGCATTTCTGAATGGTGATCTTAAAGAAGAAGTATATGTAGAGCAGCCATCAGGTTTTGTAGATCCTCTTAAACCTGATTATGTTTATAAGCTTAAAAAAGCTTTGTATGGGTTAAAGCAAGCCCCAAGGGCTTGGTATGAAACCCTGTCTACTTTCCTTATTGAGAATAAATTCTCAAGAGGAAAAATAGACAAAACTCTATTCCTTAGGGAATCCAAAGGCAAGATCATCTTAGTTCAGATCTATGTTGATGACATAATCTTTGGATCTATTGAAAACAACCTTTGTAAAAAGTTTGCCAAACTTATGCAAGGAAAGTTTGAGATGAGCAGTATGGGGGAACTTAAGTTCTTCTTGGGACTCCAAGTAAGACAGACTGATGATGGCTTGTCCATATCCCAGTCAAAGTTCACCAAAGAATTAATTAAGAAGTATGGTATGGAGTCATCCTCCATCATGAGAACTCCTATGGGAACAAGTATGCCTATATGCAAAGATGATGCAGGTAAACCTGTTGATGAGACTTTGTATAGAGGAATAGTTGGTTCTCTACTATATCTCACTGCTAGTAGACCAGATATTATGTATGCTACATGTGTCTGTGCTAGGTACCAAGCCTGCCCTAAAGAGTCTCATTATACTGTAGTCAAAAGGATTCTGAGATATCTTAAGGGCACACCTAATCTAGGCCTTTGGTACCCTAGGAATAGAGATTTTCTACTAACAGGTTATTCAGATGCAGATTTTGCAGGCTGTAGAGAGGATAGGAAGAGTACTACAGGTACTTGTCAATTCCTGGGAGGAAGACTGATTTCATGGAGTAGTAAGAAGCAGACCAGTGTGGCAATATCCACAGCTGAGTCAGAGTATGTTGCTGCTGGAAGCTGCTGTGCACAGCTATTATGGATGCAGCATCAGCTTAAAGATTATGGTATTCAAGTAAGTAGAACACCTCTTTTGTGTGATTCTAAGAGTGCAATTTCTATTGCTAATAATCCAGTTTCTCATAGTAGAACTAAGCATATAAAAATTAAATGCTATTTTCTTAGAGAACATATAGAAAAAGAAGACATCTCATTGGAATTTGTAAAAACAGATTATCAAATTACAGATGTATTTACTAAGCCACTAGATGAAACCAAATTCAATAAATTTAAAATTGAATTAGGCATGTTAACCATTGATTAGTGTATTAACAAAATCATCATGAATGGTATTGAAGTAGTATCAAGTACTTTGAAGTACTTTCAAGTTGTTTTGAACAACAGAAATTGGCCAAGTAAAATGGTGTCGACACATTCAGTGATAATATGTCGACTCAGTGAAGTAATGTCAACAAGTCAGAGATATTGTGTCGACACAGAGAATATGTGTCGACACTTAAGAATCAAATTGTCGACTTATCCAGGAATGTAGTGTCGACTTCATCAGAATAGTGGTGTCGACACTTACAGATTTTGTGTCGACACTTATACTAAGAGTCGACACAGAATTTCTGATGCTCTACTATATATCCCAGGTGTCGACATATCCACAAATTGGTGTCGACACATAGTAGACAGACTTGATGTCGAGACAATTGAAGCTTGTGTCAACACATTCCATCTGTGTCGACACTTATAGTCTGTTTTTGCCGACTTTTGATCTTCTTTCAATAGAAGGTATAAATAGGTCAAGAACTTAATCTGTCGACACGCTTACAAGGTTTTCAAGACTGAAACCCTGTGTCGGCATTCTCTCTCTCTTCTCTCAAGCTTTCTCAACTGATCAATGGCGCCGAAGATTGAAGACAACGTCAACGAAGGTTATGAGTTGGTACGGAATGCCTTTGCAGAAGCCCCAACAGATGTTCAACGGGTTATCACTCTTATTTCCGAATCCGGATTAGAGTTTTTAGTTTCTGAACCTTCTAAGATATGGAAGAATGAGGTGCATGAATTCTTTAACTCTGCATCAGTGGATTCAGATATTCTCAAGATAAAGTCCACTGTTCATGGGTCGACAGTGAAGATTACCCTAAGAAGTTTAAGGAAGATTCTCCAATTACCAATAATTGAGAATGAAGAAGAAGTCCCTGCTTCTAAGTCAAGGGAGGCTCTCCAATGGTGCGGATTGGATCCCACCCTGAAGATTGGAGCTGCTTTCAACAGGAAAGGGATGAATCAGCAAGGGAAATTTTTGTCTGAAGTAGTTGGCAAGGTGATTCTATGCAAACCAGGGGGACATGATAGGATTTCAGCCTATATGTTCTGCCTAATGACCAGAATTGTGTTTACAATTCCAACTGATTGGTCAGCTGTAATCTTTGAAAAGATCAAGGAAGGAATCAAGAAGCCAAATCTGGCTAGAATTATGAGTTTATATCCGACTGGAGTGATCCCTGAGGTAATGCAACAACTGCCAGGAACAAAGATCAATCACATGAGAAAGATGGACATGAGATTGTTTTCTAGGTGGGATAGGGTGCTGTCTAAGGATGTGCCTGATGAGAGCAGGCAGGACACCCCGGTGAAATCCCCTTCTCATGCTCAAGATACTGAGCAGCTTCAAGAAGAACTAGTGAGAAAGCAGGTTGAAGATCAGCCTGAATCTACTCCAGCCCAGCAAGAAACTATACCTGCACAGATGTAGGGGGAGCAAGCTCATTCTCCTGCCCAGAATGTATCTACTCCTGACCAGGTACAGTTGCAGGGGAAGCTGGTGTATTTTCCTACAAAAGACATTTCTAAAATTTCTATTTCTGCACAGGTGCAGGGGGAGCAAGTGTACTCACCTGCCCAGGACATTACCAATACTGAACAAGTACAGGGGGAGAAGATGTCTGACCCAGTGCAAGAGGCAGAACAAATTGATATCTCCAAAGATTTGAATATTGAAGATCTGAATGACACATCTTCTGTTCAAGCTCAGAAGGAATATACTCTAGATGAGTTATTTCCTAATGTTGATATTGCTACTGATAAAGTAGAAGAGGGGCAAGATATTGAGAAGGCCCTAGACATGGAGATAGAGCAAGAAGCTGAGATCGAGCAAGAGGTTGAGAAGGAGAAAGAAATTGAGGAGGAGTAAGTGGTGGAGGGGGAGTCTGTGCATGTTGAGGCTGAACAACATGGCACTGAGACAGATATTCCTCCTCCTCCTCAAGAAAGAGTTCAAATTGATAGTTCATTTGAATTTGAGACTGAAGAAGCCAGAATGGCTAAGAAGAGAAAACTTGTTGTCTTCAAGAGAAGGAGCAAAAGTTATAAGCAAGCTCTACAGACTACAACTCAACAATCCCATTCTGAATTTAATTATAACAAGTTTATGGTTGATTTGCAAGTTAAGTTGGATGAACATAGATTGGCTGTTGAAAAATATGTTGATGAGAGCAATAAGTCCCTTCAATTTGACTTGGCTCAAGATATAAAGTCAATTAGATTTGAAGTCAATATGCATAAGAAGGAGATGACAGATTGCTTCCATAAGGGAGGTAATGCTGTAGTATTCTTGGCAAAACAACAACATCAATTATTACAAAAGCAGATGATATAGCACTGAAGCAAGGCTATGTTCTTACAAATCAGATAAACATGAATGCCAATCTTGAAGACTCTCACAATGTGATTCTTAATGAGTTGAAAAAGACAACTGAAGGGTTGACTGAAGCAAGGGGAAAGGAGATGGAAGAATTTGATAAGAAACTTCAAAATGCTATTGAATCAGTTAAAACTGCTATCACTACCTCTCAAAAGGGCATATCTGACAAGCTTCAAAAGTTAAAATCATTTTTTAAAGAGGGTGTGAATTATCTGGATGGCCAGATCAGATTTCAGAAGGAAGATCAAAGAGATCATATTACCAGAGAAGTCATAAAGGGGGAGAGGTTGTTAGTTCATGCTGGCTCAGAGCACACCAAATGGGTGACAAATAGTATTCGAGCCACATTGGGATATCCACTTTTGTGTGATGATGCTATGGTGGTTGAGTCAGGCATTCAAACAGGTCTACTTGAAGGCAATCAACCTGAGATTGCCCAAGTCATTTACCCTCCTATAGATTTTGATATGATTGATCAGCAAGTTCAGGATATGTATAGTCCTCCAAAGGAGGTTACCAAGGTTATTATTGAAAAAGTTGATAAGCCTGATGCCAACTTGAAAGAACAACAAGATGCTCTACTATCCAAGAAAAGATTTAGAGAGCAGGCTGAACTTAAGCCAGATTTTGAGCAGTGGAGCCCTACTTCAAGAAATATTATACTCACTGCATGGAAGGCTGTAAAATACCATGTTCATGAAAGAGGAAAGTGGTATAATGAAATGAAATGGCAAAAGCATGAAGCTAGGCAAGAGGCAATAGTACAGTTCAGAAGAAAAGCCAAGCTGGGTAGGCTGCCACCAGATGCTCAGGACCCGAGCAAGTACTTTCCAAAGCCATATCATTACTTTGAAAGGCAAAGGCTCAAGAAAGAAGCACAGAAGAAGGCTGATCAAAAAGGCAAGAAGCCAGCTGAAGTTGCTGAAGCTCCTGTGAAGGCTCAAATCCAATCTGGCAAAGGGATTGTCATAAGAGAGCCTGATCAGTCTTAATTTTAAGTTCTTTCAAAAGTATTTTGTAATGTTTTGATTAAATCATTCAATGTAAAAATCTGTAATCAAACATTACTAAGTTATAAACAAAATATTGTTTGGAATCATATAATGTTCACTCTGTGATGGATTGTTCATATTTTGTTTTTATTAAGTATTCCTGTTATGTCATATATCATCATATTATACTTTTTATAAATGGTGTATATCATTGACTTTAAGGGTTATGACTTCTCCAAATAGGGGGAGATTGTTGGGTACATTGGAAAATGTGTACCTGATTTGAAGAAGTACAACTTAGCTCAATGATATACATCAAGGTGTATTTGATGTTGTTTTAAGTTGACATGTGCAGGTGAAGAAGTATTAAAGAATGCAGAAAAATATTCTAAGTCCATGTGTCGACACCTGAAGAAACAGTGTCGACACTTCAAAATATTTGTGTCGACACTTGACGGAAGCTGTGTCGACACAGAGAAAGATAGTCGACACAGAGAAAGATAGTCGACCTCGACACAGAAGGAGATAGTCGACCACATTAATGTCGACACTGAGAAGCAGCATCGACTCACAAAAAGATAGTCAACCACATTTGTGGCGATACTGGGAGGCTGTGTCGACACAATGAGACAGAGTCAACACACATTGGCAGAAGTCGACAATACTTGTGTCGACACCAGAAGACTAAGTCGACACATTTTGGCAGAGTCGACAATTGCTGTGTCGACACCTGAAGGCAGTTTCGACACATACAGAGTTCTGAATCTACAACAACTGTGTCGACACACAGGACTTGTGTCGACACACTGCAGAGTCAAGACCAAGTTATTTTCTGAAGAAGCTGTGTCGACTTAAAGGGCAAACTTGTCGACATCTTCAAAGACTGTGTCGACACCAAAGTCACTTGTGTCGACACATATAGACAGTTGGTATCGACACTTTCTGACAGACTGTCTCGACACTTTGCTGTCCAAGACTAAGGCACAGGATTTGTTTAAAGACTTGACAGCTGTGGGTTGCAGCCAGTTAACTGATGCTGTCAGACTTGTCAGAAAATAGTTAGAAATCGGATCAGCCGGTTAACATAAAGAAGGTCTATAAATAGACAGATTCAGAAGGAAGTGAAAAAGAGAAAGGGTGCATAAAGTGAAGAAGGATTACAATCCAATTGAAGTATCAATTCAAGAAAGTGTTAGGCACTAAAGAAGATCTTCATCAGAAGATCTAAGAAGACGATCTCAGGATCGATCTAAGAATAGTTCTAACAAGAATTCAGAAGTATCATCAAAGGTGTTGGATAGAGAGGGATCCACCCATTTTGAAGAAGAAGAAGGAAGCCGTCAGTGGTTTCTCAAGAAGCTGTTTGGAAATCAACTCAGCTAAGTTCAGATTCAAGAAGCTTTGAAGAAAGCTCAGATTCAGTTTATTTCATCAGCTGATCAAGAATTGTCTTGTCCTCTTCTCTCTCAACAAAGGCAAGACATTAAAACTTCTTTTCTAAATTTCTGTAGGATCTGTTTTACACAGCTCTGAGTTGTAAGCCTATGATATAAAGGCTGAGTGTAGGAGAGTTGATCTCTGTGTGGTAGGGTTGTTTGTCTGAGTGTAGGAGAAGGTTCTTCTCTGAGTTGTAGGCCTTGTGGCAAGGCTGAGGTAGGGCTGTTGTGCCTGAGGTGTAGGAACCATTCTAGGTTCTGAGTTGTAGGAACCTATCCAGGTTCTGAGCTGTAGGATTTGCAGATCTGAGAATAGTGGAAGTTTGGCCGAATCTAGCATACTGCTAGATAGGTGAAGGGGGGAAAGTGGATGTACCCAAACCTTGGGGAACCACTATAAAACATTGTGCAATCTGTGATGATTAAATTTCTGTGATTGCTGTACTGGATGTTTTAATTCTGTAATTGAATTCTGCCTAGAAGTATAAACAAGTAATTAGAACATATTCACCCCCCCCCTCTAGGTGTTTAGGTTGTTTTGAAAGTAAAACTATCAGATGACGTGTATGACCACCCTCAGTCTTTTTATGATGATGAGGATGATGACTCTAATGAAGATCCTAAGAGGAAGAAAATCTCAAAAAAAAGAAAAGCTCCTCCTCCTGCTCTAAAAATAAATCCAACAAATGACACTCCCTATTACATTCTTCACAATGTAACTCCTTATAAGGGTATGCCAGCTTGGATGTTGTTATCCAAAAATGAGCAAAAGAACAGAAAGAAAAGCAGAAAGTATTCTCCTCCACCACAAAAGTTTGAAAGGGATAAACCTCCTCCTCCTCCTCCAACTACAGGTGCCTCAGGAACCATATCTCAAAGCTCAGGTGCTTCTTCCAAGCCTACTCTTACCAAAACCTATCAGAGGCAAGGAAGACCAACTCAATCTTCTAGAGGTAGTCAGCACCAATATAGACATCAGTCATCTTCTAGAAGTTCATTAAAAGCTCAGTAGTCTGCTCCCCTGCCAACATTCTCTCCTCCTCCATCTCCTGACAAAGCTAACAGCCGTGAAGGACCTCCAATTCAAGCCTATGATCCTGAAACTAGTCCAACCAACAGAATGGCTAGATTCAAAGAATCTGTGGCTCTATCTCAGATCAGGCAAGCTAGAGAAAAGGTCAAGATTCCTCTCAGTTCTCAACTATGTCAAGCTACAGGAATAAAGAGTTTGAAAGATATCAAGTGGGAAAATTGTTTAATGTGTATGAATACATGAATCTACATCCTGAAGCTATTGTTCCAAGAACCACCTCTCAAAAAACTCTTGGGGATGCTGACATGACCATGACTCTGAGACAAGCTCAAGATCCAAACAGGATAATCAAATTTGCTAAGTCTTCTGATTCTCACAAGAACATTTAGATTGTTTATTTTTTGTTGTAAACAATTTGAGTTCATAGCTTTATAAAGGTACTGATAGCTTATTTATTCTATAAGTTATCTCAATTTTATGCTATGTTTACTTCATTTTGTATTATGGTCTCTATATGTTTTTGTTTGAAGTAACCTCACCCAAATAAGGGGAGATTGTTGGAACCCCTAGGTGAATTGGGCTAGGTTATCTTCTTAGGTTGTGAACCATATTGTATAGAAGGGTCAAATGTTATGTGTTGTTAGAGTCTAGGCCATGTCCTTAAAGTCAACAACAGAAAGGACCAGCCTCCAACACTGCTAGAGACTCAAGACTTAGAAGATTCAAGACTTAATAAAAAGGTGATCTGCGTTCATCGAACTCCGGTCGACGATCGTCGTGCTCAGCTCGACTAACCCATAGACAATTCTCTGAGCTCAGCTCGACGATCTCTGAACAAAGTGATAACTCCTCTGTCAAACTTCAGTCGATGAACTAAGAAAATCAGGTCGACAAACTTTGTCCTCCGTTTGACTAACACTTCAGCTCTCAGAGCCAAAGATCTCTCAGCGCCAAAATTTACTCAGCGCCACAGTTCATTCAAAGCTAAAGTTTACTCAAAGCCAAAGTTTACTCAGAGCCAAAGTTCACTAAATGCTCTCAACGCTATCAATGACTCAACACTCTTAAACGACTCAACTCCAGAATGGTGATCAAACACTCAAAGCCAGAGGACATCTCACTCAATGCCATATCAATACTTCAACACTCAACATCAGAAAATATTCTAAGTCCAGACTGCAGACTCAGCTCGACGATCTTGGATCTCAGCTCAACGAACAGACATTCTCAGGTCGACAAAAGCTGATCAGAGGTCGACGATATCACAGGTCGACGAAAGCCATTCTGAGGTCGACGAAAGCTGTTCTCAGGTCGACGAAAACTGTAAGGCATATTGTCATTTATTCTTTCTTTTTCTATCTCCTTATTTTATACTATTATAGGCTGTTAATTCCCTGGATAATCAATGCTCTTATATCCTTTGAATCGAGCCATTACTGGCAGTATTGATTACAAATATCCTTCATGGAATTAACTACTTATATCTCAGGACAGACATAGAATAGAATATTTGATAGCATACTTGCCGTTTTCATTTCCGAGATTCCGGCTAAGCATTTATTGCAGGTTTTTGAATTCGACCAAGTTGCAGTTATCATTCGAGGATCTTTGAGTGAAGATCACAGAACTAAGAAAAATAGAGAAGAAAAGAGATACATAAAAACTTGTGTGCTATCAACAAGAAAGTCACAAGAAATGCATACAGACAAGAAAAGTGCAGTGAAAACATCTCTCAGAAAATCTACTGCTCTCAAGAGAAGAAGAAGGAACAACAATCACCATCAAGGGTCCTTCCTTTCTCTCTTTGTTTTCAGGGATCTCAAGTGACAAGTTATTCAAATTAGTCAAGGATCTCTGAAGAGCTAAAAGGCCTACTCACCCTTTTGCAAAGCTTCCACTCTTGAACCAGTCAAGATCTCAGGGGGAGCTTTGACAACAACACAAATCCACTTAGTCTTCTCATTTTGATTTGAGAAAAGAAGACTTCCATCAACCTCTCTTCCCACCTCTATACAGGGTTTTAATTCCCTTCAAAATTATTCCTAGTTGCAAGTCTCCTTACCAAAAGAGTTGAAGTTTGGTTTTTGAGCACCTGATCAAAAGCTCATTGGTGGCAGTCACCTAATAAAAACCTGTAGTGGATTCCTACCTAGGGTGGTAGAAGAGTGGATGTACCCAAGTTTGGGGAAGCACTATAAAATTCTTGTGTTGTCTGTGTGGCTGTGTTGTTTTTTCCTTTGTACTTGTGCTGTGATTTTTTTTTATAGCTTAGTTATCTCTCTCTTGTTTATCTACTGCACTTGTGCACCTATACACTTATACTATAGTAACATATTTTATTAAAGATCTTTTATTTCAGTAACACTTAAAAGATTTCAATAGCTCTATTCCCCCCCCCCCCCTCTAGAGTTTTTAAGAGCTTACCCTATCTTTCAGACTACTAGCCTGGGAGCTGGTTGCAGCGGCTCAGTAGAAGAATTAGGGATAGTAAAGGAGTCAGAAAGAGAAGAATCAGAAATAGGAGGAGAAGAAAGTAGGGCGGGCTCCAGAAGAGGTGCTGATACATCGGGATAAGAAGAAGAATCATTAGAAGAAGGAAGAAGAGAGGGAGAAGAAAAGAATGGAGCATTCTCAAAGAAAGTGACATCGACCGACACATACTGTCTCCAAAGAATAGGATCAAAATAGTGATACCCTTTCTGTGTCGGACAATATCCCAAAAAGATACACTTGACAGAACGAGGAGAGAGTTTTTCACATCCGGAAGCAGTAGAGTGGAAAAACACGGTGCATCCAAAAATACAAGGAGGTAACGGAAATAGTATCTTGTTAACCCAGAATCCGCGACTAGTTCGCATGAACTTTCCAAACCGGGCGGCCTGGTTGTCTAACCGCCTCTCTCAGTATGCTAGTTTGTCCTCGATGAAGCCGGGCGGCCTCGCTTCATGGTCACCACCAGAAGGAGCCCAGATCAGCCCGTCCAGAGGCTGAGCCTCGCAGCTCGTCAGAGGAAGACCGCAAGGCCGTGTGGCCTTCCCCCTTTCCTCTTTATACTTGCTTCCTGTCACCTCTGCCTGGTTCTCCCGTACACCAGGCAGGAGGTTATCTTAGCCCTGCCTGTTTGGGCAGTCCCCCAAGCCTATAAATAGCGTGCGGCACCACTCCCCAAGACATGCAGACTCGAGTCTAGGAGCACGCTTGTTAAGAGTTGCGGCCTCGAGCCTAGTGCCTTGCGGCTTGTTGTTCGGCCGGCTTCTCTTTTCTCCTTTCTTTCCTCTCAAAGTGTAACCGCTTCATCTTTTATAAAAGGAAAGCCCGCCGCAGGAGAGGCATTTAGGCCGCGATGGGCGAAGTGTGGTGTCGCTGCTTCTTGCGCCTTGCTTTGATTTCTGCTCTAACCACTAGTAACCGGCTACCCAACAGTCCCTCCTCTTTTTCTCCTCATCCCCCGTGAGATTTAAAACCCATTTACTGGAGGGCGCATTTCGTGCATCAACAGTTAACACGCGACCTTCAGATCTCGAGTAGTCGATGAAATCAACGGACTAGTGGCATAAGACTGCTCTAGCCGCTAGTACTTGGTGGCTAGTCAAGCAAACCGCAGCATCGCCGGCTCTTGCTTTCAATCCGGCACCAGCCTACCTCTACCCGCAAACTTTCCCGCCGCTCCCCTCACCGGCTTGTCCTACCATCAATCCGCCCATTCAAGCTGGAGCAATTCGACGGTTTCTAAGTTTTGTTTGACTAATTTCTTCTGTGCAGGATGGATTTACCAAAGGAACAAGATGACTCTAACTCCCTATCTACTACGACGGATCTTGTGGAGAGACAAGATAGCTCTCATCTTAGTGGCAGAACACTTGATAGTAGAAATGAATGTTCTGCCAATCATGTTGATCACGTGTCGCTTTCCGCTCCAAAAAGGACCTTCGAACATCCTTGTGGAATTCGCAAACCAAGCACTATCTATTATCGAAATCAAGGTTATGAAAACCAAGTCTTTCCTTTTAAAGAAGAAGAAGACGTCCCTTCTCCATTCATCAACCAGATTCGTTGGGAAGTTGTCGTTGATGATTTCAGAGTACCACATTTGCCCGAATATTCTGGAGGTGATGATCCAGTTTCTCATCTACAAGCGTTTGAATCGACTGTTTCGCTAAGGATAGTCTCAGACCGAATCAAATGTAAACTTCTCCTTATTTCTTTTGGTAATCTCGCTAGAGAGTGGTTCTATAGTCTACCATCTCGGTCTATCGTTAGTTTCAAAGATTTTCGAAGGCAATTCCTGTCAAGGTTTACTACTTATAGGAAGCGAAAAAGAGACGTAGGGGACCACTTTCTAATGAAGCAGAGAGATGATGAGTCTAATCCTGACTTTGTCAATCGCTTCCAAGCAGAAATTCTGGATGTTATCAATGTTCATCAAGATTATTATCGGTATGCTTTTGTGAACGCTCTTCGAGAAGGCCCTCTAAAGTTTAAGCTCACTATGAAAGACCCAAAAACTTACGGAGATCTTACTGAGGTTGTTAATAAGTTCTTAATGGGTGATGAAGCAAATAAAGACTACATCGTGCTTTTAAATCAAAAATTTATGCAGCCGCAAGAGAATTCTTGTGATCAACGGCTTTGTTCTTCGCAAAATATTTCACAATTCAGAAGTTACGAGTCTCCTCACCCTCAGAACGTTCCTGTAGAACCTCTTCAGCTGTATGAGATATCTGGATTTGCAGAAGCACATCCTATCGAACCTTTCGGTCCGAAAATTCTAAAGCCTGAAAAGTGTTCAGATAAGTATGCCAAGTTTAAGATATCTATGGAAGATCTTCTGGAAGTCCTTCAAAGGATGCCAGAGTTTAAAAAGCCTCGGCACATGAAATCTAAGGTTAAATATCGGCATGAAGAACTTTTCTGCTAATTTCATAAAGATATAGGCCATCTAACGGAAGATTTTATGGCCCTTCAAAAACTTGCTGATCAATTTGCAAAGGCTGGGAAATTGCAAGATTATGTCATGCAGTGCCCTCTAACACCTTCTTCTCTAGCGAAATCAATAGTACAAGTAAAGCTTTGGTTTTCCACAAAATAAGTGTATTTTAGTTTGGAATAATGGAGCAATTTATATGCCATCTGATCAAATCCCAAATACATATCCTTTTACTACATCCTTCAGTACAAACAAGCATTCATATGCAATTTAAATCTTATATTTTAGTTTTGCTAACATCCATTCGTATGGATACAAAGTGCCTTTTGACAAAGGTAATATTTATATATCGTGCTAAGTTCTCAAGCCCTCCACATCCCGCTTGACACCAGTTATAGATGTGTAGTGGCATTTCCGCTTGACATCAGTCGCAGATATTACATACATATCCCGTTGGACTACAGTCGCAGATATTACATACATATCCCGTTGGACTACAGTCGTAGATATTACGTACTTATCCTGCTTGACATCAGTCATAGATATTACGTACTTATCCCGCTCAACTATAGTCGCATATATTATATACTTATCCCGCTCGACATCGGTCGCGGATATTGAACTTTAGCCCTGGTTATGTGGTCTTTGTGTGCAAAGCAATGCCTCGAGCACCTGCCCACGTCGTCACATAAGTTTGTAGCTCCTCCTATTTTTGCAGGTTAGCGTGAGCTTTTCCTCCATCTTACAGTTTTAAGATCTTCTCTAGCTGATTTATATCATGCATTCCGCAGACCGCGCGGTTAGGTATTCTGGTTTGATCTATTCGGCTTATGGAGGCTTATCTGCCGGTTTATCAATAATATAGTCAGGGATTCGGCTGACCTTGATTATGTCAACCAGTTCTCGGCCTGAGTCCACCGGTTTATGGCATACAGAAATATCTCCGGCCACCGGCCTGAATATTGTACAAGAAGCCGCAAGTTGTTTATCACAACCATTAAGTGAAAATATCATATTGGGAATGCAGCCTGCATCAGTATTCGGCCAAGCCGCAAATATCGGTTGTCTTTGAAGACCCAAAACGGCTAATGTGATTAGTCATGTGGCTTCTTAATATTCGGTCTATATGTTTAGGCATACCGCATGTTAATTATATCAACTCGTTCCCTCGCTATAAAAGTGTGGTCTACACGGCGGTTTCGAATATGTATTATCCATTATATATATCTGGCTTATTAGCGGTTAAGTCTGCCAAACCGTTCAGTTTGTAGTTTAATATCAACAGAATTCTAATCTTCCTTATTGATAAATACAATCGGTTTACATAATGGTTGTATTATCTGTTAAATCGAAGGCAGACCGCTCCGACTATAAGGACAAGTAAGAAGTCTTAAGTCGCGCGGATAGACACGTACAAAAGAAGATTAAGTTGTACGAATAGGCAAGTAAGTAAAAATTGCAATACAAAAGGTACGCATAAAAGGTAAAAATATTTTCATTCCCCTTTCAAAAAAGATTACAACTCTTAGACCGCGCGGTTTACAAAATGATACTGCCGGTTCTCAAAAAAGAGAGAAAATTATTACAAGTAAAATTATCCTAACTGTCCGGCTTAAGCTTCTTAGTTGGAGGAGTGCTGGAGTCTCCTTCACCGTCGATGTCAACCTTAGATGGCGAGTAATCGCCGCTGTCAGATTAGGAGGAGCTGCGCGAACTGCTCGTCTTCTCAGTCTCAGATTTTTCAGACTCAACCCGCGCGGTCTCGGAAGCTTGGCCGCTGGTTTTTGAAGAGGCACTCTTGAACTTGCTTCCTTGGTTGTACACCTCCTCATCTGCGTCCTCATCCTTGCCCTCTCCATCAGCCTTTTCCTTGCCTTTAACCGCTCGGTAAACCGCGACGACCTTCTTCTTCAAGGATGGAAATAGGTCGGCACAGGTAAAGTCAATGAATCCTGGGGCGAGGCCGTGAAGATCACGGAGGAGTTTAAGCGCTCTGTCGATCCCCATGACGAGTTGCGGGAAGACAGCATCCTGGAAGGCCGGGTTGTCTGGATCATGCATTTTCTACAAAGAACAAAAATGAAGAGGTCAGTCCGGGCAGCTTTACAAATGAAGCCGCAAACCTTAGGTAATATCTTACCGCATTCAGCTCCTTTAGCCGTGTATTTTCTCCTTCTTTCTCGGCGAGTCGCCGCTGCATTTCGGCGAGTTTTCGCTACATGTAACCTTCATTTGCGACTAGCCGCTTATGGGCCAGGCCCATGAAGTGGTTAGCCACGAAGCTTCGGGCGCTGACTTGCACGGCAAACCGCGAGAAGTCTTCTTCCGGGATCTTCTTTAGCGCCTTCAGGTTGCGCTTCCCGTACAAGGCCGCGCTGGAAGGAGAGGCGTGGCGGCTTATTTTCTTCCTCCCCCAGTGAGGGAGGGAGGTGGAAACCTGGATAGAATCTCCGTCCAGATTCCACAGCATGGTCGGGTTGCCGTGGAGATCCTTCAGGTCGCTGCCCATTCCTTGCAACGTGAAGTCGCTGGAGGAAGCGACTCTTCCTGCTCCTCCTCTTCAACCCGCGACTGGTTAACTCTTTTGGCCCTCTTCTCCCTATGAGTGAGGGTCAAACCGCCGGGATTCAGCGGCTTGTTCAGCGGGACCGCCACTACAGCTGCGCAACCAAGGAAAGTTGTCAGTTCATAAGTCGCGCGACTAACGTATTAGTACGCTTGAGTTAGTACTTTCTCTCTTGCGCTTGAATACCCTCCAAGGATGGGAGCAGCGGGAGATAGTGATTGACTTCAAGCCACTCACCCTTGAAGAAGTCATATATTTTCTTCTCCATACCGTCCAGCCCGCAGCTCCCGAAGGCGGCTTTATCGCGGACCTGCGGGTTGACCGGTAGAAGCCCCTGTTGTCCTTCGAAGATCGCATATCTCTCCGACCAACTCGGGATTTTGTTTGCCAAATTGACGACCTTTATCCCCCTACAGCAAAAGTACAGATGCCCGCAGAAAATTTTCATCCCGGAGTCCGGAATAGATCGGACGGAGAAGCACTCCCGAAACAACCTCGTGGAGATGTAGACTCTTTCCGACCTCAGGTAAGAGATGAAATAGAAGATGGCGGTGATGTAATTTGGTGTTAGTTGTCCGGCAACGACCCCATAATGATCACAGATCGCTACAGCTTCCATCAAGACGGGGAAGCGGAAGCCGCAGTCGAAGTGGTCTATGGGGTGGCGATTTGGTTTGCAATAGAAGTGTTAATTAGCTTATGCAGAAGAGGAAGCCGCGCGAGCAGCGGGCTTCCTTGCATGTACTTTTCCACAAAATTGTCCAGCTCAGCTTGGCTAAGTCGGCATTCTTTGTGGTCCGCAACGTGGAAGGAGGAAGCCGCATCAGTTCTGACCGATGTCGCCTTTTCAGACCGCATCGACTTTGCCTTAGCCCACATCTTTATTTTTCGTGCAGAAGTCTCCGGAATCACCTATATTTATAGAATTTCTGTGCAGCTAAAATCATCGATGTAAAGTCGCGGTTAAATGTCAAGCCGCGCGGCCTTATCCTGCAAAGTATAGAGACAACTATACATTCAAACCACAGTCTAGTTTGGCAGTTCGCGTGGCCAAGTTCCTACACTTAGAAAATTTCTGAAGTAGAGCAATATGACGACTCTAATTATTAAGCCGCATGAAGCCGCAGGCAAGTCAAAGTTACATAAAACAAATATAAAACAATTGTTCACAGAAATCAAGTTGTCCAATGTCCACAGTTTACAATTATTACAGAGCCAAATTAAAATTTTCAGGCTTGTTTGTCACCGCTCTCTGGAGCTTCTCTCCCAACCCGCACGACTTGGTTGCCAGCCTGTACCAGCTGAACATAAACCTGACTGATAATGTTATGGATGGAATGCAAAGTTTGGTGAACTCGCGAGGTATCGCGCTCCACGCGGGCGAATGGAACCACCGTTAGAATGCGACCCTCCAGGTCACCAGCAGCAGCGACCTGCCCAACCATCATAACCACTAGAGGACTTGAAGTCTCCCGAGAAGTCGGGCGGCTTTGCGGCCGCTTCCTTTCAGAAACCGTCTCAGCAGGCCACTGATCCCTGGCGGCCTCTGCTGGGCGGCTCCCTGTCTGTTCCCCCATCAAGTCGGATAATGTCCGCTCTTTCCCTCTCAATTCGCCCAGCCATCAACCGCAAAGCTTACAGGTCTAACTTTTCCTCTCTCTCCTGCTCCATGGAAGCCAGAACCTCCTGCATCTTCTTCTCAGTGGCTTCCGTTGCATACTGCCGTTCAGCTCTCTCCTGCTCTAGGGTGCCCGGCACCTCCTGTGTCCTTTTCTCAACGGACTCCAGTGCAGACCGCATTATTGCTTTCTCCTACTCCAGAGTGGCCAGCACATCCTGTGTCCTTTTCTCAGCGACCTCCAGCGCAGACCGCATTGTTACTTTCTCCTTCTACAGAGTGTCCAGCGCCTCCTATGTCCTTTTCTTGGCGGCCTCCATCGCAGACCGTATTGTTTCTCTCTCTTGCTCCAAGACGGCCAGCACATCTTGTGTCCTCTTTTCAGCAGCCTCGAGGGCAGACCGTTTCTCTTCTCTATAAAGCCGCCACTCTTCTTCCTTAGCCGAAGGGCCTCGCCATTCTCCCTTATCCTTTCCTGCTAGGCGGCGACTTCCTCCTGGAATTCGGCTGCCCTTTGGTCATGGATATTTGGCAGCAGTGGTGGCGGCAGTTGAGGTAAGAAGGTCGTCAGGTCGCCCGGCTTCATCGCGGTTTCAGGTGCACCTGCAGCGGATAAACAAGCGGTCAAATTCAGTCACATAATTGCCACCTTTTTAAAGGATCTCTGTAGGACGAGACCGCAGCTCTTGGTCATCTATCCTTCAATAGTCGTAGTGTCAAATCTAAACGCTGGTGGCCTGAATCGCTCAGAATTTATTTGCTTTAGCTTTTCTTTCCATAGCCGTGCGGTCTCTTATGCTTTGCTTTTCAGAGGAGCCGTGGTCAGGAAGAAGCTCGCTGGCGGATTGGAAATTGTGTCCGCTCCCTTATTCCGTGACCGTGACTTGTAGAATTTTACAATATGCTTAGCTTCTCCATGTTTGCCTTGTAGGAGAGAAAATGTGGTCACCTCCTGCTTCCCAGCGATTAGTTTCTTCATCTCCTCCATCTTTTCCCTAAGTTTTTGTTTTTCGGTTCCTTAAGAAACCGCAGCAGCCGGCTCGCCAGGCTTTCCCCCAATAACTTGAACATCGGGGAGATCAACCTCTTGTGAAACCACCGATGCCTTCAACAACCCGTCTCGCGTCTCTAGCGTCTCCATCTCCTTGAAGATGTCTCTCATGGTCTCGCTGGCCGCAAGCGTGTCTTCTGGCTCGTTCAGTTTGGAGGATGGAGTCTGCTGACTGTCGTGTACCTCTTTCTCCTGCGGTTTATGCTGCACGTTAGCCTTCCCGGTCTTTACAGATATATTGTTCTTTCCGGCCCGCATCTTCAACGCCTTCCTCTTCATCCTCTCTTCGAGGGTCTCATTCTTTTCCCTCTACCATTTCAGGTGACCGACTATTACCTCCGTCTGCTTGCTCTTTTCTGTAGAAGACAGCGCAACCTCTCGTGACTTATCGGCCTCGCTATCATCGATCTCGATGACTTCGTGGGGAGCGGTCAAATCATGCGGCTTGGATAAGTCAACACTTTTCTCCTCCGCCACAGGAAATTGTAAGAGAGATTCACCTGATGGCGTGTAGGTGATGACAAAAGACTTGGTATTCCTAGTTTGAGGAGGAGCGAGTTTGAACGATGCTTCAGTCTTAGTCGCCACCTGCGACGTTTCGGCGGCGGATTACGCCGGTTTCTTTCCATACCCAGAATCCCCCAGGGTGATCGGCTTCTTATTCCTCTCTTCACGCCTTCGGTCAGAGCTTGCCGGTTTCCAACTGTTCTTTTTCTTCTCCGCCGACCTCTTTTCCCGGTCTAACATCGTAGACAGGACATCCATATTTGAGAGAGCCGCGCCGGCCTTAAGTATGCTAACTGCGAGTGGCGAGTACTGACCCGTGGCTTCGCAGATTTCCTCAGAATGGCAGAGTTCAGTGCTTTTTATAGACATCACATCATTAATGGTAGTCGCGGTCTCCGGCTTAGTCTAACACTTCCAAAACTTCCTAGAATTTGGAAATGTGCGGGGATTATGTTAACCCAGAATCCGCGACTAGTTCACATGAACTTTCCAAACCGGGTGGCCTGTTCGTCACACCGCCACTCTCAGTATGCCAGTTTGTCCTCGATGAAGTCGGGCTGTATCGTTTCCGGGTCTCGGCCAGAAGGAGTCCAGATCAGCCCGTCAAAAGGCCAAGCCTCGCAGCTCGTCAGAGGAAGACCGCCAGGCCGCGTGGCCTTCCTCCTTTCCTCTTTTTACTTGCTTCCCGTCACCTCTGCCTGGTTATCCTATAACTCGGGCAACCGGTAATCTTAGCCCTTCCCGTTTCGGCAGGCCCCCAAGCCTATAAATAGGGGGCGGCAGAACTCCCCAAGACACGCTGACTCGAGTATAAGAGATTGCTTGTTAAGAGTTGCGGTCTCGAGCCTAGTGCCTTGCGGCTTATTGTCCGGGCAGCTTCTCTTTTCTCCTTTCTTTCCTCTCTAAGTGTAACCGCTTCATCATTAATAAAAGGAAAGCCCACTGCATGAGAGGAATTCAGGCCGTGGCGGGCGAAGTGTGGCATCGCTGCTTATTTCAGGTTGCTCTGATTCTTGCTCTAACCGCTAGTAACCGGCTACTCGACAGTCCCTCCTCTTTTTCTCCTCATTCCCCATGAGATTTCAAACCCGTTAACTAGAGGGCGCATTTCGTGCATCAACATGTCCCATCAGGATAAAGAATAGGAAAAAGGAAACTTCCCATCGAGAACTGAAGATTGAACTCGGTTGATGAGAAAACTGGAAAGAAGAACTGCATGTTCCCAATAAGATCGGGGAACATGCAAATGAGTAAGAAGAGAATGGGCCACATCCAAAAGATGGCGATTCTTACGTTCAGCAATGCCATTCTATTGGGAAGTGTAAGGGCAAGTAGTCTGATGGACAATGCTATGATCAAAACAAAACGAAGTAAACTGATGAATAAGGTATTCCTTAGCATTATTCGTATGAAGTGTTTTAATAGGGGTATCAAATTGTGTATGAATTTCATTATAAAAGGTAGAAAATATAGAGAAAATCTCATATTGTTCTTGTAATAAATATAACCACGTATATTGGGAAAAATCATCTATGAATGTGACAAAATACAAACTACCCCTACCAATAGTTTGAAAAAGAGCAGGACCCCAAACATCCGAATGAACCAAATCAAAGAGACGAGAAGAACTGCGACCATGCTTAGCAGGAAAAGTAGTTCGGTGATGCTTGCCAAACAAACAAGCTTCACAATCCAGAGTAGAATCGCCGCGAGGTAAATCTGATAGAAGCTGAAAAAGAATCCGAGGAGGAGGATGCCCAAGGCGAAGATGCTAGTAAAGTATAAAAGAAGAGGCAGAAAACGTAGAAGTAGTATCAAGATAGAACAAGCCACCGCTCTCAGTCCCAGTAGCAATCACCTCCTTGGAATGAGGAATCTAAAAAGCACAAGTAAAGGAAGTAAAATTAGCTTCACAATACAAATGTTTGCATAGAGCAGTAACAGAAAGAAGATTGCACGGAAAATTCGGGACATAAAGGGTGTCCTGCACCTGAAGAGAGCGAGTAATATGCACAGTGCCAGACCCACAAATCGGAGATGGAGAACCATCCGCAATAAGAACCTAAGGTAATCGGTTGCTCTTGTCAATAGAAGAGAAAAGGAGAGAATTGTTGGTCATATAATTCGTAGCACCAGAATCAATAAACCACCTACCCGTTGTAGCCAACTGAGCAGTTCCAAAAGTAGCAAGAAGAGAAGTGGATGGCTTGGAGGAATCATCAGATTGTGGATGAAGATGAGGATATTTGGTCCAACAATGATCAACCAAGTGACCAAGTCCGCCACAATGAGAACAAAGATGCTTGGAGTAACCACGACCACCACCATGACTACCAGTATGGCCACCACGGCCCACATAGATGTCATGATTAGCTAGATGTGCAACAAGATCAGGATACGGAGAGGAAAGCAAAGGACGCTGAAGAAGAGTAGTGACAACAGATATCCTAGCAGAAGTAGCATCTAGAGTCGCAGTATCTGCTTTGCCAAGGATTTGCTAGCAGATCATATCATAGGAATCCGGTAGATGAAGCAGATAACAAACAACAAGAAGCTCCTGAAAATGTCTGTGTTGCTCAGCCAGATCAGCAGAAAATGGTCGATGATTAAGAAGTTCAGCACCAATAGTCTGAACCTCCTGATAGGCAGCAGCAGGAGTCATGACAAGTCGAGTGAAAAGATTTGCATACAGAGTATAAATGCGAGAAGTTTGGGCTCCCGTGGAATATAAGGCAGCAAGGTGATTCCAGACAGCTTTGATTGTCGGATCATGCCAGATGATAGTAAGGCACTCCTTAGACAAACTGTTGGCCAACCATGTTCGCACCAACGTATCTGAAGCATCCCAATCATCAAAATAAGTAGATCAAGAAGGAGGAGGGTCATCAGTAAAATGATTATGTTTGCACTGATAACACAAGAGAAAAATGAAGGATACATTACAGTCAGGGTAATTCGGACCTGTAAGCTTCGAAGCAGTCCCCAAATTAATAGAAGTAGAGAAAGAAGAAGTAGAAAGAGAAGAATAATAAAGAAAGTAGAAGAAGGAGTGTCCATAGAAAACATATAGAAACAGCACGGTTTCACACAAAAAACCATATGAACAAACAGCACAAACAAACCGCGCGAATAAGAAGAGAGACCGCTCGATCAAGGTGACAACATAACAGCCGCAGGAAAGATGCAATGACGAAAATACGGAGCCCACGACAGAGAAGAGAAACTGCACGAATAGAAAAGGGCACAAGAAAAAAGTCACAAACAAAGTGACGAGCAAGGGAGGGAAAAAGGGAGCGGATGAAGCCGAATGAATAGGCCACGCGGTTAAACAAACAAACAGCTATCTATTTAGAGCAAAGGATCGATTCCCTCTGATACCATGTGAAAAATGAGTAAGAAAATGGGCAAGGGGTAAATAAACCGCAAATTTTATTGCTCCAAAGAGATAATCATTACATATGCATGCCCCCTTATTTGTAAAAATAGGGAGAGATGGGAGAGTACAATAAACAATGTGAGACTAAATACAAGTCGGACGGCTTATGCAGTTTGACAATGTCAAACCACACACTATATAATGAATAACTGAACACCCAATGATAACTAAGGAAAACCTCCACACTTCTAGGGAAGACCGCTGGTATAGGCCGCCAGACCGCAATTGTGGGATTCCACCATACCGCAATTGCGGCTAACCATCTGCTGCTGCAGCTTCATCCAGGACATTGTAGCTAACCTCCTGACTGCTACATCAAACCATCATCCTACTACTGCGGCTACACCTAGATCGTTGCAGGTAACCTCTAGATTGCTGTTGTAGCTTACACCCTTGCCACTATGACAACTATCTCTCAGACCACCACTGCCACTGTCCTCTTGACTGCTAGCTGAGGTTCACTACCAGACTGTTAAGCCAAGCCACTAGGTTCCTGAGAGAGTTAGACCGCTGCGGTTAGACATAAGACCGCATGGTCTCCTCAAGATCCACCAGGATGTTGAGCCATATCGATAAGTCGCTGAGAGAGACATACCACTGCGGTAAGAAATAAGACCGCCCGGTCTCCTCAAGCTCTAACACAGAGAAGACAGGAAATGCACCTCAGGCACCTGTCAATTTCTAGGAAGAAAATTGGTCACTTGGAGCAGCAAGAAGCAAACACGTGTTTCCATCTCAACAGCTGAATCATAGTAAATCCCAGCTGGTAGCTACTATGCTCAGCTACTATGGATTCAACATCAGCTCCAAGACTATAATATCCAGCTATGTTGAAATCCAATATTTTGTGATTCTTTTAGTGCAATCTCTATTGCTAGGAATCATGTGTCTCATAGCAGGACTAAGAAAATTGAGATTATGTATCAATTTATTAGGGAGCATGTGGAAAAAAGAATACATTTGTCTTGAGTTTGTCCCGACAAACAAATAGGCAGCTGACACTTTCACTAAGTCACTGGATGAAGCCAAGTTCAACACCTTCAAAATTGAGTGGGGCATGTTGAACTTAGTATACCTTCAGTGTTATCATGCATATGTATTGCAGTTAAACTTGACTCTTGTAGGATATGCATCAAGGCATAGACTTATCCAAGCATTGAATTAACTAAGGCTAAGTGCTCAGACGTCGAGTGCGTTGAGACAACATTAGGCATTAAGTGCATTGATTCCAAGTGTCTTGGCATCGAGAGCATCGAGTAAACTTCATGCGTCGAGAGTGTCGATTGCGTTAAGACAACTCGACGAATTCTCCAAGGACTTCAATTTATAGCCATCTCACGGTATTAATTCTAGCCGTTGATCTCCTTATGTCTATCAAAACAGGTACGCGCCTCTCCACATTCTCAAATAAGAGTTTTCTATAAATGGAGGTGTGTGTGCTTAGAATAAAATACACTATTCCTAGCCCTTTAGTCATTCTGCCACCCTTCGACGAAAGACCGAAAAATCTACCGAACCTAAAAGAATTCATGGTTCCAAAAGGAATGGCTTTCCTGTTCGAAGGCTTAGAACTCATGTGAAACTGATTCAAAGATGCTCTAGAGGAAGTTAAGTTAGTGCTACACTTACTACATGTTACTAACCTAGGTTTCGTGTAACATCCCATTTTCAACTAGACCCCCCCTAGGAGTAGCTTTTGTCCTGACTAGGTCAGGACAGACCCTTAGAGAACCAAAATGGGCCAAATGAGCTTGGCCATGAAAGTGAAAGGCACATTGGTCTGCAAATAGTAATTTCTAATTACTAGCTTAAGGGTGTCCATAGGGCTTCACCATGACCCCATGGCCCCACCACAACACTCCTAACCCATTAAAGGATCCATTAGAGCCATAGGGATCCATTGGAGTCAGCCCAAAGTGGTCGAATTGACCAAGGACCACCAAAGGCCTAAATTGGGCAAGGTGTCCTAACTAAGGGCAATTGACCTCTAATGTGTCCATCCAACCCTATTTAGGTCTTCCTAGACCTTGAGTGAGGCAATTGGGTCACCAAGGGCCCATTGGGGTCAACCTTAGTGGCTAATTTGACTCAAGTCAACCCTAAGCCACTTGGAGTCAAACCTAGCCAAATGGGCTAACTTGTGCTCAAGCCCAACCCACTTGGGATAACCTTGTTTTAATAAATGAAATAGACTTGTGGGCTGCCTTTGGGTTAGGTAGGAGCCAAAATTCAACATGAAGTGTAGAGAGAGAAAATTCACCCATGGAGGAGAGAGAAAGTAGAATAAAATATAAGAGGAGACTTTGGGCTCACCCTCCCCCTTCCCCAACCTCCCCAATTTATTACTCTAGGAAAAGACAAGCTAACCCAACTCAACCAGCCACCTTTTGACTGGTTTGGACCAAGCCTCACCCCCACCTACCCTAGCCACCATTGTTGACTTTAGCCAATATTGGCCATGAAGCCTACCAGCCACCTAACACCCCCAATCTCCCCTTTAAAAGCTTCACAGGACTCCCCTCACTCACTTCCACCACCTACCTGAAGGAGCCAAGCAGCCACCAAGAAGCTTCAAAAATTCGGCCACCACCACCACCATGGTCTCACGCCGCTCCTCTCGCATCCAAGCCCGTGTGCAGGTCCTCCCTTACCTCTCTCTTCATGCTGTAGATCTTAGGATTGTTAGGGATAGGGTTTGGTCTCGAATGAGCCCGAACCGAGCTCAGTTTTTCCTCCATTAATGGAGATCGGGAAGCTCACGGGTTGGGTGGCGCCGCCTCCTCCCGCCGCCCTAGTCGCCGGAAAAGGGAGCCCCCACCATCGTGAGGTGGGAGATGAAGTTTCCCGGTGGTGTCGCCGTCGGCAACCGCCGGGAAACCCCCCGAGAAATCTCAAGAAGCCGGCTGGTTCCTGCATGCTGGATTGGAGAAGAAAAGCAGCAGCCATCAGATGGCTTTAAGATTTGTGTCATGCAAATATATAAATCCTGTATTTATATAATTTATGAATAGTGTTATTCTGCCTTTTAAAACAGCCTCCTTTGCATGTCAACTTTAGAGCCCTTCTGGACATTTTCATAAAACATGTTCAACATAAAAATTATAGGTCTTGAAGTTAGCTTTAATTTGATATGTTACACAAAAAATTTGGTTAAGTATACTGCCCTGTAGAGCCACTTTTCTAGGGCTGGTCCTAGGGTAGGTCAGAAATTTAAATGAGTTCCCTGCCCAAACCCTAAGTCCAAATGGGCTGAAATTTTGGGCATGTGGCTTATTTAGGTGTATCTAGACCCTCCCCAAAAATGGGAATTTTTGGGGAAAATAATCCTATAGTTTTAGTCAAAATTTGATAAATCAATTAATGTTGATTTTTGGAGCATATCAACCCCAATTGGCCCCAAATTTTGGTGGCCTGCCCTTGGGTGTATATTAGACCTATGGTAAAAATATTAGCCAATTTAGATTTGTGCATGTTGATATATCTCACTTGTAAGGGTTGAAAGAGGGATGGTCTTGGGCTGCAAATAGCAAAAATGTAGAAAATTAAAGGAGATGCCCAAGTCCATCCAGAGGCCCAAATGTCCTGGGATTTTGGCCAGCAACAAGTTTAGGGCATATTTAGGCCCTGCCCAAAAATGGGATTAGTTGGAATTAAAATTAGGGGGAAAATTACTTAGATACCCCTAGGCTTGTTTAGGTGATTCATGGAGTATTTCAACTCCAAAAGGCCCCAATTTTTGGTGGCATGTCTATGAGGATAATATTAGGGCATGGTTAAATTTTCAGCCCATATGGATCACTGCATGTTGGGTTAACCCACTTGCATGTGTAGGCTAGACTTAACCTTGGTGTGCAAATAGCAAAAGTTGCTATGATGTGTATTTATCCATTTTGGGACTTCTAAAAAGCTTGAAACTAATTCCAGAGGATCTTTAGGACAAATTTGACCCCTCAAATTAATTGTGGGATTTTTGGGATCAAAAAACCCATTATTTGGTATTTTCAAAATAAAGGCCTTTTTGGAAAATAAATTGTAGAAATAGGTCTTAATCAAGGAAAGATCCCCAAAATCAGTCAAGTCAAAAATGAAGTTTTTATTTGACTTAAGAAAATTCTATACCTCTGTTTGACAACTTTTAGAGCAAAATTCATGGAAATGACTATTTTACCCTTTTTATATTTGTTCATGAATTTGTAGAAATACATGTTCGAAAATTGTAGAAATAATTCTAGAGTTGCATAATTGTTATATTAGTCTTGTAGAATTATTTCAGAATTTTTGGATACACTGTAAATTATTAAATAAGCATAATGGCATTTTGGTAAATAATTAAGAATGGATTTTGATAGGCCATTACACTGTATATGTTAATGAAACTCTGCCATTAGTCATAAAGTAGTGATATAAATGCTTAGTAATTTTCCTGGAATTTTGGGTTGTATATTTCTTATACTTCATTTGGAAAATGATAAATATGTAGACATTGTATTAATTATGGAATAAATAGAAATATAAAAAGGAAAATTATGAAATCTTGTAGATAGCAATATTTTACTCACCTGCAACTCAGGAAAACTCCCTTAGGTCAGTAGAATTTAATTGATACCACTTCATGTGTAAAATGGCCTAGGGAATAATTTAAATGATTTAATTAGAGGCCTTAATGACCTAGGAAAATTATGAAAATCAACACATTCATTTCATTAGTCCATACCACCCTAGGATAAATATTTGGGGTCAGTTGGACCAAGGATTTAGAAGTTCGATTTCGGGGTGGTATTAGGTCATGGGCTGCGCATAGTAAAAGTACGTTATGCCTTAAGGCCCACCGGGAGATAAATCGACGATTGAACTAGAGAATAAGTTTGGAGGTATAACCCTGGTGGGTAGAGTCGTCTTAGTGACGAGAGTAAAAGTGCACGTCACCGGGTAACACTTAGAGTGGAGGACGGCGGAAGGCCGTCGCCCTCCCGATAACAACTTAAGTCATTAGGTTGCTAAGTAATAACAAGTGAAGTATGGGTAATGGGTAAATACCAACTTAAATTAATTATCCTTGTGAAAGGGAACTTTGGGCTTCATCCCATCTTGGTTTCTAGTGCCTTCGAGACCCCTTCATTGGGCATACCTTGGGCAGTCCTGGGATTAACCCTAAAATACTAAGTGTAACAACCGGTAGACAAGAGTAGTCTAATAGGCTAGGTAAACTGTATCTGTTCTCACTTGTGACGAGTTGGAGGGAAAGGGTTAAGTCGCCCCGAGGTGTTCAAAGGGGCGTCATCCCGCGGTGTTCAAAGGGATGAGGTTTGGAATTTAAGCCGGACGGGTTAGTCCGGGGAGCTTTGGCTCGGTTGTTGACTATTACGGACGGGTTTGTCCGGGGAGCGTTGGCTCGGAGGTTGATGCATCAAGTTTGCATGTGCATAAGAAATACCTAAGGTGGTGGGTATTCGGTGTTGGAGGGTCGTTGCACCGACGCCAATACGATGACTCGGCAAGTGTGGTTTTACACTTCGCCAAACTAAGTCCGGCGGTCTTGTCGGCAAAGAGTACGCGTAGTCCGCTCAGTGCACCAAGTGTTGAGGCGTACGATAGGTCAGACCGGTAGTGATATACTGGTTTTGAGGTGGGCGAGGCCCAACCCACCGCTTCCGTCTGCCACTACGGAGGTATCCTGGGAGGTAACGGCTCTGAAAGGGGGAACTAAAGGTTTGTGTACACAAAGTCGGGTGTGTGAGTTGCACTGCTTGAACATCATTAACCCACCATATAGATGCATATCATAATCATTCATAATAATCTATGACACCTAATGTATAAGTTTAATGGGATGCTTATACATTAGGACTTGCAAAACGACCCCTTGGTCTATAAGCTTGTGTGGGGCAGCTTTATAAGTCAAGGTCAACTTACTATATTTATAATTGATGTTTGATAACCGACACCCCAACGTATAAGTTTAATGGGACACTTATACGATGGGAGCCTTGCAAAAGATCCCTTGGCTTATGTGCCTTCGCATAAGTTAAGGTTACTTTACTTATATTAATTGTCTTTTATGCTCAGTTATTACTGTCACTTATATTCAAAGAATTGCTAGACTAGGTCCACCGTCACCTGCTTTTGTTGTACTCTGCTCTTCATGTCCTTCCCTTTCTTCCTCCCCGCCCGGTGCCTTAGAGCATGGGGGAAGGGGTGGGGGATGATAGGACTTGGTCTTTTTGACTGACGGGCGACCGAACATCATATTAGGGAATCGTGGAGCCCAGCATGGAGGAGCAGCCCAGGAGGCCGATGCGCTTAGAGATGGGGCAGTCTAGTACGGGTCTTCAGACTGCCGAGACCGTGAGTTCAGCTTACTAGTAGATGTTCTATTTTACTTCCGCATGAGTGATTCTGTAGTGAGGACTTTGATGTACCGGGAATAAGCCCTTATTCAGTACTCTTTTCTTATTAGATCTGTGGACACTCCCTTCGTGGAGATTTTCTAATATATGTGATTTGATGTGGACTGCATTTCTTTCTACTTGCTACTAAATTATGATCGAACAAGGCCGGCAGAATCGGCGTTTTGTGGGGACGACCTTCCCGGGTGCGAAGTCGTCACCGCAAAGCGGCGGTTCTGGGCATAAGACCCCGGGTTTTAAAAAGAAAAAAAAAGGGGGGGTCTTACAAGTGGTATCAAAGGGAAACATCGATCAGAAATGTAGCAGTCCACAAATCCCTGGGTCACCCCCGCGCGAGTTTAGTTTGCGGACAAACTAAGCAGCGGAAGCGTGGTGTGCCCATAAGGGAAATCACATATAATTGTCCACTTTTAGTTAATATCGAGCGATTTCTCATAGTGAAAACTTTGTTACGCAGCCCCCAGTACAGACTACACCACAGGGTGGAGCCCAGCAGATCCCAGGAGTTGCCCCACCACAACCGGTCCCCGCTCATTTCCTGCAGACGGACATGGGACAGACCTTGACAGCAATCTTAGAGGCATTCAGGGCCCAGCAGGTTCCGGCTCCGCAGCCGAACCTGGGGACCAACTGGCTTAGCGTCTTCCGAGGACTCTCTCCCCCGTCCTACTTGGGAACGGAGGCGGCAGTACGGACCGAGGAGTGGCTGGACATTATGGAGGAGATGTTGACAGGGATATGGTGCCCTTGGGAGGAGAGGGTACCACTGGTGGTCTCCTGCTTGGAGTCTCACACCAAGCGGTGGTGGAAGACAGTTCTGGACACGACTTTTGCGGACAGGGTGGCTGCTGAGGTTACATGGGTGGAGTTCAGGGCTCTACTGCTGGAGCACTTCGTTCCACAGTCAGCCAGATACGAGCTGGAGGATCGTTTCTTACAGTTGAAGCAAGGGACCAGGACCGTGGTAGAGTACCATCGGGAGTTCGACCATTTGGCCCGTTATGCAGACTCGTATCAGCTGGACGAGGCAGGGTATACCAAGAGGTTCTATAAGGGGTTGAAGGGGGATCTGAGGGAGGCCTTATTGTTCGTGTCCGACGGGCCTATTACTCGGATTCTGGAGATGGCCAAGAGGATCGAGGCAGACTGGCATACTACCTGGGGCCGGAAGTGGCCGACAGAGGACCAGAGCAGGGGAAGCAGGAATGAGCAGCGTCGATTCCATGCAGCAGATGGCAGGAAGACAGAGGTTCAGCCTCGTCAAGAGGTGAGGCATGAGCCAAGGGAACAGGTGACACTGGCTCCTCAGCCTTTCCAGATGCGGGAAATGCCCAGACATCAGATGCAGGAAGTGCAGAGACCTGGAGGTGGGGCTTACCCTCCACCAGAGTGTTACCACTGCCGTCAGGTGGGGCACATCAAGAGGAACTGCCCTATGAGAAGGGGGCCCGCTCTAGCGCCACAGATTGCCCCACCTGCTCAGCACTATGGAGGTCGAGGACGCGACCAAGGATGTGGATTCCAGGGCGGAGATCGCCGGCAGGATAGGGAACAAGTATATGCATTGGATCTGGCTCAACCTCGACATCCTGAGGAAGTGATCACAGGTATGCCAGAATTTGTTTAAAATATTTATTTATGGTTCCTTTGATTGATAGTTAGACGCTTGACTTAGAAAAATGTCAAACTAGAAAAGAAAACCTTAGTTAGATTCTAAGACATTTTATTACCCCAGGCATAGTCCTCATCAGTGGCAAGCCCGCATATACACTGTTCGACACGGGTGCCTCGCGCTCGTTCGTATCAGAGGCCTTCATTGATGGCTTAGCAGGCGTGAAGCGATTCATGGGCTCTATGTTGAGGATACAACTAGCAGACGGATCCGAGCTACACACCGATGCGCACTGCAACATGGAGGCAGAGATTGGTGGGAAAGCGTTCGAAGCACCAACCGCGATCCTGAGGCTTCCATCATATGATCTGATATTGGGCATGTTATGGTTATATTGGAACCATGCCCTAATTGACTGCGTGGCCAAGAAGATTACCCTGAAGCATGGAGATTCATTAGTCGCAGTAGAAGGTATAAGGCCTGCCTCCCACATATTTTTGTCATCTATTCAGGCCGTCAAGGCCCATATACAGGGCGATGAGATCTATCAGATACTCTTCGAGATGGCGGAAGCCAAGGATTCAATATCCGACATACCAGTAGTACGAGATTTTTCGGACGTCTTCCCAGAGAAACTACCAGGGCTACCCCCGCACCGGGGGCAAGATTTCCAGATAGTACTTATGCCAGGGGCTAAGCCGACATCCAGAGCTCCCTACCGCATGGCCCCAAAGGAGCTGATAGAGTTTCGAAGCCAGTTGCAGGAGCTATTAGAGGCCGGGTTTGTCCGGCCAAGCTCTTCACCATGGGGAGCCCCGGTGTTGTTTGTTATGAAGAAGGACGGGAGTCTCCGTTTGTGTATTGACTACCGAGCCTTGAACCGGCTAACAGTCCGGAATACCTATCCACTACTAAGGATAGATGAGCTGTTTGACTAGCTGGAAGGGGCACACTTCTTCTCGAAGTTGGACCTAAGGTCGGGCTACTACCAGTTGCGGATCCGAGAGGAGGATATACAGAAGACTGCTTTTAGTAGCAGGTACGGACTCTACGAGTTTACCGTGATGCCCTTCGGGCTCACGAATGCACCGTCAGCATTCATGACTCTCATGAACGGGGTCTTCGAGCCATATTTAGATGTGTTTGTCATCGTCTTCAACGATGACATCCTCATTTACTCGAGGACCGAGGAGGAGCACACGAGGCATCTGACGCTGACCTTGGAAAAGCTACGGGAACATCATCTATATTGTTGGGTACATTGGAAAATGTGTACCTGATTTGAAGAAGCCCAACTTAGCTCAATGATATACATCAAGGTGTATTTGATGTTGTTTTAAGTTGACATGTGCAGGTGGAAAATTGATAAAGTATGCAGAAAAATTCTAAGTCCAAGTGTCGACACGAAGGAAGCTGTGTCGACACACAGAAGAAAATAGTCGACACAACACTGGGAATTTGTGTCGACACATAGCAGTTAGTCTATAACTACACTGGGAAAAAGTGTCGACACAGAAGAAGTAAGTCGACACAACACTGGGAATTTGTGTCGACACAGAAAAGAGTCGACACAATACTGGGAAATTGTGTCGACACAGAAGAAAAGCGTCGACCTCAAACATTGGGAGAATGTGTCGACACAGAAGAATATAGTCGATCTCAAGATTGTCGACATCATCTGAATGTGTCGACACAGAAGAAAATAGTCGACCTCAAGTTAGTCGACACCAGCAGAATGTGTCGACACATTGTGATTAAGTCGACACATAATAGCAGAGTTAAAAAATGAATGTGTCGACACCTGAAGGCTAAGTCGACACTTACTAAAGTTATGATTCTACAACAATTGTGTCGACACACAGGACTTGTGTCGACACACTGAAGAGTCAAGATCAAGTTATTTGCAGAAGAAGCTGTGTCGACTCAAAGGCAACTTAGTCGACATCACTGAAGACTGTGTCGACACCAAAGTCAATTATGTCGACACAAATAGACAGATTGTCTCGACACTTTCTGACAGACTGTTTCAACAACTTGTGATTCAAGACTAAGGCACAGGACTTGTTTGAAGACTTGACAGCTGTGGGTTATCATCGGTTAACTGAAGTTGTCAGACTTGTCAGAAAACGGTTAGAAACCAGATCAGCCGGTTACCATGAAGAATGTCTATAAATAGACAGATTCAGAAGGAGAAAAATTAATCAACAACATATAGAACTGACCTTTTGAAATACATTGGATCAGAAAGTGGAGAAGGATTACTATTCTACTCATTTCAAGAAAGTGCTAGGCACTTAAGAAGATCTTCTCCGGGAGATCTAAGAAGACTATCTAAGGATAGATCTAAGAAGAGTTCTAATCAGAATTCAGAAGAATCATTCAAAGTTCTGGATAGAGAGAGATCAAGTCAGAATTTGAAGAAGAAGAAAGAATCCACCAGTGGATTCTCAAGAAGCTGTTTGGAATCAACTCAGCTAAGTACATTTTCAAGAAGCTTTGAAGAAGGCTAAGAAACAGTTGATTGCATCAGCTGATCAAGAATTGTCATTGCCTTTTCTCTCTCAACTCTGGCAAGACAATTAAGACAATCTTTTCTATATTTCTGTAGGATCTGTTTATACAGATCTGAGTTGTAAGCCTATGTTATAAAGGCTGAGTGTAGGAGTGTTGAACTCTGAGTGGTAGGGCTGATTGCCTGAGTGTAGGAGAAGGGTATTCTCTGAGTTGTAGGCCTTGGGGCAAGGCTGAGGTAGGGCAGTTGTGCCTGAGTTGTAGGAACCAGTTGGGTTCTGAGTTGTAAGATCTATTGATCTGAGATAAGTGGAAGTTTGGCCGAATCTAGCATACTGCTAGATAGGTGAAGGGGGAAAGTGGATGTACCCAGACCTTGGGGAACCACTATAAAACATAGTGCAATCTGTGATGTTTTGTTTTCTGTGATTGCTGTGTTTATTATATTAGTTATTAAATTGAATTCTGTCTAGAAGTTTTAGAAAGAGAAGCAGAACCTATTCACCCCCCCCCCTCTAGGTGTTTAGGCTGCCTTGAAAGTTAAACTATCAAGTGGTATCAGAGAGAGGTTCCTCAAAAAGGACTTAACAGTCTGAGGTAGATCTGATAGGCAGATTCAAGAATCAAGAAGATGGGTTCTGGAGAGAATCATAAGGAGCTAGGGTCAATGAAATTACCCATATGCAAGAAGGAAATCTTTGGGATCTGGAAAGAAAGAGTCAGATTGTTTATGGAAGCATCTGACCCAAGGATTTACATCACAGTACAGGAAGGCCCCTTCATACCAATGAAGATATCTGTTCTTGATGCAAATATCCAAACACCAAAGACTTATTCTGAAATGACCAAGGATGAAATCATCTTGGCAACCATGGACAAAAGGGCACAGAACATCATTGTCAGTGCCATAGATGATTCAACATTTCAGAATCTGATTCACTGCAAGACCTCCAAGGAGATGTGGGACACATTGATTGTCTACATGGAGGGATCTGAAGAAGTAAGGCTGGACAGAAAATCTATGCTAAATCAGGAGTATGAAAGTTTTAGACAAGGAAAATCTGATAGCATAACTGAGTGCTATAAGAAATTCTATAGAATTGTGAATGAGCTAATATCCTATGGAAGAGTCTTCAGTACCTATGAACTGAATGACAAATTCTTAAGATCCTTATCAAAGGATTGGGATACAAAGATCTGTGCCATAAGAGAAGTGGCAAAATTGGCAGAGATATCTCCTCCAACTCTGTTTGGAAAGTTGCTATCCTATGAAATGCAACTTATGGTAAGGAAGGAGGAGGAAAGAAACTCAAGAGGAGAGCATAGAGAAAAGACTGTGGCATTTAATGCTGAAGCCACTAGAAAGAATAGGAGGAAATCACCATCTCCTCCTAAGGAAGTTGAAGAAGGTAGTTCTGAAAATTCAGATAAGGGTTCAGTCAGCTGTGATTCAGATGCAGACTTTGCTGCATTCACTAGGCAATTTCAAAGGTTCTTGAAAAAGAAGCAATGGAAGTCTAGGCCTTCCTCATCACAGCAAGTAGATGACTATTATCAGAAGAGAAGGTCATCAAGGAAAGAGAAAAGCAGGTCAAAGCCCAGCAAAGCCACTACTTCAAAGATTGTCTGCTATTGTTGCAATAGGCCTGGACATGTAGTGGCTGATTGTCCTGACAAAAGGAAGGAATCTTCAGAAAAGAAGAAGGCTTATCAGAAAGGCAAGAAGGAGAAATCCTTTGTAGCAAAGAAAGATAAAAGTCTGTCAGACCAGTCAACTTCAGAATCAGGATCTGAAGCTGAGGCATATATTGGATTATATGCTGCATCTGAGGAAGAGGAGTTTATGCAGTTGCTAGACTCCATCAATGAACATCAATGCATGGGTTTGATGACTAGATCAGAAGAGGACCTATGCCAGAATCAGTCTGGTTCTAATGAGGTAAACTGTCCTTCTTATACATCTGTTTGTAATACAAGTGAAGAATCAGCTACATCTGCATCAAGTGATGAAGATGTATCTGGATCTGAAGGAGATGTCTATCAATTGATAGACAAGTATGGGGACCTGTTGTAGGCCCTTAAGAAAAGCAAGAACCTGGTCAAATCACAGGCTCAGGAAATTGCTGATCTAAGGGTTGCAACAACTGAGTTAGAAAAAGTCCTTGATCAAAAGTTAGCTGAAATTGCCAAGCTGAAGAATATAACTATTATTCAGATGGGCACAATTAATTATACTAATGATCAAGTAAAGAGTCTGGAGGACAGACTTAGAATTGAAAGGGATTTAGTGGCTAGTTACTCTAAGCCAAAATCTGTCTTACCCTTGATAGATGAATTTGTCACTCAGAAGGGTAAGGCTGGATTAGGATTTAAGGGTAACTAAAGGGCTGGCAGATTCAAGAGGAAAGGCAAAGCCCCTATTCAGCCACTAAACCTTTCAGTCCCCATAAGGTTTGGTAAGGAGAAAGTGCCTTCTAACATATATGATCATGAAGACATTCAGGATCATATTAAGACAAATGTTCTGAAGAACAAGGGTGTTATGGCAAGCAGGCCTACCTATGGTCATAAACCCTATGGTTTTAAGAAATCAGTAGGTGAAGTTGCAACAGCACCAGCAATGAACAGAAATGCTTCTGACAAGGATGTATCTAGATCTAGATACAATAAGTTTGAATGTTGGTGCTGTGGCAAGAGGGGTCATTTTGCATTGGACTGCTGGTATAACACAAGTGTTATAAAGAATAAGAGTCTACCTGTTAAAAGAGGTTATGATAACTTTATTAAGGCTAACCTGAACCAAGGACCCAAGACTTACTTGGGTTCTAAGGGTAAGTAATTCTGTATTGCAGGTGAATCCAAGTTACCATGCCCCTATATGGTACTTGGATAGTGGTTGTTCCAGGCACATGACTGGAACAAAGGGGCTGCTGAAGGAGTATTCATCTGTCAAAGATGGACATAAAGTGATCTTTGGTGGATCTGAAAAAGGAGTCATCAAAGGATTTGGTAACATCTCTTCAAACCTAATTACTATCACCAAAGTGGCCTATGTAAAAGGTTTGAAACATAATCTAATAAGCATAAGCCAGCTGAGTGATCTAGGATATGACATTTCATTTGGTAAGGATGGATGTCATATCAAAAGGTCAAGTGATCAAGAGATCATATTGACTGGGTATAGGAAGAGAAATGTGTATTGCCTTAATTTTGAATGTGAGAATAAGGCATCCCCCATTTGTCTTGTAGCTGATGACAATGCTTCTCATTGTGTTAAGTGGCACAAGAGATTGGCTCATCTAAACTACAAGACAATTGGCCAACTCTTTAGTAAAGAACTAGTGAGGAATGGGCCTCAAGTTAAGTGTATAAAGGAAGGGGTATGCTCAGCTTGTCAAAAGGGCAAGCAGACAAAAACCTCATTTCAAAGCCTTGAAAACAAGGATTCTGTGAGGTGCTTATACCTCTTGCATATGGATCTTTTTGGTCCTATGCCAGTTCACAGTCTAGGTAGGAAGGTCTACACTCTAGTGGTTGTAGATGACTATTCTAGATTTACATGGGTGTTCTTTCTGAGACAAAAATCTGAAACCCCAAGTGTATTATTTAATTTTGTAAAGCAAATTCAGAATGAACTGAATAGTACAGTGGTCAAAATTAGAAGTGACCATGGTACTGAGTTTCAATCTGAAAGCATAACAAATTTGTGTATAGACTTTGGGATTTTCCAAGAGTTCTCCTCACCTAGAACAGCCTCAGCAAAATGGTATTGCTGAAAGAAAGAATAGAACATTAATTGAAGCTGGTAGAACTCTATTGAGTGACACCTCTCTCCCAGAATATTTTTGGGCTGAGGCAGTTAACACTGCTTGTCATGTCATCAATAGGGCTTCTATCACCAAAGGCCACAGAAAGACTCCCTATGAGATTGTGAAAGGCAGAAAACCAAACCTATCCTATTTTAGGATCTTTGGTTGCAAATGCTATATACTTAACAATGGCAAGTCATATTTGACTAAGTTTGCTGCCAAATCCCAGGATGAGGATATTTGTTGGGTACAACACAAATAGTAAGGCCTATAGAGTCTTCAACTTAACTACTCAAGTTGTTGAAGAATCTGTGCATGTTGTATTTGATGAAACAAGATTAATCAATTGTGAGTTGTCTTGTAGATCAAATGACTCAACAGGTATAAGCAAGAAGATGGACAAGCTCTCCATTGCTGAAGCTTCAAAGGAAGAGGGAGCATTGGAAAATGAAGGCTGCTGTCCAGGGGGAGTACAAGAGATAATGGAAGCTGATGAAAACCAAGAGGAACAGCAGAATGAAGAAGCTGGAGATGCACAACCTGAAGGGAATCTACCTCCAGCTATAAGATATCTAAGAGATCATCCTACTGATCAGATAATTGGTGATCCAAGACAAGGAGTGCAAACTAGAAGCAGAAATCAAAGCACAGTTTTGCATTCTAGTTTCTTGTCCCAAATGGAACCTAAAAAGTTTGAAGAAGCTATCCAAGACCAGCACTGGATTGATGCTATGCAAGAGGAGCTGAATCAATTTAGAAGGTGCAAAGTCTGGGAGCTTGTTCCTAAACCAAGAGGCCACAACATAATTGGAACTAAGTGGATCTATAGGAACAAGCTAGATGAAAGTGGAATAATAGTAAAGAATAAAGCAAGATTGGTTGCAAAAGGATACAGGCAGGAAGAAGGGATTGACTTTGATCAAACATTTGCTCCAGTAGCAAGGCTGGAGGCAATCAGAATGTTCCTTGCCTATGCAGCCTACCAAGACTTCAAAGTATACCAGATGGATGTGAAGTCAGCATTTCTGAATGGTGATCTTAAAGAAGAAGTATATGTAGAGCAACCATCAGGTTTTGTAGATCCTCTTAAACCTGATTCTGTGTATAAGCTTAGGAAAGCTTTGTATGGGTTAAAACAAGCTCCAAGGGCTTGGTATGAAACCCTGTCTACCTTCCTCATTGAGAATAAATTCTCAAGAGGAAAGATAGACAAAACTCTATTCCTTAGGGAATCCAAAGGAAAGATCATCTTAGTCCAGATCTATGTTGATGACATAATCTTTGGATCTACTGAAAACAACCTTTGTAAAAAGTTTGCCAAACTTATGCAAGGGAAGTTTGAGATGAGCAGTATGGGAGAACTTAAGTTCTTCTTGGGACTCCAAGTAAGACAGACTGATGATGGATTGTCCATATCCCAGTCTAAGTTCACCAAGGAATTAATTAAAAAATATGGTATGGAGTCATCCTCCTCCATGAGAACTCCTATGGGCACAAGTATGCCAATATGCAAAGATGAGGCAGGTAAACCTGTTGATGAATCATTGTATAGAGGAATAGTTGGGTCTCTACTATATCTCACTGCTAGTAGACCTGACATTATATATGCAACATGTGTCTGTGCTAGGTACCAAGCCTGCCCTAAAGAATCTCATTATACTGCAGTCAAAAGGATTCTGAGATATCTAAAGGGCACTCCTACTCTAGGTCTTTGGTACCCTAGGAATAGAGATTTTCAACTAACAGGCTATTCAGATGCAGATTTTGCAGGATGTAGAGAGGATAGAAAGAGTACTACAGGTACTTGTCAATTCCTGGGAGGAAGACTAATATCTTGGAGTAGTAAAAAACAGACTAGTGTGGCAATTTCCACAGCTGAGTCAGAGTATATTGCTGCAGGAAGCTGCTGTGCACAGCTATTGTGGATGCAGCATCAGCTTAAAGATTATGGTATTCAGGTAAGTAGAACACCCCTTTTATGTGATTCTAAGAGTGCTATTTCTATTGCTAATAATCCAGTTTCTCATAGTAGAACTAAGCATATAGAAATCAAATATCATTTTCTTAGAGAACATGTAGAAAAAGGTGACATCTCATTGGAATTTGTAAAAACAGATTATCAAATAGCAGATGTATTTACTAAGCCTTTAGATGAAACCAAATTCAATAAATTCAAAATTGAATTAGGTATGTTAACCATTGATTAATGTATTAAACAAAATCATTAACAATGCTATTGAAATGGTTTATAAGTAAGTAAAAGTAGTAACAACATAATCAAGTGTTAAAAAGGACACATTGAAGTTACAGAAATTGGCTAAGTAAGAATGTGTCGACACATTCAGTAATAATGTGTCGACTCAGAGAAATTATGTCGACAAGTCAGAAATATTGTGTCGACACAGAGAATATGTGTCGACACTTAAGAGTTTTATTGTCGACTTAACCAGAAATGTAATGTCGACTCAACCAGAATTATGGTGTCGACACTTACAGAATATGTGTCGACACTTGTCCTTAGTGTCGACACAGAATTTCTGTCTTTCTACTATGTATCCAAGGTGTCGACATAACCACAAATTGGTGTCGACACATAGTAGGCTGAAGAAATGTCGAGTTAATAGAAGCTTGTGTCGACACATTCCGTCTGTGTCGACACATTTAGACTGTTTTTGGCGCCTTTTGAACTTCTTTCAACAGAAGCTATAAATAGGTCAAAAGATCTTTGTGTCGACACGCTTTCAAGGTTTTCGAGACTCAAACCCTGTGTCGACAGTCTTTCTTTCTCTCTTCTCTCAAGCTTTCTCGACACAACGATGGCGCCAAGGATTGAAGATAACATCAATGAAGGATATGAGTTAGTGCGCCAGGCCTTTGCAGAGGCGCCGCCTGATGTTCAAGGAGTTATCACCCTTCTCTCTGCATCAGGGTTAGAATTTCTCATTTCCGAACCAACTAAGATCTGGAAGAAGGAGGTGCACGAGTTCTTTATCTCTGCATCAGTCCATTCTACTGGCCTCAAGATTAAGTCCACTGTTCACGGGACGAAGGTAAAGATTAATCAAAGAAGTTTAAGAAAGATCTTCCAACTGCAAGTGGTTGAGAATGAAGAGGAAGTTCCTATATCTAAGACAAGGGAAGCCCTTCAATGGTGTGGCCTGGATTCAGGATTGAAGATTGGAGCTGCATTCAACAGAAAGGGAATGAATCAGCAAGGGAAGTTCTTGTCTGAAGTAGTTGGAAAGGTAATCCTCTGCAAGACAGGTGGACATGATAGGATTTCTGCCTATATGTTCAGCCTGATGACCAGGATAGTTTTTACTCTTCCTACTGATTGGTCAGGAGTGCTCTTTGACAAGATCAAAGAGGGAATCAAGAAGCCTAACATGGCTAGGATCATGAGCCTGTACTTCACTGGAGTGATTCCTGATGTGATGCAGCAACTGCAAGGGAGTGAGATTAACCATATGAGAAGAATGGATATGAGACTATTCTCCAGGTGGGATAGGGTGCTGTCCAAGGATGTGCCTGAAGAGAGCAGGCCAGACACCCCTGTGCAATCCCCTACACCAAATCAAGAATCTGAACAAGTACAAGAAGGGACACAGCTTAACTCAACTGTGGTCCAGGAAGTATCCACACCTGCACAGATGCAGGGGGAGCCAGTTTCCACTTCTGCTCCAAAGGTATCTACTCCTGCTTAGGTATAGGGGGAGCTAATGTATTTTACTATAAAAGACATTGCTCATATTCTTATTACTGCACAGGTTCAGGGGGAGCTAGTGTCCACACCTACTCCTGCCACTACAAATATTGAGGTGCAAGTGTAACATCCCGATTTCGATTTTCTAGACCCCTTCGTGTTATTTGACCTGTTAGGGTTTTGTAGGCTGGATTGACACACGAATAATGGGTTCACGATCTATTGAGTACTATTGACCCAATAAGTCACACCCTCCACTTTCTCCAAGATTAAACATTTTAAATTATGCAAAGCCCAAAACACGTCGACCCGTCTAAACGCACACCAAACCCCGTAAATGATAGTGTAATGAGAATCGTGACGAGTACACTCCTATCAACCCTAAAAATTTTATTAAGACACCCTAAGAATATTTGAAGTGATGTGCCAATAAAGAGCTAATTTATTTTCATAATTAATTTATTATTTAAGTAATTAATTTATTCAATTTATTTGGAAAATTAAGATAAATGGCAAAAAACGTTTTTATTTCCCCAAATTTTTATCATGACACCCTAAATATATATAAAAAAGATTTAGTAATTAAAATTTATTATTTAAAATATAAATCATTTATTTTAATTTTATTAGGCTTAAAACACTAAATAAATAAATAAAAATACGAAAATACAGTTAAAAATTATGAAATAATTTCTAAAAATGACTTGTGACTTCAGAATGTTGTAATAAAAATTTTAAGTCAAAATAAGTTACGAATAATTATTTATGTCATTTCTTAATTTTTATTAATATGTAACTCCCCCCATAAATACCCCTAATCAATTTGGGTGGCTTGTCATAACTTCCCCCTTCTCCCAAAGCCTTGGGAAGGCTGAACCGGGCTGGTTTGGGCGTTTTCCACCAAGGGAGAGTTATTCCTCCCCATTAACTCCTCTCAACCTCCAAGAGACCCACCCCCTCCTATATAAACACCCCCAAGTGTTAGGGTTTCTTTTTCCTACACTCTACCCTCCCCAACCAGCAAGAGTCCAAGCCCCGGCGACCTTCCGACGAACCTCCTCCGCGAACTCCGGCGAACTCCACCAACGATGGCCGCTCGACGATCCCCTCGCCTAAACAACACCAATGTAAGTTCCCCCGACTCCTCTCTGCCCTAGATCCCTTCTCGTCGACTCCCGCTGTCTCCGATCACCGGAGGCGGCGATTCCCGGCCGTGGATAGCTTCGGACCACCCCCATAGATCTCCACCGCCATCGCGGGCTCCGGCCTTGCGTGGGGGGTGAAGGGGAGAGAGGTGCTCCAAGGCCCTCCCTCATGGCCTTTGAGGCGGAGGAACCCGTCGGAACCCGTCCCGGCGGCCTCCTCCATCCCGATACATAATAAAAACAATAAAAAATAATAATCGTGTTTTTCCGGCCATCGCCGGCGGCGGCCGGCCGCCGGCAACCACCCTCACCGGAGCCCCCCCTCGGGCGCTCCCGTTGGGGGTGGTGGCAGGACTTACCTCCCCACCGGCGGCGGTGGGGAGGCCCCGCAAGAGCTCCAGGTTCGGTGGCCGGCGGCCACCGTGAACCTGGAGCTCTCTGCTCCAGTTTTCCGGCCGCCGGAGGCGACGGAAGGCCGCCGGCCGACGGCTCGCCGGAGCGCCCCTCCCGGGCGCCCCTTTTAAGTGTGGTGGCCGGAGCAACTAGTGCTCCGGCCGGCCACGGCGCCACCCGCAACCTCACGGTGGCTGCATGCATGCAGCCACCGTGAACCATTATTTTTTTTGCACACCGCCGCCGCCGGAGGCGGCGGCAGGCCGCCGGCCGACGTCTCGCCGGGGCTCCCGCTCCGGGCGAACCCGTCGGCGGTGGTGGCCGGAGCAACGGCGGCTCCGGCCGGCCGGCGTGGTGCCCGCAAGGTCGGGTCTCACGGTGGCCTCCAGCCACCGTTGGATCAGATCGGCGATCACAGGCCGTCCGATTACCTCGGACGGTCAGTGCTAATGATTGGCTTCTGGATGGATCCGGTGCAAGCCTGCCCCTAGTTCACCCGTCCATCGCCAGATCCGCCGTTGATCTACGCCAAGATCCGTGCGAAAAATATTATTTTCCCTTAGTCTGAAAGATCGGCTGTTTTTAAAGATTTTGCTTGTTTTTCAAACGTGTTTTTAATTATCCTAGAGTCACATTTGGAGAATTTTTGTGAGACATGACTTTGCAGATAATTATAACCTCTACAACCTTACTGTTAAAAGTTTTCTGACCTGGAACCTCTAACTAATTTAATTTTGAGCTCGAAAGGTATATTTAACCGTTCGGGAAACAGAATAATTACTGCACTTTATAAAACAGTATTTTTGGCAAACTTCAACCACTGTTTTGAGGGTCTTAGAGGCCAAATCAGAGGATGCATGTTAGAGACACTTTTATAGGTTAATATTTTGCCTGCAACTTTCATGATTTGAGTTTGACAAACAGAAGTACTTAAGCTAATTTAATTTGGTCCCAAACATAGCTAAATAAATCTGTATTAGCTGTTCTTTATAAAACAGTAATTTTGGCAAACTTCAATCACTGTTTTGAGGGTCTTAGAGGCCAAATCAGAGGATGCATGTTAGAGGAACTTTTATAGACTATGGTTTTATCTACAACTTCTATGTTTGTTGTTTTCTGTTTTGGAGTAGTTAAGCAATTTAAATTCAGTGCTAAAAAGTACACCTTAATATTATAGACCAATTATTATGCCTTGCTAGTTTCACAAGTGTTGCTACATTGTCTTTCATCTTCTCATGCATGGGTTTACGGGAGGGTGCATGGTTACCAATGTGGCGGGTTCGTCGGCTTCCCTTATTATAAGCCCCGGAAGTTGTGACGACGAACCCTTGTTGTTTTTGGCGGTGAAGAGGACCGGGGGCTAGCTACCCTTTCCACACGGTCCGTCTCACGCCGGTTTTGGTTGTGCCGAGAGGGTTGATCTCCGCACGGGTGTGGATGTGTTCCCACCAAGAGTACCTATTCTCCACAGAGGTACGAAGGCCTAGGAAGTTGGGTTGTTTCCATAACCTAGAAGTGGGAACGACCGACCCACTGTCACCGTCTGGCCACGGCGGTGAGGCCTGAGAAGTGAGCTCCTTCTCTTAACAGGTTACTATGTCGACATAGGGGAGAATGATTGTGACACATCATTAGAGTGATTGCGAGAACATTATACATGCTCATTACATCATCTTTACATAAATGTGTATACTTACTGCTAATGATTTCACCTGCCACTACACTTTTGTAACTTATAAAAGATATGTTGCTTCGGCTAACGTACTAACTTTATTTACTCCTTGTCACTACCTTTCGCTGCCTATACATGATATATTGCTTCGGCTATTGTACTAACTTTCTTTGCAGGTTTCCTTCCTTGTGCCCATTAGGGGGCTGGGGAGGAGCGTGGGTTTTACTTGGTCATGATGTGACTAACGTACCTCTGTACGTATCATTTTAGGGACCGATGCGCCCACCCGCGGAGCAGGAGCGGACGGAGGACCGTAGGCGTGATTCCCTTGACGAGGAGCCCCAGGAGCCGATGCGGACAGTCTACGAAGATCTGAGGGTACTAGTTTGAGTAGGAGAGGGGATGAGTGATTTCTTATTTTGTAGACCCTATATTTTGTCATCTCTTATGTAGATGATTGTTTGGGACGCCTATACCCCTCGTGGGTTTTATTTTATTTTATCCTATGTTGATGTCATGATGATTAGTTCTATATTCTGTGATGCTTCCGCAATTATTTATATATACTGTGTATGGTTTTCTTTCTGACTGCATAGCTTCACAAAGCGCAGGTTCCGCCAATTGGGTCGTGGGTCGGGTAGAGGGGTTACCCACTACCGAAACACGAACCTTTTGGTGGGACCGGCGCTTTGGGCATAAGGCCTCCTTCTCCCCGGTTTCCTTTGGGGGAGGGGGGGATCTTACAAAGGTATCAGAGGGAAAAACGATCCGGTTTTATAAATATAATCACAGGCGGTTCACCACGTTATGTTAACTAGTTCGAGGGCGAACAATGCAGCGGAAGCGTGGTGGACCGTAGTAGGAGAATCATGATGAAATATCACACAAGTGTCCGCTAGTAAAACCCAACCAAATCAATTCTTCGACCAAGTACCTACCCGTTAGTTTAATTACATAGTTCTGACATACGTATTTTATAATCTGACACAGGAATTTCGGGAGCCTAGCCTCAGATTGAGAAATGAGAACACAGATGACACCGACGAGGACAGTTACACCCCTAACACGCCAGTTGATGAGTGGGCCCCTCCACCTCCTGTCGCGCCCACTGTTCATGCGGTGCCGGCTCAACCGGTACCATTTCACCAAACAGATTTAGGGCAAACTCTTGCTGCACTACTGGACACCTTCCGAGCCTCACTGCAGCAGCAGCAGCCGTTACAGGCCCAGGGTCCGTCCGATGCCGAAAGATTGGTGATGTTCAGAAGTTTCCGTCCCCCGGCCTACAGGGGGGTAGAGTCAGCCATTCAGACGGAAGATTGGCTGGAAAGGATCGAAGAATTACTCAGGGGAATGCACTGCCCTTCTTACTACGCGGTCTCCCTAGCTGCCACCCTGCTGGAAGGGTATGCTAGGCAGTGGTGGAGGTCCATTCTACAAACTACATATAGGAATCGCCCCATTACTGAAGTTTCTTGGAGGAACTTCTCGACCTTGATGATGGAGCATTTCATTTCCGACTCCGACCGGACAGAGCTCTAGGAGCGCTTTCTTCACCTCCGCCAGGGCACTTTGACGGTTACGGAGTACCAGCGGGAGTTCTCCCACCTTGCCCGATATGCTGGCATCATGGCTATAGAGGATGAAAATCGAGCCAAGAGGTTCTTTCAGGGCCTCAACGACTCCATTCGGCAGCCATTGATGACTGCAGCTCAGGCTCCTTTTGAAGAAATTGTCCACCTGGCAAAGACGATGGAGGCTGATATCAAGAACACCCGAGACAGGAACAGATTGAAGAGGATATCGGAGACGACCCAGGGACATGATCAGAGGTTCCAGGAGAGGCACCAACGTGCGCGTGGAAATGACCGGGGAGATCATAGGGGTTATGGTCGAGGAGATCGCCACCAGCCACCTCGCGACCACCATCGGAGGAGGACACCACCACCTCCCCCAGCACAGCAGAGAGCCCTTCCCGCACCAGCATACGCAGCTGAACAACGACCTTTCGAAAGGCGTTGCTTCCACTGCAATGAGTTGGGGCATATGCGACCCCAATGCCCCCTTCTAGCTCCCAGGGATGGACATCGGGACAACTACCGTGGTGGAGGCCGTGGCCGGGGACAGCCCGGTAGAGGACAGCAACAACCACCCCCCCTGCAGGCCTATGCCTTGGACCTTGAAAGGGGACAAACTACTACCGACGTGGTGAACGGTACGATATTTCTTTTTATATACTACATTTTAATTGTGATACCTTTAATCATATATGTATGTATACTACTGCTTCAAAAAAAACAATTAAAACCTCAGGGATCCTTTGGATCAATGATCGAGCCGCCAGGGCACTCTTCGACACGGGTGCCACTCGCTCCTTCGTCTCCCACGACTTTATACATGAGGAGCAAGGGGTGGTGTATCTCACAGGGAACCCGCTCCGGGTACGACTACCTGATGGTTCGGAGATGATCTCCTCGGACCTTTGCAAATTTAAAGTAAAGATAAACGATCAAGAGATGGAAGTTGAAGCAGCGGTGCTACAGCTTTCCGGCTTCGACCTAATACTAGGGATGGATTGGCTCGCGGAACACGCCGCACAAATTGACTGTCAGAACAGGAAAGTCACCCTCCAAGCGCCAATGGGAGGGACATTCACCTACCAAGGTATACCGTCTATTTCCCGCCTCATGCTAAATTCCATACAGGCAACGAAGGCCACCATGAGAGGCGACGAGGTATTCGTGGTTTACTTCGAGATGATGGGCCAGACCGTGGAATTGGCCGATGTTAGGGTGGCAAAGGAGTTTCCGGATGTATTCCCGGAGAAGCTCCCTGGCCTACCTCCGCATCGGGAAGAGGACTTCAAGATCCACCTCCTTCCCGGGGCTCGTCCAATCTCGAGATCTCCTTACAGGATGGCGCCGAAAGAGCTAGCGGAGTTCAGAGTGCAACTGCAGGAATTGGTGGACTCGGGATTCGTCCGACCTAGTTCTTCTCCTTGGGGAGCACCTGTGCTCTTCGTGAAGAAGAAGGATGGATCCCTTCGTCTCTGCATAGACTACCGGGAGCTGAACCGGCTGACCGTGAAGAATACCTATCCCCTCCCAAGGATTGAGGAGTTATTTGATCAATTACAGGGAGCGCGGTGTTTCTCCAAACTCGACCTCCGATCGGGATACTACCAGCTCAGGATCGATGATAAAGATATCGAGAAGACCGCATTCTGTTCTCGTTACGGGCAATACGAGTTCACGGTGATGCCGTTCGGCCTTACCAATGCCCCGGCGGCATTCATGACCTTGATGAATCGGGTGTTCGAGCCTTTTCTCGATCAGTTTGTCATTGTGTTCATCGATGACATCCTTGTATACTCGGCATCGGAGGAGCAGCATGCCCTACACTTGGAGAAGGTGCTCCAAAAGTTGCGGGAGCACCACCTGTACGCAAAGTTCTCAAAGTGTGAATTTTGGCTCAAAGAAGTTGGCTTCTTGGGACACATCATCAGCGCCAGCGGCATAGCAGTAGATCCAGCAAAGGTTCGGGCCGTTCAGGATTGGCCGCAGCTTCGTTCCGCGGCAGACGTGAGGAGTTTTCTCGGGCTTGCGGGATATTACCGTAAATTCGTTGAGGGATTCTCCAAGATCGCGCTACCGCTAACGTCATTAACAAAGAAGGACGCGATGTTTGTATGGACACCAAGGTGTGAAGAGGCTTTTCAAGAGTTGAAGGGGAGGCTCACTTCAGCTCCTATACTGATTATACCATCAGGCCAGGAGGGCTTCCAAGTGTACACGGATGCATGCCAGCAAGGCCTAGGAGCGGTTTTAATGCAACATGGGAAGGTAGTTGCCTATGCCTCAAGGCAACTAAAAGTGCACGAGAAGAACTACGCCACACATGACTTAGAGCTGGGAGCAGTGGTCTTCGCCTTGAAGATATGGAGACACTACCTGTACGGTGTCCGGTGTGAGGTATTCTCAGACCACAAGAGCCTTAAGTACGTATTCACGCAGAGGGAGCTGAACCTGCGGCAGAGGCGGTGGTTGGAGTTTCTTTGTGACTCTTATTTTGACCTCCAGTACCACCCTGGCAAGGCAAACACCGTTGCTGATGCTCTGAGTAGGAACCCCATAGCCTCCGCCAGTTGGATGATCGGCACGCCGAGAGATATTGTACGAAGTCTCGAGGAGATGGGAATTATGGTGATCGCGCCAGGAGATGCAGTTGCGGCTGCGCATCAGCTATATTGGACAGAGATCAGGTGCGACCTTCGGGACCGGATTAGAGATGCTCAGGCTGATGACCCACTATTCGAAGACGGGATTGCTCGTTTAAAGGACGGGAAGGAACACCCGGATTTTCGGATAAGGGACGGAATTCTTTACTTCCGCGATAGGATGTTCATCCCTTCTGGTGGACAGTTTCGGCACGAGATTTTGTATGAGAGCCATCACACACGCTACTCGATCCACCCGGGCATCACAAAGATGTATGCAGATCTGAAGAAGACATTCTGGTGGCCAGGGATGAAGCGAGATGTCATCACTTTTGTGACACATTGCCCGACGTGCCAGCTTGTTAAGGCGGAATGCAAGAGCCCCGCTGGGTTATTACAGCCGCTCCCCGTCCCCGAGTGGAAGTTCGAAGACATATCTATGGACTTCATTCATGGCTTACCCCGCTCTCGGACCGGGAACGATTCTATTTGGGTGGTAGTCGATCGATTGACTAAGGTTGCAAGATTCATCCCCAACCGCAAGGACGACGGCGTCGGGAAATTAGTGCGTCTCTTCATTGAAAATGTGGTTCGATACCACGGTGTGCCAAAAACCATAGTTTCCGATCGAGACGGCCGATTCACCTCGAAGGAGTGGCGAAGTGTTCAAGCATATTTGGGGACCAAGTTGGCCTTCAGCACAGCTTTTCACCCTCAGACGGATGGGCAAACCGAACGCACAAACCGGAATTTGGAGGACCTTCTCCGGTTATGCCTAGTGGATAAGAAGGAGCCGTGGGAGCGCCTCCTACCTCTAGTCGAGTTCTCTTATAATAACACATATCAAGCAAGTATTGGCATGGCCCCATACGAGGCGCTGTACGGACGGAAATGCCGAACTCCACTTTCATGGGCCCAAGATGCGGATCCGAGGGCTTTGGGGCCCATTTTCATGGAGAATGTGACAGAAATTATCCAAATGATACAGGAACGGATGCGTGAAGCTCAGAGCCGGCAAGCAAAATATTACGATGCTCGTCATCGACATGTGGAGTTCAGTATTGGTGACAAGGTTTACTTGAAGATTCGCCCTCGGCACGGTGTATCTCGGCTTCGTCGACAACGGAAGTTGAGCCCGAGATACATGGGGCCTTATACCATCACAGAGCGCATAGGCGAAGTGGCATACAGGTTGGAGCTACCCCGGAACTCCAAGGATTACATGATGTATTTCATGTCTCTTCGTTGAGGCGTGCACTATTACGCCCAGAGCATGCCATCCAGGAGGCCCCAGGACCGGTGGAACCCGACCGGTCCGTATCCCTCAAACCGGTACGAATCATGGATACCGAGACGAAGGTTCTACGGCGGAAGAGAGTCCCCCTTGTCCGAGTGCAATGGGACAACTGTGGGACCGAGGAGTCTACCTGGGAACCTGAGGACCAGATGCGTGAACTTTACCCCGGCCTCTTTACGTCAGGTAACATATAACAAATTTATATCTTTTAGTTAGGGTATGTTTCCTTATGTTTTCAAAAATACTGTGACCTAATCGAATTTTCGAGGACGAAAATTTTGTTAGACCTTTTAGATTTGTAACATCCCGATTTCGATTTTCTAGACCCCTTCGTGTTATTTGACCTGTTAGGGTTTTGTAGGCTGGATTGACACACGAATAATGGGTTCACGATCTATTGAGTACTATTGACCCAATAAGTCACACCCTCCACTTTCTCCAAGATTAAACATTTTAAATTATGCAAAGCCCAAAACACGTCGACCCGTCTAAACGCACACCAAACCCCGTAAATGATAGTGTAATGAGAATCGTGACGAGTACACTCCTATCAACCCTAAAAATTTTATTAAGACACCCTAAGAATATTTGAAGTGATGTGCCAATAAAGAGCTAATTTATTTTCATAATTAATTTATTATTTAAGTAATTAATTTATTCAATTTATTTGGAAAATTAAGATAAATGGCAAAAAACGTTTTTATTTCCCCAAATTTTTATCATGACACCCTAAATATATATAAAAAAGATTTAGTAATTAAAATTTATTATTTAAAATATAAATCATTTATTTTAATTTTATTAGGCTTAAAACACTAAATAAATAAATAAAAATACGAAAATACAGTTAAAAATTATGAAATAATTTCTAAAAATGACTTGTGACTTCAGAATGTTGTAATAAAAATTTTAAGTCAAAATAAGTTACGAATAATTATTTATGTCATTTCTTAATTTTTATTAATATGTAACTCCCCCCATAAATACCCCTAATCAATTTGGGTGGCTTGTCATAACTTCCCCCCTTCTCCCAAAGCCTTGGGAAGGCTGAACCGGGCTGGTTTGGGCGTTTTCCACCAAGGGAGAGTTATTCCTCCCCATTAACTCCTCTCAACCTCCAAGAGACCCACCCCCTCCTATATAAACACCCCCAAGTGTTAGGGTTTCTTTTTCCTACACTCTACCCTCCCCAACCAGCAAGAGTCCAAGCCCCGGCGACCTTCCGACGAACCTCCTCCGCGAACTCCGGCGAACTCCACCAACGATGGCCGCTCGACGATCCCCTCGCCTAAACAACACCAATGTAAGTTCCCCCGACTCCTCTCTGCCCTAGATCCCTTCTCGTCGACTCCCGCTGTCTCCGATCACCGGAGGCGGCGATTCCCGGCCGTGGATAGCTTCGGACCACCCCCATAGATCTCCACCGCCATCGCGGGCTCCGGCCTTGCGTGGGGGGTGAAGGGGAGAGAGGTGCTCCAAGGCCCTCCCTCATGGCCTTTGAGGCGGAGGAACCCGTCGGAACCCGTCCCGGCGGCCTCCTCCATCCCGATACATAATAAAAACAATAAAAAATAATAATCGTGTTTTTCCGGCCATCGCCGGCGGCGGCCGGCCGCCGGCAACCACCCTCACCGGAGCCCCCCTCGGGCGCTCCCGTTGGGGGTGGTGGCAGGACTTACCTCCCCACCGGCGGCGGTGGGGAGGCCCCGCAAGAGCTCCAGGTTCGGTGGCCGGCGGCCACCGTGAACCTGGAGCTCTCTGCTCCAGTTTTCCGGCCGCCGGAGGCGACGGAAGGCCGCCGGCCGACGGCTCGCCGGAGCGCCCCTCCCGGGCGCCCCTTTTAAGTGTGGTGGCCGGAGCAACTAGTGCTCCGGCCGGCCACGGCGCCACCCGCAACCTCACGGTGGCTGCATGCATGCAGCCACCGTGAACCATTATTTTTTTTGCACACCGCCGCCGCCGGAGGCGGCGGCAGGCCGCCGGCCGACGTCTCGCCGGGGCTCCCGCTCCGGGCGAACCCGTCGGCGGTGGTGGCCGGAGCAACGGCGGCTCCGGCCGGCCGGCGTGGTGCCCGCAAGGTCGGGTCTCACGGTGGCCTCCAGCCACCGTTGGATCAGATCGGCGATCACAGGCCGTCCGATTACCTCGGACGGTCAGTGCTAATGATTGGCTTCTGGATGGATCCGGTGCAAGCCTGCCCCTAGTTCACCCGTCCATCGCCAGATCCGCCGTTGATCTACGCCAAGATCCGTGCGAAAAATATTATTTTCCCTTAGTCTGAAAGATCGGCTGTTTTTAAAGATTTTGCTTGTTTTTCAAACGTGTTTTTAATTATCCTAGAGTCACATTTGGAGAATTTTTGTGAGACATGACTTTGCAGATAATTATAACCTCTACAACCTTACTGTTAAAAGTTTTCTGACCTGGAACCTCTAACTAATTTAATTTTGAGCTCGAAAGGTATATTTAACCGTTCGGGAAACAGAATAATTACTGCACTTTATAAAACAGTATTTTTGGCAAACTTCAACCACTGTTTTGAGGGTCTTAGAGGCCAAATCAGAGGATGCATGTTAGAGACACTTTTATAGGTTAATATTTTGCCTGCAACTTTCATGATTTGAGTTTGACAAACAGAAGTACTTAAGCTAATTTAATTTGGTCCCAAACATAGCTAAATAAATCTGTATTAGCTGTTCTTTATAAAACAGTAATTTTGGCAAACTTCAATCACTGTTTTGAGGGTCTTAGAGGCCAAATCAGAGGATGCATGTTAGAGGAACTTTTATAGACTATGGTTTTATCTACAACTTCTATGTTTGTTGTTTTCTGTTTTGGAGTAGTTAAGCAATTTAAATTCAGTGCTAAAAAGTACACCTTAATATTATAGACCAATTATTATGCCTTGCTAGTTTCACAAGTGTTGCTACATTGTCTTTCATCTTCTCATGCATGGGTTTACGGGAGGGTGCATGGTTACCAATGTGGCGGGTTCGTCGGCTTCCCTTATTATAAGCCCCGGAAGTTGTGACGACGAACCCTTGTTGTTTATGGCGGTGAAGAGGACCGGGGGCTAGCTACCCTTTCCACACCGGTCCGTCTCACGCCGGTTTTGGTTGTGCCGAGAGGGTTGATCTCCGCACGGGTGTGGATGTGTTCCCACCAAGAGTACCTATTCTCCACAGAGGTACGAAGGCCTAGGAAGTTGGGTTGTTTCCATAACCTAGAAGTGGGAACGACCGACCCACTGTCACCGTCTGGCCACGGCGGTGAGGCCTGAGAAGTGAGCTCCTTCTCTTAACAGGTTACTATGTCGACATAGGGGAGAATGATTGTGACACATCATTAGAGTGATTGCGAGAACATTATACATGCTCATTACATCATCTTTACATAAATGTGTATACTTACTGCTAATGATTTCACCTGCCACTACACTTTTGTAACTTATAAAAGATATGTTGCTTCGGCTAACGTACTAACTTTATTTACTCCTTGTCACTACCTTTCGCTGCCTATACATGATATATTGCTTCGGCTATTGTACTAACTTTCTTTGCAGGTTTCCTTCCTTGTGCCCATTAGGGGGCTGGGGAGGAGCGTGGGTTTTACTTGGTCATGATGTGACTAACGTACCTCTGTACGTATCATTTTAGGGACCGATGCGCCCACCCGCGGAGCAGGAGCGGACGGAGGACCGTAGGCGTGATTCCCTTGACGAGGAGCCCCAGGAGCCGATGCGGACAGTCTACGAAGATCTGAGGGTACTAGTTTGAGTAGGAGAGGGGATGAGTGATTTCTTATTTTGTAGACCCTATATTTTGTCATCTCTTATGTAGATGATTGTTTGGGACGCCTATACCCCTCGTGGGTTTTATTTTATTTTATCCTATGTTGATGTCATGATGATTAGTTCTATATTCTGTGATGCTTCCGCAATTATTTATATATACTGTGTATGGTTTTCTTTCTGACTGCATAGCTTCACAAAGCGCAGGTTCCGCCAATTGGGTCGTGGGTCGGGTAGAGGGGTTACCCACTACCGAAACACGAACCTTTTGGTGGGACCGGCGCTTTGGGCATAAGGCCTCCTTCTCCCCGGTTTCCTTTGGGGGAGGGGGGGATCTTACAGCAAGTCCAAGAGGAAGCACAGTTAAACATATCTCAAGATTTAACTGCTGCAGAAGTGACCACTCAACTGGAATTTACTATGGAGGAGTTATTCCCAGATGTTGATACTGCTGCTGATAAAGAAGGAGGTGGACCAGATATTGAGAAGTCCATAGGAATGGACATTGATCAAGAAGTTGCTGTGGAAACACAGGTTGAGGATGAGCCTGTGGATGTTGAGGCTGAGCAACAATCCCCTGGAACAGATGCAATTCATCATCCACAAGAAAGAATTCATGTAGATACTTCCTCTGACACAGAAACTGAAGAAGCCAGGGTGGCAAAGAAAAGAAAACTTGTTGTCTTTAAGAGAAGAAGCAAGAACTATAAGTAGGCATTACAGACCACAACTCCACAAGTTTCTCCAGCCTTTGATTACAATAAATTTATGGTAGATCATCAAGTAAAATTGGATGACCAAAGGATGGCTCTGGAGAAGTATGTTGATGAAAATAGCAAGTCAGTTCAGTTTGACTTAGCTCAGGATATCAAGTCCATCCAATTTCAAGTCAACTTGCATAAAACTGAAATGACAGATTGCTTCCACAAGGGTGGCAATGCTGTAGTTTATCTGGCTAAACAACAGGAGGCTATCTCTACAAAGGTGGATGATATTGCTTTGAAGCAAAGTTATGTTCTGGAAAATCAAATCAGAATGAATGAAAATTTAACTGAATCTCATAATGAGATCATTAAAGAAGTGAAGAAGATTGTTCCAGGTATGCCTGCAGATAGAGCCAAAGAAATGGAAGAATTTGATAAAAAATTTCAGGCTGCTATTGTATCTGTTAAGACTGCCATCACAACCTCTCAAAAGGACATATCTGAAAAGCTTCAAAAGTTAAGACCATTTTTCAAAGAGGGAGTGAATTATTTGGATGGCCAAATTCGATTTCAAAAAGAAGATCTTAGAGATCATGTCTCAAGAGAAGCCATAAAGGGGGAGAGGATGCTAATTCATGCCGGCTCTGAGCACACCAAGTGGGTGACCAATAGTATTCGAGCCACTTTGGGATATCCACCATTGTGTGATGATGCTATGGTAGCTGAGTCAGGAATACAATCTAATCTACTTGAAGGCAATCAACCTGAGGTTGCCCAAGTCATATACCCCCCTCCAGATTTTGACTTGATTGATCAGAAAGTTCAAGGAATGTATAGTCCTCCAAAGGAGGTTACTAATATTGTTTTTGGAAAAGTTGATAAGCTTGAGGCTACTCTGAAAGAACAGCAGGATGCTCTACTGGCAAAGAAGAAATTCAGAGAGCAGGCTGTACTGAAGCCAGATTATGAGCAGTGGAGTCCTACTTCAAGGAACATCATACTCACTGCATGGAAAGCTGTACAGGATAAAGTTCATGAGAGAGGGAAGTGGTACAATGAAATTGAATGGCAGAAGTATGAGGCAAGGCAAGAGGCAATTGTACAATTCAGAAGGAAAGCCAAGCTGGGAAGACTGCCATCAGATGCTAAGGAGCCAAGCAATTACTTCCCAAAGCCTTTTCATTATTTTGAAAGGCAAAGGATCAAGGAAGAAGCTCAGAAGAAGGCTGATCTTAAAGGAAAGAAGATAGCTGAAGAATCAGAAGCTCCTGTGACAGCTACAATTCTGTCTGGCAAAGGGATTACAATTAAAGAGCCTGATCAATCCTGATTTTGTTTTAAATATTGTGTAATGTTGTGATGTAATCATCAAATGTAAAACTTTGTAATCAAACATTACCCTGTTATAAACAAAATGTTGTTTGGCATATTATAATGTGCATTCTGTGATGATTGATTCTGAATTATTCTATGTTATGTTTTGTTTATATTTAAAGTATTCCTGCTGTGTCATTAATCATCATTTAGTACTGTTTATAAATGGTGTATATCATTGGCTATAGGGGTTATGACTTCTCCAAATAGGGGGAGATTGTTGGGTACATTGGAAAATGTGTACCTGATTTGAAGAAGCCCAACTTAGCTCAATGATATACATCAAGGTGTATTTGATGTTGTTTTAAGTTGACATGTGCAGGTGGAAAATTGATAAAGTATGCAGAAAAATTCTAAGTCCAAGTGTCGACACGAAGGAAGCTGTGTCGACACACAGAAGAAAATAGTCGACACAACACTGGGAATTTGTGTCGACACATAGCAGTTAGTCTATAACTACACTGGGAAAAAGTGTCGACACAGAAGAAGTAAGTCGACACAACACTGTGAATTTGTGTCGACACAGAAAAGAGTCGACACAATACTGGGAAATTGTGTCGACACAGAAGAAAAGCGTCGACCTCAAACATTGGGAGAATGTGTCGACACAGAAGAATATAGTCGATCTCAAGATTGTCGACATCATCTGAATGTGTCGACACAGAAGAAAATAGTCGACCTCAAGTTAGTTGACACCAGCAGAATGTGTCGACACATTGTGATTAAGTCGACACATAATAGCAGAGTTAAAAAATGAATGTGTCGACACCTGAAGGCTAAGTCGACACTTACTAAAGTTATGATTCTACAATAATTGTGTCGACACACAGGACTTGTGTCGACACACTGAAGAGTCAAGATCAAGTTATTTGCAGAAGAAGCTGTGTCGACTCAAAGGCAACTTAGTCGACATCACTGAAGACTGTGTCGACACCAAAGTCAATTATGTCGACACAAATAGACAGATTGTCTCGACACTTTCTGACAGACTGTTTCAACAACTTGTGATTCAAGACTAAGGCACAGGACTTGTTTGAAGACTTGACAGCTGTGGGTTATCATCGGTTAACTGAAGTTGTCAGACTTGTCAGAAAACGGTTAGAAACAGGATCAGCCGGTTACCATGAAGAATGTCTATAAATAGACAGATTCAGAAGGAGAAAAATTAATCAACAACATATAGAACTGACCTTTTGAAATACATTGGATCAGAAAGTGGAGAAGGATTACTATTCTACTCATTTCAAGAAAGTGCTAGGCACTTAAGAAGATCTTCTCCGGGAGATCTAAGAAGACTATCTAAGGATAGATCTAAGAAGAGTTCTAATCAGAATTCAGAAGAATCATTCAAAGTTCTGGATAGAGAGAGATCAAGTCAGAATTTGAAGAAGAAGAAAGAATCCACCAGTGGATTCTCAAGAAGCTGTTTGGAATCAACTCAGCTAAGTACATTTTCAAGAAGCTTTGAAGAAGGCTAAGAAACAGTTGATTGCATCAGCTGATCAAGAATTGTCATTGCCTTTTCTCTCTCAACTCTGGCAAGACAATTAAGACAATCTTTTCTATATTTCTGTAGGATCTGTTTATACAGATCTGAGTTGTAAGCCTATGTTATAAAGGCTGAGTGTAGGAGTGTTGAACTCTGAGTGGTAGGGCTGATTGCCTGAGTGTAGGAGAAGGGTATTCTCTGAGTTGTAGGCCTTGGGGCAAGGCTGAGGTAGGGCAGTTGTGCCTGAGTTGTAGGAACCAGTTGGGTTCTGAGTTGTAAGATCTATTGATCTGAGATAAGTGGAAGTTTGGCCGAATCTAGCATACTGCTAGATAGGTGAAGGGGGAAAGTGGATGTACCCAGACCTTGGGGAACCACTATAAAACATAGTGCAATCTGTGATGTTTTGTTTTCTGTGATTGCTGTGTTTATTATATTAGTTATTAAATTGAATTCTGTCTAGAAGTTTTAGAAAGAGAAGCAGAACCTATTCACCCCCCCCCCTCTAGGTGTTTAGGCTGCCTTGAAAGTTAAACTATCATATATGCTAAGTTCAGCAAGTGTCAATTCTGGCTGAAGGAGGTGGCCTTCTTGGGGCACGTGATCAGTGGAGTTGGGTTGGCGGTAGATCCAGCCAAGATTCAGTCCGTCCGGGACTGGCCACAGTTGAAGACAGCTACGGACGTACGGAGCTTCCTAGGACTTGCCGGCTATTACCGAAAGTTCGTAGAAGGATTTTCTAGACTTGCTCTCCCACTCACATCCCTGACAAGGAAGGAGATACCTTTTATCTGGACACCGCAGTGCGAGGCAGCGTTTCAGGAGCTGAAAGGTCGGCTCACATTCGCCCCGATACTCGCTCTCCCCTCAGGGAAAGAGGATTTCAGGTTTATGCGGATGCCTCTTATCAGGGTATGGGAGCTGTATTGATGCAGAGGGGTCACGTCTGGCCTACGCCTCCCGCCAGCTGAAACAACATGAGCAGAACTATCCAGTCCACGACCTAGAGATGGGAGCAATTATATTTGCGCTGAAGGTCTGGCGGCATTACCTTTATGGAGTCCACTGCGACATATTTTCAGATCACAAGAATCTGAAATATGTGGATACGCAGAAGGCACTAAATATCCGGCAGCGGCGATGGATGGAGTTTCTAGCAGACTACCAGTACGAGATGCATTACCATCCGGGTAAGGCAAACGTGGTAGCTGATGCCTTGAGCCGGAGAGCGACTACTACAGGAGCAGGACCCCAGGCCATGACTTTAGAGCTATTACGGAGCCTTGAAGACATGTGCATCACCTTAGTATCGTCTGACGACACTGAGCTTTACGAGGAGTATTTAGCTGCGACGAGCGTCAGCGACGATATCCATGATAGAGTCCGGGATTGGCAGAGGCAGGATGCCAAGCTGGAGCCGATATTCTGGGCTTTGGAGGCAGGCTCAGCAGGAGATTATGCGATGCGGGGTGATCTGGTGTGCTTCAGAGGTCGGACATACATACCGGATGGAGGGCAGATACGGGAGGACATCATGACTGAGGCTCATCATAGCCGATACTCTATACATCCCGGGATTACGAAGATGACGGCAGATTTGAAGAGGACTCTCTACTGGCCGGGGATGAAGAAGGACATCACTCGTTTTGTGACCCACTATGAGGCGTGTCAGTTGGTGAAGGCCGAGTGCAAGAACCCAGCAGGACTACTAGAACCACTTCCAGTGCCGGAGTGGAAATTTGAGGACATCGCCATGGACTTCATCCATGGCCTACCTCGATCACGGACGGGAAACGATTCGATCTGGGTGATCGTGGACCGTCTGACGAAGGTGGCTAGATTCATCCCGATCAGGAAGGACGACTCTGTTGGAGGGTTGGTGCGGAAGTTTGTGGAGCAGTTTGTCCGTTATCACGGCGTGCCGAAGACGATCGTATCCGATCGAGATGGCCGGTTTACATCCAGAGAGTGGAGATCGGTGCAGGCTTACCTTGGCTCTCGACTGACCTTCAGTACGGCTTTCCACCCCCAGACTGACGGGCAGACGGAGCGTACCAATCGGACGCTGGAAGACCTCCTGAGATTATGTATTGTAGACCGCGGAGAGCCCTGGGAGAAGATGCTGCCATTGGTGGAGTTCTCGTACAACAACAGCTACCAGTCCAGCATACGGATGGCTCCTTACGAGGCTTTATATGGGAGGAGGTAAAGGACACCGTTATCTTGGCTACAGGACGTGGATCCGCAGACTCTAGACACGGAGTTTGTGGAAGACATCGAGGCTCAGGTGAGATTGATCCGGGACCGGATGCTAGAGGCGCAGAGCAGACAGGCCAAGTATTATGACGCTCGACATCGTCAGGTGGAATTTCAGATCGGGGACCGGGTGTTCTTGAAGATCCGGCCAATGCATGGAGTTTCACGGGTGCGAGGTCAGCGGAAGAAGCTCAGCCCGAGATACATGGGGCCTTTCAGGATCCTGGAGCGGATCGGTCCCCTAGCTTACCGGCTGGAGCTGTCACCGAAGCTGGCAGGTTTGCACGATGTGTTCCATGTATCCTCCCTCAGAAGGGCTCTACTACACCCGGAGCTGTAGATTACGACCCCGGATGGGCCGGTAGCTTCAGATCGATCAGTTCACTTGGAGCCAGTTCGGATTGATGATAGAGGGATACGGGTCTTGCGCCGCAAGAAGATCCCATTAGTCAAGGTCCTGTGGAGGAACCACGGCCAGGAGGAGCATACTTGGGAGCCGCAATATCTGATGCAACAAAAGTACCCTGAACTATTCAGTCAGGTATACCTCATTACCCTTCAAGATGTTACAACTTACATTCCTACTTTATGTCAGTAGCACCGCTTTAGGAAGGATATGGGCTAATCTTTTGTTTATTGGGAACTTACCCTCTATTTAATAAACAAAGTAATCACTCCAACTCCATATGGGATGTGACAAGTTTAACTTATTCCGGTAAGACACCCGTAGGCTTAACCTTAATTTCGGGGACGAAATTTTTGTTTTGTTTATTGGGATTTGTAACATCCCATTTTCAACTAGACCCCCCCTAGGAGTAGCTTTTGTCCTGACTAGGTCAGGACAGACCCTTAGAGAACCAAAATGGGCCAAATGAGCTTGGCCATGAAAGTGAAAGGCACATTGGTCTGCAAATAGTAATTTCTAATTACTAGCTTTAGGGTGTCCATAGGGCTTCACCATGACCCCATGGCCCCACCACAACACTCCTAACCCATTAAAGGATCCATTAGAGCCATAGGGATCCATTGGAGTCAGCCCAAAAGTGGTCGAATTGACCAAGGACCACCAAAGGCCTAAATTGGGCAAGGTGTCCTAACTAAGGGCAATTGACCTCTAATGTGTCCATCCAACCCTATTTAGGTCTTCCTAGACCTTGAGTGAGGCAATTGGGTCACCAAGGGCCCATTGGGGTCAACCTTAGTGGCTAATTTGACTCAAGTCAACCCTAAGCCACTTGGAGTCAAACCTAGCCAAATGGGCTAACTTGTGCTCAAGACCCACCCACTTGGGCTAACCTTGTTTTAATAAATGAAATAGACTTGTGGGCTGCCTTTGGGTTAGGCAGGAGCCAAAATTCAGCATGAAGTGTAGAGAGAGAAAATTCACCCATGGAGGAGAGAGAAAGTAGAATAAAATATAAGAGGAGACTTTGGGCTCACCCTCCCCCTTCCCCAACCTCCCCAATTTATTACTCTAGGAAAAGACAAGCTAACCCAACTCAACCAGCCACCTTTTGACTGGTTTAGACCAAGCCTCACCCCCACCTACCCTAGCCACCATTGTTGACTTTAGCCAATATTGGCCATGAAGCCTACCAGCCACCTAACACCCCAATCTCCCCTTTAAAAGCTTCACAGGACTCCCCTCACTCACTTCCACCACCTACCTGAAGGAGCCAAGCAGCCACCAAGAAGCTTCAAAAATTCGGCCACCACCACCACCATGGTCTCCCGCCGCTCCTCTCGCATCCAAGCCCGTGTGCAGGTCCTCCCTCACCTCTCTCTTCATGTTGTAGATCTTAGGATTGTTAGGGATAGGGTTTGGGCTCGAATGAGCCTGAACCGAGCTCAGTTTTTCCTCCATTAATGGAGATCGGGAAGCTCACGGGTTGGGTGGCGCCGCCGCCTCCCGCCGCCCTAGTCGCCGGAAAAGGGAGCCCCCACCATCGTGAGGTGGGAGATGATGTTTCCCGGTGGTGTCGGCGTCGGCAACCGCCGGGAAACCCCCCGAGAAATCTCAAGAAGCCGGCTGGTTCCTGCATGCTGGATTGGAGAATAAAAGCAGCAGCCATCAGATGGCTTTAAGATTCGTGCCATGCAAATATATAAATCCTGTATTTATATAATTTATGAATAGTGTTATTCTGCCTTGTAAAACAGCTTCCTTTGCATGTCAAATTTAGAGCCCTTCTGGACATTTTCATAAAACATGTTCAACATAAAAATTATAGGTCTTGAAGTTATCTTTAATTTGATATGTTACACAAAAAATTTGGTTAAGTATACTGCCCTGTAGAGCCACGTTTTTAGGGCTGGTCCTAGGGTAGGTCAGAAATTTAAATGAGTGCCCTGCCCAAACCCTAAGTCCAAATGGGCTGAAATTTTGGGCATGTGGCTTATTTAGGTATATCTAGACCCTCCCCAAAAATGGGAATTTTTGGTGAAAATAATCCTATAGTTTTAGTCAAAATTTGATAAATCAATTAATGTTGATTTTTGGAGCATATCAACCCCAATTGGCCCCAAATTTTGGTGCCTGCCCTTGGGGGTATATTAGACCTATGGTAAAAATATTAGCCAATTTAGATTTGTGCATGTTGATATATCTCACTTGTAAGGGTTGAAAGAGGGATGGTCTTGGGCTGCAAATAGCAAAAATGTAGAAAATTAAAGGAGATGCCCAAGTCCATCCAGAGGCCCAAATGTCCTGGGATTTTGGCCAGCAACAAGTTTAGGGCATATTTAGGCCCTGCCCAAAAATGGAATTAGTTGGAATTAAAATTAGGGGGAAAATTACTTAGATACCCCTAGGCTTGTTTAGGTGATTCATGGAGTATTTCAACTCCAAAAGGCCCCAATTTTTGGTGGCATGTCTATGAGGACAATATTAGGGCATGGTTAAATTTTCAGCCCATATGGATCACTGCATGTTGGGTTAACCCACTTGCATGTGTAGGCTAGACTTAACCTTGGTGTGCAAATAGCAAAAGTTGCTATGATGTGTATTTATCCATTTTGGGACTTCTAAAAAGCTTGAAACTAATTCCAGAGGATCTTTAGGACAAATTTGACACCTCAAATTAATTGTGGGATTTTTGGGATCAAAAATCCCATTATTTGGTATTTTCAAAATAAAGGCCTTTTTGGAAAATAAATTGTAGAAATAAGTCTTAATCAAGGAAAGATCCCCAAAATCAGTCAAGTCAAAAATGAAGTTTTTATTTGACTTAGGAAAATTCTATACCTCTGTTTGACAACTTTTAGAGCAAAATTCATGGAAATGACTATTTTACCCTTTTTATATTTGTTCATGAATTGGTAGAAATACATGTTCGAAAATTGTAGAAATAATTCTAGAGTTGCATAATTGTTATATTAGTCTTGTAGAATTATTTCAGAATTTTTGGATACACTGTAAATTATTAAATAAGCATAATGGCATTTTGGTAAATAATTAAGAATGGATTTTGATAGGCCATTACACTGTATATGTTAATGAAACTCTGCCATTAATTATAAAGTAGTGATATAAATGCTCAGTAATTTTCCTGGAATTTTGGATTGTATATTTCTTATACTTCATTTGGGAAATGATAAATATATAGACATTGTATTAATTATGGAATAAATAGAAATATAAAAAGGAAAATTATGAAATCTTGTAGACAGCAATATTTTACTCACATGCAACTCAGGAAAATTCCCTTAGGTCAGTAGAATTTAATTGATACCACTTCATGTGTAAAATGGCCTAGGGAATAATTTAAATGATTTAATTAGAGGCCTTAATGACCTAGGAAAATTATGAAAATCAACACATTCATTTCATTAGTCCATACCACCCTAGGATAAATATTTGGGGTCAGTTGGACCAAGGATTTAGAAGTTCAATTTCGGGGTGGTATTAGGTCATGGGCTGCGCATAGTAAAAGTACGTTATGCCTTAAGGCCCACCGGGGGATAAATCGACGATTGAACTAAAGAATAAGTTTGGAGGTATAACCCTGGTGGGTAGAGTCATCTTAGTGACGAGAGTAAAAGTGCAAGTCACCGGGTAACACTTAGAGTGGAGGACGGCGGAAGGCCGTCGCCCTCCCGATAACAACTTAAGTCATTAGGTTGCTAAGTAATAACAAGTGAAGTATGGGTAATGGGTAAACACCAACTTAAATTAAATATCCTTGTGAAAGGAAACTTTGGGATTCATCCCATCTTGGTTTCTAGTGCCTTCGAGACCCCTTCATTGGGCATACCTTGGGCAGTCCTGGGATTAACCCTAAAATACTAAGTGTAACAACCGGTAGACAAGAGTAGTCTAATAGGCTAGGTAAACTGTATCTGTTCTCACTCGTGACGAGTTGGAGGGAAAGGGTTAAGTCGCCCCGAGGTGTTCAAAGGGGCGTCATCCCGCGGTGTTCAAAGGGATGAGGTTTGGAATTTAAGCCGGACGGGTTAGTCTAGGGAGCTTTGGCTCGGTTGTTGACTATTACGGACGGGTTTGTCCGGGAAGCGTTGGCTCGGAGGTTGATGCATCAAGTTTGCATGTGCATAAGAAATACCTAAGGTGGTGGGTCTTCGGTGTTGGAGGGTCGTTGCACCGACGCCAATATGATGACTCGGCAAGTGTGGTTTTACACTTCGCCAAACTAAGTCCGGCGGTCTTGTCGGCAAAGAGTACGCATAGTCTGCTCAGTGCACCAAGCGTTGAGGCGTACGATAGGTCAGACCGGTAGTGCTATACTGGTTTTGAGGTGGGCGAGGCCCAACCCACCGCTTCCGTCTGCCACTACGGAGGTATCCTTGGAGGTAACGGCTCTGAAAGGGGGAACTAAAGATTTGTGTACACAAAGTCAGGTGTGTGAGTTGTACTGCTTGAACATCATTAACCCACCATATAGATGCATATTATAATCATTCATAATAATCTATGACACCTAATGTATAAGTTTAATGGGACGCTTATACATTAGGACTTGCAAAACGACCCCTTGGTCTATAAGCTTGTGTGGGGCAGGTTTATAAGTCAAGGTCAACTTACTATATTTATAATTGATGTTTGATAACCGACACCCCAACGTATAAGTTTAATGGGACACTTATACGATGGAAGCCTTGCAGAAGATCCCTTGGCTTATGTGCCTTCGCATAAGTTAAGGTTACTTTACTTATATTAATTGTCTTTTATGCTCAGTTATTACTGTCACTTATATTCAAAGAATTGCTAGACTAGGTCCACCGTCACCTGCTTTTGTTGTACTCTCCACTTCATGTCCTTCCCTTTCTTCCTCCCCGCCCGGTGCCTTAGAGCATGGGGGAAGGGGTGGGGGATGATAGGACTTGGTCTTTTTGACTGACGGGCGACCGAACATCATATTAGGGAATCGTGGAGCCCAGCATGGAGGAGCAGCCCAGGAGGCCGATGCGCTTAGAGATGGGGCAGTCTAGTACGGGTCTTCAGACTGCCGAGACCGTGAGTTCAGCTTACTAGTAGATGTTCTATTTTACTTCCACATGAGTGATTCTGTAGTGAGGACTTTGATGTACCGGGCATAAGCCCTTATTCAGTACTCTTTTCTTATTAGATCTGTGGACACTCCCTTCGTGGAGATTTTCTAATATATGTGATTTGATGTGGACTGCATTTCTTTCTACTTGCTACTAAATTATGATCGAACAAGGCCGGCAGAATCGGCGTTTTGTGGGGACGACCTTCCCGGGTGCGAAGTCGTCACCGCAAAGCGGCGGTTCTGGGCATAAGACTCCGGGTTTTAAAAAGAAAAAAAAAGGGGTCTTACATTTCGTCCTATTAGAGTCTGTCTTGATATGGAAGAGAAAAGTCCTTAAACTATACTCTAATGTTACTGTCGTCTCATCATCAAACAAAATCAAATCCTCCATCAGTGAGCATAAGATCAAAATCACTCCAAACGATTGTGCAAACACTACAACTACCCCAGGGTCAAGCAGTCTGATGAAGAAGACTACTTATATCAAAATGATGTGAAGTCAACCCTAAAGTGGTGTGGGCTTTCAAAGCACACCACTAGATTAGTATTAAGGAAGGACCTGAATCTAAAAGGAAAGTTTCTATCAGATATAGTTGGGAAAGCTCTGCTCTGTAAGACAGGTTCATATGATAAGATATCCAAAAAGATGTTTGAACTCATGCCTAGGATAATTCTATCTAAGAAAATAGACTGGGGAAAGGTGTTGTTTGAAAGAATAGTAAAGTGCATTCTAGAACCAAACTTGGGAAGAATACTGTAACTGTATCTTCATGTGTCTATTCCAGGGATCCTCAATGTGAAGGTAGGAACTAAGATCCATCACATGAGGAGTATGGACTCAAAGATGTTTGACAGATGGGACAGAGTACTACTGCCACATCAACAGACATGTGAGAAAAGTAAAAAAGAAGGTTGGACTCATAACTGAGGAAAGCACATGAATCGGCCTATCTGAGAGGAGTAAGGAAAAGCCACATGATCCTCAGCTGACTGATTCTTTTGAGGAAATAAGGAGGGATATGAGTGCTCAGGTTTCAATATCCTCTGAACCTATAGCAAAGACTGTCCAAGTTAGTGGCTCACATTCTGAAGACATCCCAGCAGAGGTAGCTAAACAAGTGAATGAAGGCATTGTGAACAAATCTGTACGGACATTGAGGGAGAGTCTTCCTAGATGCTTGCAGCTGTTGTGGGATAGAATACATTCAGTTCAATACCAGCTTGATTCATTCGTAGACAATCTGCATAATAGGATTGCTCAAATTCCACAAAGTACTGAAGTTATTCTTTTTTGTCCTTAAGTTGAGGGAGAGCAAGTCCTTGGTAAGATGATTAAAGATGCTAATTGTAAGACCCATTTTTTTGCACTAACGGGTTTTATACCCAGAACAAGCATTTTGGGGTCACATAGACACTCGGGAGGGTTGCCACTACAAAACGCTGATTGTGCCGACATTGATGATCATCAAAGAAGTTGAGGTACAAACAAGTCAAGTCCATAAAATCACCACATATATATATGAGCATAAATCACAGCAAAGTGCACAGAGATAAGGTACTGAAACAGAATAATAAAGTAGAAATATAAATAGGCTCATGCCTAGTACATCATGTCCTCACTACAACAATCTCGCGGAAGCTAAGTAAAACTAACACTCACGGAGCAAAAAGAAGGTGCTCCTGTACTATACTGGCCCACCTCTATATGCAACCCACTCCGCAAGTTCTGCATCTCCTACTTCTGCTCCCTGTCTCACATTCGGAGCCCCTGAAATATTGGTCCACCGACCATTAGTCAAAAGACTAAGCCTGATTTCACCCACCCCTCCCCCAGTGGCTCCTAGGCACCGTGTAGGAGGAATGATAGGAAAGCTATGATTGTGGGGAGTAGTCAAAAGCAGGTGACGGTGGTCCAAAGCTAGCAAATTATATAGTATAAAATTTACAAGAGTATAACTAGCAGTTCTATATCAAGTAGAGCAGAAAAGGGGTAAAAAGTAAAGAGTACCATAAAGAAAAGTAACAGGTAAATAATTAACCTTAACTTATATGAATGCCCATACAAACTTATAAGTTAAGGTTTCTTTTGCAAGGATCTCATCGTATAAGCTATCCTATACTATTTTATACGATATGGTGTCAGGTTTTTTGAAGGTATGTGTAATACCCCAAAACCCAGTTTTGGTTTTCAGGCCAAGTGACATGGCCTGGGACACGGGTGTGTCCCAGGGCGTGTCAAGCAAATACTCGAGCTGGTCTCGATTAAAGTTTCAAAGTTGGGTTTCAGGTGTTTTTGGAATGACACGGCCTGAGACACGGGCGTGTCCCAGGGCGTGTCCTCCTCGGGTTGCTGCATGTCGCGCGTTCGACGATCGTTGAGCATCGTGATCGACGATCGACGATCGATGAGAAGAGGCGACATGGCCTGTGACACGGGCGTGCCACAGGGCGTGTCCTTCTCGACGATCGGCGAGATCATGTCGACGATCAGCGAGAATAATCTCGGCGATCGACGAGATTCGTCGAGTGAGGCGACACGGCCAGAGACACGGGCGTGTCTCAGGCCGTGTCAGGTTAGGCGGTGGTCACGGGCGTGTTCAACACGTGTGGTGAGGCAGTTATTTGCCGCTTAAAGGCCGCTTACGGGACACGGCCTGTGACACGGGCGTGTCACAGGGCGTGTCAGGGCCGAAAACATCTTTTTCTGCAGATCTCGCTCGTTTGTTTCCCTCTTTCTAGATCGGGTGGTCTTCAGTTTTCCCAGCCCCTTAAAGACCCCGAACTAGCAAACGTATCCTCACTTTATCTTCTTAAGTGGAGAGAAAGAAGGAGGAAGAAGGAAGGAGAGGGAGATCCAGCTAGTCCAAGCCCGGATTCGCGATCGAAGGCCATATTCGGGAAGGCAGAGCTCCAAGCAGTGCTTGCCATGGCTCCAAAACATCCTCCAAGGGTAACGACTTCCTCCTTGGATATGTGAAATCCTTCCTTTTTGCATATGCATGAATCCTCTACAAAGGTAGAGTTGAATTCTCTTGGGATGTTCAACTCCATCCCTTGATTCTTGTTGGAGTAGTCCCGGAAGCGAGAAGTACGAGTAGGCATGATGTGTGAAGCCCATCTAGACATGTTGGTCTGGATTGGTGATGATTGTATGCATATCAGAGCAAGACTCTGTTTTATTGTGATGCGTGTGATGTTCTTGGTGGACACCTGCAGCTTGGTGCAGCGGGATAGTATGTGGATGGGTTGATGCTGTGTGATCTCAGCCCATGTAGCTGTGAGTGCTACTCTTGGGGGGTTGATGCTGTGTGATCTTAACCCTTGTAGTTGTGAATTCTACTTGTTGAGCCGGTGGGGCTGCAACTGTGGAAAAGCCTGTGTGGCGAACGGGCAAGGTAAAGCTGTACCCGTGTCAGTCCTGATCGACGTCTGACGTCTGTGAGCTACAGGAAAGGCTGATCTGTACCCGCGTTCTGGTTGTCTAACCGTGGGGTGCTTAAGGCCCTATTAGGATCACAGAATGAGAATCGCTCTGGCTATTTGAGCCATGGAGGATTGGAATGCTCACGAATTGCCGTCATGTCTGGAACCTCTGAACGGTGGTGGGACCCTGGTTTTCCGGTACACCGATAATGTGCCCTGAGAGCACGGAACGTCGGGCCGTCGTGCCGACATTTTTTATAGATGATGACTTGTACGGGCGTACAAGTGTGATGTGCTAAAGCATACCCTTTTGATTGTATATAAGTGCTATGCAGTGAAGGAATTCTGCTATCCCGTGCCAGGGACAGGGTCGTTATAAATGGTCAGTCAAATGGTGACCGTTTCTTTGTTTGCCACTGCTTGGTGGATCTTTTGCGTGCAGGGCAAGAAGGGCCAAGCAGGGATGAGGGTGGAAGACCCTAAGCTGCTGCTGCTAAGTGCTAGCCCTCGAAGGCTAGTTTTGTACCTTGTGTAAGAACTCATGTATGGCCGGCCTGCGTGCCGATGTATGGAAGATACCTTCTTGTATAAAGAGAAACACTTGTAAGAGGCCATAAGGCCGTACTTGTGGTTTTATATTATGGCATGTTTGTTTTAGCTGTGGACTTCTGTGTTGATTTTGAGTTCATTCTTGTAACCCTTTAAACTTCTGCTAGAATGCTCTATGATAGGATGCGTATTTGGTATTACTTAGTAACGTCTCCGCCTGTTTGTAAGACATGGTGTGGGGCCCCGGCCGGACCTTCTACTATGTTGTACGTAACGGGTAGGGGTGTTACAATTTGGTATCAGATTCCTTGGTTCCCTCCTCTGAATTCGTGGACGAATTCTTTTGTGGGGTGGCGAGCTCGTGTGTGAGTGTATAAAATTGAACTCAAACATGTCCACATAGGTTTGAAATGCACTGGTGTGTTACACTTGTGTGTTTGTTTTGACTGTTTGTTGTGTGGCTTGTCGCTGAATTGTGTGGTTTGACACATATAGGTGACGCGAAGTGTTGTGGGTCAGTCAGAACCTTAGTATTCTGTTGAGAGTGTGGCACCAGCAGAGGTGCCCACCCCTCCTCCATCAGCTGAAACTGTACGTTTGATTACAGAAATGGTACTTGCGGTGATGAATGCTCAGCAGGCAGGGCAAGCTCGGCCTGAGGCTCCCGTGCCTGTGGCAATGCGTCAAGAACCGGTGGGCATATCGGTTGATCAGTGTGCCGCAGATCAGCAGCTGAAGCGGTTTATGAGCTTTCATCCTCCGACGTTTACCGGGGCGGGTTCCCCAGCTCAAATACAGGATTAGCTTGCTCGGATCAAGCGCATCTTGACCGCCCATCGGGTTTAGGAGGAACAGAAAGTCACGTTAGCCACTTTTCTTCTTGAAGGAGAAGCTCGGCTGTGGTGGGATGAGGTAGAACTGCACTACTTGGCAGGCAGACAGTTGACCGGAGTCTCTATGGACGAGTTCTCTTGGTTGTTCTTGGGCAAGCATTTTCCATTGCATCAACGGATTGCTTTGGAATTGGAGTTTCAGCGGTTGACTCAAAAGGAGAGCAGCGTGGATGAGTATCTTCATGAGTTCACGCGGTTGGGGCGTTATGCGGGCGCTATCTTTGCCGAGGAAGAGCGCAAGACCAGTCAGTTTTATGCGGGACTGCGGGATGAGTTGCGGCATTTACTCTCGAGTTCCATGAATCAGGGATTTCAAGCTCTGGTCTGCACCGCGAGGGCATTAGAAGCAGATTTGAAGCGAGGACAATCTAAAGGACCTTTTGTTGTTACAAAACCGGAGTTAAAACCGCCGCGTCCGGAGAGAAGTGGATTTCAAAAGAAATGGGGTAAGAAGTCCAGACGTTCTGGGCAAGCTCCTTCATCAGTTACTTCGGAAGCGTCGTCGGGCTTTGAATCCCGCACTTGCTATACGTGTGGCAAGCCGGGACATCTTGCTCGGGACTGTCGGGTTTGTCCTCCGAAAGGTGACAAGAAGTCGGGCGCGTCCTATGTAGATAAAGGGAAGGCGGTGGCGGAGTCTTCTGCTTCGCAAGTGTAGCCTCGAGTTTTCAATCTGCGACAACAGGAGGCCATTAAGCAGGCCGACGTCGTCACAGGTGCGCGTGATCTCTGAGTTCTTTTACCTTTGTGTAGTGCTACTATGTTTTTGGTGTTTATTGTGTTGTTGCTATGTTAGGCTTCGTCCTAATTTGGGAGCATCCGACACGAGCACTGTTTGATACTGGTGCGTCACATTCGTTTCTTTCAAAGGATTTCGTATTGCGCATTGGCGCGCCGATACGAGGCATGACAGAAAGTTTGAAGGTACTCTTACCTAATGGATGTGTTTTGTGCGCGGATCAGTCTGGTGTGTAGAAGGGAAAATAGGAAGTTGGGACTTTAGATTGGAAGCACTTGTGCTGCCGATTTCGGAATTCGACATAATCTTCGGTATGGATTGGTTGTCAGAGCAGCATGCTCGCATTGATTGTAATGCTAAGGAAGTTGTTTTGGGGCAGAACACTGAACAAGAAATAAGGTTTAGCGGCATGTAGGGGATAAATGAGATGTTGATATCCGCTCTGCAAGTTCAGAAGGCCGTTAGAAAGGGTGCCGAGTTGTTCTTCACGCTAGTAGCAGCGGTAGAGCCAAAGGCTAGTGTGAATGAGGTACCTGTTGTGTCGGAATTCCTGGATGTGTTTCCAAAAGACCTTCCGGGGTTACCACCCCAAAGAGAAATCGACTTCACGATAGAACTGGTACCGGGTGCAAAAACCTGTGCCCCGTTCCCCCTAACGTGTAGCGCCAAAGGAAATGGCGGAGCTGAAGGTTCAGTTGTAAGAATTGCTAAATCAAGGTTTTATAAGGCCAAGTCAGTCACCTTGGTGTGCGCCGGTTCTCTTTGTGAAAAAGAAGGACGGAAGCTTGCGTATATGCATAGATTATCGAGAACTGAACAAGCTGACAGAGAAGAATAAGTATCCGATCCCACAGATCGATGATTTGTTTGATTAGCTAGTGGGCTCTTCGGTGTATTCTAAGCTGGATTTGAAATCAGGTTATTAACAGCTGAGGGTTCGGGAAAAGGACAAACCCAAAACGGCGTTTGGCACACGCTACGGGCATTATGAGTTCACGGTGATGCCCTTTGGATTGTCTAATGCACCTTCGATGTTTATGGATTTGATGCACCGAACGTTTAAGCAATATTTGGATCTCTTTGTGATCGTCTTTATTGACGATATCCTTGTGTATTCCCGATCCAGAGAAGAGCATGCAAATCATTTGAAGATGGTATTGCAAACCCTGAGGGAAAAGAAACTCTATGCCAAGTTTGCTAAGTGTGATTTCCGGTTGTCATCTGTGGCTTTTCTGGGCCATGTAGTTAGTGGAGAAGGCATTGCAGTGGATCCTGCCAAAATTGTTGCTGTGCAGGAGTGGCATGTCCCTTTGTCGGTAGCCAATGTCAGGAGTTTCCTTGGACTTGCGTGCTACTACAGGCGTTTTGTGGAAAATTTCTCAAGAATAGCATTGCCTCTCACTACCCTAACGCGGAAAGAACAAAGGTTCGTTTGGTCGCCCGAGTGCGTACGAGCTTTTGAAGCATTAAATAGTCGGTTGACTACGGCCCCAATTTTGACAACACCTTGTGGCATAGATGGTTTTGAGGTGTACAGTGATGCATCGGGTAGCGGCTTAGGCTGCGTTCTCCTTCAGCGTGGTAAGGTGATAGCATATGGTTTGCGCCAATTGAAAGCCCATGAGTGGAACCATCCAGTCCATGATTTGGAATTGGCCGCAGTCATCTTTGCACTTAAGTTGTGGCGTCATTATTTATATGGTGTAAAGGTGGATATCTATACAGACCACAAGATTCTGAAATATCTTTTAGATCAAAAAGACTTAAATATGCGACAGAGAAGGTGGATGGAATTTCTTAGTGATTATACCTTCCAAATTCATTACACCCCTGGTAAAGGGAATGTAGTCGCAGATGCCTTGAGTCGTAGGACTCCGGCAAGGGCGAATTGGTTATCATACCATGATGAATGGTTGAACCACGAGCTAGAACGGATGGATATTACTTGTGTGGAGAAAAACACTGCTGCGACCATGTGTTTGAATTGGACAGAGGTACAGTATGACCTAATGGATAGGGTCCGCCAAGTGACGGAATTGGATGATAGTTTGCAGCATTTTGCAGCAGACGATAAGAGCTCTCGGTTTTCTTTTGACAATGGACTTTGGAGAAAAGACGGTCGAGTATGTGTTCCTTGTCAGAGAAATCTTCGTGAAGAAATCATGTACGAAGCCCATTTTTCAAGGTATTCGATTCATCCTTGGAGTTCAAAAATGTATAAGGATCTGAAAAAGAACTTCTGGTTGCCGGGTATGAAGAAAGGGATAGCACGTTATGTTGCTAAGTGCCATACATGTGCTCTGGTGAAAGCGGAATGCCAAAGGCCAGGAGGATTCCTGAAGTCATTACCGGTCCCAGTGTGGAAATTTGATGATATTTCCATGGACTTCGTACATGGATTGCCGAGATCTCAGCGGGGTAATGATGCGGTTTGGGTGATTGTGGATCGTTTAACACAAGTTGCTCATTTTATTCCAAATCGAAGAGATGATCCAGTCGACAAATTGGCTAAAATGTACGTAGATTCGATCGTACGATTGCACGGAATTCCCCGTAGCATTGTTAGCGATCGAGATGGACGCTTCACATCAGGATATTGGAGGCTAATTCATCAACTATTGGGCACAAAGTTGCATTTCAGTACGGCCTTTCATCCCCAGACGGACGGTCAAACTGAAAGAACCAACAGGACGTTGGAAGATATGCTCTGGATGCGTACGCTAGATTTCGGAAGTCACTGGGAAGATCATTTATTCAAGGTTGAATTTGCTTATAACAACAGTTAAGAGGCCAGCATTCAGATGGCCCCTTTCGAAGCTTTGTACGGCAGGAAGTGCCGCACACCGTTATCTTGGGCGGAGACGGGTGAAACGAAGCTTTACAAGCGGCAAGATGTGACTGATATACATGAAACGGTACTTACAATTCGTGAACGGTTGTTAATTGCTCAAGATAGGGAGGCCAAATATTATAATGCCAAGCACCGAGATGTAAAGTTTGCGGTGGGTGATTGGGCATATTTAAAAATCAAGCCTTTTAAAGGTGTGTCCAGGATACGGCGTCTGAAAAAGTTGAGCCCGCGGTATTTAGGACCTTTTGAGGTGATTGAATGCATCAGTGAGGCAGCCTATCGGTTACTGCTACCGCCCGAGTTAAGTAGTTTACATGATGTGTTTCATGTATCGGTGCTGCGGAGAGCAATAAATGAGCCGTTGCAAGTGATAGTTGCAGATCGGGTATCAGTCGATAGTGGGCTAACTACAAAGGTTAGGCCCATTCGGATTGAAGATGCCGCCGAGAAGCAATTGAGGAACAAAACAGTCGGGATGGTCAAAGTCCGATGGAATAATTGTGGCCAAGAAGAGCTTACTTGGGAGTGTGAGCAAACCATGCGGACAGAATTTCCCGAGTTATTTTTGTAATTAGTTGTGTATTCGACCTTGTAATAATCAATAAATATGGACTTTATTGAGTTTTTCAGTCATTCAAATTTCGGGACGAAATTTTCTGCAAGGAGGGGAGGATTGTAATACCCCAAAACCCAGTTTTGGTTTTCAGGCCAAGTGACATGGCCTGGGACACGGGCGTGTCCCAGGGCGTGTCAAGCAAATACTCAAGCTGGTCTCGAGTAAGTTTCAAAGTTGGGTTTCGGGTGTTCGATCGTTGAGCACAGTGATCGACGATCGACGAGAAGAGGCGACACGGCCTGTGACACGGGCGTGTCACAGGGCGTGTCTTTCTCGACGATCTGCGAGATCATGTCGACGATCGGCGAGAATAATCTCGGCGTTCGACGAGATTCGTCGAGTGAGGCGACACGGCCAGAGACACGGGCATGTCTCAGGCCGTGTCAGGTTAGGAGGTGGTCACGGGCGTGTTCAACACGTATGGTGAGGCGGTTCTTTGCCGCTTAAAGGCCGCTTACGGGACACGGCCTGTGACACGGGCGTGGCACAGGGCGTGTTAGGGCCGAAAACGTCTTTTTCTGCAGATCTCGGCCATTCGTTTCCCTCTTTCCAGATCGGGTGGTCTTCAGTTTTCCCAGCCCCTTTAAGACCCCGAACCAACAAACGTATCCTCACTTTATCTTCTTAAGTGGAGAGAAGGAAGGAGGAAGAAGGTAGGAGGAAGAAGAAGGAGGAAGGAGAAGGAGATCCAGCTAGTCCAAGCTCGGATTCACGATCGGAGGCCATATTCGGGAAGGCAGAGCTCCAAGCAGTGCTTGCCATGGCTCCAAACGTCCTCCAAGGTTAACGACTTCCTCCTTGGATATGTGAAATCCTTCCTTTGCATATGCATGAATCCTCTACAAAGGTAGAGTTGAATTCTCTTGGGATATTGAACTCCATCCCTTGATTCTTGTTGGAGTAGTCCCAGAAGCGAGAAGTACGGGTAGGCATGCTGTGTGAAGCCCATCTGGACAGGTTGGTCCGGATTGGTGATGATTGTATGCATATCAAAGCAAGACTCTGTATTATTATGATGCGTGTGATGTTCTTGGTGGACACCTGTAGCTTGGTGCAGTAGGATAGTATGTGGATGTGTTGATGCTGTGTGATCTCAGCCCATGTAGCTGTGAGTGCTACTTTTGGGGGGCTGATGCTGTGTGATCTCAACCCTTGTAGTTGTGAATGCTACTTGTTGAGCCGGTGGGGCTGCAACTGTGGAAAAGCCTGTGTGGCGAACGGGTAAGGTAAAGCTGTACCTGTGTCAGTCCTGATCGACGTCTGACGTCTGTGAGCTACCGGAAAGGCTGATCTGTACCTGCATTCTGGTTGTCTAACCGTGGGTTGCTTAAGGCCCTGTTAGGATAACAGAATGAGAATCGCTCCGGCTATTTGATCCATGGAGGATTGGAGTGCTCACGAATTGCCGTCATGTCTAGAACCTCTGAACGATGGTGGGACCCTGATTTTCTGGTACACCGATAATGTGCCCTGAGAGCATGAAATGTCGGGCTGTCGTGTCGACGTTTGTGATGGATGATGACTTGTACGGGCCAAATGCTGACCGTTGCTTTATTTGCCACTGCTTGGTGGATCTTTTGCGTGCAGGGCAAGAAGGGCCAAGCAGGGATGAGGGTGGAAGACCCTAAGCTGCTGTTGCTAAGTGCTATCCCTCGAAGGCTAGTTTTGTACCTTGTGTAAGAACTCATGTATAGCCGGTCTGCGTGCCGATGTATGGAAGATACCTTCTTATATAAAGAGAAACACTTGTAAGAGGCCATAAGGCCGTACTTGTGGTTTTATATTATGGTATGTTTGTTTTAGCTGTGGACTTTTGTGTTGATGTTTGAGTTCATTCTTGCAACCCTTTAAACTTCCGCTAGAATGCTCTTTGATAGGATGCGTATTTGGTATTACTTAGTAACGTCTCCGCCTGTTTGTAAGACATAGTGTGGGGCCCCGGCCGGACCTTCTACTATGTTGCACGTAACGGGTAGGGGTGTTACAGTATGTGTGTTAGGATATGTTATGTCATGATTCATGTAAGTGCAACACACACACACGACTCTATGCGCACAGACCTTTAGTTCCCTAATTTTGGAAGATAGCTTCACTCCCAGGTGCCTCCATAGTGGAAAATAGAGACAGTGGGTTGGGCCACAACACTCCTAATCGGGTATTAACACTACCAGGCCTAGCCCTAACGAACTCCTCTGAAGGACACACCAGAGTCACCACGTACTATTGAAAGTATCTAGTGTCGACTAAATCCACCTATGGGGGGGAATCGGTGACGTGCAGTCTTTTGCGGAATTAAATTAACCTGCACATCTTAACAAACACAGCACATAAAAACACATAAAAAGTTATAGTGGTTCCCCGATTTGGGTACGTCCATTTTCCCCCTTCGACCTATCTCCCACCAAGGGACGACTCGGTCACTTCACCAAATGGATTGAAATCCAATCCTCACACTATGGAAGGAACCCTTCCAACAAAAGGAGTCACTACTCTTCCACCACGAGTTGCACCCAACCCTTACACCTAGGAATTAAAATTCCTTTACAATAAACTAAAATTGAATGTAAAGAAAATACAAACAAACTTTTGGAGTTTCCGATGTCCTTCTTCGATCGTTGAAGCTTTCTTGAAAGTTGCGAAGAGTCCACAACCGGAGTACTCTCTTGGAGAGGATCTTGTCAAGATCAGCGACGGCAAGTGATTGCGGCGGTGATTCTTTGTAGATCCAAACTTCTTGACGAAGCAAGCAAGGTCTACGAACGATCTCAGTCGGATCAGTCATCTCAATCGATTTGGAATGAAGAACAAACCTCGTTCAACGAATCGAGAGACAAGAGATCTCAAGAGAGATGTGTGAGACGCACTGCTAGCCTCGGTATTGTTGTCAAAAGATCAAAGAAGCTCTGAGATCTGCGGCGGAGACGAGCTTGCGAGCGGCGACAACGATCGGCAATTTTCCGCGATCTGCTAGGGCACGACATCGGCTTTTTGATTTCGCGCGAATGAGTTCCTGTAGAGGTTCGAAATATGCATGTATATATACCCGAGCCAACCCTAAAAGACCGTTGTGGGACGCACAAGGAGAAACCCGAGCCCCAACCGAAACAACGCACGGTCTCTTGGTTCGGTCCAGCGAACAAGCGAAAATTGCCTAAGGCAAAATCGGCAAGAATCGTTGGTGATTCCCGTCGAAGTCGGCGGGAATCACTCACGATTCCCGTCTATTTTTCCTTGGCCGATTAACAGTTGTAAATCTTGTCAGCCTGCGGGAATCGGCGGGAATGCAACCTGATTCTCGTCGAATCGGCGGGAATCAGAACAATTCCCATCGAAGTCGGCGAGAATCACTTGGTTATTCCCGTCGATTCTGCCTTAGCAGAATTTCTGTAGGAAAACAGTCATTCGGAAGAGTTCAGCGGGAATGCAGACTGATTCCAGTCGAATCGGCGAGAATCACAAGTGACTCCCGTCGAAGTCGGCGGGAATGACTTAGTGATTCCCGTCGATTTTAACTTAGACGATTTTTCTCTTCCTTCCAATGAACTTGGTCTTTGACCCATCTTTGCTCCTCTTCTACTCTTGATCTATCTCGACCCTGTACTTGAAAATAAGTACACTCCAATAGAGAGAGCATACGTGAGTCAACACACTGATCTGCTCAAAGAGGGATTACGTTGCGCAGACCCGTGTATATTGACCCACTGCACCCTGACATTGGTGTGCACTTAGCATGGAATAGCGGCAAGCACAACTTGATAGAAGATCGTCAAATACATTGTCAATTCAACTTAGCTTGTTCAGGAGCTTCTTCAAATCGAAGGCCTTCTTGAAGATCACGTTCACGGAGCTCCCGTTATCCACCAGTATCGGGGAGACTGTGAAGTTCTCCACCGCTGTCTGGATTACTAGTGCGTCGCAGAACGGGTCTTCGTAGTCTGGCATATCCGCGGATGAGAAGGTGATTTTTTCTTCTAGGGGGAGCTAGGGAGGTCGAGGCGACCCATCTGCGGAACATGGTTTGAAGGCTCCCCTTGCGGGTTGCCTCGATCCCTACTCCCCCATGGATCACTCTGATCCCCCCTCGAGTCCCCACATCGACCCTATCTTCACATCTATGCTCAGCCTCTCCGTGCTGCACCTCGACGATCCTTACAGGCGGATCTTGCCTTCCGGCTCCTCTGGCCTCCCTCATCTCCAGAAACTCTGGGCAGGTGGCCGTTACGTGACCTTCCTCCTGGTGGAAGTCACAATAGGGCAACGCCACCCTACCGCCTCTTCCTTCTCCTCCTCCCCTTCTCCCTGCTCCTCGAATTCTTCTTCCTCTTCCTCTTCCCACCTCTATGGCCTCCTACGGTGGCGGGAAGTGACCCCTCGGTCCCTGCCTCCATCCTCCCTGCTCGAGTCTTCTCGGCTCCCGGAAGTTGTCTCTTCCTTGAAGACCCCCTTGGCCCTGGGGGCGACATTCCTGAGGCCTCCAACCAAATCGGTTGTTCAGCTCCCTGCCCCCCCCATGTTGCTTCCCCTGCCCTCGGGGATCTTCTCTCCTCCTATCTTCCCTTGGTTCCCTCTGCTCCCTCTGCTCTCTCACTTCCCTCTGCCTTCCTGCTGCCGGCTCCTTCACATCATCCTCCGCCAACCTGGCCAGCTTCCTCGCAAACGCAGGGTTTGCCCTCTCGAAGTCTATCTCCTTTGCCGCCCTCTCCATGAGCTCTTCAAAGGAGAGAGGAGGCACTCTCTTCAACTCCATGCTAAAAAATCCCGGCCTCAGCCCTAGGGTGAAGGCAAGCATCAGTGCATACCCCGGGACCTCCTGGACTAGGAGAATCTCCTCTTGGAACCGGTCAACATAATGACCCAACGTCTCCTCTGGCTTCTGCCACACTGCAAATGGGCACTCAGCCTCCTTCTTCTGCTTCTTCGAAGTCGAGAACCTCAACAGAAAACCCCTGCGCAGATCCTCAAAACTGTAAATCGAGCTAGCCGGCAACTGGTGGAACCAGTCCCTGGCCTTCTCTTTCAGAGTGATGGCAAAAATCCTACACTTGAAGGCATCCGATATCTGCCTTATCGACACCACATCCTCAAACCATTGCACATGCTGAACCGGGTCATCCTTCCCGGTGTAGTAGGTCATATCCGGCTCCCGGAACCCCTCCGGCACTGGAGCCGAGACGATGACCTCACTAAAAGGGGTCTCGCCCCCTACCGGGCGAGAGGGCGCGTCCCGCGACCTTGGCTGGCTGTACCGATCCGCGAGACCGTGCCCGGGGAAGAGCTCCCACACTATCGCCTCCCTCTCGCCCAGATCCACCGGAACCTCCTTTCCGGGACGATGGCCTGGGAAAAGCTCCCGCGCAGCCACATCCCTCTCGACCGCATCCACCGGGATTTCCTTCCCGGGGCGCTGCCCTAGAGCGTTCTCGCCGAACCGCGGAACCCCCTCCACAGGAACCTGCGGCGTCTCCCACTCATTCCTTGCCGAGAAGGCCAAGCTGATCGTCTGCATGACCTCTCGCCTGAAATCCTCTAACATCTTCCTTGTCGCCTCTTCTCCCCGGGTGGGGGATCCTCCTGCGCCAGATCCTTCACCTTCACCTCCTGCCATGGGACTCAACTCAAGATTTTCTTGCACTGACTGCTTCCACGCCCACCGCACCAGAACTGTTGAAGCCAAAATTGACCTCAACGAATGTTCACAAACCAAAGTATAGCCGACGCCTACTTCTCTCAAATCTCGACCCCTGACTAGCTGCTAAGGTCCTAAGACTGACCCAAAGCCTCAGCTGGGAGGTCCCACCTCACACCCGGAAGATCTCTGAGAGCTTCCCCTCAAAAACCAATAGCTGGACTGGGAGCTCTTCAGAAAGCACTGGAGTTAGAAAATAATGAAAGTTTGCTTTCCAAAGAGCCCCTATGGGTCTTTTTATAGTCTTCTCCTGACCTGAAAATACTGAAATACCCCTGATGGGTCTGCCAATAGCCAAATCCCTTTGTCATCCCAGGGGCATATAGGTAATTGAAACTGAGGATAATGAAATAATAATAAAATAATCCTTTTCCCTGCGCGCCAGGCCCCACCACATGGACCTGCTTGGCGAGAACCCGGGCGAGAAGGCTCTCGCTGAGCCTTAGCTGGGCTCACCTTGGCGAGATCTCCCGCCCAGAGGGCTCTCGCTCTCGGTGGTCTTGACGTCATTGCCGTTGGACTTGGCGCTGAGTGGGTGAAGCTCGCTCTATGCCTTCACTGCTAATCACGGCGTTGAGCGAATGGAGCTTACTCAACGCCTTCTCGCCCGCCTCCAGGGAGAGTTCCTTCTGGGCGGGAGCTCTCCTGTCCTGAAGCCTAAAGCTGACCTGTAGACCCGAGTCCTGGCGCGAACGATCTCGCCTATCAGTAGGCGGGAGCACCTTAAGGGTGAGAACTCTGCCGGTCCGCCCTAGGGCTAACCCGGGACTAGCCCAACCCTGACCACTGACGTCTTAGTCTTCCTGGTCCTCCCCAGTGAATATGGGGTTTTACATTGGTACTGAGGAAGCTAAAAGAACACGCCTTGTTTACCACGTTCAGCAAGTGCGAATTCTGCCTCCAAGAGGTTGTCTTCATTGGTCATGGGCTAGCTATGGATCCGGCCAAAGAGCGTGCCGTGAAGGAGTGGTCTCCCTTGAAGTTAGCTGCCGATGTGCGAAGCTTCCTTTGACTTGTCGGGTACTATCACAAGTTTGTAAAAGGATTCTCAAAGATTACCCTTCCTCTTACTACTATGACAAAGAAAGGTGTGTCATACGAGTGGACACCATAGTGTGAAGCTACGTTTTAGGAACTGAAGGACAGACATACATCCGCACCCATCCTAGCCCTTCCATCCGGAAAGGAAGGATTTTAGATTTACACTGACGCGTCGTATCAAGGAATGGGAGCAGTATTGATGCAGCACGGGCATGTGATTGCATATGCATCAAGACAGCTGAAGAATCATGAAATCAACTACCCGATACATGATCTAGAATTGGGAGCGGTGGTGTTCGCCTTAAAATTTGGAGACACTATCTATACGGCGTCCACTGCGAAATCTTTTCAGACCATAAGAATCTAAAGTACGTCCATACCCAGAAGGAATTAAATTTTAGACAGCGGCAGTGGTTAGAGTTTTTTATGTGATTATGAGTTCACTTTGAACTACTACCCCGGAAAAGCAAATTCCGTAGCTGATTCCTAGAGCAGAAAGGTACCGGAATCGAACACTGAGTCCCAATTGATAAGTATGGAGTTAGCTTGAATAATCAAAGAAAGGGAGATTACCTTTGTATTTAAAGACCAATCGGAAGGATATATAGAGTACTTAACCGCGATGAGCATAGTCTGTGATATTCAAGACCGAATCCGGGCAGATCAAAGAAAGGATGCGGCTCTGGCCCCGACAATCAAGTTAATTGAGGAGGGAAAACTGACAAGTATTCCCTAAAAGACGACCTCGTCCATCTCCATGGCCGACTTTACATTCCCAAAGGCGGTAAAATTCGGGAAGATATTCTGAGAGAGGCACATTGCACTCAGTATTCTGTGCATCATGGGATTTCCAAGATGTACGCCGACTTGCAGAAGACCATGTGTTGGCTGGGAATGAAGAGTGACGTCAGATATTTTATTACGCAATACGAGGCCTGTCAAAGGGTGAAAGCGGAATACAGGAGTCCCGGTGGATTATTACAGTCATTGCCCATCCCCGAGTGGAGGTTTATGTAGTGTGGAGGTGTGTTTCTCATGAGGAGGGTGTCTAAATTTTAAAACATTGCCACGAGGGACCCATTGATGGGCACTACAAAGCCAATCGAACGACGCGGAGAGTATTTGAAGCGGGCTTTTATTGGTCGAGCATCTTCAAAGATGCTTAACCTCATGTAAGTCATTGTGAACAATGCCAATGCTCAGGTATTATTTCCCGTCTTGATGAAATGCCTTTAAATTCATTTTTATAAATAGAGGTTTTTGATTTATGGGGATCACCTTTGTCGGCGCGCTATTAACTTCCTTTAGAATATGATATATTTTGGTAGTGATCGACTACGTGTCACGGTGAGCGAAAGCGTAAGCCCTTCCCACCAATGATGCCCGAGTCCTGACAAAATTTCTCAAAAAACCTTTTCATGATTTGGAGCATCACGGGCGATAGTGAGGGATAGGGCACTCACTTTTGTAACGCATAATTTACTAAAGTATTATCTAAATACGGCATTACACATAGGTTGGCCACCCCCTATCACCCTCAAACAATTGGCCAAGTAGAAGTAGTAAATCGTGAATTAAAAATGAATTTTATAAAAAATGATTTCAGTAACGCCCCAGATTTTTTGATGTTTATCTTAATTCCTTTAGTAGCTCATTTTTGACATCAGGGTGTTATGTTGATTCATAGTTGATAGGTACCATTGCTGGAGCATGGCTTTTGCTCATTTGGTATCTGAGGTTTCGACTTAGAATATTAGCTTGGCTAATTTCTTGTGTGTTTTTGGAGTTTTCCCTTGCGGGCCAGGTTTGTTTTGGAACTCGGTGGAGCCTTTTTGGGATGTTTTGGAGTTTATGACATAATGGTGTTTTTACCTGAGTTTGGTTTGTAAAATTTCGATTTCTACTTCGTCGTTAGATTCATAGCATCGATAATTAGCTACGGTGCGATTTTCGTAGAATTTCGAGTTTGTTTAAGTTTCGGGTCATTTGGACGTTTATTTAGTCATTAATTATAATACAATATTATATTACTTAAATAAATATAAATAATTAAAGATGTGACCGAAACCCTATTCATCTTCTTCTAGAGCCAACAAACGGTTCCACAAGAGAGAAAACGACGATCATTTCTAGGCTTTCGGTCGTCGATTGTAGGAGCTTTGGTGCTCGAAATCTTCATCAAAGAGTAGATTCAGACTGCTCTTGCCGAGATCTACATGTGTGCGGTGAGTTTTTCCAATTTCTTGAGTTTTTGGACATTTGGTTATGCGATTTTGACCCTCTTTTTCCTTAAAAAGTTTCAGGGAGTGTAGCCAAGGTGTTCTTGTAGCCAGATCCGTGAGGAAGGGCGCTTGTGTGGCCGGATTTCTGGAGATAAAGGCAAGTGGTGATTTCTTCCACTTGCTTAGAGTTTTCCGTGTGTTTTCTTATTGTTTTCTTATTCCCTCCTTAGAATTAGGAGTAGTATAGGGATCATCTAAGTTCAATATACTGAGTAGTGTCAAATTCCCAGTCAGTAAGGACTAGAATTCGTCGTATATAACTGCTAGTCTAGCTCAACCCGCCGACTATATGATCGTTAACTGAAGTCGGATTCGTTGTATATTGTAGTCTAAGTATAGAAAAATTCGTTGAATATGACCTTTAGCTTAGGTTAAGAAATTCGTCGAGTATAATGGGGTTAGCTTGATTGAAATTCGTCAAGTATGGGTCTTGGATTAAGTCTAATTCGTCAAATAGTATTGGCATTGAGTGGAGTCAGATTCATCGAGTAATCTCTATGAATTCGCTGAGTATTAGCATTTGGCATTGAGTGTAGTTTTAGTGTTGAGTGATTCTTGATACTAAGAAAAATTCGTCGAGTATTCACGACGAATTTGTTGAATGACAGTCTTGGCATTGAGTGAATTAGACTTGGCGTTGAGAGCGTTGAGTGTTCTTTGAGTCTAAGTGAAAAGCATCGTGTTAACTTGACGAATTAATCGAGAATAGTTGGTTTGGCATCGAGAGCGTCGAGTGAAGCCTTGTCATTGAGTGAAAGGCATCGAGTGAAGTCAACTTCGTTGAGTTATCTATTTGACGTCGAGTGCAATGAGTGCACTCAGCGCGGCGTTGAGTGGATTCCCAGCATCGAGTATACTCAATGAATTTTCCTATGAAATTGGGTATTTTGACCGATATGTGGTATATAGATAAGTTAGCCTTTTTTTCTTATTTTACCAAGGATAATTTGTCGAGTGTCAACTGTATTCATCGACTATATTGGACGAATTAGTGTGGTATTAGATTTTTATTCCCTTGTTGAATTCAGCTCAATTCGTCAAGTTTGACCAGTCTTGTTCAGGTAATTAGTTGAGTCTTTTTGACTACTCTGTGTAGACTTAAAAGCTGTTCGTTGAATGACTCTCCTATTCATCGAGTTTACCCTTATATATTTTCTATTTAATTTCCTAATTTTCCATTCTGTGCATCTTTTTGCCTGGTGGATTTGTAGGAGTGAGTATTTGACTGATGGTGTGTGGAGGAGGAGACCACCACCGCAGGTGTTGGCTTTGCCCCGGTGATGTGTTGAGGGTGAGTGGAGAAGGAGACCACAACCCTTGGGCCCTTGTGAAACTTTTGGTTTTGGTGCGTGGAGGAGGAGACCACCACTATAGGTGCTGGATTTATTGACGATGCTTTTACCAGCTAAATGATGAGCAGTCTAATATCTTATATATATATACACTTACTCATATATATTCCATTTTATATAAAGCATGGATCTTTATCGCACTTGGTGCAAAATTCTTACTCTTGAACTTTGTAAGTAAACCTTTTATCTCTGTCTAATGGCTTATTAGCTGAGGTTTGTTAGCTTTTCTCATGTTAGGGTTGGAAACCCCCTTTTGTCCCTTAATGGATTGTTGTAATTTTTTATCTTTAATCATCACTGCTATATTCTTCCTGAGGTATTCTTTTCTTTGGAATGCCTCTGGTTTGGAACAGTAACCGGTAGTAGCGGCTAGGTTTGGTGGTTGCTAGTTTTTTGTTTTTGGTGTAGTTGCCTTCTCCTCACTAGTGTGAGGTAGTGTCATTGTTCTATTTTTAGTTCAGATATAATTTCTTTTCCTTTGGTGGGTTTGTGTCAGGTTGTTGATGCCCACCAGAGTTTTTATGTTGTTAAGATACCTGCTAGCTGCTTAGTCTTTTCTTGATGACTAGTTGGTTTTACTTGCTCTCTGGGAAGTTTTTATGCTTAGTTTGCATGTTAGTTATTTTAAAAAGTATAAGGATACAATCTCATGGGTAGCATTGCTTTAAACCAAAGTCACTATATTTTAAATAACGTAAAAGCTATTTTTGTACCTATATTAAATCTAGAGGCATGCATACCATGAGTTGTCTAGTTGGGATGTTTATGCTCATGTAGGATGTTAATAAATATAAACAAAGTATTTTTCGCAGTGTATATTCATGTTTATACATGTGAACTAGTTGTTCTACTGAGCTGAGGGATACAACAATTTAAACATAACTTAAAGTACAGTTTTCTTCATAATAAACTCGAAGCTTTCATATAAAGTATTTGGTTGAGTTCTTGCCTGAGCGCCTACTGTTATCCCTTGCACGACGTGGCATCATGACATGTGTTTCCTTTTACTCTGATATATTAGTTAAATGTAGAGAAAATGAGGGTTGTGATAGTTTGTAACGCCCAAGATTTTTCAGTGTTTATTTTATTTACCGTAGTGGCGTATTTTTGACGTCAGGGCGTTACATTGATGCATAGTTAATGAGTGACATTTGTTGGGTCATGGGTTTGCTCAGTGGGTTTTCCTGTTTGGTTTGTTTTGTTTTGATTGTGCACCTTCCCTCGAGAGCCAGGTCTGTTTTGGTGACTCGGAGGAGAATTTTATAGGGATGTGGTGGCGCTTTATCTTCGGGTGGTATTTTACCAAAATTTTTTTGTCATATTTGGATTTCAACTTCGCCGTTAGATTCGTAGCCTCAGTATTTAGCTACGGTGCAATTTTCATAAGATTCCGAGTTGGTTTGGATTTTGGGTCATTTTGACGTTACTTAATTAATTAATAATATATATTATATTTACAAATATAAATAGGAAATCTGTTGCGTCAAACCCTATTCCTATTCATCTTCTTCCCGAACCATGCGGTGGCCATTTTTGCGAGCGGAAGAGGAGCGACGTCCCGCGTGCTTTCAGCCGTTGATTTCCAGAGATTTGGTGGTCAGATTCCTCGATAGATTAGAGATTTGGAAAGCTCTCACCGAGATCTACCCGATCGTTTTAGGCTTTTCTCGATCCCTCGATTTTTAGGCATTAGGGTTCGAGATTTTGACCTCCTTTTCCCCCAAAAGTTTCATGAAACATTGCTAAGGACTTTTGGCGGCCGAATATTGTCGCGGTGCGAACGGGACGTGTTTTTTCGGAGTTTCAAGGCAAGTTTATTTTCATTCTTGCATGTTCATTTTTTGCGTATTATCTTCCTTTCTTTCCTCCTCCCTTAGAGAGTACGATTAGTGTAAGTTAACTATGAAAGATCTCCTAAAGTTGGGAAAGATTTTGGCCAAGGCATGGAGAGGGGGTTTAGAGAATAAGTAGAATTTGACGAATATCAAATGGTAGTATTCAGCGGTTGTGTTTGGACATTTTATTCACGGACTCCGACCCAGTTATTTTTACTAAGTGTTAATGAATCACGTTTTTGAGATGTTTTATGCTAAGTTTGCTTCTTAGATTAGTTTATGCTATTTCATGCTAATCCTTACAGATTTGTCGAAACATGGCTTCGTTACGCACTTGGTGCAATGTTTATTTAACTCCTTTATTTCAACTTTTACATTTTTTTATTTGGCTAATCAGCTGTGATTTCAGCATTACTTATAGTCCGGTTTGGTAAACCCTTTCATGCCTTTTTTACTTACCACCTGCTTATTTTTCATTGCTACTTGTGTTTTCTCACTGAGGTGTTCTTCTTTTGAATGCCTCAGGTTCAGGGTTGTAGCCGGTAGGGCGGCTGTGTTGGGTGAAAGCTTTTGGACTACAGTTGTTGCAGTAGCTTTCCTCACCATTATAAAGTAGTTTTACTTTCAGTTTTAGTTCAGACTTGCATACTTTCAGTGGGTTCGTGTCAGGTTGTTGACGCCCACTGGTTGTTTCTTTTGTGAATATTAAATTATTTTTCTAGATGTTAGTTTACCTTTTTGGATTGGTCGTACTTATTCTCTGTGAAGTCTTTATGTTAGTTTGCATGTTAGGTATTTTAAATTATAAAAAAAACTATTATTATTACTTTATACATGTCATATTTGAAATCTAAACCACTACATTTAATGGCCGTAGAAGAAACTTTCAATATTATTATAAATCTAGAGTCTTGCATACCATGAGTTGTCCTCTAGGGATGTTTATACTGATATAGGACTTCTAATCGTGTAAATAAAGTATTTTCCGCAGCATATAACTATCTTTTTCTCGTTTACTAGATGAGCCACTGAGCCGATGGATACGGTTAACCCTTTAACTTTAATTTGATTTTCACTAAATAACTTATAAGCTCTCTCATAAAGTGTAAAGTTAAAGTTTTTCCTGAGTGTCTACAGTTATCCCCTGGTTATGTGGCATCATGACGCGCATTTTCCCTTACTCTGATATATCGTTAAATGTGGGGAAAATAAGGGTTGTGATATAGTTCGTATCAGAGGGATAGGTTTTTTTGACCATTGGTCGAACTACTATCTCTGGTTAGTTTTAGATTGTCTTATTCCATTTCATACACACACACCGATGTGTCATCATTACGTCTTGGCTGAAGCATGAACACAGTACTCATAAGCATGATAAGAAGTATACAAAGCATATTATGTAGTATGGGATGCATAATATGTGTTTGTATATGGATCCTGATAGGAACCAACATGTGATTGTTATGTTGTATGGGATGCATTATAATCATCATATGAATGGACAATAGATTTTGCTTTTTTCGTTACATGTGATATTATGTAGTATGAGATGCATAATATTTCATGTGTATGCTGCTCATAACAAGCATTAAGGCCTTTATTAGATTGCGTAGCATAACATTCATGACATACCATAGCATTAGCACACGTGCAAAGCTAAAGGTCTACATGATGACATACGTACGCACATGGATTTAAAACAAAAAGTATGATAATTCATGCATTCACAGTTATACAGATGAGTCAATAGGATGACGGTATATCATCCTAAGTTTAAGCATGACATCATTATAAAAATCCCAGAGCAAGTTAGCAGCATGATAAAGTATTTAAACATGTATGGTCTGAAATAGGTAGTGTAGTTTTAGCGATTAAGCTAAGTTTTTGTGTCATCGCCAAATATATACCTTTGTAGAAGCGAGCATCGTCAGCAAGTCGCTTCCTCTCCTGTCAGATCTTTCCAGCGCCCTAGAGATGTTGGCGACCTAATCTTTCAAAGCTTTCTCTCACTCTGTCGGCCCCTTCTCGCATTCTGCAGCCTTCCTTAACTCTGCTTGGATTTCTTTAATTTCATTTCGAAATTCCTTCTCTAATATTGCGACTTTGCCCAGGCGGGACTGCTCATCTTTGGCGGACTCATCAAGCGAGACCACATCAGCTACAGCATCCGGCATGGTCACGATCTCACCAGTATCAATAGAGTCTTGAGGCGACTTCCTTCCTGCAATAAAGAAAACCAAGTTCACATTCAAATCCAGTCCGCAGCGGACTCAAAACATAGAGATAAAAGATCACTTTTGGAAAAGACAGCAGTGTGCTGGTGACTATTGAACACAGGCTGCCTTATCCCCTCTAGATCAAAAGTGCTTAGTCGTTTCCTCCACTCGTAGTGAGCCGCAGTTCTCCTCTCAGCCACCAAGCTCATTTAGACTATTAAATCGCCAATTTCTGTGATGATCTTGACTGGCCTTGACTTCCGCGGTGGCGACCTATAAAGCCACTAGCGCTTAAAGTATCTTGGAGCAGGTTGAAGTTTACCTGTCCGCAGCAGATCAGCAGCAATTCGCCGATCTTCGGCTTCTTTTTCCGTCTTGATCTTCTTCGAGGCCACCTTTACTGTCGCCATATGGGTGGCGATCTGCTTCTTCTGCTCAGTAATCTTCTCCCTCAGATTTTCTTCTCCCTCTGCAGTGAACAAAGAAAGATGCTCGCCAACCTTGACTCCCAAGATTCCGACCTCAGGCTACAACACCTCCAGCAAGGATTGGTTGAAAAGATCATGCTGATTCACATCAATGGCATTCAGTATTTCGTCAGTTGACATACTGACCGTCGAAAGGGAATTATTTCCCAGGATTTGGGCATCCGGAGTAACGAGATCGCCCTCAATTACTTCTTTTTCCCGCGGCCTGTGCTGCAAGCTTGTAACCCAAGAACTCATGGAGACATTTTTCTCCTTCCTAGCCCGCAGTTTCTTCTCTACCCGCTCGGCCACAGTGGACTTGTCTCTCTTCCTCTTCTTCTCAGACGGGGCCTTTTTCTCAGCAGAGTCCGCGGCAGCCTTCCCTAAGTCCGACTGGCTCTCGCGAACTGTCTCAGGGTTTATAACGACCAATGCATGTGAAGGCACGTCTTTCTCAACTTCCTATCTCGCAGGTCGCATATCTTTGTCAAGGTTAATGATAGACTGCGGGGCATTCGACGGAGATACCTCAGCTTTGACATTAGTGCGGACTGTGTCCGTTGAGTTCGCGGATTTCTAGATACTAACAGTCTGTGGCGAATTTAGCGTCTTATATGCACTCTTCGATGGCTGTTCTGAATGAGATACGGGCACCCCCGGACTTCTCACGCGCAGTCAAGTCAGTCTGGAGGACTGCTTCTACAGCAAGCTTCTTACTCTGAGATCTCACTCGTTCAGAGCGGATTGACAGCCCTCCTCGCTTTATCACCTTTTTTGTTTTCATTGGTGTTATTGATTTTTCATTCTTTACAGTAAGGCTAGTTAAGAACGTGCAAAGTCTCGCCATGCCGAACTACAGAGTTGAGACCACAAGGGGTGAGTAGCGACCCGTGGCGATGATAGCTTTTGGCAAAAACAGAACCTCCGACCATATTTATAGCGCTGACAACATTAATGAAGCTTGCGGATTCGGCGGTTAAGCTAACATTTTCGAAGTTTTCAAAAACTTAAAAATGTGCGGGGATTATGTTAACCCCTCAATCCGTAACCCGTACAAGATTCCAAGGTCACATACCTCACCAGCTGTAGACTCAATTTTGCAGTCCGCCCAGCTCGTCGAAACCCCGACATATTTCCAAGTTCAGGTACGGACGTGAGTATTCAGTCCGCCCAGTTTGTCCTGATCTAGGAGTAGCTCAGGATCTTCTTTAGGCGGACATAGTGCTCAGTCCGCCCTGGACGCGACCCTCCAGCAGGATCGCTCCTTACAACATCAGACGGAAGCTTCAGCCCGCGAGCCCAGTCCGCCCCTCCAGCGCGGACTAGCGTGTTTTCTTCTTTTCGCTTCCCGTCACTACTTCCCGGCTCTCCTGTATCCCGTGCAATCGGTTATTTTAGCCCTTCCCGTTTGGGCAGGCCCCCAAATCAATTAAAAGGGGGAAGGGATGCACCCAAAGCATGCTGACTCGAGCCTTGGAGCCTACTTGTTGAAGGCTGCGGACTCGAATCTCAGGCTTTGCAGACTCCAGCTTGCTCCTCTCTTGTTCTTTCACCTATTTCAACTTGTGACAAACCCTGTAATCAAACTCATTCTAATCAAAGGAAAGCCCGTCGCAAGAGAGGCATTCAGGCCGCGATGGGCGAAGTGTGGTGTTGTCGTGGCTCACGGCTCTGCTTTCTCATTTTCTCGTCCGCTCAGTAGTTTCTGCTTGCAGTTTGCCTTTTCCCCTCCTTTCCCCAGTGCTAGAACCGTTAGCTGGTGGTGCTCAACTCCCTTTCACTTTTCATGCATCAACATGTAGCATACATGATGTCTGTCCTACTTGTAGTCAGATATAGAAGGGATCCAATTATCCCTCTATACAAACTTTCATCAACAGGTTTCCCTGCCTCATCTTTTTCTATAGGCCTACTTGACCCCATGGGAATTTTCATGGTGGAGGCATTCTCCATTCCAAACTTTTTAATCAACTCTCTGGTGAACTTAGACTAAGATATGAACAATTCATCTTCAGTCTGCCTTACTTGGAGGCCCAAAAAAAACTTAAGATCACCCATGCTGCTCATCTCAAACTTCCCTTGCATAAGTTTAGCAAACTTCCTGCAAAGGTTGTCATCAGTAGACCCAAAAATTATGTCATCTACATAAATTTGGACAAGGATGATCTTGTCCTTAAATTCCCTTAGAAATAGGGTATTGTCTATCTTTCTCCTTGAGAATTTATTCTTAATGAGGAAGCTAGACAATGTCTCATACCATGCTCTAGGGGCTTGTTTCAACCCATATAGAGCTTTTCTAAGTCTATAAACAAAGTCAAGAGAGTTAGAATCAAAAAAAACCTAATGACTGCTGAACATAGACTTCTTCCTTTAAGTCACCATTCAGGAAGGCTGACTTCACATCCATCTGGTAGACTTTAAATCCTTTGTATGTAGTATATGCAAGGAAAAGTCTGATGGCTTCTAATCTTTCTATAGGGGCAAAGGTTTGATCAAAGTCAATACCTTCTTCTTATTTGTACCCCTTAGCTGCCAGCCTAGCCATGTTCTTGATTATAATGCCATTTTCATCAAGTTTATTCCTATCAATCCACTTGAATCCAATGACATTATGTCCTTGTGGTCTAGGAACCAGCTTCCAGACCTTAAATCTCTTAAACTTGTTCATTTCCTCTTGCATAGCTACAATCCAGAACTGATCTAAGTTTGCCTCTTCAAATCTCTTGGGCTCAACCTGTGACAGGAAACTTGAGTACATTATTGTATTGAGACTTTTTGCTCATAGTCACCAGTCCTTGGTTGGCATCACCAATTATTTGGTGTCTTGGATGATCTCTTAGATGCCTGATAGCTGGAGGCAATCTTCCTTCAGCATCAGCTTCAGTGGCTGCATCTTGCTGATCTTCATCCACTTCAAGTGTGCCTTGCCCTTCTTCTGGAATATCCACTCCATCTTAGACTAATAGAGCAGCTTACTTTATGGTTAGCTTGTCCATAATCAGCTATGTACCTGTAGAATTAGAAGAGGAGCTTGGCAGCTCACAATTAATCATAGTTTACTCATCAAAAACTTCATTAACAGACTCTTCTACAAGTTGACTTTCCAAGTTGTAGATAGTATAGGCCTTACAATGATCGTTGTACCCAACAAAAATCCCTTCATAGGACTTGTCAGCAAACTTAGTTACATAGGTCTTCCCATTATTCAGCACATAGCACTTGCAACCAAAGATCCTGAGATTGGACAGGTTTGGTTTTCTGCCCTTCATAATCTCATAGGGAGACTTCTTGTGGCTCTTGGTGATAGAGGCTCGATTAAGGACATGACCTGCATATTTACTGCCTCACCCCAGAAATATTCTGGGAGAGATGTGTCACTTAGCAAGGTCCTACCTGCCTCTATGAGAGTTCTATTTTTCCTCTCAACAATCTCATTTTGCTGGGGTGTTCTTGGAGAAGAAAATTCTTGATGAATCGCTTGCTCTTCACAGAACCTTGTCATGCTTTTAGACTATAATTCAGTCCCATGATCACTTCTGATTTTAACCATAGTGCTGTCTAGCTCATTCTGAATTTGCTTGACAAATGTCTTGAAGATATCAAGGGTATCAAACTTTTTCTTAATAAAGAAAACACAAGCAAACCGAGAATAGTCATCAACCACCACAAGAGTGTAGACTTTCCTACCTCGACTATGAACTGGCATAAGACCAAACAAGTCCATATTCAAGAGGTATAAACACCTTACAGAATCTTTTGTCACAATGTCCTTGAAGGAAGCTTTGGTCTGCTTGCCCTTTTGGCATGCTGAGCAAATACCTTCCTTGGTGCATTTCATCTTAGACCATTCCTAACTAGCTCTTCACTAAAGAGCTTGTCAATGGTCCAATAATTCAAATGAGCTAGTATTTTGTGCCATTGTACACAATATGAGACTTTCTCATTTACAACTAGACATATAGGAGAGTCTTTATTAAGACATAAAAAGTTTAAACAATAAACATTTCCACTCCTAGTGCCTATCAAGATGACCTATTGGTCACTTGACCTCTTAATTTTGCACTGATCATTGAGGAATGCAATGACATAGCCAAGATCACAAAGTTGGCTTATGCTTATTGGGTTGTGTTGCAACCCTTCAACATAAGCCACTTTTGAGATGGTGACTATGTCATTGCTAATCTTACCATAGCCACTTATCACTCCTCTATCTGAACCACCAAAGATAACTTTGGGTTCATCCTTCACTGGAGTGTATTCCTTTAGATTACTCCTTGTTCCAATCATGTGTCTAGAACAACCACTGTCCAAGACCATATAGGGGTATGGGAACTTGGAATAACCTGCAGCTTATAAATTATCTTACCTTAGGACCCCGATATTTATTGGGTCCTAGGTTCTGATTAGTCTTAAACAGAAACTTTCTTCCTACAGATTTTCTGATAGGAAGACAAACATTTTCTCTATGCACACTTGGATTATGCCAGCAATCTAGGGCAAAATGTCCCACCTTACCACAACACTAACACTCATGAATGTTAGATCTTCTTTTCTGAGCAGGTCCTGCAGTTTGGTTAACTGCTAACTCTATAGAAGGAAGAAGAGCATAGGCCTTCTTCAAGTTCCTTTCAGGAAGAATCTGACTGAAGGTGTGTTTTTCAGCAGACTTTCTTGGCTTGCTTTGAATGACATTTACAGCAGTCTTCTTTGCAAAGGATAGTTTATTTATAGCATCAGAGACAACAAGATCTGGCCTACTGATAGACTTACCCTTAGTCTGGGTCTTTGCTGGATGGTTTGGAGTGAAGGCCACTGCCTTATTCTTCAGTGAGGGGGATGGTGCACCAAAGACAAATGGGCCATGATGGGCCATTTGAATTTCCTCATGGGGAGCCTTAAAGGCACTCATTCCCCTACTATATCTTCCACCATAGCTGTGAAAATCTTTGTTAACACTAGTGGATCTACCATTCATCCAGTGACCATAGATGCTTTCCTGGCCATACCTATTTGAAGGCAACTGAACTTTTCTAAAAGGAATGGGAGGCTTGGATGCCAGAGGCTGAGCTGGAGCTTTGCCTTTCCCTTTGGAATAGGCAACTCTTGTGCTCTCCTTAAATCCTAACCTCTTCTTACCCTTTTGAGAGTAGAAGGAGTCTATCAGGGGCAACACAATACTTGGCTTAGAATAACTAGCCACTATCCTTTTCTCCCTCTAGAGTTTCTCTTCAAGATCCCTAATGAGACTATTCTTGAACTTGATGGTGCCAATCTGAATGAGTGAAATGGTTTTCAGTTGGCTAACCTCCCTATCTTTTTGATCTAGCAAGGATGTTGTCTCAGCCTGCTGGGAAGCAGCTAGCTGAAGGGATACAATCTCCTCAACTTGCTTTTTGGCCAATTTCTTGCTCCTTTTAAAAGCATCCAGAAAGGCACCATACTTATCAATCAATTGATTGATATCTGATGTCGCGGCCTCACCACCTCTACTTGATGATGATCTGGTTACCGAGGCGCTACAACATAAAGACTTTAGGAGCCATGATGACGCTAACGGAAAACAACGTTACAACCTCCGTCTGTGGCGTGCTAAGCCCACTTGAAGACTCATTTTAAAATCATGCTCTTAGCTATTTATTTTAATTATATTTTATATTTGAGAATATAAAATTATTCCATGCTTGGGTAATAATTTTATATTCATGTGAGGACTTTATTTGCTTATTTCATGCATTTAAAAACATTTGGTGTGTATTTAGCCGTCCAGATGGATGAGATTTCATCTCCATCTTGGACGGTTAGATGTGTGTTTGTAACTCCTATATAAGGAGGCCTTTTTATGAGAATTAATAGAAGAAGAAGTGCTTAACCCTAAATCCTCCCAAGGAGAAATTTCGGCCAAGAGGGATTCCCCTTGCTGCCCCCCCCCCTTGGTGGTGTGAAGCCACCTCTTTGTCCCTCCACCCCTCTTCGGAGCGACTCCGGCATAGATTCCTTCGGTGTGACGCCAAGGAAGAAGGTAGCAGCCCCATTCGTGTGACACCGGTGGATCCGTGGAGAGAGTGATTCTCCCACCTTATCTTGTGTGCAAAGTGAATCCGAGTTGGGTAACATCTCTTCCCCCCCCCCCCTCTGGTGCGTTCTTGCTTTAGTTTTGTTGAGATTGAGGAATCGTTATTTCCGTGATTTTGAATACCATCGCTTGCAATTTCTGAATCTCTTTCATTGTTGACGAATTTCTTTACAAATCCGGACCGGGTAGGTCCTATTTGCTTGAGCGGATCTTGGCCTAAATCCATGGTTCGTTCTAAAAAGGGATTGGAAACCTTTATGTTAATTTTTAGGGAATAATCTGACTCATTTTCGATCGTTATTTTAGAGTCAAGCATTCCTCCGTATGGTTTATGTGTTGCGTTAGTATCGATCTGTGTTGTGGCGATAGATGCTGGTGTAGGTGCGGTTGAGTCATGGTGTGTCAGGCGTAGTAGGATCTCCTTGTTTCGTGGCAAACTCCGACAAGCGGACATACCCTACATCAATTTTGGTATCAGAGGAGGTCGTCCCAATTTCTTAATTGAAATGTCCTCGCTTGAGTTTTCTCGGCACACACAATAAAAAACAAACAAAGAAAAAAATTTTGGTCTGCCAATAGCACTCTAAAATCTGTAATTTCAGCCAAAATTTCAAAAAAAAATTATGCTCTACATTTTTATCACTTCGGGAAATTATAAAAATATTTTGTTTTCAATATAGGGTTAGCCCTAGGGAAAATCATCTTTCTAAAAAAATTCTAAACCTAAATGCGCACTAGACTAGGTTCAGAGTACACTATTCCGTCTACGTCTAGAATGGCTGATAGAGAGTACGAGGATCCACACGCTGAGGCCAGAGAGGGTCTACATACTGAGATTACGGACATTAGGATGATGTTAGCCCAGATCTTACTGAATCAAGAGAGAGCGCTACCACCTGGTAATGCACGGCAGCCCAACCGTCACCAACCGGTTGACGACCTTGAGTCTGAAGGGGACTCACCCCGGGTGCCCCGTCGCGAACATCATCCAAACCGTGACTTCGAATTACTAGAGCCATTAAGATCAATGCCCCCACTTACGATGGTATATGTGATCCCCATATCTTCCTTACTTGGGTAGTGGATATAATGCTACTTCGAATGGCAAAACCTTACGGACCTTCAAAAGGTCCAAGTTGCCATGAAGTTAACGGATCGTGCGAAGATTTTTTGGCTGGATGAGGAATGGAGATAAGGAACCAGACATGGGTTCCCACTTATAGGATGGCCGGTGATGAAGTATTTTCTATCTTATCAGTACGTCCCTGCGTACCACTTAACACAGATATTCGACAAGCTTGCCACCCTGCGGTAGGGCTCAAATTCGGTAGCTAAATACATGGGAGAGCTGAAGGACCGTATGGTGCGTTGTGATCTTAGGGAGATCCCTGAGGTCATCTTATCTAGATTTCGTAAAGGGCTTCAACCCAAGATTCAAAGGAAGCTCTTGCGCTACGGTCATACGAACCTGCATACGACCTTCTATTACGCCCTCGACATTGAAAAACATCTGGCCTCTAAGGCCCACTCTCGCTATTCCCATGCGAAGAATAAGTTCACAGCTGGAGCATCTGCTTCCACATATCAAGATAAGGGAAAGTTTAGGTCCACCGAGTCGAACTCTATAGTGATCACTGCTAGGAACGCTAGGAATCCCACGAGTGAGCATATCACCATAGGAATGGTTAGCAAGACCAAGCTACATGTTACTCTTGTGGCATTCAAGGTCACAATGCCTTTGAATGCCCTAAGAAGACTAAGGTTGTAGCCCTTTTAGAGACGACTACCGATCCCACTGATTTAGTGTATGAGGCTGCTGAGGAGAGTGACCCAGAAGGGGTCCCAAGTGATTTAGAGGACGATCACCACCTTATGGTGATGCATTATATCTTGACCACTCCTCGTCCGTTAGATGATTGGAATAGGACGAGCATATTTTCTCTGATTTTTAGAGTGGTGAGAAACTCTGCAAACTGATTATCGATAGTGGTAGTTGTGTGAATGTCATTTCTGAGAATGCCGTCACGCATATGACCCTGACCACGGAACCTCACTTGATCCTATATCAGGTAGCTTGGATAAACAAGATCACCATCCCAGTTACCAAGCGATGCTTGGTCCTCCTCTCATTCAAATCGTTTACTGATGAGGTTTGGTGTGATGTCCTTCTGATGGACACTTGTCACGTGTTATTAGGACGCCCATGGCTCTATGATCGTGATGTGATGCATTTTGGTAGAGCGAACATGTATGAATTTAAATTCAATGGCAAAACCATTACCTTGAGGTCGACCATCCCACAGGAGCCAGTAGTTTTGGCTAAGGGCACCACTATCCCAGTAGAGAGGAGGACGTTGAGTCTAGTCGATAAGAAGGAGTTTGTGAAGGGCCAGTTTCTTAAAGGGATTATGTATGCTCTAGTTCTCTTGAGTACGAAGCCTAATTCTAGTGTTTTGAGTGATCTGCCCAGGGAGTTACGGGCACTGTTGGAAAAATATAAGGACGTGTACACGGAGGATTTGTCATCGTCATTACCCCCGCTTAGACATATTCAGCACGCGATAGATCTCGTCCTGGGTTCCTCTTTGCCTAATCAGCCCCATTATCAACTCCATCCCGCTGCCCACAAGGAGTTAAAGACCCAGATTGAGGACCTGTTGAAGAAGGGCTTCATTAGGACTAGCATGAGTCCATGTGTTGTACCGGCCTTGCTTTCCCCCAAGAAGGATGGTACATGGCGGATGTGCATAGATAGTCGGGCTATAAATAAGATTACGATCAAGTATAGGTTCCCTATCCCACGTTTAGATGATCTTTTAGATGTCTTATCTGGCGCCACCATATTCTCCAAAGTAGATCTTCAGAGTGGATACCACCAGATTAGGATACGTGAGGGAGACGATTAGAAGACTGTGTTTAAGTCAAGGATGGACTGTACGAGTGGCTTGCGATGCCCTTTGGGCTATCCAACGCTCCCAGTACCTTTTCCCGGATGATGAACCACGTCTTTCAATTGTTCATGGGAAATTTCATGGTAGTTTATTTTGATGACATATTGATTTATTGTACCACCCCCACCGAGCACATCTCCCACATGAGAGTGATTCTTTCCACCCTGTGAAAGGAAACAATATTTCTTAATCTTAAGAAATGCACTTTCTATATCCCTGAAGTGGAGTTCTTAGGTTATATATTTGGATCGGAGGGCATCAGAGTTGACCTAGTAAAGTTCAAGTCATTAAGGACTGGCCCAAGCCGACCACTATACGAGAGGTGTGTAGTTTCCACAGGTTAGCTACATTTTATCGCCGTTTTATACGGGACTTCAGTAGCATCATGGCCCCCATTACTGAATGCATGAAGAAGGGAGAGTTCACCTAGATGAAGTCTGCCACCCATGCTTTCCAATGCATTAAGAAGCTTATGACTGAGGCACCTGTCTTGCGTCTACCTGACTTCACCAAAGTCTTTGAGTTAACTTGTGATGCTTCTAGGGTAGGAATAGGAGGTGTCTTGAGTCAGGAGGGGCACCCAGTCAGTTACTTTAGTGAGAAGTAATCTGGCGCTAAGCTAAATTATTTGAACTATGATAGGGAGTTTTATGCGGTTGTATGGTGTTTGCACCATTGGAGGCACTACCTCCTCTCCAAGGAGTTTGTGATCCTCTCCGATCACGAAGCTTTGCGCTTCATCAATGGCCAGCATAAAATCAGCCCGCATCACGCTAAGTGGGTAGCTTTCCTACAAGGTTACACGTGTAATCTTAAGTACCTTAAGGGTACAAACAACCACTATGAAGGTTAATGTTGTAGGATTTGAGCGAGTTAAAGATGAGTACGATACCTGCCCAGATTTTAAGGAATCATATTTATCTGCCCATGATAGCTCACCCATGACTATATCTACGTTTGCTATTAAGGACAGCTATCTATTTAGGCATGGGAAGTTGGGTATCCCACAGTAATCCCTCTGACTTCATATCATCTGGGAGCTGCACAGCGGAGGGTTGAGTGGCCACTTTGGTTGGGATAAGACCATTACGCTAGTCGAGGAGAAATTTTACTAGCCAAAACTTAAGGTGATGGTGGGATGGGTAGTAAGTAGCTGTCATACCTGTCAGGTATCCAAGGGAACCAAAACAAACGTAGGATTATATACACCCTTGCCTGTCCCTTCGACACCATAGGAAGACGTGAGTATGGATTTTGTTCTAGGCCTACCCACCACTTCACGTCGTCACGATTCTGTTTTTGTAGTTGTGGATAGGTTTTCTAAAATAGCATATTTCATTCCGTGTAGTAGGACCAATGACGCGTCTCATATTGCAAAATTGTATTTTAAAGAAGTCGTTAGTCACCGTGGAGTGCTGAAGACAATAGTCTCGGATAGAGATGTCAAGTTTACGAGTTATTTTTGGAAAACACTTTGGATTTTAATGGGTACCAAATAATTGTTTTCCGCCGCCTACCATCCAAAAACCGATGGGCAGACGGAAGTGGTTAATCGGAGCTTGGGGAATCTTCTTAGATGTCTTGTGAGTGATCAGAAAGGTACTTGGGATCTACTTCTTCCCCATGCCCAATTGGCCTATAATAATTCAAAAAATAGGTCCACGGGTATGTCTCCCAATGAGATTGTCCACGGGTACAAGGCCTCTGTGCCGCTTGACTTGGTTGTGTTGCCTCCAACATAAAAAGCAAGTCAATTTGCACAATCCTTCGCCCAACACATTCATGACCTACACGCACGTATACGTGCTACCTTGACTACTCAATACGAGTCTTATCAAGCGCACGCTAATCAACATAGGAGAGTGTCAAACTTTAAAGTTGGTTATCTGGTCTTAGTCCGGTTTGTTCCCGAACGACTGCCAACTAGCACCAAAGCGTGTTGGCCCTTTTCGGATTATAAAGAAGCTAGGTGATAATGCTTTTGTTTTAGATTTGCCTTCTTATTGGGGGATCTCCCCCATTTTTAACGTCTCGGATTTGACGTTGTTTGTTTCTCCTCCACAAGAGTTGAATTCTTTTTCGTCCTCTCCTTCCACTGAAAATTCTCATGGGTTGGGAAACGGTAGTTCGGATGATCTCTCTCTTACGGTCCCCACAGGTATTTCATCAGATGGTGAGTTGCATTCCTTTATTCCTACTGCTAACATGTTCCCCAGGTTTCCCAGGACATTTCATACTCCAGATAGGATACTTGCGGTTGAGTCACTTGCTACTATTGATGGTGATACCTACTGGTTCCTCATCCACTGGCGTGACCCCCCCCCCTTCAGACGACTCATGGGTACTCGAGACGGAGCTTCGATGCTTAGATGCTTCTCTTCTCCACCGCTACCTCTTGGACCACGCATCCGAGATACGTGATTTTGAGCGGTGGAGGATTGATATCGCGACCTCTCCACCTCTACTTGATGATGATCTGGTTGTCGAGGCGCTACATCATAAAGAATTTAGGAGCCATGATGATGCTAACGGAAAACAACGTTACAACCTCCGTCCGCGGTGTGCTAAGCCCACTTGAAGACTCATTTTAAAATCATGCACTTAGCTATTTATTTTAATTATATTTTATATTTGAGAATATAAAATTATTCCATGCTTGGGTAATAATTTTATATTCATGTGAGGACTTTATTTGCTTATTTCCTGCATTTAAAAATATTTGGTGTGTATTTAGCCGCCCGGATGGATGAGATTTCATCTCCATCTTGGACGGTTAGATGTGTGTTTGTAACTCCTATATATGGAGACCTTTTTATGAGAATTAATAGAAGAAGAAGTGCTTAACCCTAAATCCTCCCAAGGAGAAATTTCGGCCAAGAGGGATTCCCCTTGCCTTCGCCCCCCTTGGTGGTGTGAAGCCACCTCTTGCTCCCTCCACCCCTCTTCGGAGCGACTCCGGCATGGATTCCTTCGGTGTGATGCCAAGGAAGAAGGTAGCAGCCCCATTCGGTGTGACGCCGGTGGATCCGTGGAGAGAGTGATTCTCCCACCTTATCTTGTGTGCAAAGTGAATTCGGGTTTGGTAACATCTCTTCCACCCCTCTGGTGCATTCTTGCTTTAGTTTTGTGGAGATTGAGCAACAGTTGTTTCCGTGATTTTGAATACCATCGCTTATAATTTTTGAATCGCTTTCATTGTTGACGAATTTCTTTACAAATCCATACCAGGTAGGTCCTATTTGCTTGAGCGGATCTTGGCCTATAGCCATGGTTCGTTTTCAAAAGGGATTGGCAACCTTTATGTTAATTTTTAGGGAATAATCCGACTAATTTTTTATCGTTATTTTAGATTCGATCATTCCTCTATGTGGTTTATATGCTGCATTAGAATCGATCTGTGTTGTGGCGATAGATGCTTGTGTAGGTGCGGTTGAGTCATGACGTGTCGGGCGTAGTAGGATCTCCTTGTTTCGTGGAAAACTCCGACTAGCGGACATACCCTACATTAACATCTTCCTTAGACTCAGATTTATCTTTATCACAGGATAATGATGCTTTTGAATCTAGACTAGTCACATAGCCAGACTCAGATGAGGAACTAAAGAAAGAATGTACATTTTCTGGACCAGGCTGTTCCTGGCTGGATTCTTCATCAAACCTGGCCATAGCCCATAGCAGTTGTTGCGATCTTCTTCATCTTCATCCTCCTCTGAGTCACTATCTAAATATGACAGAGGGGCCCTGATCCCTATCCTGGTAGCAGGATAGTATTTTGCTTCTTCTCCATCATCTTGTTCAGCGGCAAAGAGCCCAATATAGGCCACTTCCTCTTCAGACTCAGAAGATGAGTCACTTTGACTCCAACTCTTTTCATCCTTCTTTGCAATGAAGGACTTTTCCTTCTTGCCCTTGTGCTGGTGGACCTTTTTCTAACAAACCTCTCTTTTTTTGACTGGCATTCAGCTATCACATGCCCAAGTTTGCTGCAACAATAGCAGACAACTTTAGAGAAAATATGTTTGCTAGTTTTAGAATCATACTTGTCTCCCTTGGAGTAATTCTTCCTGTGATGATAGGAGGAGGAAGGTTTGCTCCTCCACTACTTCCTCTTCATCAACTTCTGGAACTGCTTGGAGAAGGCGGCAAATTCTTCATCAGAGCTGCTACAGTCTGATGAACTTGGCCCTATGCTGTCAGATTCAGCAGGCCTCTTTGGAGGAGAGGCAATCCTCTCCTTTCTCTTCTCGGTGCTATCATCTCTGAAGGCCAAAGACTTTTCCTTGTCCTGGATTTGCTGATGGTCTCCTCCTCTTTCCTGGCAGTTAGCTGCAACTCATAAGATAACAGCTTTCCAAATAGAGTGTAAGGGGGAGAATCAACCAACTTTGCAAACTCTCTGATGACACAAATCTTGGTGTCCCAGTCTCTATTTAGAGACCTTAAGAACTTCTCATTAAGATAATAATGACGAAGACCCTCCTATAGGTCCTCAGCTCATTCACTATTCTGAAAAATCTTTCATAGTATCCATCTATGCTCTCTTTATTGGACTGCCTGAAAGCCTCATACTCTTGATTGAGCATGGACTTTATGTCATCTATGACCTCTTCAGTTCCCTCCATGTAGACCACCAAAGTGTCCTACATATCTTTGGAGGTCTTGAAGTGGACAAGGTTTTGGAAAGTAGAATCATCTATGGCACTCACTATTATGTTTTGTGCCCTCTTGTCCATTATAGCCAATATGATCTCATCCTTAGTCATTTCTGAATATGTGTTTGGTGTCTGGACTGTTGCATCAAGAACTGAGACTTTCATAGGGATAAAATGGCCCTATTTGATAGTGACAAAGATCCTTGGGTCAGATGATTCCATGAATAGTCTGACCCACTCCTTCCATATTACAAAGCGCTCCTTATGCAGATAGGAAGCTTCATGGAATCCAGCTCCTTATGGTTCTCTCATGAACCTATAAGTATACTTCTTTTAGCTACCCTTTGAGATCAACTCAGACTGTTAAGTCCTCTTTGAGCAACCTCGCTTTGATACCACTTGAAAGTCTTTAGTTTCAAGGATAACTAAACACCTAGAGGGGGGTGAATAGGTTTTTGGTCTCTTTATAAATCTCTATCCTCTTAAGGTGAGTTGTGTGTTATTTATATATTAGCTTTCAAGAAATCACAAAGATCACACCAGATTTATAGTTGTTCCCTAGATTATGGGTACATCCACTGTCCCTCCCACCTTTCTAACAGTGTGTTATAATAGGCACTTCTCCAAAAAACTCAGCTCCTAAGAGCTTACAACACAGATCCCTCAGGATCTCTCAGTCTCCTCCAATACTTACCTTAGGCACAAAGACCTACCTCAGAGCAAGCTTTCTCCTACAACTTAGTGATCCAAAGATCACCTACCTCAGACTAAATTAATTGTCCTACAGCTCAGGCTAGGAGGTTAGCCCTATACCTCAGAGAGGATAACTCTCCTACAGCTTAGGCACAAGGCCCTACCTCAGATCTAAAGATGGATCCTACAACTCAGGCACACAGGCCCTACACTCAAAGAGAATGACTCTCTTACCTTAGGCAAACATCCCTACCTCAGGCACACAGGCCCTACACTCAGATCAACAAATGACCCTATAGCTCAAATCCAAAATTGGATCCTACCTCAGTCGTTATAATTTTAATCTTATAACTCAGATCAAAAGGATCATATAGAAAAGAAGGTGTTTGTTGATGATTTTACTCCAGAGAGATTTCTCTGAGTCTTTTACTTCCTGAGCTAAGAAGATATCATCCCTAACTTTCTTCACAGCAACAAGAATAATGATCTTCAGAAAGTTGCTGCTTGTGATGGAAGAAACTCAGAAACACAGGTTTCTGATCATGCTGATGAAGATAATGATTTGACAGTTCTTAGTATTCTTCAATCAGCTAACCTTCACTGTAGAAATTAGAATGCTCTGCTTCTTCTTCTTTCTTAGAAATATCTTCTGAACTTGCTGTAGTAGGTGAAGATTGTTATAGCTAACTGGGTGAACTTTTAGACCAGCAGGTATGAACTTCAGCTTCAAGCTCTGTAATAATGGCGAGGGAGAAGACGATGAAGTTCCTCCTCTTTGCGAAATGTTAAACCCTAAAAGTTTTCTCTGCTTCCGCTGATCTTATCCTTTTTATCTTCCGTCGTCCAACGGCTATTTGACCTGTGGGCCCACCTAAAGTTGTTGGCTGCAATGATGGTTAAAACGCGCAGGTTTCTTTTTATTTTATTTTAAGATGAGTGGGATTTTATTTTATAAAGAAAAAGAAGAGCATTTTTATTTTGTTAGAAACTGAGTTTTAATGAGAGGGAGGCAAGTGCACCTATCGCGTGTAGTACAGGATATTCCGGTGTGGAATATCGGGGTCGTATTGTTCTCGGGGCCGGCTTAGCTATATCTACTCTTTCCCTAAAAGCCTATTATTCTACCGATAATATCTTAGGTGGATTATATAAAAAATGAAATGGCGAACATAAAAATAAATATAATACAGAAAATGAAAGCAGGAAATAAAGTGCAGAAGGCCGACGAAGAACTCGACGCGACGATATCAAAAGAGAATTTGAACTAAAATAACTTTTAATAAAAAGAGATCCTAATTTTCAAATTAATTAAGGCGGAGACTCGGCCGTGGAGGTTCCAAAGGAATGAGCTCACTTATCTCTAGGACTATCGCTCACCTGAATGCTAAGACTATTCGACCGATCGCTAGACCGACGAAGGATTCCTCTTAACGCCCGCATTACGCTAAGAACCCCGCTATTTGGTGGGGAACCCAATCCGGTAGAGTCACGCGCCTCCTCTCTCGAGGGTTAGCGCGGAGCTCTCTTTACCCAAGGGTGATCAGTCCATACGTGCGGCCTCTCAGCGTTGCGTATGGATAACGGAAATAGAGCCCGCAGATCGATTATGCGGTCCTACGCGTCGTTAACCCGGGGCAAACCTTAAGAAATTTAATTAAATAGAAAACAGGACCTTTAATTATTTAAAACTACTTTATCTGTCCCAATGCTCTTCGATATTGAGGGCTAAGGGCGGTTAGCCACTCATCGGAATGGGGACACTTACACTAGAAAGCGATAAAGAAAACTGTAAAGAAAGCAGGAAATAAAGCAGTAAATGAAAGCTGAAAATTGCAAGTCCTACTCAAACGAGTAGGACTGAAGAAAGCAGTAAATGTGAATCCCTGCTCAAATGAGTGGGCGGGGGTAAATTAATCTCATACACGCACACACTCTACAGAAAAGTAAAATCACACACATGCACTCTGCAGAAAAGTAAACACACGCACGCACTCTAAGTTTTCCTATTCAAGTGAGTAGGAAGAAAATGAAAGCATTAAAATGACGAGTCCTACTCAAACGAGTAGGCGGGAAATGAAAGCAGAGCGCCATTTAACTCTTAACGAGTAGGCGGAAATAAATGCATACGCACACACTCTACAGAAATTAAAATAAAGCAATAAAATCTAACTCATACACGCACGCACACATGCAAAAAATTAAGAAAAACAAAGTGACTGAAAAATTAAAACAACTGCATTTCTACCGCTAGAATGCGGTAGAAATGCATAAAAAGAGAAAATAAAAATTAACCGGACAAAAAGTTTTGCAGATAAACGCAAAATGAAAGTTGTCGAAAAATTAGAACAACTGCATTTCTACCGCTAGAATGCGGTAGAAATGCATAAAAAGCGAAATTAAAAATTAAAGGGACTAAAAAGTTTTGAAATTAAAAAGCTAAAATGAAGTTGACGAAAAATTATAACAATGACTTTTTCATTCTTAAGTTTTTATAAAAGCTCCTAAAAAGTGAAAATAAAACTAAAAAAGACGAAAAGGTTTACAATCCTAAAGAGCCTAAGTTAAATAAAATCAAAATGAACACTTTTTTAGTTGTTTTTATAGAGCCTTAAGATTGAAAATAGTGAAAAGAAGAAAAAGCTAAAGCTAAACAGGTGCGGAATATGAAAATAAAATGGGCATTACAACGGCTAGAAAGTGCGATAAAATACTAAACTAAGCGAGTTGTAAAAGTTATGATATGAAAACATAAAATGAAAAGCACAAACGTAGAATGAAAAATTACTTAAGTTCGACGCATTCCAATGGATTCCAAACAATATAAGGGAGAAAAAAAACTAACATTGTATTAATGAAAAAGTGGTTACAAGGAAAGCTAAAACAAACATCCTAAACTAAGCTAAGAGAGAGAGAGAGAGGGGGGGATAAATTTCCCTTACATAGCATGGAATCAAAATGGGCAGCACCTCCCCTAGGCAAAGTGGTCAAAAAAGGAGACAAGAAAATCTTCCTGGAAGCTTGTATTTATAGGCAAAAATTCAGGAGTGACACGCCCTAGGTCACGGGCGTGACAGGGGGGCGTGTCACTACTATTCATGAGCTGATTGGGTGATTTGACTGGAGCTTTGACTTCAGCTGAAAATGTGGCGGTCACGCCCCAGGTCACGGGCGTGACAGGGAGCTGGATCTGGGGATTTGACGCGAGCTTTGACTTCGGGGCGATTCACGTGGCGGACATGGGCGTGACACAAATGTCACGGGCGTATAAGGGGGGCGTGACACGGACAGCTGGCAGCTCGATGTCGGCAGCGTTGACAGTTGACGGAGAGTTGAGTGCTGACATCGACACGGGCGTGACGAGCTTTGACACAGGCGTGACATGAAGGCGTTGAGTCATTAACAGTGAAATCGGTTAGTGTCGACAACCCGCTGGCATTGAGCGCCTGACACGCCCGTGTCGGGCATGGTCACGGGCGTGATAGGGCCGAAAATTCAGTTTTTCTGAAAAATTTCAGAAAACAAAAATAAATTAAGTTAGTATAAAATTTATAAAAAAGAAGCATTTTATTAAAGAAAATAAACTAAAAAAGACAAAAATAAAGTAAAATAACATAATAAAAATACAAAAATATAGGTATATTTACAACTCATCAAATACCCCCATACTTAAGCTTTTGCTATTCTAGAGCAAAAGTTGGAGATGAACCTATAAGGAATATAAAAGAATCCTAAATTCAACTAACGCTTAAGTTAACTGTAAGAAAGATCGAAATGAATTTTCGGGGTTTCGGAATTAAATCCTAAATTTTGAAAATGTTATAAATAGAGGAACCGTTTCAAAAATACTTCTAAACGAGAAAAATAGAAAGCGAAAATTATTTTGTTAGTTTAACAAAAATGGATTTGAATTATCGAAAAAACTTTAGCTAAAAAGAAATTGATAGGAAATAATTCAATTTAAAAATTATGCTCTCAAAAAGTTTTAGATTAATTCTAGAATCATGAAAAATGGATAAGTGGATTGGCGGTTATGAAGAGGGCTTTGATTTTTGAGGCGAGGTAATTTTTTCTCGAACCTCCATATTTTTTTGGATTATTAGGAAAATGAAATCTTATTTTCCTAACATTTTTTTTCTTTCTTCATAAATATAAATAAACCCAATGCATATGTATAGGAGTAATGAATTTTATCCTCTTACTCCATAGCATATAATCTTTTTAATTATTGGGTGCCTATGTTTGCGAGACGAAATCTTATCCCCATTGACATAAGATCTTTTAAGGGTGAGTGGAGAATCGTACCAAGTAAGGCATGAAAAAAAAGTGGAAGAGATTTTTTTTTTCTAAAATAAAACTAGAGTTTAATAAAAAATTTTGAGAGCAACCTCTTTAATTTGGACGTTCCTATGTTTCTAAAAGCGTAAGTAGAAATAATATAAAATCCATAAATGTTATTTTCTAACATAAAAATGTGCTTTTATTCAAAAAATCAGAAGTGAAAATGAGAAAAACAAGTTCCCTATAATAAGAAAAAGTCATAAAAAATTCTTTAAAATCTTAACCCCAGAAATTTAAGTCTATCGAGCTACAATTAAAAAACGAATAGTAAATAAAGAATTAATTAAAATTCGCTTATAAATAAACTCGAAACGATCATTTTGGAGAGCAAAGAGATTAAGAAATGAGGATTTCGAATTATTTATTACAAAATAATTTTTTTTGATTTTTATGAGTTTTTCTAAAAAAAAATTTTTGATATTTTGGGGTTATTATCATTTTTTTTGGAATTTTTTAAAGGTTATGCAAATTTTTTTGAGTTTTTTGAGTTATACAGATTTTTTTTGAATTTTTGGATTTACAGAAATATTTACAAGAAAAGAGAGAGATTTTTTACAAGATAGGAAAGAGAAGTGGAAATAGACAAGAATATTTACAAAATATTTACAAAGTAGAAAAAGGATCGCCCACGAACAGACTCTTATTTGTGGTTGTTTCGATGAGTCGAACGTCGCGGAGCGATGTTTCATTTTTTTTTTGAAAATATTTTATTTATTATTATTATTAAAGCATGAAATTTTTTTTGAAGTTTTTAATTTTGTAATGTTTTTAAGTTTTTTTATTAAGTGCGGGAAATAAAAGGGCACAAAAATAAGAAACACCCCCATACTTAAGTCCAACATTGTCCTCAATGTTACACTAAGTATGAGAAACAGGATATATATATATATATATAAAAAGAGTATTTATGTACAAAAAACAAATAAAAACAGGGGTTTAGAAATTCTTCCCTAAACCGCGTTCGGGGAAGCCCGTTAAGTATTGTCCTGCAAAAGGTAAAAGTAAAAGGAAAAATATAATATAAAAAACGAAAAAGAAAAATTCGGCGAAAATGGTGCGGGTGATAGGGGGCGCGAGGGATAAGTGAGTGTGATAAATGTGCGACGGATACGCGATCCCCTAGCGCTCACAATTGTGAAGCGCACCGAAACGACAAAATAGATATATAAATAAATTTTTTTGTGTTTAATATATTTTTTCTTAGTTTTATTTTTTTGTTTAGAATTTTAAGTTTATGTCCTTTTTTTGTGTTTTAATTTTTGAAAATAAAAATGAAAATAAGTGAAAAGAAAATAAAATAAAAGATATGTTTTTTTTTACTTAATTTTTAAATTTTTGATGAAAGTAAAAAAAAATTTCATCACCGTTTTTTGATTTTTAGGTTTTTTTTTTATTTTTATTTATTTATTTTTTTTAATTTTATAAGTTTTTAAGTTTTTAGTTGTTTTTAGTTTTTTTTTTACTTTTTTAGTTTTCTTGATTTTTTTTAGTTGTAAAGTTTTTAAATTTTTGATTTTTAGATTTTTTTTATAGTATTTATTATTATTATTATTATCATTGATATTATTATTATAATAATAAATATAATTTTTTTGGTGGTCATTTTGTTATTTTTTTTTATATATATAGAAATAAAGGGTAAAATTAATAGGTTTCAGGAATTCAAAATAGTAAGACGAAATTCTCCCCGGCAACGGCGCCAAAAACTTAATGGTTAAAACGCGCAGGTTTCTTTTTATTTTATTTTAAGATGAGTGGGATTTTATTTTATAAAGAAAAAGAAGAGCGTTTTTATTTTGTTAGAAACCGAGTTTTAACGAGAGGGACGCAAGTGCACCTATTGCGTGTAGTACAGGATATTCTGGTGTGGAATTTCGGGGTTGTATTGTTCTCGGGGCCGGCTTAGCTATATCTACTCTTTCCCTGAAAGCCTATTATTCTACCGATAATATCTTAGGTGGATTATATAAAAAATGAAATGGCGAACATAAAAATAAATATAATACAGAAAATGAAAGCAGGAAATAAAGTGCAGAAGGCCGACGAAGAACTCGGCGCGACGATATCAAAAGAGAATTTGAACTAAAATAACTTTTAATAAAAAGAGATCCTAATTTTCAAATTAATTATGGCGGAGACTCGGCCGTGGAGGTTCCAAATGAATGAGCTCACTTATCTCTAGGACTATCGCTCACCTGAACGCTAAGACTATTCGACCGATCGCTAGACCGACGAAGGATTCCTCTTAACGCCCGCATTACGCTAAGAACCCCGCTATTGGGTGGGGAACCCAATCCGGTAGAGTCACGCGCCTCCTCTCTCGAGGGTTAGCGCGGAGCTCTCTTTACCCAAGGGTGATCGGTCCATACGTGCGGCCTCTCGGCATTGCGTATGGATAACGGAAATAGAGCCCGCACATCGATTATGCGGTCCTACGCGTCGTTAACCCAGGGCAAACCTTAAGAAATTTAATTAAATAGAAAACAGGACCTTTAATTATATAAAACTACTTTATCTGTCCCAATGCTCTTCGATATTGAGGGCTAAGGGCGGTTAGCCACTCATCGGAATGGGGACACTTACACTAGAAAGCGATAAAGAAAACTGTAAAGAAAGCAGGAAATAAAGCAGTAAATGAAAGCTGAAAATTGCAAGTCCTACTCAAACGAGTAGGACTGAAGAAAGCAGTAAATGCGAATCCCGGCTCAAATGAGTGGGCGGGGGTAAATTAATCTCATACATGCACACACTCTACAGGAAAGTAAAATCACACACACGCACTCTACAGAAAAGTAAACACACGCACGCACTCTAAGTTTTCCTACTCAAGTGAGTAGGAAGAAAATGAAAGCATTAAAATGACGAGTCCTACTCAAACGAGTAGGCGGGAAATGAAACCAGAGTGCCATTTAACTCTTAACGAGTAGGCGGAAATAAATGCATACGCACACACTCTACAGAAAAGTAAACACACGCACGCACTCTAAGTTTTCCTACTCAAGTGAGTAGGAAGAAAATGAAAGCATTAAAATGACGAGTCCTAGTCAAACGAGTAGGCGGGAAATGAAAGCAGAGTGCCATTTAACTCTTAACGAGTAGGCGGAAATAAATGCATACGCACACACTCTACAGAAATTAAAATAAAGCAATAAAATCTAACTCATACACGCACGCACACATGCAAAAAATTAAGAAAAACAAAGTGACTGAAAAATTAAAACAACTGCATTTCTACCGCTAGAATGCGGTAGAAATGCATAAAAAGAGAAAATAAAAATTAACCGGACAAACAGTTTTGCAGATAAACGCAAAATGAAAGTTGGCGAAAAATTAGAACAACTGCATTTCTACTGCTAGAATGCGGTAGAAATGCATAAAAAGCGAAATTAAAAATTAAAGGGACTAAAAAGTTTTGAAATTAAAAAGCTAAAATGAAGTTGACGAAAAATTATAACAACGACTTTTTCATTCTTAAGTTTTTATAAAATCTCCTAAAAAGTGAAAATAAAACTAAAAAAGACGAAAAGGTTTACAATCCTAAAGAGCCTAAGTTAAATAAAATCAAAATGAACACTTTTTTAGTTGTTTTTATAGAGCCTTAAGAATGATAATAGTGAAAAGAAGAAAAAGCTAAAGCTAAACAGGTGCGGAATATGAAAATAAAATGGGCATTACAACGGCTAGAAAGTGCGATAAAATCCTAAACTAAGCGAGTTATAAAAGTTATGATATGAAAACATAAAATGAAAAGCACAAACGTAGAACGAAAAATTACTTAAGTTCGACGCATTCCAATGGATTCCAAACAATATAAGGGAGAAAAAAAACTAACATTGTATTAATGAAAAAGAGGTTACAAGGAAAGCTAAAACAAACATCCTAAACTAAGCTAAGAGAGAGAGAGAGGGGGATAAATTTCCCTTACATAGCATGGAATCAAAATGGGCAGCACCTCCCCTAGGCAAAGTGGTCAAAAAAGGAGACAAGAAAAGCTTCCCGGAAGCTTGTATTTATAGGCAAAAATTCGGGAGTGACACGCCCTAGGTCACGGGCGTGACAGGGGGGCGTGTCACTACTATTCATGAGCTGATCGGGTGATTTGACTGGAGCTTTGACTTCGGCTGAAAACGTGGCGGTCACGCCCCAGGTCACGGGCGTGACAGGGAGCTGGATCTGGGGATTTGACGCGAGCTTTGACTTTGGGGCGGTTCACGTGGTGGACACGGGCGTGACACAAATGTCACGGGCGTGTAAGGGGAGCGTTACACGGACAGCTGGCAGCTCGATGTCGGCAGCGTTGACAGTTGACGAAGAGTTGAGTGCCGACATCGACACGGGCGTGACGAGCTTTGACACGGGCGTGACATGAAGGCGTTGAGTCATTAACAGTGAAATTGGTTAGTGTTGACAACCCGCTGGTGTTGAGCGCCTGACATGCCCGTGTCGGGCATGGTCACGGGCGTGACAGGGCCGAAAATTCAGTTTTTCTGAAAAATTTCAGAAAACAAAAATAAATTAAGTTAGTATAAAATTTACAAAAAAGAAGCATTTTATTAAAGAAAATAAACTAAAAAAGACAAAAATAAAGTAAAATGACATAATTAAAATACAAAAATATAGGTATATTTACAACTCATCATGCAACTTTGCTTTTAAAGAAAAAGTCCTACAGTAGGCTTCCAGCGACCTTTTGTCGTGTACTGTAGCATTCCCACAACAATTTGAAACTTTGTTGACTCATGCTGATGTCAGCATCTGTGGACTTAGCCAAATTCATAGTTTCATCACAGGCGTTGAGTGCGTTGAGTGAATGACCTTCACTTAGCGCAAAAACCCTTAGCCAAATAATCTGCACTTCCAAGCATTGGGTGCATTTAGTGAACCTTCATCACTCAATGCTTCTGAACTTAGCCGAATTCCTTCTATACTGCTAGGCATTGAGTGCGTTGAGTGAACCTTCATCACTCAACGCTTTTATCCTTGGACAATCTTTTTGTTTATTAGGCATTGAGTGCGTTGAGTGAACTGGCTTCACTCAATGAATTTGGACTTAGCCAATTTCTTGTGCAATGCCAGGCGTTGAGTGCGTTGAGTGAACCTTCATCACTCAACACATCTGGACTTAGTCGCTTCACTAACTACCTGCCTTCATGATGAGGCGTTGAGTGAACTAGCTTCACTGAATGCTTCTGTACTTAGCTGCATCTCTGTTTATGAATGCGTTGAGTGAGCCTTCATCACTCAACGCTTTTGTACTTCACTAATTTTCTTGATGAGCTTGCGTTGAGTGAGATGTCCTCACTCAATGCATCTGGACTTAGACAAATTTTTATGTCTATATCTTCTTAAGCTTTTACTGATCATTAATCTGTCGACATCATCTTCTTTGGGCGTTGAGTGAGTTGTCCTCACTCAGCGCTTCTGGATTTATCCATAATTCAGATTCTTCAAGTGCTTTGATTGCTTGAGCTTGACTCAATGCTTTTGTCTCCAGGCATTGAGTGAGTTGTCCTCACTCAACGATTCTGGACTTAATCGAATTTCACCCTTGCTAATGCTAAAGATTTGAAAGACTTCGCTTTACTCGACTCCCCTTGTTATATGGAGTCAAGTGAACTGCCTTCACTCAACGCATGTGGATTTAGCCGCAAATCTTTCTTTCCTGCATCCTTCCTTGACAACTGCCATTGAGTGAAATGGCTTCACTCAAAGATTGCGGACTTAGACAAATTTCTGTCTCTCCACCTTTCTACCTTGTGACCACCTATCACAATCACTTAGACAACCTTTCTAAACTTGTTCCAAGGAACATCCTTCACATAATGAACTTGAACAACATCAAATACTACTATGCTCTTAGTTTTTATTGTGTTGCCTCTTCAAATCAAGGGAGCATTGAGGGTAATATTCCCAAAAGTTTTGGTATGCAAATAACCAGATCAAAATTAATCTTAGGGCTGAGATCGAGCCGAACGGGCTGAATTGACCATCTGCCTCCACTGCAGATCGGGCACGGATTTGTTGTGGGAGGAGCTGATGCTGAGACAAAGGATGAAATCTAGGTAATCTGGGCCATCTGATCTCATCGTGAAGATCGGACGGTAGCTGCTATTTCTCGATGGTGTAGTTGGTGGAGGACTCTACCACCACCAGCCAACATCTGCAAGTCACCGGTGATGCCCTCGGTCAATACGTCGAAGGTCGACGATCTCTTAGGTTGTGGTCCGACGGCTTGTCGATGCCAGCCACCACCAAAATATTATCCCAAGAGCGGTGGTGGCGCGGTGCTCTATTCCTAGTGATACCGCACCACCCTGCCTCTCCGATGGCTGCCCGGCCACGACACCACCTCGGGCCAGTGTGACGAGGGTAGGGGTCTTCTCCGACAGTGGCCCGGCGGCCTGGCATTGCCGGCCGCCGCCGTAGAAATAAAAACATAGCACTAGCTCTTTTTTAGTGTTGTCGGAGCGGCGATTTCCGGCGGCACCACGACCCTCCACCATGGGGAGGAACATCCCTAGTGGTATAGCGCTTCCCCAGTGCCACCACCGGTGCTGGGCACGGCTTACCTCCTGCAACCACCAACTGACCTGGAGCTTGGCTCGGGTGGTGTCGGCGGCGCTTTGGCCACCGGAGGTGCATGCAAGACATCCGGGAAGTTAAGAAGGAGGAGGGAAAGAGATTCCACATATGTTAAGGGGGCTCGGGAGGGACCGACCTGATTCTCCATTAAAAGTGGTGGTGGAGCTCAGGGTGTGGTGGTTTCTGGCAAGCTAGAGCTCCAATATAGAGGCTTTCGGCTCGTTTGAGCTGTGTGAGGATGAGAGCAGGGGAGGGAATTACCTTATATAGGCAAGGGGAGGGTGGACAACCCCCTCTCCTCGGTGTGTGACTAAACCGAGAGGATTAGGTGTTCTCCTCCTCCCTCTAGCTGTCCTGGCCAGGTGTCACCATCTGAGTGTGAGTTACATGCCATATGACAGTCCTCCATCAGATAAGGGAAAAAGATATAGGCTTGGGTTTTTTTAAGGAGGGGGAGAGGTAAAGCTTTGGGCTTTTTCCACGGCCCAAAACCCAAGGTCTAGCTGGTGACCGATTGAGTCCAAATGATGGGGGAGGGGAAAGCCCAATCCTTTCCAAGGTGGGGAGGTGCACTCCCTAATTAGGAAAATTCCAAAAATGGAAAAAAAAATTGAGGGTTTGACCAAAGTCAACACTAGGGTAGGTCCCCCTAACTGGTCAAAGTCAAAGTAAGTCCAAGTCTTTGGGGGTCGGGTCAAAGTTGGGGTGTCGTGTTACAATTTGTGTGCGCACACTTTTTGGTGCACAATTGAGCTTGATTTGACCACGGATTGACCACATATCGTCGAAAATGACCGGGAAAAATTATGTTGACTTCGTATTGTCCATACAAATCCAATGTCACTAACCGGGGTCGAATCAGAGTTTATTTGATAAATATTCAAAATATGTGCGTCGCGACGTGCTAAAATGGTCCAACCATTCATATTCATCGTTAGACTTTGAATTGCGATGCAATGAGTTTCAATGTGTTTGTATTGACTATACAAAGCCATAAGAACTGACAGAACTCAAATCAGAGTTCTCTAGCTCGATATTCAAAATCTCGTCTTCGTAATGTTCTACAAGGAATGACCATATCCACCATGTGACCTCGAAATTTAACGAAATGAGTTCCAACGCACTTGTATTGACTACACGGGGCCACGGAAACTAACAAAACTCAAATCGGAGTTCTCTAACTTTATATCACTGTCTAGGGTTACCTCCTACCTTAGTATGGGCCACGGGTAGAGGTTTGGGTCACTTTTATTGGGCCCACTAGGGTTCTGGCGGCCAATTAAAAGTTGGCATGTTGAACTTAACTCTAAACCCAACACTCAGATCTATAAATAAATCCTACACATAAGAGTTTTATGAAGTATTACAATAAAAATATCTCAAAAAGATAATACTTTGAGCACGAGTCTTCTTGTGCTTTTCCTTTATGAAAGCTTCCTTTTGACTCAGCATTGGACAAGGTTGTATTGAACTTGTGATTTTGTTCTATGTCGTTCTGCTTGATTGAAGAAGTGGGCAGTTCTTCTTCTTCTTCATCAAGGAGGTTAGCTTCTTTCTGCGGCTTCTTGTTCAGAAAAGCCAGCTGCACTATTTTATTACTTTAGGCCCTCGGCATAGCTTTTTGAATCACTTTGGTTTTTTAACCGTTAAGCTTCTTGTTCCTGATTATGCTTGCTCGGTTACAAGTCCCCTTCTTCCTCTTTTATACAATTGACTTCTCATACAGTCGAAAACATCCAACACTTTTCAGAAGTGTTGACGTGACATCTTCTTTTTGCGCTTCCTCCAATTTGAAAACCCACCTTTCTGGGTAATGTTTCGATGTACACGACAATACCATTTAGTGAGAACATCTCATGAAATGATAATACATTGCATCAGAGCTCTGTGTCTTACTCAGCTAACTTAACAATATTGTTTTGTGAGTCCTTACTCCACAAAACGGTATGGAACAGAACATGTCTATACATCATTTAGATTTATTTAGAGATAACTGGGCTCATTAGATCTACTACATTATTGGAATTGAATGAATCAAATCATCTATAGAGCCTACACAGTTAATTATATTTGCATCAAATACAACTTGTATTTATTATTATATGGATGACTTCTTCAAATTAGGTATATTGTAGGCAATGTACCCAATGATCTCCCACTTTTTAAAGAAGTCAGAACCCCATAAATGATAAGGTACAACCAGACAAAAAAGATTCTAGAGCTAAAACCATAGTAATAATTCAAAAGGATAGCAACACCATATTCATGCGAAAGAGATGGCATACAAAAGATAGGTTCCTTCAAGACAATGGAAAATGAGGATTGACTATAAAATACAACAATTATAATCAAGTTTTTATTAGACTTTTCTTTTCCATTCCCTCTTAACATCATTTTAGTCCTCAAACTCCAATCTTTGTCCTCTAGAATATGTTGAAGTTCCATCATTCTTTTCCGCTTCTTAGCATCGTGATCCGTAATCTGACGGATCTTGAGTGCTCCCCCAGAAGATGTCGATGTGTCTGTTGCATTCAGTCTTGTAGTTGGGAGTGCAAACCAGGGGCATTATTCTTCTTCTCTCCCTTCATTCCTTCTTCAAATATTCTCCTTATCCTTTCAACCCTACATTCCTCCATATGATGCTCGAGTGAGAGTATCATGTTGTCCAACTTGTTCTTAAGCTCATTGATTTGAGAAGAGAGCATGGCATGAACCAGTTGTATGGTTTGGTCAATATGAGATTCAATGAGACTGGTGTGTATAGTCAACATTGATCTTAGACTGTCATCTTGGGTGAGGTCATGATTTTCTACAAATTCAGTTACAACCTTAGGCTCCCCCTCAGTTAGTGTAATGTTAGGGATGTGAATGTTCTTCAAAGACTCCCCCTCAACTAGTGTCATTGCTATCATAGTAGAACCTTAGTTTGTAGGGTTTGTTTGGAGGAGGAGGATGAGATGAAGCTTGAGGAAGGTAGAATTATATTAAGGCTAATGCTCTTATATAGATGAGAATGTGATAGATAGCAATATAATTTTATTGATATTTCATGAAAAGTGAAACGCTACACACCTTGATTCGTTGGATTAATCTTGTAAAAAGATTGAGGGATATGATCTTTACATCTTATTGGATGACACATTTTGAAGAGAACTTTGTATATTATCCATAAAATCAAGACTACTCTGTATCTTAGGAAATTCGGAAATAGTGTCTGACATGACATCATGTCGGAAGGGTAATTTTATCTCCATAAGACAATCACGATGATGCAACCGATATTACTTCAGCCCAATGATCTCATTAAGGATGTTTGCAACATGAACAAGCTCTGAGTGTGAAACATTAAACCGAATCTTAAATAATCTTGCACGTATAGTTAGTGATCTAGAATCTACTAGATGGCATATCATATCGGTATTCCACTATGACATTTAAAGAATTATGCTAATTTAGCAGGCAAAACTATTCTAAGTTAAGCATGCCCAATTCAATCTTAAAGAAATTGAACTTTACCTCATCTAGAGGCTTGGTAAAGATATCTGTCACTTGCTTGTCTGTAGGGACAAACTCAACGCAAATATCTTCCTTCTGCACATGTTTTTTGATGAAGTGATACCTTTTCTCAATATGCTTAGTCCTGCTATGTTTAATCCATAAGAGTTTAGAATAATGGCTGCCAGCTAAGATGTATTTTGATTCTGCTGTAGATATGACAACACTTGTTTGCTTTTTACTGCTCTAGGAGACTAATCTTCTCCCTAGGAACTGGCAGGTCCCAAAGGTGCTCTTCTTGTCTAATTTGCAACCTACAAAGTCTCCATCTAAATATCCAGTCATATTAAAATCATTATTCTTAGGATACCATAGGACAAGATGTGGTGTGCCCTTACGGTATCTCAGAATCCTATTTACAGCTGAGTAGTGAGATTCCTTAGGATATATATAGTACCTAATACAGACACATATTGCATACATAATATCCAGTCTACTAGTAGTCAAGTAAAGCAAAAAATCCTATTATACATCTATACATGGACTCATCAAAAGGTTTCCCTTTCTCATCTTTGTCTAGAGATGTAGTTGACCCCATAAGAGTTTTCATGATGAAGACACTTTCCATACCAAATTTTTTGATCAACTCCCCAGTGTACTTAGTTTGGGAGATGAATATTCCATCTTCAGATAGTTTCACCTGGAGACATAAGAAATACTTCAGCTCCCTCATACTGCTAATTTAAAACTCCCATTGCATCAGGTTAGCAAATCTCTTGTAAAGGTTATCATCAGTAGTGTCAAATATTATGTCATCAATATATATTTGAACTAAAATAGTCTTTCCCTTACTTTCCCTTAGGAATAATGTACTGTATATCTTCCTCCTTAATAATTTGTTCTTAATGAGGAAGGTAGACATGGTTTTATACCATGCCCTTAGGGCTTGCTTTAATTCATATAAGACTTTCTTAAAAAAAATACACATAAACAGGGTGAGTAGGATTTACAAAACCTGATGACAGATCTAAATAAACTTGCTCTTTAAGATTTCCACAAGTCTTGCCTTGTTCTTCACTACTATCCCATTTTCATCTAGTTTGTTTCTGAAGATCTATTTGGTTCCAAAGACATTGTGTTCTAGTGGTTTTGGAAATAACTTTCACACTTTGCACCTTTTGAATTGAAGCAGCTCTTCCTGCATAGCAAGGGATGGGTCGGCATTCCTTTGTATTAAATTATTGATGGAGCCAGTAGACATCCGCTCGGGGACTGACCAGACTAAACCCAAATCACCAACTCTAGCGTAGGACGGTCTCGGAAGGGCGCGGAAGTGCGTGCGACATAAATTAAAATGGCTAGCTAACATCCAAGATACATGTAAGTGGAAGTCATAAATAGGCGGAGGGAAAGTATGTGCCACTGGATGGGAAGAATAAATATTGCATGATAAGGCTAAATCGAGGGGCACAATCATCGTGGAATCATATGCAGTTGCAAATGTAGTCATATCCGTGGACGGACACTCAGAAAAATGATCACTCATAGGTAATGGGTAATTAGACGTACGGAGTGTGGTGAATAGGCCGAATACGAAAGCTAACAACTCATCCAAACCTATCCACTGAGACATGAACAACGGAGGGACCAATAACGTAAGTAAGATAAAAGGACTCGGACCAGGAATAACAGATGTGTGTCTTTAAATAGGTGTTAGTTGTGTTAATGGAGCAGGAGGGAGGGTCGGTAAAATCACACCCGGTGACAAAATAAAATAAGAGTGATCAGCATGACATGTTGAGATCATCAAGGGGTGGTCATCCGGGTCTTCACTACTAAGTCATCCAAAAATTCCTCTCCCATGCATGGTACATCTTACAACACCGTAGGTACATCTACTAACTCAGAGTCAACAGAACGTTCACACACGGGCTCAGTAAGCTCGGGGGAGACTCAGATAGGACCACGGTCGTAAGCAGAATGGGGTACTCAACCGCATCGGGGCTAGCCACCCCACAAGCATCGCAGGTAATATTCGTCTGACACCTCATACTTACAGGAATACTCTCACCACGAGGGCTCATGGCATCCGTAGTCGTAACACCTTTCGAGTCTGGCACATATGACGAATATGATATGGTTTCCCTTAAAGTGGTAGTAGGCGCACTATGGGAAGGCCGACCTTTGGGGGGAAAAGATCTAGCCTTAGGTATATAATAATTCCTAAAGAAAGGTATGAGACTAGTGTCATAACGATACTCACTCACAGGCTTCGTGTCGGCAGTGCGGAGGTAGGCAGGATCAAATTGATCCGAGAGTAGGCTACGGATGTGCGGCCAAGCATATTGATAGCTACCTACACGACGCTCTTCGTTTAACCAAAACACGCGGTCTTGGACAACTAATTTTTCACGGGAAATGACAAACTTTTGGAGGTCATATGAGGGGTACCACGCAAAATAAGATTCCATCCCTTTAAGCCATTCTCAAAAAATTTGCGACTTCCCATAACTGATGTAAGTGGGTGCCTCAATTCAAGTGTGAGGAAGAGCGTGGGGACGGTTGGGCTTCCTAAGGCAAGTGGGCAATGTTGGGTTGTGTTAGCTAAAGTTCAGGAATCATAAACGTCATGGGCCATATTCAGTGGGGACGGGAGAGAATAACCTACCCGGATCTTGTGCGCATAATCTAGAAAAACAGTTTTGTAGGCAAAAATTGCCCACACCACGAATAAATTTTATAATAAAGTATTTTTTTAAAAACACAATGACTTAATAAAAATAAAATATTTTTTTAATTTATTACTAAGAAAATGATAGAGATTTTCCAGAAAAAAAAAATTTGGATTTTGAAAAAAATTGAGAATTGTAGGCTGCTATTGGCAGACTAAAAAAATATTATTTTTGAATATGCTGGAATTTTTTTTTTGCTGGAATTTTTTTGACAAAATAAATTTTTTCCTTTTCTTTTCTATTGACAAAATTAGCCTACCGAATGAACGAAGGAAGGTGCTGGTTTAGAAATCAACAGCAACCTCCCTCTGATACCAAATTAATGCAGGTCAATGGTTCCGACGGGGTAAATACTATGCTCTCTTAGGTTCGGGTACTTAAACAAACACATAGCGCGCGGTATCTCTCTTCAACACTACCGGTGAATTCAACCAATTAATGACACATCCTATAACAACGCACAAAAGCAAAGGGTCGCTATTCCTTTTAGAGATTAAACAAGGGCTATGGGCCGATTTTCGCTCAAGCGAATAGGACCTACACGATCCGAACAATTAGCTAATCAAATTAATATTATCCGCAAGCATTCACAAAACCAAATGTAAAAGATCCAGACTAAAATTGTAACGTCCCAATTCGCGCTAGGCCCCTTGATTGCGTATTCGAGTCAAGGGGGCTGTAGTGAGCCCAATGGGGGATGTGGGGGAACAGGTGCGGACGTACGGGAAATGAGGAAAACAAGGCAAAATGGCCTTTCTGGCTGACACGGGTATGGACACGGCCGTGTCCATACCCGTGTGCCTCATAAAAATAGGCTTACTAGTCAGAGAGGTACACGGCATTGGGACACGGGCGTGTCCCTAGCCGTGTGCCAAGGACACGGGTTGGGACACGGGCGTGTCCCTAGCCGTGTGCCAAGGACACGGGTCGGGACACGGCCGTGTCCCTACCCGTGTGCCGCAACCCTGACCCGGCAGAAAGTGGATCTGGGAGGAACACGGCCCTAGACACGGCATGCCACACGGCCGTGTCACATGAACACGGGTAGGAACACGGCCGTGTGCCTACCCGTGTCTGCGATGTATAAAAAGGAAAAAGTTGGAAACCCTAGCATTCATTCTCCTTTCTTCTGCCCCGAAATTCCTGAGAGAGTTCTTGGCTGGAGGAGGAGGAAGAGCTTGCCGGAGCCATCTTTGGAGGAGTCAAAGCGCCGCCATCGTCAAGGGAAAAACAATGCCGCCGCGAAGGAGTGCTAGGCTCATGGCCGGCCATGGTGGTACCGCTGGACTTGAGGTGAGCTTCCTCCCCTCTCCCTTGGTGCTAGATCTATAGTTATGTTAGGAGAGACATCGACTCCATAGAGTCTTGATGTGAGGAGGAGAGTTCTTAGGTTAAAGCCATACCTAGGTTTTCTAGGTTTAGTCTCCCTCAACCTTCTCATCATTCAAAGAGGAGATGAGAGGGGTTTTCGTTGAGGGTTTGGCTTTGAAAGGAGAAATAAGGTTGGGTGATTTCTGGAGAAGTTTATGCGAGGCCGTTGCAAGGAAGAAGATGAACGGATGCCGTTCATCTCGCCTTAAGATGCGTGCAGAAATCTGATTTCTGCACGCTGCGACCTTCGTGGCCAATTTCGGAGGTGTTCTGGCCAAATCTGGGTGAACGACTCAACACGAAAGTCGTAGCCCTCGAAAATACCTTTCCAACGAGTGGTTGCTCGTTTCCATGCGATACCTGTAGCCACGGGAAAGCTGGTTCGAGTCCGCTGCGTTCGGGAAAATTCCTGTACAGGAAACTATTTCCTGTACGCATTCGAGTTGAATTTCTGGTATGTTGCAACCAGATCTGGGTGATCGACTCAACACGAAAGTCGTAGCCCTCGCGAATACCTTTCCAACGAGGGGTTGTGCATTGTGATCGGATTCCTGTAGCTCCGGGAATCCCAGTTTTAGTATTGGACTATCCTATATTAATGCACTTGTTAAATTATAATGTTAGTACTCTTGCAATGATTGTGATTTGCTCATGTGATATCTTGCTCCCATATAACTATAATGTCGTTGTTACTATAATTTAGTATGGTTACTCATTTGGTTGTGTAATAAGGGATAACCATGCAATGGTAGAGAAATGGATTGGATGGGAAGGCTAGTAATTAAGAGTTGAGATTGGTATTGAATTTATTTATATAGTTTGATGTTGAACATATTAATTATGCGAAGTATTGAGGTGAAATCAGTGAATAGAGGGGCGTGAATATGATGAACACTATGTGAGGAGTATTTTGTAACCGTAATCCGAGCCCAAGGGGTTTATTAACAACCGATGCTTAGAGTGGTAGTCTCCCTACGGGTAGCATCGAGTGAGTTGTTTTGGGGCATGTGATGTGCGACGATTCATCGTGTCGCGGTGTTGAGATAATGAATGTGGCAGGTCTACGGGTTCGCCAGTCGTCACACCGATGGGAGCCAATGGGTAGACCTTGGGCGGTAGGGTTAGATACTTGGTGTCCATAACCCGAGATCTCCTCCGTGCCATGAGAACGGTTGGGCTTGCACCTCGTGCGTTTCCGAGGTTCCATCCGGTTCGAAATCAAAGGCCAGGTTGGGCTGTGTTCTTGGTGCACATCGACCCAAGACCCCTTCTGAGCCGTAGTACGCATGTGAGCTCCGCTGTTGTGTTCTTAGCGTTGAGGCGTACGGGGGCCTAGGATAGGTAGTGTGATACCACCTAGTAGTGGAGACGCCCGCTCCACTGTCGCCGTCTGGCCACGACGGACGACGCCTGAGAGGTTAGCTACCTGCTCGAAAAGTGGGAACTTCTAGTCTGTGTCGACATAGCAAACTTGCATGTGCGTGCGCATGATTCGGTCATAGCATAACATTCATTTCATGTCATTCATTGCATACACAAGATCCTCATCGTATAAATTTGTATGGGCACTCTTATACGATGAGTTACTTTACTGTTAAGCCGATCCTTAACTTATAAGTTTGTATGGGCACTCTTATAAGTTAAGTTACTATTCTGATTACTTATACCTGCTGTCATTTACTATGGATATTTGTAGAACTGCTAGTTGTGTAGTGTAGCTTATTCTCCACTATATTTACTGTCACCTGCTTGTTTACTTGCTTATATATATACATATTGTACCTTGTTCCTTTCTCCGCCCGGTGCCGAGGAGTCGCCGGGGGAGCGGATGTGAAGCCACTTAGTCTTATGACTAACGGTTGCTACGTCTTCCTTTTTAGGAGGAAACCCCGCAGGTAGAGCGGCAACGGACTATGCAGCAGGACAGCCAGGCCCGGATGATAGGACCTGAGGTGGTGGTGCCATCGGCACCGTCAGTGACAGTAGTGAGTGTTTTCATGTAGCCGTTTGGCAAAACATTTCTAGACTCTTGTTTATTTGTACAAGCATGTTGTGCTTGTTATCTTCCGCTATTTTGGACTTTAACTTAGCTGTGAACTGAACTGCTTTTAGTTTTACTTTTCTGTTATGGTTGGGTTGGCATATTTGTTGTGATATGGATTGTAGCCGGCGGAATAGGCGTCTTGTGGTAAAGGCTAACCCGTGCGTTAGTGCTACCGCAAGGCGGCTATTTCGGGCATAAGACTCCCCTCGTGCCGTGTGTTGGGTTCCGGGAGAGGGGTCTTACAAATGGTATCAGACTAAGCCGATCTTCACCTACAGCAGTCAGGTAACAATGGGCCACTCCCGTTCGATTAGTCGGTTTGGGGACAAACCGACTTAGCGGAAGCAGTGGTGTGCCCATCTGTAATTCACACTAAGTTGTCCAACTTTGACATTAGTTTTAGCCAACCTGACCCTAGTTTGTACCTTGCGTATAGGTCCCAGCGCAGGTGGAGCCGGTTGGGGGCACTCCTACCCCTTCTGTCCCTTCACAATTCCAGCAGTCGGAACTGGGACAAACGCTGTCAGCCATATTGGATGCATTTAAAGCCCAGCAAGCTCCGGTGCAGCAACAAGCGCCAAGCTCCAACTGGTTGAGCACCTTCCGTGCCCTGTCCCCTCCTGCCTATCTTGGGACAGAATCGCCGGTGCGCACCGAGGAATGGCTTGATACCGTGCAGGAATTGATGGCTGGCATAAGATGTCCGAACAGCATGGCGGTGACATTGGTAGTGACGCTGCTAGAGCTGCACGCCAAAAGGTGGTGGAAGTCCCTCATGGGCTCCACTTTCCATGGGCGGTTGTACACGGACATCGGTTGGAACGAGTTCACCGAGGCTTTTCTGGAGCACTTCATCCCTTCTTCTGCTCGGGATGGACTTGAAGAAAAATTTCTGCAGCTGAAGCAGGGATCGAATTCGGTAACGGAGTACCAGAGGGAGTTCCAACACCTCGCTAGGTTTGCCGATTCCTATGAGTTGGACGATAGAGGCTATGCGAAGCGCTTCTACAAAGGGTTAAGGGACCCCCTGAGGCAGGCCCTTTTGTTTATAGCCGATGGAAGCCTGGCAGAAATCATTGACATGGCAAAGAGACTGGAGGCGGACCACATGGGATGTGGCAAGAGACCTGCGGAAGGAGTAATTGAAGTCGGCCCTAGTAACAGAAGGCGGAATGATCATGGCAGAGGAAGGGGAAACTACAGAGGCGGTCGGTGGGTCAACCGGAACTATCGGGTGGAGTACCCAACTCCGCAACCACTACCTTTACCACCACCACCGCAGCAGCAATATTATCAACAACCTGGGGGCCGACGTGAGATGATATGTTTTGAGTGCAACCAATCGGGGCATGTCCGACGAGTTTGCCCGCGACTGATCGGTGGTGCCCCTATTGCTCCCCCTCCAGTAGCTCCACGGGGACGAGGGCACATGCGTGGCCGAGGAAGAGGACCACCAGGGAGAAATCAAGGACATGCACGGGAGCATGTATTCGCATTGGATATGACTCAGGAGAGAAACCCGCAGGAAGTCATCACCGGTACGTGCAAATTGTTTTAATATTATATGACTTTTGGATTTATGATACAAATGATACGCGCTATTCTGAATAGTGATTACCCTTTTGGAACCTAGGCACTGTCGTGGTTAGCGGGAGACCCGCCTATACGTTATTTGACACGGGTGCGTCTCACTCGTTCATTTCGGAGGACTTCGTGAAGGACTTGGAGGGAGTGCAACACTTCACGGGCATTACTCAAAGGGTGCGCCTTCCGGACGGCTCTGAGATGACGTCGTCAGCAAGTTGCGACTTCGACACCCTTATTGGAGGAAAGTTCTTTGAAACTCCGGCAACAGTGTTAAGAATCCCGGAGTTCGATCTCATCCTGGGCATGAGGTGGTTGGACTGGCACCACGCCAGGATCAATTGTGCGGAGAAGCAAGTTATGTTGAGGCATGGAGACTCGGAAGTCATCTTCCAAGGTATTAAATTCGCACCCCGTAAATTATTGTCTTCAATCCAAGTTATGAAATCTCATATGGAAGGGGACGAGGTCTATGTAATTTGCTTCGAGTTGAAGAAATTGACATTAGAGGTCAAGGATGTGCGGGTGGTGCGAGAATTTCCCGAGGTATTTCCCGAGAAATTGCCAGGACTACCCCCGCATAGGGAAGTGGACTTCCAAATCAAGCTAATTCCGGGTGCCAAGCCCGTCTCGCGAGCTCCATACCGAATGGCTCCGAAGGAACTTGCAGAGTTTAGAGTCCAGCTTCAGGAATTGGTGGAAGCAGGGTTCGTTCGCCCAAGCTCGTCGCCTTGGGGAGCGCCCGTTTTGTTCGTCAAAAAGAAGGATGGCACCTTGCGGTTATGTATTGATTATCGAGAGTTGAACCGGTTAACGGTGCGGAACACCTATCCCCTACCGCGCATTGATGAATTATTTGATCAATTGGTGGGATCGTATTGGTTCTCCAAGTTAGATCTGCGTTCGGGATATTATCAGCTGAGGATACAAGAAGATGACATTCAGAAGACGGCGTTCAGTTCGAGATATGGTTTGTACGAATTCACCGTGATGCCGTTTGGGCTCACAAACGCCCCTTCCGCCTTTATGAGCTTGATGAACAAGGTGTTCGGCCCTTATTTGGACATCTTTGTCATCGTGTTTATCGATGATATCCTAGTCTACTCCAAGACTGAAGCAGAACACGCCGAACATCTAACTTTAGTGCTGAGGAAACTAAAGGAGCACACTTTGTTTGCCAAGTTCAGCAAATGTGAGTTTTGGCTTCGAGAGGTCGCGTTCTTGGGCCATGTGATTAGTGGGGCGGGGCTAGCTGTAGATCCGGCCAAGGTGCGGGCCGTGAAGGAGTGGTCGCCATTGAAGTCAGCGGCCGACATACGAAGTTTTCTTGGACTTGCCGGGTACTATCGCAAGTTCGTGAAAGGCTTCTCGAAGATCGCCCTTCCCCTTACTACGCTGACCAAGAAGGGTGTGCCGTTTGAATGGACACCCCAGTGCGAAGCTGCATTCCAAGAGTTGAAAGACAGATTGACGACTGCACCCATCCTAGCTCTTCCATCTGGGAAGGAAGGCTTTCAAGTTTACACGGATGCGTCGTATCAAGGGATGGGAGCTGTGTTGATGCAGAATGGGCATGTGATCGCTTATGCTTCAAGACAGTTGAAGAAGCATGAAGCCAGCTACCCGGTGCATGATCTAGAGTTGGGAGCGGTGGTATTCGCCTTGAAGATTTGGAGGCATTATTTATATGGCGTCCACTGCGAGATCTACTCGGATCACAAAAACCTGAAGTACGTGCACACCCAAAAAGAGTTAAACTTGAGACAGCGGCGGTGGTTGGAGTTCTTGTGCGACTACGAGTTCACCTTGAACTACCACCCCGGGAAGGTTAATTCCGTAGCTGATGCCTTGAGCCGAAAGGCACCGGGAACGAGCACGGAATCCCGCTTGATGAGGATGGAGTTAATCCGAACGCTACAGGAGATGGAAATCACTTTGGTCTTTAAGAATCAACCGGAAGAGTATACAGAATATTTGGCCGCGATGAGTATAGTTTGCAGCATACGAGACCGGATCCGTACGGAACAAAAGAAGGATGCGGCTTTAATCCCGGCTTTCAAGTCGATGGAGGATGGGACTACGGAAGAATACTCTCTAAAAGACGGCCTCGTCCATTTTCGTGGCCGGCTTTACATCCCCGAAGGTGACAACATTCGGGAGGATATTCTAAAGGAGGCCCATTGCTCCAAGTACTCGGTGCATCCGGGGATCGCGAAGATGTACACCGATTTGAGAAAAACAATGTGTTGGCCGGGCATGAAGAGGGATGTCAAGTACTTCGTTACTCATTGTGTGGCTTGCCAAATGGTGAAGGCGGAGTGTAGAAGCCCCGGTGGAATGCTACAGTCGTTGCCCATTCCCGAATGGAAATTTGAGGACATCTCCATGGACTTCGTCCACGGGTTACCTCGCTCGCGCTCGGGGAATGATTCGGTGTGGGTGATAGTTGACCGGTTGACCAAGGTAGCCCGATTTATCCCAATGAAGAAGGAGGCGCAAGTGGGCGTCTTAGTGCGTCTCTTTGTGGAACAATTTGTGCGGTACCATGGTGTGCCAAAGACGATCGTCTCCGACCGGGATGGTCGGTTTACTTCAAGAGAATGGAGGGCTGTACAGGCTTATTTGGGCTCGCGCCTCGCCTTTAGCACAGCCTTTCACCCACAAACGGACGGGCAATCTGAACGAACCATCCGAACATTGGAGGACCTATTGAGGTTGTGTGTGCTAGATAAAGGAGAACCATGGGAGAGACTCTTACCTCTCGTGGAGTTCTCTTATAATAACAGTCATCAAGCTAGTATTGGAATGGCACCTCATGAAGCTTTGTATGGAAGGAGGTGTAGAACACCCTTGTCCTGGGTGCAAGACGAAGATCCGAAGACATTGGGAAACGAGTATATCGATGACACGGACGCGGTGGTTAGGTTGATCCGGAATCGAATGCTAGAGGCTCAAAGCCGACAGGCGAAATATTACAACGCAAGGCACCGTATGGTAGAGTTTCAAGTGGGTGATAAGGTGTTCCTGAAGATTCGACCGATGCACGGAGTGTCACGAGTACGTGGAGTCAAGAAGCTCAGCCCAAGGTATGTTGGGCCCTATGTTGTAGTGGAAAGGATTGGCCCTCTGGCCTATCGATTGGAGTTACCACCGGAGCTGGAGAACCTTCACGACGTGTTCCACGTATCGTCGCTTCGGAAGGCTTTGTTGCGACCTGAACAGTATATCCCCACGGCGGATGGTGCCGTGGCGTCTGATAGGTCTGTGCGACTGGAGCCGGTGCGGATCGTTGATAACGAGATAAGAACCTTGCGCCGCAAAAGTGTGCCCTTGGTGAAAGTGCTATGGTCTAATCACGGGAAGGAAGAGTGCACATGGGAGCCAAGGGATTTGATGCAAGGGCGCTACCCGGAATTATTTACTCCAGGTAAAAATTTTATTTGAAAGCATAGTTCCCTTTTTATGTGTTTCACTCCCATAGGCTTACCCTGATTTCGGGGACGAAATCTTTTATTTTGTTTATAGGATTTGTAACGTCCCAATTCGCGCTAGGCCCCTTGATTGCGTATTCGAGTCAAGGGGGCTGTAGTGAGCCCAATGGGGGATGTGGGGGAACAGGTGCGGACGTACGGGAAATGAGGAAAACAAGGCAAAATGGCCTTTCTGGCTGACACGGGTATGGACACGGCCGTGTCCATACCCGTGTGCCTCATAAAAATAGGCTTACCAGTCAGAGAGGTACACGGCATTGGGACACGGGCATGTCCCTAGCCGTGTGCCAAGGACACGGGTTGGGACACGGGCGTGTCCCTAGCCGTGTGCCAAGGACACGGGTCGGGACACGGCCGTGTCCCTACCCGTGTGCCGCAACCCTGACCCGGCAGAAAGTGGATCTGGGAGGAACACGGCCCTAGACACGGCATGCCACACGGCCGTGTCACATGAACACGGGTAGGAACACGGCCGTGTGCCTACCCGTGTCTGCGATGTATAAAAAGGAAAAAGTTGGAAACCCTAGCATTCATTCTCCTTTCTTCTGCCCCGAAATTCCTGAGAGAGTTCTTGGCTGGAGGAGGAGGAAGAGCTTGCCGGAGCCATCTTTGGAGGAGTCAAAGCGCCGCCATCGTCAAGGGAAAAACAATGCCGCCGCGAAGGAGTGCGAGGCTCATGGCCGGCCATGGTGGTACCGCTGGACTTGAGGTGAGCTTCCTCCCCTCTCCCTTGGTGCTAGATCTATAGTTATGTTAGGAGAGACATCGACTCCATAGAGTCTTGATGTGAGGAGGAGAGTTCTTAGGTTAAAGCCATACCTAGGTTTTCTAGGTTTAGTCTCCCTCAACCTTCTCATCATTCAAAGAGGAGATGAGAGGGGTTTTCGTTGAGGGTTTGGCTTTGAAAGGAGAAATAAGGTTGGGTGATTTCTGGAGAAGTTTATGCGAGGCCGTTGCAAGGAAGAAGATGAACGGATGCCGTTCATCTCGCCTTAAGATGCGTGCAGAAATCTGATTTCTGCACGCTGCGACCTTCGTGGCCAATTTCGGAGGTGTTCTGGCCAAATCTGGGTGAACGACTCAACACGAAAGTCGTAGCCCTCGAAAATACCTTTCCAACGAGTGGTTGCTCGTTTCCATGCGATACCTGTAGCCACGGGAAAGCTGGTTCGAGTCCGCTGCGTTCGGGAAAATTCCTGTACAGGAAACTATTTCCTGTACGCATTCGAGTTGAATTTCTGGTATGTTGCAACCAGATCTGGGTGATCGACTCAACACGAAAGTCGTAGCCCTCGCGAATACCTTTCCAACGAGGGGTTGTGCATTGTGATCGGATTCCTGTAGCTCCGGGAATCCCAGTTTTAGTATTGGACTATCCTATGTTAATGCACTTGTTAAATTATAATGTTAGTACTCTTGCAATGATTGTGATTTGCTCATGTGATATCTTGCTCCCATATAACTATAATGTCGTTGTTACTATAATTTAGTATGGTTACTCATTTGGTTGTGTAATAAGGGATAACCATGCAATGGTAGAGAAATGGATTGGATGGGAAGGCTAGTAATTAAGAGTTGAGATTGGTATTGAATTTATTTATATAGTTTGATGTTGAACATATTAATTATGCGAAGTATTGAGGTGAAATCAGTGAATAGAGGGGCGTGAATATGATGAACACTATGTGAGGAGTATTTTGTAACCGTAATCCGAGCCCAAGGGGTTTATTAACAACCGATGCTTAGAGTGGTAGTCTCCCTACGGGTAGCATCGAGTGAGTTGTTTTGGGGCATGTGATGTGCGACGATTCATCGTGTCGCGGTGTTGAGATAATGAATGTGGCAGGTCTACGGGTTCGCCAGTCGTCACACCGATGGGAGCCAATGGGTAGACCTTGGGCGGTAGGGTTAGATACTTGGTGTCCATAACCCGAGATCTCCTCCGTGCCATGAGAACGGTTGGGCTTGCACCTCGTGCGTTTCCGAGGTTCCATCCGGTTCGAAATCAAAGGCCAGGTTGGGCTGTGTTCTTGGTGCACATCGACCCAAGACCCCTTCTGAGCCGTAGTACGCATGTGAGCTCCGCTGTTGTGTTCTTAGCGTTGAGGCGTACGGGGGCCTAGGATAGGTAGTGTGATACCACCTAGTAGTGGAGACGCCCGCTCCACTGTCGCCGTCTGGCCACGACGGACGACGCCTGAGAGGTTAGCTACCTGCTCGAAAAGTGGGAACTTCTAGTCTGTGTCGACATAGCAAACTTGCATGTGCGTGCGCATGATTCGGTCATAGCATAACATTCATTTCATGTCATTCATTGCATACACAAGATCCTCATCGTATAAGTTTGTATGGGCACTCTTATACGATGAGTTACTTTACTGTTAAGCCGATCCTTAACTTATAAGTTTGTATGGGCACTCTTATAAGTTAAGTTACTATTCTGATTACTTATACCTGCTGTCATTTACTATGGATATTTGTAGAACTGCTAGTTGTGTAGTGTAGCTTATTCTCCACTATATTTACTGTCACCTGCTTGTTTACTTGCTTATATATATACATATTGTACCTTGTTCCTTTCTCCGCCCGGTGCCGAGGAGTCGCCGGGGGAGCGGATGTGAAGCCACTTAGTCTTATGACTAACGGTTGCTACGTCTTCCTTTTTAGGAGGAAACCCCGCAGGTAGAGCGGCAACGGACTATGCAGCAGGACAGCCAGGCCCGGATGATAGGACCTGAGGTGGTGGTGCCATCGGCACCGTCAGTGACAGTAGTGAGTGTTTTCATGTAGCCGTTTGGCAAAACATTTCTAGACTCTTGTTTATTTGTACAAGCATGTTGTGCTTGTTATCTTCCGCTATTTTGGACTTTAACTTAGCTGTGAACTGAACTGCTTTTAGTTTTACTTTTCTGTTATGGTTGAGTTGGCATATTTGTTGTGATATGGATTGTAGCCGGCGGAATAGGCGTCTTGTGGTAAAGGCTAACCCGTGCGTTAGTGCTACCGCAAGGCGGCTATTTCGGGCATAAGACTCCCCTCGTGCCGTGTGTTGGGTTCCGGGAGAGGGGTCTTACAAAAATAGTGATTTCAACAAGGTAGGTCAAATCACTTGAACTCAAAGAGAAATCAAGGGTTAATGAACCCGATTTCTATTAGCATTCACGAGATCTACCCGATCCAATTTATATGAAAATATCTGGATAAATAAACGCTTGAAATTAAGATTTTATTACTACACTAATTTCAATATAAATCCAGACAAATCACTCGTCTTCTAAACCACCAACTCTCACAATAAAATTGAGGAATCACATAAGAGGAGGATTAGAAATCGTTACCCAGTCCCAAGCAATAGATTTGTAAATCCGTCCACAAAGATGAGTGGAGGAAACACACAACGAAGGTGGTGGATCCACTTCCACGCAATTCCACTGAACCGCACTTGATGATGAAGACGTAAGCCGCTTTCTTTTGAATCACCGGGGAGGGAATAGATCATCGGAGTTGTTGTCCTTGGCCGAAATCCACTAAGGAGGGGGATAAGTGGTTGTCTGAACCCTAGGTTGGGGAAGCCCTTGGTGGACAAACTCCGTCAAGGGGGAAATCCTTCAAGTTGTTGGATGTCGTTAGAGAGGAGGAGGGCTATAGTTGTGGGGATTAGAGGAGAGGAGAGGGGGAGAGGAAGGTGGCCGAACTAATAGAGTGGAGGAGGGAGGCTGGCGGCTAAGAGAGGGAGAGGAGGAGAGGGGAGGATGAATAGTGCCAAGGAGGGAGAGGAGGGCCCGAAATTTGCCAAGAGGGGGAATTAAGGTTCCTTATTTTTCTTAATTCATCAAGTCTAATCTTTCATTAGCCATACAAGCATATATATAGGATACACTACTCAATCTCCACCATACAATATTAAACTAGATTTAGATGTTCATAAGCAAAATATCACAAACATGAAATTTAAATAACAATAGTACGGAATAATAAAATGCTTAAAAATTAAATGCTTAAAAATAAAAAGCTTAGAAATATATAATTATAAATATATAATTTATAGTCATATATTTTTATATGATGGTAAAGGTGGATGACATGAATAACATGTAGCGAAGATTTGGCATGACGTTGGCGATGGATGTCGCGATAGAATCCCATCTTCAAACATGCGGCAACGACCGTCACAATCATCAACTTCTCTGACGCGGAGATCATCGACCACATCAGCGCCATCAATTGAACAGTCACGAGCATAACGAACACATGGCGGGACATCATCGCCATCATGTTATCTTCATCATCGACATCAGCAAGTTCAAAGTTAATCTCTGAGAAAAAGGAAGCAGCCAAGGTCTAAACCTAGCTGTCGGATCTGAGATCCAAAGCAAGCTAGCTGGTGTCATTTACACCTACACCAATAAGTTCAGAAAGCTTACTTTCTTAAGGAGAAGAAGAAGCAGAAGCTGTGTGAAGAACAACCATAACAGATAAATCATTTGTCTTCACCAGCAAGTTCAGAGAAGGTCCTTGAGAACGAAAAAGAGGCAAAGCCATCTGGTTTCTACAGTCAAGAAGATAGAGTTGAGTTTATCTAAACTCAGGTTGCAGCAAAGGGAGAAACCCTAGTTGTAGTTACTTCACAGTTCAAGTAAGTCTAATCCTGAAGATATAATCTTGGGGGCTGTGAAGAAGGAGATAAGGTTGAGCTTCTGGTTCTGTTCATAAAAGTGTAGAGCAGCAGATCTGCAAGTTACTTCCAACATAAGCCAAAGCAAGATCTACATCCTTATTGCTGAGAAGAAGTTAGGGCTTGGATTCTCTCAGCTCACGTAGCAGCAAGAAAAGCTGCAGTTACTTCTCAATTCCAGTAGGAAAATTGCTGGAGCTAAGAAGAAGAGGATAGGGTTGAGCATTTCTCAGTTTAGGTAGCAGTATGCTCTGGGATTATTTCCCTAGAGTCAAAGCAGGGTTGAGTTTATCTCAGTCCAAGAAGATTGGCATAGAGAAATATCTCTAGTGTCAAGACCAAATCCCCAACCCACTTCAACCTTATAGGATCCTTCTGGATCTGAGTGGTAGGAGAAAATTTGCTCTGAGGTAGGATCCAAGTTTCGATATGAGTTGTAGGGAAGATTTTCCTGAGGAAGGATTCTATTGAGAATTTGAGAGTAGGGCTTTTAAGCCTTAGGTAGGAGAGTCATTCTCTCTGAGTGGTAGGGCACTTATGCCTGAGTTATAGGATCCTTTGGATCTGAGGTAGGGCCTTTGTTCCTGAGCTGTAGGAGAGTAATTCTCTCTGAGGTAGGATCCCTTATGGATATAAGGTAGGGCTGTCCTCCCAGCCTGAGTTGTAGGGCCTTTGGGCCTGAGGTAGGTGATCTTTGGATCACTGAGTTGTAAGACCTTGTACCTGAGCTGTAGGTCTCGGAGGAGACCGAGTGGTCCTGCAAGATCGTGTTGTAAGCTCTTAGGAGCCGAGATTGGAGAAGTGCCTTGTCTAACTATAAGTTAAAAAGGTGGGAGGGAAAGTGTACATACCAATAATCTAGGGAACCACTATATATCTTGTGTGTGCTTTTTTGGTGTTATTTATTTGATTGCAGGTTGTGTGTGTCTTGAAAGCAGATAACTACTCACTCGCATATCACTTAAAGAAAGAAAATTAAAGATAGACGCAAGAGACTAAGAAACCTATTCACCCCCCTCCTCTAGGTGATTTATCTATCCTTGAAACTAAAGACTTTCAAGTGGTATCAAAAGGAGGTTACTTAAAATGGACTTAATAGTCTTAGTAGACCTCAAAGGATAGATAAAAGGTTTGCACTTGTGGGTTCAAATGAGAACCATAAGGAGTGGAGCTCAATGGAGCCTCAATTTTGTAGAAAGGAGAACTTTGGGACATAGAAAGAGAGGATCAGGCAGATCATGGAAGCCATTTATCCTTGAGTCTTTGCAACAGTTCAAGAAGGACCTTTCATCCCCATGAAGTTCTTTGTCCTAGATGTAGAAGTACAGACTCCAAAGAGTTATGCTGAAATGACTGAAGATGAATTCATATTATCAACTATGGACAAGAGGGCACAACATATCATGGTAAGTGCCATGGAGGACTCCACCTTCCAGATCTTTGTCCATTGCAAGACTGCCAACAAAATGTGGGATACCTTAATTGTCCACAAGGAAGGCAAAGAGGAGGATGATAAGGAAGAAGATACCATCAGCCCATCAAATGGTCTCAATCCAAAAGCAAGAATAGAGATCAAGGCTCCTCTGTCACACTCATATAGTGATTTAGAGAAGGATAATGATGAAGCAGATGACTGCAGATGTTATGGGCTAATAGCCATGGCAAAAGAAGAATCCTGCTAGGATCAGCCTGGTTAAGAAAAGGTACATTCTCTGTCAAGTTCTTCTTACTGTTACGATTATGAGGCCAGTCAAGTTTCTGATGCATTCTCATCCAGTGATGAAAATGACTATGAATCGGAGGTAGATGTCAATTAATTGATTGACAAGTATTGTAAAATTTTTGATGCTTTGAGAAGAAGCAAGAAGTTGGCCAAGATGCAGGCTGAGGAGATAATCTCTCTACAGCTAGTTGCTGCCATGTAGTCTGAGATAGCATCTCTGTTGGATCAGAAAGTGAGGTAAGTCAGCCAACTTAAGGCCATCTCAATCATCCGAATTGAGACAATAAGCCAGAAGAACAAGATCATTTTGGATCTTGAAGTGAAACTACTAAAGGAGAGAAGGCTTGGGGCTGATTTCAATAAGCCCAAAGTTGTATTGCCACTGATTGACTCCTTTACCTCTCAAAAAATGAGAGTGGTTTAGGGTCTAAGTGGAATTCTAGAGTTGACATTTCAAAGGGAAAGGCAAAGCTCCTATTAAGCCTCTGTCCACCTTTCACAAGTTAATTCTCCCTTCCCAAAGGTATGACCAAGGCTACATGCATGGTCACTAAAAGAATGGGAAATCTTCTTATAAGAATACAAGAGTATCTTCAAATAGTAGAATAAAGGGTAGGGGAATGAGTTCCTGTAAGGCTCCCGGTGAAGAAATTCAAAAGGCCCATCATGGACCTTTTGTATTTAGTGCTCCAGCCCCTTCACTCATGAGTAAGGCAGTGGCCTTTTCTCAAGATCTCCCTGCACACACTCTGACCAAGGATAAGTTTGCCAGCAAGTTAGACTGTGTATTTTTAGAGCCATTTAATAGTAAGTCTTCCTCAGAGAAGAACATTGTTGAAAGACTTCAAGAAAAACTAAGCTCTTCTACTGCCAGACCTACCTTTAGTCAGACTGTGGCTGAGATAAATAGGTATAAGGAAGCTACTTATAACACTTACAGTTTTCAGACCTGGAGTCGCTGGAAGCTAACGCCTGGCAGTAGAGATACCGCTGGCGGTAGGTCGATGGGCTCGACATTGGATATAGCGCATGATCATTAGATCTAGTGCGCATGACCACTGGTCGTGCGCCACTGATCGTGCACACTATTCTCCACTTTTCCAAGTTTTGCCTAGGGCAACCACACGACCATTGGATTAGTGCGCACGACCATTGGACTTAGTGCGCACGACCACTGGTCGTGCGCCGCTACTCGTGCGCGTTAATCCCATTTTATCTAGAATTCTGCCATTGTTAAACATACGTTCATGGGATCCAGTGTGCACGACCACTGGTCGTGCGCCACTGATCATGCGGGCGGGTGCAGTTCCGTCATTTTCTTTTGTGGTCGTCCGATGCTTCCTAAAATTAGATTCAAGGGCCCAGGATCTTCTGCCCAAAGGACTTTATTAGGGCTAAGAGTGTCTTCCCCCTCATTTCTCATCTTTTAGAGTGAAAGTTACGGTTGGAGAGGGAGGAGGAAGGAGAGAGCTTCCTTCCACCATTGACGGAGCTTCAGAGCTCCGATCGTCGTTCCGAGACCAGATTCGTGGAGAGGGCATGGAGGCACTCGTGTCAATCCATTCAAATCAAGGATTCCATGGCAAGGAAGAGGGGTCGTAAGGTAACGACATTTCTCCTCTCAGTTTCTAGGATGCGTGCATAGCATCTCTTTCTTGCTTTTAAAGCTTTTGGTCACCAAATCTCTGAAATGAGAGGTGTTTGGGTCACATAGGTTCAAAAGGAACCACTGGGTTGATTGTGTCCGTCTCCGGCATGATATTGCATTAGAGATTCGCTCTGTTAGTGGATTAGGCATTGTGGGTGAAGCCGTAGTAACGACCGTTAGTCTGACTCGGTGATGTTGCATAGCGAGCCTTAAGGATTTTGTAGAAATCCGTTGCGGCAAGATGTCGTTTGTGATGTATGTGTTTCCCCCTTTTTTCGAGTTAGTACGTGTAGCCGGAATCGGACAAGGTTAGCTCCACGTTGGCGGTAGATGCTTTCCTTGGTGCGCAAGAACGTTGCAGTACGAATGATGGATTAGGGTGGGAAAGGTTATGGATTGTGATGTGCTAAGGTGCGGCTTTGTCTCTGTGGTCGGCTGGCTATTCTGTGACGTGCAAGTCATGTGGCAAGAGTGTCCCGGCGAGACTAGTCCCCTTCTGTGAGACTGATGAAAACGCCAAGCATAGGACAAGCCCGGGCAATGAAGCCCACAAGCGGGTGGGGTCCAACAAGGGTTCTTAGAATCAATTTGTGTGTGAGACGGAATCCTGACATGAGAAGTCAGAGTTTGCAGGCAAGCTCAGGTCTAAGACCCACGAGCGGGTAGGGCCTTGGCAAGATTTCTGTGTGATGGCTTATATGTTGTTAGGGGAATTGAAGTACCCTTTTTGTTTATGGCTTAACGCAGATGGGGAAATTGGAAGTACCCAGTTGTTATGATGATGTGCTAGATGCATACGCAATAGGGTGCCTTGGGTGAAGCCCGAGTCTGCATACACGCTGTATAGTAGGCCCCTTTGATTATATGTTCAACATAAAATACATGTTTGTTGTTTGAGACATCCAAACCTATTTTTAAAGCTTTACATGTTTATGTATATGGCATATGAAGTGCGGACTTGCAGGTTGGAGGTGTACCCCGGGGTCCATTAGGAGCGGCCGGGAGGATATGTGTTGGTTACACAGTAGAGGTCAGCCTTTACTTACACACGTTACCACAAATTTTTATAGGGCAAGGATCGCAAGCGGGAGCCAGTGCGCCGGCCAAAAAGGCCTAAGCCTCATGAAGTGATTACCATGCTTACTAGCTTGTTTTCTTCTTGACTGTGATGTTCCATGTTATTGGTATTTCTGGCTTGCATGCCGAGGTAGCCTAGGAGTGCTTTTGTACGTTGATGTTTGACCTTATTGTCATTCAGTGTTGGACTTATTTTGTGTATGGCCTTAAGGCAATTTTGATACTCCTGATCGGTAGTGGATAACTTCTAGTTTTGTTGGTATGTTTCCGCAGTTGCTTTATTTTGAGTTTTGAGTTGGGTAGTTAATACCATCTTTTAATGCTAAAGCTGTGGCGTCCGTATGTTGTGGGACCCCGGCCGGACCCATATTATATGGTCATTACAAGGAAGGTGTTACAATTAGGTATCAGAGGGAGGTTCGTGTCCAAGGTCAGGTTTCGTAGTCAATTTAACGTAATCGGATTGCGTATAGAAGTTATCCACATAGGAGTATCGCGAGACCGTGAGTGTCCTTATATTTGAGCCTTGTGATTAGAGACTGATTTCTTGTTACCTTGCTTTTATTAAGAGTGCAAGCAACGAGGCGGGGACGTCGAGGCCAAGAGAAGAGATTTCGGCGAGCAGCGCTATTTCTCAGGGTCCTTTGGGGATGGGTGTAAACCTGGCCGATTTTTGTCGCATGCTCGCAAAAGCAATGGTGGAAGCCCAAGTTACAGCAGCAGCACAAGTTACAACCCAGTTGTTCAGGTAGCAACTCCTGCTACCCCGGATACGGCGATGGCGTGCCGGGCGGAGAAGCCAGGCAAGTACAGTCATTGGCCGAAAGGGTGGTTTTCTTGCATGGGGACCGGCAGATGAAATATTTTCTGAGCTTCCATCCTCCAACATTTAAGGGAGTCAGCACGCCGACTGATGCGGAGGATTGGTGGGCACGGATGCAAGAACTTCTGAGGGCGCCAGATGTAAGACCCCCCTCCCGGAACACAAAACACGGCACGAGAGGGGTCTTATGCCCAGAACAGCCGCCTTGCGGTAGTACTAGCACTCAGGCTAGCCTGTACCACAAGACGCCTATTCTGCCGGCTAACAACAATATCAACAGATAAATGCCAACCCAACCATAATAATATGAAAGTCAAATCCACACCAAGCATATGTCCATAATATCATAAATAAAGAAGCTACAGCAAGTTTCTAATATCAGAGTACGAGAACAGTATTGCCCCGAAGGGCTACAACAAAATCTCTCTCTCACTCACATCTGTAGCCGACGGTAGCGACGGTACCGTCCCTTCAGGCCCTGTCACCCTGGCCTGGTTGTCCGTCTGCATAGCCTGCTGCTCCACCTGCGGGGTTTCCTCCTAAAAAGGAAGACGTAGCAACCGTTAGTCAAAAGACTAAGTGGTTTCACATCCACTCCCCCGGCGACTCCTCGGCACCGGGCGGAGAAAGGAACAGGTACAATATATAAATAACAGTAGTACAACAGGTGAAGTGAGTATACATATTATAAGCAGCAATATCAGTAGTGTATAATAAACAAGCTCTTATTTTCAAATCTACAAACTACAGCAGCAAGAGAGTATATAACTAGAGCAGTAAGTAACTCAACTTATATGGATGCCCATACAAGCATATAAGTTGAGGGTCGTTCAGCAGAAAGTAACTCATCGTATAGGAGTGCCCATACAAACTTATACGATGAGGGTCTTGTGTATGTAATGAAGTGCAATGCTATATATGCAATGCAATGACACACCCATGCTCAAGCACATGCAATCGCTATGTCGACACAGACTTATAGTTCCCACTATTCGAGCAGGTAGCTAACCTCTCAGGCATCCACCGTCGTGGCCAAACGGTGATAGTAGAGTGGGCATCTCCACTACTAGGCTGGTCTCCACACTACTTGGCCTAGGCCTCCGTACGCCTCAACGCTAGGAACACAACAGCAGAGCTCACATGCGTACTACGGCTCAGCGGGTTCTCTCGGGTAAATATGCACCAAGATCCTAGCCCCTGACTGGCCTATGGTATGACACGGAAGGAGCCTCGGAAATGAGCACGAGGACCAAGCCCAACCGTTCACTTGGCACGGAAGGAGCCTCGGGACGTGAACACCGAGGACCAAGCCCAACCGCCCAAGGTCTAACTGTCAACTCCCATCGGTGTGACGATTGGCGAGCCCGTAGACCTGCCACACTATCCTTAACCCGGGATTACGACACCGCGTGTTGACTCACACCGCATGCAATTCCACAATTCATGGCATGGAAGGAGCCTCAGAGAAAGCACGAGGACCAAGCCCAACCATCCAACAAATACGGATGGAGCCTCGGGACGTGAACACCGAGGACCAAGCCCAACCGTCCAATTTTATCCAACTCAACCTCATTCCCATTAGTGACGGTCTACACCGCACTTGTTAACTTCCACAATGCTACCCGTAGGGAGACGACACTCTAAGCATTGGACTATCCATTCCCTTCCGTCAATTTATTATACATCAGGGCCATAGTTTAATCATTTACGAATCATTTCATACGAATTCAACATATTATAGATAATGCGCATAATGGTGATCTACCAAATATAACAAAGCCTTTCTTTCACTTAGGCTTGATTCACATCTCGGCACAGGAATTCAAATCCTCAAACATCAACCCTCACATTACCTCAGTGATTAATACAAAAGAATTCACCCAACCTCGAGATGGATTGCAACATCTATTCCATCGAATCTAAGTTCATATTGTAATCACCTAGAATTATATGTAAACTGGTCAGCAACTTTGACTGGGGATTCCCGTGGCTATAGGTATCGCCTGAAAACTTACAACCACTCGTTAGAAAGGTAATTTAAAGGGCTACGATTGTCGTGTTTAGTTAAAAGCCCAGATCTGGTCACATCATACCAGAAATCCAACTCGAAGTCTGCTGCGTAGTACAAATTTCCTGGGCATTAACTTCCAACTGCAGCGGATTCAAACGGACTTTCCCGTGGCTACATGTATCGCCTGGAAACGTGCAACCACTCGTTGGAAAGGTAATTTCAAGGGCTACAACTTTCGTGTTCAGTCGAAAGCCCATATCCGCCCCCTTCTTGCTTAAAAATAGCCAAGAAGGTCGCTGCGTGCAGAATACAGATTCTGCATGCATCTTGAAGCGAAGTGAACGGCATCCGTTCATCTTCCTCCTCAAGCGATTTTCCCCAAATCACAGCCAGAAGTTCCTCCGCCCTTAATCTCCCTCTGAGGCCATTTCCTCTTCACGAGACCACCCCTATCATCACTTTGAAGCGAGAAGAGGTTGAAGATGACTAAGCTTTAGAACACAAGTTCTAGCATGGCCTTCCTAGAAAGCTTTATCTCACACATCAAGACTCTTTTGAGTCGATGTCTCGCCTAAGAATAGCTACAAATCTAGCACCAAGGGAGAGGGGAGGAAACTCACTTCATTTCCGGCGTTTCCTCCGTTGCCGGCCATGGATCGCGTTACTCTTCGTTGCGGCATCCTTGGTGCGGTTGTTCTTCACGGCAAAGGAAGGAGAGAGAGAAGTCCGCCTCCAAAGCTCGCACCAGCAAGCTCTCCTCCGGCGATCTGCGATATTCTCCTCTACCTTTCGCTCCCGACGGTTTGCACGGTGACGGCTCGGCAAGAAGGATCGGATGCGATGGTTAGGGTTTGGTTTACTCCCTTTGTATATTACATATTAGGCTAAGTCCCTTCCGCCACGTGTCACTCTCTAATTGGACCGCCCAAATTAGGTTTCATTTGGAGTGACCGGTCCAAAGATCATTCAGCACGAATCCCGAGGTCCGGTTCGGTTCGCCTGTACAAGCCGGTGAATCGGCCTGGGCGCAGAAAACGCACTAGTCAAATTCGGCGGGAATCAGCCAGTGATTCCCGTCGATCGGCGAGTATTGGCGGGTCATTCTCGACGAATTCGTCGAGTATCAACAATGATACTCGACGATTTTCCCTTAGCCGTTTTATCGGACATCCTGTCGCTGTGTGCGTTGAGTATCAGTCAGTGATACTCGATGATCGGTGGGTATCACCGGGTATTCTCGGCGATCGGTGAGAATTGTCAGGCATTCTCGACGATTTTCCCATAGCCTACTGCAGTTCTGAGTCCAGCGGGTATCGACCACCGATACCCGTCGAATCGGCGAGAATCAACCTCCATTCTCGACGATCGACGAGCATCATCCTCCATTTTCGACAATTTTTACTTAGCCGAGTTCCCTCATCTCGGTTACTGGTTGGGGTATCCTTGAACCCAACCCTACACTTATTCAATGCACCTGACACCTCGCGTCAGTGCACCCCGAGCCCGAGTTGAGTCTCTTGACTCAGAACACGTGCGAGGGGCCTAGCGCGAATTGAGACATTACAAATCCTATAAACAAATTAAAAAGATTTCGTCCCCGAAAATCAGGCTGAGGTCGTGGGGAGTAAAGCATACAGAAAACAAAATATGCTTTTATGTAAAATTACCTGAAGCAAACAACTCCGGGTAGCGTCTTTGCATCAAATCCATTGGCTCCCATGTGAATTCCTCCTTCCCATGATTAGACCATAGCACTTTTACCAAGGGGACACTTTTGCGGCGCAAGGTTCTTATCTCATTATCGACGATCCGCACCGGCTCCAGTCGCACAGATCTGTCAGACGCCACAGTACCATCAGTTGTGGGGATGTATTGTTCGGGCCGCAACAGCGCCTTCTGAAGCGACGATACATGGAACACATCATGGAGATTCTCTAGCTCGGGCGGTAGCTCCAACCGGTAGTCCAAAGGGCCAACCCTTTCCAATATGACATAGGGCCCAACATACCGTAGACTGAGCTTCTTCACTCCTCGCACTCGTGACACTCCATGCATCGGCCGGATTTTTAGACACACCTTATCACCCACTTGAAATTCCACCATACGGTGCCTTGCGTTGTAATACTTCGCCTGCGGACTTTGAGCCTCCAACATGCGATCCCTTATTAGCCTAACCACCGCATCAGTGTCATCTATGTACTCAATTCCCAAAGTCTTCGGGTCTTCATCTTGCACCCAAGACAAGGGGGTCCTACACCTCCTTCCATATAGGGCTTCATGGGGCGGCATGCCAATATTAGCTTGATGGCTATTGTTATAGGAGAATTCCACCAAGGGCAAGAGTCTTTCCCACGGATCTCCCCTATCTATCACACACAACCTCAACAGATCTTCCAGCGTTCGGATGGTCCGCTTAGACTATCTGTCCGTCTGAGGATGAAATGTGGTACTGAAGGTAAGACGTGAGCCCAAATACGTCTGTACCGCCTTCCACTCCTTGGAGGTGAAACGACCATCACGATCTGGAACTATCGTCTTAGGTACGCCGTGATACCGTACAAATTGTTCCACAAACATGCGTACCAAGACATCCACATGAGCCTCCTTCTTCATAGGAATGAACTGGGCAACCTTCGTCAGGCGATCAACGATCACCCACACTGAATCATTCCCTGAGCGGGAGCGAGGTAGCCCATGTACGAAGTCCATGGATATATCCTCGAACTTCCATTCGGGGATTGGCAACGACTGCAATAGGCCACTGGGGTTCCTACATTCCGCCTTCACTCTTTGGTAGGCTTCACAATGCGTGACAAAGTACCGGACATCTTTCTTCATCCCTGGCCAACACATCGTCTTCCGTAAGCCGGCATACATCTTTGAAATTCATGGGTGCACGGAATATTGAGAGCAATGTGCTTCTCTCATAATATCCTCCTGGATTCTGCCACCTTTGGGAATGTAGAGTAGGCCGCGAAAGTAAACGAGACCGTCCTTTAGTGTGTACTCGTCGGTAGTCCCGTCTTCGATTAAGTTTATTATCGGGGCCAAAGCCGCATCCAATCCTTGCTCCACTCGGATCCGGTCCCGGATATCACAAACTATGCTTATACTGGACAGGTACTCCGTATATTCCGAAGAAGCCTTAAATATTAAGGTGATGTCCATCTCCTTGATCATCCGTGCCAACTCCATGCTCATCAATCGAGATTCTGGGTTCGTGCCGGGTACTTTCCTACTCAACGCATCGGCTACCGAGTTTGCTTTTCCGGGGTGGTAATTCAAGGTGAACTCGTAGTCGCATAGAAACTCTAACCACCACCGTTGTCTTAAGTTCAATTCCTTCTGGGTATGGACGTACTTCAAATTTTTATGATCCGAGAAGATTTCGCAGTGGATGCCGTATAGATAATGCCTCTATACTTTCAAGGCGAACACCACCGCTCCTAGCTCTAAATCATGCACCGGGTAATTGATTTCATGCTTCTTCAATTGTCTTAAAGCATAAGCAATTACGTGACCGTGCTGCATCAACACCGCTCCCAACCCCTGATAAGACGCATCCGTGTAAACTTGGAATCCTTCCTTAACAGACGGAAGGACAAGGATGGGGGCGGAGGTAATTCTATCCTTCAATTCCTGGAATGCCGCTTCACACTGGGGTGTCCACTCAAATGGCACTCCTTTCTTTGCCAAGGAAGTAAGCGGGAGGGCAATCTTGGAGAAACCTTTTACGAACTTGCGGTAGTATCCGACAAGTCCAAGAAAACTCCTCACATCGGCCGCTGACTTCAAAGGTGACCACTCCTTCATGGCACGCACCTTGGCCGGATCCATAGCTAGTCCAGCCCCACTGATTACGTGACCCAAGAAAGCAACTTCCCTAAGCCAGAATTCACACTTGCTAAACTTGGCGAACAGGACGTGCTCCTTTAACTTCTCCAGTACCAAGGCCAAATGTCTGGCATGTTCTTCCTCCGTCTTCGAGTAGACCAGGATGTCGTCAATGAACACAATGACGAAGACATCTAAGTAGGGCTCAAACACTTTATTCATCAAGCTCATGAAAGCTGATGGGGCATTGGTGAGTCCAAACGGCATCACTGTGAACTCATATAAGCCGTACCTTGAGCTGAAAGCCGTTTTCTGTATATCATTCTCCTGTATTCTCAATTGGTAGTACCCTGAGCGCAAGTCTAGCTTGGAGAACCAATGCGCTCCCACCAGTTGGTCGAACAACTCATCGATCCGAGGTAACGGGTAGGTGTTCCGTACTGTCAGTCGGTTGAGTTCCCGATAGTCTATACATAAGCGCAGGGTTCCATCTTTCTTCTTGACGAATTGAACAGGGGCTCCCCAAGGCGACGAGCTGGGGCGAACAAACCCTGATTCTACCAACTCCTGCAATTGCACTCTAAACTCTGCAAGTTCTTTTGGGGCCATCCGATAAGGGGTCCTGGAGACAGGCTTAGCTCCTGGTACAAGCTTAATCTGAAAATCCACTTCTCTATGCGGGGGTAACCCTGGCAGTTTCTCGGGAAATACCTCAGGGAAATCCCGTGCTACCCGCACATCCTTCACATCTACCTTCATCTCTTTTAGTTCGAATCGTATCATGCAGACTTCATCCCTTCTCATATGAGCTTTCAAGGTCTGGATTGAGGATAACAAGATTCGTGGTGCGAAATTTATACCTTGGAAGACTACATCAGTATCCCCATGTCTCAAATAGATATGCTTCTCCGCACAGTCGATTCTCGCATGGTGCCAATCCAGCCACGCCATACCCAGGATGAGGTCGAACTCTGGTATTCTCAAAATTGTGGCAGGGGTATCAAAGGTCTTTCCCCCAATGGTTATCTCTAACTCACACTTCGCGGTTGCCGTCATCTCAGATCCGTCTGGGAGGCATACTCTTCGAGCAATACCAGTGAAATATTGCACTCCGTGTGTATCTTTGATGAAGTCTTCAGACACGAATGAATGTGAGGCACCGGTGTCAAATAACGTATAAGCCGGTTTCCCGCCGACCATCACAGTGCCTAAGTGTCATTAATAATACTCAAGCTAGACGTCTAGTATATCTCAAGCAACTAGAGGATATTAATGGAAGCAAAATGACTAATTCAAATTGTACCTGCAATCATCTCTTGAGGGTTCCGCTCTTGAGTCATGTCCAGGGCATACATCTGATCTCGAGCGGGTCCGGGGTTTCTTCCTTGTGGTTCTCATCCTCGACCACGCACATACCCTCTCCCCCGCGGGGCTGCTGGAAGGAGAGCGAAAGGCGCATCTCCAAACAGTTGCGGGCAGTAGCGTCGAATGTGGCCCGGTTGGTTGCATTCAAAGCACACCCATTCTTGCCTTCCGCCGTGTTGCTGAAACTGTGGAGGTGGAGGTAATGCTGGCGGTTGTGGAACCGGGCGCTCCTCTCTAAAGTTCTGGGGGAAATGCCCGCCACCCCTCCGATATCCTCTTCCTCTTTTATTGTCAATTCTCCTTCTGTTGCTGGGGCCTACTTCCATCACGCCTTCCGCTGGCCTCTTACCACTTCCCAAGTGATCTGCTTCCAATCTCTTTGCCATATCAATAATCTCCGCTAGACTAGAGTCCGCTATAAACAAAATGGACTGCCTTAGGGGATCTCGCAAGCCTTTGTAGAATCGTTTGGCGTACCCTCTATCATCCAGCTCATAGGAGTCGGCGAATCTAGCCAGGTGCTGAAACTCCCGTTGGTACTCTGTCACCGACATGGACCCTTGCTTTAGTTGCAAAAATCTCTCTTCAAGACCATCCCGAGCGGCCGAGGGGATGAAATGCTCTAAGAAGGCTTCGGAGAATTCGCTCCAACTAATGTCCGTGTACACTCTTCCACGAAAAGTGGAGCCCATGAGGGACTTCCACCACCTTTTGGCGTGCAGCTCTAAGAGTGTCACCACAAGGGTCACCGCCATGTTGTTTGGACATCTTATTCCAGCTAACAACTCTTGTATAGTGTCGAGCCACTCTTCCGTACGCACTGCCGACTCTGTCCCGATATAAGCGGGAGGGGAGAGAGCTCGGAAAATGCTTAACCAACTAGATCCCGGACCCTGTTGTTGTACAGGTGTCTGCTGAGATTGGGACCTAAAGGAGTCCAGAATAGCTGTGAGCGTCTGCCCCAGCTCTGATTGTTGGAATTGTGTAGGTACGGGCGGGGCGGGGGTGCCCCTTACTGGCTCAACATGTGCTGGGATCTACACATAAGGTACAAACCTAGGGTTAGGTTGGATAATCTAAGGTTAAAGATGGACAACTTAGTGTGAATTACATATGGGCACACCACTGCTTCCGCTAAGTCAGCTTGTCCCCAAACTGACCAATCAAACGGGGGTGGCACCATTGTTAAGTGACTTTCGTCGTGGAGGATCGTAGCAAGCTGATACCATTGGTAAGACCCCCCTCCCGGAACACAAAACATGGCACGAGAGGGGTCTTATGCCCAGAACAGCCGCCTTGCGGTAGTACTAGCACTCAGGCTAGCCTGTACCACAAGACGCCTATTCTGCCGGCTAACAACAATATCAACAGATAAATGCCAACCCAACCATAATAATATGAAAGTCAAATCCACACCAAGCATATGTCCATAATATCATAAATAAAGAAGCTATAGCAAGCTTCTAATATCAGAGTACGAGAACAGTATTGCACCGAAGGGCTACAACAAAATCTCTCTCTCACTCACATCTATAGCCTTCTGCTCCACTTGCGGGGTTTCCTCCTAAAAAGGAAGACGTAGCAACCGTTAGTCAAAAGACTAAGTGGTTTCACATCCGCTCCCCCGGCGACTCCTCGGCACCGGGTGGAGAAAGGAATAGGTACAATATATAAATAACAGTAGTACAACAGGTGAAGTGAGTATACATATTATAAGTAGCAATATCAGTAGTGTATAATAAACAAGCTCTTATTTTCAAATCTACACACTACAGCAGCAAGAGAGTATATAACTAGAACAGTAAGTAACTCAACTTATATGGATGCCCATACAAGCATATAAGTTGAGGGTCGTTCAGCAGAAAGTAACTCATCGTATAGGAGTGCCCATACAAACTTATACGATGAGGGTCTTGTGTATGTAATGAAGTGCAATGCTATGTATGCAATGCAATGACACACCCATGCTCAAGCACATGCAATCGCTATGTCGACACAGACTTATAGTTCCAACTATTCGAGCAGGTAGCTAACCTCTCAGGCATCAACCGTCGTGGCCAAACGGTGATAGTAGAGCGGGCATCTCCACTACTAGGCTGGTCTCCACACTACCTGGACTAGGCCTCTGTACGCCTCAACGCTAGGAACACAACAGCGGAGCTCACATGCGTACTACGGCTCAGCGGGTTCTCTCGGGTAAATATGCACCAAGATCCTAGCCCCTGACTGGCCTATGGTATGACACAGAAGGAGCCTCGGAAATGAGCACGAGGACCAAGCCCAACTGTTCACTTGGTACGGAAGGAGCCTCGGGACGTGAACACCGAGGACCAAGCCCAACTGCCCAAGGTCTAACTGTCAACTCCCATCGGTGTGACGATTGGCGAGCCCGTAGACCTGCCACACTATCCTTAACCCGGGATTACGACACCGTGTGTCGACTCACACCGCATGCAATTCCACAATTCATGGCATGGAAGGAGCCTCGGAGAAAGCACGAGGACCAAGCCCAACCATCCAACAAATACGAATGGAGCCTCGGGACGTGAACACCGAGGACCAAGCCCAACCGTCCAATTTTATCCAACTCAACCTCATTCCCATTAATGACGGTCTACACCGCACTTGTTAACTTCCACAATGCTACCCGTAGGGAGACGACACTCTAAGCATTGGACTATCCATTCCCTTTCGTCAATTCATTATACATCAGGGCCATAGTTTAATCATTTACGAATCCTTCCATATGAATTCAACATATTATAGATAATGCGCATAATGGTGATCTACCAAATATAACAAAGCCTTTCTTTCACTTAGGCTTGATTCACATCTCGGCACAGGAATTCAAATCCTCAAACATCAACCCTCACATTACCTCGGTGATTAACACAAAATAATTCACCCAACCTCGAGATGGATTGCAACATCTATTCCATCGAATCCAAGTTCATATTATAATCACCTAGAATTATATGTAAACTGGTCAGCAAATTTGACTGGGAATTCCCGTGGCTACAGGTATCGCCTGAAAACGTACAAACACTCGTTGGAAAGGTAATTTCAAGGGCTAAGACTTTCGTGTTTAGTCGAAAGCCCAGATCTGATCACATCATACCAGAAATCCAACTCGAAGTCTGCTGCGTACTACAGATTTCCTGGGCATTAACTTTCAACCGCAGCGGATTCAAACGGACTTTCCCGTGGCTACAGGTATCACCTGGAAACGTGCAACCACTCGTTGGAAAGGTAATTTCAAGTGCTACAACTTTTGTGTTCAGTTGAAAGCCCAGATCCGCCCCCGTCTTGCTTAAAAATAGCCAAGAAGGTCGCTGCGTGCAGAATACAGATTCTGCACGCATCTTGAAGCGAAGTGAACGGCATCCATTCATCTTCCTCCTCAAGCGATTTTACCCAAATCGCAGCCAGAAGTTCCTCCGCCCTTAATCTCCCTCTGAGGCCATTTCCTCTTCACGAGACCACCCCTATCATCACTTTGGAGCGAGGAGAGGTTGAAGATGACTAAGCTTTAGAACACAAGTTCTAGCATGGCCTTCCTAGAAAGCTTCATCTCACACATCAAGACTCTTTTGAGTCGATGTCTCGCCTAAGAATAGCTACAGATCTATCACCAAGGGAGAGGGGAGGAAACTCACTTCATTTCCGGCGTTTCCTCCGTTGCCGGCCATGGATCGCGTTACTCTTCGTTGCAGCATCCTTGGTACGGTTGTTCTTCACGGCAAAGGAAGGAGAGAGAGAAGTCCACCTCCAAAGCTCGCACCAGCAAGCTCTCCTCCGGTGATCTGCGATATTCTCCTCTACCTTTCGCTCCCGACGGTTTGCACGGTGACGGCTCGGCAAGAAGGATCGGATGCGATGGTTAGGGTTTGGTTTACTCCCTTTTTAAATTACATATTAGGCTATGTCCCTTCCGCCACGTATCACTCTCTAATTGGACCGCCCAAATTAGGTTTCATTTGGAGTGACCGGTCCAAAGATCATTCAGCCCGAATCCCGAGGTCCGGTTCGGTCCGCCTGTACAAGGCGGTGAATCGGCCTGGGCGCAGAAAACGCACAAGTCAAATTCGGCGGGAATCAGCCAGTGATTCTCGTCGATCGGCGAGTATTGGCGGGTCATTCTCGACGAATTCGTCGAGTATCAACAATGATACTCGATGATTTTCCCTTAGCTGTTTTATCGAACATCCTGTCGCTGGGTGCGTTGAGTATCAGTCAGTGATACTCGACGATCGGTGGGTATCACCGGGTATTCTCGGCGATCGGTGAGAATCGTTAGGCATTCTCGACAATTTTCCCTTAGCCTACTGCAGTTCTGAGTCCGGCGGGTATCGACCACCGATACCCGTCGAATCGGCGAGAATCAACCTCCATTCTCGACGATCGACGAGCATCATCCTCCATTCTCGACAATTTTTACTTAGCCGAGTTCCCTCATCTCGGTTACTGGTTGGGGTATCCTTGAACCCAACCCTACACTTATTCAATGCACCTGACACCTCGCGTCAGTGCACCCCGAGCCTGAGTTGAGTCTCTTGACTCAGAACACGTGCGAGGGGTCTAGCGCGAATTGGGACGTTACACCAGAGACGCCAGAGGAAAAGAAATCTGATTTTGCGACCTTTATGTTGGAAGGAGACGCAAAGTTGTGGCCATAGCGGTCGCCAATTTCCTGGACGCACCCCGTCCATGGAAGAGTTTGGGAATGCTTTCCTAAAGAAGTACATTCCTGCTTCGACGAGGTTGGCCCTTCAAAGGCAATTTCTGCACTTGGTGCAGCGAGATAAGACGGTGGACGTGTACGTTCAGGAGTTTACTCGGCTGGACTGTTATGCGGGAATGATAATGGCAGACGTTCAGGAGTGGGATAACCTCTTCTACCATGGGCTGGGGGAGAATCTGTGACATCCCCTCATCGCCATGAAGAATGTTTGTTTCGACGAGCTGGTTGAGGTGGCCAGAACACTAGAGAGTGACTTCGAGCGAACCCAACATCGCAAGGGTTTTGCAGCCAAGTAAGGGGAAGGGAAGCCTTCTCAATCCCAAGAGAAGTCTGAAGGGAATAGATGGAAGGAAATGCCTCATCCTTTCAAGTCCGCTGAGAAAAGCAACTTGACATCCGGAGGGTCTCACTTTAAGGGACCACCGACTTGCTTTAGATATGGCAAGGTGGGCCACATAGCTCGTTTTTGTACTCAAGGAGGTGCTGAGCAGGAGTCAAGACAGGAGCATCCTGTGCACTCCGTCCCCAGTGCCGCAAAGAAAGGAAAGATGGCAGAGTCTAGCGCTTCTTGATTCCAACCTATGCAACCAAGGTCTTATAACATTGAGCAGCAGGAAGCGATTCGTCAACCCGATGTGGTGACAGGTATGAAAAAGTTTAAATTTAACCTTTTACTTCATACTTTCAAGACTGTTTATGTTTGTGCCTGTGTTTAGGCTTTGTGTTAGTTTCTGGATACCCCGCTAGTGTATTGTTTGATATGAGAGCGTCACACTTTTTTATTGCAGAAAGCTTTATCCAGAGAATTGGAGTTGAGTATTTCTCGGCAGACGTAGAACTGAAGGTGTGCATGCCCAATGGGTCATCCATGACCACCGGGGCAAAAGGGCGCATTTGTTGGAATCTAGGCGGGGTTGACTTCATGGTGATAGCAGTGGTTTTACCGTTGGTGGAGTTCGATGTCATTTTGGGAATGGACTGGCTTGCAGAGCAACGTGCAAGTATTGACGGACTATCTAAGGTGGTGACCCTGAGGGGTGAAGGGCAGTCAGAAGTTAAGTTTGAGGGCCTTAATGAAGCGGCCTTTTCCATAATTTTGGCCATGTAGTTGGTGCGGGCAGTTAACCAGGGAGGAGTAGCTATTGTAGCATTGTTGGAGGTTCGTCTTTCCAAGTTATCACTTATGGAAGTGCCAGTAGTGATGATTCAGTATATGCCAGGAAAAGCCAACGTTGTGTCGGATACCTTGAGTAGGAAATATTCTTGTCAAGGGAGTTGGATCGAAGCTCATGATGAGCGGTTGATGCGGGACTGGGATTCCCTTGGCATGGAGTGTGTAGCAAGAGACGAGCATAGCGTGGCTCGGTTGAACTGGATTGAAATGCATGTGGAGTTCCAGCCATACATGGTGAAGCTAAAAAGGGCGAGAGTTGCGCCTAGGAGTTGATTGATGGTATTCTAAGGAAGGACAGAAGGATTTGTGTACTGCAGTTTGGCAAGCTCCGTGAGGAGTTTATGTTTTAGGCTCACTTCACAAAGTACTCCATTCACCCGGGCAGTACAAAGATGTACTTGGATATGAAGAAAACCTTTTGGTGGCCTAGTTTGAAGTGGGAAGTAGCTTTGTATGTGAGTCGGTGCCAAACTTATGCCTTAGTGAAGGCTGAGTGTTAGAAGTCGGGCGGGTTCCTGAAGCCTCTTCCAATTTCTCGAGTGGAAATTTGATGACATCTCCATGGACCTTGTACATGGGTTACCTAGATCGCAGTAGGGTAACGACGCGATTTGGGTTATCGTGGATCTCTTGACCAAAGTGGATCACTTCATCCCAAATCATAAAGAGGACACCGTGGAGAAGCTGGTAGAGTAGTATGTTCGCAACATTGTGTGACTATATGTAATTCCTAAGAGTATAGTTAGTGATCGTGATGGACATTTCACATCCAAGTACTGGAGGTTGTTTCAGAAGAGTTTGGGCACGAAGCTCAAGTTCAGTATGGCTTTCCATCCTCAAACTGATGGGCAAACCGAAAGAACAAACTGTACTATGGAGGATATGCTGAGGATGTGTACTCTTGACTTCGGTAAGAAGTGGGAAGATCACCTCTTCATGGTAGAGTTCGCTTATAACAACAGTTACCAAGCAAGTATAAATATGGCGCCATACGAAGCTTTGTATGGGAGGCGGTGTTGAACATCGATGTTTTGGACAGAGGCGGGAGACACCAAACTGTTTGGAGAAGAAGTGGTAGCTGATGCATACGAGTTGGTGCGAACCATTCAAGAGCGCATGAAGGTTGCTCAAGATCGGCAAGCAAAGTATTTTAATGCTCGCCATAGGAAGGTGGAGTTCACGGTAGGCGACTGGGTCTATCTAAAGATCAATCCATTCAAAGGAATTTCACGGATTCGCTGACTTAAGAAGATGAGTTCGAGGTTTTTGGGACCTTTCGAGGTTATAGAATGGGTGGGAGAAGAAGTGTACCAATTCGCGTTGTCCACAGAGCTGAGTGGATTACACGATGTTTTCCATGTCTTCGTCTTGAGGAAAGCCTTAGTGGAGGCTAGTGTGGTGATCGAATCGGCATCGGTGCAGATAGAAGAGGACATAAGGACCCGAGTTTGTCAAGTTAGTATAAAGGATACAGAAGTTCGGCAGTTGCGGAACAAAGAAGTTAAGCTCGTGAAGGTGCGTTTGGATAACTGCGGTCATGACGAGTTCTCTTGGGAGCGTAAGCAAGCAATGCACGAGGACTATCCCGAGTTATTTGTGTAATGCTGGTTTGAAAAAGTAACCGGTATGTAGTATCAATGTCTCTATTTGCTGCAATAATTTTCTTGTTGTCTTCCTGTATGAAGATTAATTTGGGGGATGAACTTCTTGTAAGGGGGGAGGAGTTGTAACACCCGCAGTTTTCAAACCTGGAGTCGCTGGAAGCTAACGCCCGGTGGTAGAGATATTGCTGGCGGTAGGTCGATGAGCTTGACATTGGATATAGCACACGATCATTGGATCTAGTGTGCACGACCACTGGTCGTGCTCCACTGATCGTGCACACTATTCTCCACTTTTCCAAGTTCTGCCTAGGGCAACCGCACGACCATTGGACTTAGTGCACACGACCACTGGTCATACGCCGCTGCTCGTGCGCATTTATCCCATTTTATCTAGAGTTCTGCCATTGTTAAACGCACGATCATGGGATCCAGTGCGCACGACCACTAGTCGTGCACCACTGATCGTGCGGGAGGGTGTAGTTCTGTCATTTTCCTTTGTGGTCCTCCGATGCTTCCTAAAATTCGATCCAAGGGCCCAGGATCTTCCACCCAAAGGAATTTATTAGGGATGAGAGTATCTTCCCCCTCATTTCTCATTTTTTAGAGTGAGAGTTAGGGTTGGAGAGGGAGGAGGAAGGAGAGAGCTTCCTTCCACCATTGACGGAGCTTTAGAGCTCTGATCGTCGTTCCGAGACCATATCCGTGGAGACGGCGTGGAGGTGCTCGTGTTAATCCGTTCAAAGAAAGGATTCCATGGCTAGGAAGAGGGTTTGTAAGGTAACGACATTTCTCCTCTCGGTTTTTAGGATGTGTGCTAGCATCTCTTTATTTCTTGCTTTTCAAGCTTTTGGGCACCAAATCTCTCAAATGAGAGGGGTTTGGGTCGCCTCAGTTCAAGAGGAACCACTGTGTCGATTATGTCCGTCCCTAGCATGATATTGCATTAGAGATTCGCTCCGTTAGTGGATTAAGCTTTGTGGATGAAGCCTTAGTCGCGACCGTTAGTCTGAATCATTGATATTGCATAACAATCCTTAAGGATTTTGTAGAAATCCATTGTGGCAAGATGTCGTTTGTGATGTATGTGTTTCCCCCTTTTTCCGAGTAAGTACATGTAGCCAGAACCGGACAAGGTTAGCTCGCGTTGGCGGTAGATGGTTTCCTTGGTGTGCGGGAAAGTTGCAGTACAAATGATGGATGAGGGTGGGAAAGGTTATGGATTGTGATGTGCTAAGGTGCGGCTTTGTCTCCATGGTCGTTTGGATATCCTATGATGTGCAAGTCATGTGGGGAGAGTGCCCCGACGAGACTAGTCCCCTTCTGTGAGACTGACGAGAATGCCAAGCATAGGACAAGCCCGGGCAATGAAGCCCACGAGCGGGTGGGGTCCAGCAAGGGTTCTTAGAATCGGTTTGTGTGTGAGACAGAATCCTGACGTGAGAAGTCAGAGTTTGCAATAAAGCCTGGGTCTAATACCTACGAGTGGGTGGGGCCTTGGCAAGATTTCTGTGAGGTGGCTTATATGTCATTAGGGGAATTGCAGTACCTTTTTTTTGCGGCTTAATGCTGATGGGGAAATTGGAAGTACCAAGTTATTATGATGATGTTCTAGATGCATACGCGATAGGGTGCCTTAGGTGAAGCCCCAGTTTGCATACATGCTGCATAGTAGGCCCCTTTGATTATATGTTCAACATAGAAAACATGTTTCTTGTTTGAGACATCCAAACCTATTTTTAAAGCTTTACATGTTTATGTATATGGCATACGAAGTGCTGACTTGAAGGTTTGAGGTATACCTCGGGGTCCGTTAGGGGCGGCCGGGAGGAGATGTGTTTGTTACACAGTAGAGATCAGCCTTTGCTGACCCATGTTACAAAAAATTTTTATAGGGAAAGGATCGCAAGCGGGAGCAAGTGCGCCGGCCGAAAAGGCCTAAGCCTCATAAAGTGATTACCATGCTTACTAGCTTGTTTTCTTATTGACTGTGATGCTCCATGTTATTGGTATTTCCGGCTTGCATGCCGAGGTAGCCTAGGAGTTCTTTTGCACGTTGATGTTTGACCTAGTTGTTATTCAGTGTTGGACTTATTTTGTGTAAGGCCTTAAGGCCATTTTGATACTCCTGATCGGTAGTGGATAACTTCTAGATTTGTTGGTATGTTTCCGTTGTTGCTTTATTCTGAGTTTTGAGTTGGGTAGTTAATACCATCTTTTAATGATAAAGTTGTGGCGTCCGTATATTTTGGGGCCCCGACCGAACCCATATTATATGGTCATTACAGGGGAGGGTTTACACTACTCTTCCTTCTATCAAGTCTGCAGTCAACCATGCTGCCAGACCTGCTCAGAAGAGAAGATATAATATCCATGAGTGTTGGTGGTGTGGCAAAGTGGACCACTTTGCCTTAGATTGTTGGCACAACCCTAGTGTGCCAAGGTCAAGGGTAAGTCTTCCTGACAAGACTGTTGTAGGTAGAAATGTGCATATTTTTGCTAACAGGAACCTCCGACCCAATTCCTTTATTGGTCCTAAGGTAAGATAAACTTTATTTTGCAGGACAGTCTAAGTGGTCATACCCATTTATGGTACTTGGACAGAGGATGTTCCAGAACTTGGACTGGAACAAGAAAATCATCTTCATGATCATACACCTATATATAGAAGTTGATAGACAGACTATCAAGCAAAGGATTTCTAGGACTTGTGAAATCATTAAGGGGGAGCTAGGTTAGTCTGATGTGATGAACTAGCTTGAGTCTTACCAAAAGGATTGGTATCAGGAAACCTCCTTCACCAAGTGGATCAGTCAAAGAGAGCAAAATGCAAATCTATGGCTAAAGAAGAGGAAAAGAATCTGGCTCTGCTGAAAGGTACTTTGCAGGGAGCAAGGAAGTAGTTATGTATCCAGCATCTGCTCCAAGTCTACAAGACAAAGATAAGTAGAATTCCTCTAGTTGATGATTCTACTAAATGTTCTCTCAATTGCAAGAAATCATGTATCCCTTGACAGGACTAGGCTTTTTAGATAAGATATTTGTATAATTAAAAGTAAGAGGAGAAGTATAAGACAAGTCTTAAAAAGTTTGTCTCAACAAATAAGTAAGTGGCTCACATATTTACTAAGCCACTAGGTGGATCTAGATTCAACACCCTCAAGGTTGTCAGGGGTATGTTGAAGTTGGTTCAAGTAGCTCTCCTCTAGTTGCATATATTGCATGTGTGTTGCAGGTCAATTTAAATTCCTGCAAGATTGGTAAGTCTAATAAGACTTAGGATGAGAAGAAGACTATCCAGATGATTGCAACTTTAGTGAGTAAGCAAGTTCACTAGAACAGCTGGTTTGCTCAAACTATTGTTGATACAAGACCGCATTTTCCAATGGGAATAGAAATGTAATGAAATACTTGGTATCAGAATGAAAGGATTGTTCAAGGAAAGATCATTCAAAGTTCAAGTGGTCTCAAAGTCCAGCAGTTGTATGAGAAAACTCAGCCTCATGTAGAGAGGAAGCTAGCAGCTGCACTAGTGGTATCTTCTGCAATCAGCTAGGGGAGAAGAAAATCAAGGCTAACCAGCTCCTCCCTGACTATTCAAAAGTCAAGAAGGGGAAAATCAAAGTGATGATCAAGATGGTGCTCAGTGGGCTGAACATTCCTGTGTTGCTGATCAGAAAGCTAAAGCCAGAGGCAAGTATGTTGAAAAAAAATCTGGCTCAGCAAAAAGAGGACTAGCAGGTAGAAAGTCCTTGATGTAATATCAAGACTATAAAGACCATTAAGTGGTATCAAGACTTTAATTGACTCATGTGTTCATTATAGAGATGATAGTGATGCTCCTATTGAGGGGGAGTAAGTAAAGCACCTGTAGAAATAATGACAGGAAATGCTCCTATTAAGGGGGAGCATGTCTGTTGATGTGCGGAAATGGAGGGGCCGCGGGCACAAGCAGATAACGGGTGTTTGATCTCACTAATACGAGGTAGAGAGGTCGATGGGGGTGCGGTGAATGCTTCTGCACGCTCGAGAGTGAAGCACGCGCTTGATCAAGGGTTGCGAGGATAATGGGAGGTTGATGAGGAACTGTGGAGCAAATGATTAGCTCTGATGGTTGATGTTATTGCTGAGAGAGGAGAGGAGTTGAGAAGAAGAGCGGGCCACTGGCAGCGGCAACAACAAACTTAGCCCGTCGTGGCTTAAATGCAACTCATGCGACGAGCTTTCCTTTGATTATGAAACAATGTTATAGCTTGAGATTGCACCTTTACATGGAAAGCAAATAAAGGGTATAAAGGGGGAAGCTGACGGCTAAGGAAAGAAGTTGGCAGAGGTCACGCGAACTGAGCAGAGAGGTCGGCAGACTGCGTGGTAAGCTGATCTCATAGCTTGCTAGACAGGGCTCAGCGGACTGCGCGATCAGACTGAGAAGATAAGCGAGGACGTTCGGACTGAGAGACTGAGTAGGTCTTGATGCCTTAATTGTCCCACTCCACCATACCTACTGAATGAGAGGTATGGGGGTCTATTTATAGGCCCGAGGAGGTAACGGTCTTGGTAACGTTACCCCTGGTAGAGCTATAAGTTGTGTGAGTAGACATGGAGTCCTCCGAGTCTGTGCCATATTTTGCGGTTAAGGACTTTCCTTCTTGAGCTTATCTGCTGTTGGAGGACTGGGAGGAGTCCGCTTTTGCTGTATTGGACGAGCCCTCGCCGAGCTATGCGAGCTAAGGAGTAGTCTGCCAACTGCTGGGAAGAAGCGGGCACCGGGAAATTGAAGGGCTAGCTGGCGGACTGCAAAATAAGTCCGCCTTGCCCACTACAGACACAATTAGGCAGGTCACCAGCTATTGATAAACTGGTGTTGGGGTTCTTCTGGCGGACTGCACGATGAGTTCGTCTTGCTTACGGCAGACTGTTGGAGTCCTCTTCTACTATTGGAGGCATGTCCCCCCTACTTGGCGACAAGGGTTTGGTGACCTAGCGGACTGAGGAGGCAGGTCGTGCATGCTGGAGAAGTGGAGCAGGTAGCCATTGTTGACTGGCGGCCTGGAGGCAGGTCACGCATGCTGGCGAAGTGGAGCAGGTAGTCGTTGCTGATTGGCAGTCTGGAGGCAGGTCGCCATTCCTGCTATACGGCGAGCTAGAGGCATGTCACCGCTGCTGATGGTGAGGGGCCTAGAGGGAGGTCACCACTATTGGGCGACCTGGAGGCAGGTCGCCTACTTCTTTGCGGACTGGGATGTAACGGAGAGTAGTCCGCAACTTTCAAAGGGTGGTCACCTGGTGATAATGTAGCCTTGCTAGCCGGGCGACCTGCAGGAGCGGACTTGAGAGCAGACCGCGCATCCTGCTGAGCATGTGGTTACCAAGCAGCCTGAGCGGATTGCAGTGCGAGTCTGCCGCATAGTTAAGTATTTCACCTATTAGAGAAGAATGGACCACTGCGCCGTTACCTGACCTTACCGCGCGGCCTGCAGGGGCAGATTGAGGAAGCAGTCCGCTGCCCCTGCAGAACAAGCGGCTATTACGCGCCCTGGGCGGTCAGGACGGGGAGACCGCCCTTGCCGTGCGGCCTGAGCGGACAAAGAAGCCTGTCCGCCCAACCTTTGAAAAAAGTGGGTTGATAGGCCGTGACCTCCAGGGGGAACCTGGAGTAGGCCGCGACTTGCAAGATATCTACCTTGGGAAGGATCGCCAATTTTGGGGTTAACATAATCCCCGCACTTTTTTAAGTCCCGAAGGGAACTTTGAAAAAGTAGGAGACCCACGAAAATCGTGATCCATCCCTCAGAAAAACAAGAGGCAAGGAGAGATAGAACATGATGTCTCTCCTCAGAAAAGGTTTGCCAATGTCTATCTTTTTCCTGCAAAGGAAAAGTTAATGCTGGCAAAAAGAGGTACATCGTTGTGTACCTGAGTTGTTTTTGCAAAACGAAGAAGTCGTGAATTTCTTCCATTGAGCATTGCAAAACAAAGATGAGAGAAGGGCGTAGAAGAATAATAACTTGCAAGAACCTGAAGGAAACTTGCAAACACTTGTTAATCTCTGTAAAAATAAGGTTAAGCAGTAGATATGAAAGCAAAGTTAAGTTGCAAGTACCTGGAGGGAACTTGCAAATATCTGCTAATCTCTGCAAAAGAAGAGTGAGTAGCAGATATGAAAGAAAACTAAGCTGCAAGTACTTGAAGGGAACTTGCAAATATCTGTTAATCTCTGCAAAAGAAGATTGAGTAGCAGACATGAAAGAAAACTAAGCTGCAGATACCTGAAGGGAACTTGCAAATATCTGCTAATTTCAGCAAAAGAAGAGTTAGAAGCAGATATGATAGAAAATTAGCTTGCAAGTACCTAAAGAGAACTTGTGAATATTTATTGTTGATATGATAAGGAAGATATAATTGGATAGCGAAGGAAATGCACAATAAACTCTGATATTAACCGAATAATGATAAAACTGCGATAATGATCTTTTCGCATGATCAGATATGATATCTCAACGTGAAATCCAGATCAATCAGATGAAACCATCTTGATTAAACTTCAATAGCATTGCTTGTAAATAAATAAAAATAGATTCCTTGATTGAATAATAGATGCTAATAATAAGTATAATCAATCGTCGGAGGATAAAGCTTCATGAAAGCCGAATATATAAAATGAGTATAAGAAAAATAGATGTTGCAGATCCTTTTGATAGGTTGGACTTAACCTGTTAACCTGTAAGAAGGCAAACTGAAAAAGGAGGGCTACACCCGAAGATGACCCCAAAAAAGACTAGATGCTTCCACAGGTGTTCCCCGTGGTCCTTAAGCATTTCTTGCCTAAGAAAAAATCATCTAGGGTGTAGTCCTTCCTAGAGTGGACAAGCCACATTCCCTTAGAAGGGCACAAAAGAGAAACATGCACAAAATCTTGAGAAGTAAATGATAGATACAATGCTCTCATGCCTCGGGTTACAAACATCGCTGATCAATTAGACCAGATGCGCCAAGTGGCCTATTGCTTGTCTATGGAGTGATCAACGGAGTTGTGGGCCCGGCGAAGGCACAGATTGAGAGTACCATAGAGTATTCGATTATTACAGTCATTAGATGATCGAGGAGTCAAGGCTACACTTGATCGTCATTGCCAGCAAACATCATCGTAACTGTAATATATCCCCAGCGAAGCAAACCAGAACTAACACATGGGACCTCCCTTGATGCTCACTCTGTGTTAGATACTGGCTAGGATCCGAAGTCCTGTAATCCCTTGCACGAGATTTGGATGGCTTCCACTACACATACGAGAACACTCCCCATTATATGTGGTCATTGTGGTCTTGCGTTAGAGTCCAACCTTGAGGGGGCCCTAAGCAAGACTTGGCTATATCTCAATGGTTCAACGATCTCTTTGGCAAAGAGAAAATAGAGGAGGAAGCACTCCAAAAAGGGAAAAGTTTCAGTACGGGATATCTGACGTAAAATTTATTAAAATGAATGAAAGAAACAATTAGATGTGTTTTAAAAGAGAATGATGTTTGAAGAGTGAAAAGTAAAAATAATCGACAATGATTGCAAGGAGCTTTCAGAACTATGATGTCCTTTTTACTTCAGAATAGTCTTCCAAGGCTGCCTTCATCATTGGCATCAAAGGTCGCGTCTATAACGAGGTTAGGGTAATTGTTGATTTGGCTCACTCCCTTTGAGCAGCAAGGAATTTCTGCTACCTCTTTTCCTTTTGAAGTAGATGGATCAGAGTGGTCATCCTTCGGGAGTAGATCGTGCATCTTACCCTGCCTCAGCATCTTTTGTACTAGTTGACGAAGCGCTCGACAGTTTTCAGTTAAGTGCCCGCTTTCTTTGTGAAACTCACATAATGGATCTGAATCTTTTGATCTTTGATCTGCCGGTTGGTAAGGTGATAGTTTAACTTTCAAGGCAGCCTAAACACCTAGAGGGGGGGGGGTGAATAGGTTCTGCTTTTCTTATAAAAACTTCTAGGCAGAATTCAATTCAATAGCTAACACAATTGGCACAGCAATCACAGAAAATAAAACATCACAGATTGCACAATGTTTTATAGTGGTTCCCCAAGGTCTGGGTACATCCACTTTCCCCCTTCACCTATCTAGCAGTATGCTAGATTCGGCCAAACTTCCACTTATCTCAGATCAACAGATCCTACAACTCAGAACCCAACTGGTTCCTACAACTCAGGCACAACTGCCCTACCTCAGCCTTGCCCCAAGGCCTACAACTCAGAGAATATCCTTCTCCTATACTCAGGCAAACAGACCTACCACTCAGAGTTCAACACTCCTACACTCAGCCTTTATAACATAGGCTTACAACTCAGATCTGTGTAAACAGATCCTACAGAAATATAGAAAAGATTATTAAACTGTCTTGCCAAAGTTGAGAGAGAAAGGCCAAGACAATTCTTGATCAGCTGATGCAATCAACTGTATCCGAGCCTTCTTCAATGCTTCTTGAAAATGAACTTAGCTGAGTTGATTCCAAACAGCTTCTTGAGAATCCACTGGTGGTTTCTTTCTTCTTCTTCTAATTCTGGCTTGATCTCTCTCTATCCAGCACTTTGAAAGATTCTTCTGAATTCTGATTAGAACTCTTCTTAGATCTATCCTTAGATAGTCTTCTTAGATCTCCCGGAGAAGATCTTCTTATGTGACTAGCACTTTCTTGAAATGAATTGGATTGTGATCCTTCTCTTCCTTTTTGATTCAAAGTTATTCAAAAGGACTATCTGTTGTAGTTCTTGTTCTCCTTCTGAATCTGTCTATTTATAGACATTCTTCATGGTAACCGGCTGATCCGGTTTCTAACCGTTTTCTGACAAGTCTGACAGCTTCAGTTAACCGGTGGTAACCCACAGCTGTCAAGTCTTCAAACAAGTCCTGTGCCTTAGTCTGGAACCACAAGTTGTTGAAACAGTCTGTCAGAAAGTGTCGAGACCATCTGTCTATCTGTGTCGACACAATTGACTTTGGTGTCGACACAGTCTTCAGTGATGTTGACTAAGTTGCCTTTGAGTCAACACAGCTTCTTCTGAAAATAACTTGGTCTTGACTCTTCAGTGTGTCGACACAAGTCCTGTGTGTCGACACAGTTGTTGTAGAATTATAACTTAGTAAGTGTCGACTTAGCCTTCAGGTGTCGACACATTCATTTCTTAAATCTGCTTTAATGTGTCGACTTAATCACAATGTGTCGACACATTCTGCTGGTGTCGACAAACTTGAGGTCGACTATTTTCTTCTGTGTCGACACATTCAGCTGATGTCGACAAACTTGAGATCGACTATACTCTTCTGTGTCGACACATTCTCCCAATGTTGAGGTCGACGCTTTTCTTCTGTGTCGACACAAATTCCCAGAGTTGTGTCGACTCTTTTCTTCTGTGTCGACATAAATTCCCAGTGATGTGTCGACTTACTTCTTCTGTGTCGACACTTTTTCCCAGTGTAGTTGTAGACTAACTGCTATGTGTCGACACTGCTTCCCAGTGTTGTGTCGACTATTTTCTTCTATGTGTCGACACTGCTTCCTCTGTGTCGACACTTGGACTTAGAATTTTTCTGCATACTTTATCAATTCTTCACCTGCACATGTCAACTTAAAACAACATCAAATACACCTTGATGTATATCATTGAGCTAGGTTGGGCTTCTTCAAATCAGGTACACATTTTCCAATGTACCCAACAATCTCCCCCTATTTGGATAAGTCATAACCCCTATAGCCAATGATATACACCATTTATAAACAGTACTAAATGATGATTAATGACATAACAGGAATACTTTAATATAAACAAAACATAAAAACAATTCATCACAGAATGCACATTATAATATGCCAAACAACATTTTGTTTATAACTGGGTAATGTTTGATTACAATGTTTTACATTTAATGATTACATCACAACATTACAAAACACTAAAAAAACTTAAAACATAATCAGGATTGATCAGGCTCTCTAATTATAATCCCTTTGCCAGATTGAATTGTAGCTGTCACAGGAGCTTCTGATTCTTCAGCTATCTTCTTCCCTTTAAGATCAGCTTTCTTCTGAGCTTCTTCCTTGATCCTTTGCCTTTCAAAATAATGAAAAGGCTTTGGGAAGTATTTGCTTGGCTCCTTAGCATCTGATGGCAGTCTTCCCAGCTTAGCTTTCCTTCTAAATTGTACTATTGCTTCTTGTCTTGCCTCATACTTCTGCCATTCTATTTCATTGTACCACTTGCCTCTCTCATGAACTTTATCTTGTACAGCTTTCCATGCAGTGAGTATTATGTTCCTTGAAGTAGGACTCCACTGCTCATAATCTGGCTTAAGTACAACCTGCTCTCTGAATTTCTTCTTGGCTAATAGAGCATCTTGCTGTTCTTTCAGAGTAGCCTCAGGCTTATCAACCTTTCCAAAGACAATATTAGTAACCTCCTTTGGAGGACTATACATTCCTTGAACTTTCTGATCAATCATGTCAAAATCTGGAGGGGGATAAATGACTTGGGCAACCTCAGGTTGATTGCCTTCAAGTAGATTTGATTGTATTCCTGATTCAGCCACCATAGCATCATCACACAATGGGGGATATCCCAAAGTGGCTCGGATACTGTTGGTCACCCATTTGGAGTGCTCTGAGCCTGCATGAATTAGCATCCTCTCCCCCTTTATGGCTTCTCTAGATACATGATCTCTTAGATCTTCCTTTTGAAATCGTATTTGGCCATCCAAATAATTCACACCCTCTTTGAAAAATGGTTTTAACTTTTGAAGCTTTTCAGATATTTCTTTTTGAGAGGTTGTGATGGCAGTCTTAACAGATGTAATTGCAGCTTGAAAATTCTTATCAAATTCTTCCCTTTCTTTGGCTCTATCTGCAGGCAGACCTGGAACAATCTTCTTTACCTCCTCAACGATCTCATTATGAGATTCAGTTAAATTCTCATTCATTCTGATCTGATTTTCCAAAACCTAACTTTGCTTCAAAGCAATGTCATCCACCTTTGTAGTAATAGCCTCATGTTGTTTAGCTAGATAAACCACAGCATTGCCACCCTTGTGGAAGCAATCTGTCATTTCCTTTTTATGCATGTTGACCTGAAACTGGATGGACTTTATATCCTGAGCTAAGTCAAACTGAAGTGACTTGCTATTTTCATCAACATACTTTTCCATAGCCATCCTTTGTTCATCCAATTTTACTTGTAGATCTATCATAAATTTGTTGTAATCAAAGGCTGGAGATACTTGTAGAGGTGTGGTCTATAAAGCCTGCTTATAATGCTTGCTTCTTCTCTTAAATACAACAAGTTTTCTTTTCTTTGCCACACTGGCTTCTTCAGTTTCTGTTTCAGATGAAGTATCTACATGAATTCTTTCTTGAGGATGATGAATTGTATCAGTTCCAGGGACCTGTTGCTCAGCTTCAACATCCACTGGCTCACCCTCAACCTGTGGCTCAACTTCAGCTTCCTGATCAATGTCCATACCTATGGACTTCTCAATATCTGGTCCACCTCCTACTTTATCAGCAGTAGTATCAATATCTGGGAACAACTCCTCCATAGTAAATTCCAGTTGAGCTGTAACTTCTGCAGCAGTTAAATCTTGAGACAAGTTTAACTGTGCTTCCTCTTGTACTTGCACTTCAGTATTTGTAGTATCTGGAGTAGGTGTGGACACTAGCTCCCCCTGAACCTGTGCAGTAATAAGAATATGAGCAATGTCTTTTATAGTAAAATACATTAGCTCCCCATATACCTGAGCAGGACTAGATACCTTTGGAGCAGGAGTGGAAATTGGCTCCCCCTGCATCTGTGCAGGTGTTGACACTTCCTGAACTATAGTTGAGTCAACCTGTTTTTCAACCTGTGTCCTCAGTGGGTCTTCTTGTAATTGTTCAGATTCTTGATTTTGTTTAGGGGATTTCACAGGGGTGTCTGGCCTGCTCTCTTCAGGCACATCCTTGGACAGCACCCTATCCCACCTAGAGAACAGTCTCATATCCATCCTTCTCATATGATTAATCTTACTCCCTTGCAGTTGCTGCATCACTTCAGGAATCACTCCAGTGAAGTACTGGCTCATGATCCTAGCCATGTTAGGCTTCTTGATTCCTTCTTTGATCTTGTCAAAGATCACTCCTGACCAATCAGTAGGAATAGTAAAAACAATCCTGGTCATCAGGCTGAACATATAGGCAGAAATCCTATCATGTCCACCTGTCTTGCAGAGGATTACTTTCCCAACTACTTCTGACAAGAACTTCCCTTGCTGATTCATACCCTTCCTGTTGAATGCAGCTCCAATCTTCAATCCTGAGTCCAGTCCACACCATTGAAGGGCTTCCCTTGTCTTAGATATAGGAACTTCCTCTTCATTCTCAACTACTTGCAATTGAAAGATCTTTCTTAAACTTCTTTGATTAATCTTCACCTTAGTCCCTTGAACAGTGGACTTAATCTTGAGGCCAGTAGAGTGGACTGATGCAGAGATAAAGAACTCATGCACCTCCTTCTTCCAGATTTTAGTAGGTTCTGAGATGAGAAATTCTAACCCTGACTCAGAGAGGAGGGTGATAACTCCTTGAACATCTGGCGGCGCCTCTGCAAAGGCCTGGCGCACCAACTCATACCCTTCATTTATGTTGTCTTCAATCCTTGGCGCCATCGGTTTGTCGAGAAAGCTTGAGAGAAGAGAGAAAGATAGACTGTCGACACAGGGTTTTAGTCTCGAAAACCTTGGAAGCGTGTCGACAGAATGAGTTTTTTGACCTATTTATAGCCTCAGTTGAAAGAAGTTCAAAAGGCGCCAAAAACAGTCAAAATGTGTCGACACAGACGGAATGTGTCGACACATACTTTTATTGACTCGACATTACTTCAGCCTACTAAGTGTCGACACCAATTTGTGGTTATGTCGACACCTTAGATAAACAGAAATTCTTTGTCGACTCTAAGGATAAGTGTCGACACATATTCTGTAAGTGTCGACACCATTTTCCTGGTTGAGTCGACATTACATTTCTGGTTAAGTCGACAATATAACTATTAAGTGTCGACACATATTCTCTGTGTCGACACAATATTTCTGACTTGTCGACATAACTTCTCTGTGTCGACACATTATTACTGAATGTGTCGACACATTCTTACTTAGCCAATTTCTGTAACTTCAATGTGTCCCTTTTTTTTTAACACTTGATTATGTTGTTATTACTTTTACTTACTTATATACCACTTCAATAGCATTGTTAATGATTTTGTTAATACATTAATCAATGGTTAACATACCTAATTCAATTTTGAATTTATTGAATTTGGTTTCATCTAAAGGCTTAGTAAATACATCTGCTATTTGATAATCTGTTTTTACAAATTCCAATGAGATGTCTCCTCTTTCTACATGTTCTCTAAGAAAATGGTATTTGATTTCTATATGTTTAGTTCTACTATGAGAAACTGGATTATTAGCAATAGAAATTGCACTCTTTGAATCACATAAAAGGGGTGTTCTACTTACCTGAATACCATAATCCTTAAGCTGATGCTGCATCCACAATAGCTGTGTACAGCAGCTTCCAGCAGCAACATACTCTGACTCAGCTCTGGAAATTGCCACACTGGTCTGCTTCTTACTACTCCAAGATATTAGTCTTCCTCCCAGGAATTGACAAGTACCTGTAGTACTCTTTCTATCCTCTCTACATCCTGCAAAATCTGCATCTGAATAGCCTGTTAGTAGAAAATCTCTATTCCTAGGGTACCAAAGACCTAGAGTAGGAGTGCCCTTTAGATATCTCAGAATCCTTTTGACTGCAGTATAATGAGATTCTTTAGGGCAGGCTTGGTACCTAGCACAGACACATGTTGCATACATAATGTCAGGTCTACTAGCAGTGAGATATAGTAGAGACCCAACTATTCCTCTATACAATGATTCATCAACAGGTTTACTTGTCTCATCTTTGCTAGGCATACTAGTTCCCATAGGAGTTCTCATGGTGGAGGATGACTCCATACCATATTTCTTAATTAATTCTTTGGTGAACTTAGACTGGGATATGGACAATCCATCATCAGTCTGTCTTACTTGGAGTCCCAAGAAGAACTTAAGTTCACCCATACTGCTCATCTCAAACTTCCCTTGCATAAGTTTGGCAAACTTTTTGCAAAGGTTGTTTTCAGTAGATCCAAAGATTATGTCATCAACATAGATCTGGACTAAGATGATCTTTCCTTTGGATTCCCTAAGGAATAGAGTTTTGTCTATCTTTCCTCTTGAGAATTTATTCTCAATGAGGAAGGTAGACAGGGTTTCATACCAAGCCCTTGGAGCTTGTTTTAACCCATACAAAGCTTTCCTAAGCTTATACACATAATCAGGTTTAAGAGAATCTATAAAACCTGATGGCTGCTCTACATATACTTCTTCTTTAAGATCACCATTCAGAAATGCTGACTTCACATCCATCTGGTATACTTTGAAGTCTTGGTAGGCTGCATAGGCAAGGAACATTCTGATTGCCTCCAGCCTTGCTACTAGAGCAAAGGTTTGATCAAAGTCAATTCCTTCTTCCTGCCTGTATCCTTTTGCAACTAACCTTGCTTTATTCTTCACTATTATCCCACTCTCATCTAGCTTGTTCCTATAGATCCACTTAGTGCCAATTATATTGTGGCCTCTTGGTTTAGGAACAAGCTTCCAGACTTTGCATCTTCTGAATTGATTCAGCTCCTATTGCATAGCATCAATCCAGTGCTGGTCTTGGATAGCTTCTTCAAACTTCTTAGGTTCCATCTGGGACAAGAAACTTGAATGCAAAACTGTGCTTTGATTTCTGCTTCTAGTTTGCACTCCTTGTCTTGGATCACCAATTATCTGATCAGTTGGATGATCTCTCAGATATCTTATAGCTGGAGGAAGATTCCCTTCAGGTTGAGCATCTCCAGCTTCTTCATTCTGCTGAGCCTCCTGGTTTTCATCAGCTTCCATTATCTCTTGTACTCCCCCTGGACAGCAGCCTTCATTTTCCAATGCTCCATCTTCCTTTGAAGCTTCAGCAATGGAGAGCTTGTCCATCTTCTTGCTTATACCTGTTGAGTCATTTGATCTACAAGACAACTCACTATTGATTAATCTTGTTTCATCAAATACAACATGCACAGATTCTTCAACAACTTGAGTAGTTAAGTTAAAGACTCTATAGGCCTTACTATTTGTGTTGTACCCAACAAATATCCCATCCTGGGATTTGGCAGCAAACTTAGTCAAATATGACTTGCCATTGTTAAGTATATAGTACTTGCAACCAAAGATCCTGAAATAGGATAGATTTGGTTTTCTGCCTTTCACAATCTCATAGGGAGTCTTTCTGTGGCTTTTGGTGATAGAAGCCCTATTGATGACATGACAAGCAGTGTTAACTGCCTCAGCCCAAAAATATTCTGGGAGAGAGGTGTCACTCAATAGAGTTCTACCAGCTTCAATTAATGTTCTATTCTTTCTTTCAGCAATTCCATTTTGCTGAGGTGTTCTTGGTGAGGAGAACTCTTGGAAAATCCCAAAGTCTTTACACAAATTGTTATGCTTTCAGAATGAAACTCAGTACCATGATCACTTCTGATTTTGACCACTGTACTATTCAGTTCATTCTGAATTTGCTTTACAAAATTAAGTAGTACACTTGGGGTTTCAGATTTTTGTTTTAGAAAGAACACCCATGTAAATCTAGAATAGTCATCTACAACAACAAAAGTGTAGACCTTCCTACCTAGACTATGAACTGGCATAGGAACAAAAAGATTCATATGCAATAGGTATAAGCACCTCACAGAATCCTTGTTTTCAAGGCTTTGAAATGAGGATTTTGTCTGCTTGCCCTTTTGACAAGCTGAGCATACCCCTTCCTTTATACACTTAACTTGAGGCCCATTCCTCACTAGTTCTTTACTAATGAGTTGGCCAATTGTCTTGTAGTTTAGATGAGCCAATCTCTTGTGCCACTTAACACAATGGGAAGCATTGTCATCAGCTACAAGACAAATGGGGGAAGCCTTATTTTCACATTCAAAATTAAGGCAATATACATTTCTCTTCCTATACCCAGTCAAAATGATCTCTTGATCACTTGACCTTTTGATATGACATCCATCCTTACCAAATGAAATGTCATATCCTAGATCACTCAGCTGGCTTATGCTTATTAGATTATGTTTCAAACCTTTTACATAGGCCACTTGGGTGATAGTAATTAGGTTAGAAGAAATGTTACCAAACCCTTTGATGACTCCTTTTTCAGATCCACCAAAGATCACTTTATGTCCATCTTTGACAGATGAATACTCCTTCAGCAGCCCCTTTGTTCCAGTCATGTGCCTGGAACAACCACTATCCAAGTACCATATAGGGGCATGGTTACTTGGATTCACCTGCAATACAGAATTACTTACCCTTAGAACCCAAGTAAGTCTTGGGTCCTTGGTTCAGGTTAGCATTAATAAAGTTATCATAACCTCTTCTAACAGGTAGACTCTTATTCTTTATAACACTTGTGTTATACCAGCAGTCCAATGCAAAATGGCCCCTCTTGCCACAGCACCAACATTCAAACTTATTGTATCTAGATCTAGATACATCCTTGTCAGTAGAATTTCTGTTCATTGCTGGTGCTATTGCAACTTCACCTGCTGATTTCTTAAAACCATTGGGTTTATGACCATAGGTAGGCCTGCTTGCCTTAACACCCTTGTTCTTCAGAACATTTGTCTTAATATGACCTTGAATGTCTTCATGATCATATATGTTAGAAGGCACTTTCTCCTTACTAAACCTTATGGGGACTGAAAGGTTTAGTGGCTAAATAGGGACTTTGCCTTTCCTCTTGAATCTGCCAGCCCTGGAGTTACCTTTAAATCCTAATCCAGCCTTACCCTTCTGAGTGACAAATTCATCTATCAAGGGTAAGACAGATTTTGGCTTAGAGTAACTAGCCACTAAATCCCTTTCAATTCTAAGTCTGGCCTCCAGACTCTTTACTTGATCATTAGTATAATTAATTGTGCCCATCTGAATAATAGTTATATTCTTCAGCTTGGCAATTTCATTTAATTTTTGATCAAGGACTTTTTCTAACTCAGTTGTTGCTACCCTTAGTTCAGCAATTTCCTGAGCCTGTGTTTTAACCAGGTTCTTGCTTTTCTTAAGGGCCTGCAACAAGTCCCCATACTTGTCTATCAATTGATAGACATCTCCTTCAGATCCAGATGCATCTTCATCACTTGATGCAGATGTAGCTGATTCTTCACTTGTACTACAAACAGATGTACAGGAAGGACAATTTACCTCATTAGGACCAGACTGATTCTGGCATATGTCCTCTTCTGATCTTGTCATCAAACCCATGCATTGATGTTCATTGATGGAGTCTAGCAACTGCATAAACTCCTCTTCCTCAGATGCAGCATATAGTCCAATATATGCTTCAGCTTCAGATCCTGATTCTGAAGTTGACTGGTCTGACAGACTTTTATCTTTCTTTGCTACAAAGGATTTCTCCTTCTTGCCTTTCTGATAAGTCTTCTTCTTTTCTGAAGATTCCTTCCTTTTGTCAGGACATTCATCCACTACATGTCCAGGCCTATTGCAACAATAGCAGACAATCTTTGAAGTAGTGGCTTTGCTGGGCTTTGATCTGCTTTTCTCTTTCCTTGATGACCTTCTCTTCTGATAATAGTCATCAACTTGCTGTGATGTGGAAGGCCTAGACTTCCATTGCTTCTTTTTCAAGAACCTTTGGAATTGCCTTGTGAATGCAGCAAAGTCTGCATCTGAATCACAGCTTTCTGAACCCTTATTTGAATTTTCAGAACTATCTTCTTCAACTTCTTTAGGAGGAGATGGTGATTTCCTCCTACTCTTTCTAGTGGCTTCAGCATTAAATGCCACAGTCTTTTCTCTATGCTCTCCTCTTGAGTTTCTTTCCTCCTCCTTCCTTACCATAAGTTGCATTTCATAGGATAGCAACTTTCCAAATAGGGTTGGAGGAGATATCTCTGCCAATTTAGCCACTTCTCTTATGGCACAGATCTTTGTATCCCAGTCCTTTGATAAGGATCTTAAGAATTTGTCATTCAGTTCATAGGTACTGAAGACTCTTCCATAGGAGATTAGCTCATTCACAATTCTATAGAATTTCTTATAGCACTCAGTTATGCTATCAGATTTTCCTTGTCTAAAGCTTGCATACTCCTGATTTAGCATAGACTTTCTGTCCAGCCTTACTTCTTCAGATCCCTCCATGTAGAACATCAATGTGTCCCACATCTCCTTGGAGGTCTTGCAGTGAATCAGATTTTGAAATGTTGAATCATCTATGGCACTAACAATGATGTTCTGTGCCCTTTTGTCCATGGTTGCCAAGATGATTTCATCCTTGGTCATTTCTGAATAAGTCTTTGGTATTTGGATATTTGCATCAAGAACAGATATCTTCATTGGAATGAAGGGGCCTTCCTGAACTGTGATGTAAATCCTTGGGTCAGATGCCTCCATAAACAATCTGACTCTTTCTTTCCAGATCCCAAAGATTTCCTTCTTGCATATGGGTAATTTCATAGACCCCAGCTCCTTATGATTCTCTCCAGAACCCATCTTCTTGATTCTTGAATCTGCCTTTCAGATCTACCTCAGACTGTTAAGTCCTTTTTGAGGAACCTCCCTCTGATACCACTTGATAGTTTAACTTTCAAGGCAGCCTAAACACCTAGAGGGGGGGGGGTGAATAGGTTCTGCTTTTCTTATAAAAACTTCTAGGCAGAATTAAATTCAATAGCTAACACAATTGGCACAGCAATCACAGAAAATAAAACATCACAGATTGCACAATGTTTTATAGTGGTTCCCCAAGGTCTGGGTACATCCACTTTCCCCCTTCACCTATCTAGCAGTATGCTAGATTCGGCCAAACTTCCACTTATCTCAGATCAACAGATCCTACAACTCAGAACCCAACTGGTTCCTACAACTCAGGCACAACTGCCCTACCTCAGCCTTGCCCCAAGGCCTACAACTCAGAGAATATCCTTCTCCTACACTCAGGCAAACAACCCTACCACTCAGAGTTCAACACTCCTACACTCATCCTTTATAACATAGGCTTACAACTCAGATCTGTGTAAACAGATCCTACAGAAATATAGAAAAGATTATTAAACTGTCTTGCCAAAGTTGAGAGAGAAAGGCCAAGACAATTCTTGATCAGCTGATGCAATCAACTGTATCCGAGCCTTCTTCAATGCTTCTTGAAAATGAACTTAGCTGAGTTGATTCCAAACAGCTTCTTGAGAATCCACTGGTGGTTTCTTTCTTCTTCTTCTAATTCTGGCTTGATCTCTCTCTATCCAGCACTTTGAAAGATTCTTCTGAATTCTGATTAGAACTCTTCTTAGATCTATCCTTAGATAGTCTTCTTAGATCTCCCAGAGAAGATCTTCTTAAGTGACTAGCACTTTCTTGAAATGAATTGGATTGTGATCCTTCTCTTCCATTTTGATTCAAAGTTATTCAAAAGGACTATCTGTTGTAGTTCTTGTTCTCCTTCTGAATCTGTCTATTTATAGACATTCTTCATGGTAACCGGCTGATCCGGTTTCTAACCGTTTTCTGACAAGTCTGACAGCTTCAGTTAACCGGTGGTAACCCACAGCTGTCAAGTCTTCAAACAAGTCCTGTGCCTTAGTCTGGAACCACAAGTTGTTGAAACAGTCTGTCAGAAAGTGTCGAGACCATCTGTCTATCTGTGTCGACACAATTGACTTTGGTGTCGACACAGTCTTCAGTGATGTCGACTAAGTTGCCTTTGAGTCAACACAGCTTCTTCTGAAAATAACTTGGTCTTGACTCTTCAGTGTGTCGACACAAGTCCTGTGTGTCGACACAGTTGTTGTAGAATCATAACTTAGTAAGTGTCGACTTAGCCTTCAGGTGTCGACACATTCATTTCTTAAATCTGCTTTAATGTGTCGACTTAATCACAATGTGTCGACACATTCTGCTGGTGTCGACAAACTTGAGGTCGACTATTTTCTTCTGTGTCGACACATTCAGCTGATGTCGACAAACTTGAGATCGACTATACTCTTCTGTGTCGACACATTCTCCCAATGTTGAGGTCGACGCTTTTCTTCTGTGTCGACACAAATTCCCAGAGTTGTGTCGACTCTTTTCTTCTGTGTCGACATAAATTCCCAGTGATGTGTCGACTTACTTCTTCTGTGTCGACACTTTTTCCCAGTGTAGTTGTAGACTAACTGCTATGTGTCGACACTGCTTCCCAGTGTTGTGTCGACTATTTTCTTCTATGTGTCGACACTGCTTCCTCTGTGTCGACACTTGGACTTAGAATTTTCTGCATACTTTATCAATTCTTCACCTGCACATGTCAACTTAAAACAACATCAAATACACCTTGATGTATATCATTGAGCTAGGTTGGGCTTCTTCAAATCAGGTACACATTTTCCAATGTTCCCAACATAAGGCCTTTTGAAATTAGCCCTACCCTTCATGACTTGTCTTACTTCTTGCTTGGCCTCATCTAGTACGGACTCTAGCAAGTCATCATCTTCCTGCTTATGAATTGAAGCTATTTGCGGAGCTGGGGCCGACAATAGTAACAATTGATCTTGGCCACGATCCTGGCCCAGGAAAGGTTGTCGATGACGTTGAAATCTTCTTCACTTCCTTGAGTGGGATGGAAAATATTTCTGAGGAGACCTCGAAAGTTGCTTGTAAGAAGAAGGATATTTCTCTGCTACAAGCCTGGAGATGAAGCTGGGATTACTCTTTTCACCTCGAATGTATGATTTGGCTAAGCCAATCAACTCTTGATAGGTTCTTGGAGATCGTACATTACCTCAAACTTAAGTGGTCCTTCACGAAGACCATGAATTAGAGCCACCTGATACATTTCTTGATCGACGATCTCAATGTCCAAGATTTCTTTCTGAAAATGATCCAAAAAATGAGACCAAGACTCATTCTCTTGCAGCCTGATCTCAAAGAGGGCTTCTGGACCGCCCTTCCTCTTTGTAGAGGTAGAAAACCTGAGCAGAAACTCTATTCGCAAATCATCAAAGGAAGAGATGGACTGAGGATGTAGTCCATAGAACCAATCAATCACTTGTCCATCAAAGGTTGTTACAAAGAGTTTGCATTTGGTAGCATTTGAAAGGGTCTTGAGAGCTACAGCTGATTCAAATGCTTGAAGGTGCCTCATTGGATCAGTCTCTTTAGTATAAATTGACAATTGCGGCTCTCTGAAGTTAACTAGAGTTTGTTCATGCCGAACATTCTCTAAAAATGGTGACGTCTCTTCTTGCTCTCCTATAGCATAAGGAAAAAAGGGATCAAAAGCTGTAGCTGTAAAAGGAGCAGGAGGATAGAAAGGAAAAGCTGTTGTGGGAGGAGCAAAGGATGGAGCTGAAGAGAAGGGATGACTTCCCTGAATGTTTAGAAATCTTGCTGGACTTCCTCGAGCAGCTTCTCGGAAGAAGTTTTGACGAGCAACAAACTCATCATTTTGAGATCGCAAAGGGCTGCAAGCCCTTGTAGAAAGGTTGGTAGGTAAACATGAGGATAGACCGGCGGATAGTCCGATTGATAAGCTTGCGGAGTCTCCAATGCTAGTGCTAGATTGACAGGAGGAACTGGCGTTGCTGAAAATTATGCCTTTAATCGCTGCATGATAGCAGCTAGAGTATTGTTGACTGCCTAGAATTGCTGCACTATTTCCCATCGTCACTACTCCATGGCCTCCCAGAGAGGATCTTCACTAGTACTTGATGGAGCAAGGATCTCGGCTAGTTTATGAACTGACATGAGTAACCGTTGATTTTCACTATTTGTTCGAGATCTGAAGGTCGCGTGTTAACTGTTGATGCGCGAAAATGGAGGGGCCGCGGGCACCAACAGATAACGGGTGTTCGGTCTCACTAGGACGAGGTGGAGAGGTAGATGGGGGTGCGGTGAACGCTTCTGCACCCTCGAGAGTGGAGCACGCGCTTGATCAAGGTTTATGGGGATAATGGGAGCATGATGAGGAACTGTTGAGCAGACTATTGCTTTGACGGTTAGCTTTGATTGTTGATGTTCTTGCCGAGAGAGGAGAGGTGTTGAGAAGAAGAGGAGGCCACTGCCAGTGGCAATAGTAGACTTCGCCCGCCGTGGCTTAAAATCCACTCTTGCGACGGGCTTTCCTTTGATTATGAAACAGTATTACAGCTTGAGATTGCACCTTTACATGAAAAGCAAATAAAGGGTACAAAGGGGAAAGCTGGTGGCTAAATAAAGAAGTTTACAGAGGCTAAGCGGACTGAGAAGAGAGGTCGGCATATCGCGCGGTCGGCTGATCTCGCAGCTCGCTAAACAAGGCTAAGCGAACTGCGTGATCAGACCGAGAAGATAGGCGAGGTCGCGCGGACTGAGAGACTGAGTCCGCAGGTCTTGATGCCTTGGTTGTCCCACTCCACCGTGCCTGCTGAATGAGAGGTATGGGGGTGTATTTATAGGCCCGAGGAGGTAACGGTCTTGGTAACGTTACCCCCGTTAGAGCGGTAAGTTGTGTGAGTAGACATGGAGTTCGTCGAGTCGACGCCATGTTGTGCGGTTAGGGACTTTCCTGCTTGAGCTGATCTGCTATTGGCGGATTGGGACGAGTCCTCTTCTACTGTATTGGACGAGCCCTCCCTGAGCTATGAGAGCTGAGGAGTAGTCTACCCGCTGCTGGGAAGAAGCAGGTACCGGGAAACTGGAGGGCTAGCAAGAGACTACAGAATGAGTCCTCCTAGCCCTTTACGGACAGGATGAGGCAGGTCACCGGCTGCTGAGAAACCGGTGCTGGGGTTCTTCTAGCGGACCGCACGATGAGTCTGCCTAGCTTGCGGCGGACTGGAGGAGTCCGTCTCTACTACTAGTGGCTTGTCCCCCCTACTGGGAGACAAGGGATTGGCGACCTAGCGGACTGAGGAGGAAGGTCGCGCATGCTGGCTAAGTGGAGCAGGTAGCCACTGCTGACTTGCAGGCTGGAGGCAGGTCGTGCATGCTAGCGAGGTGGAGTAGGTAGCCATTGCTGACTAGCAGCCTGGAGGCAGGTCGTCATTCCTACTATGCGGCGAGCTGGAGGCTTATTGCCGCTGCTGATGATGGGCGGCCTGGAAGTAGGTCGCCATTGTTTGGCGACCTAGAGGAAGGTTGCCTACTTCTTTGCGGACTGGGATGTAGTGGAGAGTAGTCCGCAACTGTCAAAGGGTGGTCGCCTGGTGATAATATAGCCTTGCTAGCCGGGCAACGTATAGGAGCAGGCTAGAGAGCACACTGTGCATCCTGCTGAGCATGTGGTTACTGAGCGGTCTGGGAGGATTGCAATGCGAGTCCGCCGATTAGTTCGGTAGTTCGCATGTTGGAGAAGAATGGACCACTACACCATTAGCTGACCTAACTGCGTGTCCTGTAGGGGAGGACTGAGGAAGTAGTCTGCAGCCCTTGCCGAACAAGCAACTGTTGCGCGACCTGGGCAGTCAGGATGGGGAGACCGCACTAGCCGCGCGGCCTGAGCAGACGAAGAAGTCTATCTGTCCAACCTTACAAAAAAAGGGTACGGACAGGCCGCGACCTCCAGGAGAACCTCGAGCAGGCCGCGACTTGCAAGATAGCTACCTAGGGAGGGATCGCTGATTTCTGGGTTATCAATGTCCAACACTTGCTGAAACAGGATCAGCCTCTTTTTGAGAAGGAGCAAGCAGCTACTGTAGTGGATCAGAGATCTTCACTGCTGTTCAGTTAATGCTAAGGACAATGCACAGACTAAGGGGAGATTATTTATGACATAGTAATAATCCTCTCGGAGTCTGAGTAGGACTGCTGCTGCTGAGAAGACAGTGCTGCTGTTGGAGAAGAGGAACAGTCAGCTCAAGTGGAACTATGTTTGCAACGTGTTCAAGTGCTGCAGTGTTGTGTTGTATCAATGTATCAACACAAAAGGTATGACACCTAATCATATGGTTTGATCACTAGGCTAATTTCCTTAGTGGTATCAATATGGGACTTTGGCTAGGATCAAGAGATAAGCTCTCCCTTGATCCCATCACCTCCCTCAATAAACATACCTATTGAAGAAGCAAGAAAGGGGGAGATGTGTGGAAATACATAAGGGGGATATGTGGAAGAAACACTTGACATGATCAGGTCATATTGATCAGTGCTTCTAGTGGTACTCCATTTATCCCTTAAGTGGTATAAAGGAGAGTTCATATTACATGAGCAATTGTTCAAGTAATATCAGGATGCATTGACTTAACTTGTTGAGTCAATGCAGTTAAATGGAGTACATTGAATTGATATGCTAAAATTTATACAGAATAAGCTAGAAGCTGTAGCAGATATAACCTACAGCTACATGAAATTAATCTTCTTATTATGATAATGTTTCTTAGTATTGCTGGGTGTTCTGCCTTCTTCACATAGGGGGAGATTGTTGGGAATATTGCCCTCAATATTCCCTAGATTGGATTTGAAGAAGCATCACCATCAACACTAAGAGCATAGTTATATTTGATGTTATTTAAGCTCATCATGTGCAGGATGTTCCATGGAACAAGTTTGGACAGATTGTCTAGGAGTTTGTGATAGGTGGTCACAAGATAGAAAGGTGGACCCAAAGAAGCTTGCTGGAAAGGAAGGAATTTTCCTAAGTCCACAAGCATTGTGTGAAGCAAGCTCACTCAATGCCAGATGTCAAGGAGCAGCTGAGAAAGGTTGAAAAGCAGCCAAGTCCATATGCGTTGAGTGGAGCAAGCTCACTCAACGCCAGAGGTAAGAAGAAATAGCAAGAATGCTGCTAAGCCCACAAGCATTGAGTGAAGTCTACTCACTCAACGCCATACAGCAAAAAGCTTTGAGACAGGCTAAGATGGTCAAAGCCTAAGAAGAAACAGGCAGAAATGTGGCTAATTCTACAGGCGTTGAGTGAAGTCTACTCACTCAATGCCATACAGTATAAATCGTTGAGTATATCTCAGACAGCCAACGCCACAGAAATTTTTTGTAGATATTTGAATAAGTCCACGGGCATTATGTGAAGCTTACTCACTCAATGCCATGTGATAAAAAGTGCTGACTGAACCTTGGTTAATCAGAGAATGTGTTTGCAACACAGAATTTTGTCTGAGGACAAAATCATTGAGTGAAGGCTATTCACTCAACGCCTAATCAACTGAGAAACTCTCTAAGGACAGATGCGTTGAGTGAAGTCTACTCACTCAATGCCATGATTGACAGATGCTGAAAGCATTGAGTGAAGAAGCAACACTCAATGCTTCCCAAGCAGGAAAATCAGCCAAGTCCAAATGCGTTGAGTGAAGTTTATCACTCAACGCCAAGTGAATAAAATCAAACCTAAGTGATATGGCGTTGAGTGAAGCTTACTCACTCAATGCCAAGTGACAGAACTCTAGTTAAGTAGTTTTGGCATTGAGTGAAGCTCAATCACTCAATTCCTAAAGACAGAAAGATTTTTCTAACTGTTTTGGCGTTGAGTGAAGCTTACTCACTCAATGCCTAATGAATGAAATATTTTTTAAGTGTTTTGGCATTGAGTGAAGGTTTCTCACTCAACGCCTAATGGCAGAGAACTTTTTCTATTTTTTTGGAATTGATTGAAGGTTGCTCACTCAACGCCTAGTGACAGAATTATGTCTAAGTGTTTTGGCATTGAGTGATGCTTACTCACTCAACGCCTATACTACTGATGCTTGATTTTGGCTAAGTCCACAGATGGTAAAGTCAGCAAAGTCAACAAGTCAACAAAATTCAAATTTGTTGTGGGAAAGCTAAAGTACGTGACAAATGTAGTTATGTGCCTTCAGTATTGTAATTAATGCAAAAGCAAAGTTACAGCTGTCAATTTTAGTGGGCCCACGGGTCAAAAGAGCTGTTGATTGGCTAATAATAAAAGTCGAAGATTGAAGAAGAGAAAATAGCTTTTGGAAAAGACAGTTTTCTCTCATCTTCTTCCTCGCCATTGTTGTAGAGGCTAAAGAACTATGTTCAAATCAGCGGGTCTAAAAGCTCAACTAAAGTTAGTTGTTGTCTTCATCATCGACATCAGCAAGTTCAGAGTTAATCCCTGAGAAGAAGGAAGCAGCAAGGGTCTAACCCTAGCTGCAGGATCTGAGATCCAAAGTAAGCTAGTTTGTGCAATTTACACCTGCACCAACAAGTTCAGAAAGCTTACTTTATGAAGGAGAAGAAGAAGCAGAAGTTGTGTAAAGAACAACCATAATAGATAAATCATTTGTCCTCACGAGCAAGTATAGAGAAGGTACTTGAGAAAGAAAAAGAGGCAGAGCCATCTGGTTTCTGCAGTCAAGAAGATAGAGCTGAGTTTATCTCAGCTCAGGTTGCAGCAAAGGGAGAAACCCTAGCTGCAGTTACTTCACAGTTCAAGTAAGTCTAATCCTGAAGATATAATCTTGGGGGCTGTGAATAAGGAGATAGGGCTGAGCTTCTGGTTCAGTTCAGAAAGGTGCAGAGCAACAGATCTGCAAGTTACTTCCAGCACAAGCCAAAGCAAGATCTGCATCCATGTTGTAGAGAAGAAGTTAGGGTTGGGATTCTCTCAGCTCAGGTAGCAGCAAGAAAAGCTACAGTTACTCCTCAGTTCTAGCAGAAAAATATCTTGAGCTAAGAAGATGAGGATAGAGTTGAGTATTTCTTAGTTCAGGTAGAAGTAGGCTCTAGTATTATTACCCTAGATTCAAAGTAGGGCTAAGTTTATCTCAGTCCAGGAAGATTGGCACAGAGAAATATCTCTTGTGTCAAGACCAACTCCCCAACCCACTTCCACCTTATAGGATCATTCTAGATCTTAGTGGTAGGAGCAAATTTTCTCTAAGGTAGGATCCAAGTTTGGATCTGAGTTGTAGGGAAGATTTGCCTGAGGTATGATTCTGTTGAGAATCTGAGAGTAGTGCTTTGGCCTTAACTGAAGGATTCAAGTGTGAATCTGAGAGTAGGGTCAAGCTTGGATCTGTGGTAGGTGATTTGTTGATCACTGAGCTATATTGCTTCTGAGCCTAAGGTAGGAGAGTCATTCTCTCTGAGTGGTAGGGCACTTGTGCTTGAGTTGTAGGATCCTTTGGATCTGAGGTAGGGCCTTTGTGCTGAGTTGTAGGAGAGTCATTCTCTCCAAGGTAGGATCCCTTGCGGATCTGAGGTAGGGTTGTCCTCCCAGCCTGAGTTGTAGGGCATTTGGGCCTGAGGTAGGTGATCTTTAAATCACTGAGTTGTAGGGCCTGTGCCTAAGTTGTAGGTCTTAGAGGAGACCGAGTGGTCCTGTGGGATCGTGGTGTAATCTCTTAGGAGCCGAGATTGGAGAAGTGCCTTGTCTAACTATAAGTTAGAAAGGTGGGAGGGAAAGTGGACGTACTTAGAATCTAGGGAGCCACTATATATCTTGTGTGTTCTTTTTTGTGTTGTTTCTTTGATAACAGGTTGTGTGTGTCTTGAAAGTGGATAACTACTCACTCACATAGCACTTAAAGAAAGAAAATTAAAGATAGACACAAGAGACTAAGAAACCTATTAACCCCCCCCCCCCCCTCTAGGTGATTTAGCTATCCTTGAAGCTAAAGACTTTCACTTCTTCAAACCTTTTAGGTTCTACCAGGGAGAGGAAGCTCAGAAACATGGCTTCATTATCAACTCTACTTCTTATTATGACCCCTTAGTTGGCATCACTAATATTCAAGTTGGTGGGGTGATCCTTTAGATGCCTGGTTGCTACAGGCAATCTGTCTGCATTTTGTTGTCTTCCTATACTAGCTTCTGTTAGTTGAATTACTTCTGCAGCATCTAGATCTTTGTTGAAACTAGAAATCGGTCTCTTGTGGAATTCAGGGTCCCAAAAGGGGTGTGGCTTCACACTTACTTCTCTAAAGCTAGCACGCTAGACCAAAGACCTAGAAATCTAGGAGCAGAACCGAGACCATAGCTATGAGATCCCACAACACATCTTCCTCTCCCAAGCTAATGCTGAGCTTGGGCACTTTGGAGAACACTCTTGGCTCGCTAAGAAAAGCCTGAGAAAGAAGGAAACAAGAGGATCTATCAATCAGTCTCTCCAAGGTGCCCCCTCAATTCTATTTATAGATTTCTAACTCGGTCTAGTAACAACATAACTCCACTCTCCAGAAGAACTAATTGCAGCCCAATTGGGTCAGCCAACAACGTAACTCTACTGTTCTGAAAGGCTACCGGCAGACGCTCAAGGGCATCCAGGTAATTCTGCCTCTGAACCCCACTGGGCGAGTGGTCCATGAAGGCACCACTCTCCTAAAGGGGCAAATGCTTGGTGAGTCAGGCACTCGCCTCCATAGTCTCTCCAAGGGGCAAATGCTTGGTGAGTCAGGCACCACTCTCCTAAAGGGGCAAAAACCTTTTTACCTAACCCTACAGTTCTTCCGCTTACCTGGGCAAAATCCCCTCTGCCTAACTTAGCGAAAGGCCTTCACACTCTTTGGGCTAGTGTGGGTCTGCCTACCCCACTGGCCTACTTTGACCACTTGAACCTAAGGGTCTCTGGCTTCGTCGCGAGGTCCCACTCAATGAATACGGGGTTGTACACAATCTTCTCTCTTTTCGAGCTAGTCCTACGCTCGAAAAGTAGAGTCTAACCCCTTGTATTTGATGAGTGATTGCTGACCTGGAAGAGAATCTTTTGTGGGCCCCTCCACGGCTCTATATATATCCCATGGCTTAACCCTAAAATGGTATCTTTGCTCGTCAACTATCCATCCCTTGAGTTCTCACCGCTCCTACAATGTTTGCTAAATAGACCGCGAAGCCACTCTCGCAAGAGCTTCTGGACCGTCTCACTGCTCCACAGGAAAAAGCCAGCTCCATGTCCTCTAGATATGCCACATGGCTCTAGTCTAAGAGGCCCACGGATTCGCCCTACCGGCCAAAAAGGGGAAAGATGATTCGGCGGAACCTTACGGTGAATGGGTTTGCTTCTCCGACCCCTACCCCTAACCCAGAGAACCTTACCCTTCCAACAAAGGTATTCTACTTACCACTGCCTTGGCGAAGACCCCAAAAATGGGCATGTTAAACTAAGCTATAGGTCTGTTCGCAAGAGCAACTAATAGAGAGCGATGCTGGAATCCACCTGACGAATGCTGAGACATCCCGGTCACCCCGATGGGAATGAACAGTTGGTCCCGAAGACTACCCCCCCCCCCCCCACCCAAGTTTGCCCAGATTGAACCTGTAATCATTCCCGGTAGCAAACTCGTCACCCTCTTACATTTCTTAACTCATATCCTTCTGCTTACACGATTTCTCGTAGCTCCTCCCTTCGGGACTACATGCTTGGTTAGTCCAGCGTCCAATACTCCAGCTACCAAGAACCCAAACAAACCAGCGCCAGGTTCTCGGCCCTCAACCGAGAAAGAACCTAAAACCTCGCAACCAGCCGAGATCTGCCCATCGCGGCAAATGCTGATCCATCCTGCATAGAGAAAATCGGCCCATTCGCTCTTTGTGAAACCCTTCTAGGAGAAACCTGGTCCTTCCCGCCAGCCAACAGGGGAAAGCGTTGTCCCTACACAAGATAAATGACTTAATCCTCACCTTCTCGCTCGAACCTGATCCTGACAACAGATGAAACTTCCTGCCAGGTTATCGGGACACTTTAGCGACAACCCCTGATGCTGACAAGGTGGAGCTCTCGCCCCCACATCTCCCAACGTGCTTGCAAACTTCCTCGGTAATCCCGAAGATGCCAAGAAACTCAAAGAGCGAATGGTGGAGGTCTTGGAGAAGCTGATCTGGATGCAACAGGAAGATTCCCATCAGGTGAATGTGTACCAGGCAATAACTGAATGTTGGGTAAGCATCCTCGAGAGGGACTACTCGCATCTCATCGGGGATATGGAGTGAAAGGGAGGTGGGTGCGAGGAGACCTCTCCCGGAATACACATTGCGCGAGCCCGGGAACAGATGCGCTTGGTCAACTAAGAGTTAATGGTTATGACCCCTAAGTACCCCCGAGGTCAGTGAGGTAAGGCCGGGGTCATTGGCAATGGGTTCAATACTGAGTCTGTCGACTCCCTCCTCCTCGCATACCAGCCTCCCGCTTGCATTTATTCAGAATGTACCTTTTCCTCTTCGTATTGTAATAAATTAACACAAAGCTTGCTCTCGCCTGGCGAGTGGCTTTTCGTATTTTAAGCAACGTTTCGCCTTGCACAATGTTTGATTCCCTTGCCAAATTTCTTAGATATGTGTTGTATATTTTTCTTTGTACCCGTATTGCTATGCTATATATTTTATCCAGGAGCTTTCCTGGAGGCTCTCTCCATTCACTGGTAAGAGGAAAGGCGGCGGGGACAGACGGATTATGGGGCACCAAAATATTAAAATACTATCCGCACCCCTGCCTCCCAGGAAACCTCATAAGTGCTAAATTTTTCTATAAATAGGCCCCCTTAACAACCACAATTACTATCACTTTGATCTCGAGTCTTTTTCCTGCTTTCTTACTCACTCACGAATTTCAAAGTTACATGGCTGCACAAACCTAATTTCCCCCCTCACGCTCGCAATATGTTGGGAGACACTATCGGCAGGACCCGGTGTGCGCAAGGCTTCATCGACTATGATTTTACCCCTTGTAAGCTGACCGAGGAGGAATACCTTTCCATAGTTGCCAACTACGTGCTACCGGGGTTTGTCGCACGGTATCTCGATGGCTATGATAAAATAAATTTCCTGCCGGAAGTGGAGCTCTCCATTCCACCAGAACACTTCGAGGTAGGATTCTTCCTCCCCCTCTGGTCGGAGGTGCGCCAGACCCTCCGGTACTTCGGAGTGGTTCCCGCCCAACTTAACCTTAATTATGTAACTCTCTTGGTAGCATTCGTCTGCTATATACGTGCGGAGAGGATCGAGTTAAACCTTTCGGCCTTCAGGAAGCTATTCAATTTCACAGCAAAGAGCGGAATCGTTTTCTTCTCGGGTTAGATGATCAAGTTAAGCAGTCTCGCCAACAAGAACCATCCCTAGCCCCAGAAGTTCATCTTCGTCTCGAGCAACCTCTGCAATGTGCCCCTCTCGCCCATCCAATATGACGAGGAGACTTATAAGCCTCCGACAATTGGGGGGCAAGAGACTGCCCTTCTTGCCTTCTTCAGCACGAAGAATTTTGACGTCAAGTACCTACGGCGGGACCTTGACTCCCTTCTACCTATTCCCATCGAAGAAGGTACCATTCCACCCTCCTTAGATTGCTTCTTTAGATTTGGTAAAGCTTACCCTCATGATCTGCACAGGTGATCGAGAAGTGCCTCTTCACCAGCCCTACGAGGAAACCAGGACTCTCATCCCCGGTCTGCCTCTCACCCAATCTACAGCCTTGGCTTTTAGAGAGGAGCCAAGCACTTCGTCTCAGCCGAGTGCCCCGAAGTGGAAGCCATACAGCCCTCCCCCAACATATTCAAAGAAGGCAAAAATATTGGCACTTTCCAAGGGAAAGATGTTGTTGAGGTCCCCGCCAAGACCCCGTCCATGGTGGATACCACGGGCGCTGTCGCCAACGTTGTCACTAAGATTGCTACTACAATAGATAAGGCTCTTGCGGGAACAATGCCTAGAGGGCACCGAAATTTTGGCCTTGGCGAGAAATATATGGATGAGGCAGGCCAGCCTCTACTTTAGTGGGACCTCGAGGTCAACCAGGCCTCCATCTCGACGCTCCTCCCAACATGGATGGAGTAGGATACCACCAGCGGTGATGCCTTCACATTTGCTTTAAGGCAATACAGCCAGGAGGATGGCAGTATCTTCGACAAGGAGTCGGCCTGGAAACTCGAGCACGAGGCAGCACGGGCCCAGCTATGCGCCCTCAAGCTTATGTATATATCATTATGTCATAGCCTCAACCTCGAGCGGAATCTAGGTAAGGTTCAAAAGTCATGGGATCTCTCTTCGGCAGATGTAACTTCCCTGAAGCGCCAACTAGAGGCCTCTATGGCACTCCTCGCTAGTCTCCCAACGCAAGGGGTAGGTGTAAATTAAGTAATCTTCTACACTATGGCTTCATTTCAAGCTAACTCTTTTCAATGCCTTTTCCATAGGATTCCACTAACGTCGAGCTATTGTGCATGCAGGGGGCTGGCCTTGAGGATGAGGTCGCAGGCTTGAAGGCTGAGAGCAAATGCCTGGAAAAAACTCTCATTCCGCCACCCCCGAGCGAGAAGTCTAAGCGGCATCAATACACTAACTATGAAATTGAGGTGATGATGCAGGACAATGCCCAAGGGGCGGCCAAGCACGTTATCGAAGTGTTGTGAGATGCCCAATTGCTGAACGAAGTAGGTGAGAAGCTCACGGCGTATAGCATCCTCCCATGGTTGTCCACCCCTATCGACACGCCTGAGGGCGGGGATGACCTCCAGTGCGAGGGTGAAGCTGACTTACTTTTGAGCGAAGGATCCTTCAACGAGGAGCACGACGAATCCTCCTAAAGACTTTCAGCCTCTTACTGTTAACTTGTATTTTGCTTTTGTTTTTGGGAATTCATGTAACAAGCGAGACCCCTGATATATATATAAAAAGTATTCTCTTCTTCTTTTTTTCTTTTTTGGATGTAAACTATGAGCTTTTGTTTCTTCTAAAAGGACTACTGCCCTTAATTTCTTATTTCTCTCTATTTGCTACTCGCAAATGCTCCCGCACATTTGCACGTACATTAGGCTCTTAGGTTGTGATAGTAATGCCTCCGCGGTTCACACTCATGAACCAAGTCTGGTGGGAGACGGCATTGCCCCTTTACCCAGCGAGGCTGGCCCGTGGAGTAGGTCTGTCGAGTATACCTTGCCGAGTGGGCCTACTGAGAGGATCCCGTCGAGTGGATACTTTGCACAGTACATCGGGATCCCGCCTGCCACACTTTGAATAAATGTTATCATTCTTGGGACATTTGCCTTCAGAGCACTCCACAACATCCGCCGATGGCTAATCAGACTTGTTAACTAGTTGAGATCCTGACAGCGGGAGCTGCTCGGGACTTAGTTCAAAAACATCTCACAACGTCCACCGAGGGCCAACTAGACCTGCTAGCTAGGTGAGAGCCTGACAGCGGGAGAAGCTCAGGACTTAGTTTCAAAACATTTCACAACATCCACCGAGGGCCAATCAGACCTGCCATCTAGGTTAGAGCCTGACAACGGGATCAGTTTGGGACTTAATTCTAAAACGTTCCACAACGTACGCCGAGGGCCAACCAAACCTACCAACAAGGTGAGATCCTGACAGCGGGAGCAGCTCGTAACTTAATTCCAAAATGTTCCATAATGTCCATAGAGCTCCAACCAGACCTGCCAGCTAGGTGAGAGCCTGACAATGAGAGCAGCTCAAGACTTAGTTCCAAAACGTTCCACAACGTCCACCGAGTGCAAACCAGACCTACCAGCTATGTGAGAGCCTGACAACGGGATCATCTCAGAACTTAATTCCAAACCATTCTACAACTTCCACCGAGGGCAAACTAGACCTGCCAACTAAGTGAGAGCCTGATATCGGGAGCAGTACGGTACTTAGTTCCAAAACGTTCCACAACGTCCACCGAGGGCCAACCAGACATGCCAGCTAGGTGAGAGCATGACAGTGGGAGTAGCTCGGGACTTAATTCCAAACCATTCCAAAACGTCCAATGAGGGCCAACCATGCCTGCCAGCTAAGTGAGAGCCTGACAGCAGGAGCAGCTCTGGACTTAATTCCAAAATGTTCCACAATGTCCACTGAGGGCCAACCAAACCTGCCTGTTAGGTGGGAGCCTAACAGCTGGAGTAGCTCAGGACTAAATTCCAAAACTTTCCATAACATCCACCGAGGGCCAACCATACCTGTCAGCTAGGTGAGAGCCTGACAGCGGGAGCAGCTTGGAACTTAGTTCCAAAATGTTCCACAACATCCACAGAGGGCCAACCAGACCTGCCATCTAGGTGAGAGTCTGACAGCAGTAACAGCTCGGGGCTTAGTTCCAAAACAATCCACAACATCCGCTGAGGGCCACCAAGACCTTCCAGCTATGTGAGAGCCTGAAAGCGGTAGCAGCTCGGGACTTAGTCCAAAACATTCCACAATGTCCTCTGAGGTCCAACCTGACCTGCCAGCTATGTGAGAGCCTGATAGTGGAAGCAGCTCGGGACTTAATTCCTAAACATTCCACAATATCCACCGAGGGCCAACCAGACATACCAGCTAGGTGAGAGCCTGGCAGCGGAAGCACCTCGGTACTTAATTCCAAAATATTCTATAACATCCACCGAGCACCAACCAAACCTGCCAACTAGGTAAAAGCCTGATAGCGGGAGCAGCTCGGGACTTAATTCCAAACCATTCCACAACTTACACCGAGGGCCAACCAAACCTGCCCGCTAAGTGAGAGCCTGACAACAGGAGCAGCTCGGGAATTAATTTCTAGATACCTTCATACCACGGGAGGGGGATATGCTAGGAAGGAGAAAAGTTAGATAAATAAATACGCCTTTTCATTCATACTCAGGGATAGAATTGTTTTAAATCATCACCATTCCATGTGTCACTGATGTAACATCCCATTTCCGGCTAGACCCCTAGGAGTCAGATTGGTCGTGACGGAACTCTAGGAAGCCCAAAATTGGAAATAAAGCGACCAATATTGCGGGCCACGGGTTGGCCACGCCCGTGACCGGCCCGTCACGCCCGTGACCTGGGCGTGTTTACTTCGACGATCGTCGATCTCCACGAGACGATCGTCGAACGCGCTGTCTGGGCATGTCACGCCCGTGACCAAGATGTCACGCCCGTGACTATGGGCGTGACCCCATCGATGATCGTCGATCGCCGTGAGACGATCGTCGACTTTGCGGCCCGAGCATGTCACGCCCGTGACATGAGTGTCACGCCCGTGACCTAGGGCGTGACCAGCCTTCGACGATCGTCGACCTCAATTCGACGATCGTCGAGCTCGAAACTTGCCGTTCGGGCATGTCACACCCGTGACCTGGAGGTCACGCCCGTGACCTAGGGCGTGACCAGCCTTCGACGATCGTCGATCTCAATTCGACGATCGTCGACCAGAAATCTGCCGTTCGGGCCTGTCACGCCCGTGACACAGGTGTCATGCCCGTGACCACCGATCGACGATCGTCGATCTCAGTTCGACGATCGTCGAACCCAGATGACTACCCGGGCCTGTCACGCCCGTGACCTATGTGTCACGCCCGTGACATTGGCTGAAACGACGGTTCAGGCCCGAAATAATTCTAACGCGCGTGGAAATAAATGTTGGCTTGGGAAGTTACGCCAGGAGTAATTTCAGGCCGTTTTCCTTCTGTAAATATATAATAAATAAGGAAAGGGTGGTCCAATAGAAAATTGCCAGCTGGACATACCTGTTCAGTTTCCGCCGTTTCTTATCCCTGCATCATAACCGAAGCATTAAGGGGAGGAAACTTCATGGCTATAATGGCTTAAACCATTCACCTTCCCACTTTTCTGACTTATAAAAGCCAACCTGGAACCAGAGGAGAAGGTTACACGCTCAAGCAAACGGAGCAGATCCTTGTTCTTGCTGTAAGAGGAGTTCAGCAACGCTACCACAGCGCCATGGCACCCCGACGCTCTTCTCGCCTTCAAACCGCGAACAAGGTCCTCCTCTGCTCCTTCTTTTCATGGGTAGATCTTAGGATTCTTAGAAATTAGGTTCGCGCTCAACGGAGCTGGACCCGTCTCTCGTTTTCATGGGAAAACCATGAAAATGGTATTTTTGAGTTCGCCGGAAACCGCCACCTCCGGCGGCCAAACCACCGCCGACCGCTAGCCATCGCCTCAACGGAGGTGGTGGTGGTGGTGGCTAGCCAGGGAAGTGACCGGACGGCCGGCAACGGATCACGGAAAAGTTACAGGAAAAATGGCTTCCTGGTTCTAGTTTCGGGTTCTGTAGAAGATGAACAGTAAATCGTTTTATACTTATAAATTATGTAAATAATTTTATGAGGAGAAATATACTCGGTTTAGTATATTTTAAGGCTGCAAAATGAGGCACTTAGAGGCCGAATTAGGAAAAACGACCAGGCACAAAAGTTGTAGCCCTCGGGGTCTACTTTAATTTAAAATTGATTTTATTCAATTTGGGTGAGTGGTTTGAACACAGCACTCATTTTGGTGGGATCAAGACCTAGGTTAACCAGAAATTAAAATGGTTGCCCACGGTTCATAACATGTCCAAATGACTTGAAATTTGGACTGGAGGTCTATAATATGTATATCGAGAGGCTGTCCAAAAATGAGAATTTTTGGAGAACTTTTGCCTAAAGTTTTTGTAAAAATTTAATAAACAATATAAAATTAATTAGGAGATGAAATTAAGCCCAAACTCCCCCAAATTTTGGGTGGTGGTCCCTGGCATCAATATTAAGATCTGTACAAAATTTCAACTCGATTGGTCGAGTTTTGAATAGGGAATTATCAAGTCCTAGATAGGTCTTGGTGAGGGGTACTTTGGGGAAAAGTACAATTGGAGATGGAGTGGACAAATCTCCTCAAAAGAGGCTGAAGTTGTTGGCCACTGATTTGTTGAGTCTATGTCTACCCTCTTGGGTAACATGGTGTGCCTTAGGGTAGATTTTACCCTAAGAGATTGGCTCAACTCCAACGGGTGGGAGTTTGAGGTTTGTGAAGGACATAGGAGCAAAAGCTCTTGTATGCCCTTGAAATTTGGAGGAGAGGGGGAGGATATGATGAAAACCCTCTGGTTGAAATAGTGAAGGAATTGGAGGTAGTTAGGTACCTCAAAAGTTGAGATTTTGGAATAGGATAAACATGTAATTTAATTATTTTAAGCACTAAATCTAATCCAAAAATTATGAAACTCGGGAGGAGGGAGTTTTAGGATGTATTAGGCTTATGGTAATTTTTCTGGAATTTTATGATTAATATATATTATACTTCATGTGTTAAAGAATTATTAGCCCAATTTGTTATTTCAATTATTTGGAGGCTTTACATTAATTATAATCTGTTAAAATTCTGGATTTAGATCTTGACTGGTAGAACATTGATCCCTGAATTTTTATAGAATTTTATGTTGAGTAAATCTAGTACTTTATTCACAAATGATAGAAAGGGCTTTTATGTTTAAAAAATTATTATGGATAGAACACTTGCTGGAAAATTATGAAACTTAGCCAGTGCAAATTTTAGGCCTTAATCTTCATGTCATAAATTATTTAGAATTTTTGGAAGAATATTTTCTGTACTTGATTCATAAACTATAGAAATTAGAGATTATTTTCAAATAGTTTTTCAGGTCATGTTGATGTTAGAAAATTATGATACTTAGGATTTAGCCTTCTGAGATAGCCTACTAATTATCATAAATTTGCTGGACATCTTGCATGAATAATTAGGATAGTTCATGTTCAAACCGGTGGCCCTTGAGATTTCGAGGAATTTATTTAAATGCCAAATAAATTAGGAAAATTTCCATTTTTCTGGACTTAGGTCATTTATGTCATGGTAAGTCTCCAGTAAATAATTTAGGGCATTTGGATGAGTAATGGATCATTTCATAACCGGTTCGACATGTAGCCTAGGTAGGTCTGCATTTAGTAAATTGTGAAATGCAATAGGACATGATCTGAGGAAGATATTAAGAGTAGTGAGTAGAGGTGATAGCTAGAGTTAAGAGGTGCTCGGGTTTGGCGAAAGATCGCTTTTCCCGAAGAGTGGAAGGTTTAAAAATCACCCTAGGATAGTCTATCGTAATATGAGAAGGAAATCGGATTAAGGGTAGACAACCAATAATAATAAGTGCCTTGCGAAAGGGAACTTCGGGCCGTAATGCACCGTCTTGGTTCCTAGTGCCCCTTGAGAGCCCTTCACGGGGTATACCGGGGGCAGTCCTGGGCTAACGTAAACTGTAATAATAAACCGACAAGAGTAACTTAGTAACTAGGGTTGCACTCTTCACAAACACTGTTGGCACAGGAAGAAGGATGAGAGCTTCGGCTCGGTTGGTTTGGAGACGGACGGATGGTCCGGGGAGCTTCGGCTCGGTCGGTTGGAGACGGACGTTTGGTCCGGGGAGCTTCGGCTCGGTTCTGTTTGTCTGCGATTAAACTTGCATGTGCATAAGATAGGAAAGTTAAGGTGGTGGGTCTTTCGATATCGGGGAGTTCGATTGCACCGACACCGATATCGTTGACTCGGCGAGGTGGTTAGCACTTCGCCAACAGAAGTCCGGTGCGCCAGCCGGCAAGAGTACGCAGGCGTCCGCTTAGTGCACCAAGCGTTGAGGCGTACGATAGGTCAGACCAGTGGTGCTTTTACTGGTTTTGAGGTGGGCGAGGCCCAACCCACCGCTTCCGTCTGCCACTACGGAGGTATCCTGGGAGGTAACGGCTCCGAAAGGGGGAACTAAAGGTCTGTGTGCACAGAGTCGGGTGTGTGAGTTGCACTTGCATGTTTCATCATACCCACTAGCATGTCATAGCATAATCGATTCATTAAACCTTGACACCTAAAGTATAAGTGGTATGGGACGCTTATACATTAGGACCTGCAAAACGACCCCTTGGTATATAAGCTTGTGTGGGCAAGTTTATAAATCAAAGGTTAACTTCAATATATAACAACCATTGCTGTTTGATAACCGACACCCCAACGTATAAGTGGTATGGGACACTCTATACGATGGGAGCCTTGCAAAAGATCCCTTTTGCTTATGTGTACTCGCATAAGTGAAGGTTTAAATTCATTTAATTGCTCTTCTTACTGCTAGACCTATTATAACAATTATTAACTGCTCACCTAACACAACTTGCTAGAATTAGTTCCCGCTGCCATCTGTTTTCATGTTTAATCTCCACCTTCATGTCCTTCCCTTTCTTCCTCCCCGCTCGGTACCTAGGAGCCATGGGGGAAGGGGTAGGGGATGATAGGGCTTAGTCTTTATGACTAACGGTTTTCGAACCGCATCATTTAGGGGATCATGGAGCCCAGCATGGAGGAGCAGCCCCAGAGATCGGTGCGCCTAGAGATGGGGCAGTCTAGCTCCGGAGTTCACACAGCCGGGACCGTGAGTCTCGACCTTGAGTAGTTTACTGTTTCGCTTCCGCATGAGAGACTTGTAGTGAGGACATTTTGTACCGGGCATAAGCCTGTATTTATAGTACTCTGATGTTTCTGTGGACACTCCCTTCGTGGAGTTTTATTATATAAATGTGATTTTTATTATTGTGGACTGCATTGCTCTTACTTCAATAATTGTGCTACTTTCTGTGATCGAAATTGGCCGGCAGAATCGGCGCCTTGTGGTGATGACCCTTCGGGACGTGAAGGAGTCACCGCAAAGCGGCAGTTCTGGGCCTAAGACCCCGGGTTTGAAAAAAAAAAGAAGGGGGTCTTACAAGTGGTATCAGAGCAAACATCGATCAGAAGGAAGTCGCAGTCCACAAACCCTAGGTCACCCCCGCTCGAGTTTAGTTTGGGGACAAACTAAGCAGCGGAAGCAGTGGTGTGCCCATATGGGGATCACATATAATTTGTCCACCTTTAGGTAATATTTGAACGTTTTTCTCAGCATGTGTTTTCGTTGCGCAGCCTCCAGCACAGCCTACGCCACAGGGCGGAGTTCAGCAGACTCAGGGAGTTGCACCACCTCCACCAGTCCCCACCCCTTTCCTGCAGTCAGACATGGGATAGACCCTGACTGCCATTCTGGAGGCCTTCAGGGCCCAGCAGGTTCCGGTCCCGCAGCCCAATCTGGGGGCCAACTGGCTCAGCATCTTCCGGGGTCTTTCTCCCCGGTCCTATCTGGGGACAGAGTCGGCTGTTCGGACGGAGGAATGGCTAGATATCATGTACGAGATGCTGACCGGGATTCGGTGTCCATGGGAGGAGAAGGTGGCTCTGGTTGTCTCCTGCCTGGAGTCCCATGCAAAGAGGTGGTGGAAGACGCTGTTGGACACGACATTTGCTGATAGGGAGGTTGCGGAGATCACTTGGGAGGAGTTCAGGGCCGCACTACTGGAGCATTTCGTTCCGCAGTCGGCTAGGGATGATTTGGAGGAGCGGTTCTTACAGCTGAAGCAGGGTACTCGGACCGTGGTGGAGTACCATCGAGAGTTTGACCACCTGGCTCGATACGCAGATTCCTACCAGCTGGACGAGGCAGGGTATATCAGGAGGTTCTACAAGGGCCTACGTGAGGACTTGAGGGAGGCCCTCTTGTTTGTATCTGACGGGCCCATCTCCCGGATTTTGGAGATGGCCAAAAGGATTGAGGCAGATTGGCACACCACTCGGGGCCGGAAACGGCCAGCAGAGGATCAGGGACGAAGAGGAAGGAATGACCAGCGGCGGGGTGCTGTACCAGAGGGGAGGAGGACGGAGGACCAGCCTCGTCAGGATGTGAGGCCGGAGCCGAGGGAACAGGTGGTATTGGCCCCTCCACCCCTTCGGATGCAGGAGATGCCGAGACCCGGGGGAATGGCGTATCCCCCAGAGTGCTACTTTTGTCATCAGATTGGGCACATTCGGAGGAACTGCCCCATGAGGGGGGCACCACCTCCAGCACATCAGGGCGGCCCACCAGCTCAGCATTACGGAGGCCGAGGACGCGGCCGCGGTCGAGGATACCAGGGGGAAGATCGTAGACAGGGAAGGGAGCAGGTATATGCCTTGGACCTTGCGCAGCCGCGGAATCCGGAGCAGGTCATCGCAGGTGTGCCGCAATGCTTCTTTGTTTTCATAGAATTTTCCCTTTAAGTTGTTAAAACATTGAATCGCACTAGATTGATAGCAAGGAAGGTAAAAACTCATTATAGAACCCTAAGACATCTAATCACCCCAGGTATAGTCTTCATCAGCGGCAAGCCTGCCCGCACGCTGTTCGATACTGGAGCTACTCACTCCTTTGTGTCGGAGTCGTTCGTGGAAGGACTGGAAGGTGTGGAGCGGTTCACCGGCTCGAGGATGAGGGTGCGACTACCGGATGGATCTGAGCTCCTTACCACGGATCACTGCAATATGGAGGCGGAGATTGGTGGAAAAGCGTTCGAGGCTCCAGTGACGATTTTGAAGCTGACGGACTACGACCTGATCCTGGGCATGGTATGGCTGCACTGGAACTATGCCCAGATTGACTGCCAGGCAAAGAGGATCACCGTGAGACACGGGGACTCTTTCATTACCATTGAAGGTATAAGACCTGTCTCTCGTATACTCTTATCTTCGGTACAGGCCGTCAAGGCCCATCTGCAGGGAGAGGAGGTCTATCAGATTCTTTTTGAGATGGCGGAAGTTAAGGAGTCGGTGACAGACATCCCGGTGGTGCGAGATTTTGCTGACGTCTTTCCAGAGAAACTACCAGGATTACCTCCACACCGAGAGCAGGATTTTCAGATACAGCTTGTGCCGGGGGCCAAGCCGGCGTCTAGGGCCCCTTATCGGATGGCCCCAAAGGAGTTGGCAGAGTTTCGGACCCAGTTGCAGGAATTGGTGGAGGCAGGTTTTGTCAGACCGAGTTCCTCGCCATGGGGAGCACCGGTCCTGTTCGTGAAGAAGAAGGATGGGACACTCCGCCTGTGCATCGATTATCGAGCACTAAACAGGCTGACCGTCCGGAATACCTATCCGCTCCCACGGATAGACGAATTATTCGACCAGCTGGAGGGGGCCCATTATTTCTCGAAGCTGGACTTGAGATCAGGATACTACCAGCTGCGGATCCAGGAGGAGTATATCCCGAAGACGGCCTTTAGTAGCAGATATGGCCTGTATGAGTTCACCGTGATGCCCTTTGGGCTCACGAATGCTCCGTCGGCGTTCATGAGTCTCATGAACCGGGTTTTCGAGGCTTACTTGGATGTGTTCGTCATAGTGTTCATAGACGACATCCTGATCTACTCTAGGACGGAGGAGGAGCACACTCGGCATCTGGCACTGACCTTGGAGAGGTTGCGGGAGCATCGTCTTTATGCAAAATTCAGCAAGTGTCAGTTCTGGTTGAAGGAGGTGGCCTTCCTAGGCCACATCATCAGCGGAGCCGGGTTATCAGTAGATCCAGCAAAGATTCGTGCAGTTCGCGATTGGCCGCAGCTGAGGACAGCCACCGATGTACGCAGTTTCTTTGGACTTGCCGGTTACTACCGGAAGTTCGTGGAGGGGTTCTCTCGGATTGCCCTCCCCCTCACATCTTTGACAAAGAAGGAGGCACCTTTTGTTTGGACCCCGCAGTGCCAGGCGGCTTTCCAGGAGCTGAAGGACCGACTCATCTCGTCCCCTATCCTGGCCCTTCCATCCGGAAGGGAGGGATTCCAGGTGTATACCGACGCATCATACCAAGGGATGGGAGCGGTGCTGATGCAGAACGGACATGTCGTAGCATATGCCTCCCGCCAGCTGAAGATCCATGAGAGGAACTACCGGTGCACGACCTCGAGATGGGAGCGGTCGTTTTTGCTCTGAAGGTCTGGCGCCATTATCTTTATGGAGTCCACTGCGATATCTTCTCCGATCACAAGAACCTGAAATACGTGGACACGCAGAAGGAGCTGAATATTAGGCAGAGGCGCTGGGTGGAGTTCTTAGCAGATTATCAGTATGAGATGCACTACCACCCAGGGAAGGCAAATGTGGTGGCCGACGCGTTGAGTCGGAGAGCGGCCACTTCCGAAGCTGGGCCCCAGGTTATGTCTATGGAGCTAGTCCAGTCATTCAGAGATATGCAGATATCCCTAGTGTCCGAGGATGACCCAGATCTGTATAGGGAATATCTGGCATCGATAGTGGCCATTGACGATATTCGGGATCGCATTCGGGACGGACAGAGGACAGATGCGGGGGCAGAGCCGATGTTCCGAGCTTTGGAGGAAGGTTCGACAGGGGATTATTCCCTGAGGGATGGTTTGCTCCACTTCAGAGGCAGAGTATATATACCCGCAGGAGGCCAGATCCGAGAGGATATTTTGACGGAGGCGCATTGCAGCCGGTACTCCGTGCACCCGGGGATCACAAAGATGACCGCTGATCTGAAGAGGACGATGTTTTGGCCAGGCATGAAGAAGGACATTACGTACTTCGTGACCCATTGCGAGGCGTGTCAGTTGGTGAAGGCGGAGTGCAGGAACCCCGCAGGACTATTGCAGCCACTCCTGGTGCCGGAGTGGAAGTTTGACGACATAGCGATGGATTTTATACATGGTCTTCCCCGGTCTCGGACAGGGAACGACTCGATTTGGGTGATTGTCGATCGGTTGACGAAGGTGGCCCGCTTTATACCGATCAGGAAGGACGATTCGGTGGGAGTGCTGGTACGGAGGTTTGTGGAGCAGTATGTCCGATATCATGGCGTGCCCCGGACGATAGTGTCGGACCGCGATGGACGGTTTACATCCAGGGAGTGGCGGTCAGTGCAGGCATATTTGGGCACCCTGTTGACTTTTAGCACGGCCTTCCACCCTCAGACGGACGGGCAGACCGAGCGCACCAACCGGACCTTGGAGGACTTACTACGGCTGTGTATACTGGACCGAGGGGAGCCGTGGGAGAAGATGTTACCGTTGGTCGAGTTCTCCTACAATAATAGCTACCAGTCCAGCATCAGGATGGCGCCTTATGAGGCCTTGTATGGAAGGAAATGTAGGACCCCGCTTTCCTGGGTTCAGGACGAGGATCCGAAGCTGCTGGGATCGGATTTCGTTGAAGATACCGAGGCTCAGGTGAGACTGATCAGAGATAGGATGTTGGAGGCGCAGAGCAGACAGGCCAAATACTATGACGCCCGGCATCGTCAGGTGGAGTTTCGGGTAGGGGATCGAGTGTTCTTGAAGATCTGACCCATGCACGGAGTCTCACGGGTGCGAGGTCGGAGGAAGAAACTCAGCCCTAGGTATATGGGCCCTTACCGGATCCTGGAGCGGATCGGACCCCTAGCCTACAGGCTAGAGTTGCCACCGGAGCTGGCAGCTCTACACGACGTCTTCCACATCTCTTCGCTGAGAAGGGCTCTACTACGCCCGGAGCAGCGGATTTTGACCACAGAAGGGCCGGTAGCTTCAGACCGATCTGTTCACTTGGAGCCGGTTCGGATCGATGACAAAGGAGTGCGGATCTTGCGCCGCAAGAAGATCCCCTTAGTCAAGGTTCTGTGGAGAAATCACGGTCAGGAGGAGCACACCTGGGAACCGCAGGATCTGATGAGGCAAAGATACCCGGAGTTGTTCAGTCAGGTACATCTCACCACCTCTCGGTATACTATAGACTGCCTTCTTGTTTTGGAAAGTTAAGGCTAGATAAGGAAAATCTAGGACCTAGGCTTGCGCACTTAATCAGAATGGTAGGGGCTAATCTTTTGTTTATTGGGGAGATTGCCTTTGTTATCAAACGAACAGTCGCCTGAACCCAATAGAAGGATCGTATGGGATGTTACAAGTTTAATTTATTCCGATAGAAATCCCCGTAGGCTCAACCTCAATTTCGGGGACGAAATTTTTGTTTTGTTTATTGGGATTTGTAATATCCCATTTCCGGCTAGACCCCTAGGAGTCAGATTGGTCGTGACGGAACTCTAGGAAGCCCAAAATTGGAAATAAAGCGACCAATATTGCGGGCCACGGGTTGGCCACGCCCGTGACCGGCCCGTCACGCCCGTGACCTGGGCGTGTTTACTTCGACGATCGTCGATCTCCACGAGACGATCGTCGAACGCGCTGTCTGGGCATGTCACACCCGTGACCAAGATGTCACGCCCGTGACTATGGGCGTGACCCCATCGATGATCGTCGATCGCCGTGAGACGATCGTCGACTTTGCGGCCCGAGCATGTCACGCCCGTAACATGAGTGTCACGCCCGTGACCTAGGGCGTGACCAGCCTTCGACGATCGTCGACCTCAATTCGACGATCGTCGAGCTCGAAACTTGCCGTTCGGGCATGTCACGCCCGTGACCTGGAGGTCACGCCCGTGACCTAGGGCGTGACCAGCCTTCGACGATCGTCGATCTCAATTCGACGATCGTCGACCAGAAATCTGCCGTTCGGGCCTGTCACGCCCGTGACACAGGTGTCACGCCCGTGACCACCGATCGACGATCGTCGATCTCAGTTCGACGATCGTCGAACCCAGATGACTACCCGGGCCTGTCACGCCCGTGACCTATGTGTCACGCCCGTGACATTGGCCGAAACGACGGTTCAGGCCCGAAATAATTCTAACGCGCGTGGAAATAAATGTTGGCTTGGGAAGTTACGCCAGGAGTAATTTCAGGCCGTTTTCCTTCTGTAAATATATAATAAATAAGGAAAGGGTGGTCCAATAGAAAATCGCCAGCTGGACATACCTGTTCAGTTTTCGCCGTTTCTTATCCCTGCATCATAACCGAAGCATTAAGGGGAGGAAACTTCATGGCTATAATGGCTTAAACCATTCACCTTCCCACTTTTCTGACTTATAAAAGCCAACCTGGAACCAGAGGAGAAGGTTACACGCTCAAGCAAATGGAGCAGATCCTTGTTCTTGCTGTAAGAGGAGTTCAGCAACGCCACCACAGCGCCATGGCACCCCGACGCTCTTCTCGCCTTCAAACCGCGAACAAGGTCCTCCTCTGCTCCTTCTTTTCATGGGTAGATCTTAGGATTCTTAGAAATTAGGTTCGCGCTCAACGGAGCCGGACCCGTCTCTCGTTTTCATGGGAAAACCATGAAAATGGTATTTTTGAGTTCGCCGGAAACCGCCACCTCCGGCGGCCAAACCACCGCCGACCGCTAGCCATCGCCTCAACGGAGGTGGTGGTGGTGGTGGCTGGCCAGGGAAGTGACCGGACGGCCTGCAACGGATCACGGAAAAGTTACAGGAAAAATGGCTTCCTGGTTCTAGTTTCGGGTTCTGTAGAAGATGAACAGTAAATCGTTTTATACTTATAAATTATGTAAATAATTTTATAAGGAGAAATATACTCGGTTTAGTATATTTTAAGGCTGCAAAATGAGGCACTTAGAGGCCGAATTAGGAAAAACGACCAGACACAAAAGTTGTAGCCCTCGGGGTCTACTTTAATTTAAAATTGATTTTATTCAATTTGGGTGAGTGGTTTGAACACAGCACTCATTTTGGTGGGATCAAGACCTAGGTTAACCAGAAATTAAAATGGTTGCCCACGGTTCATAACATGTCCAAATGACTTAAAATTTGGACTGGAGGTCTATAATATGCATATCGAGAGGCTGTCCAAAAATGAGAAATTTTGGAGAACTTTTGCCTAAAGTTTTTGTAAAAATTTAATAAACAATATAAAATTAATTAGGAGATGAAATTAAGCCCAAACTCCCCCAAATTTTGGGTGGTGGTCCCTGGCATCAATATTAAGATCTGTACAAAATTTCAACTCGATTGGTCGAGTTTTGAATAGGGAATTATCAAGTCCTAGATAGGTCTTGGTGAGGGGTACTTTGGGGAAAAGTACAATTGGAGATGGAGTGGACAAATCTCCTCAAAAGAGGCTGAAGTTGTTGGCCACTGATTTGTTGAGTCTATGTCTACCCTCTTGGGTAACATGGTGTGGCTTAGGGTGGATTTTACCCTAAGAGATTGGCTCAACTCCAACGGGTGGGAGTTTGAGGTTTGTGAAGGACATAGGAGCAAAAGCTCTTGTATGCCCTTGAAATTTGGAGGAGAAGGGGAGGATATGATGAAAACCCTCTGGTTGAAATAGTGAAGGAATTGGAGGTAGTTAGGTACCTCGAAAGTTGAGATTTTGGAATAGGATAAACATGTAATTTAATTATTTTAAGCACTAAATCTAATCCAAAAATTATGAAACTCGGGAGGAGGGAGTTTTAGGATGTATTAGGCTTATGGTAATTTTTCTGGAATTTTATGATTAATATATATTATACTTCATGTGTTAAAGAATTATTAGCCCAATTTGTTATTTCAATTATTTGGAGGCTTTACATTAATTATAATCAGTTAAAATTCTGGATTTAGATCTTGACTGGTAGAACATTGATCCCTAAATTTTTATAGAATTTTATGTTGAGTAAATCTAGTACTTTATTCACAAATGATAGAAAGGGCTTTTATGTTTAAAAAATTATTATGGATAGAACACTTGCTGGAAAATTATGAAACTTAGCCAGTGCAAATTTTAGGCCTTAATCTTCATGTCATAAATTATTTAGAATTTTTGGAAGAATATTTTCTGTACTTGATTCATAAACTATAGAAATTAGAGATTATTTTCAAATAGTTTTTCAGGTCATGTTGATGTTAGAAAATTATGATACTTAGGATTTAGCCTTCTGAGATAGCCTACTAATTATCATAAATTTGCTGGACATCTTGCATGAATAATTAGGATAGTTCATGTTCAAACCGGTGGCCCTTGAGATTTCGAGGAATTTATTTAAATGCCAAATAAATTAGGAAAATTTCCATTTTTCTGGACATAGGTCATTTATGTCATGGTAAGTCTCCAGTAAATAATTTAGGGCATTTGGATGAGTAATGGATCATTTCATAACCGGTTTGACATGTAGCCTAGGTAGGTCTGCATTTAGTAAATTGTGAAATGCAATAGGACATGATCTGAGGAAGATATTAAGAGTAGTGAGTAGAGGTGATAGCTAGAGTTAAGAGGTGCTCGGGTTTGGCGAAAGATCGCTTTTCTCGAAGAGTGGAAGGTTTAAAAATCACCCTAGGATAGTCTATCGTAATATGAGAAGGAAATCGGATTAAGGGTAGACAACCAATAATAATAAGTGCCTTGCGAAAGGGAACTTCGGGCCGTAATGCACCGTCTTGGTTCCTAGTGCCCCTTGAGAGCCCTTCACGGGGTATACCGGGGGCAGTCCTGGGCTAACGTAAACTGTAATAATAAACCGACAAGAGTAACTTAGTAACTAGGGTTGCACTCTTCACAAACACTGTTGGCACAGGAAGAAGGATGAGAGCTTCGGCTCGGTTGGTTTGGAGACGGACGGATGGTCCGGGGAGCTTCGGCTCGGTCGGTTGGAGACGGACGTTTGGTCCGGGGAGCTTCGGCTCGGTTCTGTTTGTCTGCGATTAAACTTGCATGTGCATAAGATAGGAAAGTTAAGGTGGTGGGTCTTTCGATATCGGGGAGTTCGATTGCACCGACACCGATATCGTTGACTCGGCGAGGTGGTTAGCACTTCGCCAACAGAAGTCCGGTGCGCCAGCCGGCAAGAGTACGCAGGCGTCCGCTTAGTGCACCAAGCGTTGAGGCGTACGATAGGTCAGACCAGTGGTGCTTTTACTGGTTTTGAGGTGGGCGAGGCCCAACCCACCGCTTCCGTCTGCCACTACGGAGGTATCCTGGGAGGTAACGGCTCCGAAAGGGGGAACTAAAGGTCTGTGTGCACAGAGTCGGGTGTGTGAGTTGCACTTGCATGTTTCATCATACCCACTAGCATGTCATAGCATAATCGATTCATTAAACCTTGACACCTAAATTATAAGTGGTATGGGACGCTTATACATTAGGACCTGCAAAACGACCCCTTGGTATATAAGCTTGTGTGGGCAAGTTTATAAATCAAAGGTTAACTTCAATATATAACAACCATTGCTGTTTGATAACCGACACCCCAACGTATAAGTGGTATGGGACACTCTATACGATGGGAGCCTTGCAAAAGATCCCTTTTGCTTATGTGTACTCGCATAAGTGAAGGTTTAAATTCATTTAATTGCTCTTCTTACTGCTAGACCTATTATAACAATTATTAACTGCTCACCTAACACAACTTGCTAGAATTAGTTCCCGCTGCCATCTGTTTTCATGTTTAATCTCCACCTTCATGTCCTTCCCTTTCTTCCTCCCCGCTCGGTACCTAGGAGCCATGGGGGAAGGGGTAGGGGATGATAGGGCTTAGTCTTTATGACTAACGGTTTTCGAACCGCATCATTTAGGGGATCGTGGAGCCCAGCATGGAGGAGCAGCCCCAGAGATCGGTGCGCCTAGAGATGGGGCAGTCTAGCTCCGGAGTTCACACAGCCGGGACCGTGAGTCTCGACCTTGAGTAGTTTACTGTTTCGCTTCCGCATGAGAGACTTGTAGTGAGGACATTTTGTACCGGGCATAGCCCGTATTTATAGTACTCTGATGTTTCTGTGGACACTCCCTTCGTGGAGTTTTATTATATATATGTGATTTTTATTATTGTGGACTGCATTGCTCTTACTTCAATAATTGTGCTACTTTCTGTGATAGAAATTGGCCGGCAGAATCGGCGCCTTGTGGTGATGACCCTTCGGGACGTGAAGGAGTCACCGCAAAGCGGCAGTTCTGGGCCTAAGACCCCGGGTTTGAAAAAAAAAAGGGGGTCTTACAACTGATGGTTATCCCCTCTATATTTTGGAGGCAATAACCCCCCGACTTGAGTGCTTCCTTTACTACATTGGAGCCCTCCCAATTGGGATTGATCTTTCCTACCGACGCAGACCTTCCGACCGCATCCACGTTTTTCAAGACAAGATCTCCTTTTACAAACTATTTAATACGTGCATGTTTTTCAAAATACTTTGTCATTCAATGCTTGACCTCCTCTTGCCTAATGACGGTTAGGTTGCAAAGCTCCTCCACTAAGTACAGTGAGAGCTGCATGCCACCTTCATTCTACATTCTCTAGTCTTCTTCCCCTTCTCCAGCGATGAACACACGCGGTGAACTAACCTCGAACCCCATGGGAAGCATAGCTTCACAGCCATGTTAAAGCCTGAATGGGATTTCCCCCGTGGTAGTTTTGGGCATGGATCTCAGGGCCCAAAGAACCAATGGGAGAAGTTCCACCTAGTTCCCCTTTAGATTCCCCACATTATTCTTCAATAGGTTTACGATGATCTTATTTTCTGCCTCTAACTTCCCGTTACACCAAAGGTGGTAGATCGATACGAACCTTAGATCAACCCCAAGCTGGGCACAAAAGCTGATGAACTCCTCACTAGCTAATTGTGGCTCGTTTTCAGTGACTATGTCTTGAGGAAATCCATGCCAGCAGATAATTTCTCCCCAAACAAAGTTACAGATCACCTGGGAGGTTACCTTGGCCATGGCCTTGAATTACAGCCACTTCGAGAAGTAATCGATCATGACAAGAAGAAATCTCCTCTGTCCGCTGGCCAGAGGCAAAGGCCCCACCAGGACCATTACCCAAATCGTAAAAGGCCATGGTGTCGTGATACTTCTGAGTCTCTGGGAGGGTAAGAGTTGCAACGGTGTGAATATCTAACACTTAAGATATTTCTTTGTGACTTCTCCCGCATTCTTGCTCAAGGTTGGCCAAAAATACCCCTGTCGGACGATCCTGCCTTCTAGGGTCCTGCTCCCCGAGTGGCTTCCACACTCTCCTGAGTAGACCTCCTCTAAGATCCTTAGAACCTCTTCCTCATATGCATATCTGGCCAGAAGTCCTGAGAGAGTCTTTCGAAAAAGTCCCCCCCCCCTCGCGCAATAGATAATATGTCGACTAATGCCTGAAAAACTTATTTTCTATGGCCACCCCTGGAAACTCACCGGTGGTTAGAAATGTGATAATCAGATCCTTCCATGAGGGGTGCTGATCTATCTCCATTAGTTCTCCCTCTTCTATAGATGGTCGAAAAAAGTCCGTCGTGGTCCCTCCGGCCCTTTGACCGAACTTAGCCAGATGATCTGCCACAACATTCTCATAATGTGGAACATGTCGAATGGAGAAATTTTGGAATCCCCAAATAAGGCCTCTTACCTTGAGCAAATATTGATGTAGGGTCGGCTTCCTTTCCTCGAATTCTCCTTTGACCTGCGAGGCAACCACCATCGAGCCTGTCAACACCTCCACATCCTGCACTCCTAGCTCCTTAACGAGTCGCATCACCGCAATGATTGTTTTATATTCTACTTGGTTGTTGGTCATGGGGAAGTATATTTCTATGGCTTGTTCAATCTTTGTTCCCTGGGGACTTTCCAAGACCACCCCTATGCCCAAGGAGTGTCTTCTCGATGCTCCATCCACTAGCAGCTTCCAAGAAACTGGTTGGCTATGACCCACCTTTTCTGACTCCACCACGCAATCTGCCAAGAAGTTTGTCACTACATGTACTTTAACTGACAGGCACAGGATGAAGGAGATGACAAACTCACTCAATTCCACTAACCATTTTGTCAACCTTGCCGAAAGTTCCACCCCTTCGAAGATGCCACACAGTTGGTGATCTGTCACCAGCTGAATCGAGTGAGCTTGAAGTAAGGTCGGAGCTTCCGAGCTGAGATGTCCAACGCAAAGGCTAACTTCTCCAAGATGGGATACATGAGCTCTGCCTTTTTCAAAACCCTGCTTACAAAATAAATTAGCAGTTGCTTCTGTGTAATGACCCCATCCGTTAAATAACATATAATAGAAGGTCCGGTCGGGGCCCCACACTATATGCCACAAACCGGTGGCGAGGTCACGGGTTAATACCAATACAGGTACGCATCCTAACACAGAGCATACTAGCGGAAGATTTTAACGTTAAACTGAACTCAAACCATGAATGTCCACTATATATAAAACACCACATTTATATATACTCACGAAGAAATGTACAATAAATACTCAAGAGTTTGGCCTTAAGGCCTTACAGTTATGTTTTACAAGTGTGGATTACAAACATTGGCGTGCAGGCCGGCCACACATGAACATAACAAATGTCTTTGCTCAGCCTTGGAGGGCTAGCAGCAGCAGCAGGGGCTTCAGCCCTCTATTTTACGCTCGGCTCTTCAGCATCTACACAGGGACAGCCCACCATAATGGTGGCAAACAAAGCAACGGTCAGCATTCAGCTGACAAATTTATAATGACCCTACCCCTTTCCCGGGGTAGTGGTATTCCTTCCCTGCAGGCATAGAATTTCACAAGCAGATATATCATACAATGTGCACTCACATACAATCAACATATCATAACCGTCGGCCACGCGGCCCAACGATCCGTGCACCAAGGACTCACATACAATATGCACTCATATACAATCAACATTCTCTATGTACCGACGAACCAGGGTCCCACCACCGTTCAGGGTCCGAAACCCAACGGTATTGAACATTTACTCTTAATGGCGCAAAGGCCTAAGACTCTCCTTATGCGCTCCAACGAGACCAATAACTAGGTCTACAAGTCGGTCAGACATAACGCGGTCCGATTCAGCCAATCCAGTTACTCAAATCGTCCAAAATGATGCGGGTCAGCTTTCCCCTTATCCGTTCGGATCGAAGCCTTCAAGAGCTCGCAGCTCATAATAGCCACACTGTCCACCAAGGACTGGCTTCAAAATCCAAAAAAAAGAGTTAGTGTCAGTGTTCCTTGAGGTCGCTTGGCGGGTAAGGCAGAATTCTCTTTTTTCACCCAAACCCAACCCAAACATAGCATACAGCACAAGAATCACGAGGGTATTTTCCTAGAATTCCACTCCAGTACTTCCTGTTACTACCCTTCATAGGTACAACCATCGACTCCACAAACTACACGTTTATATGCGGAGTCTTCTCTAATGCACAAAATGAAACATCACAAATCCAGAACAACCTATCCAAATGGGCTTCACACAGTATGCCTATTCCGTACTACACATTTTTGGATCTATATGCAAGACTAGGGATTTCAAGAATCAACCCAAGGAAATCCCTCAAAAGCCACCTTTTGGTGGGGGAAATCCATGTATATGCTAAAACGAGAACTTCACATGTCCAAGAAGGAAGATCGTTACCCTTGACGACCTCTTTGGAGCCATGTAAATCTAGTTGGATAGAAAGCACCGCAACGCTCTTACCTCCACAAATCTGGACTCGACTCTCAATTCGGAACTCTGAAGCTCCACCGGCGGTCAGATCCCTTCTCCTCTTCCTTCCTTGCTCTCCCTTCTATCTCTTTTAGAAAGAGAATGGCCAAGATGAATGAGAGATAACTCTCAATTCCTGGACTTAATATAGTAGGGAAAGTCTTGGACCAGTGGATCCTAGGTGAAGGAAATGAACTTCCACAAATCGCCCTGAAATAACTTTTCCTAGGCCGAACACGGCTTGTGACACGCCCATGTCCCAGGCCGTGTGCCTTAAGCGGCAAAGAATCTGACTCATCCAGAACAGAACACTGCCATGTGACACGCCCGTGTCATAGGACGTATGCCCTGACATGTCTTTGGACACGCCCATGTCACAGGACGTATGCCCAAACACGTCTTTTGACACGCCCGTGTCTAGATTGTGTTCACCAGGCCTCACATCCCTGGCCACAACTCGAGAAGGACACGACCTCTAACATGCCCGTAGTACAGGCTGTGTTCCCAAATCGACTTGCCTGTCTAGGATCGTCGCGTGCATTTCGTCGAGTGCATTTTGTCAACCCATAGGAGGACACGTTCTAGGACACGCCCGTGTCGTAGGCCGTGTACCCTCTCGACAAACGTCGAGAGCATTTCGTCGAGCACTCGAGACAATACAGAGCAGGACACGTCTTGGGATACGCCCGTGTCCCAGGCCGTGTTGCCCTGTCAACAAACATCGAGTGCATTTTTGGCGAGCACTCGACAGGCAGTGTGTCAACTTGACAACACAGAGCAGGACACGGCTTGGGACACGCCCGTGTCCTAGGCCATGTTGCCCATCCTGCACTCACTCTTGAGATTTGCGGTGTTAAAACCCTCCCCTCCTTATAAGAAATTTTTTCCCTAAATTTGCACACAGTAAGGGAAACAGCAATCAAGATGTTATAACTTCACAAAAGGTTGATACAACTTGACACACATTGTACAACAGTTTACACAAATAACTCGGGAAACTCAGCTTGCATGGTCTGCTCTCGCTCCCATGTTAGCTCCTCACGGCCACAGTTGTCCCATTGGACCTTGACCATCCTGATTGTCTTGTTTCGCAACTATTTATCGGCTTTATCCTCGATCCAAATGGGGCTAACCTTCGTCGTTAGCCCAAATTAGGCCAGTACACGATCGTTTGTAATCACTTGAGCTGGATCTTTCACGGCTTTTCGAAGAACTGATATATGGAACACATCATGCAATCCACTCAATTCTGCCGAAAGAGCTAGCCGATAGGCAGCTTCCCCAACTCGCTCCACCACTTCAAACGAACCAAGATATCTCGGACTTAACTTTTTCAGATGCCAAATCCTGGACACACCTTTGAAGGGTTTGATCTTCAAATATATACAATCACCCATCGTAGATTCCATGTTCCGATGCTTGGCGTTGTAGTATTTGGCTTGCCTATCCTGGGTTATCAATAGCCTCTCCCGAATAGAGCATATCATCGAATTAATTTCTTCGACTTCTTTATGCCCATATAGTTTAGATTCGCATGTTTCTGCCCAGCTAACAGTGTACGGCATTTCCGACCATACAAAGCTTCAAACGGTGTCATACTTATGCTCGCATGGTATCGATTATTGTAGGCAAACTATATCATATAGATATGATCTTCCCATCTCTTACCAAAATCCAAGGCGCACATTCAGAGCATGTCCTCCATCATTCTGTTATACCTCTCAGTTTGGCCATTAGTTTGGGGATGAAAGGTCGTACTGAATTTTAACTTTGTTCCCAACAACTGATGGATCAGCCTCCAATCATTCGATGTGAAGCGCCCTGTTGGAACACCCTATTACTATTTGGATCAGGATGACTATATTTCTATAGGGATTTTGTGTTGTGACCTCCTTGTTGTTATAAAGGTCACATAGGCTAGTTAGAGTAATCTTCAGCTCGACGCGTAGTCGACTTCAGCTCGACGCAGAGTCGATCTCAGCTCGACGCAGAGTCGATCTCAGCTCCACGCAGAGTCGACCTCAGCTCGACGTAGAGTCGACCTCAGCTTGACGTTCCGTCGAACCCAGTTCTGCTTACAGAAAACACTCTCTGGCCGACGTGTGTCGTGCTCAGATCGACGTTTTACTGTAAGCTCGACGTTTTCCAGACTTCCGTCGGTTTTGAATAGGAATTCAAATTCCTTCTATCAGTCAATTAATGCTGAAGATTTATTGGCCGTTACAGCATATCTGGTGCATGGCTCAAGGAATTTTCTAAGGAATGTCTGCCTGACATTTCCTTTGAGGCATGGACATTTGAGGAAAGCATTTAATGTTGACTGCCAACGGCTATCAAAGAAAAAGGAAGAAGAAGACTCAGATATATTATTCATTCAGCTAGATAGAGAGATATAGAACAACAATACAGGACTTCAGCTGCTCTCTCTCTGTGATATTGTTTTGAAAGCTCACTCACAGGAATTCTAATTGCTTCAGACATAACCATCCAACTTTCTTGGATCATCCCTTGCTGGAGCAAATCAGATCTTTGAAGACCTGTCACCCTTGTGCAGAGCTCTCCTTCCTGAACTACTTCTTGATCTCAGGGGGAGCTTTGACAACATCTACAGATCCACTTTGCTTCTCTCTACTTGTTGATAGAGAAGACAACATCACCCCTTTTTCTTTTTCTTTCTGTACAGGGTTTTAACTCCCTTCAAAAGTTACTTTTGGTTTTGCTGAAACCTGGTCAAAATCAGCTCCTTTGGTTTGTGAGAACCTGGTCAAAAACTCTCTAGTGCTCAAGACACCTGATCAACTCTTCTTGAAGTGGATTCCTATCAAGGGTGATAGAAGAGTGGACTACCCAGGATTTTGGGGAACCACTATAGCTCCTTGTGTCGTCTGGATTGCTTGTTTCTTTGTGTTTTGCTTTGTGTTGTGAATTTCTTTTTACTCTGATTATTTGCTATAGCACCATACACTAAGTAAATCTAAACTTTCTCTCCACTCAAGTTTTTATTTGCAAAACTATTTTAAATAACTCTATTCACCCCCCTCTAGAGTTAGGATTGATCTTATCCTGCACTTTCAATTGGTATCAGAGGGAGGTTGATCATTCATACAGGCTAACACCTGGATCAAAAGATCTCTGATAAGATCATTTCTCTCAAAAGGGATATTTCTTTTAGTTTTATTTATCTTTAAAACTCATGGCACAAAACAAGGACTTTGCTAGCACCAGACCTCCTATGTGCAATCTCTCTAAGTTTGCACTATGGAAAGCAAGGATTAAACTTTACATGAATTTATTTGATGAGGACATCTTTAATTCTGTGTTGACAGATTGTCCAAGGCCTCCCTCAGAAACAAGTACATCAGCTGTTCCTCCTCCTTCAGGAACTGATGCTGACATAAAAAAGTGGAAGGCAGCAGATGCTAAAGCCATGAACATCTTGGCTCAAACCATGTCAGATGACATTTTCCAGAAAGTAGCTGAATGCAATACTGCCAAAGAGATCTGGGAAAAACTTTCAGAAATTGTATCAGGTTCTGCAGATGAAAGAAAGGATATAAGATCCTACCTCATCACCCAGTATGAGAACTTCAAAAAGGCAGAGTCTGAGTCAGTTGCTGACATGTACAACAGACTGAGTCTGATCATCAGTGAGCTTAGATCACTAGAGAAGGACATATCTCTCACTGAGATAAATGACAAGATACTGACTTGTTTCCCTAGCTCTTGGGACTCAAGAATCTGGTCAATTAAAGATGGAAGGAATGTATGTGAGTTATCCACAGAAGCTCTTCTAGGAAAGCTCAAGAGTTATGAGCAATTCATGAAGAAGAGAGAAGAAGAGCAGAAGATATCCACACCAACTGAAAAGGTTGAGAAAACCATTGCCTTCAAGGCACAGGAAGAACAACCTAAAGAAAAGGTGTTGGGAGATGAAGAGCTTATGAGCCTACTTGTCAAAAGGTTCAATAAGCTGAATAAAAAGAACTTCAGAAGATGGTCATCCAAAGACAAAGACAAGCCAAGGTATGACAGATCTACTAATAAAGATGTTATCTGTTTTGGCTGTAGGAAACCAGGACACATTGTCCCCAACTGTCCAGAAAATCAAGATAAGGACAGAAGGGACAAGAAGGAAAGAAAAGATAAAAGGAAGGATAAGGAGTCAAGGAAATACCATGACAAGCCTTCCTCCAGCAACAGCAAGCACACCAGAAAAGGATTTGTGGCTGAATCCTGGAGTGACTCTGATGAGTCTGATTCATCATCCAGCTCTAGTGATGATGAGGATGATGCAGAAGAAAAGGGATTCTGCATGATGGCCATCAGTGCATCTCAAAAGAACACTGATTCAGAGCCTGATGCTGACTACCTATCTGATCAGGAACTTACTGAGGATCAGGTAATAGATTCATTTGATTTTACTTCTGATGAATTTAAATCTGAGTTCAAATCTATGTGCATTGACTTGATTGAATCTCAAAAGTTGATTAAAACTCTCAGAGAACAATTAATTGAATGCAAATCCATTAACTCAGATAATCTTAGACTCTTAGAAGAGTTGAAGCAGTGTGGGGAGGAGATAGCTTCACTGAAAGGTGAGCTATCTAAGGCCAAACAATTTGAAGAAACCCTTAATGGGAGAAGTATCAAATTAATGGACATCACAAGTACAGTGAACTCAAGATTGAATGGTACACTGGGCTTGGGTGCTTCATCCAGCCAACCCATAGTGCTGACAACTCCAATCAAATTTACTAGTGACAAAGGTAAAGGAGTCTTGATAGTGGCTAGGAAGAATGCTGAATTAACCAAGGAAACTGGACAAGAAGCGTCGAACGAAGCTCGACGGACGTCGACCAGAGCTCGACGTAATCGCAAGAAAACGTCGAACTGAGGTCGACGCCTTCTACCCTCTGAACAAAGCAAGCCTTCGCCGTCGAATGGAGCTCGACGCACTCACCAGAGTCCGTTGACCGAAGCTCGACGTGCGTTGAGCCAAGTTCAGAGCAAAAGTCAGTTCTCAGGGGTTAATTCAAAATTCAATTCCAGCTCCACATCTCATCACTTTAACCCTTATGCTGAATGGATCATACCTCCTAGGAGTTATCATCCTGTAGGCTATAAGAGTCAACCTGAGATGTCTTTTATTTCATAATTTAGAAGATATCAAAAAGGGCCCAAGGTAAACTAGGTCAAAAACAATTGATTTGTTGTATGTGCAGATAAAGACCTGTCCAATTGAGAACCAGCAGTGGTACTTGGACAGTGGGTGCTCAAAGCACATGACTGGCAACAAGGAGAACCTTGTGTCCTTCAAAGCTAAACATGGACCCAAAGTAATCTTTGGAGATTCAAACTTAGGATAAACAAAAGGCTATGGCCAAGTCAAGATAGGGTCAATCACATTTAAGAAAGTGGCCTATGTGGAAGGACTAAAGCACAACTTAATCAGCATCAGCCAGCTATGTGATGCTGGTTATCAGGTTTTGTTTACAAACTCAGCATGCAATATTGCATTAAACAACAACATTGTTTTAATTGGTAATAGACAAGATAACATATACCTAGTTGATTTCAATTCATCTAAAGTAGATATATGTTTATTTAACTCACTTAGCAAACCTAATGAACTTTGGCATAAAAGACTAGGACATGTGAACCTTAGAACCATTGCTAAGTTATCCAAAGACAACCTTGTTAGAGGACTACCTTCTGGTCCCTACAAGAAGGAAGGACTTTGCAAGGCCTGTCAGTTAGGCAAGCAAACTAAAAACAGTTTCAAGTCACTTAATAAGAGTGACTCACCTAGAATTTTGTACTTATTGCACATGGACCTCTTTGGACCAATTAATGTACAAAGCCTAGGAGGGAAATCTTATGCTCTAGTACTTGTAGATGACTTCTCAAGATTCAGTTGGGTGTTCTTTCTGAGGAAGAAGTCTGATAACTTCAAGATTTTGACAGATTTTCTCAAAGGCATACAGATTGAGTTCAATACTCACATTGCCCTGATCAGAAGTGATCATGGGACAGAGTTTGATTCTCTTCTTATGCTAGAGTTCTGCCAGAAGGAAGGTATCAGGCACACTTTCTCAGCTCCAAGAACTCCTCAACAAAATGGGGTAGTTGAAAGGAAAAATAGAACCCTTATTGAATCTGCCACAACATTGTTGACAGATGCTCACCTTCCTCTAACCTTTTGGGCAGAGGCTGTGAACACCTCCAACTATGTTTTGAATAGAAGCCTGATACACAAACTAAAGGGTAAGACTCCCTATGAGTTACTCAAAGGGAAGAAACCTAAAGTAAATTACTTCAAAATTTTTGGTTACATTTGCTTCATTCACAATAATGACAAGAAATACCTAGCTAAATTTGAAGCCAAAGCTGATGAAGGAGTGTTTCTGGGATACTCCATGACTAGCAAGGCTTATAGGGTTTTTAACAAGTGCTCAAATAAAATTGAAGAATCCATGCATGTTACATTTGATGAAACTAACATGTCTTATAAGGAGAAGGAGACTTCTACCATAAGCAATTTGCAGGAACATTCAATTTCAGAAAATCTGAAGCAGCTTACCATCACAGACAAAGGGTCATTACCTTCAACAATTCAGCAAGACACTGAACTCAGTGACAATGAAGAGGAATCTCAGGGTTTGGAAAGCTCAAATGGTCAACAAATTGAAGAACCAGTTGTTGTTCCACAAGAGGAAACAACAACACAGGTTGATGCATCATCAACACCCCTTGTTGACTTTGCAACAACAAGAGATCATCCAATGTCTCAAATAATTGGAGATATCTCAGTAGGTGTGCAAACAAGGAATCAAGTTAATCAAAATATTATGCACACTTGCTTTCTTTCTCAAATTGAGCCTCAAACCATACAAGATGCAGAGCAAGATCCAAACTGGATCATTGCAATGCAAGAAGAGTTGAATCAATTTGAAAGGAATAAAGTTTGGGAATTTGTACCAAGACCAAGGAACCAGCAAATTGTTGGAACCAAATGGGTATTCAGGAACAAGTTGGATGATCAAGGGATAATTGTGAGAAACAAGGCAAGACTTGTTGCACAAGGATACTGCCAAGAAGAAGGAATTGATTATGACCAAACCTTTGCACCAGTTGCAAGGTTGGAGGCCATAAGAATCTTTCTTGCATATGCAGCTCACAAGAGATTCAAGGTATATCAGATGGATGTCAAGAGTGCTTTTCTCAATGGAGACATCAAGGAAGAGGTTTATGTAAAGCAACCTCCAGGTTTTATCTCTCCAACCTTTCCTGATCATGTTTTTAAACTGCATAAAGCTTTATATGGTCTCAAGCAAGCCCCTAGAGCATGGTATGAGACCTTAGCTTGTTTTTTGTTGGAAAATGATTTTAAAAGGGGTAGAGTAGACCAAACTCTCTTTGTTAGAACCCATAGGTCCCATACCCTACTAGTACAAGTTTATGTAGACGATATCATATTTGGGTCTACTGATTCAAACTTATGCAAAAAGTTCTCACAACTTATGCACTCAAAGTTTGAAATGAGTAGCATGGGTGAGCTTGCTTTCTTTCTAGGATTGCAAGTTAAACAACATGTGGATGGCATTTTCATTTCTCAAACCAAGTATGCAAGAGAACTGGTTAAGAAATTTGGAATGTCTGAAGCATCCTCTATGAAAACACCTATGCCTACAAATGCTATTTTAGATGCTGATGAATCTGGAAAACCAGTTGATCAGACAAGATATAGAGCAATCATTGTCTCATTACTTTATCTAACAGCTACTAGACCAGATATAATGTTTGCCACATGCATTTGTGCTAGATTCCAAGTAAGCCCTAGAGAGTCCCACCTCACATTAGTTAAGAGGATTCTTAGGTATGTAAAAAGTTGTCCTAATCTAGGTCTCTGGTATCCACATGACTCAGGATTTGATCTAACTGGATTTTCAGATTCTGATTATGCTGGATGTAGAGTAGACAGGAAAAGCACCAGTGGAACTTGTCAATTCCTTGGTAATAGACTTGTCTCCTGGTTCTGTAAGAAACAAACCTCTGTGTCCACATCAACTACTGAAGCTGAATACATGGCTGCAGGCAGTTGTTGCTCACAGATTTTGTGGATTCAAAACCAGCTCCTAGACTATGGCTACAACTTAGAGATGTCTAAAATCTTTTGTGATAATACCAGTGCAATATCAATTGCTCAAAATCCAGTTCTCCATAGTAGGACCAAGCACATAGAGATCAGACATCATTTCTTAAGGGATAATGTAGAAAAGAAGAAAATTGCACTAGAATACATTTCCACTGAACTACAAAAAGGAGATATTTTCACCAAGCCCTTGGATGAAAAGAAGCACTTCTTCTTCCTCAATCAGTTGGGAATGCTAGATGGAGACAGCATAAATTAAAACTCCAAGATTTTGAAACCCCTAATTAACAGGAATAGGAAAAATTTCATTTTAAAATTCCTCTGTCTGAGTGGTTTCTTTGAGCTCTAAACTAAGCTCGACGCTGCGTCGAACGGAGATCGACGGTCCGTCGCCCTCAAAAGCGTCGAACGTCGAACTCAACTTCTAGCTTCGAACTAAGTTCACAGCTCCCTGGCTTCTTGATTTTCTCTCTCTCCGGTCGACGTCTTCGTTCAACGTCGACCTGAGCTCGACGTATAGCATCAGCCCAAGCGTCGAACGTCGACCTAAGCTGCACGCTGTTGAGTCGTTTCAGTTCTCCTAGAGCCTTAGAGCGTCGAACTGAGCTCGACGTTCTTTCCTTTTCTGCGTCGAACCCTAAGTATAAAATCATTTTTCTCCGTCGTTCGCAGTTGCGCTTTCATATTTTCTGCTCAAGCTTTCTCCCTCCAAATACTTTACTCTTGATCTTGGAAGGTTTTTTTTTTTTTTTTGCAGGAAAATGGCAATCACTGTAGGTGCTTTGGTGGCCATGAAGTTCGATTCAGGCTTCGACATCGACTTCGACTCATTTGATGGATCACCACAGTACTTTCTGGATATTCTGGAACTTTTCAAGGAGCAGCACCTGGTCAACTTTATGTCAACCAGGATCCCTCTTCCAGAGTCGGAAATCAAAGAATGAACCCTTACAGCAGTTAACTCAGATAACAATACATTGATCGGGCAAATTTCAGGGAATGAGGTAGCTATATCACCCCAAATCATCTCAGAAGTTTTCAGTTTTGCTGCTGGAGATGATGGAATAGAACTCTCTGTGGAAGAGTATGCTTTGATGCTGGACAGGATGGGGCATGCTGCTGGTAACCCCTCTAAACTCCTAAAAGTTAACCTAGCTATTGAGTATAGGTTGTTAGCTGACATCACAGGCAAAGTAATCTGTGCAAAGAGGACTGCACATGATGCTATTACTAGGCATCAGTTTTGCCTTATGGCTGCAATCTTAGATAAGAAACATCCCAACTGGGGATTGATTGTTTTTGAAATGATTAAGAAGAAATTGGATAAGAACTCTGTCCACTTTGGAAGGGTTCTTGGGTTGATTCTGAACCACTGCTGCCCCCAGCTGCTTGTGTCCTCAAAGAAGCACATCAATGCTTCCAAGAGGCTCACTTGTGCACTGATTGGCAAGTGGGACAGAAAAATTGTGAATCCCAGGGCAGCAGCAGCAGCAATGAGGACTTCTGCAAACACCAGGACTGTAGAGGTCACTCTCCCTCAGTCCACTGGTCCAGAAGCAGGGAATTTGCCATCTCCCTCCCTCTCCCTCCCATCCACCTTCATCCCCTTAACAACAATCCTCTCATCCACTCAACCCATCCCTTCATCCATTTCCACTATTGCATCCTCCCTTCCACCTCACACAACTTTCCTTCCCATAAGCTTGGATTCCTCATCTCATGAGGACCTCTTCTCCTTTGACATTCATGAAGACTCCTTCATGGATGCCTCTACCTCCTCTCCTCATGACTTCCACCATTCATCAACTTTTTCAGAACTACTCTTTTCCTCCATCCATGAACCAGTTACCCCTCCCTTGTCTGCACCACCCACAACATCTTCTACATTTATATTTACTGCTACTCCCTCTACCTCTACTCAAGTCCCACTTGAGCAAGTAGCTCTCCTGCCCTTGGCCAATCAGATTTTTGACCTTTTGGCCCCTAGGCTCTCCTCCCTCTTGGATGCCAAGCTGGCTCCTTTCCTCCTTTCCCTGAGAACTCTCTCTGCCTCTGTCTCCTCCCTCTCCTCTCATCTGGCATGCCCTTCTTCTGGGGGCCTAGAGTCAGCTGCCACTGATTCTAGGCAGGGGGAGATGTCAGCAGAAGAAGAGCTGCATCCTTCATCAGTTCAGTTTGTACAGACTTGTTCAGAGACAGTCTCAGCAGCAGAAGTTCAGATAGCATCTGAGGCTCCTCCTCAAAATTCAGAACAGCTTCAAGAAGACCTGTCTAGGGCTATTATCCCTTTTCAGAAGACCCTGATCCCTGATATAGCAGTGGTAGCAGTGGCTCCTGCTAGTGATGAAGTTGAAATAATGATAGCTGCTGAAACATCAGGTGAAGTAATTGAGACACCTGATGCAGTTGAGACCCATGTCTCCCAAGGCCTTCAGGAACCAGCCTCTTCAGTCTCTATGGCTCCTGAGGCTATTCCCTCTCCTGCAGTGGTAGACTCCTCCTCCCCTCTGATAGCAGATCTTCCTCCAGTCACCTCCTCAGCAGCTCTAGCCTCCATCACTTTTCCTATCTCCAAAAGAAAGTACATAGATCCCAATGATGAATCTTAGAGTTCAGAAGATGAGTTTGCTACTGATTCTGATGACTCCTCTGCAACCATTGCATGGAAGAGGAAAGCAAGATCAAAAGCTTTGAAAAGAGTTCCAATGGCTAGAGCCACAGACCATGACATCCCCTACTACATCAAATACAACTGTGAAATTACAGAGCCATGGATGCAGTATTCTCAAAATCAAAGAAAGGCAATGAAGAAGAAAAGAAAGTTCAATGAAGGCCCCACCTAGCCTGTCCATCAGCCTCCACCTCCACCTCCTCCAGATGCAGGTGCCGGTGCAAGTCTATCTTCCAATCCAGCCCCATCATCTCTACATGGAAAGACCTATCAATCAAGAAGATCCCAAGGAGATAGTCAGCAAAGGGGAAATCAGCAAAGAGGACACAACAGAGGCAGGCAGTCCAGAGGAAGATCAGGTTCTCAACCTTATCAAAGGGGAAGATCCATTGATCCAACCTCTGGTCCCTATCCTTACAGACCTAGAGCTGACCTCACCCCAAGAACTACCCAAGAACTCTCCTCTAACAGATTTGAACTAGCAGTACCTTTTGAAGATCCCACCAAAACTCCAGCTTACTGGAAAGCTAGAATGACTGAGATGGCTGCTCTAAATGAGATTAACAAAGCTAGAGAAAGAGGTCTGGACACCTCTCACATCAGCACAATGTTAGACCAAAGGAGAGAGGAATTGGAGAAATATAATTCAAAGAAGTTCTTTGACTCAGACAGATATATGCAACTCCATCCTGCAGCTGTACCACCTAGTGCAAGAGATCAGAAATCCTTAGGTGCAGCTGATGATTACAGATCCAAGAAGGAGGCTTCAAATCCTAATAGAGAAATTATCTTCAAGAAAGGTGATCAAGACAAAGCCCCACAGGAAAAGTAAAGTAAGGTGTTCTAATTCTTTCTATCTGCTGGACACAGGACATTTAAACATTACTGCTGCTATATAGTGTTATACATATGCTGCTTTTTATTCTGTCATATGTCTGGTTGTATTGTATTGTATTTTTTGCTTTACTTCTCTTTGAATCCCTAAATTCATGTAAATAGTAATCCTAATCCAAATAGGGGGAGATTGTTGGAACACCCTATTACTATTTGGATCAGGATGACTATATTTCTATAGGGATTTTGTGTTGTGACCTCCTTGTTGTTATAAAGGTCACATAGGCTAGTTAGAGTAATCTTCAGCTCGACGCGTAGTCGACTTCAGCTCGACGCAGAGTCGATCTCAGCTCGACGCAGAGTCGATCTCAGCTCGACGCAGAGTCGACCTCAGCTCGACGTAGAGTCGACCTCAGCTTGACGTTCCGTCGAACCCAGTTCTGCTTACAGAAAACACTCTCTGGCCGACATGTGTCGTGCTCAGATCGACATTTTACTGTGAGCTCGGCGTTTTCCAGACTTCCGTCGGTTTTGAATAGGAATTCAAATTCCTTCTGTCAGTAAATTAATGCTGAAGATTTATTGGCCGTTACAGCATATCTAGTGCATGGCTCAAGGAATTTTCTAAGGAATGTCTGCCTGACATTTCCTTTGAGGCATGGACATTTGAGGAAAGCATTTAATGCTGACTGCCAACGGCTATCAAAGAAAAAGGAAGAAGAAGACTCAGATATATTATTCATTCAGCTAGACAGAGAGATATAGAACAACAATAGAGGACTTCAGCTGCTCTCTCTCTGTGATATTGTTTTGAAAGCTCACTCACAGGAATTCTGATTGCTTCAGACATAACCATCCAACTTTCTTGGATCATCCCTTGCTGGAGCAAATCAGATCTTTGAAGACCTGTCACCCTTGTGCAGAGCTCTCCTTCCTGAACTACTTCTTGATCTCAGGGGGAGCTTTGACAACATCTACAGATCCACTTTGCTTCTCTCTACTTGTTGATAGAGAAGACAACATCACCCCTTTTTCTTTTTCTTTCTGTACAGGGTTTTAACTCCCTTCAAAAGTTACTTTTGGTTTTGCTGAAACCTGGTCAAAATCAGCTCCTTTGGTTTGTGAGAACCTGGTCAAAAACTCTCTGGTGCTCAAGACACCTGATCAACTCTTCTTGAAGTGGATTCCTATCAAGGGTGATAGAAGAGTGGACTACCCAGGATTTTGGGGAACCACTATAGCTCCTTGTGTCGTCTGGATTGCTTGTTTCTTTGTGTTTTGCTTTGTGCTGTGAATTTCTTTTTACTCTGATTATTTGCTATAGCACCATACACTAAGTAAATCTAAACTTTCTCTCCACTCAAGTTTTTATTTGCAAAACTATTTTAAATAACTCTATTCACCCCCCTCTAGAGTTAGGATTGATCTTATCCTGCACTTTCACGCCCGTCACGATCACTTATAATGTTACAGGGAACACCGTGCAATCGTATGATTTGCTCAACATAAAGCTTCTCCAAGACTTCCACTAAATTGTCCCTCTTGTTCAGTAGGAAGTGAGCCACTTTAGTCAATCGGTCTACAATCTCCCAAACCGAATCGTTCTCGCGTTGAGATCTTGGCAAATCGTGCACGAAATCCATCGAAATATAATAAAACTTCCATTCCGGAATTGGGAATGACTTCAGGAAACCTCCGGACTTCTGGCATTATGCTTTCACCAAGGCACATGTTTGACATTTATCCACATAATGTGTTATGTCTTTCTTTAATCCTGGCCACCAGAATAACTTTTTCATGTCCTTGTACATCTTTGTGCTCCCTGGGTGAATTGAGTATTTTGTAAAGTGAGCCTCGTATATCAATTCTTCCCTCAACTTACCCATACTTGGGACGCTCAAACAACCTTCTTTCCTAAAAAGGCCGTCATCCCAGGAGAATTGGTCATTTGAACCATCCTTTGCTTAGCGTTGGAGACTTTCATCAAGTTCCGTTGCTCGTCGAACCCTGTCTACAAGGTCATACTGTACCTTCATCCAGTTCAAGCATGCATTGGCAGTGGAATTCTTGTCAACATAAGAATTCTCTAATGCTTCCAACTCCTGGATCATATGCTCATCATGCATCCATAACTAATTTGCCCTTACCGGAGTCTTACGACTCAAGGCATCTACAACCACGTTTCCCTTCCCGGGAGTGTAGTGAATATCAAAGGTGTAATCCCCAAGGAACTCCATCCACCTCCGCTGTCGCATATTGAGATCCTTCTGATCCAATAGGTATTTTAGGCTCTTATGATCCATAAAGATATCCACTTTTACGCCATATAAATAGTGCCGCCACAATGTTAATGCAAAGATCACCGCCTCCAACTACAAGTCGTGGACGGGATAATTCTGCTTAGGCACTTCAAGTGGCGTGATCCATAAGCAATCACCTTTCCAAACTGAAGAAGAATGCAGCCTAAGCCACTCCCTGTAACATCACTATAAATCTCATATCTGTCTGTACCACATGACAATGTCAAAATAGGCGTCGTGGTCAAACGACTCTTTAGCTCTTCAAAAGCTCACGCACACTCCAGCATCCAAACGAACTTCCGATCCTTCCTCATTAATGTGGTAAGAGGCAAAGCGATCCGTGAGAAGTTTTCCACAAAACGTCTGTAGTAGCCTGCCAGTCCAAGGAAACTCCTGACTTCGGCCACTGAAGACAACACTGACCACTCTTTTATGGCTCTTATCTTTGACGAATCCACTACTATGCCCTCTCCACTTACCACATGGCCAATAAAAGCCACTGACGATAGCCAAAACTCACACTTTGAGAACTTGGCATAGAGCTTATTTCTCCACATGGTATGCAACACCAACTATAAATGGTTCGCATGATCAGCTTCAGATTGAGAGTACACTAAGATATCATCAATGAATACAATCACAAACAGATCCAAGTACTCTCGGAATGTTCGGTGTATTAGATCCATGAACATCGATGGCGCATTACATAGCCCAAACGGCATTCCAGTGAACTCATAATGACCATAGCGTGTTCCAAATGCTATCTTGGGAATGTCACCTTCCTGAATCCTCAATTTGTAATATCCAGATTTTAAATCCAATTTAGAATAGACGGTTGATCCCACTAGCTGATCGAACAATTCATCTATCCGTGGAATCAGATACTTACTTTTCTCTGTCAGCTTATTCAATTCACGATAATCAATACACAACCGTAGACTTCCATCCTTCTTTTTCACAAAAAAAATAGATGCGCTCCAAGGTGACATACTTGGGCGTATATAACCCTATTCCAGCAACTCTTGCATTTAAACTTTAAGTTCTGTCATTTCCTTTGGCGCTACACGATATGGCGAGCGGGCCACAGGTTTCGCACTTAGAACCAACTCAATAGTGAATTCGACCTCCCGTTGGAGTGGTAGCCTAGGAAGATCTTTAGGAAACACATAAGCAAACTCAACAATCAGAACATCATTCACACTGGACTTTGGCTCAACAGCCTGAATAAGCGTGAAGAATAACTCTACGCCCTTCCGAGCAGCATTGACGACTTAGAGAGCAGACATCAAGGTCCCGCCTACTCCTCGCATACAAGCGAACTTAGTCTCAAGCTCGGTATTCTGGCCCAGTGCGATCTCCTTTTAATTGCAATCAATAAAGCCATCTACTCCGAGAGCTAGTCCATACCAAAGATCACATCAAATTCCGATATCGGAAGCACATATGCGCTCAAGCAGAAATCCCGACTTTCTATTTGTACTTCCACGCAGCAAGTCTTACCTGTAACATCCCATTTCCAGCTAGACCCCTAGGAGACGGTCTGACGTGACAGAACCCTAGGAAGCCAAAAAATTGAAGTCCATCGACCTAGACTTCGAGTCACGGGTTGGTCACTCCCGTGACCGACCCGTCACACCCGTGACTAGGGCGTGACCCCTTCGACGATTGTCGATCTCAGGAAGATGATCGTCGAGAGAAGATTTTTGAAGCCCGGGCCTGTCACGCTCGTGACCCACGTGTCACGCCCGTGACCTAGGGCGTGACCCCCTTCGACGATCGTCGATCTCAGTAAGATGACCGTCGAGCGCAGAATTTGCATCATTGCCCTATCACGCCCGTGACCTAGGTGTCACGCCCGTGACCTAGGGCGTGACCCCTTCGACGATCGTCGATCTCAGCAAGACGATCGGCGAGTCCAGAATTTGAAACCCGAGCTTGTCATGCCCGTGACCTACCTGTCACGCCCGTGACCTAGTGCGTTACCCACCTTCGATGATCGTTGATCTCAGGAAGACGATCGGCGAGCGCAGAGTTTGCATCACGGGCTGTCACGCCCGTGACCGACAGGTCATGCCCGTGACCGACGGGCATGACCCCTTCGACGATCGTCGATCTCAGGAAGATGATCGCCGAACTCTGAATTTGCAACACACCTGTCACGCCCGTGACCTATGTGTCACGCCCGTGACACGGGCCGAAACGTCAGCCAGGCTGGAAATTTCTGTAACCGAAGTCATAATCAATTCTGATTATGGAAATTTGCAGCAGGAGTATTTATGAGCTGTTTCTTTCTCTAAATACTTAATAGAATGAGGAAGAGTTGTCCGAATAGGAAATCGCCACCTGGATCAGCCATTTCATCTTCCACCTTTTCCTCTTCCCGTCACCATAACCGAAATATTATTAAGAGAAACATTCATGGCCATGAATGCTTTACCCCATTCCCCTACCCACTTGGAGATCTATAAAAGCCTCCTTAGAACAAGATTAGAAGGTTACACTCTTGACCAAACAAATTCAGATTTCTGCTCTTGCTGTAGGAGAAGTTCGGGAACGCCACCACTGCGCCATGACAATCTGACGTTCATCTCGTCTACAAACTGCGAACAAGGTCCTCCTCTACTTCTTCTTTTGTGGGTAGATCTTAGGATCTTAAAAAGGAGTTCGCGCTCAACGGAGCCGAACCTATCTCGAGTTTTCATGGAGAAACCATTAAAAATACATTTTTGGGTACGCCGTAAACCGCCACCTCCGGTGGCCAAACCACCGCCGACCGATATCCATCGCCTCGACGGAGGTGGTGGTGGTGGTGTCTGGACAGGGAAGTGATCGGACGGCCGGCGACAGATCACGGAAAGGCTACAGGAAACATTGTTTTTCTGAGTTCAGTTCTCGGGTTTTGAGGAAGATGAACAGTAAAATATTATTATAATATAAAATTTAGTACATAATATATAGGGTAAATATACATAAAATAGGCATATTTTGATGCTGCAAAACGAGGCACTTAAAGACCGTTTTAGGAAAAATTGCCAATAACGAAAGTTGTAGCCCTTCGAGTCTAGATAAATTTAAACTTAATTTCAACTCGTTTGGGTAAGCGGTTTGACCGCAGCACCTGTTTTAGTGGGGGCTGAACCTAGAGTTGGGCAGGAACTAAAATAAATGCCCATGCTTCGTCCCTTGTTGAAATGACCTGAAGTTTGGGCAGGGGGTTACCCTTAGCCATATCTAGAGGCTGTCCAAAAATGGGAATTTTTGGAGATACTTTGCCTAAAGTTTTTGTTTTAATTTAATAAAGTTAGAGTAATTTATTTAAGTGGTCATATGACTTCTAAACCCTCCCAAATTTTGGTGAGTTGTCCCTCGCTATAAAACCTAGCTCTGTACAAAATTTCAACTCATTTGGATGAGTTTTGGATAAGAAGTCGCCTATTCTTAACTAGGCAATAATGAGGCATTTTTGAGTAAAAAGTGCACAAGAGGTTAGAACGGTCATATCACCTCAACAGAGGCTGATATTTTGACCACTTACTTAGAGGGGTTATTATAACCTACTTGGAGAAAATGGTGTGATTTAGGGTTTGTTTACCCTAGGATCCAAACTCAAACCCTAGATGGAGGGTTTTGAGGGTTGTGAAGGATATAGGGGCAATTGCTCTCGTATTGCCTTGAAATTCAGTAGAATTGATATTAGCATGATATTAATCATCTGAATGGAATCTTGGAGGATTTGGTGATAGGTAGATACCTCAAAAACCTAACCATAGCTTTAGGGTAAAATACCAAATAAGTAAAATATGTAACTTAACATTATCTAAAAGCTGTGAAACTCGGGTAAAGTGAGTTTTGGAGTGGGTAGAATCTATATCAATTTTTACTGGAATTTTATGATGTCTTGATGCAGTGGCCCAGAGCCGCCCCGCTCTGTCGGAGTCACACCGAGCCAGAGGAACACGAATGACACCCACTGCCGGGCTGCAGCCCAAGCACCCCACCCATGACCGCACCTATTCTCAGCGCGGCGGGATGTTGAGGCGAGGTCTCGAACCCAGCCCCCTTGATAAAGAGCTTTCCTAACAGCTCTCATCACCAACTGAGCAGCTCAGTTGGTGATGAGAGCTGTTAGGAAAGCTCTTTATCAAGGGGGCTGGGTTCGAGACCTCGCCTCAACATCCCGCCGCGCTGAGAATAGGTGCGGTCATGGGTGGGGTGCTTGGGCTGCAGCCCGGCAGTGGGTGTCATTCGTGTTCCTCTGGCTCGGTGTGACTCCGACAGAGCGGGGCGGCTCTGGGCCACTGCATCATGTCTATTTCAAGCACTTTATTTGTAACGTTTGTTATAGCCCTAATTGATGTTTTAATTATTTAGATCTTTTTGTTCATTGAAACCCCATGAAATCTTGGAAGTAAATGTTTTAGGTCATAATTATTGCTCTTGAATTTTTGTATAATTTTTAGTTGAGTAAATCTAGTACTTCCTTCACAAATGTTAAAAAGGGTTTTGATGGTTTAAAAATTAATTATGAATGATATTTCTGTTGAAAAATTATGAGTCTTAGGATTTGAGACTTTCAGGACATCATATGCTTGTAGACAATTATTCATGATTTTTAGAATTGTAGTTACGGCACTTTATTTACAAGACCACCTTAAGGAGATATTTAATAATTAATTTATTCAGAGATTAATACTTGCTGAACAATTATGAAACTGGGCCAATGCAATTTTTAAGTTTGTATCTGCATACTATAATTAATTTATAATTTTTTGGATGGATTTTCTCTATACTTGATTCACAAATAAAGAATTATAGAAAATATTGCTAAAACGGTTTTAGTGCCATTTTGATGATAGAAAAATTGTGATACTTTGGATTTACCATATTGAGATTACATAATATTTAGTATAATTTTGTTGGACATCTTGCATGAGACCTTAGGGTAGTTCATGTACAAATCGGTAGCCCTTGGAATTTTTGAGGAAATTAATTAAATGCCAGATAAATTAGGAAAATTACCATTTTCTGGATTAAGGCTAGTAATATCATGATAAATCTCCAGTAAATAATTAGGGCATTTGGATATGTATTGGATCATTTCCTAACCGGTTCGACATATAGTCTAGGTTGGTCTGCATATAGCAAATTGTCAAATTGCAATAGGACATGATCTGGGAGAGTTGTTGGAGTTAGTCATTTTGTCTGGTTGGATAGATGTGGATGATTTCGCAATAGATTGATATGAAGAGTAGTGAGAAGTGGTGTTAGCTAGAGTTAAGAGGTGCTCGGGTTCGACGAAAGGTCGTCTTTCCCGAAGAGAGGAAGGTTAAAAATCACCATATGATAGTCTATCGTAATATGAGAAGGGAATGGGTAAAGGGGAACAACAAATAACAATAAGTGCCTTGCGAAAGGGAACGATGGGCTTCTTCTACCATCATAGTTCCTAGTGCCCTTTGAGAGCCCTTCACGGGAATACCGGGGGCAGTCCTGGGTTAACGTAAACTGTAATAACAAACTGATAAGAGTAACTTAGTAATTAGGGTTGCACGTTTCACAGACACCGATAGCACCGGAAGATGGTTGGAAGCTTCGGCTCGGGTTGTTAAGAGACGGACAGAATGGTCCGGAGAGCTTTGACTCGATTGGTTAAGAGACGGACGTTTTGGTCCGGGGAGCTTCGGCTCGGTTTTTGTGTTATTACGATTAAACTTGCATGTGCATAAAAGGAAAGAAAATTAAGGTGGTGGGTCTTCGGTATTGGAGGGTCGATGCACCGACGCCAATGCGCTGACTCGGCAAGTGTGGTTAGCACTTCGCCAACAGAAGTCCGGTGCGCCAGCCAGCAAGAGTACGCAGGAGTCCGCTTATTGCACCAAGCGTTGAGGCGTACGATAGGTCTGACCGGTAGTGCTTTACTGGTTTAGAGGTGGGCGAGGCCCAACCCACTGCTTTCGTCTGCCACTACAGAGGTATCCTGGGAGGTAACGGCTCCAAAATACGGAACTAAATGTAAGACCCCCTTTTTTTTTCAACCACCGGGGTCTTATGCCCAGAACCGCCACTTTGCGGTGACACCTTCGCACCCGGGAAGGTCGTCACTACAACGCGCCGATTCTGCCGGCCTTTTCGATCACAATGAGTAGCACAATAATTGAAGTAAGAACAATGCAGTCCACAATAATACATCACATGTAAATAAGATAAAATCTCCACGAAGGGAGTGTCCACAGAAATCATCAGAGTACTATAAATACGGGCTTATGCCCGGTACAATATGTCCTCACTACAAGTCTCTCATGCGGAAGCGAAAACAGAAACTACTCAAGGTCGAGACTCACGGTCCCGGCTGTGTGAACTCCGGAGCTAGACTGCCCCATCTCTAGGCGCACCGATCTCTGGGGCTGCTCCTCCATGCTGGGCTCCACGATCCCCTAAATGATGCGGTTCGAAAACCGTTAGTCATAAAGACTAAGCCCTATCATCCCCTACCCCTTCCCCCATGGCTCCTAGGTACCGAGCGGGGAGGAAGAAAGGGAAGGACATGATGGTAGAGATAAATCAAGAAATAGGTGACTATGGACTAAATCTAGCAAGATGTATTCGGTGAGCAGTTAATATGATTGTTATAATAGGTCTAGCAATAAGAAAAGCAAATATATGAATTTAAACCTTCACTTATGCGAGAACACATAAGCAAAAGGGATCTTTTGCAAGGCTCCCATCGTATAGAGTGTCCCATACCACTTATACGTTGGGGTGTCGGTTATCAAACAGCAATGGTTGTTATATATTGAAATTAACCTTTGATTTATAAACTTGCCTACACAAGCTTATAGACCAAGGGGTCGTTTTGCAGGTCCTAATGTATAAGCGTCCCATACCACTTATACTTTAGGTGTCAGGGTTAAATGAATCGATTATGCTATGACATGCTAGTGGGTATGATGAAACATGCAAGTGCAACTCACACACCCGACTCTGTGCACACAGACCTTTAGTTCCCCCTTTCGGAGCCGTTACCTCCCAGGATACCTCCGTAGTGGCAGACGAAAGCGGTGGGTTGGGCCTCGCCCACCTCAAAACCAGTAAAAGCACCACTGGTCTGACCTATCGTACGCCTCAAAGCTTGGTGAACTAAGCGGACGCCTGCGTACTCTTGCCGGCTGGCGCACCGGACTTCTGTTGGCGAAGTGCTAACCACCTCGCCGAGTCAACGATATCGGTGTCGGTGCAATCGAACTCCCCGATATCGAAAAACCCACCACCTTAACTTTTCCTATCTTATGCACATGCAAGTTTATTCGTAAACACACAAAACCGAGCCGAAGCTCCCCGGACCAAACGTCCGTCTCCAACCAACCGAGCCGAAGCTCCCCGGACCATCCCGTCCGTCTCATAACCAACCGAGCCGAGGCTCCCCGGACCCAAACGTCCGTTTCCAAATCACCCGAGCCGAAGCTCTCATCAATCTTCCTGTGCCAACAGTGTTTGTGAAAAGTGCAACCCTAGTTACCTAGTTACTCTTGTCGATTTATTATTACAGTTTACGTTAGCCCAGGACTGCCCCCGGTATACCCCGTGAAGGGCTCTCAAGGGGCACTAGGAACCAAGACGGCGGCATTACGGCCCGAAGTTCCCTTTCGCAAGGCACTTAATATTATGGGTTTATTTCCCTTAGCCCGATTCCCTTCTCATATTACAATAGACTATCCTAGGGTAATTTTTAACCTTCCTCTCTTCGGGAAAAGCGATCTTTCGCCTAACCCGAGCACCTCTTAACTCTAGCTATCACCACTACTCACGATTCTTTATATCTTCCTATTGTGATTTCCTTCACTATTGCCCACCCAGACAAAATGAATTATTTAACTCCAATGTATTCCTCAGATCATGTCTTATTTCAATTCACAATTGCTATATGCAGACCGACCTAGGCTACATGTCGAACCGGTTATGCAATGATCCATTACTCATCCAAATGCCCTAAATTATTTACTGGAGACTTACCATGATATAAATGACCTAAGTCCAGAAAATGGAAATTTTCCTAATTTATTTGGCATATAATTAAATTCCTCGAAAATCCCAAGGACTACCGGTTTGAACATGATCTACCCTAAGTTCTCATGCAAGATGTCCAGCAATTTTATGATAAATACTAGGTTATCTCAATAGGTTAAATCCTAAGTATCATAATTTTTCTATCATTAGAAGAGCATGAAAACTATTTTAGAAATAATCTCTAACTTCTGTTGTTTATGAATCAAGTACAGAAAATATTCTTCCAAAAATTATAAATAATTTATGTCATGCAGATAAAGGCCTACAATTAGCACAGGCCAAGTTTCACAATTTTCCAGCAAGTATTTTATCCGTAATTAATTTTTAAACATAAAAGCCCTTTCTATCATCTGTGAATAAAGTACTAGATTTACTCAACATAAAAGTTCTATAAAAATCCAGGGATCAATGTTCTACTGGTTAAGATCTAAATCCAGAATTTTGACTGATTATAATTAATTTAAAACCTCCAAATATTTGAAACAACAAATCGGGCTAATAATCCTTTAACACATGAAGTATGATATTTATTAATCATAAAATTCCAGGAAAATTAGCATAAGTCTAAAACATCCTAAAACCCCCTCCTCCCGAGTTTCATAATTTTTGGATTAGATTTAGTGCTTAAAATAACTAAATTACATTTCTATCCTAATTCAAACTCTCAACTTCCGAGGTACCCAATTACCTCCAATTCCTTCACCATTTCAACCAGAGGGTTTTCAGCATATCATGCCACTCTCCTCCAAATTTCACGGGCATACAAGAGCTTTTGCTCCTATGTCCTTCACAAACCTCAAAACCCTTCATTTAAGATTTGAGTTTGGATCCTAGGGTAAACCAACCTTAAACCACTCCATTTTTCTCCACGCAGGTTATAACACCATTCTAAGTCAGAGATCAGAAAATCAGCCTCTGTTGAGGCGATTTGACCTTTCCAAATTCTCAGTGCACTTTTTATTAAAAGGTGTCTCACTAACGCCTAGTTAAGGGTAGAAGATTTCTCACCCAAAACTCCTCCAAATCAATTGGAATTTTACACAGACCTAGGTTTTATAGTCAGGGACCACTCACCAAAATTTAGGAGGGTTTGGTGGTCATTTGACCATCTAAATAAATTCCTCTAAGTTTATTAAATTAAAACAAAAACTTTAGGCAAAGTATCTCCAAAAATTCCCATTTTTGGACAGCCTCTCGATATACATATTATAGACCTCCAGCCCAAATTTCAAGTCATTTGGAAATGTTATGAACCGTGGGCAACCATTTCAATTTCTGGTTAGCCTAGGTCTTGATCCCACCAAAATGAGTGCTGTGGTCAAACCACTCACCCAAATTGAATAAAATTAATTTTAAATTAAAGTAGACCCAGAGGGCTACAACTTTTGTGACTGGTCATTTTTCCTAATTCGGCATCTAAGTGCCTCGTTTTGCAGCCTCAAAATATATTCAAATAATCCATTTTTCCATTATGTAATAATAATCTATCTATTATAATATTAATTCTACTGTTCATCTTCTTCATGAACCCGAAAACAGACAGAAAACCATTTTTTTCCTGTAAGAGTTCCGTGATCCGTCGCCGGCCGTTTGGTCACTTCCATGGCCAGCCACCACCACCACCACCTCCGTTGAGGCGATGGCTAGCGGTCGGCGGTGGTTTGGCCGCCGGAGGTGGCGGTTTCCGGCGAACTCAAAAATACCATTTTCATGGTTTTCCCATGAAAACGAGAGACGGGTCCGGCTCCGTTGAGCGCGAACTTCCTTTCTAAGAATCCTAAGATCTACCCATGAAAGAGAAGGAGCAGAGGAGGACCTTGTTCGCGGTTTGAAGGCGAGAAGAACGACGGGGTGCCATGGCGCGGTGGTGGCGTTGCTGAACTTCTCCTACAGTAAGAACAAGGATCTGATCCGATTACTTGAGCGTGTAACCTTCTCCTCTTGTCCAGGTGGGCTTTTATAAATCAGGAAGTGGGAAGGTGAATGAAACCATTATGGCCATGAAGGCTCCTCCCCTTAACGTTTCGGTTACGGTGAAGGGATAAGAAACGATGGAAGCTGAATTGGTGTGTCCAGCTGGCGGTTTTCTATTGGACCACCTTTTCCTCATTTATTATATAATTATAGAAGGAAAACGGCCGGAAGTTACTCCTGGTGTAACTTCCCACACCAGCATTTATTACCACGCGTGTTAGAATAATTTCGGGCCTGAACCGTCGTTTCGGCCAATGTCACGGGCGTGACACATAGGTCACGGGCGTGACAGGCCCGAATAGCCAATTCTGGGTTCGACGATCGTCGAACTGAGATCGACGATCGTCGATGGGTGGTCACGGGCGTGACACCTTGGGTCACGGGCGTGACAGGCCCGAACGACAGATTTTGGGGTCGACGATTGTCGAACTGAGATCGACGATCGTCGAAGGCTGGTCACGCCCTAGGTCACGGGCGTGACCTCTAGGTCATGGGCGTGACATGCCCGAACGGCAGATTTCGAGGTCGACGATCTTCGAATTGAGATCTACGATCGTCGAAGGCTGGTCACGCCCTAGGTCACGGGCGTGACACTCATGTCACGGGCGTGACATGCCCGAGCCGCAAGGTCGACGATCGTCTCACGGCGATCGACGATCGTCGATGGGGTCATGCCCATAGTCACGGGCGTGACACCTTGGTTACGGGCGTGACATGCCCAGACAGCACGTTCGACGATCGTCTCGTGGAGATCGACGATCGTCGAAGTAGTCACGCCCAAGTCACGGGCGTGACGGGTCGGTCACGGGCGTGACCAACCCGTGACCCGAAAATATTGATCGCTTTATTTCAAATTTTGGGCTTCCTAGGGTTTTGTCACAACTAACCGACTCCTAGGGGTCTAGCCGGAAATGGGATGTTACAAATCCCAATAAACAAAACAAAAATTTCGTCCCCGAAATTGAGGTTGAGCCTACGGGGATTTCTATCGGAATAAATTAAACTTGTAACATCCCATACGATCTTTCTATTGGGTTCAGGCGACTGTTCGTTTGATAACGAAGACAATCTCCCCAATAAACAAAAGATTAGCCCCTACCTTTCTGATTAAGTGCGCATGCCTAGGTCCTGGATTTTCCGTATCTAGTCTTAACATTCCAAAACAAGAAGGCAATCTATAGTATATCGAGAGGTGGTGAGATGTACCTGACTGAACAACTCCGGGTATCTTTGCCTCATCAGATCCTGCGGTTCCCAAGTGTGCTCCTCCTGACCGTGATTTCTCCACAGAACCTTGACTAAGGGGATCTTCTTGCGGCGCAAGATCCGCACTCCTTTGTCGTCGATCCGAACTGGCTCCAAGTGAACTGATCGGTCTGAAGCTACCGGCCCTTCGATGGTCAAAATCCGCTGCTCCGGGTGTAGTAGAGCCCTTCTCAGCGAAGAGATGTGGAAGACGTCGTGTAGAGCTGCCAGCTCTGGTGGCAACTCTAGCCTGTAGGCTAGGGGTCCGATCTGCTCCAGGATTCGGTAAGGGCCCATATACCTAGGGCTGAGTTTCTTCCTCCGACCGCGCACCCGTGAGACTCCGTGCATGGGTCGGATCTTCAAGAACACTCGATCCCCTACCCAAAACTCCACCTGACGATGCCGGGCGTCATAGTATTTAGCCTGTCTGCTCTGCGCCTCCAACATCCTATCTCTGATCAGTCTCACCTGAGCCTCGGTGTCTTCAACGAAATCCGATCCCAGCAGCTTCGGATCCTCGTCCTGAACCCAAGAAAGCGGGGTCCTACATTTTCGTCCATACAAGGCTTCATAAGGCGCCATCCTGATGCTGGACTGGTAGCTATTATTGTAGGAGAACTCGACCAACGGTAACATCTTCTCCCACGGCTCCCCTCGGTCCAGTATACACAGTCGTAGTAAATCCTCCAAGGTCCTGTTAGTGCGTTCTGTCTGCCCGTCCGTCTGAGGGTGGAAGGTCGTGCTAAAAGTCAACCGGGTGCCCAAATATGCCTGCACTGACCGCCACTCCCTGGATGTAAACCGTCCATCGCGGTCCGACACTATCGTCCGGGGCACGCCATGATATCGGACACACTGCTCCACAAACTTCCGTACCAGCACTCCCACCGAGTCATCCTTCCTGATCGGTACAAAGCAGGCCACCTTCGTCAACCGATCGACAATCACCCAAATCGAGTCGTTCCCTGTCCGAGACCGGGGAAGACCATGTATAAAATCCATCGCTATATCGTCAAACTTCCACTCCGGCACCGGGAGTGGTTGTAACAATCCTGCGGGGTTCCTGCACTCCGCCTTCACCAACTGACACGCCTCGCAATGGGTCACGAAGTACGTAATGTCCTTCTTCATGCCCGGCCAAAACATCATCCTCTTCAAATCAGCGGTCATCTTTGTGATCCCCGGGTGCACCGAGTACCGGCTGCAATGCGCCTCCATCATAATATCCTCTCGGATCTGGCCTCCTGCGGGTATATATACTCTGCCTCTGAAGTGGAGCAAACCATCTCTCAGGGAATAATCTCCTGTCGAACCTTCCTCCAAAGCTCGGAACATCGGCTCCGCCCACGCATCTGTCCTCTGTCCGTCCCGAATGCGATCCCGAATATCGTCTATGGCCACCATCGATGCCAAATACTCCCTATACAGAACTGGGTCATCCTCAGACACTAGGGATATCTGCATATCTCTGAATGACTGGACTAGCTCCATGGACATAACCTGGGGCCCAGCTTCGGAAGTGGCAGCTCTCCGGCTCAACGCGTCGGCCACCACGTTTGCCTTCCCTGGATGGTAGTGCATCTCATACTGATAATCTGCTAAGAACTCCACCCAACGCCTCTGCCTGATATTCAGCTCCTTCTGCGTGTCCACGTATTTCAAGTTCTTGTGATCGGAGAAGATATCGCAGTGGACTCCATAAAGATAATGGCGCCAGACCTTCAGAGCAAAAATGACCGCTCCCATCTCGAGGTCGTGCACCGGGTAGTTCCTCTCATGGGTCTTCAGCTGGCGGGAGGCATATGCTATGACATGTCCGTTCTGCATCAGCACCGCTCCCATCCCTTGGTATGATGCGTCGGTATACACTTGGAATCCTTCCTTTCCGGATGGAAGGGCCAGAATAGGGGCCGAGATGAGTCGGTCCTTCAGCTCCTGGAAAGCCGCCTGGCACTGCGGGGTCCAAACAAAAGGTGCCTCCTTCTTTGTCAAAGATGTGAGGGGGAGGGCAATCCGAGAGAACCCCTCCACGAACTTCCGGTAGTAACCGGCAAGTCCCAAGAAACTGCGTACATCGGTGGCTGTCCTCAGCTGCGGCCAATCGCGAACTGCCCGAATCTTTGCTGGATCTACTGCTAACCCGGCTCCGCTGATGATGTGGCCTAGGAAGGCCACCTCCTTCAACCAGAACTGACACTTGCTGAATTTTGCATAAAGGCGATGCTCCCGCAACCTCTCCAAGGTCAGTGCCAGATGCCGAGTGTGCTCCTCCTCCGTCCTAGAGTAGATCAGGATGTCGTCTATGAATACTATGACGAACACATCCAAGTAGGCCTCGAAAACCCGGTTCATGAGACTCATGAACGCCGACGGAGCATTCGTGAGCCCAAAGGGCATCGCGGTGAACTCATACAGGCCATATCTGCTACTAAAGGCCGTCTTCGGGATATCCTCCTCCTGGATCCGCAGCTGGTAGTATCCTGATCTCAAGTCCAGCTTCGATAAATAATGGGCCCCCTCCAGCTGGTCGAATAATTCGTCTATCCGTGGGAGCGGATAGGTATTCCGGACGGTCAGCCTGTTTAGTGCTCGATAATCGATGCACAGGCGGAGTGTCCCATCCTTCTTCTTCACGAACAGGACCGGTGCTCCCCATGGCGAGGAACTCGGTCTAACAAAACCTGCCTCAACTAATTCCTGCAACTGAGTCCGAAACTCTGCCAACTCCTTTGTGGCCATCCGATAAGGGGCCTTAGATGCCGGCTTGGCTCCCGGCACAAGCTGTATCTAAAAATCCTGCTCTCGGTGTGGAGGTAGTCCTGGCAATTTCTCCGGAAAGATGTCAGTGAAATCTCGCACCACCGGGATGTCTGTCACCGACTCCTTAACCTCCGCCATCTCAAATAGAATCTGATAGACCTCCTCTCCCTGCAGATGGGCCTTAACGGCCTGTACTGAAGATAAGAGTATGCGAGAGACAGGTCTTATACCTTCGATGGTAATGAAGGAGTCCCCGTGTCTCACGGTGATCGTCTTTGCCTGGCAGTCAATCTGGGCATAGTTCCAGTGCAGCCATACCATGCCCAGGATCAGGTCGTAGTCCGTCAGCTTCAAAATCGTCGCTGGAGCCTCGAACGCTTTTCCACCAATTTCTGCCTCCATATTGCAGTGATCCGTGGTAAGGAGCTCAGATCCATCTGGTAGTCGCACCCTCATCCTCGAGCCTGTGAACCGCTCCACACCCTCCAGTCCTTCTACGAACGTCTCCGACACAAAGGAGTGAGTAGCTCCAGTATCGAACAGCGTGCGGGCCGGCTTGCCGCTGATGAAGACTATACCTGGGGTGATTAAACATCTTAGGGTTCTATAAAGAATTTTCTTTCCTTGTTAACCTATCTAGTGCGGTTCTGAGTTTTAACAACTAAAAGGGAAATTCTATGAAAATAAAGAAGCATTGCTGCGTACCTGCTATGACCTGCTCCGGATTTCGAGGCTGCGCAAGGTCTAAAGCATATACCTGCTCTCTTTCCTGTCTACGATCTCCCCACTGGTATCCACAACCACGGCCGCTTCCTCGGCCTCCGTAATGCTGAGCTAGTGGGCCGCCCTGATGTGCTGGAGGTGGTGCCCCCCTCATGGGGCAGTTCCTCCGAATGTGCCCAATCTGATGACAAAGAAAACACTCTGGTGGGGGATACGCCATTCCCCCGGGTCTCGGCATCTCCTGCATCCGAAGAGGGGGAGGGGCTAATACCACCTGTTCCCTCGGCTCCTGCCTCATATCCTGACGAGGCTGGTCCTCTGTCCTCCTCCCCTCTGGTACAGCACCTTGCCGCTGGTCATTTCTGCCTCTCCGTCCCTGATCCTCTGCTGGCCGCTTCCGGCCCCGGGTTGTGTGCCAGTCAGCCTCAATCCTTTTGGCCATCTCTAAGATCCGGGAGATGGGCCCGTCAGATACAAACAACAGAGCCTCCCTTAAGTCCTCCCGCAGGCCCTTATAGAACCTCCTGATATACCCTGCCTCGTCCAGCTGGTAGGAATCTGCGTATCGAGCCAGATGGTCAAACTCTCGATGGTACTCCACCACGGTCCGGGTACCCTGCTTCAGCTGTAAGAACCGCTCCTCCAAATCATCCCTAGCCGACTGCGGAACGAAATGCTCCAGCAGTGCAGCCCTGAACTCCTCCCAAGTAACCTCCGCAACCTCCCTATCAGCAAAGGTCGTGTCCAACAGCGTCTTCCACCACCTCTTCGTATGGGACTCCAGGCAGGAGACAACCAGAGCCACCCTCTCCTCCCATGGACACCGAATCCCGGTCAGCATCTCGTACATGATATCTAGCCACTCTTCCGTCCGAACAGCCGACTCTGTCCCCACATAGGACGGGGGAGCCAGTCCTCGGAAGATGCTTAGCCAGTTGGCCCCCGGATTTGGCTGCGGGGCCGGAACCTGCTGGGCCCTGAAGGCCTCCAGAATGGCAGTCAGGGTCTGTCCCATGTCTGACTGAAGGAAAGGAGTGGGGGCCGGTGGGGGTGGTGCAACATCCTGAGCCTGTTGAACTCCACCTTGTGGCGTAGTCCGTGCTAGAGGCTGCGTAAAAAAAACACACGCTGAGAAAACGTTCAAATATTACATAAAGGTGGACAATTTATATGTGATACCCATATGGGCACACCACTGCTTCCGCTGCTTAGTTTGTCCCCAAACTAAACTCGAGAGGGGGGGTGACCTAGGGTTTGTGGACTGCTACTTCCGTCTGATCGATGTTTCCTCTGATACCACTTGTAAGACCCCCCTTTTTTTTTCTTTTTCAACCACCGGGGTCTTATGCCCAGAACCGCCGCTTTGCGGTGACACCTTCGCACCCGGGAAGGTCGTCACTACAACGCGCCAATTCTGCCGGCCTTTTCGATCACAATGAGTAGCACAATAATTGAAGTAAGAACAATGCAGTCCACAATAATACATCACATGTAAATAAGATAAAATCTCCACGAAGGGAGTGTCCATAGAAATCATCAGAGTACTATAAATACGGGCTTATGCCCGGTACAATATGTCCTCACTACAAGTCTCTCATGCGGAAGCGAAAACAGAATCTACTCAAGGTCGAGACTCACGGTCCCGGCTGTGTGAACTCCGGAGCTAGACTGCCCCATCTCTAGGTGCACCGATCTCTGGGGCTGCTCCTCCATGCTGGGCTCCACGATCCCCTAAATGATGCGGTTCGAAAACCGTTAGTCATAAAGACTAAGCCCTATCATCCCCTACCCCTTCCCCTATGGCTCCTAGGTACCGAGCGGGGAGGAAGAAAGGGAAGGACATGATTGTAGAGATAAATCAAGAAACAAGTGACTATGGACTAAATCTAGCAAGATGTATTCGGTGAGCAGCTAATATGATTGTTATAATAGGTCTAGCAATAAGAAAAGCAAATATATGAATTTAAACCTTCACTTATGCGAGAACACATAAGCAAAAGGGATCTTTTGCAAGGCTCCCATCGTATAGAGTGTCCCATACCACTTATACGTTGGGGTGTCGGTTATCAAACAGCAATGGTTGTTATATATTGAAATTAATCTTTGATTTATAAACTTGCACACACAAGCTTATAGACCAAGGGGTCGTTTTGCAGGTCCTAATGTATAAGCGTCCCATACCACTTATACTTTAGGTGTCAGGGTTAAATGAATTGATTATGCTATGACATGCTAGTGGGTATGATGAAACATGCAAGTGCAACTCACACACCCGACTCTGTGCACACAGACCTTTAGTTCCCCCTTTCGGAGCCGTTACCTCCCAGGATACCTCCGTAGTGGCAGACGGAAGCGGTGGGTTGGGCCTCGCCCACCTCAAAACCAGTAAAAGCACCACTGGTCTGACCTATCGTATGCCTCAACGCTTGGTGCACTAAGCGGACGCCTGCGTACTCTTGCCGGCTGGCGCACCGGACTTCTGTTGGCGAAGTGTTAACCACCTCGCCGAGTCAACGATATCGGTGTCGGTGCAATCGAACTCCCCGATATCGAAAAACCCACCACCTTAACTTTTCCTATCTTATGCACATGCAAGTTTATTCGTAAACACACAAAACTGAGCCGAAGCTCCCCGGACCAAACGTCCGTCTCCAACCAACCGAGCCGAAGCTCTCCGGACCATCCCGTCCGTCTCTTAACCAACCGAGCCGAGGCTCCCCGGACCCAAACGTCCGTTTCCAAATCACCCGAGCCGAAGCTCTCATCAATCTTCCTGTGCCAACAGTGTTTGTGAAAAGTGCAGCCCTAGTTACCTAGTTACTCTTGTCGATTTGTTATTACAGTTTACGTTAGCCCAGGACTGCCCCCGGTATACCCCGTGAAGGGCTCTCAAGGGGCACTAGGAACCAAGACGGCGGCATTACGGCCCGAAGTTCCCTTTCGCAAGGCACTTAATATTATGGGTTTATTTCCCTTAGCCCGATTCCCTTCTCATATTACAATAGACTATCCTAGGGTAATGTTTAACCTTCCTCTCTTCGGGAAAAGCGATCTTTCGCCTAACCCGAGCACCTCTTAACTCTAGCTATCACCACTACTCACTATTCTTTATATCTTCCTATTGCGATTTCCACCACTATTGCCCACCCAGACAAAATGAATTATTTAACTCCAATGTCTTCCTCAGATCATGTCTTATTTCAATTCACAATTGCTATATGCAGACCGACCTAGGCTACATGTCGAACCGGTTATGCAATGATCCATTACTCATCCAAATGCCCTAAATTATTTACCGGAGACTTACCATGATATAAATGACCTAAGTCCAGAAAATGGAAATTTTCCTAATTTATTTGGCATATAATTAAATTCCTCGAAAATCCCAAGGACTACCGGTTTGAACATGAACTACCCTAAGTTCTCATGCAAGATGTCCAGCAATTTTATGATAAATACTAGGTTATCTCAATAGGTTAAATCCTAAGTATCATAATTTTTCTATCATTAGAATGGCATGAAAACTATTTTAGAAATAATCTCTAACTTCTGTTATTTATGAATCAAGTATAGAAAATATTCTTCCAAAAATTATAAATAATTTATGTCATGCAGATAAAGGCCTAAAATTAGCACAGGCCAAGTTTCACAATTTTCCAACAAGTATTTTATCCATAATTAATTTTTAAACATAAAAGCCCTTTCTATCATCTGTGAATAAAGTACTAGATTTACTCAACATAAAAATTCTATAAAAATTTAGGGATCAATGTTCTACTGGTTAAGATCTAAATCCAGAATTTTGACTGATTATAATTAATTTAAAACCTCCAAATATTTGAAACAACAAATCGGGCTAATAATCCTTTAACACATGAAGTATGATATTTATTAATCATAAAATTCCAGGAAAATTAGCATAAGTCTAAAACATCCTAAAACCCCCTCCTCCCAAGTTTCATAATTTTTGGATTAGATTTAGTGCTTAAAATAACTAAATTACATTTCTATCCTAATTCAAACTCTCAACTTCCGAGGTACCCAATTACCTCCAATTCCTTCACCATTTCAACCAGAGGGTTTTCAGCATATCATGTCACTCTCCTCCAAATTTCACGGGCATACAAGAGCTTTTGCTCCTATGTCCTTCACAAACCTCAAAACACTTCATTTAAGATTTGAGTTTGGATCCTAGGGTAAACCAACCCTAAACCACTCCATTTTTCTCCACGCAGGTTATAACACCATTCTAAGTCAGAGATCAGAAAATCAGCCTCTGTTGAGGCGATTTGACCTTTCCAAATTCTCAGTGCACTTTTTATTAAAAGGTGTCTCACTAACGCCTAGTTAAGGGTAGAAGATTTCTCACCCAAAACTCCTCCAAATCAATTGGAATTTTACACAGACCTAGGTTTTATAGCCAGGGACCACTCACCAAAATTTGGGAGGGTTTGGAGGTCATTTGACCATCTAAATAAATTCCTCTAAGTTTATTAAATTAAAAAAAACACTTTAGGCAAAGTATCTCCAAAAATTCCCATTTTTGGACAGCCTCTCGATATACATATTATAGACCTCCAGCCCAAATTTCAAGTCATTTGGACATGTTATGAACCGTGGGCAACCATTTCAATTTCTGGTTAGCCTAGGTCTTGATCCCACCAAAATGAGTGCTGTGGTCAAACCACTCACCCAAATTGAATAAAATCAATTTTAAATTAAAGTAGACCCAGAGGGCTACAACTTTTGTGACTGGTCATTTTTCCTAATTCGGCCTCTAAATACCTCGTTTTGCAGCCTCAAAATATATTCAAATAATCCATTTTTCCATTATGTAATAATAATCTATCTATTATAATATTAATTCTACTGTTCATCTTCTTCATGAACCCGAAAACAGACAGAAAACCATTTTTTTCCTGTAAGAGTTTCGTGATCCGTCGCCGGCCGTTTGGTCACTTCCCTGGCCAGCCACAACCACCACCACCTCCGTTGAGGCGATGGCTAGCGGTCGGCGGTGGTTTGGCCGCCGGAGGTGGCGGTTTCCGGCGAACTCAAAAATACCATTTTCATGGTTTTCCCATGAAAACGAGAGACGGGTCCGGCTCCGTTGAGCGCGAACTTCCTTTCTAAGAATCCTAAGATCTACCCATGAAAGAGAAGGAGCAGAGGAGGACCTTGTTCGCGGTTTGAAGGCGAGAAGAACGACGGGGTGCCATGGCGCGGTGGTGGCGTTGCTGAACTTCTCCTACAGTAAGAACAAGGATCTGATCCGATTACTTGAGCGTGTAACCTTCTCCTCTTGTCTAGGTGGGCTTTTATAAATCAGGAAGTGGGAAGGTGAATGGGTAAAACCATTATGGCCATGAAGGCTCCTCCCCTTAACGTTTCGGTTACGGTGAAGGGATAAGAAACGGTGGAAGCTGAACAGGTGTGTCCAGCTGGCGGTTTTCTATTGGACCACCTTTTCCTCATTTATTATATACTTATAGAAGGAAAACGGCCGGAAGTTACTCCTGGTGTAACTTCCCACACCAGCATTTATTACCACGCGTGTTAGAATAATTTCGGGCCTGAACCATCGTTTCGGCCAATGTCACGGGCGTGACACATAGGTCACGGGCGTGACAGGCCCGAATAGCCAATTCTGGGTTCGACGATCGTCGAACTGAGATCGACGATCGTCGATGGGTGGTCACGGGCGTGACACCTTGGGTCACGGGCGTGACAGGCCCGAACGGCAGATTTTGGGGTCGACGATCGTCAAACTGAGATCGACGATCGTCGAAGGCTGGCCACGCCCTAGGTCACGGGCGTGACCTCTAGGTCACGGGCGTGACATGCCCGAACGGCATATTTCGAGGTCGACGATCGTCGAATTGAGATCGACGATCGTCGAAGGCTGGTCACGCCCTAGGTCACGGGCGTGACACTCATGTCACGGGCGTGACATGCCCGAGCCGCAAGGTTGACGATCGTCTCACGGCGATCGACGATCGTCGATGGGGTCACGCCCATAGTCACGGGCGTGACACCTTGGTCACGGGCGTGACATGCCCAGACAACACGTTCGACGATCGTCTCGTGGAGATCGACGATCGTCGAAGTAGTCACGCCCAAGTCACGGGCGTGACGGGTCGGTCACGGGCGTGACCAACCCGTGACCCGAAAATATTGATCGCTTTATTTCAAATTTTGGGCTTCCTAGGGTTTTGTCACAACTAACCGACTCCTAGGGGTCTAGCCGGAAATGGGATGTTACACTAAAGGTCTATGTGCATATAGTCGGGTGTGTGAGTTGCACTTGCATGTTCCATCATACCCACTTGCATGTCATAGCATAATCGATTCATTTAACCCCTGACACCTAAAGTATAAGTGGAATGGGACGCTTATACATTAGGACCTGCAAAATGACCCCTTGGTCTATAAGCTTGTGTGGGCAAGTTTATAAATTAAGGTTAATTTCTATTAATATATGCTGATGTTTGATAACCGGCACCCCAACGTATAAGTGGTATGGGACACTTTATATGACTGGAGCCTTGCAGAAGATCCCTTGGCTTATGCGCTCTCGCACATAAGTTATGGTTACTTTTCCTACTCTCTGTTATTGCCATTATTTAATATAGAATTGCTAAATTAGTTTCGCTGCCACCTGTTTGCTTTCGAGTTATTCTCCACCTTCATGTCCTTCCCTTTCTTCCTCTCCGCTCAGTACCTAGGAGCCATGGGGGAAGGGATAGGGGATGATAGGGCTTATTCTTTATGACTAACGGTTTTCGAACCGCATCATTTTAGGGAATCGTGGAGCCAAGCACGGGGGAGCATCCCTAGAGACCGGTACGCTTGGAGATGGGGCAGACTAGCTCCGGATTTCATACAGCCGGGACCGTGAGTCTCGACCTTGAGTAGTTTTGTTTTTGCTTCCGCATGAGTGATTATAGTGAGGACATGATGTACCGGGCATAAGCCCGCATTTATAGTACTCCGATATATTATCATGTGGACACTCCCTTCGTGGAGATTTTTATTTCTATATATGTGATTATTCAGTGGACTTGCTCTTACTTCAATTATTGTCCTACCTTTCTATGATCGAATTGGCCGGCAGAATCGGCGCCTTGTGGTGATGACCCTTCAGGACATGAGGGTGTCACCGCAAAGCGGCGATTCTGGGCCTAAGACCCCGGGTTTAAAAAGAAAAAAGGGGGTCTTATAAGTGGTATCAGAGGGAAAAAACGATCTGAAAAAGGTAGCAGTCCACAAACCCTGGGTCACCCCCGCTCGAGTTTAGTTTGGGGACAAACTAAGCAGTGGAAGAAGTGGTGTGCCCATATGGGGATCACATATAAATTGTCCACTTTATTAAAGATTGAACGTTTTATCAGTATCGGTTTTGTTACGCAGCCTCCAGCACAGCCTACGCCACAAGGTGGAGTTCAACAGGCTCAGGATGTTGCACCACCTCCGCCGGTCCCCACTCCTTTCCTTCAGTCAGACATGGGACAGACTCTGACTGCCATTTTGGAGGCTTTCAGGGCCCAGCAGGTTCCGGTCCCGCAGCAAAATCCGGGGGCCAACTGGTTGAGCATATTCCGAGGACTTTCTCCCCCGTCCTATTTGGGGACAGAGTCGGCGGTTCGGACGGAAGAGTGGCTGGATATTATGTACAAGATGCTGACCGGGATACGGTGTCCCTGGAGGAGAGGGTGGCTCTGGTTGTCTCTTGCCTGGAGTCCCATGCCAAGAGGTGGTGGAAGACGTTGCTGGACATGACGTTTGCCGATAGGTAGTGTTGGAACACCCTATTACTAATTTGGGCAAGGATCACTATATTTTTAGGAAATCAGTTTGACCTAGATGTATAGTTGAAAAGGTCAAGTTAGAATCAGTCTAGGGCTTAGAACTTAGGTTTGAAGCTGCCCCCAGGACCATTCAATGATCAAGACTTAGAGCTGAGACAAAGATAATTTTCGTCGAGCTCAGGTCGACGAAACGTCAAACTCCGTTCGACGATCTCTGAGCTTAACTCTGCTAAGTCGTCGAACTCAGGTCGACGATCTTCGAGCTCAGATCGACAATCTATCCTCACTTATTCTTCAGGTCGCTGAGCTCAGTTCGACGATCGTAGAGCTCAGTTCGACGTTTTCTGTCTGATGTTCAATCCAATCTCTGAGCTCAGTTCAACGATCGTAGAGCTCAGATCGGCGTTTTTCTGAGAGATCGACGACTTTAAGGATTCAAATTCAGTCGGCCTTTGGAATGTTTTTCAAATTCTCTCAGCATTTATTTCAAGAGATTTGTTAGCCATTTTCATTTATTCTGGAGCCAGTTTCAAGGGATTTCTCAGAGAATGTTTATTGGACTTTCCTCCAGAAGACAAAATATTTATGGAAGACATTTATGACTGCTAACGGCTATCTTGGACAGAGGATCATCAGAGAATAAAATACACAATAGCAGATCAAGAGAAGAATTACTCAATAAAGACATACACAGATAGTGAGATCAACTCAGAGAAAAATCAAGTGATCAATCCTGAAGTGTTAGATTGAAAATTAGCATACTGAAAAGTGCTCATAGCTTCAACATCAAAGACTCCAGACAACTCATATTTCAGCCTTTGCTGAAATCATCTTCTACTGGAGATCTGAAGCTTCTGAAGCCCTATCACCCTAGCAAAGCTCTCACTCCTGAACCATCTACATCTCAGGGGGAGCTTTGACAACACAATCAATCCACAAAGTCTTCTCTCAGTGATTGAGACAGAGAAGACAACTTCACCTCTTCCTTTTTCTTTTCTAGCTGTAAAAGGGTTATGAAAACTCCCTTCAAAAGTTCTGAATCTGGTTCTGAGAGCCTTGTCAAAACTCAGTGGCGGCAAGACACCTTATCAAAAAATCTAGATCTGGTTTTTGAGCACCTTATCAAAAGCTCATTAGTACTAGGACATCAGATCAACTCATCCTGAGTGGATTCCTACCAAGGGTGGTAGAAGAGTGAATGTACCCAGGTTGATTGGGGAACCACTATAGCTTCTTGTGTTTTGTTGCTTGTGTGTATTCTTTGTTGTGTGCTGTGAATCTTTTGTTTTCCTTTTATTATATCCTATGTTTTATTGCTGCAGCACAATACACATACTATATTAACTTAACTCTTCCTCTGCAAAGTTTTATTTTGAAAAATTATCTTAATAAACTCTATTCACCCCCTCTAGAGTCAGACTAATCTTATCCTCCACTTTCAATTGGTATCAGAGGCAGGTTGGTTGTTCATACAGGCTAACACCTGAACCAAAAGATCCTTGATAAGATCAATCCTTTAATAGGGTTATTTTCATTATATTTAATTTTATATAAAGACATGGCACAGAATAAATATTATGCAAGCACCAGGCCTCCAGTGTGCAATCTATCCAAGTTTGCACTTTGGAAAGCTAGGATTAAACTTTATATGAATTCTATTGATGAAGATATATTTAATTCTGTTTTGATAGTGTGCCCAAGTCCACCAGCAAACTCAAGTACAAATGCTGTTCTACCTCCTTCAGGAACAGATGCTGAAATAGAGGAGTGGAAGACTGCAGATGCCAAGGCCATGAATATCTTAGCTCAGAAAATGTCCGATGAGATATTTCAGAAGGTAGTTGAATGCAACTCAACTAAAGAAATTTGGGACAAACTTTCTGAGATTGTCTCAGGATCTGCTGATGAAAGAAAGGACAGAAGATCCCATCTCATAACCCAATATGAGGATTTCAAAAAGGGAGAAGCTGAGTCAGTAGCAGACATGTACAATAGATTAAGTCTGATTGTCAATGAGTTAAAGACTCTGGATAAAGAAATCTCATTTACTGAGCAGAATGAGAAAATCCTAATGTGTTTTCCCAGCACCTGGGATTCAAGAATCTGGCCAATCAAAGATGCCAGAAGTCTAAATGGAATCACCACTAAAGCTCTACTGGGCAAGCTCAAATCTTATGAGCTGCTCATTAAGAATAGAGAAGAAGAACATAAGGCTGCCTCACCAGCCACAAGGAAAGAGAAGTCAATAGCCTTCAAAGCAATTGAGGACCTGCCTGAAGAAAAAGTCACAGGCAATGAGGAGCTAGTCAGCCTATTGGCCAAAAGATTCTACAAAATGGCCATAAAAGATTTAAGAAAAAGGTCATTCAAGTGACATGATAAGCCAAGGTATGATAAATCAAATAACAACATAGAAATTATCTGTTTTGGTTGCAGGAAACCATGCCATATTGTGCCTGACTGTCCAGAAAACAAAAAAAAGGACAAGAAGGATAGAAGAGAAAGAAGAAAGGATAAAGACTTTAAGAAGAACAGCTCAGACAAACCCTCCTCAAGCAAGAACAAACATACAAGGAAGGGATTTGTTGCAGAGATAGTGAGTGAAACTGAAGAGGATTCTGAAGCTTCATCCAACTCCAGTGATGATGAGGATGATGTTGATGAAAAGGAATTTTTCATGATGGCTATCAATGCCTCTCAATCAGATTCAGAAGCAGAAGAGTCAGAGTCAGATTCAGAAATTCAACTAGAAGAATACCAGGTAATCAATTCATTTGATTTCAGTTCCGAGGACTTTAAACATGAGTTTAAAGTACTATGCCTAGATCTATTAGAGTCTGAGAAGGAAATCATTTCCCTCAGAAAACAACTGTCTGAGTATAGAACTTTAAAATCAGAGAACCTCAAACTCTCTGAAGAGTTAGAATGCTATAGGGAGCAGATAGCTTCACTGAAAAGTGAACTATCCAAGGCCAAGCAGTTTGAAGAATCCCTTAATGGGAGAAGCATCAAACTGATGGATATCACAAGCACAGTGAACTCTAGACTTAATAGTACACTGGGCTTGGGAGCTTCATCCAGCCAGCCTATAGTTCTGACAACTCCAATCAAATTTATCTCTGATAAAGGGAAGGAAGTTGTAGAGGTATCTAGGAAGAATGCAGATTTGCCAAAGAAAGTTAAAGTTCAACAGAATGCGTCGAACAGAGCTCGGCGATCGTCGAACGGCGCTCGATGATCCAAGAAAAAATCATCGAACTCAGCTCGACGACACCTGAACTCTGAACTCGAGGACAGTCGATCTTCGAATAGAGCTCGACGATCTGACACAAGATCGTCGACCTCAGCTCGACGATCGTCGAACAGAGATCAGTTCTTTGAACAATCTTTCAAAGGTACATCTAGATTCAATCCTAGAAGTCCTACATCCCAAGGTTTCAACCCCTATACTGAATGGATAGTACCTCCTAGGAGATACCATCCTGAAGGTTATAAGAGTCAACCTTGGATGTCTTTCATTTCTGAATTTAAAGGATATCAACCTAGGCCCAAGGTAAACTGGGTCAAAAACATGTAAATTCTTGTATGTACAGGTGAAGACCTATCCAACATCAAACCAGCAATGGTATCTGGATAGTGGGTGCTCAAAGCACATGACAGGGAACAAGGATAACTTCCAATCCTTTAAAGCCAAGCTTGGACCCAAAGTAATTTTTAGTGATTCAAACTTTGGAACAACAAAAGGATATGGTACAGTCCAAATTGGAACAGTCATCTTCAAGAAAGTAGCTTATGTTGAAGGACTCAAGCACAACTTGATAAGTATCAGTCAACTTTGTGATGAAGGATATCAAGTGACTTTCAACAAAGCTATATGCAAGGTCAAGTCAGAAGACAACATAACTGTGTTGACAAGTAACAGAAAAGGTAACATTTACTTAGTAGATTTTCATTCATCTAAAGTAGATATCTGCTTGTTCAATTCCATATCTAGACCTAATATACTATAGCATAAGAGACTAGGGCATATTAACCATAGAACTAATGCTAGGCTATCCAAGGACAACCTTGTTAGAGGACTACCTTCTGGCCCCTACAAGAAGGAAGGACTTTGCAAGGCTTGTCAATTAGGCAAGCAAACTAAAAATAGTTTTAAGTCACTTAATAAGAGTGATTATCCTAGGATTTTGTATCTGTTACACATGGATCTTTTTGGACCCATTACAGTACAAAGCTTAGGAGGGAAATCTTATACTTTGGTGATTGTAGATGACTTCTCCAGATTCACTTGGGTATTCTTTCTGAGGAAGAAGTCTTATAACTTTAAGTGTCTGACAGAGTTTCTCAAATGTATACAGATTGAGTTCAATACTCACATTGCCCTGATCAGAAGTGATCATGGGACAGAGTTTGATTCTCTTCTTATGCAAGACTTCTGTCAGAGTGAAGGGATCAGGCATACTTTCTCAGCTCCTAGAACTCCTCAACAAAATGGGGTAGCAGAAAGGAAAAATAGAACCCTAATTGAATCTGCAACTACATTATTGACAGATGCTCATGTTCCTCTATCCTTTTGGGCAGAAGCAGTGAGCACCTCCAACTATGTGTTGAACAAAAGTTTGATACATAAATTGAAGGGCAAGACTCCCTATGAATTACTCAAAGGGAAGAAACCTAAAGTAGATTACTTCAAAATTTTTGGTTGCATTTGTTATATTCACAATAATGACATGAGATATTTAGCAAAATTTCAAGCAAAAGCTGATGAAGGAGTGTTTCTGGGATACTCCATGATCAGTAAAGCTTATAGGGTTTATAATAAAACTACTCTAAAAATAGAAGAATCATTCCATATTTCCTTTGATGAAACTAATATGTCTTTCAAGGAGAAGAATACTTCTACCATAGAACATTTGCAGGTACACTCTCTAGCTGAAGACTTGGACAGATTGCAAGTTACTCAAAAGGATGAAAGTAGTGAAGATGAAGAAGTTGCTCAACATCTGGAAGAAAATCTTCTTGAAGAGCCAGTTGTTGTTCCACAAGAGGAAACAGCAACATAGGTTGTTGAACAATCAACACCCCTTCTTGATTTAGTAACATCAAGAGATCATCCAATCTCCCAAGTGATTGGAAACATCTCAACTGGTGTGCAAACCGGAAATCAGGTCAACCAAAACCTGATGTACACTTGCTTTCTCTCTCAAATTGAACCTCAATCCATTCAAGATGCAGAGCAAGATCCACACTGGATCATTGCAATGCAAGAGGAGTTGCATCAATTTGAAAGAAACAAAGTTTGGGAACTAGTGCCTAAGCCAAAGGATCATTCCATTGTTGGAACAAAATGGGTGTTCAGGAACAAGTTGGATGATCAGGGAGTCATTGTAAGGAACAAGGAAAGGCTAGTTGCTCAAGGTTACTCTCAAGAAGAAGGAATAGACTATGACCAGACCTTTGCACCACTTGCAAGGTTAGAGGCCATCAGAATATTCCTAGCTTATGCTGCTCACAAAGGATTCAAGGTATACCAGATGGATGTAAAGAGTGCATTTCTCAATGGGGAGATCAAAGAAGAAGTCTATGTTAGGCAACCCCCAGGTTTTATCTCTCTAACTCATCCTGATTATGTTTTCAAACTACATAAAGCATTATATGGTCTAAAGCAAGCTCCTAGAGCATGGTATGAGACCCTAGCATGCTTTCTTCTGGAAAATGATTTTATAAGGGGTAGAGTAGACCAAACTCTTTTTATTAGAACCCATAAGTCTTATACCCTACTAGTACAAATATATGTTGATGACATTATCTTTGGTTCTACTGATTCAAAATTGTGCAAAAAGTTTTCCAAGCTGATGCACTCTAAATTTGAAATGAGTAGCATGGGTGAGCTCTCCTTCTTCTTAGGATTGCAAGTAAAACAACATGCTGAAGGCATATTTATTTCCCAAACCAAGTATGCAAAAGAGCTGGTTAAGAAATTTGATATGTCTGATGCATCATTTATGAAAACACCCATGCCTACCAATGCTATATTGGATGCTGATGAACAAGGGAAACCAGTTGATCAGACAACATATAGAGCAATGATTGTGTTGGGTATTGTATCCACAATGTACCAGATTTGAAGAAGCCCCTGAACAAGCTAAGGTGAATTGACAATGTATTTGATTACTTGTCTTCAAGTTGTGCTTGCAGTTATTCATCGCTAAGTACACACCAATGTCAGGGTGCAGTAGGCCAATATACACGGGTCTGTGCAACGTAATCCCTCGTTGAGCAGATCAGTGTGTTGGCTTACATGTACTCTCTCTATTGGAGTGTATTTATTTTCAAGCACAGGGTTATGTAAGATCAAGAGCAGACAAGGAGCAAGGATGGGCCAAAGACCAGCTCACGGGAAGAAATATGAAAATGGTCTAAGTACAAATCGACGAGTGATTCTCGCCGATTCGACTAGTGATTCTCGCCGAATCGTCGAGAATCACGAACTGATTCTCGCCGATTGCTGCCGGTTGTCTCGAAGCCGCCTTGATTTCTTCTAAGGAAGAATCATCGAGAATCACGAAGTGATTCTCGCCGATTCGTCGAGAATGACTCTGCATTCTCGACGATTTGGCGAGAATAAATTGTGATTCTCGCCGATTCTCACCGTCTTGTGTTATCAGTAGAGATTGAATTCTGTCAAGTAGAATTCGGCAAGAATCGTAGTTGATTCTCGCCGATTCGGCGAGAATCACCTACGATTCTCGCCGAATTTGACTTAGGCAATTTTCGCCTGTTCTTTGGACCGGTCCAAGTTAACTGAACTATTTCGAACCGGACTTAGGGTTTCCTTTTGATGGGGCCCACAACGGTTATGTGGGATGACCTAATGTATATATACCTCTGTATGGTTGAGCGGAAGATACACGAATACACGATTTCAAAAAGAAGAGCCATCGACGTGACCTACATCGCGATCTTGCTCCGCCGCCGTCATCGCCGCTCGTGCAGTTGGTCGTCGTTGCTGATCACGGTTTCTTCCAGATCTCCGGCGATAGAAGCTTAGCCTAGCACAGCGTCTCACGCGTCTAACCAGAGATCTTTTGTCTCTTGATTCATAGATCGGGAAAACCATTCCGTTCCGAATCGATCGAGACGATCGATCCTAGTGTGACCATTGGAAGACCTTGCTACCTTTGCTAAGAAGGGTTAATCTCCATTGCATCGCCACAGCACTCCGTTGCCGCCGCCAATCCCGAGAGCCAAGCCGCCGCCCTTTGCCACCGCCGGTTTCGGGGAGATTCTCTCCAAGAGAGATCTAGGGTTGTGGACTCTTCGTTGACTTCAAGAACACGTCGTCGAATGAAGAGGGACACCTTAATCTCCATAAGTTGTTTGTATTTCTAATACATTCTATTTTCAATTTCGTTGTAAAGGAACGATTGGTTCCTAGTTGTAAGGGTTGGGTGCAACCCGTGGTGGGGGAGTGGTGACTCCTACGTGTGGAAGGGTTCCTTCCGTTAGTGCAAGGATTGGATTTCAATCCTGTTGGTGATGTGACCGAGTCGTCCCTGATTGGGAGATAGGTCGAAGGGGGAAAGTGGACGTACCCAAATCGGGGAACCACTATAAATTGCTTGAGTATTTTCTGTGCTGTGTTGTTTGATTTATTTTTGCAGGTACAGTTTTTAATTCCGCAAAAACGCTACAAGACACCTATTCCCCCCCCCCCCATAGGTGAAGCTAGTTGGCACTAGGTGGACTTTCAAGTGGTATCAGAGCGAGGTTACTCATCAAAAAGGTTCACACCTTGAGTAGAATCTTGCCACCAGTGTCAAGAAGAAGACAGATATCTACCATGGATGGACTCAAGTACTCCGACAAAATCCCAGTGTGCACCAGACTGAACTTTCCTATCTTGAAGGAAAGAATTAGATTCTACATTGAAGCAGTCGACCCACGACTGTTCATGATTGTTAAGGAGGGACCTTATGTTCCCACAAAGGCCTCCACCCTTGATCCTACCAAACAAGTGCCAAAGAAGTTGTCAGAAATGGACAAGGACGAAATGGTGCTGGTAGGACTCGACAAGAAAGCACAGAACATACTGATCAGTGCAGTCGATGACTCCATGATGCAGAACTTTTGCAACTACAGGACGACTAAGGATATTTGGCACAGCCTGATTATCCTGATGGAGGGCACAGACGAAGTGAGGGATGATCGGAGATCCCTCCTGAATCAGAAATATGAGGCCTTCAGGCAAGGGCCCAAGGAGGAGATCGGAGTTACCTTCGAAAACTTCCTCAAGATCGTCAATGCACTCAAGGGGTATGGAAGAGTGTTCACTGACTGTGAACTCAATGATAAATTCCTTAGGTCCCTTACTAAGGAATGGGACACAAAGATCTGCGCCATCCGAGAGTTTGGCAGACTTGCTCAAACCGACCCTCAAATTCTGTTTGGGAAGCTCATGTCCTATGAGCTTCAACTCAATACAAGGAAAGCTGAAGAGGAAGCAGAGAAATCCGCAGCCAAAGAAAAGACGGTGGCCCTAAAAGCCATTCATTCCAGAAAGGGCAAGGGTGTTGTTTCTTCCCGTGCGTGGAAGAAGGATGAGGAGGAAGACTCCGAGCCATGCTCCTCCGGCTCAGAATTGTCAGAGGAAGACTTCTCTCTTATCACCCGGGAATTCAAGAAGTTCCTCAAGCTGAGAAATCAGAGAAAGTGAGATGGCTCCTCCTCTAGGCATCAGCAGAAGAACTATTCTTCTGACAGGTATGCTTCCAAACCGAACAAACACCGCTCATCTGACATTATTTGTTTTGGTTGCAACAAGCCAGGACACGTCGTGGCTGATTGCCAGCAAGGCAAGAGGGAGAAGGGAAAGGGAGAGGAGCACAGGTCCTCAAAAGACAAGAAGAAGGAGAGGAGTTACATCGCGAAGAAGCCAAAGATGCTGTGTGAATCTGACACTTCAGACACCAGCGATGACGAGGAAGCCTACTTTGGGCTAATGGGTCGCTCTGACTCAGAAGGAGAATGCCCCCCATTCAATGGGAAGGTAAAAGCTCACACCCCTCTCTCCGACTCTGACTCTGATCCTGAGTCTCAGGATGATGACCCTGAGGATAGCCCTTCGGCCCGTGAAGCTGAGCTCCTCGATAAGTATGAGCTTCTGCTCAATACTTTCGAGGAGTGTTGAAAGAGACTGAAGGCTGAGAAAAAGGAAGTTAAATTCCTTAAAGGTGAGAGTGTATCCCTGAGGGAAGAGATCACCAATTTGATCTCCCTCCGACAGGAGCACTTGGACCTGACTTCTAAGCATTCAGAGTCTCTTAAGCTCCTCGATCATAAGCAAAAGGAAATTGATAAGTTGGAAGAACAACTTGCGGCAAAAAAGAAGATCATTAAGAGCTTCTCTATGCCAAAGACAGTTCTTCCACTGGTTGATACCTTCACTGCTCAGGCCAAAGGAGCTGGTTTGGGGCACGTAGGGGTACCTGGTTCCTCATCCAGGAGAAACAGGAACCATAGGAAGAATAGGCTGCTAAGAAGGCCTCTGCTGCTGAAAAGGGAAAGGCCCCACTCAGTCCTGTTGTGTTCAGAAAGCCCAGCTTTCCCTGTAACCAACATGACTTTGAGTCAACATATGGCCATCACTTCAGGCCCTCGGTTGCAAAGCCAAAGAGCCGATATGATGGTTGGACCTTCCCCCGCAATTTTGGCGAGAGTGTCTTCAGGGCACCTTATGAGGAAGTTCAGATGAAGGATTATGGCCACTTCTCTAGCGGCCATAATGGGAAGCAGGCACCCAAGGCCAAGCCTGTTACACTGAGAAACCAGGAGGTGAAGAAATCATACGACTATTGTCATCATGATGCCTCCACCTCCAGGTCCGAGGCCCCTGCTGAACCTTCCGTTCCAAGAGTGAAGCAGGTGCCTAGGATAAAGTATAACAGATTTGACTACTGGTGCTGTGGCAAAGTTGGTCACTTTGCCATGGATTGCTAGTTTAATCCGAGGAATAACGAGACTCCTCATGTTGGCAATGCGAGGCAGACCACTCGTAGGGCTAACCATTCGAGGGGGAGCATGCTAACGAGGAATCTAGGACCCAAGTTCGATTGGGTTCCTAAGGCAAATTAATTCTGTTTTGCAGGAATGTCCAAAGGCCACCAAAACTCCAATATAGTATTTGGACAGTGGATGCTCCCGTCATATGACTGGGACAAGAAGCCTGTTGCGGGAGTACTCTCCAGTCGAGAATGGACCCAAAGTCATCTTTGGGGGATCTGATCGGGGAGTCACCAGAGGCTACGGTATGATTTCCAATGGTATACTCTCTATCGCTGACGTAGCTTATGTTGAAAGGTTAAATCATAACCTGATCAGTGTAAGCCAGTTATGTGATAAAGGGTATGACGTTAAGTTCTGCAAGGATAAATACTTGATAATATCATGTGCCTCTTTGGAGACGGTATTAACCGGCATTAGGAGCAGAAATGTTTTCTGTTTAGATTTTCTCAGTCTAGATTCTTCTACCCCCATATGCCTAGTAGCAAAAGGAAGTGCATCTCTTTGTGAACAATGGCACAAGAGATTGGCACATATTAATTACAAGACAATTAATATGTTGTTTTCCAAAGATTTAGTAAGGGATGCTCCCATTATTAAGTGCATCAAAGATAGTCCCTGTCCTGCATGCCAGATGGGCAAACAGACTCGGGCTACCTTTAAGGGCATCTCAGACAAAGACTCCTCCAGATGTCTTTATCTTCTGCACATGGACTTGTTTGGTCCAATGCAAGTTCATAGTTTAGGAGGGAAGTCTTATACGCTAGTGATTGTAGATGATCACTCTCGGTTTACATGGGTGTTCTTTTTAAAACGAAAGTCTGATACGTTTGACATCTTCACCAGCTTTGTCAAGCAGATTCAGAACGAACTTAACTGCTCAGTGGTCAAAATCAGAAGTGACCATGGAACAGAGTTCGAGTCTGGTGCTATGACAGAGTTCTGTGAAGAACTTGGTATCTTTCATGAGTTTTCCTCCCCGCGCACTCCTCAACAAAACAGAGTTGCGGAGAGGAGAAATAAAACACTCATTGAAGCCTACACGACAATGTTGAATGACGCTTCACTCCTAGAATACTTCTGGGCCGAGGCTGTCAATACAGCTTATCATGTTCAAAACTGGGCATTGATCAACAAAAGTCATCGTAAGACACCCTACGAGCTACTGAAAAGCAGGAAACCAACCATGTACTGTTTGAGGATCTTTGGTTGCAGATGTTATGTACTGAATAATGGGAAGTACCCGCATACTAAGTTTGGTGAAAAGTGCTTCGAAGGCATATTCATGGGCTATAGTAGCCATAGCCGGGCTTATAGAGTTTTCAACAAGAAAACCCTAGTGGTAGAGGAATCAATAAATGTTGTATTTGATGAAGGAAGTTTGCTTAATTGTAAGTCTTCTAGTGGTCTTCTTGAAGATGCAGGTGCCAGACTCGAAAAGCTACACCTGGATGAGCCCGAGGAAGATGCAACTCCAAAATACGTCAAGGTCTCCACCTCAACGCCGATCGGAGAGGATGACGATCAGGATGGAGCAGTCCTCCCTGAAGAGGAAGGAGCCCCAGAAATTGCTAGAGCTCCTGATGCAAGACTTCTAGAGCTCCGACATGTGAGGGATCATCTCAGAAATCAAATCATTGGAGATCCCCGAGACGGTGTCAGAACTCGCCGAGGTACTCTTAACGAGATTCTGCATTTTAGCTTCCTGTCGCAGGTTGAGCCAAAGAATTTCGACAAAGCGAACAAAGATGCGTCATGGATTTTGGCCATGCAAGATGAGCTGCATCAATTCGAAAGATGCAAAGTCTGGACGCTTGTTCCCAGACCTAAGATGCAAAACGTGATTGGCACCAAGTGGATCTTCAGAAACAAGCTGGATGAACACGGGGTCATCATCAAGAACAAGGCCAGACTGGTGGCTCAAGGATACAGACAGGAGGAGGGGATTGACTTCGACCAGACGTTTGTGCCAGTTGCACGGCTCGAGGCAATCTGTCTGTTCCTAGCCTATGCCTCTCACAAAGGATTCACTGTCTATCAAATGGACGTGAAATCGGCATTCTTGAATGGAGACTTGAAAGAGGAAGTATACGTCGCTCAACCTCTAGGTTTTGTCAATCCTACTTATCCCAATCATGTCTACTTTCTTAATAAAGCTCTATATGTCTTAAAACAAGCTCCTCGAGCTTGGTATGAGACCTTGTCTAGTTTTCTTCTTGACAACAAGTTCTCTAGAGGAAAAATAGATAAGACATTGTTTCTCAGGGAAGTCAAAGGCAGGATCTTGCTGGTGCAAATCTATGTCGATGACATTATATTCGGCTCAACGGACAACAATCTTTGCAAAAAGTTTTCAAAACTTATGCAAGGAAAGTTTGAAATGAGCAGTATGGGAGAGCTGAAGTATTTCTTGGGACTTCAAGTGAAACAGTCTGAGGAAGGAATTTTCATTTCTCAGACAAAGTTCACCAATGAACTCCTCAAGAAATTCGGAATGGAGAATGCAACCTCTATGAGGACTCCAATGGGATCCACCATGTCTCTGGATAAGGATGAGAAAGGGAAACCTTTTGATGAAACCAAATACAGAAGCATCATTGGATCCCTGCTCTACCTTACTGCAAGTAGACCGGATATCATGTTCTCCACATGTGTTTGTGCCAGATATCAGGTGAACACTAAGGAATCTCAATATGTCGCTGCAAAGCGAATTCTTAGATACCTTAAAGGTACCCCTAATCTTGGCTTGTGGTACCCGAGAAATAATGATGTCGAGCTAATAGGTTTTTCAGATGCTGATTTTGCAGGGAGTAGGGATGACAGGAAAAGCACTTCCGGGACGAGTCAATTCCTCGGAAGAAGGCTTATCTCATGGAACAGCAAGAAGCAGAATTGTGTAGCAACTTCCATAGCAGAGTCTGAGTACATCTCAGCTGGTAGCTGTTGCGCACAACTCCTTTGGATCAGAAACAAGTTAGCTGATTATGACCTTCAGTTCAAGGAAGTACCAATGTACTGCGACTCCTCCAGTGCAATTGCCATTGCCAACAATCCGGTATCGCACAGCAGAACGAAGCATATTGAAGTGCATTACCACTTCATTCGGGAGCACGTGGAGAACATGGACATCTCTCTCTGCTATGTCCCCACGGACAAGCAGATTGCAGATATTTTCACAAAGCCCTTAGATGAGGCCAAGTTCAGTATTTTCAAAACTGAATTGGGGATGCTAAACTATAAGGAATGAAGACTACAGAAGCTCCAGGCTCGTGCATCTAGGGGAAGCCTCTATCAGGAACTCAAGGGTAAGCATAGGTGTAAGAACTGAGGGGGAGCATGGTGTCAAATGCACCAGACCCAGATTTGCAGAAGCCGAAAAGCGGGAGATTACCCTCTCGGCTAAGGTGCTAAGGTGTATGCTCCAAATGCTCTAAAGATAATGGTATGGAATTTCAACTCACTCTCGTTTTTCAAAGTTGTGTTTTCTTCCAAGCCGTTATATTCACCTTAGCTTGTAGGGTTTAGGCTTCTTCAAATAGGGGGAGATTGTTGGGTATTATATCCACAATGTACCTGATTTGAAGAAGCCCCTGAACAAGCTAAGGTGAATTGACAATGTATTTGATTACTTGTCTTCAAGTTGTGCTTGCAGTTATTCATCGCTAAGTACACACCAATGTCAGGGTGCAGTAGGTCAATATACACGGGTTTGTGCAACTGTTGGGTCTTGTTTCCACAATGACCTTAATTTGAAGAAGTCCTCCTAAAACTAAAGTGAATTGCAGTTGTATTTGATGTACTTGTTTAGATGTGCTTGCAGGACTCTATTGTCAAGTGTAAACCAATGTCAGTCTACAGTGGGTCACCTAGCACAGGACCATACAATATAATCCCTCATTGTGTGATCCATGGTGTTGACCCATGTGTAGCCTCTCTATTGGGATACACTTCACTTCACAAGCATTTGAACTCATGGGACCTTGAAGTGTTGCTGATCATTAGTAGGAGAAATGGATTTCCAAGGGAGAAATTATTCCAAGTCATATACTCGAGTAGTTCAAAGGATATACTTGAGTAGTCCAAAGGAAATTATTCCAAGTCATATACTCGAGTAGTTCAAAGGATATACTCGAGTAGTCCAAAGAACATACTCGAGTAGATACTATGATACTCGAGTAGTTCAAAGGATATACTCGAGTAGTCCAAAGAACATACCCGAGTAGATACTATGATACGCGAGTAGATGCTTTCACTTACTCGAGTATCTAGTTTTTCCTCTCCCAGAATTTTGCCTAAGTGTTCCTACACGAGTGGTTATCTATATACTCGAGTAGTTAAACTAATATACTCGAGTAGACCAAAGTCAAGTACTCGAGTAGTTAAATTTATATACTCGAGTGGATCGACTTACTCGAGTAGTTCAGCTGATATACTCGAGTATGTATTTACCAGATACTCGAGTCAGTTCCTCCAGATACTCGAGTAGGTTGCTCAGGATACTCGAGTAGTTTATACCATACTCGAGTAGTCTGGTTTTTCACAGATTATTTTTTAAGTCCTGGACTCGTGCTTACTCGAGTATGTCTCTCTCTCCTGATACTCGAGTAGTTCATTGATACACTCGTGTATGTCAATTTACAGGAAGAATTTTTCTAAGTCCAGACTTTGCGGGTTATTTCAAATCCTCTAATTTGATTGGTCCACGTGTACTTGGTTAAGTATTGACCGTTACAGAAGTCCTATAAATAGGTCTTGTCAAATCGACAAACCCTAAGAAGAAGTATTTTGTGAATCTAATTTCTATCGCTCGCATCGAGAAGCCGTCAAGTTCACGCCGACATATTCCTATTCATCTTCTTCGTCGCCGGTCTTCTCCGATCCAAGGATTCAGACAAGAAGTTTCAGAAGATCAAGCTATTCTTAATCGACAGATCCAATTCTTGATCTTGCTGATTCTAGTTTTTCAGATCCAAGAGATTTCGCCTTGTCTTCCTCGATCTATTTTCTGCCGAGCCCTAACTCTGAAGAAGGAGGAAAGGACTGAAGATCCAGATCTGAATATCTCTGTTTGTATATTTTTGTATACATCTTTTATTCTTGTAGGAGTCTTGACTCCGAGTTCTGTAGATCCGGCTTGGATCGAGATTTGTAGGAAGGTTTTCTTCCGAGTGTAGATCCAGTTTGGATCGAGATTTGTAGGAACGTTGTTCCGAGGTGTAGGATCGTTTTGATCCGAGATAGTGGTGTAGCCAAGTCTAGTGGTTTACTAGATTTGTGAGGTGAAAGTGGACGTACCCAAGGTTGGGGAACCACTATAAATCTTTTGTCGTCTGTGATTGCTTGGTATTGTGATGTGCTGGTTCCTTAAATTTTTATTCCGCAAATAGACGCACATCTCACCTATTCACCCCCCCCCCTCTAGGTGATTTAGGTAGACAACTAGCCGTCTCTCAATTGGTATCAGAGGGAGGTTGATCGTTAAAAGGTTAACACCTTGATCTGATCCTACCCGAGTTGTCTTTAGAGAAGTTTCAAGCATGGACAGAGCCAAGGATTTTTCTAAGCTCCCAGTGTGCAATAAGGCAAACTTTCCCATGTGGAAAGAGAGAATAAAACTTTACATGGAAGCTGTTGACCCCCGCTTATTCATGATAGTGGAGGAAGGCCCTTATATCCCTATGATTGCCTCCACTAGTGATCCTACAAAGGAGGTGCCAAAGAAGTTGATGGATCTTGATAAGAATGAGATTGCACTTGTCTCCTTAGACAAGAAAGCCAAGAACATCATCGCAAGTGCAGTCAATGATTCTATGTTGCAAAACCTCATTCACTGCCAATCTGCCAAGGAAATGTGGAGATCTCTAATTATCTTGATGGAAGGTACAAAAGAAGTAAGGGATGATAGAAGATCCCTTCTTAATCAGAAGTATGAAGCCTTCAAGCAAGGACCAATGGAAGCTATTGCTGACACATATGAAAATTTCTTCAAGATTGTCAATGGTTTAAGGAACTACGGCAGAGTGTTCACAGATGGTAAACTAAACGACAAGTTCCTAAGATCCCTGACAAAGGATTGGGACAACAAGATATGTGCCATCAGAGAGTTTGGAAGATTAGCAGAGACTGACCCTTAGAACCTCTTCGGAAAGCTTATGTCATATGAGCTTCAAATCAATAATAGAAAAGCTGAAGAAGAGTGCAACAGGCCCTCATCCCAAGATATGTCAGTTGCTCTAAGGGCAGACAGCTCAAGGAAGGCCAAAGCTGCTTCCACTCAAGGAGACTATGAAGAATAAGAGTCCGAGCCAAGCACCTCAGGCTCAGATTCATCAGATGAAGAGTTTCATCTTCTCTCCCGACAATTTAAGAAGTTTCTTAGCATTAAGAAACAAATGAGAGAAAATGATTCCTCGTCCAGAAGATCACGTCCTGATGGTGATCGTCACAGCAGACATGACAGGTATAAATCTAAACCGAACAAACATGTTTCTTCTAAAGTTGTTTGCTATTTCTGCAGTAAGCCAGGGCATATAAGCACTGAGTGCCCTCTGAAGAAGAAAGAAGGAAGAGGCATAGAAAAGAATTCCCCTCAAGGGAAAAGGAAGAAAGAAAGAAGATTCATTGCCAAAAAGCCAAAGACCCTCAGCGACTCTGACTCATCTGAGTCAAGTGCGGATGAAGAAGCCTATTTCGGGCTTATGGCTTTTTCTGACCAAGAGGACAAAGACAACGGTAACTCCTCATATACCGGGAAGGTAAATTCTCACACACCTCTTTCTGCCTCAGATTCTGACTCAAATGGTCATGATGGCTACTCTTCTGGGGAGGATGATTCTGAATTGGTAAATCAGTATCAGGTCTTATTGACTGCATTTGACAAATGCCGGAAGGTATTCAAATCGCAATCAAAAGAGATTGCATCCCTCAAAGAGGTGGAATCAAATCTGAGGGAGGAGATTGACCAAATGACCCCTCTCAGAGATGAAGTTCAATCTTTGAAGGAGGAAATCAAAGACTTTACTGAATTAGTAAATCATAAAGATTTTCTCCTGGATGAATTGGAAGCAAAGCTAGTCATTGAAGGAAAGCTGGTTGAAACTCTCACCATGCCTACAATTGTGCTTCCAATCACTAATGGAGAAACCTCCTTTGGGAAAAATAGCAGTATAGGACATAAATCAGCCAAAGGTAAAGGCAAGGCCTTCCCAAGCCAAACCGTTGCCTTACTGAAATATGATCCTTACAATCATGGGCCAAATAAGAAGAAGACACCAAAAGCTAAAACTGGTGTAACAAAGGCCAAGGAGACAAGGAAGCCATGTACCTGTTGCAATCATGAGGCTTCCTCCTCCAAGTCAGTAGCTCTTGCTAGACCTCCCATCCATAAGGTAAAGCAAGAGAACAAGAAAAGATACAATAGGTTTAACTGTTGGTGTTGTGGCAAGGTCAAGGTTGGTCACTTCGCCATAGATTGCTGGTTTAATCCCAGCTATGTTTTAACTCCTCAAGTTGATAATGTGAGAAAGACCACTCATAATATTAACTCTCATAGGGGGAGGATACTAACAAGAGACCTAGGACCCAATCTTGTTTGGGCTCCTAAGGGATTCTAATCTTGTTTATGCAGGTATGTCCATAGGCCAATAAAATTCTTATCTGGCAATTGGACAAGTAATTGTTCCAGAAAATTCATGGAACTAGAAGATTAAGGGGGAGTTTCTAGTGTCCCCTATTTAAAGAGGTCAGAAAGGGGGAGAGCAAAAGGAAATGGAATATAGAGATGAAAAAAAAAGGGAAAAAAAATTGCAAATCCAAATGAAGATTTCAGAAAGGAGGAGAAATGCAAAACTATTCTAGTATAGAAATTGGGAGATTGTTGGACAATTATAGTAAAGAAATGTAAGTCAATGTATTCTCTTTTACGTCATATTGTTTTAATATCTCTGGCAATTCAATTTAGTAGATGGTGTTCTGACTTCTTCAAATAGGGGGAGATTGTTGGGTCTTGTTTCCACAATGACCTTAATTTGAAGAAGTCCTCCTAAAACTAAAGTGAATTGCAGTTGTATTTGATTTACTTGTTTAGATGTGCTTGCAGGACTCTATTGTCAAGTGTAAACCAATGTCAGTCTACAGTGGGTCACCTAGCACAGGACCATACAATGTAATCCCTCATTGTGTGATCCATGGTGTTGACCCATGTGTAGCCTCTCTATTGGGATACACTTCACTTCACAAGCATTTGAACTCATGGGACCTTGAAGTGTTGATGATCATTAGTAGGAGAAATGGATTTCCAAGGGAGAAATTATTCCAAGTCATATACTCGAGTAGTTCAAAGGATATACTCGAGTAGTCCAAAGGAAATTATTCCAAGTCATATACTCGAGTAGTTCAAAGGATATACTCGAGTAGTCCAAAGAACATACTCGAGTAGATACTATGATACTCGAGTAGTTCAAAGGATATACTCGAGTAGTCCAAAGAACATACCCGAGTAGATACTATGATACACGAGTAGATGCTTTCACTTACTCGAGTATCTAGTTTTTCCTCTCCCAGAATTTTGCCTAAGTGTTCCTACACGAGTGGTTATCTATATACTCGAGTAGTTAAACTAATATACTCGAGTAGACCAAAGTCAAGTACTCGAGTAGTTAAATTTATATACTCGAGTGGATCGACTTACTCGAGTAGTTCAGCTGATATACTCGAGTATGTATTTACCAGATACTCGAGTCAGTTCCTCCAGATACTCGAGTAGGTTGCTCAGGATACTCGAGTAGTTTATACCATACTCGAGTAGTCTGGTTTTTCACAGATTATTTTCTAAGTCCTGGACTCGTGCTTACTCGAGTATGTCTCTCTCTCCTGATACTCGAGTAGTTCATTGATACACTCGTGTATGTCAATTTACAGGAAGAATTTTTCTAAGTCCAGACTTTGCGGGTTATTTCAAATCCTCTAATTTGATTGGTCCACGTGTACTTGGTTAAGTATTGACCGTTACAGAAGTCCTATAAATAGGTCTTGTCAAATCGACAAACCCTAAGAAGAAGTATTTTCTGAATCTAATTTCTATCGCTCGCATCGGGAAGCCGTCAAGTTCACGCCGACATATTCCTATTCATCTTCTTCGTCGCCGGTCTTCTCCGATCCAAGGATTCAGACAAGAAGTTTCAGAAGATCAAGCTATTCTCAATCGACAGATCCAATTCTTGATCTTGCTGATTCTAGTTTTTCAGATCCAAGAGATTTCACCTTGTCTTCCTCGATCTATTTTCTGCCGAGCCCTAACTCTGAAGAAGGAGGAAAGGATTGAAGATCCAGATCTGAATATCTCTGTTTGTATATTTTTGTATACATCTTTTATTCTTGTAGGAGTCTTGACTCCGAGTTCTGTAGATCCGGCTTGGATCGAGATTTGTAGGAAGGTTTTCTTCCGAGTGTAGATCCAGTTTGGATCGAGATTTGTAGGAACGTTGTTCCGAGGTGTAGGATCGTTTTGATCCGAGATAGTGGTGTAGCCAAGTCTAGTGGTTTACTAGATTGGTGAGGTGAAAGTGGACGTACCCAAGGTTGGGGAACCACTATAAATCTTTTGTCGTCTGTGATTGCTTGGTATTGTGCTGTGCTGGTTCCTTAAATTTTTATTCCGCAAATAGACGCACATCTCACCTATTCACCCCCCTCTAGGTGATTTAGGTAGACAACTAACCGTCTCTCAGCAACGTAATCCCTCGTTGAGCAAATCAGTGTGTTGGCTTTCGTATACTCTCTCTATTGGAGTGTATTTATTTTCAAGAACAGGGTTATGTAAGATCAAGAGCAGACAAGGAGCAAGGATGGGCCAAAGACCAGCTCACGGGAAGAAAGACGAAAATCGTCTAAGTACAAATCGACGAGAATTGATTCTCGCCGATTCAACGAGAATCACTAGTGATTCTCGCCGAATCGTCGAGAATCACGAACTGATTCTCGCCGATTGCTGTCGGTTGTCTCGAAGCCTCCTTGAATTCTTCTAAGGAAGAATCGTCGAGAATCACGAAGTGATTCTCGCCGATTCGTCGAGAATGACTCTGCATTCTCGATGATTCGGCAAGAATCAATTGTGATTCTCGCCGATTCTCACTGGCTTGTATTATCAGTAGAGATTGAATTCTGTCAAGTAGAATTCGGCGAGAATCGTAGTTGATTCTCGCCGATTCGGCGAGAATCACCTACGATTCTCGCCGAATTTGACTTAGGCAATTTTCGCATGTTCTCTGGACCGATCCAAGTTAACTGAACTATTTCGAACCGGACTTAGGGTTTCCTTTTGGTGGGGCCCACAACGGTCATGTGGGATGAACTAATGTATATATACCTCCGTATGGTTGAGCGGAAGATGCACGAATACATGATTTCAAAAAGAAGAGCCGTCGACGTGACCTACATCGGGATCTTGCTCCGCCGCCGTCGTCGCCGCTCGTGCAGTTGGTCGCCGTTGCTGATCACGGTTTCTTCCAGATCTCCGGCGACAGAAGCTTAGCCTAGCACAGCGTCTCACGCGTCTAACCAGAGATCTTTTGTCTCTTGATTCGTAGATCGGGAAAACCATCCCCTTCCGAATCGATCGAGACGATCGATCCAAGTGTGACCATTGGAAGACCTTGCTACCTTTGCTAAGAAGGTTGAATCTCCATTGCATCGCCGCAGCACTCCGTTGTCGCCGCCAATCCCGAGAGCCAAGCTGCCGCCCTTTGCCGCCGCCGGTTTCGGGGAGATTCTCTCAAAGAGATATCTAGGGTTGTGGACTCTTCGTTGACTTCAAGAACACGTCGTCGAACGAAGAGGGACACCTTAGTCTCCATAAGTTGTTTGTATTTCTAATACATTCTATTTTCAATTTCGTTGTAAAGGAATGATTGGTTCCTAGTTGTAAGGGTTGGGTGCAACCCGTGGTGTGGGAGTGGTGACTCCTACGTGTGGAAGGGTTCCTTCCGTTAGTGCAAGGATTGGATTTCAATCCTGTTGGTGAAGTGACCGAGTCGTCCCTGGTTGGGAGATAGGTCGAAGGGGGAAAGTGGACGTACCCAAATCGGGGAACCACTATAAATTGCTTGAGTCTTTTCTGTGCTGTGTTGTTTGATTTATTTGTGCAGGTACAGTTTTTAATTCCGCAAAAACGCTACAAGACACCTATTCCCCCCCCCCATAGGTAAAGCTAGTTGGCACTAGGTGGACTTTCAGATTGGCTCTTTATTGTACCTTACAGCTAGTAGGCCGGATATAATGTTTGCTACATGTATATGTGCTAGGTTCCAAGTAAGCCCTAGAGAGTCACACTTAACTTTAGTAAAGAGGATTCTTAGATATGTTAAAGGTTGTCCAAATCTAGGTCTCTGGTTTCCAAAAGATTCATCATTTGACTTAACTGGATTCTCAGATGCTGATTATGCTGGATGCAGAATAGACAGGAAAAGCACCAGTGGAACTTGTCAGTGTCTTGGTGATAGACTTGTCTCATGGTTTTGTAAGAAACAAAAATCTGTGTCAACCTCAACTGCTGAAGCTGAATATATGGCTGCAGGTAGTTGTTGCTCACAAATATTGTGGATACAAAATCAACTCCTAGACTATGGTTAGAACTTAGAGAAGTCTAAAATATTTTGTGACAACACCAGTGCTATTTCCATTGCACAAAATCCAGTCCTCCATAGTAGGACAAAACACATAGAAATTAGGCATCATTTTCTAAGGGATAATGTTGAGAAAAACAAAATTGAACTTCAATATATCCCAACTGATTTGTAAAGGGGAGATATTTTCACCAAACCCTTGGATGAGAAGAAATATACATTCTTCCTAAATCAGTTAGGCATGTTAGATGGAGGAAGCATAAAATAAATTACAAGATCTTAAAAGCTAAAAACAGACCAAGATTAGGCTAAAAACTTATTTCTTTTTGTGTCTGTAGGATAGTTTCTGTCTCTGAACTGCGTTCGACGATTTTCCTCAAGATCGTTAAACGAAGATCGACGTTTTCCCAAAACATCGACCGGAGTTCAGCGCTTGTTAGATAGTTTTATACTATCTCTTTCAGGTCAACGATCGTCGAATGTAGATCGACACTCTCAAGATCATCGAACTAAGATCGACGATGTTCAAGACCTTTCAGCTTCCCTTAGGAGCCCCGATCGTCGAACAGAGATCGACGATCCTTCCTTTTCTGCGTCGAACCCTAATATAAAAATCATTTTTTTGGCCGTCGTTCTCCTTTGCGCGTTCATAGTTTCTGCAGAAAAACTCTTTTTCCCTCCAAAATCTTGCTGCACTTGTTCTTTGTTTGTTCATCTTTGTAGGATCAAATGGCCGTTTCAGTTGCAGCTCTGTCGGTAATGAAATTCGACACCGGATTTGACATAGATATGGATTCCTTTGTGAGTAGTGATCAAATATTCAAAGACATACTCGAGCTCTTCAAAGAACAGCAACTAGAGAACATCATGACAACAAGAATTAAGATAGCAGCAGGTGAAATCAAAGAATGGGTATATACAGCACAGAATCTGAATAACAACACCATCGTCGGCACGATCTCGGGAAATCAGGTATCACTTTCACTTGAGGTTTTATCAGAAGTTTTTCAGTTGAGTACAGGAGAAGATTGCATCGATTTGTCTGGAGAAGAATTCTCAAATATGCTTGAAAGGATGGGGCATACAGCAGCTAACCCCAACAAGCTTTTGAAGAAAAATCTGTCAATGGAATATAGATTTTTGGCAGATGTTGTAGGGAAAGTGTTGTTAGCCAAGCACTCTGCCCATGATACAATTTCCAGGTATCAGCTCTGTTTGATGGGAGCTCTTGTGGACAAAAAGCACCTAAACTGGGGAGAACTCTTTTTTGATTTAATGAAAAAGAAATTAAACTAGAATTTTGTTAATTTTGGCATAATAATTGGGTTATTTCTTCATGCTAAGTGCCCTGAACTGTTAGTTTCAAGTGGAATGCATATCAATGCTTCCAAGAGGCTGACTTGTGCCTTATTTGGAAAATGGGATAGACAGATTGTCAAGCCCAGCAGACCTACAGTAACTCCATCTTCAGGCACAAGGACTACTACAGTCACTTCCCCTTAGGTCTCTACCCCAGCAAAAGATTTGCCTGCTTCCTCTCCACCTGTTTCTACAACCATCTCCACATCAACAACAACAATCACCTCAACCTTATCTATCTCTTCCCCCATTACCATTTCATCACCCTTATCTCCTCCAGCCACTTCAGAAACATTCCACCCACTACACTATTATCCACCTCTCACCATTCCATCATTCCACCTCTTGGAAGACTCCTTCATAGATGATTCTCCTTCCTCTCCTTCTGAGATCCATCTACCACCTCCTACCAACAACTCCTTCAGGACATACTCTCACAACCATCCTTTACTCCATCCATTTCCACTCCCATATCATCCATCTCCTTTCCAGTACAATCCATCTCCACAATCTCTACTACTGAACTATCCATCCCTATACCTCCTACCACCACACCATCCAACATTATGCCAGCAACATCAACTCCTACCTCTACTCAAGCCTATCTTGAACATGTAGATCTTCCTGCACTGGCAGACAGGCTGTATGAGCTGCTAGCCCCCAGGCTATCCTCATTGCTAGAGACCACAATGGCTCCACTTATGAAACATGTTCAGGAGCTGTCTGATAGGCTATCTTCATTCCTCTCTTCTCAGGCAATCCCTTCCTCTGGATGCCTTGATCCAGTTCTTACTGAATCCAGGCAGGGGGAGATGCCTAATGAAGTTCTGGAATTGCCTGCTGCTGCTAAAGCCTCAATTGCTACTCCAGTGTTTGCAGTGGATCTCCAGAGCCTGCTTTCAATTTTTGATGATGTTTACTTCAACTATCTACCAGTTCAACAGTGTGAAGATCTCTCCAAGGCAATTGTGCCTGTTTCAGTATGTGAGCCAATTTTGCTAGCTTCTTTTATAGAATTTGTCCAAGCTGAGGACAAGGCCACTACTGCTATTGCTGCTGCTGTGCTTATATCCACTGATATTGAAATGCTTCCTGTTGATATGCCTGCTGATATTGATAATACTGCTGATGAAGAATTGGCCAAATATTTGGAAGTACAAGTATCTGAGACTCCTGCTATTTCATCTGCTCCTACTGAGAGTACTGCTGTGATTACTGCTGTTGTATCAACACCTCCTGCCCCTGTTGATACTGAGAAATCAAAAGTTCAAGAGGAATACATCAAAAGTATAGATGATTTGTATGACAGACCACAGAGTTTTGAAAGTTATCAATGCAATACAGAATCTGATGACTCTGCTGGCACTATTGCTAGGAAAAGGAAAGCTAGAAGTAAGGCCATGATGAAGGTCCCTCCTGCAAAGGCCAAGGATGTTAATGACATACCCTATTATATTCTACATGACTGCCAAATAACTGAACCTTGGATGCAGTATTCTAAAAACCAGCTAAAGGCCATGAAGAAAAGAAGAAAGTTCGATAAGTATAACAAAGGATCATCCCAGTTTCAGCCTCCTCCTCCAGATTCAGGATCAGGTGGAGGCTCAGCTTCTCAAACCTCTGCTCCAAAGAAAAGCTCCTCCCAATCTTCACAGAGATATCATCCCAGAGGGCAATATCAAATAGGTTATAAGTCCAGAAGGGGACAATATAGAGGTAATCAGAGAGAACACAGGATTCAATCAAGACAATAAAGGGAAGGACAAAGACATATGGACTCAACTCAAGGTCCTTTCCCTTATAAACTCAGAGAAACTGTTGATACAAGGACTTCTACTGCTTCAGAAACTATTAATAGATATGAACCTGCAATCCCTTTTGAAGATCCAGAGAACAATCCTTTATCATGGACTGCTAGGATGAAAGAACTTGCTGCCTTAGATCAGTTGAAGAAGGCCAGAGAGCAAGGAAAAGACACTTCCAACATCACTACCTTGTCAGAGCAAAGGAAGGCAGAACTGGAAAGATATGCTTCAAGGAAGTCCTTTGACCCAGTGAATTACATGAAACTGCATCCTGAGGCTGTGGTTCCCAGGACAAGATCTCAAACCTCCTTAGGTGTAGATGATGACAGAAGGTAAAAGAAAGAGGCTCTCAATCCCAACAGGGAAATCTTATTTAAGAAAGGAAGTGAAAAGAAGTGATCTCTGTAAGCAGACAGTATATTCATTTTAAAACACTTGCTGATATTCTATCTGAATGCTGTTATGCTGCATGTTTTGCTCTATTGCTTTAATATTTGTTTTCTTTTATGTATTTGCTTTTGTATTTATTATTGAGCTCTGTAAATAGTAATCCTAACCCAAATAGAGGGAGATTGTTGGAACACCCTATTAATAATTTGGGCAAGGATCACTATGTTTTTAGGAAATCAGTTTGACCTATATGTATTGTTGAAAAGTTCAAGTTAGAATGAGTCTAGGGCTTAGAACTTAGGTTTGAAGCTTCCCCCAGGACCATTCAATGATCAAGACTTAGAGCTGAGACAAAGACAATTTTCGTCGAGCTCATGTCGACGAAACGTTGAACTCCGTTTGACGATCTCTGAGCTCAACTCTGCTAAGTTATCGAACTCAGGTCGACGATCTTCGAGCTCAGATCGACGATCTATCCTCACTTATTCTTCAGGTCGCTGAGCTCAGTTCGACGATCATATAGCTCAGTTCGACGTTTTCTGTCTGATGTTCAATCCAATCTATGAGCTCAGTTCAACGATCGTAGAGCTCAGATCGACGTTTTTCTGAGAGATCGACGACTTTAAGGATTCAAATTCAGTCGGCCTTTGGAATGTTTTTCAAATTCTCTCAGCATTTATTTCAAGAGATTTGTTAGCCGTTTTCATTTATTCTAGAGCAAGTTTCAAGGGATTTCTCAGAGAATGTTTATTGGACTTTCCTCCAGAAGAAAAAATATTTATGGAAGACATTTATGACTGCTAACGGCTATCTTGGACAGAGGATCATCAGAGAATAAAATACACAACAGCAGATCAAGAGAAGAATTACTCAATATAGACATACATAGATAGTGAGATCAACTCAGAGAAAAATCAAGTGATCAATCCTGAAGAGTTAGATTGAAAATTAGCATACTGAAAAGTGCTCATAGATTCAACATCAAAGACTCCAGACAACTCATATTTCAGCCTCTGCTGAAATCATCTTCTGCTGGAGATCTGAAGCTTCTGAAGGCCTATCACCCTAGCAAAGCTCTCACTCCTGAACCTTCTATATCTCAGGGGGAGCTTGGACAACACAATCAATCCACTAAGTCTTCTCTCAGTGATTGATACAGAGAAGACAACTTCACCTCTTCCTTTTTCTTTTCCTGCTGTAAAAGGGTTATCAAAACTCCCTTCAAAAGTTCTGAATCTGGTTCTGAGAGCCTTGTCAAAACTCAGTGGTGGCAAGACACCTTATCAAAAAATCTAGATCTGGTTTTTGAGCACCTTATCAAAAGCTCATTGGTGTCAGGACACCTGATCAACTCATCCTGAGTGGATTCCTACCAAGGGTGGTAGAAGAGTGGATGTACCCAGGTTAATTGGGGAACCACTATAGCTTCTTGTGTTTGGTTGCTTGTGTGTATTCTTTGCTGTGTGCTGTGAATCTTTTATTTTCCGTTTATTATATCTTCTGTTTTATTGCTGCAGCATAATATACATACTATATTAACTTAACTCTTCCTCTGCAAAGTTTTATTTTGAAAAATTATCTTAATAAACTCTATTCACCCCCCCCCCCCTCTAGAGTCAGACTGATCTTATCCTCCACTTTCAGGTAGGTTGCGGAGGTTACTTGGGAAGAGTTCAGGGCCGCGCTGCTGGAGCATTTTGTTCCGCAGTCGGCCAGGGATGAGTTGGAGGAGCGGTTCTTACAGCTGAAGAAGGGCACCCAGACGGTGGTGGAGTACCAACGGGAGTTTGACCATCTGGCTTGATATGCATATTCTTACCAACTAGACGAAGCAGGGTACATCAAGAGGTTCTTTAAGGGCATGCGGGAGGACTTGAGGGAGACTTTGTTGTTTGTATCCGACGGGCCTATCTCCCAGATTTTGGAGAGGGCAAAGAGGATTGAGGCTGATTGGCACACCACTCGGGGGCGGAAGCGGCCAGCAGAGGATTAGGGACGGAGAGTCAGAAATGACCAGCGGGAAGATGCTATACTAGAGGGGAGAAGGACAGAGGACCAGCTTCGTCAGGAAGTAAGGCAAGAGCTGAGGGAGCAGGTGATATTGGCCCCTCAACCTCTTTGGTTGAAGGAGATGCCGAGACCCGGGGGAATGACGCATCCCTCACCAGAGTGCTTCCATTGTCATTAGATTGGGCACATCCGGAGGAACTGCCCGATCAGGGGGGCACAACCTTCAGCACAACAGGGTGGCCCACCAGCTCAGTATTACGGAGGCCGAGGATTCGGCCGCGGTCGTGGATACAAGGGGGGAGATCGTAAACAGGAAAGGGAGCAGGTATATGCTTTGGACCTTGCGCAGCCTCAGAATCCGGAGCAGGTCATAGCAGGTACGCTACAATGCTTCTTTATTTTCATAGAATTTCCCTTTCAGTTGTTAAAACTTAGAACCTCACTAGATCGATTAACAAGGAAAGAAAACTCATTATAGAACCCTCAGACATCTAATCACCCCTGGTATAGTCTTCATCAGTGGCAAGCCTGCCAGCACGCTGTTCGATACTGGAGCTACTCACTCCTTTGTGTCGGAGACGTTCGTAGAAGGACTGGAAGGCGTAGAGCGATTCACGGGCTCGAAGATGAGGGTGTGACTACCGGATGGATCTGAGATCCTTACCACGGACCACTGCAATATGGAGGCAGAAATTGGTGGAAAGGCGTTCGAGGCTCCAGCGATGATTTTGAAGCTGACGGACTACGACCTGATCCTGTGCATGGTATGGCTGCAATGGAACCATTCCCAGATTGATTGACAAGCGAAGAGGATCACCGTAAGAAACAGAGACTCTTTCATTGTCATCGAAGGTATAAGACCTGCCTCTCGTATACTCTTATCTTTGGTACAGGCCGTTAAGGACCGTCTACAGGGAGAGGAGGTTATCAGATTCTATTTGAGATGACGGAAGTCAAGGAATCTGTGACATACATCCCGATGGTGCGAGATTTTGCTGACATCTTTCCTGAAAAACTACCAGTACTACCTCCGCACCGAGAGCAGGACTTCCAGATACAGCTTGTGCCGGGGGCCAAGCCGGCATCTAGGGCCCCATATCAGATGGCCCCGAAGGAGTTGGCGGAGTTTCGAACTCAGTTTCAGGAGTTGGTGGAGGCGGGATTTGTTAGACCGAGTTCCTCGCCATGGGGAGCTCCGGTCCTATTCGTGAAGACCATCGTCGAGCGCAGATTTTTGCAGCACGGGCCTGTTATGCCCGTGACCCACGTATCACGCCCGTGACCTAGGGCATGACCCCCTTCGAAGATCGTCAATCTCAATAAGACGACCGTCGAGCGCAGAATTTGCATCATGGCCCTGTCACGCCCGTGACCTAGGTATCACGCCCGTGACCTAGGGCGTGACCCCTTCGACGATCGTCGATCTCAGAAAGACGATCGGCGAGTCCAGAATTTGAAACAAGAGCTTGTCACGCCCGTGACCTATCTGTCACGCCCGTGACCTAGGGCGTGACCCACCTTCGATGATCGTCGATCTCAGGAAGACGATCGGCGAGCGCAAAGTTTGCATCACGGGCTGTCACGCCCGTGACCGACAGGTCACACCCGTGACCGACAGGTCACGCCCGTGACCTAGTGCGTGACCCCTTCGACGATCGTCGATCTCAGGAAGATGATCACTGAACTCTGAATTTGTAACACACCTTTCATGCTCGTGACCTATGTGTCACGCCCGTGACACGGGCCAAAACGTCAGCCAGGCTGGAAATTTCTATAACCGAAGTCATAATAAATTCTGATTATTGTAATTTACAGCAGGAGTATTTATGAGCCGTTTCTTTCTCTAAATACTTAATAGAATGAGGAAGAGTTGATCGAATAGGAAATCGCCACCTGGATCAGCCATTTCATCAACCTTTTCCTCTTCCCTGCACCATAACCGAAATATTATTAAGAGAAACATTCATGGCCATGAATGCTTTACCCCTTTACCCTCCCCACTTGGAGATCTATAAAAACCTCATTAGAACAAGATAAGAAGATTACACTCTTGACCAACCAAATTCAGATTTCATCTCATACTGTAGGAGAAGTTCGGGAACGCCACCACTGCATCATGACAATCTGACGTTCATCTCGTCTCCAAACCGCGAACAAGGTCCTCCTCTACTTCTTCTTTTGTGGGTAGATCTTAGGATCTTAGAAAAGAGTTCGCGCTCAACGGAGCCGAACCTATCTCGAGTTTTCATGGAGAAACCATGAAAAATACATTTTCGGGTACGCCGGAAACCGCCACCTCCGGCGGCCAAACCACCGCCGACCGATTGCCATCGCCTCGACGGAGGTGGTAGTGGTGGCTGGCTGGCCAGGGAAGTGATTGGACGACCGGCGACAGATCACGGAAAGGCTACAGGAAACATAGTTTTTCTGAGTTCAGTTCTCGGGTTTTGAGGAAGATGAACAGTAAAACATTATTATAATATAAAATTAAGTACATAATATATAGGGTAAATATACATAAAATAGGAATATTTTGATGCTGCAAAACGAGACACTTAAAGGCCGTTTTAGGAAAAATGGTCAGTCACAAAAGTTGTATCCTTTCGAGTCTTGATTAATTTAAAATTAATTTCAACTCATTTGGGTAAGCGGTTTGACCGCAGCACCTGTTTTAGTGGGGGATAAACCTAGAGTTGGGCATGAACTAAAATGAATGCCCATACTTCGTCCCTTTTCCAAATGACCTAAAATTTGGGCAGGGGGTTACCCTTAGCCATATCTAGAGGCTGTCCAAAAATGGGAATTTTTGGAGATACTTTGCCTAAAGTTTTTGTTTTAATTTAATAAAGTTAGAGTAATTTATTTAAGTGGTCATATGACCTCCAAACCCTCCCAAATTTTGGCGAGTGGTCCCTGGCTATAAAACCTAGCTCTGTATAAAATTTCAACTCATTTGGATGAGTTTTGGAAAGGAAGTCGCCTATTCTTAACTAGGCAATAATGAGGCATTTTTGAGTAAAAAGTGCACAAGAGGTTAGAACGGTCATATCACCTCAACAGAGGCTGATATTTTGACCACTGACTTAGAGGGGTTATTATAACCCACTTGGAGAAAATGGTGTGATTTAGGGTTGGTTAACCCTAGGATCCAAACTCAAACCCTAGATGGAGGGTTTTAAGGGTTGTGAAGGATATGGGGGCAATTGCTCTCGTATTGCCTTTAAATTCAGTAGAATTGATATTAGCATGATATGAATCATCTAGATGGAATCTTGGAGGATTTGGTGAATGGTAGATACCTCAAAAACCTAACCATAGCTTTATGTAAAAATACCAAATAAGTAAAATATGTCACTAAACATTATCTAAAAGCTGTGAAACTCGGGTAGAGTGAGTTTTGGAGTGGGTAGAATCTATATCAATTTTTACTGGAATTTTATGATCTCTATTTCAAGCACTTCATTTCTAACATTTGTTATATCCCTATTTGATATTTTAATTATTTAGATCTTTCTGTTCATTGAAACCCCATGAAATCTTGGAAGTAAATGTTTTAGGTCATAATGATTGCTCCTGAATTTTTGTATAATTTTTAGTTGAGTAAATCTAGTACTTTCTTCACAAATGTTAAAAAGGGCTTTGATGGTTTAAAAATTAATTATGGATGAAATTTCTGTTGAAAAATTATGAGTCTTAGGATTTGAGACTTTCAAGACATCATATGCTTGTAGACAATTATTCAAGATTTTTAGAATTATAGTTACGGCACTTTATTTACAAGACCACCTTAAGGAGATATTTAATAATTAATTTATTCAGAGATTAATACTTGCTGAACAATTACGAAACTGGGCCAATGCTATTTTTAAGGTTGTATCTGCATAGTATAATTAATTTATAATTTTTTGGATGAATATTCTCTGAACTTGATTCACAAATAACGAATTATAAAAAATATTGCTAAAACAGTTTTAGTGCCCTTTTGATGATAGAAAAATTTTGATATTTTGGATTTACTATATTGAGATTACATAATATTTAGTATAATTTTGTTGGACATCTTGCATGAGACCTTAAGATAGTTCATGTTCAAACCGGTAGCTCTTGGAATTTTTGAGGAAATTAATTAAATGCAAGATAAATTAGGAAAATTACCATTTTCTGAATTTAGGCTAGTAATATCATGATAAGTCTCCAGTAAATAATTAGGGCATTTGGATATGTATTGGATCATTTCCTAACCAGTTCGACATATAGTCTAGCTTGGTCTGCATATCGCAAATTGTCAAATTGCAATAGGACATGATCTGGGAGAGTTGTTGGAGTTAGTCATTTTGTCTGGTTGGATAGATGTGGATGATTTCACAATAGATTGATATGAAGAGTAGTGAGAAGTGGTGTTGGCTAGAGTTAAGAGGTGCTCGGGTTCGACGAAAGGTCGTCTTTCCCGAAGAGAGGAAGGTTAAAAATCACCATAGGATAGTCTATCGTAATATGAGAAGGGAATGGGTAAAGGGGACCAACCAATAACAATAAGTGCCTTGCAAAAGGGAACAATGGGTTTCAGCTAGCATCATATTTCCTAGTGCCCTTTGAGAGCCATTCACGGGAATAACGGGGGTAGTCCTGGGTTAACGTAAACTGTAATAACAAACTGATAAGAGTAACTTAGTAATTAGGGTTACACGTTTCACAGACACTGATAGCACCGGAAGATGGTTGGGAGCTTCGGCTCGGTTGGTTAAGAGACGGACGAAATGGTCCGGAGAGCTTCGACTCGATTGGTTAAGAGACGGACGTTTTGGTCCGGGGAGCTTCGGCTCGGTTTTTGTGTGATTACGATTAAACTTGCATGTGCATAAAAGGAAAGAAAATTAAGGTGGTGGGTCTTCGGTATTGGAGGGTCAATGCACCGATGCCAATGCGCTGACTCGGCAAGTGTGGTTAGCACTTCTCCAACAGAAGTCCAATGCGCTTTCGTCTGCCACTACGGAGGTATCCTGGGAGGTAACGACTCCGAAAGGGGGAACTAAAGGTCTGTGTGCATAGAGTCAGGTGTGTGAGTTGCACTTGCATGTTCCATCATACCCACTTGCATGTCATAGCATAATCGATTCATTTAATCCCTGACACCTAAAGTATAAGTGGAATGGGACGCTTATACATTAGGACCTGAAAAACGACCCCTTGGTCTATAAGCTTGTGTGGGCAAGTTTATAAATTAAGGTTAATTTCTATTAATATATGATGATGTTTGATAACCGACACCCCAACGTATAAGTGGTATGGGACACTTTATACGACTGGAGCCTTGCAGAAGATCCCTTGGCTTATGCGCTCTCGCACATAAGTTAAGGTTACTTTTCCTACTCTCTGTTATTTCCATTATTTAATATAGAATTGCTAAATTAGTTCCGCTGCCACCTGTTTGCTTTTGAGTTATTCTCCACCTTCATGTCCTTCCCTTTCTTCCTCTCCGCTCGGTACCTAGGAGCCATGGGGGAAGGGATAGGGGATGATAGGGCTTATTCTTTATGACTAATGGTTTTCGAACCGCATCATTTTAGGGAATCGCGGAGCCTAGCACGGGGGAGCATCCCTAGAGACCGGTGCGCTTGGAGATGGGGCAGTCTAGCTCCGGAGTTCATACAGTCGGGACCGTGAGTCTCGACCTTGAGTAGTTTTGTTTTTGCTTCCGCATAAGTGATTGTAGTGAGGACATGATGTACCAGGCATAAGCCCGCATTTATAGTACTCTGATATATTATCATGTGGACACTCCCTTCGTGGAGATTTTTATTTCTATATATGTGATTATTCAGTGGACTTGCTCTTACTTCAATTATTGTGCTACCTTTCTGTGATCGAATTGGCCGGCAGAATCGGCGCCTTGTTGTGATGACCCTTCAGGACGTGAGGGTGTCACCGCAAAGCGGCGATTCTGGGCCTAAGACCCCGGGTTTAAAAAGAAAAAAGGGGGTCTTATAAGTGGTATCAGAGGGAAAAATCGATCTGAAAAAGGTAGCAGTCCACTAACCCTGGGTCACCCCCGCTCGAGTTTAGTTTGGGGACAAACTAAGAAGCCGAAGAAGTGGTATGCCCATATGGGGATCACATATAAATTGTCCACTTTATTAAAGATTGAACGTTTTATCAGTATGGGGTTTTGTTACGCAGCCTCCAGCACAGCATACGCCACAAGGTGGAGTTCAGCAGGCTCAGGATGTTGCACAACCTCCTCCGGTCCCCACTCCTTTCCTTTAGTCAGACATGGGACAGATTTTGACTGCCATTCTGGAGGCTTTCAGGGCCCAGCAGGTTCCGGTCCCGCAGCCAAATCCGGGGGACAACTGGTTGAGCATATTCCGAGGACTTTCTCCCCCGTCCTACTTGGGGACAGAGTCGGCGGTTCGGACGGAAGAGTGGCTGGATATTATGTACGAGATGCTGATCGGGATACGGTGTCCCTGGGAGGAGAGGGTGGCTCTGGTTGTCTCTTGCCTGGAGTCCCATGCCAAGAGGTGGTGGAAGACGTTGTTGGACACGACGTTTACCGATAGGTAGTGTTGGAACACCCTATTACTAATTTGGGCAAGGATCACTATGTTTTTAGGAAATCAGTTTGACCTTGATGTATAGTTGAAAAGGTCAAGTTAGAATGAGTCTAGGGCTTAGAACTTAGGTTTGAAGCTGCCCCAGGACCATTCAATGATCAAGACTTAGAGCTGAGACAAAGAAAATTTTCGTCGAGCTCAGGTCGACGAAACGTTGAACTCCGTTCGACGATCTCTGAGCTTAACTCTGCTAAGTCATCGAACTCAGGTCGACGATCTTCGAGCTCAGATCGACGATCTATCCTCACTTATTCTTCAGGTCACTGAGCTTAGTTCGACGATCGTAGAGCTCAGTTCGACGTTTTCTGTCTGATGTTCAATCAAATCTCTGAGCTCAGTTCAACGATCGTAGAGCTCAGATCGACGTTTTTCTAAGAGATCGACGACTTTAAGGATTCAAATTCAGTCGACCTTTGGAATGTTTTTCAAATTCTCTCAGCATTTATTTCAAGAGATTTGTTAGCCGTTTTAATTTATTCTGGAGCAAGTTTCAAGGGATTTCTCAGAGAATGTTTATTGGACTTTCCTCTAGAAGACAAAATATTTGTGGAAGACATTTATGACTGCTAACGGCTATCTTGGACAGAGGATCATAAGAGAATAAAATACACAATAGCAGATCAAGAGAATAATTACTCAATACAGACATAAACAGATAGTGAGATCAACTCAGAGAAAAATCAAGTGATCAATCCTGAAGTGTTAGATTGAAAATTAGCATACTGAAAAGTGCTCATAGCTTCAACATCAAAGACTCCAGACAACTCATATTTCAGCCTCTGCTGAAATCATATTCTGTTGGAGATCTAAAGCTTCTGAAGGCCTATCACCCTAGCAAAGCTCTCACTCCTGAACCATCTATATCTCAGGGGGAGCTTTGACAACACAATCAATCCACTAAGTCTTCTCTCAGTGATTGAGATAGAGAAGACAACTTCACCTCTTCCTTTTTCTTTTCCTGCTGTAAAAGGGTTATCAAAACTCCCTTCAAAAGTTCTGAATCTGGTTCTGAGAGCCTTGTCAAAACTCAGTGGTGGCAAGACACCTTATCAAAAAATCTAGATCTGGTTTTTGAGCACCTTATCAAAAGCTCATTGGTGCCAGGACACCTGATCAACTCATCCTGAGTGGATTCCTACCAAGGGTGGTAGAAGAGTGGATGTACCCAGGTTGATTGGGGAACCACTATAGCTTCTTGTGTTTGGTTGCTTATGTGTATTCTTTGTTGTGTGCTGTGAATCTTTTGTTTTCCTTTTATTATATCTTCTGTTTTATTGCTGCAGCACAATACACATACTATATTAACTTAACTCTTCCTCTACAAAGTTTTATTTTGAAAAATTATCTTAATAAACTCTATTCACCCCCCCCCCCTCTAGAGTCAGACTGATCTTATCCTCCACTTTCAATTGGTATCAGAGGCAGGTTGGTTGTTCATACAGGCTATCAATGCCTCTCAATCAGATTCAGAAGCAGAAGAGTTAGAGTCAGATTCAGAAATTCAACTAGAAGAAGACCAGGTAATCAATTCATTTGATTTCAGTTCTGAGGACTTTAAACATGAGTTTAAAGTACTATGCCTAGATCTATTAGAGTCTGAGAAGGAAATCATTTCCCTCAAAAAACAACTGTCTGAGTATAGCACTTTAAAATCAGAGAACCTCAAACTCTCTGAAGAGTTAGAATACTATAGGGAGCAGATAGCTTCACTGAAAAGTGAACTATACAAGGCCAAGCAGTTTGAAGAATCCCTTAATGGGAGAAGCATCAAACTGATGGATATCACAAGCACAGTGAACTCTAGACTTAATAGTATACTGGGCTTGGGAGCTTCATCCAGCCAGCCTATAGTTCTGACAACTCCAATCAAATTTATCTTTGATAAAGGGAAGGAAGTGGTAGAGGTATCTAGGAAGAATGCAGATTTGCCAAAGAAAGTTATAGTTCAACAGAATGCGTCGAACAGAGCTCGAAGATCGTCGAATGGCGCTCGACGATCTAAGAAAAAATCGTCGAACTCAGCTCGACGACACCTGAACTCTGAACTCCAGGACAGTCGATCTTCGAACAGAGCTCGACGATCTGACCCAAAATCGTCGACCTCAACTCGACGATCGTCGAATAGAGATCAGGTCTTTGAACAATCTTTCAAAGGTACATCTAGATTCAATCCTAGAAGTCCTACATCCCAAGGTTTCAACCCCTATACTGAATGGATAGTACCTCCTAGGAGATATCATCCTGAAGGTTATAAGAGTCAACCTGGGATGTCTTTCATTTCTGAATTTAAAGGATATCAACCTAGGCCCAAGGTAAACTGGGTCAAAAACATGTAAATTTTTGTATGTACAGGTGAAGACCTATCCAACATCAAACCAGCAAGGGTATCTGGATAGTGGGTGCTCAAAGCACATGACTGGGAATAAGAACAACTTTACATCCTTTAAAGCCAAGCTTGGACCCAAAGTAATTTTTGGTGATTCAAACTTTGGAAGAACAAAAGGATATGGTACAGTCCAAATTGGAACAGTCATCTTCAAGAAAGTAGCTTATGTTGAAGGACTCAAGCACAACTTGATAAGTATCAGTCAACTTTGTGATGAAGGATATCAAGTGACTTTCAACAAATCTATATGCAAGGTCAAGTCAGAAGACAACATAACTGTGTTGACAGGTAACAGAAAAGGTAATATTTACTTAGTAGATTTTCATTCATCTAAAGTAGATATCTGCTTGTTCAATTCCATATCTAGACCTAATATACTGTGGCATAAGAGACTAGGGCATATTAACCATAGAACTAATGCTAGGCTATCCAAGGACAACCTTGTTAGAGGACTACCTTCTGGCCCCTACAAGAAGGAAGGACTTTGCAAGGCTTGACAATTAGGCAAGCAAACTAAAAATAGTTTTTAAGTCACTTAATAAGAGTGATTCACCTAGGATTTTGTATCTGTTACACATGGATCTTTTTGGACCCATTACAGTACAAAGCTTAGGAGGGAAATCTTATACTTTAGTGATTGTAGATGACTTATCCAAATTCACTTGGGTATTCTTTCTGAGGAAGAAGTCTTATAACTTTAAGTGTCTGACAGAGTTTCTCAAATGTATAAAGATTGAGTTCAATACTCACATTTCCCTGATCAGAAGTGATCATGGGACAGAGTTTGATTCTCTTCTTATGCAAGAGTTCTGTCAGAGTGAAGGGATCAGGCAAACTTTCTCAGCTCCTAGAACTCCTCAACAAAATGGAGTAGCAAAAAGGAAAAATAGAACCCTAATTGAATCTGCAACTACATTTTTGACAGATGCTCACCTTCCTCTATCCTTTTGGGCAGAAGCAGTGAGCACCTCCAACTATGTGTTAAACAGAAGTTTGATACATAAACTGAAGGGCAAGACTCCCTATGAATTACTCAAAGGGAAGAAACCTAAAGTAGATTACTTCAAAATTTTTGGTTGCATTTGTTATATTCACAATAATGACATGAGATATTTAGCAAAATTTCAAGCAAAAGCTGATGAATGAGTGTTTCTGGGATACTCCATGATCAGTAAAGCTTATAGGGTTTATAATAAAACTACTCTAAAAATAGAAGAATCTGTCCATATTTCCTTTGTTGAAACTAATATGCCTTTCAAGGAGAAGAATACTTCTACCATAGAACATTTGCAGGTACACTCTCTAGCTGAAGACTTGGACAGATTGCAAGTTACTCAAAAGGATGAAAGTAGTGAAGATGAAGAAGTTGCTCAATATCTGGAAGAAAATCTTCTTGAAGAGCCAGTTGCTGTTCCACAAGAGGAAACATCAACACAGGTTGGTGAACAATCAACACCCCCTCTTGATTTAGTAACATCAAGAGATCATCCAATCTCCCAAGTGATTGGAAACATCTCAACTGGTGTGCAAGCAGAAATCAGGTCAACCAAAACCTGATGCACACTTGCTTTCTCTCTCAAATTGAATCTCAATCCATTCAAGATGCAGAGCAAGATCCACACTGGATCATTGCAATGCAAGAGGAGTTGCATCAATTTGAAAGAAACAAAGTTTGGGAACTAGTGCCTAAGCCAAAGGATCATTCCATTGTTGGAACAAAATGGGTGTTCAAGAACAAGTTGGATGATCATGGAGTCATTGTAAGGAACCAGGCAAGGCTAGTTGTTCAAGGCTACTCTCAATAAGAAGGAATAGACTATGACCAGACCTTTGCACCACTTGCAAGGTTAGAGGCCATAAGAATATTCCTAGCTTATGCTGCTCACAAAGGATTCAAGGTATACCAGATGGATGTAAAGATTGCATTTCTCAATGGGGAGATCAAAGAAGAAGTCTATGTCAGACAACCCCTAGGTTTTATCTCTCTAACTCATCCTGATTATGTTTTCAAACTACATAAAGCATTATATGGTCTAAAGCAAGCTCCTAGAGCATGGTATGAGACCCTAGCATGCTTTCTTCTGGAAAATGATTTTATAAGGGGTAGAGTAGACCAAACTCTTTTTTTAGAACCCATAAGTCACATACCCTACTAGTACAAATATATATTGATGACATTATCTTTGGTTCTACTAATTCAAAATTATGCAAAACGTTTTCCAAGCTGATGCACTCTAAATTTGAAATGAGTAGCATGGGTGAGCTCTCCTTCTTCTTAGGATTGCAAGTAAAATAACATGCTGAAGGCATATTTATTTGCCAAACCAAGTATGCAAAAGAGCTGGTTAAGAAATTTGGTATGTCTGATGCATCATTTATGAAAACAACCATGCCTACCAATGCTGTATTGGATGCTGATGAACATAGGAAACCAGTTGATCAGACAATATATAGAGCAATGATTGGCTCTTTATTGTACCTTACAACTAGTAGGCCTGATATAATGTTTGCTACATGTATATGTGCTAGGTTCCAAGTAAGCCCTAGAGAGTCACACTTAACTTTAGTAAAGAGGATTCTTAGATATGTTAAAGGTTGTCCAAATCTAGGTCTCTGGTATCCAAAAGATTCAGCATTTGACTTAACTGGATTCTCAGATGCTGATTATGCTGGATGCAGAATAGATAGGAAAAGCACCAGTGGAACTTGTCAGTTTTTTGGTGATAGACTTGTCTCATGGTTTTGTAAGAAACAAACATCTGTGTCAACCTCAACTGCTGAAGCTGAATATATGTCCGTAGGTAGTTGTTGCTCACAAATATTGTGGATACAAAATCAACTCCTAGACTATGGTTAGAACTTAGAGAAGTCTAAAATATTTTGTGACAACACCAGTGCTATTTCCATTCCACAAAATCAAGTCCTCCATAGTAGGACAAAACACATAGAAATTAGGAATCATTTTCTAAGGGATAATGTTGAGAAAAAACAAAATTGAACTTCAATATATCCCAACTGATTTGCAAAGTGGAGATATTTTCACCAAACCCTTGGATGAGAAGAAACATACATTCTTCCTAAATCAGTTAAGCATGTTAGATGGAGGAAGCCTAAAATAAATTACAAGATCTTAAAAGCTAAAAACAGACCAAGATTAGGCTAAAAACTTATTTCTTTTTGTGTCTGTAGGATAGTTTCTGTCTCTGAACTGCGTTCAATGATTTTCCTCAAGATCGTCGAACGGAGATCGACATTTTCCCAAAACGTCGACCGGAGTTCAGCGCTTGTTAGATAGTTTTATACTTAGAACCTCACTAGATCGATTAGCAAGGAAAGAAAACTCATTATAGAACCCTAAGACATCTAATCACCCCAGGTATAGTCTTCATCAGTGGCAAGCCTGCCCGTACGCTATTCGATACTGGAGCTACTCACTCCTTTGTGTCAGAGACATTCGTAGAAGGACTGGAAGGCGTGGAGCGATTCACGTGCTCGAAGATGAGGGTGCGACTACCGGATGGATTTGAGATCCTTACCACGGACCACTGCAATATGGAGACAGAAATTGGTGGAAAGGCGTTCGAGGCTCAAGCGACGATTTTGAAGCTGACGCACTACGACCTGATCCTGGGCATGGTATGGCTGCACTGGAACCATGCCCAGATTGATTGCCAAGTGAAGAGGATCACCGTGAGACACGGAGACTTTTTCATTATCATCGAAGGTATAAGACCTGCCTCTCGTATACTCTTTTCTTTGGTACAGGCCATTAAGGCCCGTCTACAGGGAGAGGAGGTTTATCAGATTCTATTAGAGATGACGGAATTCAAGGAGTCTGTGACAGACATCCCGGTGGTGCGAGATTTCGCTGACATCTTTCCTGAAAAACTACCAGTACTACCTCCGCACCGAGAGCAGGACTTCCAGATACAGCTTGTGCCGGGGGCCAAGCCGGCATCTAGGGCCCCTTATCGGATGGCCCCGAAGGAGTTGGCAGAGTTTCGGACTCAGTTGCAGGAGTTGGTGGAGGCGGGATTTGTTAGACCGAGTTCCTCGTCATGGGGAGCCCCGATCCTATTCGTGAAGACCATCGTCGAGCGCAGATTTTTGCAGCACAGGGCCTGTCACGCCCGTGACCCACGTTTCACACCCGTGACCTAGAGCGTGACCCCCTTCGACGATCGTCAATCTCAGTAAGACGACCGTCGAGCGCAGAATTTGCATCATGGCCCTGTCATGCCCGTGACCTAGGTGTCATGCCCGTGACCTAGGGCGTGACATCTTCGACGATCGTCGATCTCAGCAAGACGATCGGCGAGTCCAGAATTTGAAACCCGAGCTTATCACGCCCGTGACCTATCTGTCTTGCCCGTGACCTAGGGAGTGACCCACCTTTGACGATCGTCGATCTCAGGAAGACGATCGGCGAGCGCAGAGTTTGCATTACGGGCTGTCACGCCCGTAACCGACAGGTCACGCCCGTGACCGACAGGTCACGCCCGTGACCTAGTGCGTGACCTCTTCGAAGATCGTCGATCTTAGGAAGATGATCACCGAACTCTGAATTAGCAACACACCTGTCACGCCCGTGACCTATGTGTCACGCCCGTGACACGGGCCGAAACGTCAGCCAGGCTGGAAATTTCTATAACCGAAGTCATAATCAATTCTGATTATGGGAATTTGCAGCAAGAGTATTTATGAGCCGTTTCTTTCTCTAAATACTTAATAGAATGGGGAAGAGTTGACTGAATAGAAAATCTACACCTGGATCAGCCATTTCATCTTCCATCTTTTCCTCTTCCCTGCACCATAACCGAAATATTATTAAGAGAAACATTCATGGCCATGAATGCTTTACCCCTTTCCCCTCCCCACTTGGAGATCTATAAAAGTCTCCTTAGAACAAGATGAGAAGGTTACACTCTTGACCAAACAAATTCAGATTTCTGCTCTTGAGAAGTTCGGGAACGCCACCACTGCGTCATGATAATCCGACGTTCATCTCATCTCCAAACCGCGAACAAGGTCCTCCTCTACTTCTTCTTTTGTGGGTAGATCTTAGGATCTTAGAAAGGAGTTCGCGCTCAATGGAGCCGAACCTATCTCGAGTTTTCATGGAGAAACCATGAAAAATACATTTTCGGGTACGCTGGAAACCGCCACCTCCGGCGGCCAACCCACCGCCGATCGATAGCCATCGCCTCGACGGAGGTGGTGGTGGTGGTGGCTGGCCAGGGAAGTGATCGGATGGCCGGCGACGGATCACGAAAAGGCTACAGGAAACATAGTTTTTCTGAGTTCAGTTCTCGGGTTTTGAGGAAGATGAACAGTAAAACAATATTATAATATAAAATTAAGTACATAATATATAGGGTAAATATACATAAAATAGGCATATTTTGATGCAGCAAAACGAGGCACTTAAAGGCCGTTTTAGGAAAAATGGTCTGTCACGAAAGTTGTATCCCTTCGAGTCTAGATTAATTAAAAATTAATTTCAACTCATTTGGGTAAGCGGTTTGACCGCAGCACCCTTTTTAGTGGGGGCTAAACCTAGAGTTGGGAATGAACTAAAATGAATGCCCACGCTTCGTCCCTTGTCCAAATGACCTGAAATTTGGGCAGGGTGTTACCCTTTGCCATATATAGAGGCTGTCCAAAAATGGGAATTTTTGGAGATTCTTTGCCTAAAGTTTTTGTTTTAATTTAATAAAGTTAGATTAATTTATTTAAGATGTCATATGACCTCCAAACCCTCTCAAATTATGGTAAGTGGTCTCTGGATATAAAACCTAGCTCTATACAAAATTTCAACTCATTTGGATAAGTTTTGGATAGGAAGTCGACTATTCTTAACTAGGCAATCATGAGGCGTTTTTGAGTAAAAAGTGCACAAGAGGTTAGAACGGTCATATCACCTCAACAGAGGCTGATATTTTGACCACTGACTTTGAGGGGTTATTATAACCCACTTGGAGAAAATGGTGTGATTTAGGGTTGGTTTACCCTAGGATCCAGACTCAAACCCTAGAAGGAGGGTTTTGAGGGTTGTGAAGGATATAGGGGCAATTGCTCTCGTATTGCCTTTAAATTTAGTAGAATTGATATTAGCAAGATATGAATCATCTGGATGGAATCTTGGAGGATTTGGTGAAAGGTAGATACCTCAAAAACCAAACCATAACTTTAGGTAAAAATACAAAATAAGTAAAATATGTCACTAAACATTATCTAAAAGTTGTGAAACTCGGGTAGAGTGAGTTTTGGAGTGGGTAGAATCTATATCAATTTTTACTGGAATTTTATGATGTCTATTTTAAGCACTTCATTTATAACGTTTGTTATAGCCCTAATTGATGTTTCAATTATTTAGATCTTTCTGTTCATTGAAACCCCATGAAATCTTGGAAGTAAATGTTTTAGGTCATAATAATGGCTCCTGAATTTTTGTATAATTTTTAGTTGAGTAAATCTAGTACTTCCTTCACAAATGTTAAAAAGGGCTATGATCGTTTAAAAATTAATTATGGATGATATTTCTGTTGAAAAATTATGAGTCTTAGGATTTAAAACTTTCAAGACATTATATGCTTGTAGACAATTATTCATTATTTTTAAAATTGTAGTTACGGCACTTTATTTACAAGACCACCTTAAGGAGATATTTGGTAATTAATTTATTCAGAGATTAATACTTGCTGAACAATTATTAAACTGGGCCAATGCTAATTTTAAGGTTGTATCTGCACAGTATATTTAATTTATAATTTTTTGGATGGATATTCTCTGTACTTGATTCACAAATAACGAATTATAGAAAATATTGCTAAAATAGTTTTTGTGTCATTTTGATGATAGAAAAATTATGATACTTTGGATTTACCATATTGAGATTACATAATATTTAGTAAAATTTTGTTGGACATCTTGCATGAGAACTTAGGGTAGTTCACGTTCAAACCGGTAGCCCTTGGAATTTTTGAGGAAATTAATTAAATGCCAAATAAATTAGGAAAATTTCCATTTTCAGGATTTAGGCTAGTAATATCATGATAAGTCTCCAGTAAATAATTTAGGGCATTTGGATAAGTATTGGATCATTTCCTAACTGGTTCGACATATAGTCTAGGTTGGTCTGCATATAGCAAATTGTCAAATTGCAATAGGACATGATCTGGAGAGTTGTTAGAGTTAGTCATTTTGTATGGTTGGATAGATGTGGATGATTTCTCAATAGATTGATTTGAAGAGTAGTGAGAAGTGGTGTTGGCTAGAGTTAAGAGGTGCTCGGGTTCGACGAAAAGTCGTCTTTCCCGAAGAGATGAAGGTTAAAAATCACCATAGGATAGTCTATCGTAATATGAGAAGGGAATGGGTAAAGGGTACCAACCAATAACAATAAATACCTTGCAAAAGGGAACGATGGGCTTCAGCTACCATCATAGTTCCAAGTGCCCTTTGAGAGCCCTTCATGGGAATACCGGGGGAATTCCTGGGTTAACGTAAACTGTAATAACAAACTGATAAGAGTAACTTAGTAATTAGGGTTGCATGTTTCACAAACACCGATAGCACCGGAAGATGGTTGGGAGCTTCGGCTCGGTTAGTTAAGAGACGGAAGGAATAGTTCGGGGAGCTTCAGCTCGATTGGTTAAGAAACGAACGTATTGGTCCGGGGAGCTTCGGCTCGATTTTTGTGTGATTACGAATAAACTTGCATGTGCATAAAAGGAAAGAAAATTAAGGTGGCGGGTCTTCGGTATTGGACGGTCGATGCTCCAACGCCAATGCGCTGACTCGGCAAGTGTGGTTAGCACTTCGCAAACAGAAGTCCGGTACGCCAGCCGGCAAGAGTACGCAGGAGTCTGCTTAGTGATCCAAGCGTTGAGGCGTACGATAGGTCTGACCGGTAGTTCTTTACTGGTTTAGAGGTGGGCGAGGCCCAACCCACCGCTTCCGTCTGCCACTACGGATGTATCCTGGGAGGTAACAGTTCCGAAAGGGGGAACTAAAGGTCTGTGTGCACAGAGTCGGGTGTGTGAGTTGCACTTGCATGTTCCATCATACCCACTTGCATGTCATAACATAATCGATTCATTTAACCCCTGACACCTAAAGTATAAGTGGAATGGGACGCTTATACATTAGGACCTGAAAAACGACCCCTTGGTCTATAAGCTTATGTGGGCAAGTTTATAAATTAAGGTTAATTTCTATTAATATATGCTGATGTTTGATAACCGACACCCCAACGTATAAGTGATATGGGACACTTTATACAATGGGAGCCTTGCAGAAGGTACCTTGGCTTATGCGCTCTCGCACATAAGTTAAGGTTACTTTTCCTACTCTCTGTTATTGCCATTATTTAATATAGAATTGCTAAATTAGTTCTGCTGCCACCTGTTTGCTTTCGAGTTATTCTCCACCTTCATGTCCTTCCCTTTCTTCCTCTCCACTCGGTACCTAGGAGCAATGGGGGAAGGGGTAGGGGATTATAGGGCTTAGTCTTTATGACTAACGGTTTTCGAACCGCATCATTTTAGGGAATCGCGGAGCCCAGCACGGGGGAGCAGCCCCAGAGACCGGTGCGCTTGGAGATGGGGCAGTCTAGCTCCGGAGTTTATACAGCCGGGACCGTGAGTCTCGACGTTGAGTAGTTTTGTTTTTGCTTCCGCATGAGTGATTATAGTTAGGACATGATGTACCAAGCATAAGCCCTCATTTATAGTACTCTGATATATTATCATGTGGACACTCCCTTTGTGGAGATTTTTATTTCTATATATGTGATTATTCAGTGGACTTGCTCTTACTTCAATTATTATGCTACATTTCTGTGATCGAATTGGCCGGCAGAATCGGCGTCTTGTGGTGATGACCCTTCAAGACGTGAGGGTGTAACCGTAAAGCGGCGATTCTGGGCCTAAGACCCCGGGTTTAAAATGAAAAAAAAGGGGTCTTACTAGTGGTATCAGAGGGAAACATCGATCTGAAAAAGGTAGAAGTCCACTAACCCTGGGTCATCCCCGCTCGAGTTTAGTTTGGGGACAAACTAATCAGCGGAAGCAGTGGTGTGCCCATATGGGGATCACATATAAATTGTCCACTTTTATTAAAGATTGAACGTTTTCTCAGTATGGGTTTTTGTTACGCAGCCTCCAGCACAGCCTACGCCACAAGGTGGTGTTCAACAGGCTCAGGATGTTGTACCACCTCCACCGGTCCCCACTCCTTTCCTTCAGTCAGACATGGGACAGAATCTGACTGCCATTCTGGAGGCTTTCAGGGCCCAGCAGGTTCCGGTCCCGAAGCCAAATCCGGGGGCCAACTGTTTGAGCATATTCCGAGGAATATCTCCCCCATCCTACTTGGGGACAAAGTCGGCAGTTCAGACGGAAGAGTGGCTGGATATTATGTACGAGATGCTGACCGGGATACGGTATCCCTTGGAGGAGAGGGTGGATCTGGGTGTCTCTTGCCTGGAGTCCCATGCCAAGAGGGTGTTGAAGACACTGTTGGACACGACGTTTGTCGATAGGGAGGTTGCGAAGGTTACCTGGGAAGAGTTCAGGGTCGCGCTACTGGAGCATTTTGTTCCGCAGTCGACCAGGGATGAGTTGGAGGAGCGGTTCTTACAGCTGAAGCAGGGCACCCGGACGGTGGTGGAGTACCATAGGGAGTTTGACAATCTGGCTCGATATGCAGATTCTTACCAGCTGGACAAAGCAGGGTACATCAAGAGGTTCTATAAGGGCCTGCGGGAGGACTTGAGGGAGGCTTTGTTATTTGTATCTGACGGGCCTATCTCCCGGATTTTGGAGATGGCAAAGAGGATTGAGGCTGATTGGCACACTACCCGGGGTCGGAAGCGGCCAGCAGAGGATCAGGGACGGAGAGTAAGAAATGACCAGCAGCGAGGTGCTATACCAGAGGGGAGAAGGACAGATGACCAGCCTCGTAAGGAAGTGAGGCAGGAGCCGAGGGAGCAGGTGATATTTGCCCCTTAACCTCTTCGGATGTAGGAGATGCCGAGACCCGGGGGAATGACGTATCCCCCACCAGAGTGCTTCCATTGTCATCAGATTGGGCACATCCGGAGGAACTGCCCGATGAGGGGGGCACCACCTCCAACACCACAGGGTGGCCTACAAGCTAAGAATTACGGAGGCCGAGGATGCGGCTGCGGTCGAGGATACCAGGGGGGAGATCGTAGACAGGAAAGGGAGCAGGTATATGCTTTGGACCTTGCGCAGCCTCGAAATCCGGAGCAGGTCATAGCAGGTACGCTGCAATGCTTCTTTATTTTCATAGAATTTCCCTTTCAGTTGTTAAAACTTAGAACCTCACTAGATAGATTAGCAAGGAAAGAAAACTCATTATAGAACCCTAAGACATTTAATCACCCTAGGTATAGTCTTCATTAGTGGCAAGCCTGCCCGCACGCTGTTCGATACTGGAGCTACTCACTCCTTTGTGTCGGAGACGTTCGTAGAAGGACTGGAAGGCGTGGAGCGATTCACGGGCTCGAAGATGAGGGTGCAACTACCAGATGGATCTGAGCTCCTTACCACGGAACACTGCAATATGGAGGCAGAAATTGGTGGAAAGGCGTTCGAGGCTCCAGCGACGATTTTGAAGTTGACGGACTACGACCTGATCATGGGCATGGTATGGCTGCACTGGAACCATGCCCAGATTGATTGCGAAGCGAAGAGGATCACCGTAAGACACGGAGACTCTTTCATTGTCATCGAAGGTATAAGACCTACCTCTCGTATACTCTTATCTTCGGTACTGGCTGTTAAGGCCCGTCTGCAGGGAGAGGAGGTTTATCGAATTCTATTTGAGATGACGGAAGTCAAGGAGTCTGTGATAGACATCCCGGTGGTGCGAGATTTCGCTGACATCTTTCCAGAAAAACTACCAGGACTACCTCCGCACCGAGAGCAGGACTTCCAGATACATCTTGTGCCGGGGGACAAGCCGGCATATAGGGCCCCTTATCGGATGGCCCCAAAGGAGTTGGCGGAGTTTCGGACTCAGTTGTAGGAGGTTGTGTAGGCTGGATTTATTAGACCGAGTTCCTCGTAATGGGGAGCCCCAGTCCTATTCGTGAAGAAGAAGGATGGAACACTTCGCCTGTGCATCGCCAATCGAGCACTAAATAGGCTGACCGTCCGGAATACCTATCCGCTCCCACGGATAGACGAGTTGTTCGACCAGCTAGAAGGGACGCACTTCTTTTCAAAATTTGATTTGAGGTCGGGCTACTACCAGCTTCGGATTCGAGAGGAGGATATTCAAAAGACTGCTTTTAGTAGCAGATATGGATTGTTTGAGTTTACAGTGATGCCCTTTGGGCTCACGAATGCACATTCGGCGTTCATGACTCTCATGAACCAGTTTTTCAAGGAGTACCTAGATGTGTTTGTCATTGTGTTTATCGATGACATCCTCATCTACTCGAGAACGGAGGAGGAGCACGCTCGCCATCTAGCACAGACCCTACAGATACTGCGGGAGAATCACTTATATGCAAAGTTAGGCAAATGTCAGTTCTGGTTGAAGTAGGTGGGCTTTCTAGGCCATATAATCAGCGGAGCCGGGTTGGCAGTGAATCCGGCAAAGATTCAGGCAGTTTGAGATTGGCCGCAGTTGAAGTCAGCCACCGATGTACGAAGCTTTCTAGGACTTGCCGGTTATTACCGGAAGTTCGTGGAGGGGTTCTCTCAAATTGCCCTCCCCCTCACATCTTTGACGAAGAAGGAGGCACCTTTCGTTTGGACCCCGCAGTGCCAGGCGGCTTTCCAGGAGCTGAAGGATCGACTCACATCGGCCCCCATACTTACTCTCCCCTCGGGGAGAGAAGGTTTTCAGTTCTACACCGACGCTTCCTACCAGGGTATGGGAGCTGTATTGATGCAGAAGGGCCATGTGATTGCATATGCGTCTCTCCAGTTGAAGAAGCACGAGCAGAACTACACGATGCACGACCTTGAGATGGGAGCGGTCGTGTTTGCTCTGAAGGTCTGGCGTCATTATCTTTATGGAGTCCACTGCGACATCTACACTGACCACAAGAACCTGAAATACATGGACACGCAGAAGGAGATGAATATCAGGTAGTGGCGCTGGGTGGATTTCTTAGCAGACTATCAGTATGAGATGCACTACCATCCAGGGAAGGCAAACGTGGTGGCCGACGCGTTGAGTCAGAGAGCTGCCACTTCCAAAGTCGGGTCCCAGGTTATGTCCATGGAGCTAGTCCGTTCCTTCAGAGATATGCAGATATCCCAAGTGTCCGAGGATGATCCAAAGCTGTATAGGGAATATCTGGCATCTATGGTGGCCATAGATGATATTTGGGACCGTATCCGGGACGGACAGAGGACAGATGCATGGGAAGAGCCGATATTCCGAGCCTTGGAGGAGGGTTCGACAGGAGATTATTCCCTGAGAGATGGATTGCTACATTTCAGAGGCAGAGTATATATACCCGCAGGAGGCCGGATTCGGGAGGACATCATGGCGGAGGCGCATTGTAGCAGATATTCTATACACTCGGGGATCACCAAGATGACGGCAGACCTGAAGAATATGACGTTTTGGCCAGGGATGAAGAAGGACATTACGTACTTCGTGACTCATTGCGAGGCATGCCAGTTGGTGAAGGCGGAGTGCAAGAACCCCGCTGGATTGCTACAGCCACTCCCGGTACCGGAGTGAAAATTTGAGGACATCGCGATGGATTTTATTCATGGACTCCCCCGATCACGGACGGGAAACGACTCGATTTGGGTCATCGTCGATCGGTTGACGAAGGTGGTCAGATTCATTCCGATCAGGAAGGATGACTCTGTGGGATTACTAGTGCGGAGATTTGTGGAGCAGTTTGTTCGATACCACGGGGTGCCCAAGACGATCATGTCGGATCGGGATGGTCGGTTCACTTCCAGGGAGTGGAGATCCGTGCAGGCTTACTTAGGCACGCGATTGACCTTCAGCACCGCATTCCATCCCCAGACGGATGGGCAGACGGAAGGCACCAATCGGACGCTGGAAGATCTTTTGAGGTTATGAATTTTTGACCACGGGGAACCATGGGAGAAGCTCTTACCCCTGGTCGAGTTCTCCTATAACAACAGCTACCAGTCCAGCATCAGGATGGCGCCTTATGAAGCCTTGTATAGAAGGAAATGCAGGACCCCGCTTTCTTGGTTTCAGGACGAGGATCCAAAGGTGTTGGGATCGGATTTTGTTGAAGACACCGAGGCTCAGGTGAGACTGATAAGAGACAGGATGTTAGAGGCGCAGAGCAGACAAGCTAAGTATTATGACACCCGACATCGTCAGGTGGAGTTTCAGGTGGGGGATCGAGTGTTTTTAAAGATCCGGCCCATGCATGGAGTTTCACGGGTGTGTGGTCGGAGGAAGAAGCTCAGCCCTAGGTATATGGGCCCTTACAGGATCCTGGAGCGGATTGGGGCCCTAGCTTACAGGCTAGAGTTGCCACCAGAGCTGGCAGCTCTGCACGACGTCTTCCACATTTCTTCGTTGAGGATGGCTATACTATGCCCGGAGTAGCATATTTTGACCACTGAAGGGCCGGTAGCTTCAGACCGATCTGTTCACTTGGAGCCGGTTCGGATCGATGACAAAGGAGTAAGGATCTTGCGCCGCAAGAAGATCCCCTTAGTCAAGGTTCTGTGGAGAAACCACGGTCAGGAGGAGCACACCTGGGAACCGCAGGACCTGATGAGGCAAAAATACCCAGAGTTGTTCAGTTAGGTATATCTCGCCACCTCTAGGTATACTATAACTTACCTTCTTGAATTGAACCGGTAGGACTAGATAAGGGAAATTGAGAACCTAGGCATGCGCAGGAAAGTAGGGGCTAATCTTTTGTTTATTGGGGAGATTGTCTTCGTTTATCAAACAAGTAGTCTCGCTTCAACTCAATAAAAAAAATCGTATGAGATTTTACAAGTTTATTTTATTTCGGTAGAAATCCCCGTAGGCTCAACCTCAATTTCGGGGACGAAATTTTTGTTTTGTTTATCGGGATTTGTAACATCCCATTTCCGGCTAGACCCCTAGGAGACTGTCTGACGTGATAGAACCCTAGGAAGCCCAAAAATTAAAGTCCATCGACCTAGACTTCGAGTCACGGGTTGGTCACGCCCGTGACCAACCCGTCACGGCCGTGACTAGGGCGTAACCCCTTCGACGATCGTCGATCTCAGGAAGACGATCGTCGAGCGCAGATTTTTGCAGCCCGGGCCTGTCACGCCCGTAACCCACGTGTCATGCCCGTGACCTAGGGCGTGACCCCCTTCGACGATCGTCAATCTCAGTAAGACGACTATCGAGCGCAGAATTTGCATCATGGCCCTGTCATGCCCGTGACCTAGGCGTCACGCCCGTGACCTAGGGCGTGACCCCTTCGACGATCGTCGATCTCAGCAAGACGATCGGCGAGTCCAGAATTTGAAACCCGAGCTTGACATGCCCGTGACCTATCTGTTACGCCCGTGACCTAGGGCGTGAACCACCTTCGAAAATCATCGATCTCAGGAAGACGATCGGCGAGCGCAGAGTTTTCATCACAGGCTATCACGCCCGTGACCGACAGGTCACGCCCGTGACCTAGGGTGTGAACCCTTCGACGATCGTAAATCTCAGGAAGACGATCGCCGAACTCTGAATTTGCAACACACCTGTCACGCCCGTGACCTATGTATCACGCCCGTGACACGGGCCGAAACGTCAGCCAGGCTGGAAATTTCTGTAACCGAAGTCATAATCAATTCTGATTATGGGAATTTGCAGCAGGAGTATTTATGAGCCGTTTCTTTCTCTAAATACTTAATAGAATGAGGAAGAGTTGACCGAATAGGAAATCGCCACCTGGATTAGCCATTTCATCTTCCACCTTTTCCTCTTCCCTGCACTATAACCGAAATATTATTAAGAGAAACATTCATTGCCATGAATGTTTTACCCCTTTCCCCTCCCCACTTGGAGATCTATAAAAGCCTCCTTAGAACAAGATGAGAAGGTTACACTCTTGACCAAACAAATTCAGATTTCTTATCTTGCTGTAGGAGAAGTTCGGGAACGCCACCGCTGCGCCATGACAATCCGACGTTCATCTCGTCTCCAAATCGCGAACAAGGTCCTCCTCTACTTCTTCTTTTGTGGGTAGATCTTAGGATCTTAGAAAGGAGTTCGCGCTCAACGGAGCCGAACCTATCTCGAGTTTTCATGGAGAACCCATGAAAAATACATTTTCGGGTACACCGGAAACCGCCACCTCCGGAGGCCAAACCACCGCCGACCGACAGCCATCGCCTCGACGGAGCTGGTGGTGGTGGTGGCTGGCCAGGGAAGTGATCGGATGGCTGGCGACGGATCACGGAAAGGCTACAGGAAACATAGTTTTTCTGAGTTCAGTTCTCGGGTTTTGAGGAAGATGAACAGTAAAACATTATTATAATATAAAATTAAGTACATAATATATAGGGTAAATATACATAAAATAGGCATATTTTGATATTGCAAAATGAGGCACTTAAAGGCAATTTTAGTAAAAATGGCCAGTCACAAAAGTTGTAGCCCTTCGAGTCTAGATTAATTTAAAATTAATTTCAACTCGTTTAGGTAAGTGGTTTGACTGCAGCACCAGTTTTAGTGGGGGCTAAACCTAGAGTTGGGCAGGAACTAAAATGAATGTCCATGCTTCGTCCTTTGTCCAAATAACCTGAAATTTTGGCAGGGGGTTACCCTTAGCCATATCTAGAGGCTGTCCAAAAATGGGAATTTTTTGAGATACATTGCCTAAAGTTTTTGTTTTAATTAAATAAAGTTAGAGTAATTTATTTAAGTGGTCATATGACCTCTAAACCCTCCCAAATTTTCGTGAGTGGTCCCTGGCTATAAAACCTAGCTCTTTACAAAATTTAAACTCATTTGGATGAGTTTATGATAGGAAGTCGCCTATCCTAACTAGGCAATAATGAGGTGTTTTTGAGTAAAAAGTGCACAAGAGGTTAGAACGGTCATATCACCTCAACAGAGGCTGATATTTTGACCACTAACTTAGAGGGGTTATTATAACCCACTTGGAGAAAATGGTGGGATTTTGGGTTGGTTTACCCTAGGATCCAAACTCAAACCCGAGATGGAGGGTTTTGAGGGTTGTGAAGGATATGTGGGCAATTGCTCTCGTATTGCCTTGAAATTTAGTAGAATTGATATTAGCATGATATGAATCATTTGGATGGAATCTTGGAGGATTTGGTGATAAGTAGATACCTCAAAAACCTAACCATAGCTTTAGGGAAAAATACCAAATAAGTAAAATATATAACTAAACATTATCTAAAAGCTGTGAAACTCGGGTAGAGTGAGTTTTGGAGTGGGTAGAATCTATATCAATTTTTACTGGAATTTTATGATGTCTATTTCCAGCACTTCATTTGTAACGTTTGTTATAGCCCTAATTGATGTTTTAATTATTTAGATCTTTCTGTTTATTGAAACCCCATGAAATCTTAGAAGTAAATGTTTTAGGTTATAATGATTGCTCTTGAATTTTTGTATAATTTTTAGTTGAGTAAATCTACTACTTCCTTCACAAATGTTAAAAAGGGCTTTGATGGTTTAAAAATAAATTCTGGATGATATTTCTGTTGAAAAATTATGAGTCTTAGGATTTGAGACTTTCAGGACATTATATGCTTGTATACAATTATTCATGATTTTTAGAATTATAGTTACAGCACTTTATTTACAAGACCACCTTAAGGAGATATTTGGTAATTAATTTATTCAGAGATTAATACTTGTTGAACAATTATGAAACTGGGCCAATGCTATTTTTTAGGTTGTATCTGCATAGTATAATTAATTTATAATTTTTTGGATGGATATTTTCTGTACTTGATTCACAAATAACGAATTATAGAAAATATTGCTAAAACAATTTTAGTGACTTTTTGATGATAGAAAAATTGTGATACTTTGGATTTACCATATTGAGATTACATAATATTTAGTATAGTTTTGTTGGACATCTTGCATGAGAACTTAGGGTAGTTCATGTTCAAACCGGTAGCCCTTGAAGTTTTTGAGGAACATTATTAAATGCCAGATAAATTAGGAAAATTACCATTTTCTGGATTCAGGCTAGTAATATTATGATAAGTCTCCAGTAAATAATTTAGGGCATTTTGATAAGTATTGGATCATTTCCTCACCGGTTCGACATATAGTCTAGGTTGGTCTGCATATATAATATTGTCAAATTGCAATAGGACATTATCTGGGAGAGTTGTTGGAGTTAGTCATTTTGTCTGGTTGGATAGATGTGGATGATTTCGCAATAGATTGATATGAAGAGTAGTGAGAAGTGGTGTTGGCTAGAGTTAAGAGGTGCTCGGGTTCGACGAAAGGTCGTCTTTCCCGAAGAGAGGAAGGTTAAAAATCACCATAGGATAGTCTATCGTAATATGAGAAGGGAATGGGTAAAGGGGACCAACCAATAACATTAAGTGCCTTGCGAAAGGGAACGATGGGCTTCAGCTACCATCATAGTTCCTGGTGCCCTTTGAGAGCCCTTCACGGGAATACTGGGGGCAGTCCTGGGTTAACGTAAACTATAATAACAAACTGATAAGAGTAACTTAGTAATTAGGGTTGCACGTTTCATAAACACCGATAGCACCGGAAGATGGATGGGAGCTTCAGCTCGGTTGGTTAAGAGACAGACGGAATGGTGCGGGGTGCTTCGGCTCGATTGGTTAAGAGACGGATGTTTTGGTCCGGGGAGCTTCGGCTCGATTTTTGTGTGATTACGATTAAACTTGCATGTGCATAAAAGGAAAGAAAATTGAGGTGGTGGGTCTTTAGTATTGGAGGGTCGATGCACCGACGCCAATGAGCTGACTCGGCAAGTGTGGTTAGAAGTTTGCCAACAGAAGTCCGGTGCGCCAGCCGGCAAGAGTACGCAGGAGTCCGCTTAGTGCACCAAGCGTTGAGGCATACGATAGGTCATACCGGTAGTGCTTTACTGGTTTAGAGGTGGGCGAGGCCCATCCCACCGCTTCCGTCTGCCACTACGGAGGTATCCTGGGAGGTAACGGCTCCGAAAGGGGGAACTAAAGGTCTCTGTGCACAGAGTCGGGTGTGTGAGTTGCACTTGCATGTTCCATCATACCCACTTGCATATCATAGCATAATCGATTTATTTAACCCCTGACACCTAAATTATAAGTGGAATGGGATGCTTATACATTAGGACTTGCAAAACGACCCCTTGGTCTATAAGCTTGTGTGGGCAAGTTTATAAATTAAGGTTAATTTCTATTAATATTTTCTGATGTTTGATAGCCGACACCCCAACGTATAAGTGGTATGCAACACTTTATACGATGGGAGCCTTGCAGAAGATCCCTTGGCTTATGCGCTCTCACACACAAGTTTAGGTTACTTTTCCTACTCTCTATTATTGCCATTATTTAATATAAAATTGCTAGATTTGTTCCTCTGCCACCTATTTGCTTTCGAGTTATTCTCCACCTTCATGTCCTTCCCTTTCTTCCTCTCTGCTCGGTACCTAGGATCCATGGGGGAAGGGGTAGGGGATGATAGGGCTTAGTCTTTATGACTAACGGTTTTCGAACCACATCATTTTAGGGAATCGCGGAGCCCAGCACGGGGGAGCAACCCCAGAGACCGGTGCGCTTGGAGATGGGGAACTCTAGATCCGTAGTTCATACAGCCGGGACCGTGAGTCTCGACCTCGAGTAGTTTTGTTTTTGCTTTCGCATGAGTGATTGTAGTGAGGACATGATGTACCGAGCATAAGCCCGCATTTATAGTACTCTGATATGTTATCATGTGGACACTCCCTTCGTAGAGATTTTTATTTCTATATATGTTATTATTCAGTGGACTTGCTCTTACTTCAATTATTGTGCTACCTTTCAGTGATCGAATTGGCCGGCAGAATCGGCGCCTAATGGTGATGACCCTTTTGGACGTGAGGGTGTCACCGCAAAGCGGCGATTCTGGGCCTAAGACCCTGGGATTAAAAAGAAAAAAAAAGGGTCTTACAAGTGGTATCAGAGGGAAACATCGATCTGAAAAAGGAAGCAGTCCACTAACCCTTGGTCACTCCCGCTCGAGTTTAGTTTAGGGACAAATTAAGCAGCGGAAGCAGTGGTGTACCCATATGGGGATCACATATAAATTGTCCACTTTTATTAAAGATTGAACATTTTATCAGTATGGGTTTTCTTTACACAGCCTCCAGCACAGCCTACGCCACAAGATGGAGTTCAACAGGCTCAGGATGTTGCACCACCTCCACCGGTCCCCACTCCTTTCCTTTCGTCAGACATGGGACAGACTCTGACTGCCATTCTGGAGGCTTTAAGGGCCCAACAGGTTTCGGTCCCGCAGCCAAATCCGGGGGCCAACTGTTTGAGCATATTCTGAGGACTTTCTCCCCCGTCCTACTTGGGGACAAAGTCGGCGGTTCGGAAGAAAGATGGCTGGATATTATGTAGGAGATACTGACCGGGATACGGTGTCCCTGGGAGGAGAGCGTGGCTCTGGTTGTCTCTTGAATGGAGTCCCATGCCAAGAGGTGGTGGAAGACGCTGCTGAACACGAAGTTTGCCGATAGGGAGGTTGCGGAGGTTACCTGGGAAGAGTTCAGGGCCGCGCTGCGGGAGCATTTTGTTCCATAGTCGGCCAGGGATGAGTTGGAGGAGCGGTTCTTATAGCTGAAGCAGGGCACCCGGACGGTGGTGGAGTACAATCGGGAGTTCGACCATCTGGCTCGATATGCAGATGCTTACCAGCTGGACGAAGAAGGGTACATCAAGAGGTTCTATAAGGGCCTGCTGGAGGACTTGAGGGAGGCTTTGTTGTTTGTATCCGACGGGCCTATCTCCGGGATTTTGGAAATGGCAAAGAGGATTGAGGCTTATTGGCACACCACTCGGGGCCGAAAGCGGCCAGCAGAGGATCAGGGACGGAGAGTCATAAATGACCAGCGGCGAGGTGCTATACTAGAGGGTAGAAGGACAGAGGACTAGCCTCGTCAGGAAGTGAGGCAAGAGCCGAGGGAGCAGGTGATATTGGCCCCTCAACCTCTTCGGATGCAGGAGATGTCGAGACCCGGGGGAATGACGTATCCCCCACCAGAGTGATTTCATTGTCATCAGATTGGGCACATCCGGAGGAAATGCTCGATGAGGGGGGCAAAACCTCCAGCACCACAGGGTGGCCCACCAGCTCAGCATTACGGAGGCCAAGGATACGACCGCGGTCATGGATACCAGGGGGGAGATCGTAGACAGGAAAGGGAGCAGGTATATGCTTTGGACCTTGCGCATCCTCGGAATCCAGAGCAGGTCATAGCAGGTACGCTGCAATGCTTCTTTATTTTCATAGAATTTCCCTTTCAGTTGTTAAAAATTAGAACCTCACTAGATAGATTAGCAAGGAAAGAAAACTCATTATAGAACCCTAAGACATCTAATCACCCCAGGTATAGTCTTCATCAGTGGCAAGCCTGCCTGCACGCTATTCGATACTAGAGCTACTCACTCCTTTGTATCTGATACGCTCGTAGAAGGACTGGAAGGCGTGGAGCGATTCACGGGCTCGAAGATGAGGATGCAACTACCGGATGGATCTTAGCTCCTTACCACGGACCACTGCAATATGGAGGAAGAAATTGGTAGAAAGGCGTTCGAGGCTCCAGCGACGATTTTGAAGTTGACGGACTACGACCTGATCCTGGGCATAGTATGGCTGCACTAGAACCATGCCCAGATTGATTGCCAAGCGAAGAGGATCACCGTGAGACACGGAGACTCTTTCATTGTCATCGAAGGTATAAGACCTGCCTCTCGTATACTCTTATCTTCGGTACAGGATGTTAAGTCCTGTCTGCAGGGAGAGGAGGTTTATCAGATTCTATTTGAGATGACGGAAGTCAAGGAGTCTGTGACAGACATCCCGGTGGTGCGAGATTTCGCTGACATCTTTCCAGAAAAACTACCGTGACTACCTCCGCACCGAGAGAAGGACTTCCAGATACAGCTTGTGCCGGGGTCCAAGCCGGCATCTAGGGCCCCTTATCGGATGGCCCTGAAGGAGTTGGCGGAGTTTCGTACTCAGTTGTAGGAGTTGGTGGAGGCGGGATTTGTTAGACCGAGTTCCTCGCCATGGGGAGCCCCGGTCCTATTCGTGAAGAAGAAGGAAGGGACACTTCGCCTGTGCATCGACTATCGAGCATTAAACAGGCTGACCGTCCGGAATTCCTATCCGCTCCCACAGATAGACGAGGTTTTCGACCAGCTGGAAGGGGCGCACTTCTTTTAAAAATTGGATTTGAGGTTGGGCTACTACCAGCTTCGGATTCGAGAGGAGGATATTCAAAAGACTGCTTTTAGTAGCAAATATGGATTGTTTGAGTTTACAGTGATGCCCTTCGGGCTCACGAATGCACCGTCGGTGTTCATGACTCTCATGAACCAGGTTTTTAAGGAGTACCTAGATGTGTTTGTCATTTTGTTTATCGATGACATTCTCATCTACTTGAGAACGGAGGAGGAGCACGCTCGCAATCTAGCACTAACCCTACAGAGACTGCGGGAGAATCACTTATATGCAAAGTTCAGCAAATGTCAGTTCCTGTTGAAGGAGGTGGGCTTTCTAGGCCATATTATCAGCGGAGCCGGGTTAGCCGTGGATCCGGCAAAGATTCAGGCAGTTCGAGATTGGCCGCAGTTGAAGTCAGCCACAGATGTATGAAGCTTTCTAGGACTTGTCGGTTATTACCGGAAGTTCGTGGAGGGGGCTCTCAAATTGCCCTCCCCCTCACATCTTTGACAAAGAAGGAGGCACCTTTCGTTTGGACCCCGCAGTGCCAGGAGGCTTTCCAGGAGCTGAAGGATCGACTCACCTCGGCCCCCATACTTACTCTCCCCTCGGGGAGATAAGGTTTTAAGGTCTACACCGACGCTTCCTACCAGGGTATGGGAGCTGTATTTATGCAGAAGGTCCATTTGATTGCATATGTGTCTCGCTAGTTGAATAAGCACAAGCAGAACTACTCGGTGCACGACCTTGAGATGGGAGCGGTCATTTTTGCTCTGAAGGTCTGGCGCCATTATCTTTATGGAGTCCACTACCACATCTACTCCAACCACAAGAACCTTAAATATGCGGACACGCATAAAGAGCTGAATATCAGGCAGAGGCGCTGGGTGGAGTTCTTAGCAGACTATCAGTGTAACGTCCCAATTCGCGCTAGGCCCCTTGATTGCGTATTTGAGTCAAGGGGGCTGTGGTGAGCCCAATGGGGGATGTGGGTGAACAGGTGCGAACATACGGGAAATGAGGAAAACAAGGCAAAATGGCATTTCTGGCTGACACGGGTATGGACACGGCCGTGTCCATACCCGTGTGCCTCATAAAAATAGGCTTACCAGTCAGAGAGGTACACGGGTATTGGGACACGGGCGTGTCCCTACCCGTGTGCCGAGGACACGGGTTGAGACACGGCCGTGTCTCTACCTGTGTGCCGCAACCCCAGCACGGCAGAAATATCTCCCGGGGATGAACACGGTCCTAAACACGGCAGGTGTAACATCCCATTTCCGGCTAGACCCCTAGGAGTCAGATTGGTCGTGACGGAACCCTAGGAAGCCCAAAATTGGAAATAAAGCGACCAATATTGCGGGTCACGGGTTGGTCACGCCCGTGACCGGCCCGTCACGCCCGTGACCTGGGCGTGTCTACCTCGACGATCGTCGATCTCCACGAGACGATCGTCGAACGCGCTGTCTGGGCATGTCACGCCCGTGACCATGAGTGTCACGCCCGTGACCTAGGGCGTGACCAGCCTTCGACGATCGTCGACCTCAATTCGACGATCGTCGAGCTCGAAACTTGCCGTTCGGGTATGTCACGCCCGTGACCTGGAGGTCACGCCCGTGACCTAGGGCGTGACCAGCCTTCGACGATCGTCGACCTCAATTCGACGATCGTCGAGCCAGAAATTTGCCGTTCGGGCATGTCACGCCCGTGACCTAGAGGTCACGCCCGTGACCTAGGGCGTGACCAGCGTTCGACGACCGTCGATCTCAAATCGACGATCGTCGACCATATTTAACCGCCCGACGCTGTCACGCCCGTGACACAGGTGTCACGCCCGTGACCACCGATCGACGATCGTCGATCTCAGTTCGACGATCGTCGAACCCAGAATGGGCTCCCCGGGCCTGTCACGCCCGTGACCTATGTGTCACGCCCGTGACATTGGCCGAAACGACGGTTCAGGCCCGAAATAATTCTAACGCGCGTGGAAATTAATGCTGGCTTGGGAAGTTACACCAGGAGTAACTTCCGGCCGTTTTCCTTCTGTAATTATATGATAAATAAGGAAAAGGTGGTCCAATAGAAAATCGCCAGCTGGACACACCTGTTCAGTTCCGCCGTTTCTTATCCCTTCACCGTAACCGAAACGCTAAGGGGGAAACTTCATGGCCATAATGGCTTAAACTATTCATCTTCCCACTCCCTAAGTTATAAAAGCCCACTTGGACAAGAGGAGAGGGTTACACGCTCAAGCAAACGAAGCAGATCCTTGTTCTTGCTGTAAAGAGGAGTTCAGCAATGCCACCACCGCGCCATGGCACCTCGTCGCTCTTCTCGCCTCCAAACCGCGAACAAGGTCCTCCTCTACTCCTTCTCTTTCATGGGTAGATCTTAGGATTCTTAGAAAGGAGGTTCGCGCTCAACGGAGCCGGATCCATCACTCGTTTTCATGGAAAAACCATGAAAAAGATATTTTGAGTTCGCCGGAAACCGCCACCTCCGGCGGCCAAACCACCGCCGACCGCTAGCCATCGCCTCAACGGAGGTGGTGGTGGTGGTGGCTGGCCAGGGAAGTGACCGGACGGCCGGCAACGGATCACGGAATGCTTACAGGAAAAATGATTTTCCTGTGTCTGGTTTTCGGGTTCTTGAAGAAGATGAACAGTAGATTATATTATAATACATAGATTATTATATATTACTTAATGGAAAAATAGGTTATTTGGATATATGTTGAGGCTGCAAAACGAGGCACTTAGAGGCCGATTTAGGAAAAATGACCAGACACAAAAGTTGTAGCCCTCTGGGTCTACTTTAATATAAAATTGATTTTATTCAATTTGGGTGAGTGGTTTGACCACAGCACTCATTTTGGTGGGATCAAGACCTAGGCTAACCAGAAATTGAATTGGTTGCCCACGGTTCATAACAGGTCCAAATGACATGAAATTTGGACTGGAGGTCTATAATATGTACATCGAGAGGCTGTCCAAAAATGAGAATTTTTGGAGAACGTTTGCCTAAAGTTTTTGTAAAAATTTAATAAACAATATAAAATTAATTAGGAGATGAAATTAAGTCCAAACTCCCCCAAATTTTGGGTGGTGGTCCCTGGCATCAATATTAAGATCTGTACAAAATTTCAACTCGAATGGTCGAGTTTTGAATAGGGAAGTATCAAGTCCTAGATAGGTCTTGGCGAGGGATACTTTGGGGAAAAGTACGATTGGGGATGGAGTGGACAAATCTCCTCAAAAGAGGCTGATGAGTTGGCCACTGATTTGTTGGGACTATGTCTACCCTCTTGGGTAACATGGTGTGGCTTAGGGTGGATTTTACCCTGAGAGATTGGCTCAACTCCAACGGGTGGGAGTTTGAGGTTTGTGAAGGACATAGGAGTAAAAGCTCTTGTATGCCCTTGAAATTTGGAGGAGAGGGGGATGATATGATGAAAACCCTCTGGTTGAAATAGTGATGGATTTGGAGGTAGTTAGGTACCTCAAAAGTTGGGATGTAGGATTAGGATGGAAACGTAATTTAGTTATTTTAAGCACTAAAGCTAATCCAAAAATTGTGAAACTCGGGAGGAGGGAGTTTTAGGATGTATTAGACTTATGGTAATTTTTCTGGAATTTTATGATCAATATATATTATACTTCATGTGTTTAAGGTTTATTTGCCCGAATTGATGTTTCAATTATTTGGAGATTTTAAATTATTTATAATGAGTTGAAGTTTTGGATTTAGATCTTGATTAGTAACACATTGACCCCTGAATTTTTATAGAATTTTGTGTTGAGTAAATCTAGTACATTATTCACAAATGATAGAAAGGGACATTATGTTTAAAAATTAATTATGGATAAAATACTTGCTGGAAAATTATGAAACTTGGCCAGTGCTACTTTTAGGCCTTTATCTGCATGTCATAATTTATTTATAATTTTTGGAAGAATATTTTCTGTACTTGATTCATAAACTATAGAAATTAGAGATTATTTCCAAAATAGTTTTCATGTCGTTTTGATGATAGAAAATTGTGATACTTAGGATTTAGCCTTCTGAGATAACCTACTAATTATCATAATTTGCTAGACATCTTGCATGAATAATTAGGGTAGTTCATGTTCAAACCGGTAGCCCTTGGGATTTTCGAGGAATTTAATTAAATGCCAAATAAATTAGGAAAATTTCCATTTTCTGGATTTAGGTTATTTATATCAAGATAAGTCTCCAGTAAATAGTTTAGGGCATTTGGATGAGTAATCGATCATTGCATAACCGGTTCGACATGTAGCCTAGGTCGGTCTGCATTTAGTAAATTGTGAAATGCAATAGAACATGATCTGATGAAGATATAAAGAGTAGTGAGTAGTGGTGATAGTTAGAGTTAAGAGGTGCTTGGGTTTGGCGAAAGATCGCTTTTCCCGAGGAGTGGAAGGTTTAAAAATCACCCTAGGATAGCCTATCGTAATATGAGAAGGGAATCGGGCTAAGGGAAAACAACCAATAACAATAAGTGCCTTGCGAAAGGGAACTTCGGGCCGTAATGCACCGTCTTGGTTCCTAGTGCCCCTTGAGAGCCCTTCACGGGGTATACCGGGGGCAGTCCTGGGCTAACGTAAACTGTAATAACAAATCGACAAGAGTAACTTAGTAACTAGGGCTGCACTCTTCACAACACTGTTGGCACAGGAAGATAGATGAGAGCTTCGGCTCGGTTGGGTTGGAAACGGACGGATGGTCCGGGGAGCTTCGGCTCGGTTGGTTTGGAGACGGACGTTTTGGTCCGGGGAGCTTCGGCTCGGTTCTGTTTGTTTGCGATTAAACTTGCATGTGCATAAGATAGGAAAGTTAAGGTGGTGGGTCTTTCGATATCGGGGAGTTCGATTGCACCGACACCGATATCGTTGACTCGGCGAGGTGGTTAGCACTTCGCCAACAGAAGTCCGGTGCGCCAGCCGGCAAGAGTACGCAGGCGTCCGCTTTGTGCACCAAGCGTTGAGGCGTACGATAGGTCAGACCAGTGTGCTTTACTGGTTTTGGAGGTAGGCGAGGCCCAACCCACCACTTCCGTTTGCCACTACGGAGGTATCCTGGGAGGTAACGGCTCCGAAAGGGGGAACTAAAGGTCTGTGTGCACAGAGTCGGGTGTGTGAGTTGCACTGCATGACATAACATACCCACCATATAGTTGCATATCATAATCCTTCATAACAACCTTGACACCTAAAGTATAAGTGGAATGGGACGCTTATACTTTAGGACCTGCAAAACGACCCCTTGGTCTATAAGCTTGTGTGGGCAAGTTTATAAATCAAAGGTTAATTTCAATATATATATAACCACTGCTGTTTGATATCCGACACCCCAAGGTATAAGTGGTATGGGACACTTATACGATGGGAGCCTTGCAAAAGATCCCTTTTGCTTATGTGTTCTCGCATAAGTGAAGGTTTAAATTCATTTAATTGCTTTTCTTACAGCTAGACCTATTACAACAACTTATTAACTGCTCACCTAATACAACTTGCTAGATTAGTTTCCGCTGCCATCTGTTTTTCATGTTAATCTCCACCTTCATGTCCTTCCCTTTCTTCCTCTCCGCTCGGTACCTAGGAGCCATGGGGGGGAAGGGGTAGGGGATGATAGGGCTTAGTCTTTATGACTAACGGTTTTCGAACCGCATCATTTAGGGGATCGTGGAGCCCAGCATGGAGGAGCAGCCCCAGAGATCGGTGCGCCTAGAGATGGGACAGTCTAGCTCCGGAGTTCACACAGCCGGGACCGTGAGTCTCGACCTTGAGTAGTTTCTGTTTCGCTTCCGCATGAGAGACTTGTAGTGAGGACATTTTGTACCGGGCATAAGCCCGTATTTATAGTACTCTGATGTTTCTGTGGACACTCCCTTCGTGGAGCTTACTTATTTATATATGTGATTTTATTATTGTGGATTGTTTACTATTACTTCAATAATTGTGCTACTTTCTGTGATCGATTTGGCCGGCAGAATCGGCGCCTTGTGGTGATGATCCTTCGGGACGTGAAGGAGTCACCGCAAAGCGGCGGTTCTGGGCCTAAGACCCCGGTGGTTGAAAAAGAAAAAAAAAGGGGGTCTTACAAGTGGTATCAGAGGCAAACATCGATCAGAAGGAAGTAGCAGTCCACAAACCCTCGGTCACCCCCGCTCGAGTTTAGTTTGGGGACAAACTAAGCAGCGGAAGCAGTGGTGTGCCCATATGGGGATCACATATAATTTGTCTACCTTTTAGGTAATATTTGAACATTTTTCTCAGCGTGTGTTTTTGTTACGCAGCCTCCAGCACGGACTACGCCTCAGGGTGGAGTTCCACAGGCTCAGGATGTTGCACCACCCCCACCGGCCCCCACTCCTTTCCTTCAGTCAGACATGGGACAGACCCTGACTGCCATTCTGGAGGCCTTCAGGGCCCAGCAGGTTCCGGTCCCGCAGCCCAATCTGGGGGCCAACTGGCTCAGCATCTTCCGGGGTCTTTCTCCCCCGTCCTATCTGGGGACAGAGTCGGCTGTTCGGACGGAGGAATGGCTGGATATCATGTACGAGATGCTGACCGGGATTCGGTGTCCATGGGAGGAGAAGGTGGCTCTGGTTGTCTCCTGCCTGGAGTCCCATGCGAAGAGGTGGTGGAAGACGCTGTTGGACACGACATTTGCTGATAGGGAGGTTGCGGAGATCACTTGGGAGGAGTTCAGGGCCGCACTGCTGGAGCATTTTGTTCCGCAGTCGGCTAGGGATGATTTGGAGGAGCGGTTCTTACAGCTGAAGCAGGGTACTCGGACCGTGGTGGAGTACCATCGAGAGTTTGACCACCTGGCTCGATACGCAGATTCCTACCAGCTGGACGAGGCAGGGTATATCAGGAGGTTCTACAAGGGCCTACGTGAGGACTTGAGGGAGGCCCTCTTGTTTGTATCTGACGGGCCCATCTCCCGGATTTTGGAGATGGCCAAAAGGATTGAGGCAGATTGGCACACCAGCCGGGGCCGGAAACGGCCAGCAGAGGATCAGGGACGAAGAGGAAGGAATGACCAGCGGCGGGGTGCTGTACCAAAGGGGAGGAGGACAAAGGACCAGCCTCGTCAGGACGTGAGGCCGGAGCCGAGGGAACAGGTGGTATTGGCCCCTCCACCCCTTCGGATGCAGGAGATGCCGAGACCCGGGGGGATGGCATATCCCCCAGAGTGCTACTTTTGCCATCAGATTGGGCACATTCGGAGGAACTGCCCCATGAGGGGGGCACCACCTCCAGCACATCAGGGCGGCCCACCAGCTCAGCATTACGGAGGCCGAGGACGCGGCCGCGGTCGAGGATACCAGGGGGAAGATCGTAGACAGGGAAGAGAGCAGGTATATGCCTTGGACCTTGCACAGCCGCGGAATCCGGAGCAGGTCATCGCAGGTATGCCGAAATGCTTCTTTGTTTTCATAGAATTTTCCCTTTAAGTTGTTAAAACTTTGAATCGCACTAGATTGATAGCAAGGAAAGTAAAAACTCATTATAGAACCCTAAGAAAATCTAATCACCCCAGGTATAGTCTTCATCAGCGGCAAGCCTGCCCGCACGCTGTTCGATACTGGAGCTACTCACTCCTTTGTGTCGGAGTCGTTCGTGGAAGGACTGGAAGGTGTGGAGCGGTTCACCGGCTCGAGGATGAGGGTGCGACTACCGGATGGATCTGAGCTCCTTACCACGGATCACTGCAATATGGAGGCAGAAATTGGTGGAAAAGCGTTCGAGGCTCCAGCGACGATCTTGAAGCTGACGGACTACGACCTGATCCTGGGCATGGTATGGCTGCACTGGAACTATGCCCAGATTGACTGCCAGGCAAAGAGGATCACCGTGAGACACGGGGACTCTTTCATTACCATTGAAGGTATAAGACCTGTCTCTCGTATACTCTTATCTTCGGTACAGGCCGTCAAGGCCCATCTGCAGGGAGAGGAGGTCTATCAGATTCTTTTTGAGTTGGCGGAGGTTAAGGAGTCGGTGACAGACATCCCGGTGGTGCGAGATTTCGCTGACGTCTTTCCAGAGAAACTACCAGGATTACCTCCACACCGAGAGCAGGATTTTCAGATACAGCTTGTACCGGGGGCCAAGCCGGCGTCTAGGGCCCCTTATCGGATGGCCCCAAAGGAGTTGGCAGAGTTTCGGACCCAGTTGCAGGAATTGGTGGAGGCAGGTTTTGTCAGACCGAGTTCCTCGCCATGGGGAGCACCGGTCCTGTTCGTGAAGAAGAAGGATGGGACACTCCGCCTGTGCATCGATTATCGAGCACTAAACAGGCTGACCGTCCGGAATACCTATCCGCTCCCACGGATAGACGAATTATTCGACCAGCTGGAGGGGGCCCATTATTTCTCGAAGCTGGACTTGAGATCAGGATACTACCAGCTGCGGATCCAGGAGAAGGATATCCCGAAGACGGCCTTTAGTAGCAGATATGGCCTGTATGAGTTCACCGTGATGCCCTTTGGGCTCACGAATGCTCCGTCGGCGTTCATGAGTCTCATGAACCGGGTTTTCGAGGCTTACTTGGATGTGTTCGTCATAGTGTTCATAGACGACATCCTGATCTACTCTAGGATGGAGGAGGAGCACACTCGGCATCTGGCACTGACCTTGGAGAGGTTGCGGGAGCATCACCTTTATGCCAAATTCAGCAAGTGTCAGTTCTGGTTGAAGGAGGTGGCCTTCCTAGGCCACATCATCAGCGGAGCCGGGTTATCAGTAGATCCAGCAAAGGTTCGGGCAGTTCGCGATTGGCCGCAGCTGAGGACAGCCACCGATGTACGTAGTTTCTTGGGGCTTGCCGGTTACTACCGGAAGTTCGTGGAGGGGTTCTCTCGGATTGCCCTCCCCCTCACATCTTTGACAAAGAAGGAGGCACCTTTTGTTTGGACCCCGCAGTGCCAGGCGGCTTTCTAGGAGCTGAAGGACCGACTCATCTCGGCCCCTATCCTGGCCCTTCCATCCGGAAGGGAGGGATTCCAGGTGTATACCGACGCATCATACCAAGGGATGGGAGCGGTGCTGATGCAGAACGGACATGTCATAGCATATGCCTCCCGCCAGCTGAAGACCCATGAGAGGAACTACCCGGTGCACGACCTCGAGATGGGAGCGGTCGTTTTTGCTCTAAAGGTCTGGCGTCATTACCTTTATGGAGTCCACTGCGATATCTTCTCCGATCACAAGAACTTGAAATACGTGGACACTCAGAAGGAGCTGAATATCAGGCAGAGGCGATGGGTGGAGTTCTTAGCAGATTATCAGTATGAGATGCACTACCACCCAGGGAAGGCAAACGTGGTGGCCGACGCGTTGAGCCGGAGAGCGGCCACTTCCGAAGCTGGGCCCCAGGTTATGTCTATGGAGCTGGTCCAGTCATTCAGAGACATGCAGATATCCCTAGTGTCCGAGGATGACCCAGATCTGTATAGGGAGTATCTGGCTTCGATAGTGGCCATAGACGATATTCGGGATCGCATTCGGGACGGACAGAGGACAGATGCGGGGGCAGAGCCGATGTTCCAAGCTTTGGAGGAAGGTTCGACAGGGGATTATTCCCTGAGGGATGGTTTGCTCTACTTCAGAGGCAGAGTATATATACCCGCAGGAGGCCAGATCCGAGAGGATATTTTGACAGAGGCGCATTGCAGCCGGTACTCCGTGCACCCGGGGATCACAAAGATGACCGCTGATCTGAAGAGGACGATGTTTTGGCCGGGCATGAAGAAGGACATTACGTACTTCGTGACCCATTGCGAGGCGTGTCAGTTGGTGAAGGCGGAGTGCAGGAACCCCGCAGGACTATTGCAGCCACTCCCGGTGCCGGAGTGGAAGTTTGACGACATAGCGATGGATTTTATACATGGTCTTCCCCGGTCTCGGACAGGGAACGACTCGATTTGGGTGATTGTCGATCGGTTGACGAAGGTGGCCCGCTTTATACCGATCAGGAAGGACGATTCGGTGGGAGTGCTGGTACGGAAGTTTGTGGAGCAGTACGTCCGATATCATGGCGTGCCCCGGACGATAGTGTCGGACCGCGATGGACGGTTTACATCCAGGGAGTGGCGGTCAGTGCAGGCATATTTGGGCACCCGGTTGACTTTTAGCACGGCCTTCCACCCTCAGACGGACGGGCAGACAGAGCGCACCAACAGGACGTTGGAGGATCTACTACGACTGTGTATACTGGACCGAGGGGAGCCGTGGGAGAAGATGTTACCGTTGGTCGAGTTCTCCTACAATAATAGCTACCAGTCCAGCATCAGGATGGCGCCTTATGAGGCCTTGTATGGAAGGAAATGTAGGACCCCGCTTTCTTGGGTTCAGGACGAGGATCCGAAGTTGCTGGGATCGGATTTCGTGGAAGATACCGAGGCTCAGGTGAGACTGATCAGAGATAGGATGTTGGAGGCGCAGAGCAGACAGGCCAAATACTATGACGCCCGGCATCGTCAGGTGGAGTTTCGGGTAGGGGATCGAGTGTTCTTGAAGATCCAGCCCATGCACGGAGTCACACGGGTGCGCGGTCGGAGGAAGAAACTCAGCCCTAGGTATATGGGCCCTTACCGGATCCTGGAGCGGATCGGACCCCTAGCCTACAGGCTAGAGTTGCCACCGGAGCTGGCAGCTCTGCACGACGTCTTCCACATCTCTTCGCTGAGAAGGGCTCTACTACGCCCGGAGCAGCGGATTTTGACCACAGAAGGGCCGGTAGCTTCAGACCGATCTGTTCACTTGGAGCCGGTTCGGATCGATGACAAAGGAGTGCGGATCTTGCGCCGCAAGAAGATCCCCTTAGTCAAGGTTCTGTGGAGAAATCACGGTCAGGAGGAGCACACCTGGGAACCGCAGGATCTGATGAGGCAAAGATACCCGGAGTTGTTCAGTCAGGTACATCTCACCACCTCTCGGTATACTATAGATTGCCTTCTTGTTTTGGAATGTTAAGACTAGATACGGAATATCCAGGACCTAGGCATGCACACTTAATCAGAATGGTAGGGGCTAATCTTTTGTTTATTGGGGAGATTGCCTTCGTTATCAAACGAACAGTCGCCTGAACCCAATTGAAGGATCGTATGGGATGTTACAAGTTTAATTTATTTCGATAGAAGTCCCCGTAGGCTCAACCTCAATTTCGGGGACGAAATTTTTGTTTTGTTTATTGGGATTTGTAACATCCCATTTCCGGCTAGACCCCTAGGAGTCAGATTGGTCGTGACGGAACCCTAGGAAGCCCAAAATTGGAAATAAAGCGACCAATATTGCGGGTCACGGGTTGGTCACGCCCGTGACCGGCCCGTCACGCCCGTGACCTGGGCGTGTCTACCTCGACGATCGTCGATCTCCACGAGACGATCGTCGAACGCGCTGTCTGGGCATGTCACGCCCGTGACCATGAGTGTCACGCCCGTGACCTAGGGCGTGACCAGCCTTCGACGATCATCGACCTCAATTCGACGATCGTCGAGCACAAAACTTGCCGTTCGGGTATGTCACGCCCGTGACCTGGAGGTCACGCCCGTGACCTAGGGCGTGACCAGCCTTCGACGATCGTCGACCTCAATTCGACGATCGTCGAGCCAGAAATTTGCCGTTCGGGCATGTCACGCCCGTGACCTAGAGGTCACGCCCGTGACCTAGGGCGTGACCAGCGTTCGACGACCGTCGATCTCAAATCGACGATCGTCGACCATATTTAACCGCCCGACGCTGTCACGCCCGTGACACAGGTGTCACGCCCGTGACCACCGATCGACGATCGTCGATCTCAGTTCGACGATCGTCGAACCCAGAATGGGCTCCCCGGGCCTGTCACGCCCGTGACCTATGTGTCACGCCCGTGACATTGGCCGAAACGACGGTTCAGGCCCGAAATAATTCTAACGCGCGTGGAAATTAATGCTGGCTTGGGAAGTTACACCAGGAGTAACTTCCGGCCGTTTTCCTTCTGTAATTATATGATAAATAAGGAAAAGGTGGTCCAATAGAAAATCGCCAGCTGGACACACCTGTTCAGTTCCGCCGTTTCTTATCCCTTCACCGTAACCGAAACGCTAAGGGGGAAACTTCATGGCCATAATGGCTTAAACTATTCATCTTCCCACTCCCTAAGTTATAAAAGCCCACTTGGACAAGAGGAGAGGGTTACACGCTCAAGCAAACGAAGCAGATCCTTGTTCTTGCTGTAAAGAGGAGTTCAGCAACGCCACCACCGCGCCATGGCACCTCGTCGCTCTTCTCGCCTCCAAACCGCGAACAAGGTCCTCCTCTACTCCTTCTCTTTCATGGGTAGATCTTAGGATTCTTAGAAAGGAGGTTCGCGCTCAACGGAGCCGGATCCATCACTCGTTTTCATGGAAAAACCATGAAAAATATATTTTGAGTTCGCCGGAAACCGCCACCTCCGGCGGCCAAACCACCGCCGACCGCTAGCCATCGCCTCAACGGAGGTGGTGGTGGTGGTGGCTGGCCAGGGAAGTGACCGGACGGCCGGCAACGGATCACGGAATGCTTACAGGAAAAATGATTTTCCTGTGTCTGGTTTTCGGGTTCTTGAAGAAGATGAACAGTAGATTATATTATAATACATAGATTATTATATATTACTTAATGGAAAAATAGGTTATTTGGATATATGTTGAGGCTGCAAAACGAGGCACTTAGAGGCCGATTTAGGAAAAATGACCAGACACAAAAGTTGTAGCCCTCTGGGTCTACTTTAATATAAAATTGATTTTATTCAATTTGGGTGAGTGGTTTGACCACAGCACTCATTTTGGTGGGATCAAGACCTAGGCTAACCAGAAATTGAATTGGTTGCCCACGGTTCATAACAGGTCCAAATGACTTGAAATTTGGACTGGAGGTCTATAATATGTACATCGAGAGGCTGTCCAAAAATGAGAATTTTTGGAGAACTTTTGCCTAAAGTTTTTGTAAAAATTTAATAAACAATATAAAATTAATTAGGAGATGAAATTAAGTCCAAACTCCCCCAAATTTTGGGTGGTGGTCCCTGGCATCAATATTAAGATCTGTACAAAATTTCAACTCGAATGGTCGAGTTTTGAATAGGGAAGTATCAAGTCCTAGATAGGTCTTGGCGAGGGGTACTTTGGGGAAAGTACGATTGGGGATGGAGTGGACAAATCTCCTCAAAAGAGGCTGATGAGTTGGCCACTGATTTGTTGGGACTATGTCTACCCTCTTGGGTAACATGGTGTGGCTTAGGGTGGATTTTACCCTGAGAGATTGGCTCAACTCCAACGGGTGGGAGTTTGAGGTTTGTGAAGGACATAGGAGCAAAAGCTCTTGTATGCCCTTGAAATTTGGAGGAGAGGGGGATGATATGATGAAAACCCTCTGGTTGAAATAGTGATGGATTTGGAGGTAGTTAGGTACCTCAAAAGTTGAGATGTAGGATTAGGATGGAAACGTAATTTAGTTATTTTAAGCACTAAAGCTAATCCAAAAATTGTGAAACTCGGGAGGAGGGAGTTTTAGGCTGTATTAGACTTATGGTAATTTTTCTGGAATTTTATGATCAATATATATTATACTTCATGTGTTTAAGGTTTATTTGCCCGAATTGATGTTTCAATTATTTGGAGGTTTTAAATTATTTATAATGAGTTGAAGTTTTGGATTTAGATCTTGATTAGTAACACATTGACCCCTGAATTTTTATAGAATTTTGTGTTGAGTAAATCTAGTACATTATTCACAAATGATAGAAAGGGCCTTTATGTTTAAAAATTAATTATGGATAAAATACTTGATAGAACGGGCCTTTATCTGCATGTCATAATTTATTTATAATTTTTGGAAGAATATTTTCTGTACTTGATTCATAAACTATAGAAATTAGAGATTATTTCCAAAATAGTTTTCATGTCGTTTTGATGATAGAAAATTGTGATACTTAGGATTTAGCCTTCTGAGATAACCTACTAATTATCATAATTTGCTAGACATCTTGCATGAATAATTAGGGTAGTTCATGTTCAAACCGGTAGCCCTTGGGATTTTCGAGGAATTTAATTAAATGCCAAATAAATTAGGAAAATTTCCATTTTCTGGATTTAGGTTATTTATATCAAGATAAGTCTCCAGTAAATAGTTTAGGGCATTTGGATGAGTAATCGATCATTGCATAACCGGTTCGACATGTAGCCTAGGTCGGTCTACATTTAGTAAATTGTGAAATGCAATAGAACATGATCTGATGAAGATATAAAGAGTAGTGAGTAGTGGTGATAGTTAGAGTTAAGAGGTGCTTGGGTTTGGCGAAAGATCGCTTTTCCCGAGGAGTGGAAGGTTTAAAAATCACCCTAGGATAGCCTATCGTAATATGAGAAGGGAATCGGGCTAAGGGAAAACAACCAATAACAATAAGTGCCTTGCGAAAGGGAACTTCGGGCCGTAATGCACCGTCTTGGTTCCTAGTGCCCCTTGAGAGCCCTTCACGGGGTATACCGGGGGCAGTCCTGGGCTAACGTAAACTGTAATAACAAATCGACAAGAGTAACTTAGTAACTAGGGCTGCACTCTTCACAACACTGTTGGCACAGGAAGATAGATGAGAGCTTCGGCTCGGTTGGGTTGGAAACGGACGGATGGTCCGGGGAGCTTCGGCTCGGTTGGTTTGGAGACGGACGTTTTGGTCCGGGGAGCTTCGGCTCGGTTCTGTTTGTTTGCGATTAAACTTGCATGTGCATAAGATAGGAAAGTTAAGGTGGTGGGTCTTTCGATATCGGGGAGTTCGATTGCACCGACACCGATATCGTTGACTCGGCGAGGTGGTTAGCACTTCGCCAACAGAAGTCCGGTGCGCCAGCCGGCAAGAGTACGCAGGCGTCCGCTTTGTGCACCAAGCGTTGAGGCGTACGATAGGTCAGACCAGTGTGCTTTACTGGTTTTGGAGGTGGGCGAGGCCCAACCCACCGCTTCCGTTTGCCACTACGGAGGTATCCTGGGAGGTAACGGCTCCGAAAGGGGGAACTAAAGGTCTGTGTGCACAGAGTCGGGTGTGTGAGTTGCACTGCATGACATAACATACCCACCATATAGTTGCATATCATAATCCTTCATAACAACCTTGACACCTAAAGTATAAGTGGAATGGGACGCTTATACTTTAGGACCTACAAAACGACCCCTTGGTCTATAAGCTTGTGTGGGCAAGTTTATAAATCAAAGGTTAATTTCAATATATATATAACCACTGCTGTTTGATATCCGACACCCCAAGGTATAAGTGGTATGGGACACTTATACGATGGGAGCCTTGCAAAAGATCCCTTTTGCTTATGTGTTCTCGCATAAGTGAAGGTTTAAATTCATTTAATTGCTTTTCTTACAGCTAGACCTATTACAACAACTTATTAACTGCTCACCTAATACAACTTGCTAGATTAGTTTCCGCTGCCATCTGTTTTTCATGTTAATCTCCACCTTCATGTCCTTCCCTTTCTTCCTCTCCGCTCGGTACCTAGGAGCCATGGGGGGGAAGGGGTAGGGGATGATAGGGCTTAGTCTTTATGACTAACGGTTTTCGAACCGCATCATTTAGGGGATCGTGGAGCCCAGCATGGAGGAGCAGCCCCAGAGATCGGTGCGCCTAGAGATGGGGCAGTCTAGCTCCGGAGTTCACACAGCCGGGACCGTGAGTCTCGACCTTGAGTAGTTTCTGTTTCGCTTCCGCATGAGAGACTTGTAGTGAGGACATTTTGTACCGGGCATAAGCCCGTATTTATAGTACTCTGATGTTTCTGTGGACACTCCCTTCGTGGAGCTTACTTATTTATATATGTGATTTTATTATTGTGGACTGTTTACTATTACTTCAATAATTGTGCTACTTTCTGTGATCGATTTGGCCGGCAGAATCGGCGCCTTGTGGTGATGATCCTTCGGGACGTGAAGGAGTCACCGCAAAGCGGCGGTTCTGGGCCTAAGACCCCGGTGGTTGAAAAAGAAAAAAAGGGGGTCTTACAACAGGCAACACGGCCGTGTCACCTGCACACGGGTAGGAACACGGCCGTGTGCCTACCCATGTCTACGGTGTATAAAAAGGAAAAAGTTGTGAAACCCTAGCATTCATTCCCCTTTCTTCTGCCCCGAAATTTCTGAGAGAGTTCTTGGCTGGAGGAGGAGGAAGAGCTTGCCGGAGCCATCCTTGGAGGAATCGAAACGCCGCCACCGTCAAGGGAAAAACAATGCCGCCGCGAAGGAGTGCGAGGCTCATGGACGGCCATGGTGGTACCGCTGGACTTGAGGTGAGCTTCCTCCCCTCTCCCTTGGTGCTAGATCTATAGCTATTTTAGGAGAGACATCGACTCCGTAGAGTCTTGATGGTGAGGAGGAGAGTTCTTAGGATAAGCCATGCCTAGGTTTTCTAGGCTTAGTCTCCCTCAACCTTCTCATCATTCAAAGTGGAGATGAGAGGGGTTTTCGTTGAGGGTTTGGCTTTGAAAGGAGAAATAAGGTTGGGTGTGATTTCTGGAGAAGTTTATGCGAGGTCGTTGCAAGGAAGAAGATGAACGGATGCCGTTCATCTCGCCTTAAGATGCGTGCAGAAATCTGAATTCTGCACGCGGCGACCTTCGTGGCCAATTTCGGAGGTGTTCTGGCCAGATCTGGGTGAACGACTCAACACGAAAGTCGTAGCTCTTGAAATTACCTTTCCAACGAGTGGTTGCTCGTTTCCATGCGATACTTGTAGCCACAGGAAAGCTGGTTCGAGTCCGCTGCGTTCGGGAAAATTCCCGTACAGGAAACTGTTTCCTGTACGTATTCGAGTTGAATTTCTGGTATGTTGCGACCAGATCTGGGCGATCGACTCAACACGAAAGTCGTAGCCCTCGCGAATACCTTTCCAACAAGTGGTTGTGCATTGTGATCGGATTCCTGTAGCTCCGGGAATCCCAGTTTTAGTATCGGGCTATCCTATGTTAATGCACTTGTTAATTTTATAATGCTAGCACTCTTGCAATGATTGTGATTTGCTCCTTTGTTATCTTGCTCCCATATATCTATAATGTTGTTGTTACTATAATTTAGCATGGTTACTCATTTGGTTATGTAATAAGGAATAACCATGCAATGGTAGAGAAATGGATTGGATGGGAAGGCTAGATATTAGGAGTTGAGATTGGTATAGGATATATTTATACAATTTGGTGTTGAACATATCTATTATGCGTAGTGTTGAGGTGAATTCATTGAATAGGTGGGCGTGAACATGATGAACACTATGTGAAGAGTATTTTGTAACCGTAATCCGAGCCCAAGGGGTTTATTAACAACCGATGCTTAGAGTTGAAGTCTCCCTACGGGTAGCATCGAGTGAGTTGTTTTGGGGCATGTGATGTGCGACGATTCATCGTGTCGCGTTGTTGAGATAATGACTGTGGCAGGTCTACGGGTTCGCCAGTCGTCACACCGATGGGAGCCAATGGGTATACCTTGGGCGGTAGGGTTAGATACTTGGTGTCCATAACCCGAGATCTCCTCCGCGCCATGAGAACGGTTGGGCTTGCACCTCGTGCGCTTCCGAGGTTCCATCTGGTTCGAAATCAAAGGCCAGGTTGGGCTGTGTTCTTGGTGCACATTTACCCAAGACCCCTTCTGAGCCGTAGTACGCATGTGAGCTCCGCTGTTGTGTTCTTAGCGTTGAGGCGTACGGGGGCCTAGGATAGGTAGTGTGATACCACCTAGTAGTGGAGACGCCCGCTCCACTGTCGCCGTCTGGCCACGACGGACGACGCCTGAGAGGTTAGCTACTTGCTCAAAAAGTGGGAACTTCAAGTCTGTGTCGACATAGCAACTTGCATGTGCGTGCGCATGATTCGGTCATACCATAACATTCATATCATGTCATTCATTGCATACACAAGATCCTCATCGTATAAGTTTGTATGGGCACTCTTATACGATGAGTTACTTTACTGTTAACCCGATCCTTAACTTATAAGTTTGTATGGGCACTCTTATAAGTTGAGTTATTATTTTGATTAATTATACCTGCTGTCATATATTATTGATATTTGTAGAACTGCTAGTTGTGTAGCGTAGTTTATACTCCACCATATTTACAGTCACCTGCTTGCTTACTTGCTTATATATATACATATTGTACCTTTGTTCCTTTCTCCGCCCGGTGCCGAGGAGTCGCCGGGGGAGCGGATGTGAAGCCACTTAGTCTTATGACTAACGGTTGCTACGTCTTCCTTTTTAGGAGGAAACCCCGCAGGTAGAGCAGCAACGGACTATACAGCAGGACAGCCAGGCCCGGATGATAGGACCTGAGGTGGTGGTGCCATCGGCACCGTCAGTGACAGTCGTGAGTGTTTTCATGTAGCCGTTTGGCAAAACATTTCTAGACTCTTGTTCTTTTGTACAAGCCTGTTGTGCTTGTTATCTTCCGCTACTTTTGGACTTTAACTTAGCTGTGAACTGAACTGCTTTTACTTTTCTGTTATGGTTGGGTTGGCATAGTTTATGTGATATGGATTGTAGCCGGCGGAATAGGCGTCTTATGGTAAAGGCTAACCCGTGTGTTAGTGCTACCGCAAGGCGGCTATTTCGGGCATAAGACTCCCCTCGTGCCGTGTGTTGTGTTCTGGGAGGGGGGGTCTTACAAATGGTATCAGAGCCGGGTTTCGATCCTGGGACCTGTGGGTTTACAAATGGTATCAGACTTAGCCGATCTTCAACTAGAGCAGTCATGTAACAATGGGCCACTCCCGTTCGATTAGTCGGTTTGGGGACAAACCGACTTAGCGGAAGCAGTGGTGTGCCCATATGTAATTCACACTAAGTTGTCCAACTTTGACATTAGTTTTAGCCAACCTGACCCTAGTTTGTACCTTGCGTATAGGTCCCAGCGCAGGTGGAGCCGGTTGGGGGCACTCCTACCCCTTCCGTCCCTTCACAATTCCAGCAGTCGGAACTGGGACAAACGCTGTCAGCCATATTGGATGCATTTAAAGCCCAGCAAGCTCCGGTGCAACAACAAGCGCCAGGCTCCAACTGGTTGAGCACCTTCCGTGCCCTGTCCCCTCCTGCCTATCTTGGGACAGAATCGCCGGTGCGCACCGAGGAATGGCTTGATACCGTGCAGGAATTGATGGCTGGCATAAGATGTCCGAACAGCATGGCGGTGACATTGGTAGTGACGCTGCTAGAGCTGCACGCCAAAAGGTGGTGGAAGTCCCTCATGGGCTCCACCTTCCAAGGGCGGTTGTACACGAACATCAGTTGGAACGAGTTCACCGAGGCTTTTCTGGATCACTTCATCCCTTCTTCTGCTCGGGATGGACTTGAAGAAAAATTTCTGCAGCTGAAGCAGGGATCAAAATCGGTAACGGAGTACCAGAGGGAGTTCCAACACCTCGCTAGGTTTGCCGATTCCTATGATTTGGACGATAGAGGCTACGCGAAGCGCTTCTACAAAGGATTAAGGGACCCCCTGAGGCAGGCCCTTTTGTTTATAGCCGATGGAAGCCTGGCAGAAATCATTGACATGGCAAAGAGACTGGAGGCGGACCACATGGGATGTGGCAAGAGACCTGCGGAAGGAGTAATTGAAGTCGGCCCTAGTAATAGAAGGCGGAATGATCATGGCAGAGGAAGGGGAAACCACAGAGGCGGTCGGTGGGTCAACCGGAACTATCGGGTGGAGTACCCAATTCCGCAATTACCTCCACCACCGCAGCAGCAATATTATCAACAACCTGGGGACCGACGTGAGGTGATATGTTTTGAGTGCAACCAACCGGGGCATGTCCGACGAGTTTGCCCGCGACTGATCGGGGGTGCTCCTATTGCTCCCCCTCCAGTAGCTCCACGGGGGCGAGGGCACATGCGTGGCCGAGGAAGAGGACCACCAGGGAGAAATCAAGGACATGCACGGGAGCATGTATTCGCATTGGATATGACTCAGGAGAGAAATCCGCAGGAAGTCATCACCGGTACGTGCAAAATTTATTAATATTATATGACTTGTTAGATTTACGATACAAATGATACGCGCAATTTTGAATGGTGATTACCTTTTTGGAACCTAGGCACTGTCATGGTTAGCGGGAGACCCGCCTATACAGTATTTGACACGGGTGTGTCTCACTCGTTCATTTCGGCGGACTTCGTGAAGGACTTGGAGGGAGTGCAACACTTCACGGGCACTACTCAAAGGGTGCGCCTTCCGGACGGCTCTGAGATGACGTCGTCAGCAAGTTGCGACTTCGACACCCTTATTGGAGGAAAGCTCTTTGAAACTCCGGCTACAGTGTTAAGAATCCCGGAGTTCGATCTCATCCTGGGCATGAAGTGGTTGGACTGGCACCACGCCAGGATCAATTGTGCGGAGAAGCAAGTTATGTTGAGGCATGGAGACTCGGAAGTCATCTTCCAAGGTATTAAATTCGCACCCCGTAAATTATTATCTTCAATCCAAGTTATGAAATCTCATATGGAAGGGGACGAGGTCTATGTAATTTGCTTCGAGTTGAAGAAATTGTCATTAGAGGTCAAGGATGTGCGGGTGGTGCGAGAATTTCCCGAGGTATTCCCCGAGAAATTGCCGGGACTACCCCCGCATAGGGAAGTGGACTTCCAAATCAAGCTAATTCCGGGTGCCAAGCCCGTCTCGCGAGCTCCATACCGAATGGCTCCGAAGGAACTTGCAGAGTTTAGAGTCCAGCTTCAGGAATTGGTGGAAGCAGGGTTCGTTCGCCCAAGCTCGTCGCCTTGGGGAGCGCCCGTTTTGTTCGTCAAAAAGAAGGATGGCACCTTGCGGTTATGTATTGATTATCGAGAGTTGAACCGGTTAACAGTGCGGAACACCTATCCCCTACCGCGCATTGATGAACTGTTTGATCAATTGGTGGGATCGTATTGGTTCTCCAAGTTAGATCTGCGTTCGGGATATTATCAGCTGAGGATACAAGAAGATGACATTCAGAAGACGGCGTTTAGTTCGAGATATGGTTTGTATGAATTCACCGTGATGCCGTTTGGGCTCACAAACGCCCCTTCCGCCTTTATGAGCTTGATGAACAAGGTGTTCAGCCCTTATTTGGACATCTTTGTCATCGTGTTCATCGATGATATCCTAGTCTACTCCAAGACTGAAGCAGAACACGCCGAACATCTAACTTTAGTGCTGAGGAAGCTAAAGGAGCACACTTTGTTTGCCAAGTTCAGCAAATGCGAGTTTTGGCTTCGAGAGGTCGCATTCTTGGGACATGTGATTAGTGGGGCGGGGCTAGCTGTAGATCCGGCCAAGGTGCGGGCCGTGAAGGAGTGGTCGCCATTGAAGTCAGCGGTCGACATACGAAGCTTTCTTGGACTTGCCGGGTACTATCGCAAGTTCGTGAAAGGCTTCTCGAAGATCGCCCTTCCCCTTACTACGCTGACCAAGAAGGGTGTGCCGTTTGAATGGACACCCCAGTGCGAAGCTGCATTCCAAGAGTTGAAGGACAGATTGACGACTGCACCCATCCTAGCTCTTCCATCTGGTAAGGAGGGCTTTCAAGTTTACACGGATGCGTCGTATCAAGGGATGGGAGCTGTGTTGATGCAGAATGGGCATGTGATCGCTTATGCTTCAAGACAATTGAAGAAGCATGAAGCCAGCTACCCGGTGCATGATCTAGAGTTGGGAGCGGTGGTATTCGCCTTGAAGATGTGGAGGCATTATTTATATGGCGTCCACTGCGAGATCTACTCGGATCACAAAAATCTGAAGTACGTTCACACCCAAAAGGAGTTAAACTTGAGACAGCGGCGGTGGTTGGAGTTCTTGTGCGACTATGAATTCACCTTGAACTACCACCCCGGGAAGGTTAATTCCATAGCTGATGCCTTGAGCCGAAAGGCACCGGGAACGAGCACGGAATCCCGCTTGATGAGGATGGAGTTAATCCGGATGCTGCAAGAGATGGAAATCACTTTGGTCTTTAAGAATCAACCGGAAGAGTATACAGAATATTTGGCCGCGATGAGTATAGTTTGCAACATACGAGACTGGATCCGGGCGGAACAAAAGAAGGATGCGGCTTTAACCCCGGCTTTCAAGTCAATGGAGGATGGGACTATAGAAGAATACTCCTTAAAAGACGGCCTCGTCCATTTTCGTGGCCGGCTTTACATCCCCGAAGGTGACAACATTCGGGAGGATATTCTAAAGGAGGCTCATTGCTCCAAGTACTCGGTGCACCCGGGGATCGCGAAGATGTACACCGATTTGAGAAAAACGATGTGTTGGCCGGGCATGAAGAGGGATGTCAAGTACTTTGTTACTCATTGTGTGGCCTGTCAAATGGTGAAGGCAGAATGCAGAAACCCCAGTGGAATGCTACAGTCGTTGCCCATCCCCGAATGGAAATTTGAGGACATCTCCATGGACTTCGTCCACGGGTTACCTCGCTCGCGCTCGGGGAATGATTCTGTGTGGGTGATAGTTGACCGGTTGACCAAGGTAGCCCGATTTATCCCAATGAAGAAGGAGGCGCAGGTGGGCGTCCTAGTGCGTCTCATTGTGGAGCAATTTGTGCGGTACCATGGTGTGCCGAAGACGATCGTCTCCGATCGGGACGGTCGGTTTACTTCAAGAGAATGGAGGGCTGTACAGGCTTATTTGGGCTCGCGCCTCGCCTTTAGCATAGCCTTTCACCCACAAACGGACGGGCAGTCTGAACGAACCATCCGAACATTGGAGGACCTTCTGAGGTTGTGTGTGCTAGATAAAGGAGAACCATGGGAGAGACTCTTACCTCTCGTGGAGTTCTCTTATAATAACAGTCATCAAGCCAGTATTGGAATGGCACCTCATGAAGCTTTGTATGGAAGGAGGTGTAGAACACCCTTGTCCTGGGTGCAAGACGAAGATCCGAAGACATTGGGAAATGAGTATATTGATGACACGGACGCGGTGGTTAGGTTGATCCGGGATCGAATGCTAGAGGCTCAAAGCCGACAGGCGAAATATTACAACGCAAGGCACCGTATGGTAGAGTTTCAAGTGGGTGATAATGTGTTCCTGAAGATTCGACCGATGCACGGAGTGTCGCGGGTACGTGGAGTCAAGAAGCTCAGCCCAAGGTATGTCGGGCCCTATGTCGTAGTGGAAAGGATTGGCCCTCTGGCCTATCGATTGGAGTTACCGCCGGAGCTGGAGAACCTTCACGACGTGTTCCATGTATCGTCGCTTCGGAAGGCTTTGCTGCGGCCTGAACAGTATATCCCCACGGCGGATGGTGCCGTGGCGTCTGATAGGTCTGTACGACTGGAGCCGGTGCGGATCGTTGATAACGAGACAAGAATCTTGCGCCGCAAAAGTGTTCCCTTGGTGAAAGTGCTATGGTCTAATCATGGGAAGGAGGAGTTCACATGGGAGCCAAGGGATTTGATGCAAGGGCGCTACCCGGAATTATTTACCCCAGGTAAAAATTTTATTTGAAAGCATAGTTCCCTTTTATGTGTTTCACTCCCATAGCCTTACCCTGATTTCGGGGACGAAATCTTTTATTTTGTTTATAGGATTTGTAACGTCCCAATTCGCGCTAGGCCCCTTGATTGCGTATTTGAGTCAAGGGGGCTGTGGTGAGCCCAATGGGGGATGTGGGTGAACAGGTGCGAACATACGGGAAATGAGGAAAACAAGGCAAAATGGCATTTCTGGCTGACACGGGTATGGACACGGCCGTGTCCATACCCGTGTGCCTCATAAAAATAGGCTTACCAGTCAGAGAGGTACACGGGTATTGGGACACGGGCGTGTCCCTACCCATGTGCCGAGGACACGGGTCGAGACACGGCCGTGTCTCTACCCGTGTGCCGCAACCCCAGCACGGCAGAAATATCTCCCGGGGATGAACACGGCCCTAAACACGGCAGGCAACACGGCCGTGTCACCTGCACACGGGTAGGAACACGGCCGTGTGCCTACCCGTGTCTGCGGTGTATAAAAAGGAAAAAGTTTAGAAACCCTAGCATTCATTCCCCTTTCTTCTGCCCCGAAATTTCTGAGAGAGTTCTTGGCTGGAGGAGGAGGAAGAGCTTGCCGGAGCCATCCTTGGAGGAATCGAAACGCCGCCACCGTCAAGGGAAAAACAATGCCGCCGCGAAGGAGTGCGAGGCTCATGGCCGGCCATGGTGGTACTGCTGGACTTGAGGTGAGCTTCCTCCCCTCTCCCTTGGTGCTAGATCTATAGCTATTTTAGGAGAGACATCGACTCCGTAGAGTCTTGATGGTGAGGAGGAGAGTTCTTAGGATAAGCCATGCCTAGGTTTTCTAGGCTTAGTCTCCCTCAACCTTCTCATCATTCAAAGTGGAGATGAGAGGGGTTTTCGTTGAGGGTTTGGCTTTGAAACGAGAAATAAGGTTGGGTGTGATTTCTGGAGAAGTTTATGCAAGATCGTTGCAAGGAAGAAGATGAACGGATGCCGTTCATCTCGCCTTAAGATGCGTGCAGAAATCTGATTTCTGCACGCGGCGACCTTCGTGGCCAATTTCGGAGGTGTTCTGGCCAGATCTGGTTGAACGACTCAACACGAAAGTCGTAGCTCTTGAAATTACCTTTCCAACGAGTGGTTGCTCGTTTCCATGCGATACCTGTAGCCACGGGAAAGCTGGTTCGAGTCCGCTGCGTTCGGGAAAATTCCCGTACAGGAAACTGTTTCCTGTACGTATTCGAGTTGAATTTCTGGTATGTTGCGACCAGATATTGGCGATCGACTCAACACGAAAGTCATATCCCTCGCGAATACCTTTCCAACGAGGGGTTGTGCATTGTGATCGGATTCCTGTAGCTCCGGGAATCCCAGTTTTAGTATCGGGCTATCCTATGTTAATGCACTTGTTAATTTTATAATGCTAGCACTCTTGCAATGATTGTGATTTGCTCCTTTGTTATCTTGCTCCCATATATCTATAATGTTGTTGTTACTATAATTTAGCATGGTTACTCATTTGGTTGTGTAATAAGGAATAACCATGCAATGGTAGAGAAATGGATTGGATGGGAAGGCTAGATATTAGGAGTTGAGATTGGTATAGGATATATTTATACAATTTGGTGTTGAACATATCTATTATGCGTAGTGTTGAGGTGAATTCATTGAATAGGTGGGCGTGAACATGATGAACACTATGTGAAGAGTATTTTGTAACCGTAATCCGAGCCCAAGGGGTTTACTAACAACCGATGCTTAGAGTTGAAGTCTCCCTACGGGTAGCATCGAGTGAGTTGTTTTGGGGCATGTGATGTGCGACGATTCATCGTGTCGCGATGTTGAGATAATGACTGTGGCAGGTCTACGGGTTCGCCAGTCGTCACACCGATGGGAGCCAATGGGTAGACCTTGGGCGGTAGGGTTAGATACTTGGTGTCCATAACCCGAGATCTCCTCCGCGCCATGAGAACGGTTGGGCTTGCACCTCGTGCGCTTCCGAGGTTCCATCCGGTTCGAAATCAAAGGCCAGGTTGGGCTGTGTTCTTGGTGCACATTTACCCAAGACCCCTTCTGAGCCGTAGTACGCATGTGAGCTCCGCTGTTGTGTTCTTAGCGTTGAGGCGTACGGGGGCCTAGGATAGGTAGTGTGATACCACCTAGTAGTGGAGACGCCCGCTCCACTGTCGCCGTCTGGCCACGACGGACGACGCCTGAGAGGTTAGCTACCTGCTCGAAAAGTGGGAACTTCAAGTCTGTGTCGACATAGCAACTTGCATGTGCGTGCGCATGATTCGGTCATACCATAACATTCATATCATGTCATTCATTGCATACACAAGATCCTCATCGTATAAGTTTGTATGGGCTCTCTTATACGATGAGTTACTTTACTGTTAACCCGATCCTTAACTTATAAGTTTGTATGGGCACTCTTATAAGTTGAGTTATTATTTTGATTAATTATACCTGCTGTCATATATTATTGATATTTGTAGAACTGTTAGTTGTGTAGCGTAGTTTATACTCCACCATATTTACAGTCACCTGCTTGCTTACTTTCTTATATATATACATATTGTACCTTTGTTCCTTTCTCCGCCCGGTGCCGAGGAGTCGCCGGGGGAGCGGATGTGAAGCCACTTAGTCTTATGACTAACGGTTGCTACGTCTTCCTTTTTAGGAGGAAACCCCGCAGGTAGAGCAGCAACGGACTATGCAGCAGGACAGCCAGGCCCGGATGATAGGACCTGAGGTGGTGGTGCCATCGGCACCGTCAGTGACAGTCGTGAGTGTTTTCATGTAGCCGTTTGGCAAAACATTTCTAGACACTTGTTCTTTTGTACAAGCCTGTTGTGCTTGTTATCTTCCGCTACTTTTGGACTTTAACTTAGCTGTGAACTGAACTGCTTTTACTTTTCTGTTATGGTTGGGTTGGCATAGTTTATGTGATATGGATTGTAGCCGGCGGAATAGGCGTCTTATGTTAAAGGCTAACCCATGTGTTAGTGCTACCGCAAGGCGGCTATTTCGGGCATAAGACTCCCCTCGTGCCGTGTGTTGTGTTCCGGGAGGGGGGGGGGTCTTACAATCAGTATGAGATGCACTACCATCCAGGGAAGGCAAACATGGTGGCCGACGCGTTCAGTCGGAGAGCTGCCACTTCCAAAGCCGGGTCCCAGGTTATGTCCATGGAGCTAGTCCGGTCCTTCAGAGATATGCAGATTTCCCTAGATTCTGAGGATGATCCAAAGCTGTATAGGGAGTATCTGGCATCGACTGTGGCCATAGATGATATTCGGGACCGCATCCGGGACGTACAGAGGACAGATGTATGGGCAGACCCGATATTCCGAGCCTTGGAGGAGGGTTCGACAGGAGATTATTCCATGAGAGATGGATTGCTACATTTCAGAGGCAGAGTATATATACCCGTAGGAGGCCGGATTCGGGAGGACATCATGGCGGAGGCGCATTATAGCAGATATTCTATACACCCGGGGATCACCAAGATGACGGCAGACCTGAAGAAGATAATGTTTTGGCCATGGATGAAGAAGGACATTACGTACTTCGTGACTCATTGCGAGGCATACCAGTTGGTGAAGGCGGAGTGCAAGAACCCCGCTGGATTGCTACAACCACTCCCGGTGCCGGAGTGGAAATTTGAGTACATCGCGATGGATTTTATTTATGGACTCCCCCGATCACGGACGGGAAACGACTCGATTTGGGTCATCGTCGATCGGTTGACGAAGGTGGTCAGATTCATTCTGATCAGGAAGGATGACTTTGTGGGAGTACTAGTGCGGAGATTTGTAGAGCAGTTTGTTCGATACCACGGGGTGCCCAAGACAATCGTGTCGGATCGGGATGGTCGGTTCACTTACAGGGAGTAGAGATCCGTGTAGGCTTACTTAGGCACGCGATTGACCTTCAACACCGCATTCCATCCCCAGAAGGATGGGCAGACGGAACGCACCAATCAGACGCTGGAATATCTTTTGAGGTTATGCATTTTGGACCGCGGGGAACCATGGGAGAAGCTCTTACCCCTAGTCGAGTTCTCCTATAATAACAGCTACCAGTCCATCATCAGGATGGCGCCTTATGAAGCCTTGTATGGAAGGAAATGCAGGACCCCGCTTTCTTGGGTTCAGGACGAGGATCTGAAGGTGTTAGGATCGAATTTTGTTAAAGACACCGAGGCTCAGGTGAGACTGATCAGAGACAGGATGTTAGAGGCGCATAGCAGACAAGCTAAATATTATGACGCCCGACATCGTCAGGTGGAGTTTCAGGTGGGGGATTGAGTGTTTTTGAAGATCCGGCCCATGCATGGAGTTTAATGGGTGCGTGGTCGGAGGAAGAAGCTCAGTCCTAGGTATATGGGCCCTTACAGGATCCTGGAGCGGATCGGGGCCCTAGCTTACAGGATGGAGTTCCCACCAGAGCTGGCAGCTCTGCATGACGTCTTCCACATTTCTTCACTGAGGAGGGCTCTACTACGCCCGGAGCAGCAGATTTTGACCACCGAAGGGCCGGTAGCTTCAGACCAATCTATTCACTTTGAGCCGGTTCGGATCGATGATAAAGAAGTACGGATCTTGAGCCGCAAGAAGATCCCATTAGTCAAGGTTCTATGGAGAAACCACGGTCAGGAGGAGCACACCTTGGAACCGCAGGACCTGATGAGGCAAAAATACCCGGAGTTGTTCAGTCAGGTATATCTCTCCACCTCTAGGTATACTATAAATTACCTTCTTGTATTGAACCGGTAGGACTAGATAAGGGAAATTTAGAACCTAGGCATGCGCAGGAAAGTAGGGACTACTCTTTTGTTTATTGGGGAGATTGTCTTCGTTTATCAAACAAGTAGTCTCGCTTCGACTCAATAGAAAAAAAACCGTATGGGATGTTACAAGTTTATTTTATTTCGGTAGAAATCCTTGTAGGCTCAACCTCAATTTCGGGGATGAAATTTTTGTTTTGTTTATTGGGATTTGTAACATTCCATTTCCGGCTAGACCCCTAGGAGACAGTCTGACGTGACAGAACCCTAGGAAGACCAAAAATTGAAGTCCATCGACCTATACTTTGAGTCACGGGTTGGTCACGCCCGTGACCGACCCGTCACGCCCGTGACTAGGGCGTGACCCTTTCGATGATCATCGATCTCAAGAAGACGATCGTCGAGCGCAGATTTTTGCCACCCGGGCCAGTCACGCCCGTGACCCACGTGTCACGCCCGTGACCTAGGGCGTGACCCCCTTCGATGATCGTCGATCTCAGTAAGACGACCGTCGAGCGCAGAATTTGCATCATGGCCCTGTCACGCCCGTGACCAAGGTGTCACGCCCGTGACCTAGGGCGTGACCCCTTCGATGATCGTCGATCTTAGCAAGACGATCGGCGAGTCCAGAATTTGAAACCTGAGCTTGTCATGCCCATGACCTATCGGTCACGCCCGTGACCTAGTGCGTTACCCACCTTCGACAATCGTCGATCTCAGGAAGATGATCGGCGAGCGCAGAGTTTTCATCACGGGCTGTCACACCCGTAACCGACAGGTCACGCCCGTAACCGACAGGTCACGCCCGTGACCAAGGGCGTGACCCCTTTGACGATCGTCGATCTCAGGAAGACGATCGCCGAACTCTGAATTTGCAACACACCTGTCACGCCTGTGACCTATGTGTCACGCCCGTGACACGGGCCGAAACGTCAGCCAGGCTGGAAATTTCTGTAACCGAAGTCATAATCAATTCTGATTATGGGAATTTGCAGCAGGAGTATTTATGAGCCGTTTCTTTCTCTAAATACTTAATAAAATGAGGAAGAGTTGACCGAATAGGAAATCGCCACACGGATCAGCCATTTCATCTTCTACCTTTTCCTCTTCCCTGCACCATAACCGAAATATTATTAAGAGAAACATTCATGGCCATGAATGTTTTACCCCTTTCCCCTCCACACTTGGAGATCTATAAAAGCCTCCTTAGAACAAGATGAGAAGGTTACACTCTTGACCAAACAAATTCAGATTTCTGCTCTTGCTGTAGGAGAAGTTCGGGAACGCCACCACTGCGCCATGACAATCCGACGTTCATCTCGTCTCCAAACCGCGAACAAGGTCCTCCTCTTCTTCTTCTTTTATGGGTAGATCTTAGGATCTTAGAAAGGAGTTCGCGCTCAACGGAGCCGAACCTATCTCGAGTTTTCATGGAGAAACCATGAAAAATACATTTTCGGGTACGCCAGAAACCGCCACCTCCGGCGGCCAAACCACCGCCGACTGATAGTCATCGCCTCGACGGAGGTGGTGGTGGTGGTGACTGGCCAGGGAAGTGATCGGACGGCCGACGACGGATCACGGAAAGGATATAGGAAACATAGTTTTTCTGAGTTCAGTTCTCGGGTTTTGAGGAAGATGAACAGTAAAACATTATTATAATATAAAATTAAGTACATAATATATAGGGTAAATATACATAAAATAGGCATATTTTGATGCTGCAAAACGAGGCACTTAAAGGCCATTTTAGGAACAATAGCCAGTCACAAAAGTTGTAGCCCTTCGAGTCTAGATTAATTAAAAATTAGTTTCAACTCGTTTGGGTAAGCGGTTTGACCGCAGCACCTGTTTTAGTGGGGGCTAAACCTAGAGTTGGGCAGGAACTAAAATGAATGCCCACGCTTCGTCCCTTCCAAATGACCTGAAATTTTGGCAGGGGGTTACCCTTAGCCATATCTAGAGGCTGTCACAAATGGGAATTTTTGGAGATATTTGAATATAGTTTTTGTTTTAATTTAATAAAGTTAGAGTAATTTATTTAAGTTGTCATATGACCTCCAAACCCTCCCAAATTTTGGTGAGTGATCCCTGGCTATAAAACCTAGCTCTGTACAAAATTTCAACTCATTTGGATTTGTTTTTGGATAGGAAGTCGCCTATTCTTAACTAGGCAATAATGAGGCGTTTTTGAGTAAAAAGTGCACAAGAGGTTAGAACGGTCATATCAGCTCAACAGAGGCTGATATTTTGACCACTGACTTAGAGGGGTTATTATAACCCACTTGGAGAAAATGGTGTGATTTAGGGTTGGTTTACCCTAGGATCCAAACTCAAACCCGAGATGGACGGTTTTGAGGGTTGTGAAGGATATGGAAAGAATTGCTCTCGTATTATCTTGAAATTTAGTAGAATTGATATTAGCATGATATGAATCATCTGGATGGAATCTTGGAGGATTTGGTGATTGGTAGATACCTCAAAAACCTAATCATAGCTTTAGGGAAAAATACCAAATAAGAAAAATATGTCACTAAACATTATCTAAAAGCTGTGAAACTCAGGTAGAGTGAGTTTTGGAGTGGGTAGAATCTATATCAATTTTTACTGGAATTTTATGATGTCTATTTCCAGCACTTCATTTGTAACATTTGTTATTGCCTTAATTGATGTTTTAATTATTTAGATCTTTCTGTTCATTGAAACCCCATGAAATCTTGGAAGTAAATGTTTTAAGTCATAATAATTGCTCCTGAATTTTTGTATAATTTTTAGTTGAGTAAATCAAGTACTTCCTTCACAAATGTTAAAAAGGGCTTTGATGGTTTAAAAATTAATTATGGATGATATTTCTGTTGAAAAATTATGAGTCTTAGGATTTGAGACTTTCAGGACATTACATGCTTGTAGACAATTATTCATGATTTTTAGAATTGTAGTTACGGCACTTTATTTACAAGACCACCTTAAGGAGATATTTGGTAATTAATTTATTAAGATATTAATACTCGCTGAAAAATTATGAAACTGGGCCAATGTTATTTTTAAGGTTGTATCTACATATTATAATTAATTTATAATTTTTTGGATTGATATTCTCTGTACTTGATTCACAAATAACGAATTATAGAAAATATTGCCAAAACAGTTTTAGTGCCCTTTTGATGATAGAAAATTGTGATACTTTGGATTTACCATATTGAGATTACATAATATTTATTATAATTTTGTTGGACATCTTGCATGAGAACTTAGGGTAGTCCATGTTCAAACCGGTAGCCCTTGGAATTTTTGAGGAAATTAAATAAATGCCAGATAAATTAGGAAAATTACCATTTTCTGGATTTAGGCTAGTAATATCATGATAAGTCTCCAGTAAATAATTTAGGGCATTTGGATAAGTATTGGATAATTTCATAGCCGGTTCGACATATAGTCTAGGTTGGTCTGCATATAACAAATTGTCAAATTGCAATAGGACATGATCTGGGAGAGTTGTTGGAGTTAGTCATTTTGTCTGGTTTGATAGATGTGGATGATTTCACAATAGATTGATATGAAGAGTAGTGAGAAGTGGTGTTGGCTAAAGTTAAGAGGGGCTGGGGTTCGACGAAAGGTCGTCTTTCCCGAAGAGAGGAAGGTTAAAAATCACCATAGGATAGTCTATCGTAATATGAGAAGGGAATGGGTAAAGGGGACCAACCAATAACAATAAGTGCCTTGCAAAAGGGAACGATGGGCTTCAGCTACCATCATAGTTCCTAGTGCCCTTTGAGAGCCCTTCACGGGAATACCGGGGGCAGTCATGGGTTAACGTAAACTGTAATAACAAACTGATAAGAGTAACTTAGTAATTAGAGTTGCACGTTTCACAAGCACCGATAACACCGGAAGATGGTTGGGAGCTTCGGCTCGGTTGGTTAAGAGACGGACGGAATGGTCCGGGGAGCTTTGGCCTGATTGGTTAAGAGACTGACGTTTTTGTCCTGGGAGCTTTGGCTCGGTTTTTGTGTGATTACGATTAAACTTGCATGTGCATTGAGAGACGGTTAGTTGTCTACCTAAATCACCTCGAGGGGGGTGAATAGGTGAGATGTGCGTCTATTTGCGGAATAAAAATTTAAGGAACCAGCACAGCACAATACCAAGCAATCACAGACGACAAAAGATTTATAGTGGTTCCCCAACCTTGGGTACGTCCACTTTCACCTCACCAATCTAGTAAACCACTAGACTTGGCTACACCACTATCTCGGATCAAAACGATCCTACACCTCGGAACAACGTTCCTACAAATCTCGATCCAAACTGGATCTACACTCGGAAGAAAACCTTCCTACAAATCTCGATCCAAGCCGGATCTACAGAACTCGGAGTCAAGACTCCTACAAGAATAAAAGATGTATACAAAAATATACAAACAGAGATATTCAGATCTGGATCTTCAGTCCTTTCCTCCTTCTTCAGAGTTAGGGCTCGGCAGAAAATAGATCGAGGAAGACAAGGCAAAATCTCTTGGATCTGAAAAACTAGAATCAGCAAGATCAAGAATTGGATCTGTCGATTGAGAATAGCTTGATCTTCTGAAACTTCTTGTCTGAATCCTTGGATCGGAGAAGACCGGCGACGAAGAAGATGAACAGGAATATGTCGGCGTGAACTTGACGGCTTCCTGATGCGAGCGATAGAAATTAGATTCAGAAAATACTTCTTCTTAGGGTTTGTCGATTTGACAAGACCTATTTATAGGACTTCTGTAACGGTCAATACTTAACCAAGTACACGTGGACCAATCAAATTAGAGGATTTGAAATAACCCGCAAAGTCTAGGCTTAGAAAAATTCTTCCTGTAAATTGACATACACGAGTGTATCAATGAACTACTCGAGTATCAGGAGAGAGAGACATACTCGAGTAAGCACGAGTCCAGGACTTAGAAAATAATCTATGAAAAACCAGACTACTCGAGTATGGTATAAACTACTCGAGTATCCTAAGCAACCTACTCGAGTATCTGGAGGAACTGACTCGAGTATCTGGTAAATACATACTCGAGTATATCAGCTGAACTACTCGAGTAAGTCGATCCACTCGAGTATATAAATTTAACTACTCGAGTACTTGACTTTGGTCTACTCGAGTAAATTAGTTTAACTACTCGAGTATATAGATAACCACTCGTGTAGGAACACTTAGGCAAAATTCTGGGAGAGGAAAAACTAGATACTCGAGTAAGTGAAAGCATCTACTAGTGTATCATAGTATCTACTCGGGTATGTTCTTTGGACTACTCGAGTATATCCTTTGAACTACTCGAGTATCATAGTATCTACTGGAGTATGTTCTTTGGACTACTCGAGTATATCCTTTGAACTACTCGAGTATATGACTTGGAATAATTTCCTTTGGACTACTCGAGTATATCCTTTGAACTACTCGAGTATATGACTTGGAATAATTTCTCCCTTGGAAATCCATTTCTCCTACTAATGATCAGCAACACTTCAAGGTCCCATGAGTTCAAATGCTTGTGAAGTGAAGTGTATCCCAATAGAGAGGCTACACATGGGTCAAAACCATGGATCACACAATGAGGGATTACATTGTATGGTCCTGTACTAGGTGACCCACTGTAGACTGACATTGGTTTACACTTGACAATAGAGTCCTGCAAGCACATCTAAACAAGTACATCAAATACAACTGCAATTCACTTTAGTTTTAGGAGGACTTCTTCAAATTAAGGTCATTGTGGAAACAAGACCCAACAATCTCCCCCTATTTGAAGAAGTCAGAACACCATCTACTAAATTGAATTGCTAGAGATATTAAAACAATATGACGTAAAAGAGAATGCATTGACTTACATTTCTTTACTATAATTGTCCAACAATCTCCCTATTTCTGTACTAGAATAGTTTTGCATTTCTCCTCCTTTCTGAAATCTTCATTTGGATTTGCAATTTTTTCCCTTTTTTTTTCATCTCTATATTCCATTTCCTTTTGCTCTCCCCCTTTCTGACCTCTTTAAATAGGGGACACTAGAAACTCCCCCTTAATCTTCTAGTTCCAAGAATTTTCTGGAACAATTACTTGTCCAATTGCCAGATAAGAATTTTATTGGCCTATAGACATACCTGCATAAACAAGATTAGAATCCCTTAGGAGCCCAAACAAGATTGGGTCCTAGGTCTCTTGTTAGTATCCTCCCCCTATGAGAGTTAACATTATGAGTGGTCTTTCTCACATTATCAACTTGAGGAGTTAAAACATAGCTGGGATTAAACCAGCAATCTATGGCGAAGTGACCAACCTTGCCACAACACCAACAGTTAAACCTGTTGTATCTTTTCTTGTTCTCTTGCTTTACCTTATGGATGGGAGGTCTAGAAAGAGCAACTGACTTGGAGGAGGAAGCCTCATGATTGCAACAGGTACATGGCTTCCTTGTCTCCTTGGCCTTTGTTACACCAGTTTTAGCTTTTGGTGTCTTCTTCTTATTTGGCCTATGATTGTAAGGATCATATTTCAGTAAGGCAACGGTTTGGCTTGGGAAGGCCTTGCCTTTACCTTTGGCTGATTTATGTCCTATACTGCTATTTTTCCCAAAGGAGGTTTCTCCATTAGTGATTGGAAGCACAATTGTAGGCATGGTGAGAGTTTCAACCAGCTTTCGTTCAATGACTAGCTTTGCTTCCAATTCATCCAGGAGAAAATCTTTATGATTTACTAATTCAGTAAAGTCTTTGATTTCCTCCTTCAAAGATTGAACTTCATCTCTGAGAGGGGTCATTTGGTCAATCTCCTCCCTCATATTTGATTCCACCTCTTTGAGGGATGCAATCTCTTTTGATTGCGATTTGACTACCTTCCGGCATTTGTCAAATGCAGTCAATAAGACCTGATACTGATTTACCAATTCAGAATCATCCTTCCCAGAAGAGTAGCCATCATGACCATTTGAGTCAGAATCTGAGGCAGAAAGAGGTGTGTGAGAATTTACCTTCCCGGTATATGAGGAGTTACCGTTGTCTTTGTCCTCTTGGTCAGAAAAAGCCATAAGCCCGAAGTAGGCTTCTTCATCCGCACTTGACTCAGATGAGTCAGAGTCGCTGAGGGTCTTTGGCTTTTTGGCAATGAAGCTTCTTTCTTTCTTCCTTTTCCCTTGAGGGGAATTCTTTTCTATGCCTCTTCCTTCTTTCTTCTTCAGAGGGCACTCAGTGCTTATATGCCCTGGCTTACTGCAGAAATAACAAACAACGTTAGAAGAAACATGTTTGTTCGGTTTAGATTTATACCTATCATGTCTGCTGTGACGATCACCATCAGGACGTGATCTTCTGGATGAGGAATCATTTTCTCTCATTTGTTTCTTATTGCTAAGAAACTTCTTAAATTGTCGGGAGAGAAGATGAAACTCTTCATCTGATGAATCTGAGCCTGAGGTGCTTGGCTCGGACTCTTCTTCTTCATAGTCTCCTTGAGTGGAAGCAGCTTTGGCCTTCCTTGAGCTGTCTGCCCTTAGAGCAACTGACATATCTTGGGATGAGGGCCTGTTGCACTCTTCTTCAGCTTTTCTATTATTGATTTGAAGCTCATATGACATAAGCTTTCCGAAGAGGTTCTGAGGGTCAGTCTCTGCTAATCTTCCAAACTCTCTGATGGCACATATCTTGTTGTCCCAATCCTTTGTAAGGGATCTTAGGAACTTGTCGTTTAGTTCACCATCTGTGAACACTCTGCCGTAGTTCCTTAAACCATTGACAATCTTGAAGAAATTTTCATATGTGTCAGCAATAGCTTCCTTTGGTCCTTGCTTGAAGGCTTCATACTTCTGATTAAGAAGGGATTTTCTATCATCCCTTACTTCTTCTGTACCTTCCATCAAGATAATTAGAGATCTCCACATTTCCTTGGCAGATTGGCAGTGAATGAGGTTTTGCAACATAGAATCATTGACTGCACTTGCGATGATGTTCTTGGCTTTCTTGTCTAAGGAGACAAGTGCAATCTCATTCTTATCAAGATCCATCAACTTCTTTGGTACCTCCTTTGTAGGATCACTAGTGGAGGCAATCATAGGGATATAAGGGCCTTCCTCCACTATCATGAATAAGCGGGGGTCAACAGCTTCCATGTAAAGTTTTATTCTCTCTTTCCACATGGGAAAGTTTGCCTTATTGCACACTGGGAGCTTAGAAAAATCCTTGGCTCTGTCCATGCTTGAAACTTCTCTAAAGACAACTCGGGTAGGATCAGATCAAGGTGTTAACCTTTTAACGATCAACCTCCCTCTGATACCAATTGAGAGACGGTTAGTTATCTACCTAAATCACCTAGAGGGGGGGGGGGGGGTGAATAGGTAAGATGTGCGTCTATTTGCGGAATAAAAATTTAAGGAACCAGCACAGCACAATACCAAGCAATCACAGACGACAAAAGATTTATAGTGGTTCCCCAACCTTGGGTACGTCCACTTTCACCTCACCAATCTAGTAAACCACTAGACTTGGCTACACCACTATCTCGGATCAAAACGATCCTACACCTCGGAACAACGTTCCTACAAATCTCGATCCAAACTGGATCTACACTTGGAAGAAAACCTTCCTACAAATCTCGATCCAAGCCGGATCTACAGAAATCGGAGTCAAGACTCCTACAAGAATAAAAGATGTATACAAAAATATACAAACAGAGATATTCAGATCTGGATCTTCAGTCCTTTCCTCCTTCTTCAGAGTTAGGGCTCGGCAGAAAATAGATCGAGGAAGACAAGGCAAAATCTCTTGGATCTGAAAAACTAGAATCAGCAAGATCAAGAATTGGATCTGTCGATTGAGAATAGCTTGATCTTCTGAAACTTCTTGTCTGAATCCTTGGATCGGAGAAGACCGGCGACGAAGAAGATGAACAGGAATATGTCGGCGTGAACTTGACGGCTTCCCGATGCGAGCGATAGAAATTAGATTCAGAAAATACTTCTTCTTAGGGTTTGTCGATTTGACAAGACCTATTTATAGGACTTCTGTAACGGTCAATACTTAACCAAGTACACGTGGACCAATCAAATTAGAGGATTTGAAATAACCTGCAAAGTCTAGACTTAGAAAAATTCTTCCTGTAAATTGACATACACGAGTGTATCAATGAACTACTCGAGTATCAGGAGAGAGAGACATACTCGAGTAAGCACGAGTCCAGGACTTAGAAAATAATCTGTGAAAAACCAGACTACTCGAGTATGGTATAAACTACTCGAGTATCCTGAGCAACCTACTCGAGTATCTGGAGGAACTGACTCGAGTATCTGGTAAATACATACTCGAGTATATCAGCTGAACTACTCGAGTAAGTCGATCCACTCGAGTATATAAATTTAACTACTCGAGTACTTGACTTTGGTCTACTCGAGTATATTAGTTTAACTACTCGAGTATATAGATAACCACTCGTGTAGGAACACTTAGGCAAAATTCTGGGAGAGGAAAAACTAGATACTCGAGTAAGTGAAAGCATCTACTCGTGTATCATAGTATCTACTCGGGTATGTTCTTTGGACTACTCGAGTATATCCTTTGAACTACTCGAGTATCATAGTATCTACTCGAGTATGTTCTTTGGACTACTCGAGTATATCCTTTGAACTACTCGAGTATATGACTTGGAATAATTTCCTTTGGAATACTCGAGTATATCCTTTGAACTACTCGAGTATATGACTTGGAATAATTTCTCCCTTGGAAATCCATTTCTCCTACTAATGATCAGCAACACTTCAAGGTCCCATGAGTTCAAATGCTTGTGAAGTGAAGTGTATCCCAATAGAGAGGCTACACATGGGTCAACACCATGGATCACACAATGAGGGATTACATTGTATGGTCCTGTGCTAGGTGACCCACTGTAGACTGACATTGGTTTACACTTGACAATAGAGTCCTGCAAGCACATCTAAACAAGTACATCAAATACAACTGCAATTCACTTTAGTTTTAGGAGGACTTCTTCAAATTAAGGTCATTGTGGAAACAAGACCCAACATGCATAAAAGGAAAGAAAATTAAGGTGGTGGGTCTACGGTATTGGAGGGTCGATGCACCGACGCCAATACGCTGACTCCGCAAGTGTGGTTAGCACTTCGCCAACAGAAGTCCGGTGCGCCAGCCGGCAAGAGTACGCAGGAGTCCGCTTAGTGCACCAAGTGTTGAGGCGTATGATAGGTCTGACCGGTAGTGCTTTACTGGTTTAGAGGTGGGCGAAGACCAACCCACCGCTTCCGTCTGCCACTACAGAGGTATCCTGGGAGGTAACGGCTCCGAAAGGAGGAACTAAAGGTCTGTGTGCATAGAGTCGGGTGTGTGAGTTGCACTTGCATGTTCCATCATACCCACTTGCATGTCATAGCATAATCGATTCATTTAACCCTTGACACCTAAAGTATAAGTGGAATGGGACGCTGGTGGGCCAAAACCCGAACAGGCAAGCGTACCTGTCGAATTGTAGTACCAAGGTCGTATTTAAACTCGGGGCTGTCAAGTACTCTTACTCACGCTTGAAATATTATCCTACCGGAAAATAGTCGGATTTTTAGATTTTTTTTTAAATTAAAATGAAGACAAATTGCGGGACGAAAAACTTATATAAAAAAAAACTAGCATTCGATCAATGATTCACCATGAAATTAGATGAGAGAGATAAAAAATAAAGATTGTTTTAATTTTTGCAAACCATACTCGACCGTGACGGATCCGAAAATAAGACAAAATCTCGCTAGAGCATTAAGTCTCCTAACTTATAGACTCTTCGATCGAAATCTCTTTACAAACCAAAGAAGCCTAAAGTTGCATTATCGGGGTGATCCGCACTATTGGATTTGACTCCAATCCGGAGGATTTACGTCGTCCTATCTCTAGGATTGCGTTCAACTCCTTCCTTCTTTGAGTGATCTTTCAAATCATGAGCCTCTCGGCTACTATGAAATGAGAACAAGGCCTACTACCGTATACCGGAAATACGGAGTCGACGCAAAAATAAATCAAAGAAGGATCGAGCATGAAATGACAAAAATAAAACTAAGAAAGATAATAATCTCTCATCTCACTTCATGGATCCTCACGATCCAATGCTATAAGGAATTAGTTATGCATAATTGAAAGAGAAATAACAAAATGAAAAGAGAAGAACAATTGCAATATTATTAAAAAGGAAGGTGTACAATGCTAAAACAAAACAAACTTGAACGAAATTTTAAGACAACAATTAAAAATTACAACTAGAAGAAAAGACTAAGAAATGAGAATTACAATAATAGAAACTCTCTCACAAAGCACTCTCTTGCTTCAAGCCAAAAATCAACTCCTCCAAAGCATGGGATGTGGGTTCCTTTTATAGGAGTGGAGGGAAGCATCTAGAAGGGGAAGACTAAGGGGTGGCCGGCCATGCAAGGGGAGGAATGTTCATGCATGGAATTAAATGGAGGGGAGAGAAATGCATGCATGTATTAAATGAAAGAAGAAAGAGAGGGGTTCATGCATGCATTTGTATAATGGGAATGACATAGGGAATATAAAAATGGGGAGGGGGAATGAATGGAATTATGTAGAAGAGGCAAGAGAGGTGAGGGTTCGGCCATGCTTAGGGAAATGAACATATGCATGCAATAATGAGGAGAGAGAAAAAAAATAATAAAGGGAAAAATATGCATGCATGAGAGGAACCAAAGGGTGGCCGGCCAAGGCATATGGGCTGCTCCAAAATGTGGGCTTTATGAGGGGAGAGAGGCTCGGGTAGCTTCCAAAGCTGCATGGGCTGCTTGGGCTTCATGTAGGGGCTCGGGTAGCATCAAGTGGAGGGGGCCGGGCTGCTTGGTGGAAGAGGGCTGCTTGTAGAAGGTGGCCGGCTGCTCTAAAATTAAAGGGGCTGCATTTGTAGCACTTGAAGAGGGTCGGGCTCGGCCAATAGTGCTGCTCCAAGCTTGTTGAAGGGGCTCGGGTAGCATGGGCTTGGACAAGGGCTGCACCTACAAAATAAAATAAACATTAGCTCATAATCATGATATCCTATTTAATTAAGACTAACATAAAACTAATAACTAATACAATAATTAGTTATATAAGAAAATAAAACTAAACACAAAATAACATGACAATAATATAAACATATAAACTAAAATATTGAACATAAACATATAAACTAAACACATAATATTAAACATTATAAAATAACATTACATATGAACTATATTATAACATATAACACTAATAACACAAACTAACAACAATACATATAATAAAACTATATGTTCTTATAATAATCATAACAAGCATACAAATAACAAAAATAATATAAAACTCAGGAATTTTGACTATTAAATTACCCCCAAAAAGGATGACTAGAACTAGTCATCAGACGCTTATACATTAGGACCTGCAAAACGACCCCTTGGTCTATAAGCTTGTGTGGGCAAGTTTATAAATTAAGGTTAATTTCTATTAATATATGCTTATGTTTGATAACCGACACCCTAACGTATAAGTGGTATGGGACACTTTATACGATGGGAGCCTTGCAGAAGATCCCTTGGCTTATGCGCTCTCGCACATAAGTTAAGGTTACTTTTCCTACTCTCTGTTATTGCCATTATTTAATATAGAATTGCTAGATTAGTTCCGCTGCCACCTGTTTGCTTTCGAGTTATTCTCCACCTTCATGTCCTTCCCTTTCTTCCTCTCCGCTCGGTACCTAGGAGCCATGAGGGAAGGGGTAGGGGATGATAGGGCTTAGTCTTTATGAACGGTTTTCGAACCGCATCATTTTAGGGAATCGCGGAGCCCAGCACGGGGGAGCAGCCCCAGAGACCGGTGCACTTGTAGATGGGGCAGTCTAGCTCCGGAGTTCATACAGCCGGGACCGTGAGTCTCGAACTTGAGTAGTTTTGTTTTTTCTTCTGCATGAGTGATTGTAGTGAGGACATGATGTACCGGGCATAAGCCCGTATTTATAGTACTCTGATATATTATCATGTAGACACTCCCTTCGTGGAGATTTTTATTTCTATATATGTGATTATTCAGTGGACTTGCACTTACTTCAATTATTGTGCTACCTTTCTGTGTTTGAATTGGCCGGCAGAATCGGCGCCTTGTGTTGATAACCCTTCAGGACATGAGGGTGTCACCGCAAAGCGGAGATTATGGGCCTAAGACCCCGGGTTTAAAAAGAAAAAAAGGGGTCTTACATTACCACACGCATCAAACATTTGTTTGGTAACAACACCTTCACAGTATCTATCGTCAAATTACTAGGTACTCTGATTCGCGCTACGAAGTCCTTAGACATAAACGAATGCGAAGCACCCGTATCAAATAGTGCTATCGCCGGATTGTTCTGAATCAAGACAAAGCCTGAGACAAACACATCATACACAAGCTATACACAAGGTATGAAATGTAAAAAGCAATCAATATCTTAAATCGTACCTTTGACGATGTCACTTTGCTTTATGGCCTCTTGCTGGCCAAGATTATATACTCAGGGATGCGCCTGGTATGCAGAGGACTCAACCACTACTTTTCCCTTCTCAGCATAAGACGCTCCCATCTTCTTTTCCACCTTTGGCCGACCAACCCAACAGTCACGGGCTATATGTCCCACTTTGCCACATGTAAAGCAGGTATGAGACTCTTGCCTTTACGTTGCCCTCGACGCAACTATAGAAGGAGCATGTCCAGAAGATTTGGATCTCTTGCTCCACTTCTTTTGGTAGTTCGACTTGCCAGGACGGGGCACTTTGAACTCAGACTTCGTCATAGCCAAGTCCCTCTTTCCTTAAACCCATTTCATATCCTTCTCCAGCGCACAAGTCGTATTGACCAACACTAGAAACCCTTGGTTCACCGAACTTGAGAGCAGGAATCTCAACACATCCCGCAACCCTTCGTAGAACCTATTAGTTTACCATTGTTCATCAGCGAAGATAGACCCCGCATAACATCCCAACCATGTAAACTCATGCAAGTAAGTATCAACACTACTTTCTCCTTGCGTTAGACATTGGAACTCATTTCCATGGCAATGCGTTGTGCCGCTGGTAGGTGCTTTTCCAACAATAGTCGCGAAAACTCCTCGATCAAGACTTGTGTTAATTTCCTGCCCTCTAGGTGAAGCAAATCTATCTCATCCCACCATAGCCGAGCCTCTCCTTCCAACAAGAACGTGGCCAAGGTGACCTTCTGATCTTCCTCTGTCCTTATCACCATCAATGTACGCTTGACGCGCGACCACAAATCCTCCGCCTGTGTTGGGGATCCCACACCTGTAAACATAGGAATATTGAAGCTCATAAAATGCTTCAACTGCCGCTCAGCTGCTCGAGGATAAACAACCTCAACAGGTTCTGGTCTTACACCAACTCGATCTGGCACCAATGCCGGCTGCGCCTGCCCAGTAGGTTGTGCATGAATCATGGCAAATAGCACCTCAACAACTAAGCGGACTGTTTCCGCAGAAGAAGGAGGTGTAGGCACCTCAACTGGTGTTGCACTCTCATTAAAACGCCGGGGCTCAGACTGCCTGAAACCACTACGAGTCACCTATAGGTGAACAAGACACACTTTAGCGACCTTGCATAAGAAATAACAACAATATAGGACGCGCAGGTTCCTTAAACAGGTGTATTTGCATTCCTCTGTGGACATTCAAGAGTTCATTAAGGTTAAAGCGGGTGGAACTTACACGTGCTCGCCACCCCACAAAAGAATTCGACCACGAATTCGAAAGAGGAAGACCGAGACAAGCTTATACCAAAATGTAATGACCCCATCCGTTAAATAACATATAATAGAAGATCTGGTCGGGGCCCCACACTATATGTCACAAACAGGCGGCAAGGTCACATGTTAATACCAATATAGGTACGCATCCTAACACAGAGCATACTAGTGGAAGATTTTAACGTTAAACTAAACTCAAACCATAAATATCCACTATATATAAACAACCACATTTATATATACTCATGAAGGAATGTACAACAAATACTCAAGAGTTTGGCCTTAAAGCCTTATAGTTACACTTTACAAGTATGGATTGCAAACATCGGCGCGCAGGCCGACCACACATGAACATAACAAAAGTATTTGCTCAGCCTTCAAGGGCCAGCAGCAGAAGCAAGGGCTTCAACCCTCTATTTCCCGCTCGGCTCTCCAGCACATGCACAGGGACAGCCCACCATAATGGTGGCAGACAAAGCAACGGTCAGCATTCAGCTGACCAATTTATAAGGACCCTACCCCTTTCCCGAGGCAGTGGTATTCCTTCCCTGCAGACATATCATTTCACAAGCAGATATATCATATAATATGCACTCACTCACAATCAACATATCACAACCGTCAGCCACGCGGCCCGACGATCCGTGCACTCAGGGCACATTCTTAGTGTACTGGCGAACCAGGGTTCCACCACCATTCAAGGTCTGAAACCCAATGGTATTGAGCATTTATTCTTAATGGCACACAGGCCTAAGACTCTCATTATGCGCTCCAACGAGACCAATAACTAGGTATACCAGTCGGTCAGACATAAGGCGGTCCGGTTCAACCAATCCCATTGCTCAAATCATCCAAAATGACGCGGGTCAGCTTTCCCCTTATCCGTTAGGCACGAAGCCTTCAAGAGCTCGCAGCTCATAATAGCCACACTGTCCACCAAGGACTGGCTTCATAATCCAAAAAGGGAGTAAGTGCCAGCGTTCCTCGCGGTCGCTTGGCGGGTTCAGCAGAACTCTCTTTCTGCACCCAAACATATCATACAGCACAAGAATCACGTGGGTATTTTCCTGGAATTCCACTCCAGTACTTCCTGTTACTACCCTTCATAGGTACAACCCATTGACTCCACAAACTACACATTTATATGCGGAGTCTTCTCCGATGTGCAAAATAAAACATCACCAATCCAGACCAGCGTGTCCAGATGGTCTTCACACTTCATGCTTATTCTGTACTACACATTTCCGGATCTATATGCAAGACTGGAGAGTTCAAGAATCAACCCAAGGAAATCCCTCAAAAGCCACCTTTTTGTGGGGGAAATCCATGTACATGCTAAAACGAGGACTTTACATGTCCAAGAAGGAAGATCGTTACCCTTGATGTCGTCTTTGGAGCCATGGAAATCTAGCCGAATAGAAAGCACCGCAACGCTCTTGCCTCCACAAATCTGGACTCGGTTCTCAATTCGGAACTCTAAATCTCCACCGGCGGCTAGATCCCTTCTCCTCTTCCTTCCTTGCTCTCCCTTCTCTCTATCTCTTTTAGAAAGAGAATGGAAAAGATGAATGAGAGATAACTCTCAATTCCTGGACTTAATACAGCAGGGAAAGTCCTGGACCAGTGGATCCTAGGTGAAGGAAATGAACGGCCACAAATCGTCCTGAAATAACTTTTCCTTGCCCGAACACAGCTTGTGACAAACCCGTGTCCCAGGCCGTGTGCCTTAAGTGGCAAAGAAACTGACTCATCTAGAACAGGACACGACAATATGACACGCCCGTGTCATAGGCCGTGTGCCCTGAAACGGCTTTGGACACGCCCGTGCTTAGACCGTGTTTACTAGGCCTCACATCCCTGGCCATAACCCGAGAAGGATACGGCCTCTGACATAACCGTGTCACAGGCCGTATGCCCAACTCGACTTGCTTCTCGAGAATAGTCGAGTGCATTTCATCGACCCATTGGAGTACACGGCCTAGGATACGCCCGTATCGCAGGCCGTGTACCCTCTCGACAAACGTCGAGATCATTTCATCGAGCCCTTGAGACAATACAGAACAGGACACGACTTGGGATATGCCAGTGTCCCAGGCCGTGTTTCCCTATCGACAAACGTCGAGTACATTTTTGTCTAGCACTCGATAGGCTATGTGTCAACTTGACAACACAGAGCAGGACACGGCTTGGGACACGCCCGTGTCCCAGGCCGTGTTTCCCAGCCTGCACTCACTCTTGAGATTTGGGGTGTTACATTTTATCCCTCTTCCCGAACTAAAATAAACTTACTTCCTCTGTTCCCACTCTGAGGTACAGGGCCAGGTATTCCCCCTCTTTAAGTCCTTGGAGCAGTGGGCCCTTGGAGAGATGACATTTCAGAGACTGTAAAGCCTCCTCACACTCCTTAGACCATTCAAACTTTTGACCTCCTCGCAGTACCCTAAAATAGGGTAAGCATTGCACTCCTGCCCGGAAAAGAAACCTACTCTACCCCACAAGCTTCCCTGTCAGGCGCTCAACCTCCTTGGCATTGCTTGGCAACCTTAGCTCTACTATGGCTTTTACTTTATCCGGGTTGGTCTCCACCCAAATCGGGGTCAGGAGGTTTCCAAGGAACTTTCCCTAACTTGCTTCAAAAACACACTTCTGGGGGTTCAACCTCATTTTAAATCTTCAGAAGGTGGAAAAAGTTTCTTCCAGATCTTGAAGGTGAGAGCTCACATCCTTGCTCTTCACCAACAAGTCGTTAACATATACCTCTAGGTTCCTTCCTCTTTGTTCCCGGAAGACCTTGTCGATCATCCTTTGATAGTTTGCCCATGCATTCCTCAGCACAAAAGGCATCATATTATAGCATCCGCTGCTTTTAATGCAAGACACATCCATTACATCTTGATGGTGCATCCTGATCTGGTGATAACCTGAAAAAGCATCCTGAAAACTCATTACAAGGAAACCATAGGCTGAGTAAACCAGCGTATCGATCCAAGGTAAGGGGTAGTAGCAATCAATGGGAAATATTTTATTTAACAATGAAAAATCAACACACATTCTCCACCTCTCATCTCCCTTCTTTACCATTACAATATTTGAGATCCAGCCCAAAAACTGGATCTCTGACACAAAATCGGCATTAAGAAGTTTCTCCACCTCCTCTTGGATAGGCCCCTCGAGCTTTTAAACCACGTTCCTTTTCTTTTAGTGGATAGGGCGGATCTTCGGGTTGAGGTTCAGCCAGTGGCAAGCCACGTCTACATCGATGTCAGGCATATCCTATGTATTCCATGTGAAGATGTCCACATGCTTTTGAATGCCCGCCAGCATCCTCTCTTGGTCCTCTTTGCCTAAGCCCTTGCTGACCCGCACCTTCTCTGCCTAGCCTACTAAGATCATAACCTCCATCTCTGCCACCGCTTCTACTGGCTCCAGCCGGGACTGCTCATCCCACTCGTCGGTTGCCCGTTTTCTCCTTGGGCAAGGAACTCCTCTTCCACTGCTTCCTCCACCACCATCATCTCCTCACCTCCTCTTGGCACTTCTCTTGTACCCTCCTCCGGAATGAGGGCTTGCTTCTCCCCTGACTCTATCAACACCTCCTCCATCACCTTCCCTATTGCTTCAGCTTCCCCTATCCATGAGATGGTGTTAACCACTGTGACATAGCACTGCCTCATCACCTTAGGATCTCCCCAGACCCAGACCTGCACCCCTCCATCGTTTAACTTGAGGTACTAATGGAAGGATGAGGGGACACACTGAAACGCGCATATGAGAGGCCTGCCAAAGATGACATTGTAGCTATTGGGGGTGTCCACAATCATGAATTGACAGTTGCAGGACTGACCCCCAGAGTCACGTTGAGCCCCACTCCTCCTTCTAGCTTCTTCCTTTCTCCCGAGAACCCAAAGAGTTGTCCATCTGAGTTCACCACCCTCTTTACATCAACCTTCATCCCATCAAATGCCTTTTTGAAGACAACATTGTCCGAGCTCCCGTTATCCACCATGATTTGGGAGATAGTGAAGTTCTCGACTACTGCTTGCACCACTAGCACGTCGCAGAACAAATCCCTGTGATCCGGCATGTAATTAGAAGTGAAGGTAATCCTCTCCATGGAAGGTGGGGTCTGGGATGTCGAGGCGATGCTTCGCCAGAACACAGTTTGGAGGCTCCCCTTATGAGTGGCCTCTATCCCTGCTCCCATGTGGATTACTCCAACCCTTTTAGAGCCCCCTATATCAGCCCTTTCTTCACAGCTATCTTTGTCGGCCCCGCGACCATCTCCTTGATCCTCACAACCAGCGACTGTAGTCCCTATCCTCTTGCTCTTCTCAGCTCCAGGAACTCTGGTCAGGAGGCATTATGTGACCTTCCACTTGATGGAATTCACGGTATTGCAACTCCGCCTCCACTTCTCTCTGCCCTCCTTGGTCGTTCGTCTGCCTCCCATTCCTTCCCTGTGACATTGCCATAACTTGATTCTGTGGGAGGAGAGGTGGCCTCAAAACCTGTCTCCACCTAGGGGTATTGAACCTCCCCTGCCCCCCTTAGTAGTTTCCTCCTCCTTGGAACCTTCTTCCCTGACCTTGGATAGGACCTTCCTGCTACCTCTAGACAAGCTCGTTAGTGGGTTCCTGATAACCCCACCCTTATTGATGCCTTGGGAAACCCTGACCATGGGCTCATCCCTTCTTCTTTCCTCCTGGCGCCTATTTTTCCCCTACACCTTCTCCTCACATCCTCCCAACCGGGCCAGCTTCCTAGCAAAGTTGGGGTTTGTTTCCTCACCTTCAATCTCATATGCCGCTCTTTCCATTACTTTCTTGAAATATAGCGGTGGCCTCCGCTTCAACGCCACCATAAAGAACCCTTCCTGCAGCCCCAAGGTAAAGGTCATCTTTAGGGTAAAACCTTGTACCTCCTCTACAACAAGGACTTCCACCAGGAATCAGTCAATATAAGTTGTCAGGGTCTCCTCTGGTCCCTACTTGATTACGAAAAGGAATTTTGAACCTTTCTTTCACTTCTTCGAAGTCGAGAACCTCAACAAAAATCCATGGCGCAAATCTGTTGTTGGGTATTGTATCCACAATAACTTAGGTTTGTGTAAAGTCACTCTTGAACATAGTTGAATTAATTATGTATTTGATGTTATTCTTTAGTTGAGTTTTTGCAGGTCATTATTTCTAAGTGTAGACCTATGTAAGTTTACAATGAGTCACTAAACATAGGACCATGCAATGTGATCCCTCATTGTGTGACCCATGGTGTTGACTCATGTGTAACCTCTCTCTTGGGATGCACTTCATTTTCAAGTACTAAAGCAATGGAAGAAAGGAAGGGTTGCTGATTTTCAACAAAGAAGAATTAGTTTTTCAGAGAAAAATTTACTAAGTACTTTTCTCGAGAAAATGAAGTGTGTTTCTCGAAAAATCTAAGCATAGTTCTCGAGAAAGCAAAGTTGTTCTCTAGAAACCTTAAGACTTCTCGAAAAATTCTCAGAAATAATCTTCAAGTCTTTTTCTCGAGAAAGCCCTGAAGAATTCTCAAGAAGCCAAGTATAGTTCACGAGAGAGCAAAGCAGCTCTCGAGAAGTCAAAATTATTTCTCGAGAAGCTAAGTATTTTTCTCGAGATGCCAAGTTCCTTCTCGAGAAATCAGTTCTTCAATTCAAAGAATTTGTGTTAAGTATTTTCTCGAGAGGGCTATGCCATTTCTCAAGAAAGCAAATCCTTCTCGAGAAATCATATGTCTTCTCGAGAAATAGGGTTGCGGAAAACTTCTTTTTGAATCATCTGACGGGATTTCGATATAACCTAAGTTCCTCATGATTGGCCCACGTAGATCCTTCCTTAATGATTTCAAACTATTAGATGAGGTACTATAAGAAGTCCTTTCAAAGGAATCGCTAACCCTAAAATTATTCTGAATTGCAATCGAAATTTGAAGATCGGGAGAAGTCGTGTTGTCATCGTCGTTCTTCATTGACGCTCCTCTCTCAATCTAGCGATTCCAAGAAGAAAACATATGACAGATCATAGATTCAAGTTCTTCAAACATCTACTTGATCGTGTCGGGTCCTAAGCATTTCATATCAAAGTTTTCTCGGGATTTCTTCCTCAACTTCTTCACAGAGATTTTCAATTTTCAAGAAGGAAGAACCTTGAAGATTTCAGATCTGCAAGTATAAAGTTTTTATTGTTGTTGTAACAATTATTTTTAAAAGTGAGGGGATAGATCTGTCTTAACTCAAGAGGGGGGGGGGTGAATATAGTGTTTTAAAAACTTTGATTAGTTTTTATTGCGAAATTAAAGTAAGTGATATTTATGTATATAAAGAGAAGTAAAAAAACAAAATTATCACAGCACAGCAAAACAATAAATAGAACAACCAGACGACACAAGGAAATTATAGTGGTTCCCCAAAACTGGGTACATCCACTCTTCTACCACCCTAGTAGGAATCCATTAACAGTTTTTATTAAGGTTCCCTGCCACCACAGGTTTTTGCTCAAGTGCCCTGTCACCACAAGATCTATTTTAAGGGAGATCTCACAACCCATTGAGCTTTTGATCAGGTGCCCAAAAACTAACCGGAGTCTTTTGATAAGGAGACTTGACAACAAAAAGTAACTTTTGAAGGGAGTTATAAAAACCCTTTATACAGTGAGGTAAAGAAAAAAATTATGTTGTGTTGGAACCCCACCTGTTTTATGGATTTGGGCTAAGGTTCACTATTAGGGTTGCATAGATTGACCCACTTTATATAGTCTAGGGTCATAGGTCTTCATTAGATTATAGGGTAGGTCAACAAGTCATATTGATCAGACTAATCCCTCAGAAGACTTAGAAGACTGAAGAAACCAGAATAAGGCAGAATTTTCTCTATTGAAGAATGCGTTCGACGAACTCTGAAGTGAGATCGACGATCTTCTTTCTCAGTTCGACGATCTCAGAGTCTCTTCTCTAAATTGAGATCGACGAAAGATGAACTGAGCTCGACGAACTCTGATCTTATATTAGGATTGAGTTCGATGTTCTTCTATCTCAGTTCGACGAACTTGGAGCCCAGAATGGAAAGTTACAATTCACATCAGAGTTCTCAAGGCTCAGCTCGACGAATGAGAGGTTTGAGTTGGATGATCTTGGATCTCAGATCGACGATAACTGTCAGTTCATTTTCTATTTCACTGCAGTTATTTCAGATTGACTAAGGCTTATATTTTGGCTTATTTTACTCTGAGTAATTAATGCTTATATTCTCTGAATATAGTCGTTCAAATGGCAGCATTAATTACTGGATTTCATAGAGTCAATATACAGCTAATTCTTTGGGACAGTTAAGAAATTATTTTATTGGCCTTCTAGCCGTTTGTCCAAGTTTCAAGAAATCAGTAGTCAATTAAGGAAGGAAATTCAAACTTTCCTGCAGGAAAATATAGTAAATATAAAACAAGTTTTTCAAAAGCTTTGAGAGGAGTAGAAGTAGAAACAGTGACAGAATTGAGAATACACAAAAGACTGAGAACATTTCTTCATCATCAGTTTGCATCTCCAAAGGGTTTCAAGAGACAACCATCACCATTAATCTAAAGCTTTCTGGAGATCATTCTCAAGAAGATCAACACACCCTGCAAAGCTTTCATCTTCCTGATCAAATTTCTATCTCAGGGGGAGCTTTGACATCTCAAGAAAAATCCACTGATCTTCTCAGTAGTTTGAGAAAGAGAAGAACTCCATATTGTTTCTGTTTTATTCTCACCCACTGTATAAAGGGTTTCTTAACTCCCATCAAAAGTTATTCACCTTGGTTGCAAGTCTCCTGATCAAAAGACTTGATTTGGTTTTTGGGCACCTGATCAAAAGCCTAAAGGGTTGTGAGATCTCCCTTGAAATATATCTTGTGGTGACAGGTCACCTGAGCAAAAACCTTATTGGTGGCAGGTTACCTGGTCAAAAACCTTAGTGGATTCCTACCAGGGTGGTAGAAGAGTGGATGTACCCAAGTTTAGGGGAACCACTATAAATTTCTTGCGTCGTATGTGATGCTAGCTTTTACTTATTGTGTTGTGTGCTGTGATGTAGTTCTCTTTTTTGCACTTCACCTTTTATACATATTAATATCACTATCTTAATTCCGCAAATTTAATTCTGTAAAAAGGTTGTAAAATCTCTATTCACCCCCCTCTAGAGCTAAGGTCATCTAACCCCTCAGGTGGTATTGTCATACCATCTTTCAATTGGTATCAGAGGGAGGTTTCTTTGGTTTCACAGATTAACATCTGAACCAAGATCCTTATTAGATTGTCTTCTCTCTAGTGTGTTGTTACAACATTGCACAAAATAAGGATTATGCCAGCACCAGACCTTCAGTCTGCAACTTAAATAAGTTTGCAATCTGGAAGGCAAGAATCAAGCTTTATATGAACTCTATTGATGAGGATATTTTCAATTCAATTTTACAGGTCCTCCTCATCCTATAGTAGTGACTACAATAACAACTGACACACAAGTTGTTCCACCACCTGAGTGGGCTGATGCACAGAAGAAAGCCAAGATAGTCGATACAAAACCTATGAATATACTGGCTCAAACTATGTCAGATGACATATTCCAAAAGGTGGTTGAATGCACTTCAGCAAAATAAATCTGGGACTCTCTAAACCAGATGGTGGCAGGCTTAGCAGATGAGATAAAGGATAGAAGATCTCTCCTAATCTCTCAATATGAGAACTTCAAAAAGGAAGAATCAGAATCAGTGGCCGAGATGTATAACAGACTAAGTATTCTCATCAGTGAGCTAAAAACCCTAGATAAAGACATCTCATTAACTGAGATAAATGATAAAATTCTAATGTGCTTCCCCAGCACTTGGGATTCCAGGATATGGCCAATCAAGGAGGCCAGAAGTTTAAATGAGATTTCCACTGAATCTCTTCTTGGCAAGCTCAAGTCTTATGAGCATTTGATCAAATCCAGAGAGGCTGCTGAACATAAGACTTCCACATACTCAAGGAAGGAGAACATCATAGCCTTCAAGGCTAATGAAGAGTCAGAAGCCCTTCCTGCCAATGAAGAGCTGATGAGCTTACTGGCCAAAAGGTTCTATAAACTGGCCAAGAAAGACTTCAGGAGAAGGTCATCAATAAATGATGACAAACCCAGATATGATAAGACTCCTATAAAGGAGATTGTATGCTTTGGATGTAGAAAGCCTGGGCACATTCTACCTGAATGCCCATAAGCTCAGAAAAGAGACAGAAGAAAAGAGAAGGAAAATAAGAAGAATTCAAATAGCCACTCAAGCAAACACTCCTCCAGCAAACATAAAAGAAAGGAGAAAGGTTTTATTGCTGAAACCTGGAGTGATACTGATGAAGAGTCTTCATCTTCCAGCTCTAGTGAAGATGAAGAAGAAGCCAAGGAAAGGGAAGTATGCCTCATGGCAATCAATGCCTCATGCAGCATTCTTCATGCTGAAGATCAAGTAGAAATACAATCTTAGAAATCAGAAGAGGAATCTGAGTCAGAAGAGGATCAGGTAATCTCTTCATTTGATTCTAATTCTATTGATTTTAAAATTGAATTCAAAGCCTTATGTAATGACTTAATAAAATCTGAAAAAGAAATCAAGATACTTAGAGATAGGAAAACTGAATTTGATAATTTATTTGCTGAAAACATTAAGCTTAAAGATGATTTAGTTTTAGCAAATGAACAAATTATTTCTCTTAAAATAGAACTATGTGAGGCCAAGCAACTTGAGAAATCTCTCAATGGTAGAAGCCTTAAGTTGATGGACATCACAAGCACAGTAAATGCCAGACTAAATGGCAAGCTGGGCTTAGGTGCTTCATTAAGCTTACCCCCCCCCCCCGACTTAAGAAGAATATATTATCAACCCCGATAAAATTTGTATCAGATAAAGGAAAAGAGGAAATATATAATAATCAAACAACGGAAGCTTCTCACAAATCCAAAAATCAAAAGAGAAACAACAATAAAAATCAAAATTTGAATAAAAACAATGTTCAATAGATTTCGTCGAACTCAGATTGACGAAATATGTATATTTCGTCGAACCAAGATCGACGATCTATGAACACTAACTATAGTAATAAAAATTCGACTTACTGTGATCGATGAACTTTATATGGTTCTTGGAGCAGGGATCGACGAACGTGGGACACAGAAAATGAATATATTCATTCTCTGAGCAGAGATCGACGATCTCATCCCTTTTCATCGAACACAGATCGACGAACTTATGATAATTCGTCGAACCCAGTCAGAGTTAACAAAAGTATCAATTCTTTTAGAAACTCTAATCTTACAAGACAACTTATTATTCCTTTTACCAATTGGGAAATTCCACCTAGGAGATATCACCCATTAGGATATAAAAGCCAACTTGAATTTTCAACTATTTCCAATTTTTCTTATCAAAAAAATAAAGGACCCAAGGTAACCTGGGTTAAGAACAACTAAATTCTGTTTATGTAGGTGAAGAGCTATCCAGCTTTTAATCAACAATGGTATCTGGACAGTGGATGCTCTAAGAATATGACTGACAGCAAAGACAACTTAATTAATTACAAGTCCAATCTAGGACCAAGGTGATCTTTGGTGACTCCAATTATGGCCAGACTGAAGGCTTTGGAGAAGTCATGGTTGGGGCAGTAACCTTCAAAAAGGTTGCATATGTAAGTGGACTGAAGCATAACCTCATCTCCATAAGTCAATTATGTGATGAAGGTTATCAGGTATCATTTAACTCAAGCTCTTGTATTATTTCTACTAAAGAAAATAAAACTGTTTTAATTGGAAATAGACAAGGCAACATATATGTAGTAAGTTTTCAATCAGCTATTTCAGATATTTGTCTTTTTAATCAGGTTAGCAATCAAAAAGATTTGTGGCATAAAAGACTAGGACATGTAAATCTAAAAACATTGCTAAACTATCTAGGGACAACCTTGTTAGAGGATTGCTTTATGGTCCCTACATGAAGGAAGGACTCTGTAGGGCTTGTCAATTAGGCAAGCAAACTAAATCTAGGTTTAAATCTGTAAATAAAAGTTATTCACCTAGGATCTTTTACTTGCTACATATGGACCTCTTTGGCCCTATTTTTGTATAAAGCCTAGGAGGGAAATCTTATACTCTAGTTATTGTAGATGACTTCTCAAGATTCACTTGGGTGTTCTTTCTAAGATCTAAGTAAGATAACTTCAAGGTTCTTACAGATTTTCTCAAGACCATACATATTGAGTACTCTACTCCAGTTGTAGTGATCAGAAGTGATCATGGTACTGAGTTTGAGTCTCTTCTTATACAAGAGTTCTGTGAGAAGGAAGGTATCAGGCACTGCTTCTCAGCTCCTAGAACTCCTCAACAAAATTGGGTAGCTTAAAGGAAGAATAGAACCCTAATTGAGGCTGCAGGCACATTACTTGCAGATTCTTACATGCCCTTCTCCTTTTGGGCAGAGGCTGTGAGCACAACAAACTATGTACTGAACAGAAGTTTAATACATAAACTTAAGAATAAGACTCCCTATGAATTGTTTAAAGGTAAGAAACCTAAAATCACTTATTTTAAAGTATTTGGTTGTATATGTTATATTCACAATAACAACAAGAAACATATTAGAAAGTTTGAAGCTTAAGCTGTAGAGGGAATTTTTCTAAGATATTACCAAGTCAGCAAGGCTTATAGGGTTTTTAATAAATCCACTTTAAAAATTGAGGAATCAGTCCATGTGACTTTTATGAAGCTAACATGTATTACAAGGAAAAAGAAATTTCTACCAGTAGCTCAATGACGGCACCTCACTTGTGTGAGAGATTGGATGATATAAACCTAACCCAAGAGGTGTCATCTAATCCCTCTCCACAAGCTGTTGAAGATGATAGTGAAGAAGATAGCTTGGATGTTGCTGACACTCTCCAAACAGCTAACCCAATTCCACAAGAGGAATTAATCCCACAAGCTGTTACTCAAACTCCTCCGACTGATCTTGTCACACTTAGAGATCATCCCATATCTCCAGTGATTGGAGACATATCAACTGGTGTGCAAACAAGGCATCAACTCAACCCTGACTTGATGTTTTCTTATTTCCTCTCTCAACTTGAGCCCCATTCCATCAAAGATGTAGAGCAAGATCCCCACTGGATCATTGCAATGCAAGAGGAGCTCAATCAATTTGAGATATGTAGAGTTTGGTATTTGGTTCCTAAACCTAAAGACTACCCAGTCATTGGAACCAAATGGGTGTTCAGAAATAAATTGGATGCTGATGGTAACATTATAAGGAACAAGGCAAGGCTAGTTTCTTAAGGCTACTCATAGGAGGAAGGAATTGATTATGACCAGACCTTTGCTCCAGTGGCAAGGCTTGAAGCCATAAGAATTTTCTTAGCATATGTTGCCTGCAAGAGGTTCAAAGTCTACCAGATGGATATAAAGAGTGCCTTTCTCAATGGTGAACTAAAACAGGAAGTATATGTGGAGCAACCACCAGGTTTTATCTCTCCAACTCATCCTTCTTATGTCTTTAGATTGCATAAAGCTCTCTATGGTTTAAAGCAAGCTCCAAGAGCTTGGCATGAGACCTTAGCTAGCTTTCTATTAAAGCATAAATTTTCTAGAGGCATTGTAGATAGGACCATTGATGTAATGACGACTGTGATACGGACGTGACTATGCTAACGGACACCTAATCGTCACAGAACAATAAATAAAAGGAGAGAATGCCGACCAAAAGCGAACGAAAAGGGGTCGATTGGTTCCCAAAATCTGGGACTCGATACCACGTCCTTAGGACCTACCTCTCCAACAAGCACACAACTCACCGTAAGCCGGACTCAATACAACGTCCTTAAGACCTACCTCTCCAACAAGCACACAACTCACCGCACCTACACAAGCATCTATTCATTTTAATTTAAGCCATTTTAGGCGCAGCAATAATTTTATTCTGGAGCGGCCGAAAACCTTTAAGAGCGATCGAAATTCGAGTCGTAATTAATTCCCTTGTTGGCACATAAAGTGTAACATCCCATTTTCTAATTGGACCCCCCCCTTAGGAGTGACTTGAGCATAACTAGGTCATATGAGTTAACCTAGGTGAACCCAGGAGACCAAGTAACCTAAAAACCTAGTTGAGACTCACTTGGTCTGCAAATAGTAATTTTCTAAACACTGATTTTGGGTGGCCTAGTAGGTTCATTTTGACTCTAAAAAATCCCCTTAGACCTAATGTGGGCCCAATGAGTCACCAAGGATCCACTTGGGTCAACCATAGTGGTCAAATTGACCAAGTCAACCCCAAGCCCAAATCAAGTCAAACCTAGCCTATATGGGTTAACCCAACCTCAAGCCACCCTCCCCTTAGGCTAATCTCTTGCATGATTATTATGTATTAATTTGGCTGCCCATATCCTAGAGGATTGACCAAGTCAACCTAGTGAATAGGAGAGAGAGAGAGAAGCCTAAATTTAGAGAAATAAAGAGGAGAGAGAAAGTGTTTAAAGAGGCAACTTATGGTGGAAGGTGAACCACTCCCTTCATGATATTTCCTAAGGGAATTATAAACCTTAGTGGGCTGCCAATAGGTTGAGGGAGATGAGTAAATTCGTTCATGATAATTAGGAGAGAGAGAAAATATCATTTTCATGAATAATGGAGGAGAGAGAAAAAAATTTGGAGGAAGAGTATTCATGACCAAGGGTCTCTCTCTCCACCATCAAGCCTTGATATTATTCCCCATTCAACTCCCTTGACTCTTGGGATGAAAATAACATCAATTGCCTTGGTGTGAGGAGAGAGAAAAGGGGAGTTTCTTTTTAAAGGAGGAGAGAGAAAAATTAAGAGAGGAGGGAATGGAGGGATCGGCCAAAGGGAGGCCAAAGGCCACCCTTAATGGCTGAATTCAACTCCCCAGGGGAAGGGGAGAAGTTTTCAGCCATTTCCCGGCCACCTAGGCCTTGGTTCAGCCCCCCTCCTCCATGGGCGAACCTAGCCATTAATGGCTTTGATGGCCATTTTCAAAACCACCTCCCCCCCTCCCCTCCTAGACATTTATACCCCATCAGCAAGCTAGGGTGAGGGATTTCAAAACCCTAGATAGGAGGGAGAATCGCTGCCAGAGCCACTAAGAGAGGAAATGCCGCCGCCGCCATGCATTCCCGTCGCTCCACCCGCATCCAAGCCCGAACTCAGGTCCTCCTCCTGTCCTTCTCTCATGCTTAGATCCTAGGAATGCTTAGAAATCGATTTCATGCTCAATCGAACCGGCGCTAAGCTTTGGAATTTCTGAAATTTCCATTTTTTATGGATTTTTGAAGCTCTCGGCTAGGGCGGGGCCGCCACCTCCGGCCGCCCTAGCTCCGACCAGGGATAGCCCCCACCACCGGGAACAATTAAGGGATGTTTCCCGGTGGTGGCGCCGCCTCAGGCCGCCGGAATAGGCCCCGCAAAAACCACCTGCGTGGGCTCTTTTTCGGTCCAATCGGGGAAGATGAGTAGTAGCCGTCTGATGCACTTCAAGATTCATGCAGGATCTTATTAATACTTTTAAACTCTTTTTTTCTGATTTTCTGTATTTTATAAAACAGTTTTACTGTAATTGGATTTTAGGCCCCTTATGGGCACCTACTGGAAAAGTGTTTAGCATGAAAGTTGTAGGTCATTTTAATACCTACAATTTGATATGATGTGGTGAAATTTTGGTAGAGTACCTAGACTTGTAGAGCCATTTGATTAGGGGTATGTCCTAGGTTTAGGGAAGTTTTATTATAAAAATTATTTAGGCCCTTTGGAGGCTTGTTCATCAAAATTAATCAACATGAATGTTGTAGGCTTTTTTAATTATCTACAGTTTGATATATTATGGAAAATTATAGGACAAGTCTTCTGACCTATAAGGCCATTATTCTAGGGTAGGTCCTACAAATAGGGCAGATCTTTGAAAAATTCCCCACACCTAATCCTTGGTCCAAATGCTTTGAATTTTGGACAGGGGCTTGATATCACCTAGACCTAGCTCCAGTAAAATTGGAATCCATTTAAAGAAGTGTAACCTAGGGTTTTTCCCTAAACCTAGAAAAGCTAGGGTAAGGTAGTTGAAGGGTCAACTGACCTCCAAACCCTCCCAAATTTTGGTGAGGTGTCCCTGGTATAGATATCTAGGTCTGGTTCAAATTTCAACTCATTTGGTTGAGTTTTGATTAGGAATCCTCTAAACCCTAGTTTTGACCTAGTAGAAGGAAGCTTAGTGAGGAGGTTCTTTGCACTCTGGTATGATCATCTCACCTCAACAGAGGTTGAGATTTTGACCACTGGTTTATTTTGGTCCTAAGATTACCCTTAGGGAAGATGGGATGATTTAGGGTAAGATTACCCTAGGGCCCAGGTTCAAACCCTAAATGTGGACTTTGGGGTTTGTGAAGGACATAGGGGCAAATGCCCTTGTATGGCCTTGAGATTTAGTGGAGAGGTTGTTAATGAGTTTGTAACTCTCTGGTTGTAATGTTATAGAATTTTGATGTAGATAGCTACCTCAAAACTTAAACCCTAGTTTTAGGGTAGAAGGGATTTTAGGTCAAAACAGTATCTTAAACTCTTTTAAAAGCAATGAAATTTGGGTAGTGTGTTTCCAGGGTAGTTAGGACCCTAGGATAATTTTACTAGAATTTTTGGATAGGTATTTCTAGTACTTCATTCATGAATGTGGGTATAGCCCTTTTTGATATTTTATTTATTAAAGATTTTTAATTCAAACAAGGCCCCTTGAAACTCTGGAATTAGATGTTGTCGGCCAGTGGGAATGCTCATGAATTTTAGTTTAATTTTATGCTGAATAAATAGAGTAGTTCTTTCACAAGTATTATTAAAGGGCCTTATGGTTTAAAAATATTTTATGACATAAATAATTTCTGGAAAATTATGAAAGTTGGTAAATAGAGTTTTTAAATCATTTTGAATCAGTGGGATTTTATTCTGGATTTTTGGACTTATGAATATAGTACTTGATTCACAAGCATGCTAGATTAGGGTTTTAGTAACTGATTTATTATAAATTAATTTCCAGCAGTAAAATTATGAAACTTTTATAGTACTATTTTCATGGTATTTCTAGTACCCTGTAATTAATCCAAATGATTTAGAAGAGAATTTGATGGTGTTTATTCATTAGACATGAAAGAAATGGATTATTGCAAAAATATGTTTAGGCCCCTTAGACCTTAGTGAAAATTACCAAACCTTGGATATATCATTTTTAGACATAGTAGTATTTGTCTTAAATTTATTATGATTTATACATGACTGAAAAGTATACTCCTTGTTCAAATTTGGAAGACCTTGGATTTTAGTAAAATTAATTAATTAATAGATTAATTGAGAAAATTGTTATAACCGGGAATTGATTCAATTATGTTGTGATAGGACCCCAGTAAATAACTTAGGCTGTTCGGATGAAAACACAAAGGACATCCTATCATAGACATCACTTAGTATAAGGTGGTCTGTAGTTAGTAACTTTGGGAAATGAGTAACAGGATAAGGTTTGGGTTAGCATAAGGACAATTTGTGTTGGTTGGATTTAAAGAAAGAGGATGGATCACCATAGGAGTTTTCAAGTGTGGTGAGGAATGTGTTGATGCGCTCTAGAAGGTGCGCGGGACCGACGAAAGATCGTCGCCCCCATAAAAGTGAAGAGTCAAATCCACCCTAGGTTTAGTTGATGCAATTTATAGAGGGAACGGGTAAGGGAAAAACAACCAATAACAATAAGTGCCTTGCAAAAGGGAACTTCGGGTCGTAATGCCGCAGTCTTGGTTCCTAGTGCCCTTTGAGAGCCCTTCACGGGGTATGCCGGGGGCAGTCCTGGGCTAACGTAAATCTTAAAACAAATGAAAGAGTAATTAGCCTAATAGGGATTCACATTTTACACACTCATTAGTTAGGGTTGGTAATGGTTAAGTCGTCCTGAGGTGTTCAATGGCGCGCTGTCCCGTGGTGTTCTAGGGGATGGAGTCTGGAGATGAGCCGGACGTTTTAGTCCGGGGAATTTGGTCTCGGATGTGGTTTATACGGACGGTTTAGTCCGGGAGTTTGACATTTTAAAATCGTTATATATTAAACTGCTGCATGTGCATAAAAATAGGAAGATTAAGGTGGTGGGTTTTTGATATCGGGGAGTTTGATTGCACCGACACCGATATCGTTGACTCGGCAAGGTGACTAGCACTTAGCCAAGGTTAAGTCCGGCGGACCAGTCGGCAAGAGTATGCAGGAGTCCGCCTCGTGCACCAGGCATTGAGGGCGTATGATAGGTCAGACCAGTGGTGCTTTTACTGGTTTGAGGTGGGCGAGGCCCAACCCACTGCTTCCGTTTTCCACTACGGGAGTAACCTGGGAGTTATCTCCAGAAAGAGGGAACTAAAGGTTTGTGTACACAAAGTTGGGTGTGTGAGTTGCACTGCTTGAACATCATAACCCACCATATAGCTGCATGACATAATCATTCATAACAACCTTGACACCTAAAGTATAAGTGGAATGGGACGCTTATACTTTAGGACTTGCAAAAGGATCCCTTGGTCTATAAGCTTGTGTGGGCAAGTTTATAAATTAAGGTCAATTTGATATATGTATATCTGCTACTTGATAACCGACACCCCAACGTATAAGCGGTATGGGACGCGTTATACGATGGGAGCCTTGCAAAAGATCCCTTGGCTTATGTGTACTCACATAAGCGAAGGTTTAATTTCTTACTTACTTACTTTTCTGTTATACCTATTACAACATTTATACTGTTCACCTGTTATAACTCGCTAGTTAGGTCCACCGTCATCTGCTTTGGAATTTATCTCCACTTTCATGTCCTCCCCTTTCTTCCTCTCCACTCGGTGCCTTAGAGCGTGGGGGAAGGGGTGGGGGATGATAGGGCTTAGTCTTTTAGACTAACGGTTTTCGAACCATATAATATTAGGAGATCGCGGAGCCCAGCATGGAGGAGCAGCCCAGGAGGCCGGTACGCTTGGAGATGGGGCAGTCTAGCACTGGAGTCCAGACTGCAGGGACCGTGAGTCCTGACCTTTTGTAGAGTTTTAGTCTTGCTTCCGCATGGAGTGATTTTGTAGGGAGGACTTGATGTACCGAGCATGAGCCCTTATATTTCTAGTATCATTGTACTCTGATGTTTTCTGTGGACACTCCCTTCATGGAGTTTATATACATGTGATTTATTATTGTGGACTGCATTTCTCTTCCTTTACTTCGTGCTACTTGATTGTGATCGAAAAGGCCGGCAGAATCGGCGCGTTGTAGTGACGACATTCCCGGGTGCGAAGGTGTCACCTCAAAGCGACGGTTCTGGGCATAAGACCCCGGGTTTTAAAAAAAATGGGGTCTTACAAAGTGGTATCAGAGGAAACATCGATCGGATTAGTAGCAGTCCACAAATCCCTGGGTCACCTCCGCGCGAGTTTAGTTTGCGGACAAACTAAGCAGCGGAAGCAGTGGTGTGCCCATATGGGGAATCACATATAATTATCCACCTTTAAGTTCTTATGAACCGATTTCTCATAGAAAAATTTTCTTTTCGCAGCCTTCAGTACAGCCTACTCCACAGGGTGAGGTTCTGCAGACTCCGGATGCTGCACCACCTCCACCAGTTCCCTCTCCTTTCCTATAGACGGACATGGGGCAGACTCTGACAGCCATCCTAGAAGCCTTCAGGGCTCAACAGGCTCCGGCTCCGCAGCTGATTCCGGGAGCCAACTGGCTGAGTATCTTCCGAGGACTTTCTCCCCCGTCCTACTTCGGGACAGAGATGGCAGTTCGGACAGAGGAGTGGTTGGACATCATGCATGAGATGTTGACTGGGATATGATGCCCGGTGGAGGAGAGGGTGGCATTGGTGGTCTCTTGCCTAGAGTCCCATGCCAAGAGGTGGTGGAAGACGCTCCTGGACAAGACTTATGCCGACAGGGAGGTTGCGGAGGTCACTTGGGGAGAATTCAGGGTCGCGCTGTTGGAACATTTTGTTCCGCAGTCGGCCAGGGATGAGCTTGAAGACCGGTTCTTACAGCTGAAGTAGGGCACCAGGTCGGTGGTGGAATACCATCAGGAGTTTGATCATCTGGCTCGGTATGCAGATTCTTATCAGCTGGACGAAGCCGGGTACACTAAGAGGTTTTACAAGGGCTTGAAGGAGGATCTGAGGGAGGCTCTATTGTTCGTGTCTGATGGGCCTATTCCTCGGATTCTAGAGATGGCCAAGAGGATCAAGGCAGACTGGCACGCTACCCGAGGCCGGAAGCAGCCAACTGAGGATCAGAATCGTGGAGCAAAAAATGAGCAGCGACGAGGCCGTGCTACAGATGTGGGCAGGATGGAGGATCAGCCTCGTCAGGAGGCGAGACATGAGCCGAGGGAGCAGGTGACTCTGGCTCCCTAGCCTCTCCAGATGCGGGAGATGCCAAGACCTCAGATACAGGATATGCAGAGACCAGGAGGGAGGGCTTACCCTCCACCAGAGTGTTTTCACTACCGTCAGGTGGGGCATATCAAAAGGAACTGCCCTATGAGATGGGGGCCCCCTATAGCGCCGCAGATTGCCCCACCTGCTCAGCACTATGGAGGCCGAGGACACGGTCAAGGACAAGGATACCAGGGCGGAGACTATAGGCAGGAAAGGGAGCAGGTATATGCACTGGACCTGGCCCAACCCCGGCATCCTGAGCAAGTGATCACAGGTACGACAATGTTTTGTTTGCTTTGTTTTAATTCTTTTTCCATCCTTTCCTAGGAAACTATTATCTTTAGCATTAGGTAGAAAAATCCAAGAATAGAACTCTAAGTTAAGTCACAATCTCAGGCATTGTCTTCATTTGCGGCAAACCCGCACACACTCTCTTCGACACGGGTGCCTCACACTCGTTTGTGTCGGAGACCTTTATCCAAGGGTTGGATGGCATGGAGAAATTCACGGGGTCGATGATGAAGATACGGCTACCTGACGGGTCGGAGCTGTTCACCTCATCCCATTGCAATATGGAGGCATGGATAGGCGGAAAACCTTTCGAAGCGTTAGTGACGGTCTTGGCACTGCCAGATTATGATCTGATTCTGGGTATGTCATGGCTCCATTGGAACCATGCCCAGATTGACTGCTTGGCCAAGAAGATTACCCTTAGATATGGGGATTCTCTCATCGTGATGGAAGGTATTAGACCTGCGTCCTATATTTTCTTATCTTCTATTCAGGCCGTCAAGGCCCATCTGTAGGGAGACATGGTATATCAGGTGTTGTTCGAGATGACCGAGGAGAAGGACCGGATTGCCAATATACCGGTGGTTTGTGATTACGCCGATGTGTTTCCAGAGAAGCTGCCAAGATTGCCTCCGCACATGGAGAAGGATTTCCAGATTCAGTTGGTGCTAGGGGCTAAGCCGATATCAAGGGCTCCCTATCGGATGGCCCCGAAGGAGTTGGCGGAGTTTCGGACTTAGTTGCAAGAGTTGGTGGAGGCGGGATTTGTTAGACCGAGTTCTTCGCCATGGGGAGCTCCAGTCCTATTCGTGAAGAAGAAGGATGGGACACTTCGCCTGTGCATCGATTATCGAGCACTAAACAGACTGACCGTCCGGAATACCTATCCGCTCCCCCGGATAGACGAGTTGTTCGACCAGCTGGAGGGAGCCCACTATTACTCGAAGCTGGACTTGAGGTCAGGATACTACCAGCTGCGGATCCAGGAGGAGGATATTCCGAAGATGGCCTTCAGTAGCAGATATTGCTTGTATGAGTTCACCGTGATGCCCTTCGGGCTCACAAATGCGCCGTCGGCATTCATGAGCCTCATAAACCGGGTTTTTGAGGCCTACCTGAATGTGTTCGTTATAGTATTCATAGACGACATCCTGATCTACTCTAGGACAGAGGAGGAGCACACTCGGCATCTGACACTGACTCTACAGAGGTTGCGGGAGCATCACCTTTATGCAAAATTCAGCAAGTGTCAGTTTTGGTTGAAGGAGGTGGCTTTCCTAGGCCATATTATCAGCGGAGCCGGGTTGGCAGTGGATCCGGCAAAGATTCAGGCAGTTCGAGATTGGCCGCCGTTGAAGACAGCCACCGATGTACGAAGTTTCTTGGGACTTGCCGGTTATTACCGGAAGTTCGTGGAAGGGTTCTCTCAAATTGCCCTCCCGCTCACATCTTTGAAAAGGAAGGAGACGCCTTTTGTTTGGACCGCGCAGTGCCAGGAGGCTTTCCAGGAGCTAAAGGACCGACTCATCTCAGCCCCGATTCTGGCCCTTCCATCTGGAAAGGAAGGATTCCAGGTGTATACCAACGCATCATACCAAGGGATGGGAGCGGTGCTGATGCAGAACGGACATGTCATAGCATATGCCTCCCGCCAGCTGAAGACCTATGAGAGGAACTACCCAGTGCACGACCTCGAGATGGGAGCAGTCGTTTTTGCTCTGAAGGTCTGGCGCCATTATCTTTATGGAGTCCACTGCGACATCTTCTCCGATCACAGGAACTTGAAATACGTGGACACGCAGAAGGAGCTGAATATCAGGCAGAGGCGTTGGGTGGAGTTCTTAGCAGATTATCAGTATGAGATGCACTACCATCCAGGGAAGGCAAATGTGGTGGCCGACACGTTGAGTCGGAGAGCGGCCACTTCCGAAGACGGGCCCCAGGTTATGTCCATGGATCTAGTTCGGTCCTTCATAGATATGCAGATATCCCTAGTGTCCGAGGATGATCCAGAGCTATATAGGGAGTATCTGGCATCGATGGTGGCCATAGATGATATTCGGGACCGCATCCGGGACGAACAAAGGACAGATGCATGGGCAGAGCCGATATTCCGAGCCTTGGAGGAGGGTTCGACAGGAGATTATTCCCTGAGAGACGGATTGCTACATTTCAGAGGCAGGGTTTATATACCCGCAGGAGGCCGGGTTCGGGAGGACATCATGGCGGAGGCGCATTGTAGTAGATATTCTATACACCCAGGGATCACGAAGATGACGGTAGATTTGAAGAAGATGATGTTGTGGCCAGGGATGAAGAAGGACATTACGTACTTCGTGACCCACTGCGAGACGTGCTAGTTAGTGAAGGCAGAGTGTAGACATCCCGCTGGTTTTTTGCAGCCACTCCCGGTGCCGGAGTGGAAATTTGAGGAAATCGCGATGGACTTCATCCATGGCTTACCTCGATCACGGACGGGAAATGATTTGATCTGGGTGATCGTGGACCGTCTGACGAAGGTGGCTAGGTTCATCCCGATCAGGAAGGATGACTCTGTTGGAGCGTTGGTTCGGAAGTTCGTGGAGCAGTATATTCGTTATCACGGCGTGCCAAGGATGATCGTATCAGATCAAGATGGGCGGTTTACATCCAGAGAGTGGAGATCGGTGCAGGCTTACCTTGGCTCCCGACTGACTTTCAGTACTGCCTTCCACCCCCAGACTGACGGGCAGACGGAGCGTACCAATCGGACGCTGGAAGACCTCCTGATACTATGTATTGTAGACCGCGGAGAGCTCTGGGAGAAGATGCTGCCATTGGTGGAGTTCTCGTATAACAACAGTTACCAGTCCATCATACGGATGGCTCCTTACGAGGCCTTGTATGGGAGAAGGTGTAGGGCGCCGTTATCTTGGCTGCAGGACGTGGACCCGAAGGTTCTAGACTCAGAGTTTGTGGAAGACACCGAGGCTCAGGTGAGACTGATCCGGGACCGGATGTTAGAGGCGCAGAGCAGGCAAGCGAAGTATTATGACGCTCGACATCGTCAGGTGGAGTTTCAGATCGGGGACCGGGTGTTCTTGAAGATCCGGTCGATGCATGAAGTTTCACGGGTGCGGGGTCATCGGAAGAAGCTCAGCCCGAGATTCATGGGACCGTTCAGGATCCTGGAGCGGATCGGTCCTCTAGCTTACCAGCTGGAGCTGCCACCGGAGCTGGCCGGCTTGCACGACATTTTTCACGTATCTTCACTCAGGAGGGCTCTACTACGCCCGGAGTTGCAGATTACGACCACTGATGGGCCGGTAGCCTCGGATCGGTCTGTGCATTTGGAACCGATACGGATCGATGACCAGGGGATACAAGTCTTGCGCCGCAAGAAGATCCCGCTAGTCAAGTTCTTGTGGAGGAACCATGGACGAGAGGAGCATACTTGGGAGCCTCAGGACCTGATGCAGGAAAAATATCAGGAGCTATTTAGTCAGGTATACCTCGCAACTTCTCCGGTGTGTTAAGCGCTTTTCCTTATTTTTCTAGTACTAGTAGAATTATTTAAAAAGGTAGAGGCTAATCCTTTTGTTTATTGGGGCTATCCCTTATGTTGTTAACCTAGTAGGCGCTTCCACGCTTCATGGGATGTTACAAGCTTAAGTTATCCTGGTAGAAACTCCCGTAGACTTAACTTTAATTTCGGGGACGAAATTTTTGTTTTGTTTATTGGGATTTGTAACATCCCATTTTCCAATTGGACCCCCCCTAAGGAGTGACTTGAGCATAACTAGGTCATATGAGTTAACCTAGGTGAACCCAGGAGACCAAGTAACCTAAAAACCTAGTTGAGACCCACTTGGTCTGCAAATAGTAATTTTCTAAACACTGATTTTGGGTGGCCTAGTAGGTTCATTTTGACTCTAAAAAATCCCCTTAGACCTAATGTGGGCCCAATGAGTCACCAAGGATCCACTTGGGTCAACCATAGTGGTCAAACTGACCAAGTCAACCCCAAGCCCAAATCAAGTCAAACCTAGCCTATATGGGTTAACCCAACCTCAAGCCACCCTCCCCTTAGGCTAATCTCTTGCATGATTATTATGTATTAATTTGGCTGCCCATATCCTAGAGGATTGACCAAGTCAACCTAGTGACTAGGAGAGAGAGAGAGAAGCCTAAATTTAGAGAAATAAAGAGGAGAGAGAAAGTGTTTAAAGAGGCCACTTATGGTGGAAGGTGAACCACTCCCTTCATGATATTTCTTAAGGGAATTATAAACCTTAGTGGGCTGCCAATAGGTTGAGGGAGATGAGTAAATTCGTTCATGATAATTAGGAGAGAGAAAAAAATATCATTTTCATGAATATTGGAGGAGAGAGAAAAAATTTGGAGGAAGAGTATTCATGACCAAGGGTCTCTCTCTCCACCATCAAGCCTTGATATTATTCCCCATTCAACTCCCTTGACTCTTGGGATGAAAATAACATCAATTGCCTTGGTGTGAGGAGAGAGAAAAGGGGAGTTTCTTTTTAATAGAGGAGAGAGAAAAATTAAGAGAGGAGGGAATGGAGGGATCGGCCAAAGGGAGGCCAAAGGCCACCCTTAATGGCTGAATTCAACTCCCCAGGGGAAGGGGAGAAGTTTTCAGCCATTTCCCGGCCACCTAGGACTTGGTTCAGCCCCCCTCCTCCATGGCCGAACCTAGCCATTAATGGCTTTGATGGCCATTTTCAAAACCACCTCCCCCCCTCCCCTCCTGGCCATTTATACCCCATCAGCAAGCTAGGGTGAGGGATTTCAAAACCCTAGATAGGAGGGAGAATCGCTGCCGGAGCCACCAAGAGAGGAAATGCCGCCGCCGCCATGCATTCCCGTCGCTCCACCCGCATCCAAGCCCGAACTCAGGTCCTCCTCCTGTCCTTCTCTCATGCTTAGATCCTAGGAATGCTTAGAAATCGATTTCATGCTCAATCGAACCGGCGCTAAGCTTTGGAATTTCTGAAATCTCCATTTTTTTTATGGAGTTTTGAAGCTCTCGGCTAGGGCGGCGCCGCCACCTCCGGCCGCCCTAGCTCCGGCCAGGGATAGCCCCCACCACCGGGAACAATTAGGGGATGTTTCCCGGTGGTGGCGCCGCCTCAGGCCGCCGGAATAGGGCCCGCAAAAACCACCTCTGCGGGCTCTTTTTCGGTCCAATCGGGGAAGATGAGCAGTAGCCGTCTGATGCACTTCAAGATTCGTGCAGGATCTTATTAATACTTTTAAACTCTTTTTTTCTGATTTTCTGTATTTTATAAAATAGTTTTACTGTAATTGGATTTTAGGCCCCTTATGGGCACCTACTAGAAAAGTGTTTAGCATAAAAGTTGTAGGTCCTTTTAATACCTACAATTTGATATGCTGTGGTGAAATTTTTGTAGAGTACCTAGACTTGTAGGGCCATTTGATTAGGGGTATGTCCTAGGTTTAGGGCAGTTTTATTATAAAAATTATTTAGGCCCTTTGGAGGCTTGTTCATCAAAATTAATCAACATGAATGTTGTAGGCTTTTTTAATTATCTACAGTTTGATATATTATGGAAAATTATAGGACAAGTCTTCTGACCTATAGGGCCATTATTCTAGGGTAGGTCCTACAAATAGGGCAGATCTTTGAAAAATTCCCCACACCTAATCCTTGGTCCAAATGCTTTGAATTTTGGACAGGGGCTTGATATCACCTAGACCTAGCTCCTGTAAAAATTGGAATCCATTTAAAGAAGTGTAACCTAGGGTTTTGCCCTAAACCTAGAAAAGCTAGGGTAAGGTAGTTGAAGGGTCAAATGACCTCCAAACCCTCCCAAATTTTGGTGAGGTGTCCCTGGTATAGATATCTAGGTCTGGTCAAATTTCAACTCATTTGGTTGAGTTTTGATTAGGAATCCTCTAAACCCTAGTTTTGACCTAGTAGAAGGAAGCTTAGTGAGGAGGTTCTTTGCACTCTGGTATGATCATCTCACCTCAACAGAGGTTGAGATTTTTACCACTGGTTTATTTTGGTCCTAAGATTACCCTTAGGGAAGATGGGATTATTTAGGGTACGATTACCCTAGGGCCCAGGTTCAAACCCTAAATGTGGACTTTGGGGGTTTGTGAAGGACATAGGTGTAAATGCCCTTGTATGGCCTTGAGATTTAGTGGAGAGGTTCTTAATGAGTTTGTAACTCTCTGGTTGTAATGTTTGTAACACCCCAGAATCTCAAAATATGTTTGTACACAGTTTTGAGTAGCAGGTTGTTAGACACGGCCTGGGACACGGGCGTGTCCCAGGGCGTGTCGGGGGTACACGGCCTGGGACACGGGCGTGTCCCAGGGCGTGTTCGAATTAAAGTTGGAAATTGGCCTATTCGAGTCAGAGCCGTACACGGCCGTGAACACGGCCATGAACACGGGCGTGTCAGGCTGGACACGGGCGTGTCGGCTGCCGTGTTCCGACCCGTGTACTGGTTTTGGAAGTCGGTGAGTGTCGTGTAGCAGGAGACACGGGCGTGTCTCAAGAATGACACGGGCGTGTCAGGTTCGACACGGGCGTGTCGGTGCCCGTGTTGTTCAGTCGGTTCCAAACCGCGTGTGCCGCTTAAGGGTACACGGCCTGTGACACGGGCGTGTCACAGGCCGTGTCAGCCAAAAGTTGGGTTTTTGGGCAGATCTCGGCCGTTCGTTTCCTTCTATTTGGATCTTGTGGTCCAAAGCATTTCCAGCCTCTTTAAGGCCGTGGATTGAGATGAAATCTCATTTCCACTTAGCCTTTCTCTCTCTAAAGAGAAGAAAGAGAGGAGAGCTTGGAGGAGGAGGAGGAGCTTTCCGGCCGCCGGTGGAGCTTCGTCGAGCCGAATAGAGAGCCGAGTGCAGCGTTGCGGAGGCAAGGCCGCTGCGGTTATTTCCATCCGGCTAGTTTTTCTATGGCGCTGAAGCGATCGTCAAGGGTAACGATCTTTCTTCCTTGGGCAGGTGAAGCCCTTTATTTTGCATGTGCATGGGATCCTCCTTCAAGAGATGGAAAGGCGTAAGTGATTCCAGCAGTGGAGTCTGCATCTAGAGCCGGAAGTATGTAGTACAACATAGGCATGCTGTGTGAAGCCCATGCATACGTATGTCGGGATTGGTGATGTTTATATTGCGAACCGGAGAAGACTCCGTGTATTCATCGTTTAGCCTGCGGAGATGGTGAGGACGATGTGTGTGGTGTATGGGATGCTTTGTATAGCTCCTTTGGTTGCATGCTTGCTAAGAGCTGGTTGATGGAGTGCGGACACCTCTGAGTGGGTGGGTGCGAGAGGTATTCAACAGGGGTTTGGAGGCTTATGCCCATTCCACCAAGTGGCGATGGACACCTCTGAGTGGGTGGGTGCGAGAGGTCTTCAACAGGGGTTTGGAGGCTTATGCCCATTCCACCAAGTGGCAATGTTAAGATCGGATGAGCGGTCGATTGGTAGCAAAGCAGCAGGGCGAATTCCCTAGGCTTGTTACACTACGTGGGTAGGTCGACTGAGAGTGCTCACGGGTTTTGGTGTGGTGCGTACCTCTGAGTGAGACGGGTGCGTGAGGTCTTCAACAAGGGTTTGGAGGCCTATGCCCGCCTACCAAGTACAAACCATAAAAGGTGCCCTGAGTGCACGGAGCGCCTGGCATTGAGGCCGGCGTTTGTGATGTTGTGTGTATGTTATATAGATATATGTTGCAATTGCTATACATGCAGGGAAGGAACCACTACCCCAGGTAAGGGGTGGGGTCGTTATAATTGGTCAGCTGAATGCTGACCGTTGCTTTGTTTATCACCCATGGGGTGGACGTCCATATGCAGGTGTTACGGGCTGATGGATTGAGCGGGCAAAAGCCCATGGTGCTGGTAGGCCCTTGAAGGCCGTGCGAAGTGTTGGATTTCATGTGTGGCCGGCCTGCGTGCCGATGTATGCAATTATATGGATTGTAAAGAGTAACTTGTAAGGCCTTAAGGCCGTGTGCGGTGTGGTCTTGTAAATATTCCTGGTTATACATATAAATGTGATATTTATATCGTAGTGGACATTCATTGATATGAGTTCTTGCACTTAATAAGCTTCCGCTAGAATGTTCTGAGTTAGGACTCGTTTGGTTTGGTATTATCCTGTGACCTCACCGTCTGTTTGTGGCATATAGTGTGGGGCCCCGGCCGGACCTTCTACTATACGTCATTTAACGGATGGGGTCGTTACATTTTGGTATCAGAGGTTTTGTCGGTCTTCCTCTTACGAATTCGTGGTCGAATTCTTTTGTGGGGTGGCGAGCACGTGTTTGTGTGACCTGTTGTAATGCTAATGAACTCTGGAATGTCCACTAGGAATGTGTGTGCGTGTCTATTCGGTGAGTTTGCCGTATTAGCATGGAAAGTAATGCTATCTTGTTCACCTATAGGTGACGAGGAGTGGAGCTGGGCAGTCGGAGCCCCAGCGTTCGGATGAGAGTGCGGCACCACCTGAGGTGCCTACACCTCCCCCTTCTGCGGAAACGGTGCGCTTAGTTGCGGAGGTGATCTTTGCTATGCTTCAGGCACAACCTTTTGGGCAAGCGAGGCCCGCTGTGGCGCCAGTGCAGGTTAGTGCGAGGCAAGAGCATGTTGAGGTTGGTGCGAGGCAAGTGCATGTTGAGGTTCCGGTTGCTGTGCAAGCAGCGGACGAGCAACTTAAGCACTTTATGGAGTTTAATCCGCCTACGTTTGTCGGGGCAACGTCTCCAACAGAGGCCGAGGATTGGCTCTCTAGAGTGAAAAGAATCCTGGCTGCGCTCAGGATTAGTGAGGAGCAGAAAGTCCCGTTAGCCACTTTCCTCCTGGAAGGAGAGGCGAGGCTTTGGTGGGATGAGATCGAGTTGCACCAGTTGGGAGGTAGAGATCTGGGCCACATATCGATGGACGAATTCTCTAGATTATTTTGGACGAAATACTTGCCAATGGCGTAGAGAATTGCAATGGAAAATGAATTTCAACGTCTGGTACAGGGTGATAAGACCGTGGACGATTACCTGCATGAGTTTACCAAGCTCGGTCGTTATGCGGGGTCGACGTTTGCGGACCAGGCGCGGAAGACAAATAGGTTCTATGAAGGGCTGGGTGATGAGCTGAGGTTGGCTCTCCCGAGTTCAGTGAACCAAGGATTCCAAGCATTGGTACATACCGCTAGTGCGCTAGAGAAGGATTTGAAGCGGGTACGGGAGAAGAAGAACGTAGCGGTGGAAAAGTCCGACTTCAAAGTTCCGCAATCAGAGCAATCAGATTTCAGGAAACGTGATAAGAAGCAGTTTCGACCTGCTGAACAAACTTCTTCAGATGTTGCGCCAGGAGCAACGTTTGGGCAAGAACGAGTTGAGCCGCGTACATGTTTCATTTGTGGGAAGCCAGGGCATATCGCGCGATTTTGCTGGAATGGTGCGTCAAGGGGTGAAAGAAAGACAGGTGCGTCTTATGACGAGAAGGGTAAAGCTGTGGCAGAGTCGTCTGCATCGCGGGCGCAACCGCGAATATACACTCTTGAGATGCAGGAGCCGCAAAGCTCAAATCAAGCAGAACAGCAAATCCGTGCTTTGGACTTAATGGAGGCCGCTAAACGGATTCTGCGAGATGCGGAGAAGCCGAAATAAAGTGGAGTGTGCACTTTATTTTGTTGTCTATTGTATGTATGTATGTATGTATTTCTGTTTGGGACAAACAGTTGTGGTGGTACGATTCCATGGGGCGAGCCAAGCTGTGGCCTCTGAGCTCTAAACCTGGATCGTTTTGGTTTGTATCACAACAGCGTGGTTGTGTTGATACTTGTGCGTTGCGCTAAATTTCGGGACGAAATTTCTATAAGGAGGGGAGGGTTGTAACACCCCAGAATCTCAAAATATGTTTGTACACAGTTTTGAGTAGCAGGGTGTTAGACACGGCCTAGGACACGGGCGTGTCCCAGGGCGTGTCGGGGGTACACGGCCTGGGACACGGGCGTGTCCCAGGGCGTGTTCGAATTAAAGTTGGAAATTGGCCTATTCGAGTCAGAGCCGTACACGGCCGTGAACACGGCCATGAACACGGGCGTGTCAGGCTGGACACGGGCGTGTCGGCTACCGTGTTCCGACCCGTGTACTGGTTTTGGAAGTCGGTGAGTGTCGTGTAGCAGGAGACACGGGCGTGTCTCAAGAATGACACGGGCGTGTCAGGTTCGACACGGGCGTGTCGGTGCCCGTGTTGTTCAGTCGGTTCCAAACCGCGTGTGCCGCTTAAGGGTACACGGCCTGTGACACGGGCGTGTCACAGGCCGTGTCAGCCAAAAGTTGGGTTTTTGGGCAGATCTCGGCCGTTCGTTTCCTTCTATTTGGATCTTGTGGTCCAAAGCATTTCCAGCCTCTTTAAGGCCGTGGATTGAGATGAAATCTCATTTCCACTTAGCCTTTCTCTCTCTAAAGAGAAGAAAGAGAGGAGAGCTTGGAGGAGGAGGAGGAGGAGCTTTCCGGCTGCCGGTGGAGCTTCGTCGAGCCGAATAGAGAGCCGAGTGCAGCGTTGCGGAGGCAAGGCCGCTGCGGTGATTTCCATCCGGCTAGTTTTTCTATGGCGCCGAAGCGATCGTCAAGGGTAACGATCTTTCTTCCTTGGGCAGGTGAAGCCCTTTATTTTGCATGTGCATGGGATCCTCCATCAAGAGATGGAAAGGCGTAAGTGATTCCAGCAGTGGAGTCTGCATCTAGAGCCGGAAGTATGTAGTACGGCATAGGCATGCTGTGTGAAGCCCATCCAGACGTATGTCGGGATTGGTGATGTTTATATTGCGAACCGGAGAAGACTCCGTGTATTCATCGTTTAGCCTGCGGAGATGGTGAGGACGATGTGCGTGGTGTATGGGATGCTTTGTATAGCTCCTTTGGTTGCATGCTTGCTAAGAGCTGGTTGATGGAGTGCGGACACCTCTGAGTGGGTGGGTGCGAGAGGTCTTCAACAGGGGTTTGGAGGCTTATGCCCATTCCACCAAGTGGCGATGGACACCTCTGAGTGGGTGGGTGCAAGAGGTCTTCAACAGGGGTTTGGAGGCTTATGCCCATTCCACCAAGTGGCAATGTTAAGATCGGATGAGCGATCTATTGGTAGCAAAGCAGCAGGGCGAATTCCCTAGGCTTGTTACACTACGTGGGTAGGTCGACTGATAGTGCTCACGGGTTTTGGTGTGGTGCGTACCTCTGAGTGAGACGGGTGCGTGAGGTCTTCAACAAGGGTTTGGAGGCTTATGCCCGCCTACCAAGTACAAACCATAAAAGGTGCCCTGAGTGCACGGAGCGCCTGGCATTGAGGCCGGCGTTTGTGATGTTGTGTGTATGTTATATAGATATATGTTGCAATTGCTATACATGCAGGGAAGGAACCACTACCCCGGGTAAGGGGTGGGGTCGTTATAATTGGTCAACTGAATGCTGACCGTTGCTTTGTTTATCACCCATGGGGTGGACGTCCATATGCAGGTGTTGCGGGCTGATGGATTGAGCGGGCAAAAGCCCATGGTGCTGGTAGGCCCTTGAAGACCGTGCGAAGTGTTGGATTTCATGTGTGGCCGGCCTGCATGCCGATGTATGCAATTATATGGATTGTAAAGAGTAACTTGTAAGGCCTTAAGGCCGTGTGCGGTGTGGTCTTGTAAATATTCCTGGTTATACATATAAATGTGATATTTATATCGTAGTGGACATTCATTGATATGAGTTCTTGCACTTAATAAGCTTCCGCTAGAATGTTCTGAGTTAGGACTCGTTTGGTTTGGTATTATCCTGTGACCTCACCGTCTGTTTGTGGCATATAGTGTGGGGCCCCGGCCGGACCTTCTACTATACGTCATTTAACGGATGGGGTCGTTACAATGTTAGAGAATTTTGATATAGATAGCTACCTCAAAACTTAAACCCTAGTTTTAAGGTAGAAGGGATTTTAGGTCAAAACAGTATCTTAAACTCTTTTAAAAGCAATGAAATTTGGGTAGTGTGTTTCCAGGGTAGTTAGGACCCTTGGATAATTTTACTAGAATTTTTGGATAGGTATTTCTAGTACTTCATTCATGAATGTGGGTATAGCCCTTTTTGATGTTTTATTTATTAAAGATTTTTAATTCAAACAAGGCCCCTTGAAACTCTGGAATTAGATGTTGTTGGCCAGTGGGAATGCTCATGAATTTTAGTTTAATTTTATGCTGAATAAATAGAGTAGTTCTTTCACAAGTGTTATTAAAGGGACTTATGGTTTAAAAATATTTTATGACATAAATAGTTTCTGGAAAATTATAAAAGTTGGTAAATAGAGTTTTTAAATCATTTTGAATCAGTGGGATTTTATTCTGGATTTTTGGAGTTATGAATATAGTACTTGATTCACAAGCATGCTAGATTAGGGTTTTAGTAAATGATTTATTATAAATTAATTTCCAGCAGTAAAATTATGAAACTTTTCTAGTACTATTTTCATGGTATTTCTAGTACCCTGTAATTAATCCAAATGATTTAGAAGAGAATTTGATGGTGTTTATTAATTAGACATGAAAGAAATGGATTGTTGCAAAAATATGTTTAGGCCCCTTAGACCTTAGTGAAAATTACCAAACCTTGGATATATCATTTTTAGACATAGTAGTATTTATATTAAATTTATTATGATTTATACATGACTGAAAAGTATACTCCTTGTTCAAATTTGGAAGACCTTGGATTTTAGTAAAATTAATAAATTAATAGATTAGTTGAGAAAATTGTTATAACCGGGAATTGATTCAATTATGTTGTGATAGGACCCCAGTAAATAACTTAGGCTGTTCGGATGAAAACACAAAGGACATCCTATCATAGACATCACTTAGTATAAGGTGGTCTGTAGTTAGTAACTTTGGGAAATGAGTAACAGGATAAGGTTTGGGTTAGCATAAGGACAGTTTGTGTTGGTTGGATTTAAAGAAAGAGGTTGGATCACCATAGGAGGTTTCAAGTGTGGTGAGGAATGTGTTGATGCGCTCTAGAAGGTGCGTGGGACCGATGAAAGATCGTCGCCCCCGTAAAAGTGAAGAGTCAAATCCACCCTAGGTTTAGTGTATGCAATTTATAGAGGGAACGGGTAAGGGAAAAACAACCAATAACAATAAGTGCCTTACGAAAGGGAACTTCGGGCCGTAATGCCGCCGTCTTTGTTCCTAGTGCCCTTTGAGAGCCCTTCACGGGGTATGCCGGGGGCAGTCCTGGGCTAATGTAAATCTTAAAACAAACGAAAGAGTAATTAGCCTAATAGGGATTCACATTTCACACACTCATTAGTTAGGGTTGGTAATGGTTAAGCCGTCCCGAGGTGTTCAAGGGGGCGCTGTCCCGTGGTGTTCTAGGGGATGGAGTCTGGAGATGAGTTGGACATTTTAGTCCGGGGAATTTGGTCTCGAATGTGGTTTATACGGACGGCTTAGTCCGGGAGTTTGACATTTTAAAATTGTTATATATTAAACTGCTGCATGTGCATAAAAATAGGAAGATTAAGGTGGTGGGTTTTCGATATCGGGGAGTTCGATTGCACCGACACCGATATCGTTGACTCGACAAGGTGACTAGCACTTAGCCAAGGTTAAGTCTGGCGGACCAGTCGGCAAGAGTACGCAGGAGTCCGCCTCGTGCACCAGGCGTTGAGGGCGTACGATAGGTCAGACCAGTGGTGCTTTTACTGGTTTGAGGTGGGCGAGGCCCAACCCACCGCTTCCGTTTGCCACTACGGGAGTAACCTGGGAGTTATCTCCAGAAAGAGGGAACTAAAGGTTTGTGTACACAAAGTTAGGTATGTGAGTTGCACTGCTTGAACATCATAACCCACCATATAGCAGCATGACATAATCATTCATAACAACCTTGACACCTAAAGAATAAGTGGAATGGGACGCTTATACTTTAGGACTTGCAAAACGACCCCTTGGTCTATAAGCTTGTGTGGGCAAGTTTATAAATTAAGGTCAATTTGATATATATATATCTGCTGCTTGATAACCGACACCCCAACGTATAAGCGGTATGGGACGCGTTATACGATGGGAGCCTTGCAAAAGATCCCTTGGTTTATGTGTACTCACATAAGCGAAGGTTTAATTTCTTACTTACATACTTTTCTGTTATACCTATTACAACATTTATACTGTTCACCTGTTATAACTTGCTAGTTAGGTCCACCGTCATTTGCTTTGGAATTTATCTCCACTTTCATGTCCTCCCCTTTCTTCCTCTCCGTCGGGTGCCTTAGAGCGTGGGGGAAGGGGTGGGGGATGATAGGGCTTAGTCTTTTAGACTAACGGTTTTCGAACCATATCATATTAGGGGATCGCGGAGCCCAGCATGGAGGAGCAGCCTAGGAGGCCGGTACGCTTGGAGATGGGGCAGTATAGCACTGGAGTCCAGACTGCAGGGACCGTGAGTCCTGACCTTTAGTAGAGTTTTAGTCTTGCTTCCGCATGGGTGATTTTGTAGGGAGGACTTGATGTACCGGGCATGAGCCCTTATATTTCTAGTATCATTGTACTCTGATGTTTTCTGTGGACACTCCCTTCGTGGAGTTTATATACATGTGATTTATTATTGTGGACTGTATTTCTCTTCCTTTACTTCGTGCTACTTGATTGTGATTGAAAAGGTCGGCAGAATCGGCACGTTGTAGTGACGACCTTCCCGGGTGCGAAGGTGTCACCTCAAAGCGACGGTTCTGGGCATAAGACCCCGGGTTTCAAAAAAAAAATGGGGTCTTACATAAAGTGCGCCGAGCGGAAGAGAAAATCGAGGCTAGGCCAAGTCGCACTCCCGAGACGGATCTATCCGTTCCGGACAACAAGAGATTTAATTACAACACCTTCAAATTCAGATTTTACAAGCGACAGATTTAAAAATCACGGAAAAAACAATGCATGAAAAACCTCCACAAACTAAAGCAAGAATCACACAACGGGAAGAGATTACCCAACCGGGATGAAAGTTCACACAAAGATATGGTGGGAGAATCACTCTCTCCACGGATCCGTCGGCGTCACACCGAGGGGTTTGCAACCTTCTTCCACGGAGTCACACCAAGGAAGCCGCGCCGGAGTCGCACCGAACGGATGGAGGGAGCAAGGAGGGCGGCGGCTTCACACCACACGAGGGGCGGCAGCTTCACACCACTCAAGGGGGGTGGCGGCTAGGGGAATAGCCATGACCGAAATTCTCAATGAGAGGGAATTTTAGGTTTCAATCTTCAATTATCTTATTCCTCATAATCACCTCCTTAAATAGGAGTTCACAACAACTCTTAGCCCTCTATGATGGAGATGTAATCTCATCCATCCGAATGGCTAAATGCACACCAAAATAAAAATTGTTCAAATTAAAAAAATAAAAGAAAGCAATGAATATAAAATTATCACTTAAACATAGGATAATTTTATATTCCCAAAATATAAAATAAAGTGCATGAAATAAGAAAATTAGGCAAATTCTTCATGGCGGTTTTAGCACGCTGCGGGTGGAGGTTGTAACGTGCACTTCCTTCAGCATCATCACAGCATCTCAAATCTTTATGTCGTAGCGCCTCGTCAACCGGGTCATCATCAAGTAGCGGTGGCGCTGCATCAATCCTCCCCCACTCAAAATCACATATCTCTGATGCGTGAGTGGAGAGGTAGCGGCGGAGAAGCTCAGCATCCAAACATTGAAGCTCTATCGCGAGTACCCAAGAGTCGTCCGAAGGGGGGTGGTCACGCCAACGGACAAGGAAGTGGTAAGTAGCACCATCCGAAGTAGTGACTGGTTCCGCAGTGAGTATAATATCTGGAGTGAGAAATGTCCGAGGAAACCTGGGAAACATGTCAGCAGTAGGAATAAAAGAAGGCAACGTACCATCCGATGTTATACCTGCGGGGACCGAACGAGAGAGATCATCTGAACTACCACTCCCCAACCCATCAGAATTTTAAGTGGAGGGGGAAGACGATAGAGAATTCAACTCAGGTGGAGGTATAACAAACAGCGTCAAATCCGAGACATTAAAAATAGGGGAGATTCCCCAATCAGCCGGCAAATCCAAAACGAAAGCGTTGTCACCTAGTTTCTTGATAATCCGAAAAGGGCCGGCGCGCTTCGGTGCCAACTTCTTAATGATGCCAGATGGCAAGCGTTCGGGAACTAAGCAGACTAGGACCAAATCACAAACTTTAAAGTGCGACACCCTCCTATGTAAATTAGCGTGCGACTGATAAGACTCGTATTGAGAAGTCAAGGTAGCTCGTATAAGTGTATGTAAGTCATGAATATATTGGGTGAAGGATTGTGCAAACTGACTTGCCTTGTATGTTGGGGGCAACGGTACCAAGTCAATAGGCACAGGGGCCTTGTATCCATGGACAATCTCGTTTGGTGACAGACCAGTAGACCGATTTTTGGAATTATTATAAGCTAACATGCCGTGGGGAAGAATAAGATCCCACGTGCTTTTGTGATCGCTCACTAGGAATCGAAGAAGGCTACCCAAACTTTGATTAACCACCTCCGTCTGCCCATCAGTCTTGGGGTGATAGGCAGAGGAAAATAATAACTTGGTACCCATTAAGACCCAAAGTATCTTCCAGAAATAACTCATGTACTTAACATCACAATCCGAGACTATTGTCTTTGGCACGCCCCGGTGACTAACTACTTCCTTAAAATATAATTTGGCGATATGAGACGCATCGTTAGTTCGGGTGCACGGGATAAAATATGCCATTTTGGAAAACCTATCCACAACTACTAAAATAGAATCGTGACGTCGTAAAGTAGTGGGTAAGCCTAAGACAAAGTCCATGCTCACATCTTCCTAAGGGGTGGAAGGAATAAGAAACGGCGTATATAAACCAACGTTGGTTTTGGTGCCCTTAGATAATTGACAAGTACGACAACTACTCACCACTCGTCCCACCATTGCCTTAAGTTTTGGCCAATAGAATTTTTCTTCAACTAACGTAATGGTCTTATCCCTACCAAAATGACCACTCAACCCCCCGCCATGCATTTCCCAGATGATATGGAGACGTAACGACGACTGCGGAATACATAACTTTCCAAGTCTAAATAGATAGCCGTCCTTAATGACGAAAGCCGATATGTTCGTGGGGGAGCTATATTGGGCTGACAAATACGCGTCCTGGAAATCGGGGCACAAAGCGTACTCATCTTTGATGCACTCGAATCCTACCACATTAACCTCCATAGTGGTGACTAACAAGGTTAAGCGACTAAGAGCATCCGCGACTCGGTTGTCAGCTCCCTTAAGGTGTTTAAGATTGAAAGTGTATTCTTGCAAAAATGATACCCATTTAGCGTGGCACGGGCTGATTTTGTATTGACCATTAATGAATCGTAACGCCTCATGATCGGAAAGGATCACAAACTCCTTTGCAAGGAGATAGTTCCTCCAATGGTGCAGACATCTAATAACGGCATAGAACTCTCTATCATAATTGGAGTAGTTTAAATTGGCGCCTGCCAACTTCTCACTAAAATAACTCACGGGGTGTCCCTTCTGACTCAAGACACCTCCAACTCCAACGCCAGATGCATCACACGTAAGCTCGAAGACCTTGGTGAAGTTTGGGAGACGCAACATCGGGGCTTCGGTCATAAGCTCTTTAATGCGACGGAATGCAAATGTGGCGGATTTCGTCCATGTGAATTCGTCCTTCTTCATGCAGTCGGTAATGTGTTCCATAATGCTACTAAAATAGCGTATGAAATGACGGTAGAAGGTAGTTAAGCCGTGGAAACTACCCACCTCTCGAAGAATAGTGGGCTCGGGCCAGTCTCTAATCACTCTAACCTTTCCTGGGTCAACTCGAATTCCCTTAGAACCAACTATGTAACTTAAGAATTCAACCTCCTTAACATAAAAGGTGCACTTCTTAAGATTCAAAAATAAGGTTTCCTTCCATAAAGTGGTGAGGATTACTTTGATGTGGGAAAGGTGTTCGGCAGGGGAGGTACTAAAGACTAGGATGTCATAAAAATATACCACAACAAACTTGCCTATATACGGCCTAAAGATGTGCGTCATCATCCGGGAGAAGGTGCTAGGGGCATTAGATAACCTGAAGGGCATCACAAGCCACTCATACAACCAGTCCTTAGACTTGAATGTGATCTTCCACTCATCCCCCTCTCGGATAAGAATCTGGTTGTAACCACTCTGTAGGTCTAGCTTCGAAAAGATAGTAGCACCGTAAAGGACATCCAAGAGATCATCAAACCGCGGGATTGGAAACCTATATTTGATAGTAATTTTGTTGATAGCCCGACTATCAACACACATGCGCCAGGTGCCATCCTTCTTTGGGGCAAGGAGGGCTGGGACAGCACACGGGCTCATACTCTCTCTAATAAACCCATTACGCATTAAATCCTCTATCTGGGTTTGTAATTCTTGATGGGCGGCGGGGTTAAGCCTATAGTGAGGTTGGTTGAGTATGGACGATCCTGGGATAAGGTCGATGGCATATTGTATGTCTCTAAGCGGAGGCAACGACGATGGCAACTCATCCGGGTAAACGTCCCTAAATTCATCCAACAATACCCGTAGCTCTCGGGGTAAATCATCCAACACACCACTATCAGTCTTGGCACCCATAAGAATGAGAGCGTACATCATGCCCTGAATGAAGGGATCCTTCACAAATTTTTTCCTACCAACCAAGCTCAACGCCTTCCTCTCTACCGGAACGGTGGTATCCTTAGTCATCACTACCGGTTCTTTTTGCACAGTCGGTCTCAAGGTGATGGTCTTGCCGTTGAATTATAACTCATATGTGTTAGCGCAACCATAGTGCATCACATCACGGTCATAGAGCCAGGGGCTGCCTAGTAACACATGACAAACATCCATCGGCAGAACGTCGCACCAAACCTCATCCGTGTAGGATTTGAAAGACATGGGGACTAGGCATCGTTGGGTTACCTTAATAGTAACCTTACTAATCCAAGAAACCTGATAAGGGGTCGGGTGCGGCTCAATATTCAAGGACATACGCTTAACGGCGTTCTCAGAAATGGCATTCACACAACTACCACCATCAATAACTAGTTTGCATAACTTCTCGCCACTCCTAAAGATCAGGGAAAATATGCTCGTCCTCTTCCAGTCGTCTACGGGACGAGGAGTGGTCAAGATACAACGCATCACCATAAGGCGGTGATCGTCCTCCAAGTCACTAGGGACTCCTTCGGGGTCGCTCTCCTCCGCGGCCTCGTACTCATAATCGTCAGGATTAGTGGCAGGATCTAATAAGGCTAGAGTTTTCATTTTGGTTTGGCATTCGTAGGCATAGTGACCTTGAACGACGCAAGAGTAACAAGTGGTGTTAGCCTTGCTAACATACCCTATAGGAACGCGCTCACTTGCGGGGTTCTTAGTGTTTCGAGCGGTGATCACGACAGACTTCAACTCGTGGGATTTGAACTTTCCCTTATCAGGATATGTGGAAGAAGATGTCTCAGTGGTGGACTTGTTCTTCGCGTGAGAATAACGGGAATGAGCCTTAGAGGCTAAGTGTTTTTCAATGTCCAGGGCGGCATTGAAAGTTGCGTTCAAATCCGTGTGCCCATATCGCAGGAGCTTCCTTTGGATATCGGGGTGAAGCCCCTTTCGAAACCTAGATAAAGTGACTTCGGGGATCTCTTTTAAGTCACATCGCACCATACGGTCCTTAAGTTCACCCATATAGTCAGCTACCGAACTTGAGCCTTGTCGCAGGGTGGCAAGCTCATCAAACATCTGTGTCTGATGGTATGCGGGAACGTACTGATCGGTCAATAAATTCTTCATTACAGTCCATCCAATAATTTTGTCTCCATTCCCAGTCCCTAGCCTACGCTCTTCGTTAAACCAATAAGTTTTGGCACGACCAGTTAACTTCATCCTGGTAACTTGTACCTTTTGGGGGTCCGTGAGATGGTGCTAGTCGAAATAACATTCCATATCCACGGTCCAATTAAGGAAGTTTTGTGGATCTCCCATGCCGTCGTAAGTGGGGGCCTCAATCTTGACGGCTCTAGTAATGTCAAAATCTCGCTCGTAGCGACGGCCTCATGGGGGTACTCGGGGGGAGTCCCCATCAGAATCCGGATCAGAGCTTTGTTGGCGCTGGCGGGGCAACTCAACATTAGCGGGTGGTGGGGTGGCCTAGCTTGGGTTTGTATAAACTGGGTTAACATGTTCCTAAGTTCAGTCATCTCATTATGCAGCCCCGCTATGGCCTCGGTGTTAGGATCTACATGCTCATTCGCAGCCATCCTAGACGTAGATGGAGTCGAATATTCCGATCCTAGCCTAGTGCGCATTCAGAATTAGAAAAACCTTGGAAAGATGAATTTTCCTAGGGCTGTAGCTATACTGAAAATAATATATTTTTATAGATTCCCAAAGTGACTAACACGTAGATCGTTAAAAAAAAATTCGAGATTTCGCTGAAAAATAAGGATTTCAGCTCGCTATTTACATACCAACTTGACAGAATTACGATGTTCCAATTTGCAGGCTGACCTAACGAGGACGAATCAAAAAATTTTCTGTTTTAATGTTGTTGGAAATAAGGGCAGGAAGCTACAGAATTTTTTTCAGATATTTTCGACAAGTTTTAAAATTCCGAGGGTTTTACTAAACGTAGACCAATCTGAAAATTTCAGATCCTTGAAAGATGAGATCGACCAACGAAAAACGCAGCGAGGATGTTTGCAACTCGGGAGTTGAAATGACCGCCTCTGATACCAAATTGATGTAATGACGACCGTGATACGTACGTGACTACGCTAACGGACACCTAATCGTCACAGAACAATAAATAAAAGGAGAGAACGCCGACCAAAAGCGAACGAAAAGGGGTCGGTTGGTTCCCAAAATCCGGGACTCGATACCACGTCCTTAGGACCTACCTCTCCAACAAGCACACAACTCACCGTAAGCCGGACTCGATACAATGTCCTTAAGACCTACCTCTCCAACAAGCACACAACTCACCGCACCTACACAAGCATCTATTCATTTCAATTTAAGCCGTTTCAAGCGCAGCAATAATTTTATTCTGGAGCGGCGAAAAACCTTTAAGAGCGATCGAAATTCGAGTCATGATTAATTCCCTTGTTGGCACATAAAGTGCGCCGAACGGAAGAACAAATCGAGGCTAGGCCAAGTCGCACTCCTGAGACGGATTTATCCGTTCCGGACAACAAGAGATTCAATAATATCACCTTCAAATTCAGATTTTGCAAGCGACGGATTTAAAAATCACGGAAAAAATGATGCATGAAAAACCTCCACAAACTAAAGCAAGAATCACACAACGGGAAGAGATTACCCAACCAGGATGAAAGTTCACACAAAGATATGGTGGGAGAATCACTCTCTCCACGGATCCGTCGGCATCACACCGAGGGGTTTGCAACCTTCTTCCACAGAGTCGCACTATGGAAGCCGCGCCGGATTCACACTGAACGGATGGAGGGAGAAAGGGGGCGGCGGCTTCACACCACACGAGGGGCGGCGGCTTTACACCACTCAAGGGGGGGGGGCGGCGGCTAGGGGAATAGCCTTGGCCGAAATTCTCAATGAGAGGGAATTTTAGGTTTCAATCTTCAATTATCTTATTCCTCATAATCACCTCCTTAAATAGGAGTTTACAACAACTCTTAGCCCTCCATGATGGAGATGTCATCTCATCCATCCGAATGGCTAAATGCACACCAAAATAAAAATTGTTCAAATTAAAAAAATAAAAGCAAGTCATGAATATAAAATTATCACTTAAACATAGGATAATTTTATATTCCCAAAATATAAAATGAAGTGCATGAAATAAGAAAATTAGGCTAATTCTTCATGGCGGTTTTAGCACGCCGCCGGCGGAGGTTGTAATGTGCACTTCCTTCAGCATCATCATGACGTCTCAAATCTTTATGTCGTAGCGCCTCGGCAACCGGGTCATCATCAAGTAGCGGTGGTGCTGCATCAACCATTTTCATTAGACATCATAAAGATAAATTTTTGTTAGTTTAAATCTATGTAGATAACATAATATTTGCCTCAGCTAATCCCAAACTATGTAGAAGGTTTTCTGACCTTATGCATTTAAAGTTTGAGATGAGTAGCATGGGTGAACTTTCATATTTCCTTGGTCTCCAAGTGAAGCAATCACCTGATGGTATCATCATCTCTCAATCTAAATATGCTAAGGTGCTTATTAAAAGATTTGGGATGTGTGATGCATTAGCAATGAAGACACCCATGGCTGCAAATGCTGTGATAGATTCTGATGAGCATGGAAAATCTGTTGATCAGAAAATTTATAGGGCCATTGTTGGGTCTCTATTATATCTCACAGCAAGTAGGCTACACATCATGTTTGTTACATGCATTTATGCTAGGTTCCAGGTGAACCCTAAAGAATCTCATTATATTTTGCTAAAAAGGATTTTGAGATATATAAAGGGTTGCCCAAATATAGGAATTCTATATCCATCAGAGTCAGAATTTGACTTAACTGGATTCTCAGATGCTGACTATGCTAGATGTAGAGTGGACAGAAAAAGCACATCAGGAACATGTCAGTTTCTTAGTGATAGGCTAGTGTCCTGGTTCTGTAAGAAGCAAGCTTTTGTGTCCACTTCAACTATAGAAGGAGAATACATAGCTGCTGGCAGTTGTTGCTCACAGATTTTGTGGATTCAGAATCAACTACTGGATTATGGATACAACTTAAATAATTCAACAATATATTGTGATAGTACCAGTGCTATATCCATAGCACAAAATCTAGTGCATCATAGTAGGACCAAGCATATAGAAATAGGACATTATTTCATTAGAGATTGTGTAGACAAAAAGAAAATTAATCTTATCTTTATCTCCACTGATCTACAAAATGCAGACATCTTCACCAAGACATTGGATGAGAAGAAATATTTGTTCTTCTTAAATCAGTTAGGTATGATTAATGGAGAAGAGTTAATTTAAATTTTGTTTGTGGTCGACGATTTGTTGACAGTTTGTCGAACGGAGATCGACAATCTGTGAATTCCTCGTGAAGAGTTTGTCGAACGGAGTTCGACGACCACTTCTTAGTGAGACAGATTTCATCGAACGGAGATCGACAATCCCTACTTTAGTGAATTTATCATCGAATGGAGATCGATGATTTATTCGTCTTCTTTAGACTAAGATCGATGAACTCATTTTCTATTAAAATATTTCGTCGAACTCAGATTGAAGATCTTTTCTATTTCGTAGGACTGAGATCGTCTTTTCGTCTTCTAAAAACCTTATAATCTAGGTTTTAGACTAAATTCATCCCGCGATTTCAATTCCTTTTGAACTTGATCTCTGTTTCAACTTGCAGGCGATTTCAATGGCAATTTCGGCGGTAACTCTTTCTGGGATGAAGTTTGATGTTGGTTTTGATATATACATGGATTCCTTCAAGCACACCGATCAAATCTTCCAGGACATACTGATGTTGTTCGATGAGCCGCACCTTCAAAAATTTATGACTACAAGGATGAAGCTGCAAGTTGCAGAAATAAAGGAATAGGTTTTTACATCATCATCTCCAGACGAACAAACCATAGTCGGCACCATATCTGGACAGGAGTTTATTCTAACTCCTTATATTTTATCTGAAGTTTTTGGTTTTGTAAATGGTGATGATGATTTTGAAATGGACTCGACTTAGTTTTCTGAGATGCTTACAAGGATGGGTCACTCCGAGGGAAACTCTAGTAAGCTGCTGAAAAAGAACTTGTCAGTGGAGTACAAGTTTCTCGCTTATGTGGTCAGCAAGGTGGTGCTCAGGAAGCATACCCCTCATGACTACATAACCAAGCACCAGTTTTTGCTGATGGGTGCGCTGGTGAATAAGAAATCAGTCAATTGGAGCATTATATTGTCTGATTTGATAAAGAAGAAAATTAACAAAAGAGAAGTTTGTTTTGGGAGGATATTGGGCATCTTCCTCCAGGAAATATGTCCCCAACTGTTGGTTTCCCCAATAGTTTTCATAAATACTTCCAAGAGGCTGACCTAAGCCCTCTTTGGGAAGTGGGAGAGGACCATCAACAAGCCCTCTAGGGCCTCCCCTTCCTCTAGACTTTCTGAGGACACAAGGACTCCCAGAGTCAATCCCCCACCTGCAGATGAAGTGGCACCAGGAATTCTTCCTCCTCCACCTTCTCCTAGACTACCACCTTCACCACCTCCTTAATAACCCTCCATCCCTGATGTCTCCACAGTCATCTCTACTCCCTCTCCATATCCACCTCCTCCATCTCCTCTATATCAAAACCTAGAGGAAATCCCATCCACCATCTCTGTATCTACACAGATGTCACCCACCTTCAATCTCATTCTAACACCAACACCATCCCCATCACAAATACAAACTCCTCCAACATCTCCATTTGCTGATGACATCCCTATGGATATCCCACCTGACATCCGTATGGATATTCCACCTGACATCCCTCCAGTCATCCCCACTCCAATTCTACCTCCACCTCCAACCACTTCATTCAATATCTGTACTTCATGTGGCATCACTACCTCATCTCTTCCATCATCCCCATCTGATCCAGTGAGCACAAAAATTTTACAGGCCATTCAGGACAGTTTTGTAGTTCAAGAGCTTCTAGAGATTGAGATTAAGATTGCTCTAGTCCTTCAGACCGAACTCTCTGAGCCCATGGCTCTTTCCCCTCCTACTTTTGTCTTCTCCACCTCTCCAATCCCATACATGGATGAAGTTCAAGATGAAGACATGGCTGAAGATAAGCAGATTGTTGAGAAAAAACAAATTGTTGAGGAAAGTTCAGAAATTCTAGCTCCAGCTCAAGGAGTGTCTCTTTCAGCAGAGCAATTAAGGCGGATTGATGATTTATACAATATGCCTCCTAGTGATTCTAGTGAAAATGAATCAGAGGATTCTGATGATTCAGAGGATACTAAGTCCAGGAAAAGGAAATTAAAGAAGAAGAAGGGAGTATTTAAGGCTGCAGCAACTCCTTCCAACAATTCTAAGAAGGATATTCCTTATTATATTTTATATAATATTCCTTTGACTCCAATCACTCCATACTGGATGAAGTTATCTAAGAACCAGTATAAAAAGCTGAAGGATAGGAAGAAGTTTGGTAGAGCTCCTACTAAGAAGTTCAGGAAGGACTCACCACCTCCTCCTCCTCCTCCTCCTCCTGCAGGTGCCTTAGGAAATATTGCACCTAAGTCAACCTCCTCCTAGCAATCAAAGTCATATGCCCCTCATAGTCAATGAAGATCCTCTAGATCTTATTCTAGAGGTGGCTTCTCTAGTGGGAGAGGAAGACAGTGCCATGGCAGATATGCTGAAAAGTATAATGAATGTAGACCACCAAGCTCTTATTATGCTGGAAAATCTACAAAGAATTATCCTTCTACAAACATTCAGCAACAGTCTACAATATACAGGAAAGCTCAAAGATCTGCTTAGGATGTTTCAAAAGTTGACCCAGGGAGACATCCATCTCCAGTATATGAACTTGAGTTAGATTCTAACTTCAGAATGGCAAGATTCCATGAGATTATAGGCCTATCACAGATGAACAAAGAAAGGAAAGAAGGAGCTGATCCCTCTCAGTTTACTACCATGTCTACATATAGATAAAAGGAGCTTGAAAACTTTGAGGTAGATAAACAACTTTTTGATCCTAATGCTTATATGCAGGTATATCCAGAAGTTGTTGTTCTAAGCGCTTCAACTGTAACACTTCTTAGAGCTCAAGACCTGAAAATGTCCAAGCTCGAAGCAGAAGATCCTTTCAGGAAAATTGTGTTTACTAAATCTTCCTCTGCTCCTCCTTCTGACAGTTCTTAGAACAATTTTCATTCTCTGTGTATATATAGTTATATCTGCTGAATTTTCTATTAATTATGTCAAATATCTGTTGTTGTGTTTTATGTTTGTATTTTCTTTGTTTTATGCATTGTACATAGTGACCTCACCTAATAGGGGGAGATTGTTGGAACCCCGCCTGTTTTAGGGATTTAGGCTAAGGTTCACTATTAGGGTTGCATAGATTGACCCACTTTGTATAGTCTAGGGTCATAGGTCTTCATTAGATTATAGGGTATATAAACAAGTCATATTGATCAGACCAATCCCTCAGAGGACTTAGAAGACTGGAGTAACCAGAACAAGGCAGAATTTTTTCTATTGAAGAAGGCGTTCGACGAACTCTGAAGTGAGATCGACGATCTTCGTTCTCAGTTCGACGATCTCAGAGTCTCTTCTATGAATTGAGATCGACGAAAGATGAACTTAGCTCGACGAACTCTGATATTCTATCAGGATTGAGTTCGACGTTCTTCTATCTTAGTTCGACGAACTTGGAGCCCAGAATGGAAAGTAACAATTCAGTTCAGAGTTCTCAAGGCTCAGCTCAACGAATGAGAGGTTTGAGTTTGACGATCTTGGATCTCAAATCGACGATAACTGTCAGTTCATTTTCTATTTCTCTGTAGTTATTTCAGATTGACTAAGGCTTATATTTTGACTTATTTTACTCTAAGTAATTAATGCTTATGTTCTCTAAATATAGCCGTTCAAATGGCAGCATTAATTACTGGATTTCACAGAGTCAATATACAGCTAATTCTTTGGGACAATTAAGGAATTATTTTATTGGCCTTCTAGCCATTTGTCCAAGTTCCAAGAAATCAGCAGTCAATTAAGGAAGGAAATTCAAATTTTGATGCAGGAAAATATAGTAAATATAAAACAAGTTTTTCAAAATCTTTAAGAGGAGTAGAAGTAGAAGTAGTGACAGAATTGAGAATACACAAGAGACTGAGAACATTTCTTCATCATCAATTTGCATCTCCAAAGGGTTTCAAGAGACAACCATCACCATTAGTCTAAAGCTTTCTGGAGATCATTCTCAAGAAGATCTACACACCCTGCAAAGCTTCAATCTTCCTGATCACATTTCTATCTCAGGGGGAGCTTTGACATCATCAAGAAAAATCAACTAGTCTTCTCAGTTGTTTGAGAAATAGAAGAACTCCATATTGTTTTTGTTTTATTCTAACCCACTGTATAAAGGGTTTCTTAACTCCCTTCAAAATTTATTCACCTTGGTTGCAAGTCTCCTGATCAAAAGACTTGATTTGGTTTTTGGGCACCTGATAAAAAGCCTAAAGGGTTGTGAGATCTCCCTTGAAATAGATCTTGTGGTGACAGGTCACCTGAGACAAAACCTGATTGGTGGAACGGCACCTGATCAAAAACCTGAGTGTATTCCTACTAGGGTGGTATAAGAGTGGATGTACCCAAGTTTAGGGGAACCACTATAAATTTCTTGTGTCGTCTGTGATGCTAGCTTTTACTTATTGTGTTGTGTGATGTGTGTTGTAGTTTTCTTTTCTTCACTTCACCTTTTACACATAGTAATATCACTATCTTAATTCCTCAAATTTAATTCTGTAAAAAGGTTTTAAAATCTCTATTCACCCCCCCCCCCCTCTAGAGCTAAGCTAGTCTAACCCCTCAGGTGGTATTGCCATACCATCTTTCATGTTGTCTTCTCTTTCTCAATAACACTGAGAAGACTAGTGGATTGCTGTGATTTCAAAGCTCCCCCTGAGATGAATATTTGTTCAAGAAGCTGGAAGTTTTGCACAGGGTGTAGGCCTTCAACTTGGATTGTTGATCTTCAAGATCTTTTAGACAGATATTAATTGTTGTCTCTTGAAAGGTCCTGAAGAAGAAACTGAAAAAGACTGAAGATGTGTGTAAGTTGTTCTTCTTCAATTTCTTGTATGTATTAGAGCAAAAGTCTCTTCTATGTGTCGTGTATCAGTAGTTAAGTATTTTTGTCTGAAGAGAAAAAGGTCTTTTATATTATGAGTAGATTTCAGCCTTTGAATTTTGAATAATATCCTTGATTTACTGCTAAAATCCTGGGAGTAGAATGGCTGGAATTTGTCTTTAATGTGTTTCCCCAACTGTCCCAGTAAATAAGCCAAGTAATTACCTGTGTGAAGGCCATAATTAATACTATCATGAAATGGCTATATTCTTGAGAATATGAGCATTAATTATCAGAGAATTACTGTCTTAGAATAAAAAGTTTGAAGTCATGCTGATAGAAAATATGACAAACTTATTTTGAAAGAAATTATTCAAACTCAGGACAAATTTTGTCTACCTGAACTCCAAGTTCGTCGAGCTGAGAAATCTTCTTCATCGAGCTAAGCTCAGAGGTTATTTGTTCTAGAAAATAGCTGTCAATACTGAGTTCCAAGATCGTCGAGTTGAGATAGACTATCGTCGACCAGAGAATCTGAGTAGAAGAAGAAAAAAATCGTCGACCTGAGCTCGGATATCGTCGAGCTTAGCTTAGAGTTGAAACTATGAGTTCGTATATCTGCGATCGATGATCGTTGAGCTCAGTTTGAAGAACTTCGAACTAATTTTCTGAACTTTTTAAAACTGTATTTCTTCTAAGTTTGTGTCTCTGAAATCTTCTGAAGGCTGGATCAAAGTAGGCTAACCTAATCAGACTAACCTTAACCTTAGAACTAACAGATGACCCTAGGTTATACATATTGGGTAAACAAACCTAATAGTGAACCTAGCCCAAATCCAAACTGGGGTTCCAAGAATCTCCCCCTATTTGGGTGAGGTCACTATAAACAACAACAAGAAAAATCACAAAGCATAAAAATAATATCTAGCAGATATAAACAACAGTGCCTTGTGACAAATATTACATCAAAAAAAATAAAAGATGAGTTCAAAACAAAAAATGAGAAATCTATCGAACTCTTTTAGATTATCCCTGAGAAGATCCTGTAGAAGGCTTGGTGAAGATGATTTCTCTGTTAGGATTAATAGCTCGTTGCTTGGACATCTTCAAATCTTCGGCTCAAAGAATTGTGACAGAAGCAGCTCTTGGAACAACTGCTTAAGTAGGCAGAGTCATATAAGTATCAATATTAAAAATGTTTTGTTGTACCTGATATTTTTCAAGTTCTTTCTTTCTGAAGGAGGACATAGTTGTAAATTGAGAAGAGTCTTGTCCTTCTTCTTAATCTTTCCTGATCTGAGAAATTCCAATTAGTTCTTTGAACCTGGCATCCTAAAATTGGGGTCCATTTCTGGATCATATTCATGGGACAGAGACCTTTCAGGACTAGCTATCTAAACATTTTGAGCTTGCTGCTGCTGTTTGTTGATGTATTGAGAATCTGATTTGGAGGGTCTATCCTTGCTATTGTAGGAAGATCTTGATTGATATGATTGAGATGTATATCTTTGACTTTGAGAAATATTCCCAGAGGATTTAACTGCTGGAGGAGGAGGAGGAGGACCTCTCCTGAATGGAGGTGGAGGAGAGTAACTCCTACTCTTCTTCCTGGCTTTCATTTCATTTTTAGAATATCTCATCTAATTTGGAGAATTTGGAGTGAGAGTTACATTATGAAGATTGCAATAAGGGATGTCAGCATTTGGATTGGGCTTAGGAGCAACCTTAGGAGGGGCCCTTTTCTTGGCTTTTCTCTTTTTAGATCTTGTAACTTGAGAATCATCAGAATCTTCACTATCATCATCATCATCAAAAGAGTTTGGTTGATGATTATAAAGATCATGAATCCTTTGTAGCATGTCATCAAATAGAAAGGGATGAGCCTGAGATTGTACAACTTCAGCCTGATGTTGTTCTTGAATTGCTGGCTCTGCAGAAATTTTTATAACAACCTGGTTACTTTTTTCTTCCATGTCTTCAAACATAAGATCATCAAGATTTGGCATTGGGGACTCAGCCCACTTAAAAGTTGGAGGGGAGAGAGCCTTTGGCTCTGAGTTAACTGTAGGCTCTATAACAATATTATAAGCTGATAAGCTTATCCTGATTTGGTCCAAAATTTCAGGATTTATTAGGGAGGATTAACAAACTATGGCTTTAAATATTTCTGGAATTGGAAGCCCGATGCTATATAAAGAATCAAGAGAATGCAGTAAAGAATCCAAATCAACTGTGGGATTTATAATGAAATCACCAACAGTGTTTATTTCATTATCTATATCACAAACCATATCAGAATCTGAATCATCAATAATATCAATTATCTCTTTTGCTGGAATATCTGGCTCTAGAGAAACTGATGCTGCTACTGCTAGAGGAGGAGTTGGAACTTCTTCATTGAACATCTCCCCCTTCCTGGTTTTAGAAGGCCCTGAAGCTAGGCCCCACGAAGAAGGGACAGAAGTGAGAGCAGCAACTTGAGTAGAGAGAGGAGATGGAGGTAGAAAGAGGAGCAATAGCCTGAGCTATTAACTACTCTATAGTTGGAGATATGAATTGTAGAAGGTCTTTTGCAATATAAGAGAAGTTTAAGTACAAAGGTTCAGGAGTAGAAGGGGTATAAGTGTTGTGATGACCACAGTTAGAATATACAGAAAAAGAATGTGGGAAGTCTGTATGGAAGTATTCTGGGAATATGTAAGGAGGGTTGGATGGAATGGTGGATGGAATTGTAGTACTGGTGGTAGGAATTGTGGTATTTTACTGAATGGGGGATTGAACTAGGGAAATGTGTGGAGATGGTGGAGGAGGAGATAGCAAGTTGAAGTTTGGCTGTGAGGAGGTGGATGGAATATCATTTAGATGAGTTTGAAGTGGATATTGAGGTGGTGGAGATGGAATATCCTCAGGGATGATGATTGGTAAATGTGTAGGTGATGGTGGTGGAAGAGGTGAAGTAGGAGGGATAATTAAGGATGGTTATTGTTGTGGAGGAGGTGAAGGAATTCTGATGGAAGGGAGATCTTCTTCTGGTGGTGGGGGAGTGGCTATTACTGCCTTGGTGTCCTCTGAAGTCCTGGAAGAGGATGCCTTGGAGGGCTTAGGGATTGTCCTCTCCCATCTACCAAATAAGGCAGAAGTTAGCCTCTTGGAGGAATTCATGAATATGGTCTGGGAGACAAATAGTTCAGGAGCCTTGGCCTGTATGAAGATTCCCAAAATCCTCCCAAAACAAACTTCTTTCTTGGAATTCTTCTTCTTGATCAACTCAAATAACAACTTACCCTAATTTAATGCTTTCTTATTTACCAAGAAACACATCACCAAGAATTGGTGCCTGGTAATATAATCATGGGCAGTGCGCTTTCCTAGAAAAATCTTCCCAACAACATCAGCCAGAAATTTATATTCTACAGATAAATTTTTCTTCAACAGCTTGTTAGGGTTTCCTTCAGAGTGACCCATTTTAATCAATATATCATCATACTCAGAACTATCTAGTTCTATATCGTCTTCTCTAGTAGCCAATTCAAAATTTTCAGAAATTATAATAGGTGTTAGATAAACCTGTTGACCTGTGATGGTGCCAATCATGGTTGTTGCATCTGGGCAAGTTGAGGTATACACCCATTCTCGTATCTCTATTGCTGGCAGTTTGATCCTTGTAGTCATTAGTTTCTTGAGTTGCTGATCTTCAAAGAGTTTCAGAATATCCGTGAAGACCTGATCAGAATGGCTGAAGTAATCAAAGTCAATGTCGAATCCTGTGTCATATTTCATGCTGGAGAGAGCAGTCGCCGAAATCGTCATTGTTTTCCTACAAAAACGAGAGAGTTATCAAGTGAAAGAGAACTAGAAAGCATGGGATTGAGTTTGATTAAAACCTAGATATAAAGGTTTCAGAATAAGAAGAGACAAACTCCGTCCTGTGAAAAGAAAAGCATCGAGCTTAGTTCGACAAAATTACCCATAACTAGATAAGCTTCGTCGACTTAAGGTAAAAGGGCGGGAAAATAGATCGTTGATCTTCGTTCGACGAAATATCTTCAGAAATAAATTCGTCGATCTCCGTTCGACGAACAAATTTCACAAGAGATTTCATCGATCTCCGTTCGACTAAAGTCTCTAGAAGAGTTCACAGATTGTCGATCTTCGTTCGATGAAATGTGACCAATTCTTGAAAACTCAGATAGAAATCAAATTAAGTCTTCCTCATTAATCATTCCAAACTGATTTAAGAAGAACAGATGTTTCTTCTCATCCAAAGATTTGGTGAATATGTTTGCTCTTTGTAAATCAGTAGAGATAAAGACAAGGTTAATTTTCTTTTTGTTCGCACAATCTCTAATGAAATGATGCCTAATTTCTATATGCTTGGTCCTACTATGATGTACTTGATTTTGTGATTTATTAAAAACCCTATAGGCCTTGCTGACTTGGGAATATCCAAGAAAAATTCCCACTGCAGCTTTGGCTTCAAACTTTCTAAGATGTTTTATGTTTTTATTATGAATGTAATATCTATAACCAAAAATTCTAAAGTAATCTATTTTAGGTTGCTTCTCTTTAAGTAATTCATAGGGAGTCTTACCCTTAAGTTTATGTATTAAACTGTTATTCAGGACATAATTTGTTGTGCTTACAACCTCTGTCCAAAAGGATGGGGGTAAGTAAACATCTGTAAGTAATGTTCCTACAGCTTTAATGAGGCTTCTGTTTTTCCTTTCTGCTATCCCACTTTGTTGACGAGTTCTAGGAGCAGAGAAGAAATGTATGATACCTTCCATCTCATAGAATTCTTGCATAATAAGAGACTCAAACTTAGTACCATGATCACTTCTGATCAATGCAATTGGAGTAGATTACTCAATCTTAATGCTCTTAAGAAAGTCTATAAGAACTTTAAATTTATCTGACATGTTTCTCAAGAAGAACACTCAAGTGAACCTAGAGAAGTCATCTACAATAACTAAGGTATAAAATTTCCCTCCCAAGCTCTGTACAATAATGGGTCCAAATAGATCCATATATAGCAAGTATAGAATCCTTGGTGAATCACTCTTATTAATAGATTTAAAACTATTTTTGGTTTGCTTGCCTAATTGACAAGCCCTACAGAGGCTTTCCTTCTTATAAGGGTCAGAAGGAAATCCTATAACAAGGTTGTCCCTAGAGAGTTTAGCAATATTTTAGAGATTAACATGTCCTAATCTTTTATGCCATAATTCATTATTATTACTAATTTGATTGAACATGCAAATTTTTTAATTAGCTGACTTAAAATTAACTATATAGATGTTCCCTTGTTTAAGTCCAGTTTAAACAGTTTTGTTATCTATAGAAGTAATAAAATAGGTAGATTTGTTAAAAGGTACCTGATAACCTTCATCACATAACTAGCTTATGGATATCAGGTTATGTTTTAGACCACTCACATATTCTATCTTCCTGAAGGTGACAACTCCAATGTTGACACTCCCATAGCCTTCTATTTTGCCATAGTTGGAGTCTCTAAAAATCTCCTTTGGTCAAAGCTTAGACTTGTAGTTGGTTAAGTTATCCTTATTGCCTGTCATATGCTTTAAACATCCACTATCTAGGTACCACTGTTCCGCTATGGTAGGATAGTCTTTCACCTGCATAGAAAAAATTAGGTGTTCTTGACCCAGGTAACCTTGGGTCCTTGATTCTTTTCAAATTTAAAGCTAGAGATAGAGGAATATTCAGGTTGACTCTTATATCCTAGAGGGTGAAATTTACAAGGCGGAATTATCCACAGAGTAAATATGTTAACAAATTTTCTTGGTTGATTACTGGTTCTGGAATAATTTAAGTTTCTATTAAAATGAACTGGGATTGACAAATCTTGATAAGTTTGTCGATCTGCGTTCGAAGAATAGGGATGAGTTCGTTGAACTCCGCTCAGATAATGAAGGTATTCATTTTCTGTGCCCCAATATCATCGATCGCAGCTCGAAGAACCATATTGGTTTCGTCGATCGTAGTTCGAAGAATAATTATAAGAAAAATTTGCGTTCAGAGTTCGTCGATCTAAGTTCGACGGACTGTATGCATTTCATCGATTTGAGTTCGACGAAAATTGTTGAGCATAGTTTTATTATAGTTCTTATTTTTCTTTCTCTTTCTTTTAGGTTTCTGAATTATTTCAACGTGTTCATTTTTCTCATCTAGTTTTTCTTTTCCCTTTTCTTGATATAAATTTTATGGGAGTTGAGAGAATATTTTTCTGAATAAGATGAGGTTGGCTTGATGAAGCACCTAAGCCCAGTTTGTCATTTAGCCTGGCATTAACAGTGCTTGTGATGTTCATCAATTTGATGCTTCTCCCATTCAAGGATTCTTCAAATTGCTTAGCCTCACTTAATTTATTTTTTAATAATATGATTTGTTCTGAATCTATAACTAGTTCATCTTTTAGCTTTATATTTTCAGAAAATAGGTTATCATGTTCAGTTAATTTTTCTCTGAGAAGTTTGATTTCCTTCTCAGATTTAATTAGTTCATTACATAATAACTTAAAATCATTTTTAAAATGATCTGAATAAAAATCAAATGAGGATATTACCTTATCCTCTTCTGATTTAGAATCTTCATTTTCTTAAACTTCAGCTTCTGAAGGATTTCTTGATGCATTGATAGTCATCAAGCAAATTTCTTTTGCTTTAGCCTCTTCTTCATCTTCACTGGAGCTGGAAGATGAAGTTTCCTCTTCTATCTCACTCCAAGTTTCTGCAACAAAGCCTTTTTCCTTCCTCTTGTACTTGCTAGAGGAGGGCTTCCTGTAATGCTTCCTGTATTCCTTCTCTTTTTTTATCCTTCTTTTGAGCCTCTAGATACTCAAGTAGATTGTGTTCAAGCTTTCTGCAACCATAGAAAACAATTTCCTTAGTAGGAATCTTGTCATACCTTGGTATGTTTTCTTGTGTGGATGATTTCCTCCTGAAATCTTTTCTGGCCATCTTGTAAAATCTTCTGGCCAGTAAGCTTAGGAGTTCATCATTTGTTGATAGAGCTTCTGATTCTTCAGATGCCTTGAAGGCAATGCTTTGCTCCTTCCTTCCTGAGGTAGAAGACTTCTGTTCAGCTGCTTCCCTAGTCTTGACAAGCTGCTCATAAGACTTTAGCTTGCCTAGCAAAGACTCAGTAGAGATTTAATTTAGGCTTCTGGCCACCTTGATTGGCCAGATCCTAGAATCCCATGTGCTAGGGAAGCACATAAGGATCTTGTCATTGATCTCAGTCAAGGATATGTCCTTGTCCAGTGTTTTCAGCTCATTGATGATTAAGCTGAGTCTGTTGTACATATCAGCCACTAACTCTGACTCTTCTTTCTTGAAGTTCTCATATTGGGAAATGAGATTTGATCTTCTATCTTTTCTCTCATCAGCTGATCATGCTACCATTTGGATTAGGTAATCCCAAATGGCTTTTGCTGATGTGCATTCAGCAACCTTCTGTAAGATGTCATCTAACATTATTTGTGCCAGAATGTTCATAGCCTTAGCATCAGCAACTTTTGCTTCCTTCTGTGCATCAATCCACTCAGGTGGTGGAACTGCACTTGAACTATAAGTAGTAGCCACTGGAAGTGGAGGACCTATAAAAATGGAATTATAGATATCTTCATCAATTGAGTTCATATACAATCTAATCCTATCCTTCCAGATTGCAAACTTATTAAGGTTACATACTGGAGGTTTGATGCTTGAATATTCCTTATTCTGTGCCATGATATAAAAGAGACACTAGAGGTATTAAGATATATCAAAGGATCTTTTGATTCAGGTATTAGCTTGTGAAACCAAATGAACACCCCTCTGATACCAATTGAAAGTGAGGGGATAGATCGTTCTTAACTCTAGAGGGGGGTGAATAGAGTGTTTTAAAAACTTTGATTAGTTTTATTGTGGAATTAAAGTAAGTGATATTTATGTATATAAAGAGAAGTAAAAAAAAAAATTATCACAGTACAGTAAAACAAGAAATAGAACAACCAGACGACACAAGGAAATTATAGTGGTTCCCCAAAACTGGGTACATCCACTCTTCTACCACCCTGGTAGGAATCCAATAATAGGTTTTTGTTCAGGTGCCCTGCCACCACAGGTTTTTGCTCAGGTGCCCTATCACCACAAGATATATTTCAAGGGAGATCTCACAACCCTTTGAGCTTTTGATCAGGTGCCCAAAAACCAACACAAGTCTTTTGATAAGGAGACTTGACAACAAAAAGTAACTTTTGAAGGGAGTTATAAAAACCCTTTATACAGTGAGGTAAAGAAAAAAATTATGGTGTCTTCTCTTTCTCAATAACACTGAGAAGACTAGTGGATTGTTGTAATGTCAAAGCTTCCCCTAAGACGAAGATTTCTTCAGGAAGTTGGAAGCTTTGCACAGGGTGCAGGCCTTCAACTTGGATTGTTGATCTTCAGGATCTTTAGACAGATATTGATTGTTGTATCTTGAAAGGTCCTGAAGCAGAAACTGAAGAAGACTGAAGATGTGTGTAAGCTGTTCTTCTTCAATTTCCTGTATGCACAATAGCAAAAGTCTCTTCTCTGTGTCGTGTATCAGTAGTTAAGTATTTTTGTCTGAAGAGAAAAAGGTCTTTTATATTCTTAGTAGATTTCAGCCTTTGAATTTTGAATAATATCCTTTATTTACTGCTGAAATCCTGGGAGTAGAACAGCTGGAATTTGTCCTTAATGTGTTTCCTCAACTGTCCCAATAAACAAGCCAAGTAATTAACTCTGTGAAGGCCATAATTAATGCTACCATGAAATGGCTATATTCTTGAGAATATGAGCATTAATTATCAGAGAATTACTGTCTTAGAATAAAATAGTTTGAATTCATGCTGATAGAAAATATGACAAACTGATTTTGAAAAAAATTAGTCAAACTCAAGACAGATTTCGTCGACCTGAACTCCAAGTTCATTGAACTGAGAAATCTTCTTTGTCGGGCTGAGCTTAGAGGTTATTGTTCTGGAAAATAACTGTCAATACTAATTTCCAAGATCGTCGAGTTGAGATAGACTATCGTCGACTAGAGAATCTGAGTAGAAGAAGAAAAAAAATCATCGACCTGAGCTCGGTTATCGTTGAGCTTAGCTCAGAGTTGAAACTATGAGTTCGTCGTTCTGCGATCGATGATCATCGAGCTGAGTTTGAAGAACTTCAAACCAATCTTCTCAACTTTTTAAAACTATATTTCTTCTAAGTCTGAGTCTCTGAAATCTTCTGAAAGCTGGATCAAATTTGTCTAACCTAATCAGACTAACATTAACCTTAGAACTATTAGATGACCCTAGGCTATACATGTTGGGTCAACAAACATAATAGTGAACCTATCCCAAATCCAAACTAGGGTTCCAACAATTTAAACTCTTGTAGGAGCTTGTCTCCGAGTTTGTAGGAGCTTTATTCTCCTAGTTTGTAGGAGTGTGTTTGAAAGACTTGATTTCAAGAGCCTAGACACCTAGAGGGGGGTGAATAGGTTCCAATTTTCTTTAAGAATTTTAGGCAATTAGCTAGTTTAAACTCAACACAGAAAATTCAATACACAACACAATAATCACAGCACAGTATACACCAGATTTATAGTGGTTCCCCAAGGTATGGGTACATCCACTTTCCCCCTTTGCCTATCCAGTAGAGAACTGGATTCAGCCCAACTTACTTCCACTTACTCACATCCACAGATCTTACAACTCAGAACCAGATTGGTTCCTACGGCTCAGACTTATACAAGTCTTACCTCAAATTCTTCCTAAGAACCTTACCTCAGGCCTCAGCCCTACCTCAACCTTTATCACTAGGCTGACAACTCAGACTTTCACAAGTCCTACACCTCTAGCTCTCAGCCCTACCTCATCCTTTATAATTATAGGCTTATAAATCAGATCTTACAAAAGATCCTACAAGAAATCGAATGTTTTAAAAGGTACAGAAATTTCACCAGATAGAACTCTCTATTGGTGTGAGCTTCTTGATCAGTTCTTGAATAAACTGAATCTTTAGATCCAACCTGATTTAGCTGTTTCAAAACTTCTTGATTGAACAAAATAAGGTTGATCTTCACTTGATGTAGAAGTTGATCTTCAGATAGCTCCCTTCTTAAATTCAGAATAAGATCTGAATCTTTCTTACAGACTGTTCTGGATCTGCCTTCTTAAGGGTTTCCACTTTTCTTGTTGTTTAATTCTCTCTCTGAATGATTCACTTTCTTAGTTATTCTTTGGTTGTCATGGATCAGTCCTTTATATAGACTTTCTCAATGATTACCATCTGATCCGGTTTGTAACAACCTTCTGACAGTTTTGACAAAGTTGTCAGACTTGTTGTTTATGATAGCTGTGAAGTCTTCAGTTGTGACAGCTAACTCTATAATGACTTTATATCTCAGTAAGAAACACTCAGCACAATACTTCACATGTATCAACACAAATAGACAAAGTGTCGACACAAGCCTTGATGATGTCGACACAGCACTCAATGTGTTGACACAGTCATTCTTCTGCTTCTCGACATAGCTTCTGTTTGTATGTGTCGACACAAGTCCTGTGTGTCGACATAACTGCTCCTGGTCTCGACATAAGTGATGCTGACAGATGGCGTTGAGTGTATGTCCAAATGTCATTGAGTGTGTATCGAGACGTCATTGAGGGTGTGTTTACACAAGTCCTGTGTGTCGATACAAGCCTTCAGACTCAGTATATCTATTGTTGTTAGATGGTGTTGAGTGTTGTCCAGAGTCGTTGAGTGTGTGTCGACACAAGTCCTGTGTGTCGACACAAGCCCTTCAGACTCAGTATAGCTATTGCTGATAGATGGCGTTGAGTGTGTGCCAACATAATTCTTGTGTGTTGACACAAACCTTCTTCAGGTGCCGACACAATTCCTGGGTGTCGACACAGCTTCTGCTTCAGGTGTCGACACAATTCCTGCCTCAGGTGTTGACACAATTCTGGGTGTCGTCACAGCTTCTTCCTCAGGTGTCGACACAATTCTTGGTGTCGACACAGCTTCTTCTTCAGGTGTCGATATAATGCCTGGGTGTCGACACAGGCCTTGCTTCTAGTTTCAACACAACTTCTGCGTGTCGACACAATTCTTCACAAGTGTCTACACTAGTACTTCGGGAATTTTTCTTGCAAACCTTACACCTGCACAATGAACCTCAAACATTCATCAAATACAAATTGATGTATATCAATGAGTAAGATGAGGCTTCTCCAAATCTAGTACATATTTTTCAGTGTACCCAACAGTGTTATCTCCAAGTTGTAGGAGCGTTGATCTGAGTTGTAAGATTGTTGCAATCTGAGATTTTGTGAAGTAGCCGAGGCTAGCCGTGGTGCTAGATAGGCAAGGTGCAAAGTGACATACCCAAGATTGGGGAACCACTATAAATTCCTTGTGTCATTTGGGTTATGCTTGGTTAATTTTTGTGTCAATTACTCTAAAGTTTTTATTCTGCAAAAGATGCAGAACTCACCTATTCACCCCCCCTCTAGGGTATTTAGGTAGGCAAATAGATACTTCAATTAGTATCAGAGCGACAGATTATCATAAAAAGGTTCACACCTTGAACAGATCTACTTCTAGTTGTCGTAGAAACAATCAAGCATGGACAGATCCAAGGACGTGGCAAAGCTTCCGGTGTGCACCAAGGCTAACTTTCCCATATGGAAAGAGAGAGTCAGATTCTTCATGGAAGTTGTTGATCCCCGTATATTCATGATAGTGGAAGAAGACCCTCATATTCCCATGATAGCTTCCACTATCGATCTATCCAAGAAGGTACCGAAGAAACTAATGGATCTCGACAAAGATGAGATTGTCATTGTCTCTTTAGAGAAAAAAAGCAAAGAATAGCATTGCAAGTGTAGTCGATGATTTGATGTTGTAGAACCGGATACACTGCCAATCCGCCAAGAAAAAGTTGCAGTCTCTGATCGTCCTGATGGAAGGTACGGAAGAAGTAAGGGATGATAGAAGATCCCTTTTGAACTAGAAGTATGAGGCCTTCAAGCAAGGCCCCAAGGACACAATAACTAATACATATGAGAACTTCTTCAAGATCGTCAACGGCCTGAAGAACTATAGTCGGGTTTTCAAAAATGAAAAACTAAATGACAAGTTCCTAAGATCCTTAAATAAGGAATGGAACAATAAGATTTGTGCTATCAGGGAGTTTGGGAGACTGGCTGATACTGACCCCCAGAACCTCTTCGGGAAGCTTATGTCTTATGAGCTTCAAATCAACTCCAGAAAAGCTAAAGAAGAGGGCAGCAGATCTTCATCAAAGGATAAGTCTATTGCACTGAAGGTAGATAGCTCAAGAAATGCTAAAGCTTCATCTCCTGCTCCTACTCAAGAAGAAAGTGAAGAAGAAGACTCAGAGCCAAGCACCTTGGGCTTAGAGTTATTTTATGGAGAGTTCTCTCTTCTCTACAGATAGTTCAAGAAGTTTCTCAGTAAGAATAAATAGATGAGAGGAAAAGACTCCTCATATAGAAGATTACGTCACGATGGTGATCATAAAAAAGAAATGTTACACAAATGATAGATATAAATCTAAACAGAACAAACATAATTCTACTGATATTGTGTGTTATTGATGTAATAAAACAGGTCACGTGATCGCCGATTGCCCACATAAGAAGAAGGAGGGTGGAAGAAGAGAATAGCATAAGTCCTCCCACAGCAAAAAGAATGAGAAGAGCTTCATGGCAAAGAAGCAGAAGAGCTTCAGTGACACTGACTCATTCGAGTCAAGTGAGGATGAAGAAGCCTACTTCGGGCTCATGGCTCACTCCGACGGAGAAGAAGATGACCCCCAATTTCATGGGGAGGTAAATTCTCACACCATTCTTTCAGAGTATGATGCTTCAGACGATGTTCATGAGGATTGTTCCTCTGATGATGAATTAGAACTCATGGTTCATTATAAAGAGCTGATCAAGGTCAATGACCAGTGTAGAAAATTTGTTAACACACTGGCCAAGGAGATCAAATCCCTTAAGGCTGAGGAGATCACTCTGAGGGAGGAAGTCGCAAGAATGAACTCACTCAGAGAGGAACTCCGCGCCCTGGCCGATGACAACAATAGTTCACACGAGCCCCTTAACCTAAAAGAGAAAATCATTGATAAGTTGGGAGGACAGCTTACCGCTGAAACGAGATTTGTTGAAAGTTTCTCCAAGCCCAAGACAATCCATCCACTTATTGCTGAATTCTCTGCTCAAGCTAAAGGAGCTGGCTTAGGTTATTTGGCTACTCCTAGTAAACCTTCTAGGAGGGCCAAGGCTAAAAGGAAAAAATAAGGCTGCTACAAAAACAACCGTCGAAGAGAAAGGGAAGGGGCCTCTCATTCAGACTACATTTAAGAAGGTTATTTTTCCTTCTAACGAATTTGATTTTGAGAGCTCCTATGGTCACTTGACAAGACCAATTCAGTTTGAACCTGTCAAGGACTATAAGGGGTGGACCCGTCCCCGAAACTTCGATGCAAGTGTCTTCAAGGCACCTTATGAAGAGATCACTCTACAGAGCTATGTTCCCTATGTGCATGGTCCTAATGATAAGAAAGCTCCAATAATGAAACTCGTTGTTCAAAATCCACTTGAGAAGAAGAATCCATGTGAGTGTTATCATCATGAGGCTTCTACCTCCAAGTCAGCCGCTCCTGTTAGACCATACGTTCAAAAGGTCAAGCAGAAGACTTGGAAAGGATGCAACAGGTTTGAATATTTGTGTTACGGCCAAGTTGGTCACTTTGTTGTGGCTTGCTGGTTTAATCCCAGAAACATTAAGACTCTTCAAGTTAATCATACGAGACATACCACTCACAGTGCTAACAAGGAACCAAGGACCCAAATCCTATTGGGTTCCTAAGGTAAAATGATCTATGATTGCAGGTATGTCCAAAGGCCAACAAAATGCCTATCTGGTATTTGGACAGTGGATGCTCTCGGTATATGACCGGGACAAGAAGTCTACTTCAAAATTATACTCCAATCAAAGACGGTCCAAAGGTTATCTTTGGTTGCTCTGACCGGAGAATTACAAAAGGCTACGGTATGATTTCTAATTGTGTAGTATCATTCACTAATGTGGCTTATATGAAAGGATTAGAACATAATCTGATTAGCATAAGTCAGTTATGTGATAAAGGCTTCATTGTTATTTTCTCTAAAGATTAGTGCCGGAAAAAATCGGCCTCTACTACGGAGATGGTATTAACAGGCACTAGGAGTCGAAATATTTTTTGTCTTAATTTTCTATATTTAGACACTTCTACCCCAGTGTATTTTGTTGCAAAATATAGTGCATCTCTTTGTGACCAATGGCACAAGAGACTAGCACACATTAATTTCAAAACTATTAATATATTATTTTCTCATGACCTAGTACGTGACGCACTGAATATTAAGTGCATTAAAGAGAGTCCATATCATGCATGCCAAATGGGCAAGAAGAAAAGGGATACCTTTAAGGGTATTGCTGATAGAGATTCCTCAAGGAACTTGTATTTACTGTGCATGGACTTATCGGTCCAATGCAAGTTCGTAGTTTAGGAGGTAAGTTATACACGCTGGTAATTGTTGATTATCATTCACGTTTTACTTAGGTGTTCTTTATAAAACAAAAGCCAGATACCTTTGATGTGTTCACGAATTTTGTCAAGCAAATTCAGAACGAATTAAACCATTCAGTAGTCAGAATCAGAAGTGACCATGGAATAGAATTCGTATCTAGTGCCATGACAGAATTCTGTGGAAGTCTAAGTATCTTTCATGAGTTTTCCTTCCCACATACTCCACAACAAAATGGAGTTGCAGAGAGAAGGAATAGAACAATCATTGATGCATGTAATACGATGCTGACTGACTCCTCTCTACCAGAGTATTTCTGGGTTGAGGCCGTCAATACATCTTGTCACGTGCAAAACACAGCGTTGATCAACAAGAGTCATCATAAGACTCCCTATGAGCTATTAAAAGGCAGGAGACCGACTGTTTCCTACTTCAGGATCTTTGGCAGCAAATGCTATGTACTTAATAATGGGAAATATCATTGTACAAAGTTTGGAGAAAATGTTTTGAAGGTATTTTCGTAGTCTATAGTATCCACTGTAAGGCTTATAGAATTTTTAATAAGAAAATCCTAGTTGTATAAGAATCTATTAATGTTGTATTTGATGAGATGAGCATGCTACAAAGCAGCTCTTCTAGTGTTTTTGTTGACAATGCAGGTTCAATGCTGAAAGAGTTAAGCTTGGATGAGATAGTTGAAGAAAATGATCAAAATTTTATCAAGATCACTCCTTCAACCTCAATTGGAGAGGGAGATCACCAAGATGAAGAAGTTATCAAAGTTGAGGAAGACAATCCAGAAATAGAAGAAGCTCCTAATGCAAGGACCCTAGAGCTCAGACACTTGAGGGATAATCTGGTTGATCAAATCATAGGAGATCCTCGTGATGGTGTAAGAACTCTAAGAGTTACTACTAGTGAAAATATGCATTTGAGTTTTCTCTTGCAGGTTGAACCAAAGATATTTGAAGAAGAAAATGAAGACGCATCTTGGATAGTTGCAATGGAAGAAGAACTCAATAAGTTCAAGCATTGCCAAGTCTGGAATCTTGTACTAAGACCTAAAGGCAAAAATGTAATTGGAACAAAGTGGGTCTATAGGAATAAGTTGGATGAAGATGGAACCATCAACAAAAACAAAGCCAGACTTGTAGCTAAGGGATATAGACAAGAAGAAGGGATCGATTTTGATCAGACTTATGCTCCAGTGGTAAGACTCAAAGCCATCAGGTTGTTCCTCGCATTTATAGCCCTAATGAGTTTCATTATTTATCAAATAGATGTGAAGTCAGCCTTCCTCAATGGTAAAATAAAGGAAGAAATGTATGTGGAACAACCCCGAGGTTTTATTGATCCTAACCATCCTGATTATATTTATTTATTTTTTAAAGCATTATATGGTTTAAAACAAGCTCCACGAGCTTGGTATGGAACACTGTCTAACTTTCTTATTGAGAACAAGTTCGCAAGGGGAAAGATAGATAAGACATTATTTCTTAGTGAAGTAAAAGGCAAGATTTTGCTAGTGCAAATCTATGTCGATGATATTATCTTTGGCTCTACTGATGACAACCTAAAAGTTCTTAAGTTTAAGGAATCTTGCAACCTAAAGGGGAGTGAATAGGTTTTCTTTCTCTTTTGATATCTTTTAGTTTCTTCCTTTAATTCTTAGTGAGTTGGAAGTAATTTGCTTTCAAGTACCTGCACAAAAAGAACACCACAGAAAAGCACACAATGATTTATAGTTGTTCCCCAACTTTTTTGTACATCAACTCTCCTCCCACCTTACTAACTTCCTATTAGTCAAGGAACATCTCCAAAATAATGATGTACATAGCTTACACCTCAAATCCCTCAGGATCTCTCAGTCTCCTCCAAGACCTACAGTTCAGTCACAAGGGCCTGCAACTCAGTGATCAGTTGATCACCTACCTCAGGTTGTTAAGCCCTACAATCAAGCTGGGAGGATAGCCCAACCTTAGATCCATAGGTGATCCTACACTCAGAGAGCAGCACTCTACTACAAATCAGGAAAGTTACCCTACCTCAGGCTAGTGGCCCTATAGCTCAGATCTAGATGGATCCTACTGGAGTGGAATAGATTTATATCTATCACAGAGAAATTTCTCTGTGACAGCACCTTGAGCTGAGTTATATCAGGTCAACCTTTATTCACAACTATAAAGATCTTGAGCTGAAAGTAACTAGCAGTAAACTGCTTTGCTTCCTCTTCCTTCTTAGGACAGAGTCAGCAACTTTATTCTTCCTTCTTCTCAGCTTCAGAAGTAGATCTTCATTTTTTGGGCTTGCTGAACTGAGAAGCAACTTGATCTGCGGAGACTTCTTCCTTATTTTTGTTTCTCCCTCAGAAGGAAAGACTTCTGATCTTACTGGTGTCGATGAAGAAGACACACAGCTAACTGAACTTTTTGCAGGGAGACTTCAAGCTTTTAGTTGCAGTAATGGCGAGGAAGATGAAGTCCAGCCGCAACCTTTTTGAAAATGATAAAGACATAAAATTTTTCTTGTGTCTTGGCTCATCTCTTCTTTTTGTAGTTCGTCGATCAACGGCTCTTAGAGATCAGTGGGCCCCACCTGCAACTTCTAGCTGCACCTTGCTTTGACGTAAGAAGATGTATAGTAGCTTCTCGGCATAGTTTGTCGTGTTCTGTAGTTTCTCCGTACTTGATTTGAAATCAGTTGACTTTGTCGATTTTGCTGACATCAGCACCTGTTGACTTAGCCAAAATCGAGCATCAGTAGAATATGCGTTGAGTGAATGAGCTTCACTCAATGCCAAAACACTTAGACAGAATTTTGTCTATCTAGACGTTTAGAGCGTTGAGTGAACAAGCCTCACTCAACGCTTTTTGCCTTAGAAAAATCTTCAGCCACTTCTGCATGCTTGGCATTGAGAGCGTTGAGTGAGCACACCTCACTCAACGCCTTGTGCCTTAGCCTATACATTCTATAATTTAGGTGTTGAGAGCGTTGAGTGAGCATACCTCACTCAACACTTTTTGCCTTAGCCAAATTTTTACGTCTGCAGCATCTTAAGCGTTAAGAGCGTTGAGTGAGCATGCCTCACTCAACGCTTTCTACCTTAGCCAATTTTCTGCTACTTGTTGTTGATTGAGTAAGCTCCACTTAATGACAAACTACTTAACAAACACTTCTGTTATCTGGTGTTGAGTGAGTGAGCTACACTCAACACATTTAGACTTAGCCAAATTCTCAGCTTGCCACTGCTTTGGCTTTGATTGTATAGGCTTCACTCAGCGCTATAAGTCATTTGGCGTTGAGTGAGTCACCTTCACTCAACGCCTGTGGACTTAGACAGATTTCTGTCAACTCACATCTTAGGTAAGTATCTGACTTGCCACATAGGCTATATGTCCCATCACTGTCAACTACAACTATATGTATTGACAAAATTGACTTCCTCAAATATAGGACATTGTGGGCAATGAACCCAACAATCTCCCCCTATTTGAGGAAGTCAAAACTCTTAAGCAAGTGAGTCAATGACATACACAGTACTATGCAGCAATAAGAATAAAAACTATATAACTGAGAAGTGATCTATAGTTACCACACTTCCTTACCTGCAGAGAGGAACATCACTACACCTGCTTCCACTGAATTGTTGCTACCATACTTGAACATTAATCTGATCATCTTTTCCTCGCCCTTTTTGACTTCAGCAAATAGTTGGTAGGATTCTTATTATCCGCTCCCCTTCAAATAGGCAGTAGTGAATTGTTGGAATTGTGCTGTACATGTTCCCCTTCAATTGGAGAATCTTCATTTCTTTAAAGAACAATTCTATCTGCAACATACAAAATAGCTTGCAACAAGATGAGGAGCAACTAAAACTATATTAGGTTTAACAAACCGAGCTCAAATTTGAAGGTGTTAAACTTTGCTTCATCTAGTGGCTTACTGAAGATATCAGTCACTTGCTTGTCTGTTGAGACAAACTCAAGGTTGATATCTTCACATTCCACATGCTCCCTAATGAAATGATATCTAATCTCAATGTGTTTAGTCCTGCTATATATCACAACCTGCATTTTCTCCTCAAGAAGGTGTATATCAGTGTAAGGGAAAATGCGCATCATGATGCCACGTCAGTAGGGGATAACTGTGAACGCTTAGGCAAAATTCCTACTTGACACAAAAGAGAGATCTTTAAGTGATTTAGAGAAAATCCAATTTAGGTTAAGCATTTAACTGTATCCCTTGGCTTGGTGGCTCATCAAGTCCACGAAAGAAAAATAGTTTATACGCTGCAAAAAAATACTTCATTTAAGAGATTACACATCCTTCATGAGTACAAACGTCCCCGAAGGATAACTCATGTTATGCAAGACTCTAGATTTATAATAAGTATAGTAAAAAGTCTTTACGCTAACCAGAAAGTAGTGGCTTAGTTTTTGAAAGAGATGGCATGTATGATATACTAATAATAGGGTTTTATAAGTTAAAAATATCTAACATGTAGTCCTAACATAAATCATCCCAGACAGCAAGTAATCCAATCCATCACAAAGAAAACAACTAGCAGCTAGCAAGTATCCAAAATCAACAACCCTGTGGGCGTCAACAATCTGACATGAACCCACAAAAAACAAAAGTATGTCTGATCTAAGTAAAGCAAATTGAAACAACAAACTACCTCGCAACGGCGAGGTGAAAACCGCAGCCAACACTACTGCCCAAGGACTCCCAAAAACCAGCTCCACTACCTGCTAAAGCTCCGGGCCTGAGGCATTCAAAACATATAACACCTCAGCAAGAAGGTATAAGCGGTGACAGAAAAAGTAAGCCAAAAAGTAAACAAGGTCAATAGGGTACCAACCCAATACCAAAAGTACTGGAGTAAAGTACAAAAGATTCAGTAAATAGAACTTACGTGAAACGTCACGCACGTCAAAATACACCAGATGCACAAGACTAAAAAGGTGGAAAGCATGATTAAATCATAAGCAAGAATATCACAATAACCCTATCAGCCACAGGTTGTCAACTATATACAAAAACACGGGCAAGGTGGTCACTCATCTGGACACACCCTCACAGATATAATATTCGTCTAACTGCGGGGGAGACTAATACACTCCACCATTCACCGCAGATGCCCAAACACCTGGTAGAGTTCCACAAGGTACTAATAAGTATCAAAACATTGTGGAGGTGGATACGCCCACTAACTCCCACAAACAAGAGAATCGTGATATATCTCAAGACTTGGCAAAACAGATTCTACTTGACATTTCTAGATTTAAGAAACGGTTGATCAATCTTAGGAAGGATTTCGCAATCCTAAATAACTCTTAACAAATCCTACATAATATTTAGGAACGATTAAAGCCAGCAATTAAACATTTCCATCAAACCACTACAACGCTACAAGGTTAAATCATCATATCAAAACTAATAATCAAAGTGGATTTCAAAGGAAGATTAAATAAATCTACAAATCGAAATGGCAATAGTGCAAAAAGATTAAAGAAAATGAGGTTAACAGTTATCATCAAGATTGGAAGGGAGAGGGAAAAGGGAAAACCACCACTTGCCTTGATTTTGCCGGAAAAACTCTCTAAATCGCTCCTTGTCGAAGATCGGGGCTAAAGAAGATGAGGGAAGTCGAAATCTAATAAGAATGGCCAAAAGAAGAGGTTAGGGTCAAAAACCCTAACAAGAAAAACTCAAGAAACGGGGAAAACTTTACCACGATGGCGAAGCTCTCGCCAAGAGCTTTTAGGATCTATGATCGGTTCAAGATTTGGAGCACTAAAGCACCGTCGGCGGCGACCGAAAGGTTCAGAAAAACAGTTCCTCTCCTACGTTCACGCCGCTCTGGTTCGGGAGATGAACAGTAGTTCGGTCTAAGAGAAAGGGGAGAAAGAAGAAGTAGGGTATATATATACTAGGTGTAATTTTAGAATAACTAAACTTAAAAAACGAATCGGGATCTTCTGAACTGGACTTCTCGAGAAGAAGGTTTGGGTTTTCTCGAGAACCAGAAAAGACTTCTCGAGAACAGAAACATACTTCTCAAGTACTAAAAGGGACTATCTCGAGAAAATACTACTGGACATCTCGAGAACAACCATCGTTTTCTCAAGAACAAGAGGACATTTTCTCGAGAGCTTCCTGAGAAATAAGAATACTTCTCGAGTAATGGGTAAGAATAACTCGAGAACAACTCAGGACTACTCGAGTACTAAACCGCCTATCTCGAGACCAAGAAGATTCTTCTCGAGAACAACAAGGGGATTTCCTGAGAACTGCAGGACTTCTTGAGAACAAGAGGGAAGAACAACTTCGTACGACGAATTCTTCTCGAAGTTCGTCGAACCCAAAAACCCATTCGACGATTTTCGGTAGAAGTTCTTTGAACACAAGGAAAAAGCTAGCTCGGCGCTTCTTCGAGCTCCGTTCGACAATCGTCAAGCTCCGTTTGACAATCGTCGAGCTCTGCTCGACGCTAAGAAAAACCCAGACAGTGCCTCCCGTTCGAATTTTGTCGAGCTCTGCTCAACTTTTGTCGAGCTCAGCTCGACGATCATCGACCTCAGCTCGACGCTTAGTAAAAGTCCAGACAGCATTGAGAAAAATCAACTCCCGCCTCCGCTCGATGAAAATCTACCCTTAAGGAGGGCTTCCTGAGAATCAAAATAGGCATAAGGCTTTAATAATATAATAATAATCATATTCAAATGGTTTGAACAAGGAAAATACGAGATCAAAACGGAAGCCCAAACGCGAGCCGAATTAAACGAATTTAACAGTGATGACAACCCTAGAATCCGACGCACCATTCTTAAGATGCTATCATCAAATGCTTTCACAAGCAAAAATCATCGCCAAAAATCCAAACACGCGTCGAGACCCAAAATGCTCGGATTGCAATAAAACTGGACAAGTCCAAAACCTCAAAACTCAATCCTTTCAATCAAGGAAAACCTTCAATCCAAATCAAAATCCAAAAAATCGGGTCAAACAAACCCAACGGACGCAAAAAATGCCCTAGCGTTTCAGCGCCGTCAACTTAACGTAAAAAAGTAACGCCTTGATGTCATAAATATGATGATATCAAATCAAATAATATTATCATAAAATCGGGGATATTATACTATGGGAGATAGGATTCCTAGCAATTGAAATAGCACTAGTAGAATCACAGAAAAGAGGACTTCTACTTATCTGAAGGTTGTAGTCCTGGAGCTAATGTTGGATCCACAGTAACTGAGCACAGCAGCTACCTGCTGAGATGTACTCTGACTCTGCAGTTGAAATTGCAACACTAGTTTACTTCTTGTTGCTCCATAAAACTAGCCTTCCACCTAGGAATTGACAAGTGCCATAAATGCTCTTCCTGCCCTCTTTGCAGACTGCAAAGTCTGCATCTGAATAGCTAGTTAGTTCAAACTCCCCATTCCTAGGGTACCAAAGGCCAAGATCCGGAGTGCCCTTAAGATACCTCAAAATTCTCATAGCTGTAGAGTAGTGAGATTCTTTAGGGCAAGCCTGATACCTAGCACAAACACATGTAGCATACATGATGTCTGGCCTGCTTGAGGTCAGATATAGAAGGGAGCCAATTATTCCTCTATACAAAGTTTCATCAACAGGTCTCCCCGCTTCATCTTTGCATATAGGCATACTTGACCCCATGGGATTTCTCATGGTGGAGGAATTCTCCATGCCAAATTTCTTGATTAACTCCCTAGTGAACTTAGACTGGGATATGGACAAGCCATCATCAGTCTGTCTTACTTGGAGGCCCAAGAAGGACTTAATTTTACCCATACTGCTCATCTCAAACTTCCCCTGCATAAGTTTAGCAAACTTTTTTCAGAGGTTGTCATCAATAGATCCAAAGATGATGTCATCTACATAGATCTGGACTAGAATGATCTTACCCTTAGATTCCCTTAGGAATTGTGTCTTGTCTATTTCCCCCTTAAGAATTTGTTCTCAATGAGGAAACTAGACAATGTCTCATACCATGCTCTAGGGGTTTGCTTCAGCCCATATAGAGCTTTCCTAAGTCTATAAACAGAATCAGGTGAGTTAGGAACTACAAAACCTGGAGGTTGCTCAACATAAACTTCTTCCTTTAAGTCACCATTCAGAAAGGCTGACTTCACATCTATCTGGTAGACCTTGAATCCCTTGTGTGCAGCATATGTAAGGAATAATCTGATGGCTTCCAATCTTGCAACAAGAGAAATGTTTGATCAAAGTCAATGCCTTCTTCTTTCATGTACCCCTTAGCAACTTGTCTGGCTTTGTTATTGATTATAATGCCACTTTCATCAAGCTTGTTTTTGTAGATCCACTTGACTCCAATGATATTATGTCCTTGTGGTCTGGGCACCAGCTTCCAGACCTTGCACCTCTTGAACTTGTTAGTTCTTCTTGCATAGCTCCAATCTAATGTGGATCTATGTTTGACTTTTCAAACTTCTTGGGCTCTACTTGTGACAGAAAGCTTGAGTACATGGCTGTATTCAGACTTCTGCTCCTTGTTATTACTCCATGGCTTTCCTCACCAATGATCTGGTATGCTGGATGATCTCTCATATGTCTGACTATAGGTGGCAATCTTCTTTCAGTATCAATAATAGGTGCAGCTTCAGGTGCAGCCTCTTGTTGATCTTCATCCACTCCAAATGTCCCAGGTAGATCTTCTGGAGTATCCACTTCATCTTGGATAACTGGTGTTGCTTCTTTGATGGTTAGTTTTTCCATCATCTACATTATACCTGCAGTACTACAAGAGGAGCTTGGCAGCTCATGGTTAATCATAGTAGACTCATCAAAGATTACATGAACATATTCTTCTACTGCTTGGCTTTTCAAGTTATAGATCGTATAGGCTTTGCTATGATTGTTATACCCAACAAAAATTCCATTAAAGGATTTGGCAGCAAACTTAGTCACATAGGATTTTCCATTATGAAGCACATAGCACTTGCTACCAAAGACCCTGAGATAGCTCATGTTTGGTTTTTTGCCTTTCAAGATCTCATAGGGAGTTTTCTTGTGGCACTTGTTTATAGAGGCTCTGTTGAGGACATGACATGTAGTGTTTACTACCTCGGCCCAAAAATATTCTGGGAGGGATATGTCATTAAGTAAAGTCCTTCCAGCCTCTATGAGAGTTCTATTTTTCATCTCAACAATCCCATTTTGCTGGGGTGTTCTAGGGAAGAGAATTCTTGATGAATCTCATGCTCTTCACAGAACATTGTCATGCTATCAAACTGGAATTCAGTCCCATGATCACTTCTGATTTTGACCGCAGAGTTGTTAAACTTATTCTGAATTTGCTTGACAAACTAAGTGAAAATATCAAGGGTTTCATTCTTTTTGTTGAGGAAGAATACCTGAGCAAACCTAAAAAAGTCATCAAACACAATAAGGGTGTAGACCTTCCTACCAAGACAACTAGCATAGGACCAAACAAGTCCATATGCAGGAGGTATAGACACCTCACAGAATATTTGGTCCCAATGCCCTTGAAGGAAGCTTATGTCTGCTTGCCCTTCTAACAAATAGAACATATGCCCTCCTTGGAGCACTTCACATTGGGACCATTCCTAACTAGCTATTGACTAAAGAGCTTACAAATAGTCTTGTATTTTATGTGGGCTAGTGTTGGGTCGATTGCCCACAATGTCCTGGATTTGAGTGAAGTCAATCTTATTAATGATATACACATATTAGTAGATGACTATGATAGGTCAGGTAGCCTAAGGGGCTATGTCAAGTAAACACTTACCTAAGGTATGGGATGACATAAATCTATCTAATTCCACAGGCATTGAGTGAAGAAACATCACTCAACGCTAGATGACTTATAGCGCTGAGTGTAGCCACTACTGTCATTGCCTAAGTTGGAATGAGCTGAAATGTGGCTAAGTCCACAGGCGTTGAGTGAAGCCAACTCACTCAACGCCATGCTACTGAAGAGAAATTTGGCTAAGTGTTTTGGCATTGAGTGATGAATACACACTCAACGCCATACAGCAAAAAGGTTGTAAATTGAACTAGTTGAACCATGTTCAAATTCGTCGAACTAAGTTCAGAGTTCGTTGAGGTCAGCTCACCATTCATCGAGCTAAGTTCAGAGTTTGAGACTCTGAGTTCGTCGAGCTCAATTGAGAATTCATCGAACTGAGTTCAAAGTTCGTGGAGCTCACTTCACCATTCGTCGAACTCAGAAAGACAGTCTAAGCCCAGTGTTTTTTAAATACAGAAAATTGGCTAAGGCAGAAAGCGTTGAGTGAGGCATGCTCACTCAACACTCTCAACGCTTAAGTTGCTGAAGTAGCAGAAATTTGGTTAAGGCAAAAAGCGTTGAGTGGAGGTTACTGACTCAACGCTGTCAATGCCTAGTGAAGACAGAATTTTGTCTAAGGGGCTTGGCGTTGAGTGATGCTTACTCAATCAACGCCAAGCAACAGAAAGCTGATAAAGCAAGTTGGCGTTGAGTGAAGTTGAATCTCTCATTGCTTAGAAACAAACTTTATATTCTAAGTAGTTTGGCGTTGAGTGAAGGTTACTCACTCAACGCCAAGAGAGAGTAAATCTATCTAAGTGTTTTGGTGTTGAGTGATGCATACTCACTCAATGCCTATTCTCTGATGCTCGATTTTGGCAAAGTCCACAGGTGCTGACATCAGCAAAATTGACAAAATCAACTTAGGTCAAATTAGGTATAGGGAAGCTCTAGTACACGACAAATCTTGTCGTGAAGGTACTGTACGTCTTCTTCCATTAAAGAGAGGCACGGCTGGAAGCTGCAGGTGGGGCCCAACGATCTCTAAGAGCCGTTGATCGGCGAACTACAAAAGGAAGAGATATGGATAAGAGAAAGACAACTTTTAGGGCATACAATATTCAAAAATGAGAGAGGCCGTCTTCATCTTCTTCCCCATTACTGCATGTGAAAGTTTGAAGCTCTCCAGCAAGAAAAGTTCAGTTAGCTGTGCTAGTCTCCATCTGCCACAGCATATTCAGAATCTATTCTGTAGAAAGAAGAACCTTCATCCTTATGAAGGTTCAGTGAGCTATTGGAAGACTCAAGATCAAAATATCTTTAGCCTTCCACAGCAAGTTCAGAAGTTAACTTCTGAGTTCTTCCAGCAAATCTGTTCCCTGCTATGAGGAGAGTTGGAGCGGAAATTTTTTCTGCTCAAGTTATAGACACAGAGAAATTTCTCTGTGTCAAAGTAAATTAAACTATTTCTTTTTGTAGGTTCCTTCTGGATCTGAGCTGTAGGACCTTTTGGTCTGAGGTAGGGCAAATTTGCCTGAGTTGTAGGAGAGTGTTTCTCTCTAAGGTAGGTTAGTTTTACTCACTGAGTAGTAGGGCAGTTTTGCTTGAACTGTAGGAGAGTTCATCTCTCTGAGTTGTAGGACCAAGTATGCTCTGAGGTAGGGCTATCCTCCATAGCCTGAGTGGTAGGGCTTAATTGCCTGAGATAGGTGATACTTGTATCACTGAGTGCAGGCCTTTGTGGCTGAGGTGTAAGTCTTGGAGGAGACTGAGAGATCCTAAGGGATCTGAGGTGTAAGCTCCTTGGAGCATTGGTTTAGAGAAGTGCCTTGACTAACAGGAAGTTAGCAAGGTGGGAGGAGAGTGCATGTACCCATAATTTTGGGGAACCACTATAAAACACTTTTGTGTTTTTCAGTGTTTGCTTTTATTTTCTTAATTATAGGTGTTAAGGACAAGCTCTAGATCACTCTAAGCTGAAAGCTAAAAGAAATAAATAAGTGATTTAAAAGAAGATCAAAAGACCTAGGCAAACCTATTCACCCTCCGCCCCCCCCCCCCCCCCTCTAGGTTGCTAGTTACCTTGAAAATAAGATCTTTCAAGTGGTATCAGAGGGAGGTTCCTCAAAAAAAATTTAACAATCTGAGTGAACCTTCAAGGTAGCTACTATTAAGTGGTCATGGGCTCAGGAGAGAGCCAGAGAGAGATGAGTTCCATGAAACTCCCCATCTGTAGAAAGGAGAAGTTTGGAATATAGAAGGAGAGGGTGAGGCTATTCATGGAAACCTATGATTCAAAATTTTTTACAACTATTAGGGAGGGACCTATCATTCCTATGAAGGTCTCTATTCTGGATGCCAACATACAGATACCAAAGACACTCTCTGAAATGACCAAAGATGAGGTCATATTAGCTGTCCTGGACAAGAGAGCATATAACAGCATTGCCAGTGTTATAGATGACTCAACCTTCCTAAACTTGGTTCACTGCCAGACCTCCAAGGAGATGTGGGAACCCTTGTTGTCTACATGGAGGGTACTGATGAGGTAAGAGATGATAGGAAGTCTCTGCTCAACCAAGAGTATGAAACTTTCAGGCAAATCCTGAAGGAGAACATAACTACTAATTATGAAAGATTCTTCAAGTTCATAAATGAGTTGAAGACCTATGGAAGGGTCTTCAATAATTATGAAATAAATGACAAGTTTCTCAGGTCTCTCACTAGAGACTGGGATACTAAGACTTGTGTCATAAGAGAGATATCCAATCTTGCTGACACTCTGTAACGGCCCGGTTTAGAGCTCAGAGGCTGTCGCACCCAACCATGGGTCGCACAGTGTGTCTCGCCCCGTGGCCTGCTACAGGGTTGTAGCCCAGCGCCACCCCAAGCCATCACTAGCCTGTTTCTCAGCACAGTAGGTTGTTGATGTCGGGTTTCGAACCCAAACACCCTTCATAAGGTGCCTTCAACAGCCCTCATCACCAACTGAACTGCACTTTTTATGTAACGGCTTGGTTGAGAGCTCAGAGGTTATCGTACCCAACCATAGGCCGCACAGTGTGTCTCGCCCCGTGGCCTGCTACAGGGCTGCAGCCCACCGCCACCCCAACCCATCACTGGCCTGTTTCTCAGCATAGTAGGTTATTGATGCCGGCTTTCGAACCCGGACACCCTTCATAAGGCGCCTTCAACAGCCCTCATCACCAACTGAGCTGCAGCTCAGTTGGTGATGAGGGCTATTGAAGGCTCCTTATGAAGGTGCGGCTGAGTTGGTGATGATGGCTGTTGAAGGCGCCTTATGAAGGGTGTCCGGGTTCGAAACCCGGCATCAATAACCTAGTGTGCTGAGAAACAGGCCAGTGATGGGTTAGGGTGGCGTTGGGCTGCAGCCCTATAGCGCTCCACGGGGCGAGACACGTTGTGCGGCCCATAGTTGGGTGCGGCAGCCTCTAAGCTCTAAACCGAGCCGTTACACACTCCTCCCCAAATATTGTTTGGGAAGCTGCTCTCCTATGAGATGCAGCTAGCTGTCAGAAAGGAGGAGGATGCCACCAACAAATCACTGGCCAAAGAAAAGTCATTGGCCTTCAAAGCTGAAAGCGCAAGGAAAGGCAAGGAAATGATTCCTTCTCCACCAAAGAGACTAACTAAGTCAAATAGCTCAGACTCAGAGGCATGAAACAGCAGCATGTCTGATGAAGATTTTGTAGCCTTTTCCAGACAACTCTAGAGGTTGATGAAGAAGAAGCATTAGAAGAAGTGGCCTTCCAATTCCACTCATCACAGAAAGAACCAGTCCAAGACTTATAGGTATGGTTCTAAACATAATAAATATAACTCCTCTATAGTAATTTGCTATTGTTGCAGCAAGCCTGGGCATGTGATAGCTGACTGCCCAGAGAAGGGGAAGGAGACTGAGTAGAAGAAGCAGCACCAGCATAAAGGAAAGAAGTAAAAGTCCTTCATTGCCAAGAAGGAAAAGAGTTGGACAGACTCATCAACTTCTGAGTCTGAAGAAGAGGAAGCCTACATTAGGCTAGTTGCTACTATTGTTAAAGATGAAGCTATTGCAGCAGGAGAAGTCAATCCTCCAGGGAGGATAGGAATCAGGGCCCCTCTTACACTATCAGATAGTGTGTCAGATGTGGATGAAGATATCTACAGCTACAGAGAGCGGATTGCAATGACAGATGAGGAAGGCAACCAGAATCTGCCTGGTCAAAGCAAGGTACATCCATCACCTAACTCTGCTTATTTGTCTGAGTTTGAGACTAGTCCTTGCTCAGAAGCCTCTTCACCCGGTGGTGAAGAAGATTCTGGATCTGAAGGAGATGTCAATCAACTGATTGACAAGTATGGAGAACTTCTGAATGCCTTCAAGAAGGTCAAGAAGTTGTCTAAGAAGCAAACTAAAGAGATTTCATCTCTTAAGCTTGCAGTTGCCCAGCAGACTGTAACAGCAAATCTGCTAGACTAGAAAGCTGGGAAAATTAGCCAACTGAAGTCGCTCTTAGACATTCAGGTAGCCTCCATCAACCACAAGAAGTGTCAAATCAGGGAGCTTGAAGATAAGCTTGAGAAGGAGAAAAGATTAATGGCTAGCTATTCTAAGCCAAGTACTGTCCTCCCCTTGATAGAGTCCTTCTCCATTCAAAAGGGCAAGAAGGGGTTGGGATTAAAGGGAAGCACGAGAGTTGCTCCTTCCAACAGGAAGGGCATAGCTCTAGCTCCACCTCAGCCTATTGCTTCTAAGCCTCCCATTATTTTCAGAAAAGTTTTGATACCTTCTAACAGGTATGACCAAGAAAGCTCTTATGGTCACTGGGAGAAGGGTTGTTCATCTAAAGTGAACAAATATGTTCATTGCCATGGTGAAAGTTTTGGCAGGGTGTGTGCAGTCAATGTTGCCAATAAGAAATTTCAAATGGCCCAATCTATACCATTTGTCTTTGGTGCTTCTACACCAACTCTCAAGAATGTTGCTACAGCCAAGGCTCAGAGTCTAACATCAAAGGTTCTGACTAAGGGCAAGTCCAAGAGTCAGTCTAATCTGGGCATATCTGAAGCCATCAAAAGCATGCTTTCTGAAAAGAAGCTAGTTATTATTGGCACTCAGGGCAGACCAAATAAGCCAGCTATAAGACTTACCTTCAGTCAAATTCTTGCTAAAAGAAATCAAAAAAGGCTACAACACATCTTCCTCCTATCAAGGTTACTGCTCATCAAGTTGCAGGGCCTTCACATAAAAGAAGATATAACATACATGATTGTTGGTGTTGTGGTAAGATAGGGCATTTTGTCATTGATTGCTGGCACAATCCCAATGTGGCCAGAGCTAGGGCCAGTCTACCAGTCAGAAATTCTGTTGGTGGATATGTTCAGTTTCATGCTAACATGCACCTAGGACCCAATAGATATTGAGGTCCTAAGGTTAAGAAATATGTATGTTGCAGGATAGTCCAAGATATCATACCCCTATATGGTACTTGGACAATGGTTGTTCCAGGCACATGACTGGAATAAGGAGAAACTTGAAGGAGTTTACTCAAATAAAAGATGGACTCAAAGTCATCTTTGGAGGTTTAGATAGAGGTGTAACCAGAGGATATGGTAAGATTACCAATGGCATAGTCACCATCACCAAGGTGGCTTATGTTGAAGGGTTGCAGCACAACCTTATAAGCATAAGCCAGCTTTCTAATCTTGGCTATGTTATTGTCTTTCACAAGGATGAGTGCCTAATTAGGAGGTCAAGTGACCAAGAGGTCATCTTGACAGGCACTAGGAGTGGAAATGTTTATTGCTTGAACTTTCTATGTCTAGACACAGATTCTCCTATCTGTTTAGTGGTAAAGGAGAAAGTCTCCTACTGTGTCTTGTGGCACAAGAGACTAGCCCATTTGAATTTTAAGACAATTGGCAAGCTCTTCAGTCAAGAGCTGGTGAGGAATAGCCTCAATATAAAGTGCTTTAAGGAGGGCATTTGCACAGCTTGCCAAAAGGGTAAGCAGACAAAAGTCTCCTTTAAGAGTATTGGGACCAAAGATTCTGTGAGGTGCTTATACCTCTTGAACTTGGACCTATTTGGTCCTATGACAATTCACAGTCTTGTTAGGAAATTCTACACCCTTGTGGTAGTTGATGACTATTCCAAGTTTACTTGGGTGTTCTTTCTTAAGAAGAAGGATGAAACCCTTGATGTCTTCATGAGATTTGTCAAGCAAATTCAGAATGAGTTTGGCAGTTCTGTGGTCAAAATCAGAAGTGACCATGGGACTAAATTCCAGTCTGATATCATGATAAAGTTCTGTGAAGAGCACGGGATTCATTAAGAATTCTCTTCTCCTAGAACACCCTAGAAAAATGGGATAGTTGATAGGAAAAATAGTACTCTCATAGAGGCTGGTAAAATACAGTTGAGTGACACATCTCTCCCAAAATATTTATGGGCTGAGGTAGTAAATACTGCATGTCATGTCTTAAACAGAGCCTCTATCACCAAAGGTCATAAGAAGACTCCCTATGAGATCTTGAAGGGCAGAAAACCAAATCTGGGACATCTCAGAATCTTTGATAGTAAATGCTTTGTGCTTCACAATGGCAAGTCCTATGTGACTAAGTTTGCTGCCAAATCCTATGATGGAATATTTGTTAGGTACAACAATCATAGCAAAGCCTATAGGATCTACAACTTGAAAAGCCAAGTTATAGAATAATCAGTTCATGTAGTCTTTGATGAGTCTACCATGATTAACAATGGACTGCCTAGTTCCTCTTATAGTACTTCAGGTACAGAACAGATAATGGACAAGTTAACCATCAAGGAAGCATCACCAGTCATCCAAGATGATATGGATACTCCAGAAGATCTACCTGGCACACTGGGAGTGGATGAAGATCAATAAGAAGATGCTCATATTGCTGAAAGAAGATTGCCACCTGCAGTCATACATATGAGAGATCCAGCACACCAGATCATTTGTGAGGCAAGTCATGGAGTAATGATAAGGAGCAGAAGTCAGAACACAGCCATGTATTCAAGCTTTCTATCCCAAGTGGAGCCCAAGAAGTTTGAAGAGGCCAACATAGATCAGCATTGGATTGGAGCTATGTAGGAGGAACTGAACCAGTTCAAGAGGTGCAGGGCTGGAAGGTGGTTCCCAGACCTCATGGTCATAATTTCATTGGAGGTAAATGTATTCTATAGATGAAAATGGCATTATAATTAAGAATAAGGTCAGAATAGTAGCTAAGGTGTACAGGCAAGAAGAAGGGATTGATTTTGATCAAACCTTTGCCCCTGTAGAAAGATTAGAAGCCATAAGATTATTCCTTGCATACGCAGCATACAAGGGATTCAAGGTCTACCAAATGGATGTGAAGTCAGCATTCCTAAATGGTGACTTAAAAGAAGAAGTCTATGTTGAGCAGCCTCCAGGTTTTATAGTTCCTAACTCACCTGATTTTGTTTACAGACTTAAGAAAGCTCTATATGGGTTGAAGCAAGCCCCTAGAGCATGGTATGAGACATTGTCTAGTTTCCTCATTGAGAACAAATTCTCAAGGGGGAAATAGACAAGACATTATTCCTAAAGGAATCTAAGGGTAAGATCATCCTAGTCCAGATCTATATAAATGACATCATCTTTGGATCTATTGATGACAACCTCTACAAAAAGTTTGCTAAACTTATGCAGGGAAAGTTTGAGATGAGCAGTATGGGTGAACTTAAGTTCTTCTTGGGCCTCCAAGTAAGAAAGACTGATGATGGCTTGTCCATATCCCAGTCTAAGTTCACTAGGGAGTTAATCAAGAAATTTGGCATAGAGAATTCCTCCACCATGAGAACTCCCATGGGGTCAAGTATGCCTGTAGGCAAAGATGAAGCAGGGAAACCTGTTGATGAAACTTTGTATAGAGGGATAATTGGCTCCCTTCTATATCTGACTGTAAGTAGTTCAGACATCATGTATGCTACATATGTTTGTGCTAGGTATCAGGCTTTCCCTAAAGAATCTGATTACTCTGCAGCTAAGAGAATTTTGAGGTATCTTAAGGGCACTCCAGATCTTGGCCTTTGGTACCCTAGGAATGGGGAGTTTGAACTAACTAGCTATTCAGATGAAGTTTTTGCAGTCTGCAAAGAGGACAGGAAGAGCACATCTGGCACCTGTCAGTTCTTGGGAGGGTGACTGGTATCTTGGAGCAGCAAGAAACAAACCAGTGTGGCAATATCAACTACAGAGTCAGAGTACATCTCAGCAGGAAGCTGTTGTGCTCAGTTGTTGTGGATCCAACACCAGCTTCAATACTAAAACCTCTAGATAAGTAGAACTCCTTTATTCTCTGATTCTACTAGTGCAATCTCTATTACTAGGAATCCTGTCTCCCATAGCAGGACTGTTGGAACACCCTATTACTAATTTGGGCAAGGATCACTATGTTTTTAGGAAATTGGGTTGACCTAGTTGTATAGTTTAAAAGGTCAACTTAGAATGAGTCTAAGGGTTATAACTCTGGTTTGAAGCTGCCCCCAAGACTATTCAAAGATCAGGACTCAGTGCTGAGATAAAGACAATTCTCGTCGATCTCAGGTCGACGAAACGTCGAACTCAGTTCCACGTTCTCTGAGCTCGATTCTGCAAGACGTCGAACTCCGATCGACGATCTTCGAGCCCAGATCGATGTTCTATCTTCAGCTATTTTCCCAGTCGCTGAGCTCAGGTCGACGATAGCTGAGCTTAGGTTGACGATTTTTGTCTGCTGTTTAAATCCAATCTCTTAGCTCAGGTCGACGATAGCTGATCTCAGGTCAACGATTTCTGTGAGAGATCGACGCTTTCAAAATTCAAATTCAAGAACAGTTATGGAATTCATTCAGATTTATTGCCTGCATTTATTGCAAAGGATTATGTTGCCATTTCAAGCAATCTGGAGCAAGTTTCAAGGAAGGCTAAAAGGAATGTTACTTAGGACTTTCCCCAGAGACAATTGTCATTTTATGGAAGTCATTTATGACTGAGTAACGGCCATCTAAGTCAGAATCTGATATACTCCCTAGAGAATTATTCTGAATACACACAGAGAACAGATCAGACTGAGAAAAAGAGTTATAGAACAGAGACAAAAATCATACTCTGATCAAGAACTCATTTTCTGAAATATACAGATTTCCTGAGTCAAAATCTTCAAGAATACAAGGAACTTTTCTGTGGATGAGATCATCTGCTATTCTACTCCTCCAAATCCTCAAGTGTTCAAAAGCTTCAACATCAAGGACTCCAGACATCTCATATTTTAGCATCTGCTGAAATCATCTTTTGCTGGAGATCTGAAGCAACTGAAGACCTATCACCCTAGCAAAGCTCACCTTCCTGAACCCTTATAGATCTCAGGGGGAGCTTTAGCAACATCTTCCACTTGTCTTCTCTCAAACTATTGACAGAGAAGAATATCTTCAAATTACTTTCTTTTTCTTTTCCTTCCTATAAAAGGGTTTATCAAAACTCCCTTCAAAAATTCTGAAACTGGTTTCTGAGACCTTGTCAAAACTCAGTGTGGAAAGACATCTTATCAAAAAATCTAGTTCTAGTTTTTGAGCACCTTATCAAAAGCTCATTGGTGCCCAGGACACCTGATCAACTATTCCTGCAGTGGATTCCTACCTAGGGTGGTAGAAGAGTGGATGTACCCAGGTTATTGGGGAACCACTATAGATCCTTGTGTCATCTGGTTGCTGTGTGTTTGACTTTGTTGTGTGATGTGTGATTTCTTATTTATTGCTTTAGTTTTTATTTAATTGCAAGCACCTTACACATATACATAAATTAAGTCTTCCTCTGTTTTACAGTTTCTAATTGTAAATTATTTTAAAATACTCTATTCACCCCCCTAGAGTTAAGGTAGATCTTTCACTCACTTTCAATTAGTATCAGAGGGAGGTTGGTTATTACAGGCTAACACCTAAACCAAAAGATCTCTGAAAAAGATCAATCTTATACAGAGGGGTATTACTTTCTGTATTATATTTATTCCTTTCAAAAACCATGGCACAAAATAAAGACTATGCTAGCACCAGACCTCCAGTGTGCAACCTTTCCAAGTTTGCACTTTAGAAGGCAAGGATTAGACTGTACATGAATTCTATTGATGAGAACATTTTCAATTCTGTTTTGATAGTTTGTCCAAGACCTCCAATGACCACAAGCACAAGTGTTGTTCCACCTCCCTCAGGAACAGATGCAGAGATAAAGAAGTGGAAAGTTGCAGATGCAAAGGCTATGAATATTCTTGCTCAGACTAGGTCTGATGAGATATTCCAAAAGGTAGTTGAATGCTGCTTAGCTAAAGACATATGGGATAAGCTCTCTAAAATTATATCTGGATCTGCTGATGAAAGAAAGGACAGGAGATCCCATCTCATATCCCAATATGAGAATTTCAAGAAAGTAGAAGCTTAGTCAGTTGTAGATATGTACAACAGGCTCAGTCTGATAGTTAGTGAGTTGAAGACATTGGATAAGGAGATCACTCTCACTGAACTAAATGACAAAATCCTAATGTGCTTCCCCAGCACTTGGGATTCAAGAATCTGGCCAATTAAAGATGCATGAAGTCTAAGTGAAATAACCACAGAGGCTCTTTTGGGCAAGCTCAGATCTTATGAGCTGCTCATTAAGAATAGGGAAGAAGAGCAAAAGACTATTTCTCCAGTCATCAGAAAGGATAAGACCATAGCTTTCAAAGCCATAGAAGAGAAGCCTGAAGACAAGGTCACAGGCAATGAAGAATTGATGAGCTTGCTGGCCAAAAGATTCTACAATATGGCCAGGAAAGATTTCAGAAAGAGGTCATCCAGAGGGCATGAGAAGCCAAGGTATGACAAGTCAAATAATAAAGAAATAATCTATTTTCGATGCAGGAAACCAGGCCATATTGTGCCTGACTATCCATAAAATCAGAATAAGGACAAGAAGGATAGGAAAGATAGGAGAAAAGATAAGGACTCCAGGGGAAACAACAATAACAAATCCTCCTCCAACAAAAATAAACATACAAGGAAGGGGTTTGTAGCTGAAAGCTGGAGTGATACTAAAGAGGAATCAGAAGCCTCATCAATCTCAAGTTATGATGAGGATGATGCTGAAGAAAAGGAGTTCTGCATGATGGCTATCACTGCCTCTCAGCAAAATTCTGATGCAGAACAAGGATCAAATTCAGAATCTAAAACTCAAACTAAAGAAGACCAGGTAATAGACTCCTTTGACTTTGATTCAGAGGACTTTAGATTTGAATTTAAGGCACTTTGTTTAGACCTGTTAAAGTCTTAGAAAGAAATTATCTCTCTCAGAAATCAATTGTCTGAACATAGCACCTTAAAATCAGACAACCTCAAGCTCTCTGAGGAGTTAGAATGCTATATGGAGGAGATAGCTTCACTGAAAAGTGAGCTATCCCAGGCAAAGAAGTTTGAAGAATCTCTTAATGGGAGAAGCATCAGACTGTTGGACATAACAAGCACAGTGAACTCAAGATTCAATAATACACAGGGCTTGGGTGCTTCATCCAGCCAACCTATAGTATTAACAACCCCAATTAAATTTATTTCTGATAAAGGAAAGGGTGTTGTAGAGGTAGCTAGGAAAAATCTTGATTTACCTAAGGAAAACACAGTTCAACAGAAAACGTCGAACAGAGGTCGACGATCGTCGAACAGTGGTCGACGATCTCAGGCTTGATTGTCGAACTCAGATCGATGACTTCTGAACTCTGAACTATGTCATAGTCGATCGTCAAACGGAGCCCGACGATCTGACCCAAGATCGTCGAACTCAGGACGACGATCGTCGAACGGAGCTCAGAGCCTTGAACACTCTTTCAGAGGTAAATCTAAAAGCAATCCTAGAAGTCCCTCATCCCAAAGCTTCAATCCTTATACTGAATGGATAGTGCCTCCTAGGAGATTCCATCCTGAATGATATAAGAGTTAGCCAGGGATGTCTTTCATTTCTGAGTTTAAAGGTTATCAACCTAGACCCAAGGTAAACTGGGTCAAAAACATATAAACTGTTTATGTGCAGGTGAAGACCTATCCAGCAATGAACCAACAATGGTATGTGGATAGTGGGTGCTCAAAGCATATGACAGGGAGCAAGGAGAATCTCACATCCTTTAAAGCCAAAATTGGACCCAAAGTGATTTTTGGTGATTCAATCTTTGGTCAAACAAAAGGATATGGTGTTGTTCAGATTGGCTCCGTCACATTCAAGAAGGTGGCTTATGTGGAAGGACTGAAGCACAATCTAATCAGCATCATTCAACTCTGTGATGAAGGATATCAAGTGACATTCAACAAATCCTTATGCAAGATCAAGTCAGAGGATAACACAATAGTGTTAACAGGTAAAAAGAAAGGTAACATTTATCTTGTAGATTTCCATTCAACCAACATAGATATCTGCTTATTTAATTCAGTCTGCAAACCAAATGATTTATGGCATAAGATACTAGGACACTTAAACCTTAGAACCATTACTAGGCTGTCTAAGGACAACCTTGTTAGAGGACTACCTTCTAGCCCCTACAAGAAGGAAGGACTCTGCAGGGCTTGTCAATTAGGCAAGCAAACTAAAAATAGCTTTAAGTCACTTAATAAGGGTGATTCACCTAGGATATTGTATCTGTTACACATGGATCTTTTTGGACCCATTACAGTACAAAGCTTAGGAGGAAAATCTTACACTTTAGTGATTGTAGATCACTTCTCTAGATTCACATGGGTATTCTTCATGAGGAAGAAGTCTGATAACTTTAAGTGTTTGACAGATTTTATCAAATGCATACAGATTGAGTTCAATATTCACATTGCCCTAATTAGAAGTTATCATGGGACAGAGTTTGATTCTCTTCTTATGCAAGAGTTCTGTCAGAGTGAAGGGATCAGGCATACTTTCTCAGCTCCTAGAACTCCTCTACAAAATGGGGTAGCTGAAAGGAAAATTAGAACCCTAATTGAATCTGCTACTACATTGTTGACAGATGCTCACCTTCCTCTATCTTTTTGGGCAGAGGCAGTGAACACCTCCAACCATGTGTTGAACAGAAGTTTGATACATAAACTGAAGGGCAAGACTCCCTATGAATTACTCAAAGGGAAGAAACCTAAAGTAGACTATTTCAAAAATTTTGGTTGCATTTGTTATGTTCACAATAATGACAAGAAGTATTTAGCAAAATTCCAAGCTAAAGATGATGAAGGAGTGTTTCTGTGATACTCCATGATCAGTAAAGCATATAGGGTTTATAAAAAATCTTCTCTTAAAATTGAAGAATCTGTTCATGTATCTTTTGATGAGACTAACATGTTTTATAAGGAGAAGTCTACTTCTACCATAGAACCCTTGCAGGTAAATTCTCTTTCAGAAAATTTGGACAGGTTACATATTGTAGAAAAGGATTCAACACATCAACCTATCCAGCAGAGAGAAGAAATCAGTGAAGATGAAGAGGATACTCAACAGCTTGGTGTTCAACATCTTGGAGAAAACCATCTTGAAGAGACATTTTTTGTTCCACAAGAGGAAACAACAACACAGGTTGGTGAACAATCAACACCCCCTGTTGATTTAGTAACAACAAGAGATCAACCAATCTCCCAAGTGATTGGAGACATCTCAGCTGGTGTGCAAACCAGAAATCATGTCAACCAGAACCTGATGCTTGATGATTACAGTTATGATAGATTTTTATAGTAATAATTGTAATCATGTCCGCTGTTTTCTACCTCTTTATTCAAGTAATTGCACTAAATAATTGAGAATTGGTATTGTCATGAATAGTAGAGCATAGTTTAAAGTTGTTACTATTTTATGTATTGAACTTCTCCCTTACTATGTCATTTTTCTAATGCAGGTACGACTAGCCAGTGGAACTAAAAGTCTTGGAGCAAACAGGGGAGTTTACGGGGCCAACAGGACTGATCACAGGAGAAGAATTGCTCAAACACGGGTAGGAACACGGCCGTGTGCCTACCCGTGTTCCATCCCAGCTGAAACAATTTTCCAGCCCCCGTGTCTGAAGAACATGAAGAACAACACGGCCGTGTTCCAGAACACGGCCGTGTCAGTACCCGTGTGATCCAACACGGCCCATGATCAAACACGTCTTTTCGTGTGGAACTGCCCTGGAACTGCCGACACGGCCTGCAACACGGCCGTGTCGGAACCTGTGTTCGACCATGTTTGCTATTGGACTATAAAAACCTGGAGAAAATATTATTCTGCACTTTTTTTGGATTATTTTGCTTGGAGAGTTTTCTGGAGAACGAAAGTGGAGTACCCAAGAGAAGGAAGGCTTGAAGGAGATATTTGTATGCATTTATTCTTTAATTTATCTCATTTAATCTTGTATCTCTCTTGGTAATCCAACTTTATTTATCTTTTAATTTTCATGAACAATGTGTTTGAACAAGTTAGTAATCATGTATCGTTTTGTTTTAGTCAATTTCATTGTATTTTATTCGTATATGGGCTTGCAAACATTGAGAATTATCCTTATTATGAATGATTATTTATTTTTACATGAATTCCAAATGTCTAGATTGAGAAATTGGATTGTTTGGATGATGGATAAATCTTCATATTTATGTGTTATTTCTCTTTGTAATTCAAAAATCATGATCGAGAGACATGTTTCTTGGAAAATTAGAATACGAATGAATGGAATTATGGTATTTTAGAGATAAAGCTTCATGAATCCATGTATTAGATAGGGTATTTCATTCAATAAACATTTGAGTATTGTAAATTGTTCGAGAGAAAATTTACTTAACTTAACTTAGATTTTAAATTGCTCGAGAGAGAATTTAATAATTAGTTTAACCCTTTACAATACAATGAATTTGATAGTCTTGTTATTTCATGATTACACAAAGTGATTATGTTCATTGAATGCTCTTAACTTTCGTCTTGAAATTATTTTTTGTAATTCTCCAATACAATTTTTATCCAAATAGTCATAGTTAGGATTAATCTATGTTAGAACGCAATTTTAAGTTTAGGTATGATAATAGAGTGAGAGTGAGTACGAATAGTTGAAATGACCCTGTGGAATACGATACGAGATGTAGATTTCTCTTATACTATGATTGATAGGTGCACTTGCCTGAAAGATAATTTAATCTAGCTTATGCCCATCTACATAGTTATGATAAAATGTAGAATGAATCCGCATCAAGTTTAGACTTAGCGAAAATATTCATCAAGTTTTTGGCGCCGTTGCCGGGGAATCTTTTCAATATTTTGAAAGCTTTAACTTTATTAATCTACCATTATTGTTTACTAATAAATCTTTGTAGATTAGTTTAAAGTAAAATTATATTATTTAATCTCTGTTTTGTAGTCTATTAGTCTATGACCAGGGCAAGAAATTCTGGCTTAGAACCATTTCATTCTGAACCGGAACGAATTATTCACAACACCAATCACAGAGACGTGGGTATTAACACCACAGATAGTGTAAACGATCTGAGAGAAGAAGAAACAGTGAATCAAGGAGAACACCATCCTGAAGATCTAGATACCATGGCCAACCAAAATGAGCAAACCATGTCTGACTTTGCTAGACCCAATCTCCAAGGAACTGGGTCAAGCATTGTTCGACCACCTATTCCAACCAATAATTTCGAACTGAAACCGAGCGTGATATAAATGGTCCAACAATATGTTCAATATGATGGCTTACAAGACGAGGATCCCAATACACACTTAGCCGGATTCCTAGAGATATGTGATACTTTCAAGATTAATGGTGTCTCCAACGATGCCATTCGATTGAGATTGTTCCCATTCTCATTGAGGCATAAGGCAAAGCAGTGGCTCAATTCGTTACCCAAGGGATCCATTACTACTTGGGACATGATGGTTGAGAAGTTTTTGATGAAGTATTTTCCACCGGCAAAGACCGCAAAGTTAAGGAACGACATCTCTACGTATGTTCAAGTGGAGGCTGAATCATTGTACGATACTTGGGAACGATTCAAAGAATTATTAAGGAGATGCCCCCATCATGCCTTACCTTCTTGGCTTCAGATTCAGACTTTCTACAATGGTCTAAATCCAGCCACCAGACAGATGATTGATGCGGCTAGTGGAGGCACCTTGAACAATAAGACACCTGACGCAGCCCAGCAGTTGATAGAAGAAATGGCAATGAATAGCTACCAATGGACTACCGTACGGCCGAAGTCTACCAAGCCCGCCGGAATGTATGAAGTGGATGCCGTTACAGCCTTAGCAATACAAGTGGAGAAGCTCCATCAAAAGATGGACAACCTTTCTTTAGCGCCACCCTCAATGGTACCTCAACAATGGGACCCCTCCCTTGTTGGAATCCCTAGTGGTGAACCTCAAGTGCAAGAACATGTAGACTACATGGGTAATAATCCTAGACCACCTTTCAATCCAGGAAACAACCCATATAGTTTTACATACAATCAAGGATGGAGGAACCATCCAAATTTCTCTTGGGGAGGGCAAGGCAACCAAGGTAAACCACCCATGTTTGGACAACAATAACAACAACAACCATTGGAGCCAAGGAAGCCAACATTGGAAGATGTCCTTGCAAAGTTCATGCAAACTATCGATGTTGCCTTCCGTAATCAAGAGGGTTCTATTCGAAATTTGGAGAATCAGATTGGGCAGTTGGCAAGGATGGTATCAGAGAGACAACCAGGAACACTTCCAGGAAATACTGAAACAAACCCAAAGGAACATGCAAGAGCAATTCAGTTGAGGAGCGGGAAGGAGTTACAAGACCCAAGGCTTGCACCGGATGCACCTCAAGAGGAGTCTAGTGGAGAAGCACCGAACGTGACACCGATGGAATATCAACCAGCCGTACCATATCCAGCAAAGCTGAACAAGGAGCGCATGGATGCGCAATACGGTAAATTTGTTTCTATGATTAAACAATTGCATGTTAATTTACCTTTTTCTGATATTATTCAAATGCCTAAGTATGCTAAATTTTTGAAGGATCTAATTTCTAATAAAAAGAAAATAGAAGAATTATCGTTAGTCACACTAAGTGAAGAATGCTCTGCTATTTTACAAAATAAATTACCACAAAAGCTTAAGGATCCCGGTTCTTTTTCAATTCCATGTTTAATCGGTGATTTGCAAGTTAATAAAGCTTTAGCGGATTTAGGAGCTAGTATAAATTTGATGCCTTATACATTATATTTGAAACTAGGCCTTGGAGAACTTAGCCCGACTAGGATGAGTATTCAATTAGCAGATCGGTTGGTTAAGTACCCAAGAGGTATAGTGGAGGATGTATTGGTTAAGGTAGACAAATTTATATTTCCTGCCGATTTTGTTATTTTAGATATGGACGAAAATATCGAAGTACCACTTATACTTGGTCGCCCATTTCTAGCCACTTCTAGAGCTCTTATTGATGTTTTTGATGGTAAATTAGTTTTGAGAGTAGGGGAGGATGAAGTCACTTTTCAAATTGGCAATACTATGAAACAATCTTTAGATAGTGATGATTGTTGCTATTTTTCTCATGGTGTTGACAACTTATTGTCTTCTATTGATTCAAATTTTTATTATAAAGATCCTTTAGATATTTGCATTACTAATTGTTTTCTAGAAGACGAAACTAGTAAAGATATTGTTGATCATTTACTTTTTCTAGATAACTCTGTTTCGATGAATGGAAATACTGAATATAACTTACTTACAAAAGGAGATAATGAAGTTCATAAGAATAATACTAAGGATCCACCTGTAGTTGAATTAAAAAATTTACCGGATCATCTTGAGTATGCATTCTTAGGAACTAACTCTTCTTACCCAGTTATTATTTCTTCTAATCTTTCTGAAATTGAAAAAGCTAAATTAATAACTGTGTTAAAGAAATGTAAAGGTGCAATAGCATGGCAAATTTCTGATATAAAAGGTATTAATCCTAGTTTTTGCACTCATAAAATCCTTTTGGAAGAAAACTATAAGTCATCTATTCAACCGCAATGTAGGCTTAATCCTAATATGAAAGAGGTAGTTAAGGCTGAAATTGTTAAATTATTAGACGCTGGTATGATATACCCTATTTCCGATAGTTCATGGGTTAGTCCTGTCCAAGTGGTTCCTAAGAAGGGTGGTTTAACTGTAGTAGCAAACGATAAAAATGAATTAATTCCGACGCGAACAGTAACAGGTTGGCGTGTCTGTATAGACTATAGGAAGTTAAACGATGCCACTAGGAAGGACCATTTCCCTTTACCCTTTATTGACCAAATATTAGAACGCTTGTCAGGACATTCATATTTTTGTTTTCTAGATGGACTTTCTGGGTATTTCCAAATCCCAATAGCCCCAGAAGACCAAGAGAAAACCACGTTCACATGCCCATTCGGTACCTTTGCCTATAGGCGTATGCCATTCGGTCTTTGTAATGCCCCCGCTACTTTCCAAAGATGCATGTTAGCTATCTTCAACGAGTATGTTGAAGATATCATGGAAGTGTTTATGGATGACTTCTCCGTCTTTGGAGATGCATTTGATTTATGTTTGAATAATTTAGAGAAGGTTCTAAGGAGGTGTGAGGAGACGAACTTAGTACTTAGCTGGGAGAAGTGCCATTTTATGGTGCAAGAAGGGTTAGTATTAGGTCATAAAATCTCCAATCAGGGAATTCAAGTAGATAGAGCGAAGATAGAAACGATAGAAAAGTTACCACCGCCCACATCCGTTAAGGCAGTGAGAAGTTTTTTAGGCCACGCCGGATTTTACCGCCGGTTTATTAAAGACTTTTCAAAAATTGCTAAACCACTTACGAGACTATTAGAAAAGGATACACCGTTTCTCTTTGATCAAGCGTGTCTACATGCTTTTGAGTTCTTAAAAGAGAGATTAGTTAATTCTCCTATTATGATAGCGCCTGATTTTACTCAGCCATTTGAAATCATGTGTGACGCTAGCAGTTTTGCGGTAGGAGCTGTTTTAGGACAACGCCGAAACAAACATTTTCATCCTATATTTTATGCTAGTAAAACATTTAATAATGCACAAGAGAATTATACTACTACTGAAAAAGAACTTCTAGCAGTAGTCTTTGCTTTTGATAAATTTAGATCCTATTTAACATTGTCCAAGGTGGTAGTTTACACGGACCACTCTGCACTTAAATTTTTGCTAGCCAAGGCGGAAGCTAAGCCTCGTTTAATCCGTTGGGTACTTCTATTGCAAGAATTTGATTTGGAAATTAGGGATAAACGAGGAGCAGAAAACTTAGCGGCAGACCATCTTTCACGTTTAGAAAATCCATTACGAGCAACGTTAGATGAGTCTGAAATTTCAGATACGTTCCCTGAGGAATCGTTATTTGCCTTATCTTCGAAAATTAATAATGATTATCCATGGTTTGCAGATTATGCAAACTATCTTGTGGCTAAGGTCCTCCCAAAGGATTTTTCATATCAGCAGAAAAAGAAATTTTTCTCCGACTTGAAATATTACTTTTGGGAGGACCCTTTTCTTTTTCGGATATGTGCAGATTCCGTGATCCGAAGGTGTGTATCCGCCGAGGAAGGGTGGAGAATCATGGAGCAGTGTCATTCAGGTCCTACTGGTGGTCACTATGGAGCAAATCGCTCTGCGAAAAAGGTTCTTGATTCGGGTTTTTATTGGTCCCTTCTATTCAGGGATGCCCAAAGGTATGTGCTTTCATGTGATTCTTGTCAAAAATCAGGTAATATTTATAAATTACATGAAATGCCGCAAAATTTTATCCTTGAATGTGAAGTATTTGATGTGTGGGGGATAGACTTTATGGGTCCATTTCCAGTTTCATTCGGGAATAAGTATATCTTGGTGGCCGTAGATTACGTATCAAAGTGGGTTGAGGCGCAAGCTTTACCTACTAATGATAGTAGAGTAGTAATCCAATTCCTGAAATCTCTATTTGCGCGATTTGGCACACCACGAACACTTATTAGCGATAGGGGTTCTCACTTCTGTAATCTACAGTTAGATAAGGTATTATAGAAATATGGAGTCACACATAGGATAGCTACACCATATCATCCCCAAACTAGTGGCCAAGTTGAAGTATCCAATAGAGAACTTAAGCGCATCCTAGAAAAATCTATAGAGGGGAATAGAAAATAATGGTCTAGGAAACTAAACGATTGTTTATGGGCTTATAGGACCGCATTTAAAACACCTATAGGTACCACTCCCTTTAGATTAGTCTACGGTAAATCTTGTCACTTACCTATAAAATTAGAGCACAAGTCATATTGGGCAATACGCTCTCTAAATTTTGATACAAATTCTATAGGGGAAAAACGTAAACTTCAACTTAATGAACTAGATGAATGGAGGACTATGGCCTATGAGAACTCCAGAATTTATAAGGAGAAAACCAAACTATTTCATGACCGTCACCTCCGGAAAACCAAAACATTCAACAAGGGTGATCAGGTGCTCCTTTTTAATTCTAGACTGCGTTTATTTCCCGGGAAGCTTAGGTCTAAGTGGTCCGGACCGTTCCAGGTTAAAGAAGTTTTTCCCTATGGCACCGTCGAACTAACTCACCCTGAAAAGGGAGATTTTAAAGTCAATGGGCACCGGTTAAAGCTTTATAACAGTGCACTTCCCCAAGAACTTATTCGACTAGAATCATGCCTTCACCTAGACTAAGAGAATATATAGAATAGTATAGTATCTTGTCTATATAGGAAAATAAAAAAATTTAATGCAACTTTAATTAAAAATAAATAAATTCCGTAATCAGGAGAAATCACTAATTAAGAAGTGTACACGGCCATGCACACGCCCGTGTGCATGGCCGTGTCTAGCACACGCCCTATCCACCCAGCCATGTGATCACCCGTGTCGATACGACGAATTTAATTGTTTCAAGTCAGAGAAGTACACGGGTTTCCACCAAGCCGTGTATATAGCCGTGTATAATATACACGACTGTCCACCAAGCCGTGTACATAGCCGTGTGTCATATACACGGCTGTCCACCCAGCCATGTGCGCACCCGTGTCAAAACGACGAATTTAATTATTTCAAGTCAGAGAAGTACACGGGTTTCCACCAACCCGTGTTTTTGGCCGTGTCCGATCCAGGGTTGACCACACGGGCAGGGGACACGGCCGTGTTGTTGACCGTGTCCACCTGACACGGGCAGTTTCCCGCGATTTGACCACACATCTCCTTGAAGACCGTGTTTCCTGCGCAAAACGATTCCTCAACACGGGTACACACACGGCCGTGTGTGCACCCGTGTTCGGCTTCTTTTTATAGGGGGCAAAATTTTCCATTCTCTTCATCACTCCCACTTTCCCGTCTTCCCATTCCTGCATCCATTCCAGCCGGGAAATCCCTCTTCTTCTCCAAAATTCGCGGAATCGCCTCATTTCTTCGCGCTCAACATAATCGGTAAAACTCTTGGGTTATTTCCATCCAATCTCCTCTTGATCATTTCTATTCCTATTTTCCTTCTGAATTCACATTAGATTTGTTTTTATTTATTTATTTTCAGATCATGGCATCATCACGTAGCCAAGGTGGTCGCCGACGTCGCCCGGATCTTCAAGCATTATCTACCGAGAGACGCGACGTCGCTCAGCCACTAGTTTTCACAGATCCTATCCACACAAACCGTTATAATCGGCTACAAGCCAAGAAGTATCAGGACATACGAATCATAGACTGGGATGTCCTAGAAACTATAGGTCTAGCGGATACTGTGAGGGATTTGATTTCTGTAATGGGGTGGCAAGGGTTTTTTGCCATAGAAGAGTTAGGATTTAGAGAGCTTACACTCGAATTTTTATCCACCTTCTATGTGAACCTTCGATCCTGTGTGGCCGATGATGGAAGACCAACAGAGGGGAATATTTCTTTTCGAGTGGGGGGCACCTTCTACACTCTTTCTCTCTACCAGTTTACACAGCATTTAGGAGTATACGACGAGGCATTCCTCCTTAGTGCCGCCTACTCTGATTTGCAATTTGATCTCCCCAGTCGCGTCCAGGCAGGTGATGTTTGGCGACGTCTATCCTTCGACACCAATGCCTACGAAGCCAAGAGATCTAAGGCTTCAAAATTGGTTTCCCCCGCCGCACATTATATTCATCACCTACTTAGCCATACACTGAGCGGCCGGGGCGAAAGCTCCGGTGTTGTGAGTCGATAGGACATTCTTTACCTACACAGCATGACAGCCCGCTACCCTATCCATTTGGGCTATATGCTTGCTCATTTTATTCTTCATCAGGCGGAGAATTCCCGCGTCGGGTCTATCTGTGTAGCCCCCTACATCATGCGTCTAACAAAGAATATGGGCATCTTTTTACCTCTTCCCCCGATGGCGGTGGTATCGAAAACTATGCCTATCACCATAGCCAGTCTTCGAGCCATCCGCCTCGTCACAGCTCGTCAAGGCCGAGGAGGGACTATATATACCATTGCGGCTCATGGCCTTCATATCCACGACGACGACGACGATGAGGTCGATCCAGATCTCGATGAGCCCCTCATTCCACCTGCCCGCTCGACGCATACTCAGGGGGAGTCATCATCTGCCCAGCCTCAGCGACAGTCTCGATTTGCTCAGGAGTTGCAGCGTTTTTATGACACTCAGTTGTCGCCGCGCCTTCAGCGTATCGAGGAGCAGCAGCGACGGACTGAGGACATCATGTATCAAATCCGGCAGCACATGGGGATTACCAGCCCACCGCGACCAGCTCCTCGTCCATCTCACCCTCAGGATGATCCGACTGATCAAGATGACACACCTATGTATTTCTGATATATCTGGCTTTGCATATCTGGCTCTGTAGTACTATATCTTTAGTATTGTTTTTATCATCTAGTATTTGTATGATCGGTATATCTATAAAAAAAAAATGTTTTATTTCAGATTTTGCTCCTGTTTCGTGCTGTGATGCTTTATATTCATGCTCATCAGTTCTTTATGTAGTGCAATTTATGTCCCCTTGTTTTAATTTTTGGTTGCAATGAGGACATTGCAACTCAAGTCTGGGGGTATGCTGTATTTTTATAATGAGTATTGACAGTGGAATACATGATTACAATTACTTATTTTCTCTTTATCATAATACTCTATATTTCCTTATACACCCCCTCGAAAAATTTGATTACTTCTCTTTAAGCTTTCATTACTTCACTCATTGGGAATATAACTATCTAATTCACTTTCGCACGCTGATTAAACCGAATTCGTGTTCAAATTTGTTGATTAGTAACTACGTATAGAAATTCATTAGATTACTTTTCTCCATATAATTTGGTTTAAAAAGATTGTCCTTTATATTATTAACTAATAATCACTCCATTTTAGAAAAAAAATATTTATCTATACTAAAGTGAGTTGATGACTGTAATATTTTGATAATTTTGTATTAGTAGATCAACAATAACAAAAGTTTTCTCTATTGGTGTCTAGAACTTACTAGCGATCCTCAAACCTTTTGCACATGTTAATTAGTAAAAGTGGAAATGACTTAGGCCTCCTTTTGGATAGATTGAGCCGTTCAATCCCAAAACCTTAAACATTATACCCTTGCTCACCCAATTTGGACTTTATCCCTATATTTTTGTAATACTCCACCTCTAAAATTCACCAAGGCCAATTCTCACCTAGTAGCACCTATCATTAAGATCGTCATGAAATGAAGTTGTTTTTATGGGTTGTATTTCTTTCATAGTGATATGTGGCCTGAGTGAGCATGTACACTTGCACCCATTCGGAATGATCCCTACTATGGACTCTTGGTTAAGAAAAGAAAAAAAATATAGAGTATCCTTCCTCAAAAATAAGGGAATTATAATACGTGCAAAGTCTAGGGGTGCTCATAAAATATCAATGAATGTTAAAGGTCTTTATCATACAAAGGGCTCAATAGTGATCTAGGTGTGAAAAAAAAACATCGAGTTCTCTTTTTGCTTACCCCACCTATAATCACCTATCCTAAGCCAAAACAATACACCACCATACAAGTCCTAAGGATCCAACTTTACTAATTCTCATTAGTGCTATGGAGAGGGTGTGTAAAGGAAAGTGTATGATTATCAATAGGGAGATTTTTAATTTTTTGAAAGACTAATGTATATGTTATCAAGATTGTTATTTTCTCCTTACAATAGTTATGGATAACTATAATTATAATTCTAAGAAAGAGCGAAAAGTAGTTAAGATATGTATTAGAGAAATTTTTAAGAAAAAGTTATATTTAGAAAAGTCTGCTAAACTATTTTCTATACAATTGCAGCATCAAATCTCTATTCGAATTCAAAACAATCAGTGTGCGGAAGAAGAATTATGTATTGGTAACCCAATTGTTTGAATTAGTTTGCTTAGGGACAAGCAAACACTTAAGTCTGGGGATGTGTGATGATTATAATTATGATAGATTTTTATAGTAATAATTGTAATCATGTCCGTTGTTTTCTACCTCTTTATTCAAGTAATTGCACTAAATAATTGAGAATTGGTATTGTCATGAATAGTAGAGCATAGTTTAAAGTTGTTACTATTTTATGTATTGAACTTCTCCCTTACTATGTCATTTTTCTAATGCAGGTACGACTAGCCAGTGGAACTAAAAGTCTTGGAGCAAACAGGGGAGTTTACGGGGCCAACAGGACTGATCACAGGAGAAGAATTGCTCAAACACGGGTAAGAACACGGCCGTGTGCCTACCCGTGTTCCATCCCAGCTGAAACAATTTTCCAGCCCCCGTGTCTGAAGAACATGAAGAACAACACGGCCGTGTTCCAGAACATGGCCGTGTCAGTACCCGTGTGATCCAACACGGCCCATGATCAAACACGTCTTTTCGTGTGGAACTGCCCTGGAACTGCCGACACGGCCTGCAACACGGCCGTGTCGGAACCCGTGTTCGACCATGTTTGCTATTGGACTATAAAAACCTGGAGAAAATATTATTCTGCACTTTTTTTGGATTATTTTGCTTGGAGAGTTTTCTGGAGAACGAAAGTGGAGTACCCAAGAGAAGGAAGGCTTGAAGGAGATATTTGTATGCATTTATTCTTTAATTTATCTCATTTAATCTTGTATCTCTCTTGGTAATCCAACTTTATTTATCTTTTAATTTTCATGAACAATGTGTTTGAACAAGTTAGTAATCATGTATCGTTTTGTTTTAGTCAATTTCATTGTATTTTATTCGTATATGGGCTTGCAAACATTGAGAATTATCCTTATTATGAATGATTATTTATTTTTACATGAATTCCAAATGTCTAGATTGAGAAATTGGATTGTTTGGATGATGGATAAATCTTCATATTTATGTGTTATTTCTCTTTGTAATTCAAAAATCATGATCGAGAGACATGTTTCTTGGAAAATTAGAATACGAATGAATGGAATTATGGTATTTTAGAGATAAAGCTTCATGAATCCATGTATTAGATAGGGTATTTCATTCAATAAACATTTGAGTATTGTAAATTGTTCGAGAGAAAATTTACTTAACTTAACTTAGATTTTAAATTGCTCGAGAGAGAATTTAATAATTAGTTTAACCCTTTACAATACAATGAATTTGATAGTCTTGTTATTTCATGATTACACAAAGTGATTATGTTCATTGAATGCTCTTAACTTTCGTCTTGAAATTATTTTTTGTAATTCTCCAATACAATTTTTATCCAAATAGTCATAGTTAGGATTAATCTATGTTAGAACGCAATTTTAAGTTTAGGTATGATAATAGAGTGAGAGTGAGTACGAATAGTTGAAATGACCCTGTGGAATACGATACGAGATGTAGATTTCTCTTATACTATGATTGATAGGTGCACTTGCCTGAAAGATAATTTAATCTAGCTTATGCCCATCTACATAGTTATGATAAAATGTAGAATGAATCCGCATCAAGTTTAGACTTAGCGAAAATATTCATCAATGCTTACTTTCTTTCTATCTCAAGTGGAACCTCAATCCATTCAAGATGCAGAACAAGATCCATACTGGATCATTGCTATGCAAGAGGAACTACATCAATTTGAGAGAAATCAAGTTTGGGAACTAGTGTCAAGGCCTAAGGATCACTCAATTGTTGGAACAAAGTGGGTGTTCAGAAACAAGCTGGATGATCAAGGAGTTATTGTAAAGAACAAGGCAAGGCTAGTTGCTCAAGGTTATTCTCAAGAAGAAGGGATAGACCATGACCAGACCATTGCACCAGTGGCAAGGTTAGAGGCCATAAGAATATTCCTTGCTTATGCAGCTCACAAAGGATTCAAGGTCTACCAAATGGATGCTAAGAGTGCATTTCTCAATGGAGACATCAAAGAGTAAGTCTATGTTAGACAACCTCCAGATTTTATCTCTTCAACTTATCCTGACCATGTTTTCAAATTGCATAAAGCATTATATGGTCTCAAGCAAGCTCCTAGAGCATGGTATGAGACCTTAGCATGCTTTCTTTTGAAAAATGATTTTATAAGGGGTAGAGTAGACCAAACTCTTTTTATTAGAACCCATAAGTCTCATACCCTACTAGTAGAAATATATGTAGATGATATCATATTTGGTTCTACTGATGCAAATTTGTGCAGAAGGTTCACTAACCTAATGCATTCTAAATTTGAAATGAGTAGCATGGGTGAGCTTTCCTTCTTACTAGGATTGCAAGTCAAACAACATGTTGATGACATATTTATTTCTCAAACCAAGTATGCAAAAGAACTGGTTAAGAAATTTGGTATGTCTGAAGCATCTTGTATGAAAACACCAATGCCTACTAATGCTGTATTGGATGTTGATGAACATGTAAAACATGTTGATCAGACAACATATAGAGTAATGATTGGGTCTCTATTGTACCTTACAGCTAGTAGACCTGATATAATGTTTGCTACATGTATATGTGCTAGATTCCAAGTAAGCTGAGAGGACTTAGCACAACCACTCGCACCAAAAGCCCGGACTGATGGAGGACGGCGCCACTAATCTTTATATCAAAGGTCCTCGGGAGGATCCACGGGGCAGCCAGTTAAGCCATTACCGTATAGCACCGCAGTGCGGGGGTGATTTCGGACCGCAGCCCCAACAATCCCCCCCCCCCCCCCGGAAACGACCCCGGGGTTTCAAACCCGCGACCCCCTCTGATACCAATTGAGAGGACTTAGCGCAACCACTCGAACCAAAAGCCCGGACTGATGGAGGACGGCGCCACTAATCTTTATATCAAAGGTCCTCGGGCGGATCCACGGGGCAGCCAGTTAAGCCATTACCGCATAGCACCGCAGCGCGGGGGCGATTCCGGACCGCAGCCCCAACATAAGCCCTAGAGAGTCACACCTAACATTAGTTAAGAGGATTCTTAGGTATGTAAAAAGTTGTCCAAATCTAGGCCTCCGGTATCCAAAAGACTCAGGATTTGAATTAAATGGATTTTCAGATGATGATTATGCTGGATGTAGAGTAGACAGGAAAAGCACCAATGGAACCTGCCAGTTCCTTGGTGACAGTCTTGTCTCCTGGTTCTATAAGAAACAGACATCTGTGTCCACTTCAACTTCTGAAGCTGAGTATATGGCAGCAGGCAGTTGTTGCTCACAGATTTTGTGGATTCAAAACCAGCTCCTAGACTATGGCTACAACTTAGAAGGGTCAAAAAAATTTTGTCATAATACAGGTGCTATTTCTATAGCACAAAATCCAGTCCTCCATAGTAGGACAAAACATATAGAGATTAGGCATCACTTTTTAAGAGATAATGTTTAGAAAAACAAAATTGAAATTCAATATATCCCAACTAATCTACAAAGGGGAGATATTTTCACCAAACCTTTGGATGAAAAGAAACACACCTTCTTCCTAAATCAGTTAGAAATGTTAGATGGAGGAAGTCTAAAATAAGACCCAAGATCTTAAAACTCTAAAAACAGACCAAGACTAGGCTAAAAACTTGTATTTTCTAGTGTATGTAGGTTTTCTTTTTGTCTTCTAACTGCGCTCGACGTTTTTCCCAAAAAGCGTCGAACGGAGATCGACGCTTTCCAATAGCATCGACCGGAGTTCAGCGATTTCCAGATAGCTCTAGGCTATCTTCTTCTGTTCAGCGATCGTCGATCGGAGATCGACGCTCTCTAATATCATCGAACGAAGATCGACGTTATTGAAGACTCTTCAGATTCCATTAGAAGCCCAGATCGTCGAATGGAGCTCAATGATTTTTCCTTTCCGGCGTCGAACCCTAATATAAAATCATTCTTTCGCCGTCGTTCTTCGTTTGCGCTTTCATTCTCTCCGCAAACTTTTTCTTTCCCTCCAAACTCTACTGCACTTGGTTGTGTTTGTTACTTTTTGCAGGTAAACAATGGCCGTGAATGTTGCCGCTCTCGCGAAGATGAAATTTGATACAGGATTTGACATAGATATGGATTCATTTGATGGCAGCGATCAGATTTTCAAAGACATTCTGGAACTTTTCTGAGAACAACATTTAGTGCACATAATGTCTACCAGGATGTAGATTGCCGCAGATGAGATTAATGAATGGGTATTTACAGCACATAATCTAGATCAGAATACCCTTGTTGGTACTATAAGCGGGACTCAAGTATCATTATCACCTACCCTCCTGACTGAAGTATTTCGTTTGAGTACTGGATATTACTCTGTTTAACTTTCGGGAGAAGAATCTGCTTCAATGTTAGATAGAATGGGTCACTCTGCAGAAAACCCTAACAAATTATTGAAAAAGAACTTATTTATTGAATTTCTTTTTCTTGCTGATGTTGTGGAAAAAGTGCTATTGGCAAAGCACTCAGCACATGATACCATATCCAGGTATGAGTTCTGTTTGATGGGAGCCCTAGTGGATAAGAAACACCTTAACTGGGGAGCAATTTTCTTTGATTTGATAAAGAAGAAAATAAACAAAAATTTTGTAAACTTTGGAAGGATCTTAGGGGTTTACCTGCACTCCAGGTGCCCTGAACTGCTAGTATCTAATGGGATGCACATCAATGCATCAAAAAGGTTAACCTATGCCCTGTTTGGAAAATGGGACAGGCAGATAATCAAGCCTTCCAGGACTACCATTGATTCAGGCACAAGGACTATTGCAGTCTCTTACCCTAAGGCTCCTGCCCTCATTGAGGAATTGCCTGCCTCCACCTCTTCTCCTCCTTCTCCACCTCCTGCTGTTTCTACCTCCACCTCCACATCAACAATCTCCACACCCATCTCTTCCCCCATTACCATTTCATCACCAATTTCTCCTCCAGCCACCTCAGAACAATTCCATCCACTCCACTACTATCAACCTCTTGACACTCCATCCTTCAACCTCTTGGAAGATTCCTTCTTGGATGTTTCCCCTTCCTCACCTGCTGAGCTTCCCTCTACCTCCTCATATCAACAACTTCTGCATGATATTCTTACCCAACCAACCTTCACACCTTCCATCTCCACACAAATATCATCTATCTCCACCATCCCAATATCTCAACCATCAATCCTACCATCCACAATACCATCTTCTGCAGTCCATCCATCACCAGCCCAAATCATTCCATCCTCCACCTCTACTCAAGTCACACTTGAGCAAGTGGATCTATCAGTTTTGGCAGATAAGCTATATGGGATACTGGCCCCCAAGCTAGTAGACCTGCTGGAGACCACCATGGCTCCACTCCTGCAATCAATAAAGGAGTTATCTGACAGGCTATCCTCTCTCCCTTCTCCTAAGGAAATTCCTTCTATGTGGTGCCTTGATCCAGTTATCACTGAATCAAGGCAGGGGGAGATGCCTTATGAAGCTGAGGTAGTGCCTACTTCTCCTGAGGAATTGCTGCTGCCAGAGATTTCTACTCCAGCTCCAGTACCAGTACTCTCAGTGGACTTCAAGTCACTGTTATCTGAATTTGATCTTCTTCACAGAAGCTGCTTACCAACTCAGGGAGTTGAAGACCTCACTAAGGCCATTGTGCTTATTGCTGTTTGTGATCCCAGCCGGATTATCTCTTATATCAATTCTCTTAAGGCTGAGGAAGTTTCTGATTGTGTTGTTGCTGCTGCTGCTGAATTTACTGAATCTTCTGATATAGATATGTTATCTTTTGTTACTGTTGCTGATGTAGAACTTGCTAGTTATCATGAAGAATCTGCTGTTTTTGAGCCTCCTGTTGATGTTCCATTTTCTTCTCCTCCTACTGCTATTCCATTCTCTTCTGCTCCTACTGCTGCTTCTGACAAGTCCAAACAACAAGAGGAGTACATCAAAAGGATTGATGATCTCTATGACAGACCCCAAAGCTCAGATAGTGACAAATTCAACACTGACTCTGATGATTCTGCTGGCACAATTGCTAAGAAAAGGAAAGCAAGAAGCAAAGCAATGATGAGAGTCCCTCCTGCCCAAGCCAAAGATGTCAATGATATTCCATATTACATTTTGCATGACTGTCAGATTACAGTGCCTTGGATGCAATACTCTAAGAATCAGCTAAAGGCTATGAGGAAAAGAAGAAAGCTTGATAAATATGAGAAAGGTTCTTCTCAGTTTCCTCCTCCTCCTCCTCCAGACTCAGGATCTGGTGGAGGCTCAGCTTTTCAATCATCTGTTTCAAAGCATAGCTCTTCTCAACCTTCACAAAGATATCAACCTAGAGGACAATATCAAAGAGGCTATCATTCTAGAAGAGGTCAGTACAGAGGAAATCATAGAGAGCACAGAACTTACTCCAGTCACCAAAGGAAAGGACAAGGACCCTCTGATTCAACATCAGGTCCTTTCCCATACAAGCTTAGAGATACAATTATTACCAAGACTCCTACTGATTCAGAATCCATCGATAGATATGAACCTCCAGTCCTATTTGAAGATCCTGAAAACAACCCCATGTCTTGGACTGCCAGAATGAAGGAGCTTGCTGCACTCGATCAAATGAAAAAGGCCAAAGAGCAAGGCAAAGATATTTCCAACATTACAACCCTATCAGATCAAAGGAAGACAGAATTAGAGAGATATTCTTCAAGAAAGTTCTTTAATCCAGAAGATTATATGAAGCTGCATCCTGAGGCTGTAGTTCCAAGGCCCAGATCCCAAACCTCCTTAGGTACAGAAGATGACAGAAGATCAAAGAAAGAAGCCCTCAATCCTAACAGGGAAATTCTGTTTAAAAAGGGAAATGAGAAGAAGTGATTTATGTAAGCTGAACAAACATCCATCTCTGATTATATGCTTATATTCTATCTGTGATCTGCAATGCTGCTTTGTCATTGTTGTTTAATTTTTGCTTCGTATGTATGTTTTTTTATTTCCTATATTGTCTTGTAAATAGTAATCCTAACCCAAATAGGGGGAGATTATTGGAACACCCTATTACTAATTTGGGCAAGGATCACTATGTTTTTAGGAAATTGGGTTGACCTAGTTGTATAGTTGAAAAGGTCTACTTAGAATGAGTCTAAGGGTTAGAACTTAGGTTTGAAGCTGCCCCAAATACCATTCAAAGATCAGGACTCAGTGTTGAGACAAAGACAATTCTCGTCGATCTCAGGTCGACGAAACGTCGAACTCAGTTCGACGTTCTCTGAGCTCAATTCTGCAAGACGTCGAACTCCGGTCGACGATCTTCGAGCTCAGATCGACGTTCTGTCTTCAGCTATTTTCCCAGTCACTGAGCTCAGGTCAACGATAGCTGAGCTCAGGTCGACGTTTTCTGTCTGCTGTTTAAATCCAATCTCTGAGCTTAGGTCGACGATAGCTGAGCTCAGGTCGACGATTTCTGTGAGAGATCGACGCTTTCAGAATTAAAATTCAAGAACAGTTATGGAATTCATTCAGATTTATTGCCTCCATTTATTGTAAAGGATTATGTAGCCATTTCAAGCAATCTGGAGCAAGTTTTAAGGAAGGCTAAAAGGAATGTTACTTAAGAATTTCCCCAGAGACAGTTGTGAGAGGACTTAGCGCAACCACTCGCACCAAAAGCCCGGACTGATGGAGGACGGCGCAAACAATCTTTATATCAAAGGTCCTCGGGCGGATCCACGGGGCAGCCAGTTAAGCCATTACCGTATAGCACCGCAGCGCGGGGGCGATTCCGGACCGCAACCCCAACAATCCCCCCCCCCCCCGGAAATGACCCCGGGGTTTCGAACCCGCAACCTCCCTCTGATACCAATTGAGAGGACTTAGCGCAACCACTCTCACCAAAATCCAGACTGATGGAGGACGGCGCCACTAATCTTTATATCAAAGGTCCTCGGGCGGATCCACGGGGCAGCCAGTTAAGACATTACCGCATAGTACCGCAGCGCGGGGGTGATTCCGGACCGCAGCCCCAACAATGAAGCCTGGACTGATGGAGGACGGCGCAACTAATCTTTATATCAAAGGTCCTCGGGCGGATCCACGGGGCAGCCAGTTAAGCCATTACCGCATAGCACCGCAACGCGAGGGCGATTCCGGACCGCAGCCCCAACAAGTTGTCATTTTATGGAAGTCATTTATGACTGAGTAACGGCCATCTAAGTCAGAATCTGATATACTCTCTAGAGAATTATTCTGAATACACACAGAGAACAGATCAGACTGATAAAAAGAGTTACAGAACAGAGACAAAAATCATACTCTGATCAAGAACTCATCTTCTGAAATATACAGATTTCCTGAGTCAAAATCTTCAAGAGCACAAGGAACTTTTCTGTGGAGGAGATCATCTGCTATTCTACTCCTCCAAATCCTCAAGTGTTCAAAAGCTTCAACATCAAGGACTCCAGACATCTCACATTTCAGCATCTGCTGAAATCATCTTTTGCTGGAGATCTGAAGAAACTGAAGACCTATCACCCTAGCAAAGCTCACCTTCCTGAACCATTACAGATCTCAGGGGGAGCTTTAGCAATATCTTCCACTTGTCTTCTCTCAGACTGTTGACAGAGAAGAACATCTTCAAATTACTTTCTTTTTCTTTTCCTTCCTATAAAAGGGTTTATCAAAACTCCCTTCAAAAGTTCTGAAACTGGTTTCTGAGACCTTGTCAAAACTCAGTGGTGGCAAGACACCTTATCAAAAAATCTAGTTCTGGTTTTTTAGCACCTTATCAAAAGCTCATTGGTGCCCAGGACACCTGATCAACTATTCCTGCAGTGGATTCCTACCTAGGGTGGTAGAAGAGTGTATGTACCCAGGTTGTTGGGGAACCACTATAGATCCTTGTGTCATCTGGTTGCGGTGTGTTTGACTTTGTTGTGTGCTGTGTGATTTCTTATTTATTGCTTTAGTTTTTATTTAATTGCAAGCACCTTACACATATACATAAATTAAGTCTTCCACTGTTTTACAGTTTCTAATTGTAAATTATTTTAAAATACTCTATTCACCCCCCCCCCCTCTAGAGTTAAGGTAGATCTTTCACTCACTTTCAAGGACTAAGCACATAGAGAGTAGATATCATTTAATTAGGGAGCATGTGGAATGTGAAGACATCACCCTTGAGTTTGTCCCAACAGAAAAGCAAGTGGCTGACATCTTCAGTAAGCCACTAGATGAAGCCAAGTTTAACACCTTTAAATTTGAGTTGGGTATGTAAAACTTAGTATAGCTTTAGTTGCTCCTCATTTGGTTGCAAACTATTTGGCATTATGCAGATAGGATGGTCCTTTAAAGAAATGAAGATTCTCAAATTTAGGGGGAGCAAGTGCAGCATAATTCCAACATTTCACTACTGCCTAATTGAGGGGGAGCAGGTGATAAGATGATCAGGTTATCAGGTGCATCCTACCAGCTATTTACTGCAGTCAAAAAGGGGGAGAATAAGATGATCAGATAAGTAAGGCAGCAGCAATTAAGGGGAAGCAGATGGCAGATACAGTAATGTTCCATTCTGCAACCAGGGAAGTGTGGTAACTATAGATCACCTCTCAATTATTTAGTTTTCTTTTATTATGTCTTGTGATGCATGGTTCTGTGTATGTCATTGACTCATGCTTAAGAGTTTTGACTTCCTCAAATAGGGGGAGATTATTGGGACCCTTGCCCATAATGTCTTAGATTTGAGTGAAGTCAATCTTATCAATGATATACACATATCAGTATATGACAATGATAGGTCAGGTAGCCTAAGTGGCTAAGGCTCTGTTTGGGAGGACTTATTTTCACCGGTGAAGCGGTCATGACCGCATGAACCGGGACTTATTTAAGTCTCGATTCATGCGGTCATGACCGCTTGACCGGTGAAAATAAGTCCTCCCAAACGAAGCCTAAGTAGGGTAAACACTTACCTAAGGTGTGGGATGATAGAAATCTTTATAAGTCCACAGGCATTGAGTGAAGAAACCTCGCTCAACACCAGATGACTTATAGCGCTGAGTGTAGCCTATACTGTCATAGCCTAAGTTGGAATGAGCTGAAATGTGGCTAAGTCCGCAGGCATTGAGTTAAGTCAACTCACTCAATGCCATGATACTAAAGAGAAATTTGGCTAAGTGTTTTGGAGTTGAGTGATGAATATACACTCAACACCATACAACAAAAAGGCTGTAAGTTAAACTAGTTGAACTATGTTCAAATTCTTCGAACTGAGTTCAGAGTTTGTCGAGCTCAGCTCACCATTCGTCAAGCTAAGTTCAGAGCTTAAGACTCTGAGTTCGTCGAGCTCAATTGAGAATTCGTCGAACTGAGTTCAAAGTTCGTCGAGCTCACTTCCCCATTCATCAAACTCAGAAAGACAGTCTAAGCCCAGTGTTTTTTAAACACAGAAAATTGGCCAAGGCAGAAAGTGTTAAGTCAGGCGTGCTCACTCAACGCTCTCAACGCTTAAGTTGCTGAAGTAGCAGAAATTATGTTAAGGCAAAAAGCGTTGAGTGCAGGTTACTGACTCAACGCTGTCAATGCCTAGTGAAGACAGAATTTTGTCTAAGGGGTTTGGCGTTGAGTGATGCTTACTCACTCAATGCCAAGAAGTAGAAAGCTGATAAAGCAAGTTGGCGTTAAGTAAAGCTGAATCTCTCATCGCCTAGAAAAAGACTTTATATTTTAAGTAGTTTGGCATTGAGTGAAGGTTACTCACTCAACGGCAAGAGATAGAAAATTTGTCTAAGTGTTTTGGCATTGAGTGATGCTTACTCACTCAATGCCTATTCTCGGATGCTCGATATTTGCTAAGTCCACAGGTGCTAACGTCAGCAAAATCGACAAAATCAACTTAGTTCAAATAAGGTATGGGGAAGCTCTAGTACACCATAAATCTTACCATGAAGCTACTGTACGTCTTCTTCCGTTAAAGCAAGGCACACCTGGAAGTTGCGGGTGGGCCCATCGATCTCTAAGAGCCGTTGATCGGCGAACTACAAAAGAAAGAGATAAGTCAAAGAGAAAGAAAACTTTTAGGGCATACAATATACAAAAAAGAGAGCAGCCATTGTCATCTTCTTCGCCATTGCTGCATGTGAAAAGCTTGAAGCTCTCCAGCAAGAAAAGCTTGGTTAGCTGTGCTAGTCTCCATCTTCCACAGCAGATTCAAATTCTGTTCTGAAGAAAGAAGAACCTTCATCCTTAAGCAGGTTCAGTGAGCTGTTAGAAGACTCCAGATCAAAAGATATTTATGTAACACCCCAAAAAGACCCCAAAAGACTCAACATGAAGTTTGAGTAGCAGGCTGGTTTACACGGCCTGGGACACGGGCGTGTCCCAGGGCGTGTCGGGTGTACACGGCCTGGGACACGGGCGTGTCCCAGGGCGTGTTCGATTTATTTTGTGAAATTGGCCTATTCAAGTCAGAGCCGGACACGGCCTTGAACACGGCCGGGAACACGGGCGTGTCAGGCTGGACACGGGCGTGTCAGCTGCCGTGTTCCGACCCGTGTACTGGTTGCAGCTCGATGTAGCAGGAGACACGGGCGTGTCTCAAGTTCGACATGGGCGTGTCAGGTTCGACACGGGCGTGTCGATGACCCGTGTTGTTCAGTCGGTTCAAACTGTGTGTGCCGCTTTAGGGGTACACGGCCTGTGACACGGGCGTGTCACAGGCCGTGTCGGCCAAAAAATGGGTTTTTGGGAAAATCTTGGCCGTTCAGTTTTCTCTCTTTTGATCCAAGGGTTCAGGTGGTTTCCTGGCTGGATTAAGTCGTGAGAGAAGAATGAAGAAGTCATTCTTCATTTGGCTTAAGGAAGAGAGAAAGAGAGAGGAAGAGAAGAAGAAGGAGGAGGAGAGCAAGCCACCGGCGGAGCTCCCGTGGTCCGATTCGTGATCCGAAGCCGGCGTTATGACGGCAAGGCTGCTGCGGTTCTTTCTCACCGGCTAGTTTTCGATGGCACCGAAGAGATCGACAAGGGTAACGATCTCCCTCCTTGGACATGTGAAGTCCTTCTTTTCTGCATTGCATAGGGAAAGCCCTTCCCCGCGAGTGTGCGGTGGGTTGTGGTGTCCCTTGGGGTAGATATGTGAAGTCCCCCTTGTTAGAGGCCGGAATTGGAGTACGGCTCTAGGTATGCTGTGTGAAGCCCATCTGGATGTAATCTGGATTGGTGATGCTTGTTTGCATATCGGAGAAGGCTCCGTGATAATGGCTTGTGATGCCTATGGCTTGTGATGCCTTGTTCCTACCTGTTGCTTGGTGCGGCAGGAAGTACTGGACGATGTCCAGGAAATGAAGAGGGTTGGATGCAACTCTGGTGGCCGTGTGTTGCCACTTTGTGAGTAGTTGAGCCGTTGGGCTGCAACTCGATGAAAAGGCAGATTGCCGAACAGGAAAGGTGAAACCGACCCGCGCCTATAAAAAGCCATGGATACTTCCGTATTCGAGGTGGCTCGGCGACTTGAGCAACGGGGGGTGGCTGATCCGTACCTGCGTTAGGTCCGTCCGACTTGGAAGCCTGGTATAGGTTTTGTTGGAGCGCCTAATGAGAGTCTTAGGCCCGCGCGCCGGAAAGACTAAAATGCTCAAATACCGTGTAGACGGTGGTGTTGACCCTGGTATTCCGATACACCGAAAATGTGCCCTGAGTGCACGGACTGTCGGGCCGGGTGGCCGATGGTTGTGATGGCTTGAATGTGCCTGTGCACACATAGTTGCTATTTGATGATGCCATGCTTGCAGGGAAAGAATGCTCATGCCCCGAAAAAGGGGTAGGATTGTTATAATTGGGTCAGCTGAATGCTGACCGTTGCATTGTTTGCCACCGGTTGGGTGGATTGTTCCCGTGCAGGTGCTGGAGAGACAAGTGGTAAATGATGGGCTGAAGCCCTACAGCTGTTGCTGCTGCTGCTGCGGCTAGCCCTTGAAGGCTAAGCTAATGGCTTTGTTTTGTTTTCTCTTTTTACTCATGTATGGCCGTCCTGCGCGCCGAGGTTTGTAAAACATGATGTATTTCAGAGGAACTGTAAGGCCTTAAGGCCAAACTTTGGTGGTTGTGTACATTCCATAGTATATATATAAAGGTGGTTTTATATATTGGACATTCTGGTTGAGAGTTCAAAGTTGTAACTTAAAGCTTCCGCTAGAATGCTCTGAGTTAGGATTCATCTTTGGTTTGGTATTATCCTGTGACCTCACCGTCTGTTTGTGGCATATAGTGTGGGGCCCCGGCCGGACCTTCTACTATACGTCATTTAACGGATGGGGTCGTTACATTTTGGTATCAGCTTTTCTCGGTCTTCCTCTTTCGAATTCGTGGTCGAATTCTTTTGTGGGGTAGCGAGCACGTGTTTGTGCGACCTGCTGTAACGCTAATGAACTCTGGAATGTCCATTACGGAATGTACAAAATCTTATTTGAGGAATCTGCGCGTTCCTTTTTGTGTTGTTTTGCTTGCCTACGTTCGCTAATGTGTGTCTTGTCCACCTATAGGTGACACGTAGTGGTGCTGGGCAGTCTGAGCCCCAGCGTTCTGATGAGAGTGCGACACCAGCTGAGGTGCCCACACCTCCTCCATCTGCGGAAACTGTTCGCTTAGTGGCTGAGGCGCTATTTGCCATGATTCAGCCGACCGGGCAAGCGCAGCCGGCGGTAGTGCCAGTTCGTGTTGATGTAAGACCCGAGCCGGTTGAGGCTGTAGATCCACGAGCAGCTGACCGACAGTTGAAGCAATTCATGAGCTTCAGTCCTCCTACGTTTGCGGGAATGGGATCCCCAATGCAGGCGGAAGATTGGTTATCGCGTGTCAAGAGGATAATGACAGCGATCAGGGCGGAGGAAACTCTCAAGGTCACCTTAGCCACCTTCATGCTTGAAGGGGAGGCGCGGTTGTGGTGGGACGAGGTTGAGCTGCACCATTTGGCGGGCAGGCAATTAACACAAGTGTCGATTGAGGAGTTCTCTCGATTATTTCTAGCGAAACATGTCCCAGCGGCGCAATGCATTGCTATGGAAAATGAGTTCCAACGGTTAAAGCAAGGGGAAGATAGTGTGGATATCTACTTGCACGAGTTTACCAGGTTGGGACGATATGCGGGAACAATCTTCGCAGATGACCAAAGGAAAACGAATCGGTTCTACGAAGGATTGCGGGATAAGTTGCGATTCCTGCTTTCGAGTTCTGTGAGCCAAGGGTTTCAGGCGTTGGTTGATACTGCGTGCGCGTTGGAGAAGGACATGAGGCGAGTGCATGGGAACAAGGGCTTGGTTGCGTCGAAGCCAGAGTTTCAAGCACCTCGCCCGAGCAAGTCGTTTTACCAGAAGAAAGGGGGCAAGAGGTCCAAGCCATCTGGGCAAGTGACTACGACCGTTGTGTCGGGAGCGACATCAAGGTCGGATGCTCGTACATGCTATAATTGTGGCCGGGTGGGGCATATTGCTCGTGACTGTCGGGTTGTGCAGCCCAAAGGGGACAAGAAGACGGGTGCGTCGTATGCTGAGAAGGGCAAAGCGGTGGTGGATTCCTCTGCTTCCCAGGCGCAGCCCCGAATCTATCAACTTGGCCAACAGGAAGCGATTAAGCAAAGTGACGTCGTCACAGGTACGAGTTGAGTTAGTTTACTTGCTGTGCTTTTGGTTTTGGTTATGTTTAGCTTGTGCATGTGTGTGTGTGCTGCAGGCTTTGTCCTGATTCGGAATAATTTAGCGAGAGCCCTGTTTGATACGGGTGCTTCGCATTCTTTTCTGTCTGAGATTTCGTATCTCGCATTGGGGTACCAAGTCTTGTGACGGTGGATAGTACAAGGGTGCTATTGCCGAATGGCTGTATGATGCTTGCGGATAGGGCTTGCGATGTGGATGTGCAAATAGGAAGTCAGGATTTCGGTTTGAGTGCAGCTGTGCTACCGTTATCGGAGTTTGATGTGATCTTTGGTATGGACTGGCTCTCGGAGCAGCGTGCCTTTATTGATTGCAACTCCAAGGAGATTATACTGGGCCAGAATACCGGGCTTGTGACGAAGTTCGCTGGTATGCGAGGAGTTGGCGGAACGTTGTTGTCTGCACTCCAAGTCGTCAATGCTGTTCGGAAGGGCGCGGAGTTATTCTTCACGCTAATTCAGGCTGTTGAGCCAAAGGCCAGTGTCGGTGAAGTGCCAGTTGTGTCAGAGTTTGCCGATGTGTTTCCTAAAGATCTTACTGGGTTACCACCCCAGCGGGAGATTGACTTCGCTATTGAGTTGGTGCCAGGTGCGAAACCTGTGGCCCGCTCTCCATATCGCGTCACGCCAAAAGAGATGGCTGTGTTGAAAGTCCAATTGCAAGAGTTGTTGGAGCAGGGATATATACGCCCAAGTATGTCACCTTGGAGCGCGCCTGTTCTATTTGTGAAGAAGAAAGACGGTAGCTTACGGTTGTGTATTGACTACCGCGAGTTGAATAAGCTGACGGAGAAAAATAAATATCCGATCCCACGGATTGATGACCTCTTTGATCAGCTGGCAGGATCAACGGTCTATTCCAAGTTGGATTTGAAATTGGGATATTATCAGCTAAGGATTCGGGAAGGTGACATTCCCAAGACGGCGTTTGGAACACGCTACGGTCATTATGAGTTCACGGTAATGCCGTTTGGCCTATGTAATGCGCCTTCGGTATTTATGGACCTAATGCATCGAACGTTCCGAGAGTACTTGGATTTGTTTGTTATTGTGTTTATCGATGACATCTTAGTATACTCTCAGTCGGAAGAGGATCACGCAAACCATTTGCGGTTGGTCTTGCATACCCTGCGGAGGAATAAGCTTTTTGCCAAGTTCTCAAAGTGTGAGTTCTGGCTCTCTTCAGTAGCCTTTTTAGGCCATGTGGTAAGCGGAGAGGGTATCGCGGTGGATCCGTTGAAGATAAGTGCCATTCGAGATTGGCCAGTGATGTCTTCAGTGGCCGAGGTCAGGAGCTTCCTTGGACTTGCGGGCTACTATAGACGGTTTGTGGAAAACTTCTCACAGATTGCTTTACCTCTTACCACGCTGACGAGAAAAGATCAAAAGTTCATTTGGATGCCGGAGTGCGGGCGAGCTTTTGAAGACTTGAAGAGTCGTTTGACCACGGCGCCTGTGTTGACATCGCCATGTGGTACCGATGGGTATGAGATCTATAGTGATGCATCAGGGAGCGGCTTAGGCTGCGTTCTTCTGCAGTTTGGGAAAGTGATTGCTTATGGCTCGCGTCCGTTGAAAGTGCATGAGCGGAATTACCCCGTCCATGATTTGGAGTTGGCGGCGGTAATCTTTGCGCTCAAGTTGTGGCGGCACTATCTATATGGCGTCAAAGTGGATATCTATACGGATCACAAGAGCCTAAAGTATTTGTTGGATCAGAAGGATCTGAATATGCGACAACGAAGATGGATGGAGTTCCTCGGGGACTACACCTTCGAGATTCACTATACTCCCGGGAAGGGAAATGTGGTCGCTGATGCTTTGAGTCGGAAGACTCCGGTACGGGCAAGCTGGTTGCAGAGGCATGATCAGCGTTTGATCCAAGAATTGGAAGCATTGGAGATATCGTGTGTTGACAAGGGTGCGTCAACCGATGCATGCTTGAACTGGACGGAGGTGCAATATGACCTTACGGACAGAGTTCGGCGAGCAACGGAGCTTGATGGAAGTCTCCAGCGCTATGCTAAAGATGGGCCGGATGATCAATTCTCTTGGGATAACGGGTTGTTACGGAGAAATGGTCGAGTGTGCGTCCCAAGTGTGGGTAAACTGAGGGAAGAGTTGATGTACGAAGCTCACTTTGCAAAGTACTCAGTTCACCCAGGGAGCACAAAAATGTACAGGGATATGAAAAAGCTGTTCTGGTGGCCCGGACTAAAGAAAGATGTCGCACGTTATGTGGCTGAAAGCACTACCTGTGCGTTGGTGAAAGCAGAATGCCAGAAGCCTGGCGGTTTCCTGAAGTCGTTACCTATTCCGGAGTGGAAGTTCGATGATATTTCGATGGATTTCGTGCACGGGTTGCCGAGATCTCAACGCGGTCATGATTCAATCTGGGTGATTGTGGACCGGTTGACGAAAGTGGCGCACTTCCTTCCAAACAGAAGAGACGATTCAGTGGAAACCCTGGCCAAGTTTTATGTGGAGCAGGTTGTTCGACTACACGGTGTTCCTCGGAGCATCGTTAGTGATCGTGATGGGCGGTTCACATCGAATGATTGGCGGCTCGTTCATCAAATGTTGGGTACAAAGTTAGCGTTTAGTACGGCCTTTCATCCCCAAACGGATGGCCAGACTGAACGAACCAACAGGACGATGGAGGATATGCTCCGCATGTGCGCCCTAGACTTTGGTAAGAGATGGGAAGATTATATATTTCTCGTCGAATTTGCCTATAATAATAGCTACCAAGCGAGTATTGGTATGGCACCATTTGAGGCGTTGTATGGTCGGAAATGCCGTACACCATTAGCTTGGGCAGAAGCAGGCGAATCTAAGCTGAATGGGAAAAAGGAAGTCGAAGAAGCTACTTCGCTCATACGCTCTATTCGGGAGAGGCTATTGATAGCCCAAGATCGTCAAGCAAAGTACTACAATGCCAAACACCGGAACGTGAAGTTCGCGGTGGGTGATTGGGTATATTTGAAGATCAAACCCTTCAAAGGTGTGTCCAGGATTCGGCGTTTGAAAAAGCTAAGTCCGAGGTATCTTGGTCCGTTTGAGGTGGTGGAGCGAGTTGGGGAAGCTGCTTATCGACTAGCACTTTCAGCGGACTTGGGTGGATTACATGATGTATTTCACATCTCAGTCCTTCGGAAGGCGGTAAAGGATCCAGCTCAAGTAGTGGAGAATGATCGGGTACCGGTCGAGTATGGGCTAACGACGAGGGTTAGACCCCTTCGGATCGAGGATCGAGCCGAGAAACAGTTGCGGAACAAAGTGATCGGGATGGTTAAGGTCCGATGGGACAATTGTGGCCGTGAAGAGCTAACATGGGAGCGAGAGCAGACCATGCGAGCTGAGTTTCCCGAGTTATTTGTATAAACTGTAGACCGTGTACTTTTTGTTATAACAGAGTTATAGCATTGCTGGTTTTGTTTCCTTACCGTGCAAATTTCGGGACGAAATTTTGTTAAGGGGGGAGGGTTGTAACACCCCAAAAAGACCCCAAAAGACTCAACATGAAGTTTGAGTAGCAGGCTGGTTTACACGGCCTGGGACACGGGCGTGTCCCAGGGCGTGTCGGGTGTACACGGCCTGGGACACGGGCGTGTCCCAGGGCATGTTCGATTTATTTTGCGAAATTGGCCTATTCAAGTCAGAGCCGGACACGGCCTTGAACACGGCCGGGAACACGGGCGTGTCAGGCTGGACACGGGCGTGTCAGCTGCCGTGTTCCGACCCGTGTACTGGTTGCAGCTCGATGTAGCAGGAGACACGGGCGTGTCTCAAGTTCGACACGGGCGTGTCAGGTTCGACACGGGCGTGTCGATGACCCGTGTTGTTCAGTCGGTTCAAACTGTGTGTGCCGCTTTAGGGGTACACGGCCTGTGACACGGGCGTGTCACAGGCCGTGTCGGCCAAAAAATGGGTTTTTGGGAAAATCTTGGCCGTTCAGTTTTCTCTCTTTTGATCCAAGGGTTCAGGTGGTTTCCTGGCTGGATTAAGTCGTGAGAGAAGAATGAAGAAGTCATTCTACATTTGGCTTAAGGAAGAGAGAAAGAGAGAGGAAGAGAAGAAGAAGGAGGAGGAGAGCAAGCCACCGGCGGAGCTCCCGTGGTCCGATTCGTGATCCGAAGCCGGCGTTGTGACGGCAAGGCTGCTGCGGTTCTTTCTCACCGGCTAGTTTTCGATGGCACTGAAGAGATCGACAAGGGTAACGATCTCCCTCCTTGGACATGTGAAGTCCTTCTTTTCTGCATTGCATAGGGAAAGCCCTTCCCCGCGAGTGTGCGGTGGGTTGTGGTGTCCCTTGGGGTAGATATGTGAAGTCCCCCTTGTTAGAGGCCGGAATTGGAGTACGGCTCTAGGCATGCTGTGTGAAGCCCATCTGGATGTAATCTGGATTGGTGATGCTTGTTTGCATATCGGAGAAGGCTCCGTGATAATGGCTTGTGATGCCTATGGCTTGTGATGCCTTGTTCCTACCTGTTGCTTGGTGCGGCAGGAAGTACTGGACGATGTCCAGGAAATGAAGAGGGTTGGATGCAACTCTGGTGGCCGTGTGTTGCCACTTTGTGAGTAGTTGAGCCGTTGGGCTGCAACTCGATGAAAAGGCAGATTGCCGAACAGGAAAGGTGAAACCGACCCGCGCCTATAAAAAGCCATGGATACTTCCGTATTCGAGGTGGCTCGGCGACTTGAGCAACGGGGGGTGGCTGATCCGTACCTGCGTTAGGTCCGTCCGACTTGGAAGCCTGGTATAGGTTTTGTTGGAGCGCCTAATGAGAGTCTTAGGCCCGCGCGCCGGAAAGACTAAAATGCTCAAATACCGTGTAGACGGTGGTGTTGACCCTGGTATTCCGATACACAGTCTGTGCCCTGAGTGCACGGACTGTCGGGCCGGGTGGCCGATGGTTGTGATGGCTTGAATGTGCCTGCGCGCACATAGTTGCTATTTGATGATGCCATGCTTGCAGGGAAAGAATGCTCATGCCCCGAGAAAGGGGTAGGATTGTTATAATTGGGTCAGCTGAATGCTGACCGTTGCATTGTTTGCCACCGGTTGGGTGGATTGTTCCCGTGCAGGTGCTTGAGAGCCAAGTGGTAAATGATGGGCTGAAGCCCTACTGCTGTTGCTGCTGCTGCTGCGGCTAGCCCTTGAAGGCTAAGCGAATGGCTTTGTTTTGTTTTCTCTTTTTACTCATGTATGGCCGGCCTGCGCGCCGAGGTTTGTAAAACATGATGTATTTCAGAGGAACTGTAAGGCCTTAAGGCCAAACTTTGGTGGTTGTGTACATTCCATAGTATATATATAAAGGTGGTTTTATATATTGGACATTCCGGTTGAGAGTTCAAAGTTGTAACTTAAAGCTTCCGCTAGAATGCTCTGAGTTAGGATTCGTCTTTGGTTTGGTATTATCCTGTGACCTCACCGTCTGTTTGTGGCATATAGTGTGGGGCCCCGGCCGGACCTTCTACTATACGTCATTTAACGGATGGGGTCATTACAATTTAGCCTTCCGCAGCAAGTTCAGAAGTTAACTTCTGAGTTCTTCCAGCAAATCTTTTCCCTACTATGAGGAGAGTTGGAGCAGAAATTTTTTCTGCTCAAGTTATAGACATAGAGAAATTTCTCTGTGTCAAAGTAAATTAAACTATTTATTTTTGTAGGATCCTTCTGGATCTCAACTATAGGACCTTTGGGTCTGAGATAGGGCAAATTTGCCTGAGCTGTAGGAGAGTGCTGCTCTTTGAGGTAGGTGAGTTTTACTCACTGAGTAGTAGGGCAGTTTTGCCTGAACTGTAGGAGAGTGCATCTCTCTTAGTTGTAGGATCAAGTATGCTCTGAGGTAGGGTTATCCTTCATAGCCTGAGTGGTAGGGCTTAATTGCCTGAGGTAGGTAATACTTGTATCACTGAGTGCAAGCCTTTGTGGCTGAGGTGTAAGTCTTGGAGGAGACTAAGAGATCCTGAGGGATCTGAGGTGTAAGCCCCTTGGAGCATTGGTTTAGAGAAGTGCCTTGACTAACAGGAAGTTAGCAAGGTGGGAGGAGAATGGATGTATCCATAATTTTGGGGAACCACTATAAAACACTTGTGTGTTTTTCTGTGTTTGCTTTAATTTTCTTAATTGTAGGTGTTGGGTTTATTGATCCCAATATCCCGGATTAGTAAGAAGTCAAACTGGTCAATGACATACAAACATAATGTATTTGATGAGTGCTCTAGTTCATGCATGCAGGTAGTCCATGATTGGACAGGTCAACAAAAATAATATGCTAGAGAATTCAAATGTTGTTAAGCTCAGTTCAAAGTGTGAATCTCAGATTTCGTCGAGCTCAGCTTACAGTTTATCGAGCTCAGCTCACAGATCATCGAGCTCAGCTCACCATTCCTTGAGTTAAAACTCAGAAGCTTGAGGTTCCGAATTCGTTGAGCTCAGCTCGCAGTTCGTCTAGCTCAGCTCACAGATCGCCGAGCTCAGCTCACCATTCCTTGAGCTAAAACTCAGAAGCTTGAGGTTCAGAATTCGTCGAGCTCAGCTCGCAATTCGTCGAGCTCAGCACACCATTCTTCAAGCTAAGCACACATATCGTCGAGCTCAGTTCTCCACTCATTGAGCTAAATTTAGAAGCTTGAGGTTCTGAATTCGTCGAGCTCAGCCTATCGATCGTCGAACGCAGTTCAACATTCGTCGACCTAAAGTCAGACAAATTGACTTAGGCAAAACCGCTTAGACAACTGAGACCGCTGAGAAGAAACCACTGAGACATAAGACTGTCACAGCTGAGAAGAAGAAAGTGTTGAGACCGCTGATAAGAAAGCGCTGAGACAGAAGCTTGTCTTGGTTGTTAAGAAGAGACTATTGAGAAAGAACCGCTGAGACAAAGCCAGTGAAAATTCACAAGTCCAGAAGCGCTGAGAGCCAAGACAGATGGCATTGAGTAACTTAACATCACTCAACGCTTAATGAAGTTCTGGAATATTTTCTAAGTCCAGATGGTGATGACCACTGCTGACGTTATCAAAGTCAAATTACATGAAGTCATTACGGGAAAGCTGTAGTAGCGTCAAAAGCTGCTTTGTCCTTTTCTGAGGGAGGTGCCGCTCACCAATTCTTGGTTGGGCCCACTCTCAAATTGTGTTGTTGATTCAAATCAATAGATATAAAAAGGAGGAAGAAAAAGGCATTAGGGTTACGGAGAAAAAATTAAGAAAATACAAAGAAAACCAGAGGCGGTTGGACTTCATCTTCTCCAATAAGCTTGAAAGCAAAAGTCCAGCAAAGTTAGCCACAAGGCAAAGAAAGATAGTTGAAGCTCTTTCAAGTTCAGTAGGATTGTTCTCCCTAGAACAAGGCAGCTAATTCATCCATTCAGCAAGAAGTTAGTTGTGTGAAGGGGCAGTCAGCCTTCAACAGTAGATAGCTGCTCACATGTGCAGCAAAGAAGAAGTTGGCTGTAGAAGAAGACCCATCCCTTCTATAGCAAGTAGGCTAGACTGATATCTGCTCAATCCAGCAAGGTAGATTCGGAGATTTATCTCTAAGTCAGTTGTTTTTTTTTTACTTAACATTTTGTATAAACTCATGTAGGATTCAGTATATCTGAATCTGAGTTGTAGGGCCTTTTTACCTTAGTTGTTGGTGACTTATTAGTCACTGAGGTAGGTGACCTACAGGGGTATTGAGCTAGGATCTAAGTGTGGATCTGAGAGTAGGCATGTCCTCCCATCCTAAGTAGTAGGCCTTAGAAATAAGGCTGAGGTAAGTGACTGGTGATTCATTGAGCTGTAGCTGACAAGTGTGTCACTAAGTTGTAGGCCTTAGAGGAGGCTGAGCTATAAGTGCCTGGAAGGGCACTGAGGTAGGTACTTGGAAGGGTACTGAGCTATAGGAGTGTTGTAGCACTCTGAGAGTAGGACTGTGTGACTGAAGTTGTAGGTCACTTTGTGCCTAAGCTGTAGGCCTTAGATATAAGGCTGAGGTAGGTGGTTTGAGGACCACTGAGCTGTAGGAGCACTGCATGGTTCTGAGGTAGGAACCCTTATGGTTCTGAGGTAGGGATCTAAAGAGAACCTGAGTGTGAGGATGAAGTCCTAAGGTGTAAGCTCTGAGGAGCATTTTGGAGGAGTTTGTGCCTTGTCTAACATAAGTTAGAAAGGTGGGAGGGAAAGTGGATGTACCTATTTAGGGAATTATCACAACCCGCATTTTCACTGCATATAATAACATATCAGAGTAAAGGAAAATGCGCGTCATGATGCCACGTCAGCAGGGGATAACTGCGGACGCTCAGGCAGACACCTACTTAATCATGAAGAAAAATTGTTTAATTTATTTTTAAGGAAAAAAAATTAGTTAAGTGCAATAGTTAGCCGTATCCCTCGGCTTAATGTCTTATTTAGTTCACGAATCAAAATATAATTATACGCTGCGGAAAAATACTTATTTAGATTTACTCCAACATCCTACATGAGTATAAACGTCCCCAAAGGACAACTCATGCTATGCAAGACTCTAAATTTATAATAGTAGTAAGGATAGCTTTTACGGTCGCTAAATATAACAAGTTAGAGTTTTTAAATTATGCAGTGCATGAAGTAATGGTAATAGATTTTATTCTTAAAAAAATACCTAACATGCATTCCTAGCAATAATCCTCCCAGAGAGCAAGTAATCCACATCCACATATAGAGAAATAAGCAGCTAGTAAGTATCAAACAAATAACAAAACTGTGGGCGCCAATAACTACACAAACCCACTTACAGAAAAGTAAGTCTGAACCAATAACAAAATAAACAACAATCTACCTCGTTGAGACGAGGTAACAACCACGGCCAACACTGCCGCCCAGAAACACCAAAACTAGCTCTGATATCTGCTACTGCTCTGAACCTGGGGCATTCCAAATACAGAACACCTCAGCAAGAAAGTAAAAATCGTGGCAGTGAATAAATAAGCCAAAAAAAAATAAAGATCAAGGGGTACCAACCTAAGACCAACAGTACTGAAATAAAGCACAAATGGAGGAACAAGTCATCATTGGGAAAAAAGAACTCTTATGTGATTCGTCACGTACGACAATAGTACACCAAACGCACGAGGCTATAAGGTGACAACATGAACCATTCATAAGGAAGAAATACAAACCCTTATTAGGCACTTGTGGTTGACTCTAACCGAAAACACGGGCTAGGTTGTCACTCTTGGACTCACCACCCAAAAACACGGGCGAGGTGGTCACTCTTGGACACAAAACCCAAAAATACAGGTAGACTTCCACATGACACTAATGAAGTAAACAAACACTGCGGAGGTGGAATCGTCCACTAACTCCCGTAATCAAGAAAACCACCAAGAAAACACCACATATCTCGAGATTTGGCTCGTCGGATTCTACTTGACATTACTAGATACATGACATGGTTGATCACCCCTTAAGAACGATTTACAATCCTAAATAACTCTAATCCATTCAATAATGAAATCTAAGGCATTTAAAGCCATCAATAAGACACTTTAAAAATGATCAAACATATCCAAACAAAAATCGAGTTCACCATTACAAAACATTACAATCTCATGTGATCATTGAGAAGGTTAATCATAACTATAATTTGGAAGAATAAACATAGAAAATTTTAAGAAACATGAAAACATATCCGTTACCATCAAATCGGACAAGGAGAAACGAGGGGAAACCACTACTTGCCTTAATTTTACCGGAAAAGTCCTCTGAATCACTCCACATTATAGATCGGGGCAAAAGAACATGGGAGGAGTTGAAATCTAAACAAAAATGGCCAAAATGGGGTTAGGGCCGAAAAACCCTAACGAGAAAACTCAAGGAAAGGGGAAAAATTTACCACGATAGCGTAGCTCTCGATGAGAGCTTTCCGGATCTATATTCGGATGAAGATTTCGAGCACCGGAGCACCGTCGGCGGCCACCGGAAGGTTCACGAAGTATTTTATCTCTTACACTCATGCCACTCTGGTTCGGGAGGAAAAAAATCGGATAAGATGAAGTTTTGTTCTAAAACCTAAGTCCAAGAATATATATATATATATATATGTTTATAAAAAAAATTTGTCAAAAACGGGTTATTACGAGAAGTTTCACGGGAATCCAAAATAAAGATCTAGGTTGGCTCCAAATAGAAAAGTGCCCAACATAAACGTTGTAGATCTCGTCGAAACGAACAAATTTTATGTTGACCGTTTTTCTATTCGGAGCCGTTTTGACCCTCAAAAATGCACCTGAATGCAGACTATACAGGAGTACTCGAGAAGAAAGGGGGCTACTCGAGAAAGAGAGCAAAGTTCTCGAGATAAACTTATAGTTCTCGATAACAAAACAATAGGACTCGAGATAATTAAGTATTTATCGATAATAATACCATAATTCTCGAGAATAAACAGTAGTTCTTGAGTAGAACAAGGGTTCTCGGGTAGAAATCAATAATGCAGCTTATTTACGAGCAGTTTTGAAAAAATTGAAAATAGGAGTCTGAGATGGCTTTAAATCTAAAAGTAGTAAACATGAAAGTTGTAGATATCGTCGAGGCGAACAAATTTCATGTTTACCATTTTTTGATACAACTCCGTTTTGACACTCAAAATGGCACCCGAACGCAGGACAAAACGAACCTCTCGAGTGCAGCATAGGACTTCTCGAGAACATCATAGGACGTCTCGAGAACTAGGACAGACTTCTAGAGAACTAGGATAGACTTCTCGAGAACTAAAGCAGAGCTTCTCGAAAAAATTAAGTCATGAATTCTCGAGAACAACTGGGAGTTCTCGAGAACGAAAGGGGGGATCTCGAGTACAAGCACGACAAATTGCAGAAGTTCTGATTTGACTAATATTTTGGAATGAATCGTTGACTCTACGAATTAGCAACGTAGACAACCTTAGAATCCAACGTACCATTCTCAAGATATTAAATCACGCGCCGAGACTCCAAAAATGCTCAGATAGCGACGAAACTCTACAAGCAAGTCCAAGATTACTTAACTTAAATTTCAAAATGCAAAAATTTTCCCAATTACAACAAGAATTTGGCCGACTCGACCGCACGGACACGAAAATGCCTTAACGGTATTGCATCGTCAACTCGATGTTAAAAGAAATGCCATGACGTCGTAAATATGACGTTTCCCTTTTAAATAAAATCATCGAAAAATCGGGGGCGTTACAGTCACTTCCCCTAAAAAGAAGTTTCGTCTCGAAACTTAACCCAACTTTAAAACCAAATCAAGACGATAAATCAGACATAACTGCAAACATAACGACATACCCGAAACTAAGAGAAGAGGTGTGGATGAGATACTCTCATTGCTGATTCCAATTCCCACGTCGCGCTCTCGATGTCTTGATTTCTCCAAAGAATCTTGACCATGGGGATGGTCTTTCTTCGCAACACACGCTCTTGAGAATCCAGAATATGAATAGGTTATTCCACATACATAAGGTTGGGCTGAATCTGGGGCATCGAGTCGAGGACTTGACGATCATTACGAACACACTTTCACAACTGGCTCACATGGAACACATCATGGACACCAGGGAAGGTCGCAGGCAAATCCAGCCTATAAGCTGACACTCCGATGCGTTCAAGAATCTGGAAAGGTCCCACGTACCGGGGGTCTAACTTGTGGTTCCTTCAAAACCTTTTAACGCCAGACATCAGATAAACCTTCAAAAAAACCAAGTCTCCAACGGTAAACTCCAGATCAACCCTTCGTTGATTGGCATACTTCTCATAGCGCTCTTGAGCCACACGGAGCTTTTCTCGAATATGAGTCACGGCATAATTCATCTCCTCAAGGGATTCCGGACCGAGCAACGGTCTCTCACCAACATCAGCCCAAAACAACGGAGTTCTACAATGCCTCCCATATAAGTCCTTAAACGGAGTCATCTGCAGACTCTCTTGATAACTATTAATGTAAGAAAACTCCATTAGCCTCAGACGCTCATCCCACGCTCCACCGTGGTCCAAAATATAACATCTAATCATGTCCTCCATGATCTGATTTACTCTTTTTGTTTTCCCATTCGTCTGCGGATGGTAGGCGGTGGAATACCTCAAGTCGGTACCCAACCCCTCTTGGAAGCTCTTCCAAAAGCGAGAGGTAAATCTGGAGTCTCGATCTGATACAATGCTAACAGGCACTCCATGTAACCTGATGACCTCTTCAAGATATTGCTCAGCTATCTTATTCATCGAATACCCAATCTTAAACAGAACAAAGTGAGCACACTTTGTCAATCTGTCGACTCTCACACAAACAGAGTCATGCCCACGAGGAGATTTTGGTAGACCGGTGATAAAATCCATTGAAATACTCTCCCATTTCTAACTTGGAATATCAAACGGTGTCAATTTACCACCAGTCCTTATATAATCAGCCTTGACACGCTGACACGTATAACATTCCGATACAAACTTTGCGATATCACTCTACATCCCTGGCCACCAAACAATTTGCTTTAGATCCTTGTACATCTTAGTGGAACCAGGGTGATAGGCTACACTGGAACCATGAGCTTCAACACAGATCTTAGCTCGAATATCGCCAAAGGCGGGGACGCAAAATCTACCCCGATACCTCAAGGTATCCAACTCATCCGAGGAGAAATCTGGTAGCTCTCCCTTCACATTTCAATTTCGGAGGTGAAATAAATCAGGATCATCCATCTGGTGTGCTCGAGTAAGGGAAATCCAAGAAGGTTCTTCCGCTTCCAAACTAGCAGGCACAATACGACTCCGAACCTCAATATCCATCAGCAAGAATTCTTCTACCAAATACTGTACCAATAGATTAAAATTTTTAGCAGTCTTTCTACTCAAAGCATCAGCTACTACATTAGCCTTTCCTGGATGATAAAGAATTTCCACTTCATAATCCGCCACATATTCTAACCACTGATGTTGGCGTAGATTTAGTTCCTTCTGAGTGAAGACATACTTCAAACTCTTATGGTCCGTATAGACCTTGCACAGCGCGCCATATAATAAGTGTCGCCACAGCTTCAGCGCATAAATTACGACAGCAAACTCCAAATCGGGCGTAGGATAGTTTCTCTCGTGAATCTTTAGTTGCCTCGATCCATACGCGATCACCTTACCATCTTGCATTAAAACACAACCAAGTCCGATGTGTGATGCATCGACATTCACAGCATACTCAACTCCTTCAGTAGGTAAGGTTAAAATTAGGGTAGTACACAGTCTCTTCTTCAACTCTTGGAAAGCCTCTTCACACTTATCACTCCAAATGAATACAGTATTCTTCTGAGTAAGTCTAGTTAGAGGAGCAGACAACACCGAAAATCCTTCCACGAATCTTCTATAATAGCCAGCCAGGCCTAAGAAGCCCCTAATCTCCTTGGGTGTAGAAGGTCTCTCCCATTCCATCACAGCAGAAATCTTGGTTGGGTCTATCGAAATACCGTCCTTGCTTACCACATGACCCAGAAAGAACACCTGAGGTAGCCAGAACTCACATTTACTCAACTTCGCATATAGCTTATGCTCCCTCAGGGTCGACAAAACCAAACGCAAATGCTGAGTATGCTCCTCAACTTTGCGGGAATATACCAAGACATCATCTATGAACACAATAACGAATCGGTCCAAGAAATCCTTACACACTTTATTCATCAAATCCATGTAAGCAGAGGGTGCATTGGTTAAACCGAAAGACATCACCAAAAACTCATAATGTCCATGTCGTGAACGAAAAGCGGTTCGAGGAATATCTGCCTCACGAATCCTCAACTGGTGGTAGCCTGAGCGAAGATCGATCTTTGAAAATACCGAGCTACCATGCAACTAATTAAACATATCATCAATCATTGGCAGAGGATATCTATTCTTAATGGTTACCTTGTTCAATTCCCTATAATCGATGCAAAGCCTCATCGATTCATCTTTCTTCTTTACGAACAAAATAGGAGCACCCCATGGAGAAGAACTTGGTCTTATAAAACCACAACTCAGTAGCTCATCGAGCTGAGTACGCAACTCATCCAACTCACGCGGAGCCATACGGTACGGTGCCTTGGCAATAGGACGAGTACCTGGCTCGAGGTCTATCACAAACTCTATCTCCCTTTCAGGAGGAAGTCCTAGAAGACTATCAGGAAAGACATCTAGAAACTCTTACACAACCGAGACATCCTCAAGACGTGGTATAACAAGAGGTATTTCTAGAGCAGAAATAGAAACTACAAAGGCCTCGCAACAAGACTCTATAGCACGACAAGCACGTACTGCAGAAATAACAGGGGAAACTCTGTCCTGAAATCCATATACGCTCATAGGTTGGCCATCATCCATCCTGAAATCCAATCGCTTAGCCATGCACTGGATGACCGCATCATACTTGGACTGCCAGTCCATGCCCAAAATCACGTCAAAGTCAGCCAGATCTAAAATCATCAAATCAGCAAAGGCCCGAAAATTACCAAGATAAATAGGGCATCTCAGAACTCCTTGGCTAGATATCACCAAATCACTGGAGGGAAGCTTGACATTGAAGGAGTCTCCTAATATATCCATATTCACGCGATGTTTATCAACAAATATCCGGGCCACAAAGGAATGGGTGGCACCCGAATCGTAAAGAACGCACGCCCACCTATTCTGCACCTTAAACTCCCCTAAAACCGTAACATATATAACTAAACGAAGGACAACTAGGGCAACAACGATAAATAATAAGGATATTTTAAACTTGGGCTAACCTGATATCACTTGCGTAGAGGTTTGAGCTTCCTCGCTGGTCATCACATTTAGCTTTCTTTTTCCTTTAACCAGGGTTGGTGGCGGCGGCAGAGCTCGAAGCGGGGCAGGATACAGTGGGGACTGAGCCTGGGGGCACGAAGATTTCTGGTGTCCCTTCTGCCCGCACTGGAAGCAATTCCTTTCTTTCATCCAGCACCGACTCACATCATGACCCTTCCTTGCACAGAACGAGCAAACAAGCTCTCCCTTGGGTGTACCTTGAATGGTGTGCACCTGCTGCTGCTTCAGGGTGGTAGTCCTCTTGAAACACCTTTTTTAAGGGTGGCCAGGAAGACCACAGAAACTACACACTTCCTTACCTTTCTTCTTCGAAGAAGGGCCAGATGCCCTGGAGCTACCATCCTCAACACCTTTCATTTTCTCTTTCCTCGCCGCAGCACTGCGGTTCTTGGCATTTTCAATCGCTTCAACCTTCAGTGCGGCTTCCACTGCCTCAGCATAAACTTCTGCTCTATAAGCGCATGCCAACTGTTGGACATCGCTTCTTAGTCCTCCCAAGAAACATTTCACTCTACCCTCCTCGGAAGCTACCAAATCAGGAGAAAACTTACTCAGTTTGCTAAACTCAATCTCGTACTCGCTCACGGTGAGTTGAATCTGCTTCAAATGCAAGAAGTTATTCATTAGGCGATCCTGCTCGACCGAGGGTAAAAACTTCTTAACCAGCATCTTCTTAAAAGATTCCCAAGAACAGCCTTCCTTCATACTCTCTCTTTCCCGAATCCACCAACTCTTTGTCATGCCCTTTAACTGATAGGCTGCAATCATCACCTTCTGGGCTTCTAGAATTCTGGAATACAAAAATATCTCCTCGATGGAGATGATCCAATCATCTAAAACCATAAAGTTGGCACTCTCGTCGTAGGTGGGAGGTCCCAACCACTGGAAGTGCGATATAAAATTCATTTCTGGTGGTATCGCCATCGGGGGCACCAGAGGAGCAGGGGTATCGGGCACGACTTGGCCTAAGGCAGACTCTTGTACAAAAGGTTGTTGCGTGGGAGCAGCAGACAACAAAGACTGAATTTGTGATTGCATCGCAACTAATTATCTCGACAGAGCCTCATTGCTCTGACGCAGACTCTCGATAATCGTATCACTTTGCATGCCTGATGGCTCACCCTCCGACTGGGGACTCGACCTCATTGCAGGACGCTTTGGCGGCATTTCTAGAAAGCAAACGGGCAACTCATCAAAATCCTAGCTTACAACGAAGCCACACGACTAGTTCAGACAATACTAAAAAGACACTTGCTTACGCTGCAACTTGCTCTGGGATTTTAAAATGATGTTATGCCCTACTTAGGATGATATCCTCTCATCCTATTTACTTGTGTGCCTACAACATGAATGCATGAGTTCTTTATTCTTATTTAAAATCATGTGTGTACATGTGTCATCATGTAAACCTTAACTTAGCACGCGTGCCTATGCGATGATATGTAATGTATGTCGTGTTATGCATTCTAAAAAAATACCTTAATGCATGCATGAGCGGCGTACATATGAAATGTTATGCATCCCATAATACATAACATCGCATGCAACGAGAAAAGAAAATGTGCTAATGGGCACCCATGTGATGGTGGTTATGCATCTCATACTACATAACCGTCACATGTTGCCACCTATGACGGATCCATATACAAAAACATATTATGCATCTCATACTACATAATATGTCCCGTATACTTCTTATCATGCTATTAGTGTAGTGACTATGCTTCGGCTAATACGTACTGATGACACATTGGTGTGTGTATGAAATGTCACTAAACCACTAACACAAATAAGGGAAGGTTGCCCGACCAATTGTCAAGCAACCTCCCTCTGATACCAACTATCACAACCCACATTTCACCGCATATAATAACATTTCAGAGTAAGGGAAAATGCGCGGCATGATGCCACATCGGCAGGGGATAACTGTGGATGCTCAGGAAGACACCTACTTAATCATGAAGAAAAATTGTTTAAGTTATTTTTAAGGAAAAAAATTAGTTAAGTGCAATAGTTAGCCGTATCCCTCGGCTTAATGGCTCATTTAGTCCACGAATCAAAACATAATTATACGCTGCGGAAAAATACTTATTTAGATTGACTCCAACATCATATATGAGTATAAACGTCCCTAATGGACAACTCATGCTATGCAAGACTCTAAATTTATAATAGTAGTAAGGATAGCTTTTACGGTCGCTAAATATAACAAGTTAGAGTTTTTAAATTATGCGGTGCATGAAGTAATGGTAATATATTTTATTCTAAAAAAATACCTAACATGCATTCCTAGCAATAATCCTCCAAAAGAGCAAGTAATCCACATCCACATATAGAGAAATAAGCAGCTAGCAAGTATCAAACAAATAACAAAACTATTGGCGCCAACAAATGACACGAACCCACTTACAGAAAAGTAAGTATGAACCAGTAACTAAATAAACAACAATCTACCTCGTTGAGACGAGGTAACAACCATGGCCAACACTGCCGCCCAGAAACACCAAAACTAGCTCTGATATCTGCTACTGCTCTAAACCAGGGGCATTCCAAAGACAGAACACCTCAGCAAGAAAGTAAAAATGGTGGCAGAGAATAAATAAGCCAAAATAAACAAATATCAAGGGGTACCAACCTAAGACCAACAGTACTGAAATAAAGCACAATAGGAGGAACAAGTCATCATCGGGAAAAAAGAACTCTTACGTGATCGTCACGTACAAAAATAGTACACTAGATGTGCGAGGCTATAAGGTGACAACATGAACCATTCGTAAGGAAGAAATACAAACCCTTATTAGGCACCTGTGGTTGACTCTACCCAAAAATACGGGCGAGGTGGTCACTTGTGGACACACCACCCAGAAACACGGGCGAGGTGGTCACTCTTGGACTCACCACCCAAAAACATGGGCGAGGTGGTCACTCTTGGACACAAAACCCAAAAACATAGGTAGACTTCCACAGGACACTAATGAAGGAAATTGAAAGTCTCAAGTGTCGACTAAATCCACCTATGGGGGGGAATAGGTGTCGTGCAGTCTTTTGCAGAATTAAATTTACCTGCACAAATTAAAAAATACAGCACAGAAAATACACAAAGAATTATAGTGGTTCCCCGATTTGGGTACGTCCACTTTCCCCCTTCGACCTATCTCCCACCAAGGGACGACTCGGTCACTTCTCCAAACGGATTGAAATCCAATCCTCACACTACGGAAGGAACCCTTCCAACAAAGGAGTCACAACTCCACCACCACGGGTTGCACCCAACCCTTATAACTAGGAATAAAAATTCCTTTACAACAAACCAAAATTGAATGTAAAAGAAAATACAAACAAAGCTTTTGGAAATTCCGATGTCCTTCTTCGTTCGTTGAAGCTTTCTTGAAAGTTACGAAGAGTCATCAACCGGAGTTCTCTCTTGGAGAGGATCTTTTCAAGATCGGCAGCGGCAAGTGATTGCGGCGGCGATACTTTGTCGATCCAAACTTCTTGACGAGGCAAGCAAGGTCTACCAACGATCTTAGTCGTCTCACCCGATTCGGAATGGAGAACAAATCTCGTTCAACGAATCGGAAGACAAGAGATCTCAAGAGAGATGTGTTAGACGCTCGGCTTGCCTCGGTACTGTCGTCGGAAGATCAGAGATGATCGGAGATTATCGGCGACGACTTCCTTGCGAGCGGCTACTGGCGATCGGCGCTTTCCGCGATCGACTAGGGCACGGCGTCGGCTGCTTTCGATTTCTGAGAATGTCTTTCTGTAGAAGTTCAAAATACGCGAGTAAAAATACTAGAGCCAACCCTAATGACCGTTGTGGGGCCCACAACAAGAAACCCTAGCTCTGGCCTAAACAGCGCATGGCAAGATGGTTCGGTCCAGCGAACGGAGGAAAATTGCCTAAGTAAAAATCGGCGGGAATCGTTGGTGATTCCCTTTGATGTCGGCGGGAATCACTCACGATTCCCGTATATTCTGCCTTGGCTGAATTCCTGTTGGGAAACTGTCAGCCGGAGGAAGTCGGCGGGAATGCAGACTGATTCTCATCAAAGTCAACGGGAATCACTCACGATTCAAGTCGATTCTGCCTTGGAAGAATCCCTGTTCGAAAACAGTCAGCTGGAAGAAGTCGGTGTGATGCAGACTGATTCTCGTCGAATCGGTGGGAATCACTAACGATTCTCGTCGAAGTCGGCAAGAATCACTTAGGGATTCCCGTCTATTTTTACTTAGAAGAATTCTCTCTTCCTTCTTTTGATGACTTGGTCTTTGACCCATCTTTGGTCCTTCTTCTGCTCTTGATCTACCTTAACCTTGTACTTGAAAATAAGTACACTCCAATAGAGAGAGCACACGTGAGTCAACACACTGATCTACTCAACGAAAGATTACGTTGCGCACACCCGTGTATATTGACCCACTACACCCTGACATTGGTGTGTACTTAGCATGGAATAGCTGCAAGCACAACTTGATAGAAGATCGTCAAATACATTGTCAATTCAACTTAGCTTGTTCAGGGGCTTCTTCAAATCAGGTACATTGTGGATACAATACCCAACAATCTCCCCCTATTTGAAGAAGCCTAAACCCTACAAGCTAAGGTGAATAGAACAGATGGGAATGAAAATCATAAAATGAAAATTCAGTTGAGAGTGAAATTCATTACCATTTTCCGGAGAGCATACTTAAAACATTGGCAGCCACCTTAGCCTTAGCCGAGAGGGTAATCTCCCCCTTTTCGGCTTCTGCAAATCTGGGACTTCACTTGGAGCAAAATGCTCCCCCTCAGTTCTTGCATCCATGCCCGATCTTGAGTTCCTCGCTGATGCTCCCCCTTGATCCAAGAGCCTTGAGCCCTTCAGTCTTCAATCTTTATAGTTCAGCATGCCGAGTTTAGTTTTGAAGAGACTGAACTTGGCCTCGTCTAGGGGCTTTGTGAAGATATCTGCAATCTGCTTATCCATAGGGACATAGCAGAGAGATATATCTTTGTTTTCCACATGCTCCCGAATGAAGTGGTAGCGCACTTCAATATGTTTTGTCCTGCTGTGCAACACGGGATTGTTCGCAATTGCAATTGCGCTCGAGGAGTCGCAATACATAGGAACTTATATGAACTGCAAGTCATAATCTTCGAGTTGATTTCTGATCCATAGAAGTTATGTGCAACAACTGCCTGCTGAGATGTACTCAGATTCAGCCGTAGAGGTTGCGACACAGTTCCGCTTTTTACTTTTCCATGATATAAGCCTTCTTCCGAGGAATTGGCACGTCCCGAAAGTGCTTTTCCTATCATCCGTGCTTCCTACAAAGTCAGCATCTAAAAAGCCTATCAGCTCGACATCATTGTTTCTTGGGTACCACAAGCCAAAATTTGGTGTACCTTTAAGGTATCTAAGAATTCTCTTTGCAACAACATAATGAGATTCCTTAGTATTCACCTGATATCTTGCACAAACGCATGTGGAAAACATAATATCCGGTCTACTAGCAGTAAGGTAGAGCAGGGATCCAATTATGCTTCTGTATTTGGTTTCATCAAAAGGTTTCCCTTTCTCATCCTTGTCCAGAGACACAGTGGATCCCATTGGAGTCCTCATAGAGGTTGCATTCTCCATTCCGAATTTCTCGAGGAGTTCATTTGTGAACTTCGTCTGAGAAATGAAAATTCCATCCTCAGACTGTTTCACTTGAAGTCCCAAGAAATACTTTAGCTCTCCCATGCTGCTCATTTCAAACTTTCCTTGCATAAGTTTAGAAAACTTCTTGCAAAGATTGTTGTCCGTTGAGCCGAAGATTATGTCATCGACATAGATTTGCACCAGCAAAATCTTGCCTTTGACTTCCCTAAGAAACAATGTCTTATCTATTTTTCCTCTCGAGAACTTGTTCTCAAGAAGAAAACTAGACAGAGTCTCACACCAAGCTGGAGGAGCTTGTTTTAAGCCATATAATGCTTTTTTAAGAAAGTAAACATGATTAGGGAATGATGGATTAACAAAACCTGGGGGTTGCGCGACATATACTTCCTCTTTCAAATTTCCATTTAGGAACGCAGATTTCACGTCCATCTGATAGACAGTGAATCCTTTGTGAGAGGCATACGCCAGGAACAATCTGATCGCCTCGAGCCTTGCAACTGGTGCAAAGGTTTGTTCGAAGTCAATCCCCTCCTCCTGTCTGTAACCTTGAGCCACCAGTCTGGCCTTATTCTGGGATTACTAGGTTGATCATTCGGATCCACTATTTGAAGTACGATGGGTATCATGTACAAGTAGGAAACTGTAGTTAGCATTATCTCTTATCCTATATACTTGTTCCATAGCAAGCCTAGAACATCTCTTGTCTAGGTCCCATCAGGTTCATGGGTACCTAGACTATCCTGCAAAAAAGAATTACCTTACCTTAGGAACCCAATAGGTATTGGGTCCTAGGTTCTTGTCAGCATAAAATACAGCATGCCTTCCTACAGGATTTCTTTCAGGAAGGTTATCTTTTGCCAAAGGATGTGGACATACCCTTGCCCTTGGCACTGAAGGATTGTGCCAACAATCTATGGAAAAGTGACCCACTCTGCCACAGCACCAACACTCATGAATATTGTACCTCCTTTTCTTACTAGGTCTATTAACGGAGTTAGTCATGACCCTAGGTCTGAAAGAGGCAAAGCTAGAACTGCTCTCAGATTTACCCTTTCTACCGAGACTCGAGGGGGGTCTGATGGTGAACATGTGGTGAGTATCATGAGGGCTGGGGGATTGTGCTTTCTTTTCAGCCATCACACATCCGGGGGCACCAGTGATGCTTGCTATATGTTTGCCAACTCCCTTTTTCCTTTGTCTTAGGGTGGGAAGAAGTTCTGCGAGAGATGGTTCCAGCAATGTCATGAAGTGAGGGGGCTGAGGCCGTAAATACAAACGGTTCATGATGAGCCATGTGTATTTTCTCATGGGTAGCCATAACAGCACTTGCACTATGGGTGTTTCCACATGAGGGTCGATCATTCTTGCAGTGACCATAGTTGTTCTTATGGTCATACCTGAAGGAATGATGAGTGCACCTCCTACTGGGTGTGGGGGGTCTGTAAACAGTTTCCCCATTTCTCCACGATTTTATAATTCGCGAGATCCACCCGTTTTCTCCCTTTCTCTTAATAGCATCTATCTTGGAAAAATTAGATACTATCCTCTTCTCGGTCTCTAGAAGAAACTCTAGATCAGAGATCTTTGAGTCCTTCACCTTGATGGATTCCAATTGGAGGTTCATCATGGTCCTCAGCTGAGCAATTTCCTTAGCTTGTTCCTCAATAAGCAAGTTGCTCTTCTAAAGGGCTCTATGAAAGGAATCAAGTGTTTCAATCTTTTGATTGAATCTGTCAATTTCCCTTGCATCAAAAGATGGGCAAACCTCTGAACTTATCCTGTCTTCAGGAGATACAAGAGGAAGGGAGCAAGAAGAGGAAGATACCTGATCCTGATTGTGCTGATCAGGGTTAGAGTTATGGTCTGCAGAGACTGATGTTTCAGCTTCATCATAACTGCATTCCTCAATCTCTTCTTCAGTCTCAGATAGAGACACGGGAGCCCTAATATTGAGAGGTTGTTCATGACTTTCATCTTAGGAGACGAGGACCCCCACATATGCTTCATCCTCTTGCTAGCATTCAGTCCCGGCAGTCTTCGTTCCCTCCATGAGGTCAGAGATAGTTTGCCACATGGACTTTGCAGTCTTACACTTATCCAATCTCGTAAGAGATGATCAAGACCAAATATCAGAAATGATCTATCGAAGCAGCTTGTCCAAGTTGAATAGTGAGAGCTCAGTTTCAGACATCTCTGCGGGACTCTTGGGTATTTGGAGATCTTTTCCAGAACAAGAAGCCTTAATGGGAATGAAAGGACCCTCTTCCACAATGAATAAAGCACGAGGTTCAATGGCTTCCAGATGGAACTTAACTCTCATTTTCCAGATGGGATAATATTCTTTGGTGCAGGCAGGCAGTCTAAGGGGAAAGACATCAGTGTATAGCTCCATGCTTGAGTCTTGTTTTCTTCTTAACACTAAATACAGGATCTTACTCAATGTGTTAACCTTATTGATGAGGAACCTCCCTCTGATACCACTTGAAAGTCTCTAATGTCGACTAAATCCACCTATGAGAGGGAATAGGTGTCGAGCAGTCTTTTGCGGAATAAAATTTACCTGCACAAATTAACAAACACAACAAAGAAAATACACAAAGAATTATAGTGGTTCTCCGATTTGGGTACGTCCACTTTCCCCCTTCGACCTATCTCCCACCAAGGGACGACTCGGTCACTTCTCCAAACGAATTGAAATCCAATCCTCACACTACGGAAGGAACCCTTCCAACAAAGGAGTCACAACTCCACCACCACGGGTTGCACCCAACCCTTACAAATAGGAATAAAATTTCCTTTACAACAAACAAAAATTAAATGCAAAAGAAAATACAAACAAAGATTTTGGAGATTCCGATGTACTTCTTCATTCGTTGAAGCTTTCTTGAAAGTTACGAAGAGTCCACAACCGGAGTTCTCTCTTGGAGAGGATCTTGTCAAGATCGGCAGCGGCAAGTGATTGCGGCGGCGATACTTTGTAGATCCAAACTTCTTGACGAAACAAGCAAGGTCTACCAACGATCTCAGTTAGATCAGTCGTCTCACCTGATTCGGAATGGAGAACAAATCTCGTTCAATGAAACGGAAGACAAGAGATCTCAAGAGAGATGCGTGATACGCTCGGCTTGCCTCAATATTATCGTCGGAAGATCAGATATGATCGGAGATTATCGGCAATGACTTCCTTGCGAGCGGCTACAGGCGATCGGCGCTCTCCGCGATCAGCTAGGGCACGGCGTCGCCTGCTTTCGATTTCCGAGAATGTCTTTCTGTAAAAGTTCAAAATATGCGAGTATAAATACTAGAGCCGGCCCTAATGACCATTGTGGGGCCCACAAGGAGAAACCCTAGCTCCGGCCTAAATAGCGCATGGCAAGATGGTTCGGTCCAGCGAACGGAGGAAAATTGCCTAAGGCAAAATCAGCGGGAATCGTTGGTGATTCACGTCGATGTCGGCGGGAATCACTCACGATTCCCGTCAATTCTGCCTTGGCTGAATTCCTGTTGAAAAACTGTCAGGCGGAGGAAGTCGGCGGGAATGCAGACTGATTCTCGTCGAAGTTGGCGGGAATCACTCATGATTCCCGTCGATTCTGCCTTGGCAGAATTCCTGTTCGAAAACTGTTATTCGGAAGAAGTCGGCTGGAATGCACACTGATTCTCGTCAAATCGGCGAGAATCACTAACGATTCTCGTCGAAGTCGGCGAGAATCACTTAGTGATTCCCGTCAATTTTGACATAGAAGAATTTTCCCTTCCTTCCTTTGATGACTTGGTCTTTGACCCATCTTTTCTCCTTCTTCTGCTCTTGATCTTCCTTAACCCTGTACTTGAAAATAAGTACACTCCAATAGAGAGAGCACATGTGATTCAACACACTGATCTACTCAACGAGGGATTATGTTGCGCAGACCCGTGTATATTTACCCACTGCACCCTGACATTGGTGTGTACTTAGCATGGAATAGCTACAAGCACAACTTGATAGAAGATCGTCAAATACATTATAAATTCAACTTAGCTTGTTCGGGGGCTTCTTCAAATCAGGTACATTGTGGATACAATACCCAAGAGAAATAAACACTATGGAGGTGGAATCGTCCACTAACTCTCGCAATCAAGAAAACCACCAAGAAAACACCACATATCTCGAGATTTGGCTCGTCGGATTCTACTTGACATTACTAGATACATGACATGGTTGATCAACTCTCAAGAACGATTTACAATCCTAAATAACTCTAATCCGTTCAATAACGAAATCTAAGGCGCTTAAAGCAATCAATAAGACACTTCAAAAATGATCAAACATATTCGGACAAAAATCGAGTTCACCATGACAAAACGTTACAACCTCTTGTGATCATTGAGAAGGTTAATCAAAACTATAATTTGGAAGAATAAGCGTAGAAAATTTTAAAGAACATGAAAACATAGCCATTACCATCAAATTGGACAAGGAGAAACGAGGGGAAATCACCACTTGCCTTGGTTTTACCAGAAAAGTCCTCTGAATCACTCCACGTTGTAGGTCGGGGCAAAAGAACATGAGAGGAGTTGAAATCTAAACAAAAATGGCCAAAAAGGGGGTTAGGGCCGAAAAACCCTAACGCGAAAACTCAAGGAAAGGGGAAAATTTTACCACGATAGCGTAGCTCTCGGTGAGAGTTTTCCGAATCTATATTCGGATGAAGATTTCGAGCACCGGTACACCGTCGGCGGCCACCAGAAGGTTCACGAAGTTTTTCTCTCTCACGCTCACGCTACTCTAGTTTGAGAGGAAAAATAATCAGAGAAGATGAAGTTTGGTTCTAAAACCTAAGTCCAAGAATATATACATATATTTATGTTTATAAAAATGTTTTGTCAAAAACGGGTTATTACGAGCAGTTTCACAAGAATCCAAAATAGAGGTCTAGGATGGCTCCAAATCGAAAAGTTTCCAACATAAAAGTTGTATACCTCATCGAAACGAACAAATTTCATGTTGACTCTTTTTCCATACGGTGCTGTTTTGATCCTCAACAATGCGCCTGAACGCAGACTATACAGGACTACTCGAGAGGAAAGGGCCACTCGAGAAAGAGAGCAAAGTTCTCGAGAGAAACTTATAGTTCTCGAGAACAAAATAGTAGGACTCGAGAGAATTAAGTATTTCTCGAGAATAAGACCTTAATTCTCGAGAATAAACAGTAGTTCTCGAGTAGAACAAGGGTTCTCGGGTAGAAATCAATAATGCAGCTTATTTACGAGCAGTTTTTGGAAAATCAAAAATAGAAGTCTAAGATCGCTTCAAATCAAAAAGTGGTCAACATGAAAGTTGTAGATATCGTCAAGGCGAACAAATTTTATGTTTAATATTTTTAGATTCGACGCTGTTTTGACACTCAAAATGGCGCCCGAACGCAGGCTGAAACGGACCTCTCGAGTGCAGCATAGGACTTCTCGAGAACATCATAAGACTTCTCGAGAACTAGGACAGACTTCTTGAGAACTAGGATAGACTTCTCGAGAACTAGAGCAGAGCTTCTCGAAAACATTAAGTCATGACTTCTCGAAAATAACTGGGAGTTCTCGAGAACGAAAGGGGGGATCTCGAGTACAAATAGGACAAATTGCAGAAGTTCTGATTTGACTAATATTTTGGAATGAATCGCTGACTCTACGAATTAGCAGCATAAACAACCTTAGAATCCGATGTACCATTCTCGAGATATTAAATCACGCGTTGATACTCCAAAAATGCTCGGATTGCGACGAAACTTAACAAGCAAGTCCAAGATTACTTAACTTAAATTTCAAAATGCAAAAAATTTCCCAATTACAACAAGAATTCGGCCGACTCGACCGCACGGACACGAAAATGCCTTAACAGCATTGCGCCGTCAACTCGACGTTAAATATAATGCCACGACGTCGTAAATATGACGTTTCCCTTTTAAATAAAATCATTGAAAAATCGGGGGCGTTACAGGAACCACTATAAATACTTGTGTGTTGTGTTGTATTGCTTGCCCTTGTTTTTATATTGCAGGTAATTAGGACAAGCTCTAGATCACTAAATTTATAAATAGCCAAAAGACTTAAGTAATTTCAAAGACCTATTCACCCCCCCCCCCTCTAGGTGACTAGCTAACCTTGAAGTAATAACGTTAAAGTGGTATCAGAGGGAGGCTGCTCAAAAGGATTTAACGATCTGAGTACACCTCCAAGGTTAGCTATAAGATATAAGAATGGGTCTTGTGTAAACTACAAGGAACTGGGGCCATGAAATTACCAATCTGCGGAAAGGAGGGCTTTGGCCTCAAGAAGGAAAGGGTCAGACTATTCATGGAAGCTGTTGACCCTAGGATATACATCACTGTTAAAGAGGGACCCTTCATCCCTATGAAGATCTCAGTTTTGGATGCGAACAGGACACCTAAATCTTATGAAGAAATGAACAAAGATGAGCTCCTTCTTGCCTCCATGGGCAAGAGAGCTCAAAATATTATTGTCAGTGCAGTAAATGATTCAACCTTCCAGTATCTGGTGCACTGCAAGACCTCCAAGGAGATGTGGGACACCCTAGTTGTGTTCATGGATGGTTTAGAAGAGGTGAGGGATGACAGAAAATACATGCTCAACCAAGAGTATGAGGCCTTCAGACAAGGAAAGTTTGAGGGCACTGCTGAGAGCTTTGAAAGATTTTTCAGAATTGTAAATGAACTAAGAATATATGAAAGGGTTTTCAGCACATATGAGTTGAATGACAAATTTCTCAGGTCCCTCATAAAGGATTGGGACACAAAGATTTATTCCATCAGGGAGATGGGCCTGTTAGCTGACACTCCACCTCCAACCCTGTTTGGAAAGCTACTGTCTTATAAGTTGCAGCTTGTTGTAAGGAAGGAAGATGAAGAGAAGAGAAGTAAGTCACAGGGCAAGGAGAAATCTGTGGCCTTCAAAGCTGATGCTTCAACCAGGAGCAGAAGGAAGATCTCTCCAGTCGGAAGAACTACTGAGTCAGAATCTGAGAGCTCAAGGACCAGCTCCTCTAACATCCATATATCTGATGAGTGTTAACCCCTCAATCCACAACCTGTACAAGATTCCAAGGTCACCTACCTCACCGACTGCGGACTCAATTTGGCAGTCCGCCCAGCTCGTCGAGGCCCCAGCATATTTCCAAGTTTAGGTGTGGACTCGATTCTTCAGTTTGCCCAGTTTGTCCTGATCCAGGAGCGGCTCAGGATCTTCTTCAGGTGAACATAGTGCTCAGTTCGCCCAGGTCGCAGCCCTCCAGCAGGATCGCGCCTTATAGTATCAGACAGAAGCTTCAGCCCGCGAGCCCAGTCCGCCCCTCCTGCACGGACTGGCGTGTTTTCTTCTTTTCTCTTCCCGTCACCGCTGCCCAGCTCTCCTGTACCTCGGGTAGTCGGTTATTTTAGCCATGCCCATTTGGGCATGCCCCCGAATCTATAAATTAGGGGAAGTGGTGCACCCAAAGCACGTTAACTCGAGCCTTGGAGCCTACTAATTGAAGGCTGCGGACTCGAATCTCAGGCTTTGCGGACTCCAGCTTGCTCTGCTCTTATTCTTTCCCCTTGTTCAACTTGTGACCAACCCTGTAATCAAACTCATTCTAATCAAAGAAAAGCCCGTCGCAAGAGAGGCATTCAGGCTGTAGAAGGCGAAGTCTGGTGTTGTCGTTGTTCACGTCTCTACAACTCTTTTTCTCTCATCCACAAAGTAGATTGCTGCTTGAAGTTTGCCTTTTATCCTCCTTTTCCTAGTGCTCGAACCGTTAGCTGGTGGTGCTCGACTCCCTTTCGCTTTCCGTGCATCAACAATTAACACGTGACCTTCAGATTCAAGTAGTTTTTTTAAACCAGCGGACAGACATGTCAGACCACCGAGCTCGTCGTTCAGACCGCTCTAGTTTGCTAGAGGACTTGCTGTGGGAGGCCATAGAACAGTCTCGCTGGGAGGCTAAACGATCACTTAGGGAGACCGATCAGCGACTTGATACCATCATTCAGGCCTTGCTCGTGCTGACTAAGTGGCTTGCTCCTCAGGCTGCAGAAGATATTATGAACACCCCAGTTTGCCAGACACCACTCCACCAGACTCCGGTCCGCTGGACTCCAGCTCGTCAAACTCCTCTTCGACAATCATCTGCAGTGACTCCTCCTCATCCTCGCTATCCAGCTCAGCCCGTAGTTCCTCTAGGGCCTTAGTGTGATCAGTTCTCCCCTCTGATGGACTTCTTCAAAGAGGCGGCCAGGGGAACTCTTGCCCGCCATCTCGACTTCGCTGACCGCCAGTCTGCCGAGCCCGTAGACCGTTTCTGTAACACCCCAAAAAGACTCAAAATTGGAATTGAGGTGCAGGTTACTTAACACGGCCTGGGACACGGGCGTGTCCCAGGGCGTGTCGGGGTACACGGCCTGGGACACGGGCGTGTCCCAGGGCGTGTTCAGGTTAGTCGACGATCGGAGGTCGACGATAGTCGAGCCTGGGACACGGCCTTCGACACGAGCGTGTCCCAGGGCGTGTCACTCAATAAAGTGCCGTATCGAGTCAGAAATGTACACGGCCCGGAACCAAGGCTTGAACACGGCCGTGTCAGTTTTGACACAGGCGTGTCAGAGGGCGTGTGCCTACCCGTGTACTGCTCTGACTGGATTTAACGCTCGTTGAGTACCGTGTAACAGGTGTGACACGGGCGTGTCACATGACCGACACGGGCGTGTCAGGTTCGACACGGGCGTGTCGATGCCCGTGTTCTGGTAATTTTTAGTCGGTGCGAGCGTCGCGTGTGCCGCTTAAGGGTACACAGCCTGTGACACGGGCGTGTCACAGGCTGTGTCGGCCAAAAAGTTCAATATTTTGGGGCAGATCTGGGCCGTTCATTTTCCTTAAAGAGGATCCTGTGGCTGGGGATCATTCCTGGGCTGATAAGGTCGGGAAAGGAGGAGAAGAAGGCTCATTTCTTAAGTTCTGCTCTCTTTCTAACTTTTAAGAGAGAGGTGAGAGCAAGGTGAGGAAGAAGAAGTGGAGTCCGGCTGCCGGTGGAGCTACGGTGGTCCAAATCGCGAGCCGAGTTCGGATTTGCGAAGGCAACGCTGCTGCGAAGGCTTTCATCCGTCTCAAATTTCTCTCCATGGCTCCGAAGCGAACTCCTAGGGTAACGATTTCCTGCTTGGACATGTGAAGTCCTTAATTCCTGCATTGCATAGGGAAAACCCTTCCCCGCGAGTGTGCGGTGGGTTGTGGCATCCCTTGGGGTAGATATGTGAAGTCCCCCTTGTTAGAGTCCGGAATTGGAGTACGGATCTAGGCATGCTGTGTGAAGCCCATCTGGACATGGTCTGGATTGGTGATGCTTGTTTGCATATCGGAGAAAACTCCGTGATTCTTGCTTGTAGGCATGATGGATAAAGTACTGGAGGAAGTCCAGGAATTATGAGAGTTGGACTCTCTTGTAGCCGTGAGTTGCTACGTTGTATGAGGTTGAGCCGTGGGGCTGCAACTAGGAAATGTGGAATGGGCAAGGTGAAGCTGTACCCGCGTCAGTCCAGGCGTGAGTCTGACGATGTGAGCAACGGGAAAGGTGGATCTGTACCCGCGTTATGGTTGTCTAACCTTGGGTGCTTAAGACCCTGTTAGGATCACATAGCGAGAGTCGACGGCCTGTGAGCCGATCAGACTAGAATGCTCATATTGAACCGTTATGTCTGGGACCTCTGAACGGTGATGTTGCCGTGGAAATACGGAACACGGATAATGTGCCCTGAGTGCACGGAGCGTCGGGCCGTCGTGCCGGCGTTTGTGATATGTGACTGTGCGGGCGTGCACGTCTTGCTTAAATTGCTATATATATCATATTGGAAGATTGCTATGCAGGGATGGAATTCCGCTGCCCCGTGCTAGGGGCAGGGTCGTTATAATTGGTCAGCTGAATGCTGACCATTGCCCTGTTTGCCACCGCTTGGTGGATTGGTTATTACAGGTACTGGAGTTGCTGGTCCGAGCGGGACTTAGCGGGCTGAAGCCCAAAGCTGCGTTGCTGCCCTCGAAGGCATTGTTTTGTTTCTTTTGTTCATGTGTGGCCGGCCTGCGTGCCGATGTTTGTAATCCACACTCTTGTTAAGAGAAACTGTTGTAAGGCCTTAAGGCCAAACTCTTGTGATGTTTATATATATTCCTAAGTTTTAGTGGACAATGTTATTTATCTTGAGTTCAATAATTCAACCGTGAAGCTTCCGCTAGAATGCTCTGTGTTAGGATGCGTGGTTATGATATTATTTTGTAGCGTCTCCGCCTGTTTGTGGAATATGGTGTGGGGCCCCGGCCGGACCCTCTATTATATTCTTCTTGACGGGTAGAGGTGTTAAAATTTGGTATCAGCTTGTTGGTCGATCTCTTCCGAATTCGCGGACGAATTCTTTTGAGAGGTGGCGAGCACGTGTCAGTGCCGTCGTTATAACACTTAATTTGAACTCAAGATTGTCCACTTAGGAATGCAAATACACTTGTTTGTTGAACTTGTTTATTCTTTTTGTATGGTTGCCGGTTTTATTGGTCGTTAACCTGTGTATTTTACACATATAGGTGACCAGAAGTGTTGCGGGTCAATCCGAACCATAACATTCTGTTGAGAGTGCGGCACCAGCCGAGGTGCCCACAACTCCTCCATCCGCTGAAACAGTCCGTCTCATCACGGAAACGGTGCTTGCGGTGATGAATGCTCAGCAGGCGGGGCAGGCACGTCCTGCAGTGGTGCCAACGCAAGCTGGGGTACGGCAAGAATCGGTAGAAGCCGAAGTTGATCCGCGGGTAGCAGATCAACAATGGAAGCAATTCTTGAGCTTCAACCCTCCGCAGTTTCATGGGGCGGGTACACCGGCCCAAGCAGAGGATTGGCTTGCAAGAGTCAAGAGGATTATGAGAGCTATCAAGGTTGAGGAGGAACAGAAAGTTATGTTAGCCACTTTCCTACTGGAAGGAGAGGCGCGATTGTGGTGGGATGAGATTGAAATGCATCACTTGGCTGGCAGGCAATTGGCAGAGGTTACAATGGATGAATTTTCTCGATTGTTCTTAGCACAACATCTGCCGATGCAGCAAAGGATATCGATGGAAATGGAATTTCAAAGGTTAGCGCAGGGAGATCGAAGTGTGGATGACTACCTGCATGAGTTCACCCGGTTGGGAAGATATGCGGGCACGATCTTCGCCGAAGAAGAGCGTAAGACTAGTCGGTTTTATGCGGGACTGCGAGATGAGCTGCGGTATTTGCTCTCGAGTTCTGTGAGTCAGGGATTCCAAGCCTTAGTCTGTACGGCTCGTTCTTTGGAGACGGACATGAAACGGGGGCAAGCAAAGGGAAACTTGGCTGTTGTGAAGCCAGAGTTCAAGCCGCCGCGTCTGGACAAGTTTGGCTACCGAAAGAGATGGAACAAGAAGTCTAAGTCTTCTGGACAAGCTCCTTCTGCGACTGTGACAGATACATCTGGGTATGGATCTCATGCTTGTTTTACGTGCGGGAAGGTTGTACACTTCGCACGTGAATGTCGATTTGGTCCTCCAAAGGGTGATAAGAAGACGGGAGCGTCTTATGCGGAGAAGGGGAAGGCTGTGGTGGAGTCTTCTGCCTCGCACGCGCAGCCCAGGGTCTTCAACCTTGGACAACAAGAGGCCATTAAGCAGGCGGATGTCGTCACAGGTGCGCGTAGATTTTAATGTTCTTGTTATGATGTGCTGTGCTTGTTTTAATTGTAATGTTATAGGGTTTGTCCTTATACGAGAGTATCCGGCGCGAGCACTGTTCGACACAGGTGCTTCATATTCGTTTCTGTCTGAGGACTTTATCTTTCGTGTTGGGGTGTCGATCCGGACCACGACAGACAGTGTAAAGGTGTTGTTGCCTAACGGATGTTTGATGTGCGCGGATCGATCTTGCGGTCTTGAGGTCAAGATAGGAAGTCGGGAGTTCAAGGTGGAAACATTAGTATTGCCGATTAAAGAGTTTGATATAATCTTTGGTATGGACTGGCTTTCAGAGCAGCGTGCCTGTATAGATTGCACTTCAAAAGAGGTCACACTTGGGCAAAATACCGAACAAGAGACCAAGTTCATTGGTATGCAAGGGATGAGTGGGATGTTGTTATCCGCTCTCCAAGTTGTTAAGGCAGTTCGGAAGGGTGCGGAGTTGTTCTTCACACTCATAGAGGCGGTGGCGCCGAAGGCCAGTGTGAGTGAAGTGTCGATTGTGTCGGAATATGCGGATGTGTTTCCAAAGGACCTTCCGGGGTTACCTCCCCAAAGGGAAATCGACTTCGCTATCGAGCTAGTGCCGGGAGCGAAACCCGTGGCCCGTTCGCCGTATCGGGTAGCGCCAAAAGAAATGGCCGAACTGAAAGTTCAGTTGCAAGAGTTGTTGGAGCAGGGATATATACGCCCAAGTATGTCACATTGCAGCGCGCCTGTTCTGTTTGTGAAAAAGAAAGACGGTGGTTTGCGACTATGTATTGATTATCGCGAACTGAACAAGCTGACGGAGAAAACAAGTATCCAATTCCACGGATCGATGACTTGTTCGATCAGCTAGCAGGCTCAACCGTCTATTCGAAGTTGGATTTGAAGTCCGGGTATTACCAGTTGCGGATTAGGGAAGGTGACATTCCCAAGACAGCGTTTGGCACACGCTATGGTCATTATGAGTTCACAGTGATGCCGTTCGGCTTATGTAATGCGCCTTCGGTATTCATGGATCTCATGCATCGAACGTTCCGCGAATACCTGGATCTGTTTGTGATTGTGTTTATTGATAATATCCTGGTATATTCACAATCGGAGGAAGATCATGCAAACCACTTGCGATTAGTATTGCATACCTTGCGAAGGAATAAGCTGTATGCCAAGTTCTCTAAGTGTGAGTTCTGGCTCTTGTCGGTGGCTTTTCTAGGCCATGTGGTAAGTGGAGAGGGCATAGCGGTGGATCCGACAAAGATAAGTGCCATTCATGAGTGGCCAGTGTTGTCTTCGGTGGCCGAAGTCAGGAGTTTCCTTGGACTGGCGGGCTACTATAGACGGTTCATGGAGAACTTCTCCCGGATTGCTTTGCCTCTGACTACGTTGACGAGAAAGGACCAGAAGTTCGTTTGGACGCCGGAGTGCACACGAGTTTTTGATGAGCTGAAGAATCGTTTGACCACAGCGCCCATTTTGACGTCGCCATGTGGTACAGATGGATTTGAAATATACAGCGATGCGTCAGGAAGCGGCTTAGGCTGCGTTCTCCTGCAGTTTGGCAAGGTGATCGCTTATGGTTCACGTCAATTGAAAGTGCATGAGCGTAATTACCCCATCCATGACTTGGAGTTGGCGGCGGTGATCTTTGCGCTAAAGTTGTGGCGGCATTATCTTTATGGCGTGAAAGTGGATATTTATACAGATCATAAAAGCTTAAAGTATCTGCTTGATCAAAAAGAATTGAATATGCGACAAAGGAGGTGGATGGAATTCCTTGGGGATTATACCTTCGACATTCACTATGTTCCCGGAAAGGGAAATGTGGTCACTGATGCCTTGAGTCGTTGGACTCCGGTACGGGCAAATTGGTTGCGGATACATGATGAGCGGTTAATCCAGGAGTTAGAAGCTTTGGAGATATCTTGTGTGGAAAGAGATTCTTCAACTGTTGCATGCGTGAACTGGTTGGAGGTTCAATATGACCTTGCTGACAGGGTTCGGCGGGCAACGGAGTTGGATGAAAGTCTCCAACGCTATGCAAAGGAGGGGTCTGATGATCAATTCTCCTGGGATGACGGGTTGTTACGGAAGGATGGCCGATTGTGCGTCCCTAGTGCGGGTAAATTGCGAGAAGGATTGCTATATGAAGCACACTTTACAAAGTACTCAATTCACCCTTGGAGCACAAAAATGTACAAGGACATGAAGAAACTGTTCTGGTGGCCTGGTTTAAAGAAGGACATAGCCGCGTATGTGGCTAAATGTCGCACTTGTGCTTTGGTAAAGGCGGAATGTCAACGGCCGAGTGGTTTCCTGAAGTCGTTGCCGGTTCCACAATGGAAGTTTGAGGATATTTCTATGGATTTCGTGCACGGATTGCCGAGATCTCAGCGTGGCCATGACTCAATCTGGGTGATTGTAGACCGGTTGACAAAGGTGGCTCACTTTATCCCGAACAAGCGGGACGATTCAGTGGAAACGTTGGCAAAGCTCTATGTGGAGCAGATTGTTCGATTGCACGGTGTTCCCCGGAGCATCGTAAGTGACCGAGATGGGCGCTTTACTTCGAAAGAATGGAGATTAGTTCATCAGATGTTGGGCACGAAGTTAGCATTCAGTACGGCCTTTCACCCGCAAACGGATGGCCAAACTGAACGAACCAACAGAATGATGGAGGATATGCTCCGTATGTGCACCCTGGACTTCGGTAAGAATTGGGAAGAGCATCTTGTTATAGTGGAGTTTGCCTATAATAATAGCCATCAAGCGAGTATAGGCATGGCCCCGTTTGAAGCGCTGTATGGTCGGAAGTGTCGTACACCGCTAGCTTGGGCAGAAACTGGTGAGACTAAACTTTTAGGCAAAAAGGAAGTCGAGGATGCTACCTCAACAATACGCTCTATTCGAGAGAGGCTCCTAATAGCCCAGGATCGGCAAGCCAAATATTACAATGCTAAGCACCGGAACGTGGAGTTCGCGGTGGGTGACTGGGTCTATTTAAAGATTAAGCCCTTCAAAGGCGTATCTCGGATTCGGCGGTTGAAAAAGCTAAGTCCGCGATACCTTGGTCCGTTTGAAGTGGTGGAGCGAGTTGGGGAAGCCGCCTATCGGCTAGCTCTTTCATCGGAATTGAGTGGATTGCATGATGTGTTTCACATCTCGGTGCTACGCAAAGCAGTCAAGGATCCAGCTCAAGTAATTGACAATGATCGAGTGTCGGTTGAGTATGGGCTAACAACAAAGGTGAAGCCTATACGGATCGAGGATCGAGCCGAGAAACAGTTGCGGAACAAAGTGATTGGGATGGTCAAAGTCCGGTGGGACAATTGTGGCCGAGAAGAGCTAACATGGGAGCGTGAGCAGACCATGCAAGCCGAGTTTCACGAGTTATTTTCGTAACTGGTTTGCTCGATATATATGTAATAGAAACATATGTATGTTTTGTTCTTTTTCTCCCTACTGTCTTCAAATTTCGGGACGAAATTTTATTAAGGAGAGGAGGGTTGTAACACCCCAAAAAGACTTAAAATTGGAATTGAGGTGCAGGTTGCTTAACACGGCCTGGGACACGGGCGTGTCCCAGGGCGTGTCGGGGTACACGGCCTGGGACACGGGCGTGTCCCAGGGCGTGTTCAGGTTAATCGACGATCGGAGGTCGACGATAGTCGAGCCTGGGACACGGCCTTCGACACGGGCGTGTCCCAGGGCGTGTCACTCAATAAAATGCCGTATCGAGTCAGAAATGTACACGGCCCGGAACCAAGGCTTGAACACGGCCGTGTCAGTTTTGACACGGGCGTGTCAGAGGGCGTGTGCCTACCCGTGTACTGCTCTGACTGGATTTAACGCTCGTTGAGTACCGTGTAACAGGTGTGACACGGGCGTGTCACATGACCGACACGGGCGTGTCAGGTTCGACACGGGCGTGTCGATGCCCGTGTTCTGGTAATTTTTAGTCGGTGCGAGCGCCGCGTGTGCCGCTTAAGGGTACACAGCCTGTGACACGGGCGTGTCACGGGCTGTGTCGGCCAAAAAGTTCAATATTTTGGGGCAGATCTGGGCCGTTCATTTTCCTTAAAGAGGATCCTGTGGCTGGGGATCATTCCTGGGCTGATAAGGTCGGGAAAGGAGGAGAAGAAGGCTCATTTCTTAAGTTCTACTCTCTTTCTAACTTTTAAGAGAGAGGTGAGAGCAAGGTGAGGAAGAAGAAGTGGAGTCCGGCTGCCGGTGGAGCTACGGTGGTCCAAATCGCGAGCCGAGTTCGGATTTGCGAAGGCAACGCTGCTGCGAAGGCTTTCATCCGTCTCAAATTTCTCTCCATGGCTCCGAAGCGAACTCCTAGGGTAACGATTTCCTGCTTGGACATGTGAAGTCCTTAATTCCTGCATTGCATAGGGAAAACCCTTCCCCGCGAGTGTGCGGTGGGTTGTGGCATCCCTTAGGGTAGATATGTGAAGTCCCCCTTATTAGAGTCCGGAATTGGAGTACAGATCTAGGCATGCTGTGTGAAGCCCATCTGGACATGGTCTGAATTGGTGATGCTTGTTTGCATATCGGAGAAAACTCCGTGATTCTTGCTTGTAGGCATGATGGATAAAGTACTGGAGGAAGTCCAGGAATTATGAGAGTTGGACTCTCTTGTAGCCGTGAGTTGCTACGTTGTATGAGGTTGAGCCGTGGGGCTGCAACTAGGAAATGTGGAACGGGCAAGGTGAAGCTGTACCCGCGTCAGTCCAGGCGTGAGTCTGACGATGTGAGCAACGGTTAAGGTGGATCTGTACCCGCATTATGGTTGTCTAACCTTGGGTGCTTAAGACCCTGTTAGGATCACATAGCGAGAGTCGACGGCCTGTGAGCCGATCAGACTAGAATGCTCATATTGAACCGTTATGTCTGGGACCTCTGAACGGTGATGTGGCCGTGGAAATACGGAACACGGATAATGTGCCCTGAGTGCACGGAGCGTCGGGCCGTCGTGCCGGCGTTTGTGATATGTGACTGTGCGGGCGTGCACGTCTTGCTTAAATTGCTATATATATCATATTGGAAGATTGCTATGCAGGGATGGAATTCCGCTGCCCCGTGCCAGGGGCAGGGTCGTTATAATTGGTCAGCTGAATGCTGACCGTTGCCCTGTTTGCCACCGCTTTGTGGATTGGTTATTACAGGTACTGGAGTTGCTGGTCCGAGAGGGACTTAGCGGGCTGAAGCCCAAAGCTGCGCTGCTGCCCTCGAAGGCATTGTTTTGTTTCTTTTATTCATGTGTGGCCGGCCTGCGTGCCGATGTTTGTAATCCACACTCTTGTTAAGAGAAACTGTTGTAAGGCCTTAAGGCCAAACTCTTGTGATGTTTATATATATTCCTAAGTTTTAGTGGACAATGTTATTTATCTTGAGTTCAATAATTCAACCGTGAAGCTTCCGCTAGAATGCTCTGTGTTAGGATGCGTGGTTATGATATTATTTCGTAGCATCTCCGCCTGTTTGTGGAATATGGTGTGGGGCCCCGGCCGGACCCTCTATTATATTCTTCTTGACGGGTAGAGGTGTTACAGTTTCGTTCCAGTCCGCCCCTCCTACCTTGCAGAGTTTGAAACTCCATCTCCCTTCGTCGATAGAATCTGAGGGGATTCTGGTCCTAATAACTTCAGAGAACCGCGTCTTCTTTTCTACTCAGGGGAGACTAATCCCATTGCCTATCTGCAGGCATTTGAAGGGGCTGTTGCATTGAGATGCCTCTCTGATGCCCTGAAATGTAAGCGTTTGGTTACCACTCTCGATGTACATGCGAGAGAGTGGTTCTACGAGTTGCCTCCAGGCACAATTTCTTCCTTTGCAGAGCTTCGCAGCAAACTCTTGCTGAGTTTTGCAACCTTGAAAAAGAGAAAAGATGGACCAGCAGCTATCTTTGACATCAAGTAGAGGGATAACGAATCGGTTGCATAGTTCATTGATCGCTTTCAGAAGGAGATCCAGGGGGTGAGGAACGTGAACCCCGATTTTTATAAAGTTGTCCTGATTCATGGCCTCCGGGAAGGCCCTTTAAAGTTCAAAGCAACAACGAAGGCACCATCAACCTACCAAGAATTGATCACAATGGTAAATCGCTTCATCGAGGGCGAGAATGCCAACCCAACTTATATCTCATCCCTGACAGCTAAGGCTGAAGGAAGGGATTCTTCCAACTCTTCTTCTAACAAACATCATCACAATAAGCCTCCTCGGCCCGGCTTCCAGCCTCATTCTCAAAGGGGGTGAAACCTCCGCCATAAGAAACCCTTCATTGGCCATAAACAGTTTCATAATCAGAGACTGTTGTTGGCCGCCACTCCTGCTGTACCGCTTCAAGTGCTTCCTATTCTTCAGAATGCATTGCCTGCTCCAAGGCCGCATGAGAATAGCTCCGTGGAGGAGCTTGCAGATCTGGGATTCGACATTGAAGAGGTCGTCCAGATCATTCAAATAAAATCAGAGGAAAAGAGACAAGGTCCTCAAAGAGAGTGGAGGCCAAGGAACAATTCCCAGTACTGTGAATTCCACAGAGAGAAGGGTCACTTAACTGAAGACTGCAAGGCCCTTCAACAGTTGATTGAAAGATTTCTTACTGAGAGAAAGATCAAGGATCTGGGCAAGAAAAATGATTCTTCGAAGCCTTCCACCTCCAAGGGCAAGGAGGTGGCTGAAGTTCAGTTGGAATGTGTAGAAATAGAGGATGTAGGCCGTCTGGGGCCTATCAATGTTTGGCATGAGTGTTTTGATGCAGATGATGAGGGTGCCCTGGGGCGACTCTTCTACATTCATGGAGGAGCAGGGACCGAAGCTACTCAGAAGTCTTCAATCGCGAGGGTTTCCCGGGCAGAGGTCGCCTCTTCTTCCTCCTCTACTCCATCTGGTGGAGATGTTTCCTTTGGCCAGGAAGACCTTCCTCAGACTGCCAATCTGTTCGACGATGTTGTTGTATTCAAGGCAGCCATTGAAGATTATACAGTGGATTGAATTCTAATCGATACAGACAGCTAAGTAAATCTCCTTTTCAAGTCAATCTTCGAGGCCCTGAGAACTGGGAAGCCTTTGCTTTCCACCAAAGGGCCGCTCTACGATTTTTCAGGAGAAAAGAAAGAAGTCGAGGGGAGCATCACTCTCTCGGTAAAGCTTGGAGGAGCGATCAAGACAATTCAGTTTATAGTGGTCGATGCTCCTAGTTGTTATCATGCAATCTTTGGAAGGCCTTTGCTTAATAAATATCAAGCGGTGGTTTCGACTTACCACCTTGCAATCAAGTTTTATGCTAATGGCTGGATGTGTAGGGTCAGGATCGACCCAAGGCAGGCTAGAGAGTGCTACCTTCGAACAGTCAACATGACCGAAATCGCCCCTCCCGTCTTCCCAGCAGCAGCAGCAGCAGAAGCATCTTCTCAGTCAATGGCTGCTATGGATAGTGAAGGAGCTCACCTGGAACCTGCACAGATGACGCAAGGAGTCCCCGTTGCTGAGGGGGAGGAGAGGAAGCTCTCCATCAACTCAGAGTTACCTGAAGATCAAAAAGAAGAGTTGATCTCTTGTTTGCTGAAGAACCTGGATGTCTTCGCTTGGGCAGCGGAGGACATGCCAGGCATTGATCCGGATGTTGCTTGCCACCATCTCAATGTTGATCCCAACTTCAAGCCAGTGCAGCAGAAGAAGAGGGATGTGGCAACAAAGCTCGCTGATCCAATCAGAGAGGAGGTCTCAAAGTTCCTCAAAGCGAATTTTATTCGTGAAATTCAATACCCTATCTAGATATCAAACGTTGTAATGGTTAAGAAACCAAGAGGGAAGTGGCGAATGTGTGTGGATTTTACTCGTTTAAATAAAGCGTGCCCCAAATATTTTTACCCCTTTCCTCGGATAAATTCTTTAGTTGATACTGCGGTAGGGTACTCTTTTATGAGTTTTTTAGATGCATTCTCTGGTTACAACAAAATAAGAATGCATAAGCCCGACGTTGCTCATATGTCCTTTATTACCAACGATGGTTGCTATTGTTATCTCGTAATGCCCTTCGAGCTTAAAAATTCTGGTGCGACCTATCAACGCATGATGGATCATGTGTTTAAGGAACAAAAAGGAAGAAACCTTGAGGTGTACGTAGATGATCTTCTGGTCAAAAGCAAGTCTTTTTTACTACACCTGCAAGATCTAGCAGCGACTTTCTCTACTCTGCATAGATATAAAATGAGGCTCATCCCATCAAAGTGTACTTTCAGGGCGATTAAGGGGAAATTTATTGGTCATCTCCTTACTCCAAAAGGGCTTGCCCCTAACCCTGGCAAAGTTAAAGTCATCCTTGATATGGCTCCTCCCCGTTCTCCAAAAGAAGTTTAGCAGTTAGGGGGGAGGTTGGCAGGTCTCGGGAGGTTTATCTCTTGAGTGGGAAATAAGAATGCATCGTTCTTTAAAACTCTTCGAGGAGCGTCCAAGTTTTAATGGACGGAAGAGTGCTCCCATGCCTTTGAACAGTTAAAGAGACAATTAACTTCAACACCTTTATTGCAGAGCCCCCGACCAAGGGAGATGTTGTTGTTATTCTTAGGAGTTGGCCCTGAGGCGGTCAGCTCGGTTCTCGTTCGAGATGAAAATAGCAGGCAGTTCCCAGTTTACTATATCTGCCATATTCTCAAAGATGTAGAAACGAGATATCCAATCTTGGAGAAGTTGGCCTTGGCATTGGTCATGTCTGCTCGTAGACTCAGTCCTTACTTCCAGGCACACTCAGTTCAAGTAGTCATTGATCAGCCTTTGAAAAGTGTGCTGGAGAGACTAGAGCATTCAGGCAGGTTGGCTAAATGGGATATTGAATTAAGTGAGTTTGAAATTTCTTATGTGCCCAAGATAGCTAGCAAAGCTCAGGTGCTAGCAGATTTCCTGATTGATACTGCAGAGTCCAGTTCTGATCAAGCAGAAAGGTCTCCTTTGGCTTGGACCATCTATGTTGATGGTGCCTCAGGTAGAAATTCTTCTCGAGCAGGAGTGGTTCTGATCAATCCAAATGGCATCAAACTTGAGCAAACAATCAAGTTCTATTTTCCAGTAACAAATAACCAAGCAGAGTATGAAGCCTTGTTAGCAAGCTTGCGGCTTGCAAGAGAGCTCGGAATTGACCATGTGCACATAAAGACTGACTCTCTGGTGATGGCGTCACAAGTTCTCGGTAACTTTGAGACCAGGGAGCCTATATTGAAGAAGTACCTTACTCTTGTAAAAGTTGAAGTTGGTAGATTCAAAAGTTTCACTATTGAACACATCCCAAGATCAGAAAATGAGGAGGCAGATGTTCTTGCCAAGTATGTACTTCCATCAGGAGGAACAACTTCTGAACTCTTCCGCCCGGCAGTGGATGAAGAAGAGTTAATGCAAATTGATCAGCGTCCCTCTTGGATGGATCCGCTCATTCTTAACTTGTCAACTGGAAACTTTCATCATTCAATCAAAGATAAGAAAAGATTCAAGATAAAAGCAGCCTACTATTACCTGGTGTCTGGTATTCTATACAGAAAAACCTTCTTGTCTGCAATGGCAAGATGTGTTTCAGAAGGTGAAATTCCTGCTATTCTTCACGAAGTGCATTCTTGTGAGTGTGGAAGTCACTCATGAGCAAGAACCCTAGAAAGAAGGATCCTGCGGTAGGGTTATTTCTGGCCTACTATGAAGAAAGATTCTGAGGCTTATGCAAGAAAATGTGTTCAGTGACAGAAGTTTGCTCCACTTCAACATCAAGCTGCTCAGTCACTCAGATCAATCGCAACTCCTTGGTCCTTTGCAGTTTGGGGAATGGATCTCATTGGTCCTTTTCCCATGGCAAGCAGACAACGACACTTTATCATAGTGATGATTGATTACTTTAGCAAATGGATCGAGGCTAAGGCATTGGAAAAAACAACGACTCAAGTCATGAAGAATTTCATTTGGGGTGATATAGTTTGCCGGCATGGTATCCCAATGGCAATAATCACTGACAACGGACCACAGTTCAACAATGATGAGATTGTTGATTTTTGCAAGCAGATTGGAATGGAGCTGCTCTTTGCATCATTCCATCATCCTAGAAGTAATGGTCAAGTTGAAGCAGCTAATAAACAAATCCTCAACTTGCTCAAAAAGAAAGTGCATAATCTCAAGGGCAGTTAGGCTGATCAATTCCTTCGGTTCTTTGGACCCTGAGAACAATGCCTTCATCTACAATAGGAGAAACTCCATTCAAGCTTTCTCATGGTTCGGAAGCTCTTATTCCAGTTGAGTTTGAAGTCCGGTCACCAAGAGTTCTGCTTGCTAGACAAGGCATGGAGGATTGGCTTGAGCTGAATAATGAAGAGATGAAGTTCAGCTTGGAACATATTGAAGAAGTCAGAGATAAGGCGGCAATAAGGCAAGAAGAAATCAAGATAAGAATGGACTGCTACTTTGATAAGAATGTAAGGATCAAACACTTTTAAGTGGGAGATCTGGTTCTTAAAAAGGTTGATATTGCTGCAAGAGCTGGCTCAGTTGGGAAGCTTAATCCGAATTCGGATGGGCCATTCATTGTCAAAGAAGTGCTCAAGAATGGGTCTTATCGACTGCAAATGTATGAAGGAGAAGATATGCCACATACATGGAGTGGGGATGATCTAAAGCGGTTCTATTCCTTAACCTCCTCCTCTTTTTTCCTTCCTATGTGAACTTTTCAGAGATTATCATTGATAAAAAGCTCCTTGCTAACACTTCTTCAAGTGTATTTTTGTCTCTTAAATATTCACAGTTAATGCAATGAGCAAGAGCAATTTCAAACGGTTCTATCCCTGAACCTTCTCTCTTCTCTCTTATGCAAGTTTCACAAAAATTTGTATTGATCAAAGTCTTCATACTAACACTTTTTTAAGTGCTTTCTTTCTTTTGTTTCCTGAACAATTCCAACAGCTGGCTGTTACCAAGAGACATCGTCGAGTTCAGCTGAAACCTCCCTTAGAACCGTTCTCATTAGCGTAACACCACGAAGACCACGTGTTGTGGGGAGATTTCGCACCGTGTAGTGGGAGCTTGTCGGTTCTAGTGTGGCAGGATACTGAATTTCAGATCCCGACTAGTACCTGACCCCATCTCTGCATTATGGAGGGACAGGGTGGAGGTTAGCTCTACCATGTCATTTAAGGGATATCATTACAACTTTGATGATCGCATGTGGTAAGCAATGCTATACGCACCTGCCCGCAGATCATCTTAGTTTGTAACCCTCGAACACTCCTTGGTACCCTCAAGTAGTGCCTGCAGAAGACCCATAGCCCTGTTGATCTCAGGGGAAAGCAATGCCGCTCCGGCCGCACCTGCCCAAATGATCTATTTGGACTGTACTCCAGGAAAGAGGGTTGTGGATCGTTTCATTAAGTGTGTAGATCTTGAGATCCAGTGTGGAAAGCAATGGCGCTTCGGCCGCACCTGCCCGCTTGGTCACAAGTCTGCAGCTCATTCTTCACAGGAATTTGATTATGAGCGGACTCTGGTTTTCTAGTCCGCCCAGTCCGCCGGTTTTCCTTGGGTTGATCTTAATAGTTTGTGGCCCAGTGTGGAAAGCAATGCTGCTCCGGCCGTACCTGCCCACTTGGTCACAAGCAATAGATCATTTCTATTTTATTATGAGCGGACTCTGGTTTTCTAATCCGCTCAGTCCGCTGGATTCATTTGGGTTGATCGTATAGTTTTTGTGTCCTTACGAGAAAAGCAATGCCACTCCAGTTACACCTGCCCGCTTGGACGCAAACTATGGGTCATTTATATTTGTAGTTAAGAGCAGACTGTGATTTAATATCCGCCCAGTCCACATACTTGGTCAGGTTTATCTTTTCTTTCAATTCGCAGTTTAGCAACTATTCTAAGACTGAACTTTTATTATCAAAGCTCTCTTAAGCTTGCAAAGCTTTATTCAATTTTGGCAAAGGGAATGGCAGACTGCTATTGGAACTCGTTAGAGTCCGCTTACTGGTTTATTATTTTGGCAGGCAATCAGATAACATTAATCTTATTCATATTGCGGCAAGCTGTAGGTACACTATTTGATAAGATTTCTTAATTGACGAGTTGAAAAGTTATATGGTGCGGATAATATCTACATTGTGCGGACTGATATATGGAGTTCGCCTTTTAACTATAGATTGCATTTAAACAAGGAAAAAGCAGAGCATTGCAGAAGACACATGTTGATCCCAAAATATCCTTTTGTATTTCATAAATCAAGTTACAACTTTCAAGTGTCTAGCAGACTCCAATCTTGAGTCCACCTCCTTGACAAAAATGATAACAAAAATACATTATGTATCACTCCTCTTCTATTTTTTCTCTGCAAGTTCGTCAGAGTTTAGACCATCAATATCGATTTCAGGGGAGTATCCCTCAAAGCCGCTTCCACTGATGCTATCTGAGTTGTTGTTGATTGCGGACTCGCTGGGCGAGCTCTCGTCAGTAGAGCCAGAAGTGGACGCATCGGACTTGGTGTACTGATCTCTACCATGCCGACTTGAACCAGCATCACTCGCAACGATCTCGGCTCCATCGCCTCCCCCTCCTCTTTCTTCTTCTTCTTCTCCTTCTTCCTCTTCTTCTTCCACTTCTTTTTCTTCCTCCTCAGCAATCACATCCTTTACCTTTGCAGTCCGCTCCATGGCCGTGACCTGCTCTTCCAACTCAGGGAAGAGGTGTAGAAAATGGACACCATCCACTCCTTCCTTCGCGAAGCCGTCACAAATAAATCGCTCAATAGCGATCTCAACGGTTTATTTCACAAAAAGGAACATGGCGGCCTTGAAGTTGACATTTTCCAAGTCATATGCGACCTGTAAAAGACCAAAAGAAAGAAACAAACGTCAGTTCGCCGCGGACTTTAAACAGAGAGCACTGCAAAAAACCAAACTTACCGCCAGCTCTTCTTTTTGCATAGCGACTCTCTTCCCTAGCCGCTTGTTTCTTTCTTTGACCGACTTCATCTCTTCCAGAATTTTCTCATTTTGGCTCAGCAGATCTCTTGTCAGGGAGTAGGCAAAATGGTTTGTCACGACGCTGTTCACGCTTGCCTGGGCGGCCAGCAAAGCGAGGTTGGTAGGGTCAAACCTCTTCAGGTAACCCAGGTTGCGCTTCCCGTAGAGCGCGGAGATCGCAACATGCGCGTGACGGGTGATCTTCGGACTTTTCCATGAAGGCAGTGCAGTTGATAGGCAAACCTATTTGTTCTTGCTATGCCAGTGGATCATTGGGTTCCCCCTAAGATCCTTCTGGCGGTTACCAAAGCCATGCATCGCAAAGCTTTCAGATGAGGAGCAGTCCGCCACAGGATCCCCCTCCACTTTCCTTTTCCTTGAGATTTCATGTCTTCTTTCCCTCTTTATAGGGGTGAGTCCGCTTGGCATTTGCGGCAGGTTTACGGGCACAGCCAGGGTCGCTACAAGAAAAGAACAAGTGTTAGCACAACAGGTCACAGCGGAAACAAAAATGAGTCTGTTGAAGCTTACTTTCTTCGCGGTTCATGCCATCCAAGCTCGCCAGCAGCGAGATGTAATGCTCGATGTCCAGCCTGGATCCTTCGAGAAATTTGACAATGGCGAGCTCCACTGCATCAAATCGGATGCTCTTAAAGGCAGTGTCTGCACGCTCCTGCGGATAGGTTTGCGCGAGTCCAAGGTCGCCCTTAAAGATCAAGAACCTGGAGGTCCAGTTATGGATCTTGTTAGGCAGACCCATGACCTTCATTCCTTTGCAGTAGAAATGATCACGCCTTTATATGGGCGACCTCCAGAAGGTGTTATTGAGCGAGCTGAGAATATTTTTTAGAAGATATTAAGAGAGAATGTGATCTTCTTAGACCGCAAATAGGAGAGAAAACTATAAATTGCAGCAACGGTGTTGGGCACGAGCTGGCCCGGCACCATCCCATAGTGCTCGAATATCTCCACCATCTCCCATAACAGTGGGAATTTGAACCCGCTATCAAAATGCCCGTCATATGTCTCTCAACGAAGGCCTCAAGGTCGGCCTCCGTCAGTGTGCATTTCTTGTGATCAGTAGCGTGGAAAGCAAGCGCGGCATCAGTTCTGGTGGACACCATATCTTCAGGCCGTAGGGTCCTCTGCTACAACTGCTTTCCTGCATAGACGAAATAACAGGGCTATATTTATAATAGCTTGGTCTGACAGCATTTCAGCCAGACCGCGTAGCTTAATCTTCCAGTCCGCAGAGCTCACATAAAAATCAATTTTCTCATCTCCAAGATAAAACACCGCGGACACAGGCTTGAGTTTGACCAGCTCGCAATACTTCCCACCTGCAGACTAATTCACAAAGACAGATGCAACACTAGTCCGCACAGTTCGTCACAGATCACGGCACAGTATAAAGAAACAAGCACAATTTCACGTCAGAATACACAGATATCGTGTTTAGTCCGCATAAACACAGCATTGTTCATTACACAAGTCACACAGCACAAAGAATTATTCGCATATTATACATAATAGTTCATCTCGATGACGTACTCAGCGATCTCTCCGCTCAGGTCGCATAGGTCTCTCTTCCCGATCCCTGCACAGATAAGCCGCCCGATCGCTCACCTGGAGTATCTCGTCAAAAAGCTGGTGGAGATGATGATACATGGAGATGCAAGACGTGTGCAGATACGAGGACTCCCGGTCTACCCTGCTCAGAGGGATCGTCGGCTCTGTTGCCGGCCTCAGCTCCTCGTCCGCAGCGGGCTGGCTACCCTCTGCTGAAGCTGCTGGCTCTGGAGAGACGTGATCTGGCAATCGCGTCCTCTCTTCTGCGACCTTAGCAGCCCGCTTGCCCTTCTCTTCCCGTGTCATCGACAAATATTTACCTTTGTATAAGCGAGCATCGACAGCAAGTCGCTTCCTCTCCCTATCAGATCTTTCCAGCACCCTAGAGATGTTGACGACCTGATCTTTCAAAGCTTTCTCGCGCTCTTCCTCTCCCTTCTCTCATTCTACAGCCTTCCTTAACTCCGCTTGGATTTCATTAATTTCATTTCGAAATTCCTTCTCTAATATTGTGACTTTTACCTGGCGGGACTGCTCATCTTTTGCGGACTCATCAAGCGAGACCGCATCAGCTACAGCATCCGGCGTGGTAACGATCTCGCCAATCTCAATAGAGTCTGGAGGCGACTTACTTCCTGCAATAAAGAAAACCAAGTTCACATTCAAATCCAGTTCGCAACGGACTCAAACATAGATATAAAAGATCACTTTTGGCAACGGCAGCAGTGAGCTAGCGACTATGTAACACAGGCTGCCTTATCCGCTGCGGGTCAAAAGTGCTTAGTCGTTTCCTCAACTTGCAGTGAGCCGCAGTTCTCCTCTTAGCCGCCAAGCTCGTCGAGACAACTAAATCACCAGTTTCTGTGATGATCTTGACTGGCCTCAACTTCTGCGGTGGCGATCTATAAAGCCACTGACGCTTAAAGTATATTTGAGCAGGTTGAAGTTTACCTGTCCGCAGCAGATCAGCAGCAATTCGTCGATCTTCGGCTTCTTTGTCCGCCGAGATCTTCTTTGAGGCCACCTCTACTGTCATCATATGGGTGGCGATCTGCTTCTTCTGCTCAGCAATCTTCTCCCTCAGATTTTCTTCTCCCTCTACAGCGGACGAAGAAGGGTGCTCGCCAACCTTGACTCCCAAGATTCCGACCTCAGGTTGCAACACCTCAAGCAAGGATTTGTTGATAAGATCAAGCTGATCGATATCAATGGAATTCAGTATTTCGTCAATTGACAGACTCACCGTCAAAAGGGAATTATTTCTCAGGATTTGGGCATCCGGAGTAACGAGATCGCCCTCAGATACTTCTTTTCCCGTGGCCTGTGTTGCAAGCTTGTAACCCCAGTCCTCACAGAGACATTTTTCCCCTTCCTAGCCAGCAGTTTCTTCTCTAGCCGCTTGGCCACAGTGGACTTGTCTCTCTTCCTCTTCTTCTCAGAGGGGGCCTTTTTCTCAGTGGAGTCCGCGGCAGCCTTCCCTAAGTCCGGCTCGCTCTCGCGGAGTGTCTCGGGGTTTACAACGACCAATTCTTGTGAAGGCACGTCTTTCTCAACTTCCTCTCTCATAGGTCGCATATCTATGTCAAGGTTAATGATTGACTGCGGGGCGTTCGGCGAAGATACCTCAGCTTCAACATTAGTGCGGACTGTGTCAGCTGAGTTCCCGGATTTCTTGATACTAACAATCTCTAGCGGATTTAGCATCTTATCCGCACTCTTCGATGGATGTTCCAAATGAGATACGGGGGCACCCCCCGGACTTCTCGCGCACAAGCACGTCAGTCTGGCAGACTGCTTCTATAGCAATCTTCTTACTTTGAGAGCTCTCTCCTTCAGAGCAGACTGACGGCCCTCCTCGCTTTATCACCTTTATTTTATTTTCATTAGTGTTGTTGATTTTTCATTCTTTATAGTAAGGCTAGTTAAGAACGCGCCAAGTCTCACCATGCCGGACTACAGAGTTGAGACCGCAAGGGGTAAGTAGCGACCCGTGGCGATGATAGCTTTTTGCAAAAAAAGAACCTCCGGCGATATTTATAGCGCTGACAGCATTAATGAAGCTTGCAGACTCGGCGGTTAAGGTAACATTTTCGAAGTTTTCAGAAACTTAAAAATGTGCGGGGATTATGTTAACCCCTCAATCCGCAACCCATGCAAGATTCCAAGGTCACCTACCTCACCGGCTGCGGACTCAATTTGGCAGTCTGCCCAGCTCGTCGAGGTCCCGGCATATTTCCAAGTTCAGGTGCGGACTCGATTCTTCAGTCCGCCCAGTTTGTCCTGATCCAAGAGCGGCTCAGGATCTTCTTCAGGCAGACATAGTGCTCAGTCTGCCCAGGTCGCGGCCCTTCAGCAGGATTGCGCCTTGCAGCATCAGACGGAAGCTTTAGCCCGTGAGCCCGGTCCGCCCCTCCTGTGCGGACTGGTGTGTTTTCTTCTTTTCGCTTCCCGTCACCGCTTCCCGGCTCTCATGTACCCTGGGCAGTCGGTTATTTTAGCCCTGCCCGTTTAGGCAGGCCCTCGAATCTATAAATAGGGGGAAGTGGTGCACCCAAAGCACGCTGACTCGAGCCTTGGAGCCTACTTATTGAAGGCTGCGGACTCGAATCTAAGGCTTTGCGGACTCCAGCTTTCTCTGCTCTTGTTCTTCCCCTTGTTCAACTTATAACCAACCCTGTAATCAAACTCATTCTAATCAAAGAAAAGCCCATCGCAAGAGAGGCATTCAGGCCGTGGCGGGCGAAGTCTGGTGTTGTCGTGGTTCACGGCTCTGCTGCTCTTTTTCTCTCGTCTGCTCAGTAGATTGTTGCTTGCAGTTTGCCTTTTCCCCTCCTTTCCCCAGTGCTCGAACCATTAACTGGTGGTACTCGATTCCCTTTCGCTTTCTGTGCTTCAATAATGAGGACTTTGCTGCCTTATCCAGGCAATTTCAAAAACTCATGAATAAGGGGAATTGGAAGAACACAAGGGCATCCTCTTCCTCACAGCACAAAAGGAAATCCTCTAAGGAGGATAGGTTTGCTCCTAACTCTAGCAAACATACTTCCACTAATGTTATTTGTTTCTGCTGCAGCAAACCTGGACATATAGTTGCTGACTGCCCAATGAAGAAGAAAGAAGAAGGAGTGAAGAAGCACCACAAGGGAAAGAATAAAGAGAAGTCCCTTGTGGCCAAGAAGGAAAAGACCTGATATGACTCCTCCTCTGGGTCAGACAGTGAAAAAGAAGAAGCCTACATTGGGCTAATGGCTGTTGCTGAAGAAGAACCTGAAGAATATTATACTGCTGGGATAGGAATCAGGGCCCCTCTGTCACATTCAGAAAGTGACTCAGAGGTGGATGAAGATGAAGAAGAAGATGTTCAATGCCATGGATTAATGGCAATGGTAGATGAGGAGAGCAGCCTAGACAGGCTTAAGTAAATTCTAAATCTCTGTCTTTTATTTCAGGTCATGAGGCTAGCTCAGATTCTAAAGCTCAATCATCAAGAGATGAAGGGGATTCAGAGTCTGAGGATGATGTCAATTCTATAATTGATAAGTATGGAGAACTTCTTGAAGCATTCAAGAAGTGCACGCTCCTTGCCAAGAGTCAGGCAAAAGAGCTTCTCAGTCTTAGGAGCAAGTGTGTGGGCCAAGAAAAGGATCTCAATGATATGGTTGCACAATCAGCCAAGCTCAAGGGGATCATTAATATGGAGTCTATGGTAAGAGTCTTAAATGAGAAACTTATCCAGAAACTTAAAGATGATCTCCTAAATGAGAAATTGTTGGTGGCCATGTTTTCTAAGCCAAGCACTGTGCTTCCTTAATTGACACCCTCTTTACCAAAAAGGGTAAGAAAGGGTAAGAATTTAAGGGACCTGCTAGACCTCCTAATCCAAAAGGAAAGGGGAAGGCACCAGTTGTGCTTCTAGCCTCATTGCCTCCAATCTCTTTTTCAGAAAGTCATGTTGCCTTCTAGCAGGTATGACCATGAAAGCCGTTATGGTCACTGGGAGAATGGCAGATCCACTGGTATGGACAAATGTGCCCATAGCCAAGGTGGAAGATACAGCCATGTGAAGGCCTTTAAGGCTGCCCATGAGGAAATTCAAATGGCCCATCTTGGACTATTTTTTTTGGTGCCCCAGCCCCAAAACTCAAGGATATTGCTGTTGCAGGAAATTTGAGTCATCCAGCAAAAGTAATGACTCAAGGTGAGTCTTTTGGCAAGGCTGAAATGGCAGTTTTTGGTGCAATCAGATGCATGTTAACTGAAAAGAGACATGCAGCTTGTGGCTCTTAGAAAAGACCAAAATAATCAGCTGAAAGACTTACCTTCAGTCAAATGGCTGCTGGAAGAAATTAGAGACATATAGCAGCACATCTTCCCACTGTTCAAGGAGCAGTCCAGACAAATGTTGGCCCTAAACAGAAAAGGAGATATAATGTCCATGAGTGCTGGTGTTGTGGCAAAGTGAGATATTATGATGTAGATTGCTGGCACAATCCTTCAGTGTCCAGGGGTAGCCAGCCTATCAGGAATACTGTAGGAAGGCAAGCTTATTTTCAGACTACTGTGAACCTAGGACCCAATAGAAATTGGGGTCCTAAGGTGAGATAAATTGTGCTTTTCAGGTGAGTTCAAGTACCAATTACCCTAAATGGTACTTGGACAGTGGATGTTCCAGGCACATGACTGGAACAAAGGAACTGTTGAAAGAGTTCACTCCAATAAAGAATGGACTTAAGGTCATCTTTGGAGGCTCTGACAAGAGAATAACCAGAGGTTATGGTAAGATCTCAAATGGCTTAATCACCATCACAAAGGTAGCTTATGTAGAGTGGTTGCAACACAACCTCATAAGGATAAGCCAACTATGTGGCCTTGGTTATGACATTTCCTTCCATAAGGATAAGTGCCACATTAAGAGGTTAAGTGACCAGAGTGTCATCTTTACAGGAACTAGGAGTGGGAATGTTTATTGCTTAAACTTTTCTTGCTTAGAGAGTAGTTCCCCTATATGCCTAGTTGCAAATGACAAAGTCTCATATTGTGTCCAATGGCACAAGAGACTGATTTATTTGAATTATAAGATCATTGGTCAACTCATTAGTGATGAGCTAGTTAGGAATGGTCTTAAAATAAAATGCTCCAAGGAGGGTATATGTGCTGCTTGCCAAAAGGGTAAGCAGACTAAGACCTCCTTCAAGAACATTGGGACCAAGGACTCAGTGAGATACTTGTATCTCCTGTATATTGACTTGTTTGGTCCTATGCCTGTTCAGAGTCTAGGTAGGAAGATCTACACCCTTATGGTGGTTGATGACTATTCTAGGTTTGTTTGGGTGTTCTTCCTTAGAATAAAGGATGAAACCCTTGAAGTCTTGATGAATTTTGTCAGGCAGATTCAAAATGAACTTGCAAGCTCTGTGGTCAAAATAATAAGTGATCATGGAACTAAATTTTAGTCTGCTGTCATGACTACTTTATGTGAAGAGCAAGGGATTCATCAAGAATTCTCCTCTCCCAGAACACCCCAGCAAAATGGGTTAGCTGAGAGGATAAACAAGACTCTCATAGAAGCGTGGAGAACACTATTGAGTGACACTTCTCTCCCTGAATATTTCTGGGATGAGGCAGTTAACACTGTATATCATGTTCTCAATAGGGCTTCTATCACCAAAGGCCACAAGAAGACTCCCTATGAGATTTTAAAGGGCAGAAAACCAAACATATCCTATTTCAGGATCTTTAGTTGCAAGTCAAAAGTGACTAAGTTTACTGCCAAATCCCATGAGAGGATCTTTGTTGGGTGCAGCAATAGTAGTAAGGCATATAGAGTCTATAACTTGACTAATCAAGTTGTAGAAGAATCTATCCTTGTAGTGTTTGATGAGTCATGCATGATTGACAGTGAGCTGTCAAGCTCTTTGCCTAGTTCTACAGGTACAGAATATATGATGGAAAAGCTCTCCATCAAAAATAAAGACCCTGTTATGCAAGAAGAATATGGAGAGGGATGTTGTCTAGAGGAAGAACAGGACAGTCAAGCTGGAGATGAAGACCAACCAGCTGAAGAAAATGGTGCTCAGTAAGAAGCAGTCAGGCTCCCCCCAGCAGTCAGATATTTGATAGATCATCCTCCAGATCAGATAATAGGTGAGGCTAGCCAAGGTGTTCAGATAAGAAGTAAGAGTTTCAACACAGCTCTTTACTCCAGCTTACTGTCATAAGAAGAGCCCAAGAAATTTTAAGAGACAAATCAAGACCAATTCTGGAATTGTGCAATATAAGAAGAACTGAACCAGTTCAAAAGATGCAAGGTCTGGAAGCTAGTTCCCAGACCAAATGGACATAATGTCATTGGAGTCAAGTGGATTTTCAGAAATAAACTCGATGAAAATGGCATTATAATAAAGAATAAGGCTAGACTGGTGTCCAAGGGGTACAGATAGGAAGAGGGGATTGATTATGATCAGACTTTTGTCCCAGTTGCAACGTTGGAAGCAATCAAACTGTTCCTTGCATTTACAGCCTTCTAGGGATTCAAAGTCTTCCAGATGGATATGAAGTCAGCCTTCCTGAATGGAGACTTGAAATAAGAGGTCTATGTAGAGAAGCCTCCAGGTTTTGTAGATTCTAACTCTCCTACTACTATGTATAGACTTAGGAAAGCTCTATATGGGCTCAAGCAAGCCCCTAGAGCATGGTATGAGACATTGTCTACCTTCCTCATTGAGAACAAATTCTCAAGGGGGAAGATAGACAAGACCCTATTCCTAAGTGAATCTAAGGACAAGATCATTCTAATCAAGATTTATGTTGATGACATAATATTTAGCTCTACTGATGACAACCTCTGCAGGAAGTTTGCAAAACTTATGTAGGGGAAGTTTGAGATGAGTAGTATGGGTGAACTGAAGTTCTTCTTGGGACTCCAAGTAAGACAGACTGATGATGGTCTATCCATATCCCAATCAAAGTTCACCAGGGAGCTAATCAAGAAGTATGGTATGGAGAATGCTTCCACCATAAGGACTCCCATAAGCTCAAGTATGCCTATAGGCAAAGATGATCCAGGAAAACCTATTAATCCAACTTTGTATAGAGTTATAGTTGGATCCCTTCTCTACCTCACTGCAAGTAGGCCTGACATTATGTATACAACATTTGTCTGTTCTAGGTATTAGGCCTCCCCTAAAGAGTCTCACTACACTACTGTGAAAAGAATCTTGAGATATCTTAAGGTCACCACAGATCTTGGCCTATGGTACCCCGAGAATAGGGAATTTGAACTAACAGGCTATTCAGATGCAGATTTTGCAGGCTGCAAGGAGGACAGGAAGAGTACTTCTGGCTCCTATCAATTTCTAGGTGGAAGGCTTGTCTCTTGGAGCAGCAAGAAACAAACGAGTGTAGCAATATCAACAGTAGAGTCAGAGTATATTTCAGCTGGAAGCTGCTTAGTTCAGTTGCTGTGGATCCAGCATCAACTTCAGGACTATAATATTCGGATAAGTAGAACTCCACTCTTTTGTGATTCTACTAGTGCAATTTTTATAGCTAATAATCCTGTCTCGCATAGCAGGACTAAGCATATAGAAATTAGGTATCACTTCATTAGAGAACATGTGGAAAGGGAAGACATCAGCCTTGAGTTTGTCTCCACAGATAAGCAAGTGGCTGATATCTTCATTAAGCCATTGGATGAAGCCAAGTTCAACACCTTCAAAGTTGAATTTGGTATGTTGAATCTTGTGTAGCTTCAATTCTCTCTTCTGACATATGTTGCACTGTCCATTTTTCAGGTAGTACAAGTTCTTCCTCCAGATAATGAAGATAGTGTGCAACTATTGAGGGGGAGCTAGCCCAACATTTGCACTGGATTGAGTCAAAGTGGGAAGATATACTCCAGACAAATAGGGGGATAAAAACCCCACTGAATGCTCCCTATTGCAGAAGTCGAAAAGGGGGAGGATAGTCGAGGGGTAAGGAGAATAGACAGGTGGAATTGTAAGGGTGGCAGTATGCCAGGGGGAGTAAGTAATTCTCTACAGGCTAAAGAAATATGGTAAAATTTCCATACTCTAATAATGGTAATTATATAATTGATGAATATGATGTGTTGTCAATGACCTGTATTATTGACCAAGCAAAGTTTTGACTTCTTCAAATAGGGAGAGATCGTTGGGTATATTGATCCCAATATCCCAGATTTGTAAGAAGTCAAATGGGTCAATGACATACATACATAATGTATTTGATGTGTGATCTAGTTCATGCATGTAGGTAGTCCATGATTGGACAGGTCAACAAAAACAATAGGCTGGAGAATTCAAATGTTGTCAAGCTCAATTCAAAGTGTGGGTCTCAGATTTCGTCAAGCTCAGCTCGGAGTTTGTCGAGCTCAGTGTAAGACCCCTTTTTTTTAAACACCGGGGTCATAGGCCCAGAACCGCCGCTTTGCGGTGACACCTTCTCGCCCTGAAGGGTCATCACCGCAAAACGCCGATTCTATCGGCCGAATCGATCATAACCACAGCAAGGAAATAGAGAACAACCAGTCCACAGAGATCACATATATAGAAATAAAAGTCTCCACGAAGGGAGTGACCACAGAATAATATATCAGAGTACTAAAATATGGTATTATGCCCGGTACATCATGTCCTCACTACAAATCACTCATGCGAAAGCAAAAACAGAACATATACTCAAGGTCGAGACTCACGATCCCGGCTGTATGAACTCCGGAGCTAGACTGCCCTATCTCCAAATGGGTCGACCTCCGGGGTTGCTCCTCCATGTTGGGCTCCACGATCCCCTAAATGATGTGGTCTGAAAACCATTATTCATAAAGACTAAGCCCTATCATCCCCTACCCCTTCCCCCATGGCTCCTAAGTACCGAGCGGAGAGGAAGAAAGAGAAGGACATGAAGGTGGAGATTAAATCAAAAGAAACAGGTGGCAGCGGAACTAATCAAGCAATTCTATAATAAATAATGGCAATAAGGCAAAATATGAAAAGTAACCATCACTTATGCGAGAACACATAAGCCAAGGGGTCTTCTGCAAGGCTCCCATCATATAAAAAGTCCCATACCAATTTATACGTTGGGGTGTCGGTTATCAAACAGCAGTATATATATATATCAAAATTGACTTTAATTTATAAACTTGCCCACACAAGATTATAGACCAAGGGGTCGTTTTGCAAGTCCTAATGCATAAGCGTCCCATTCCACTTATACCTTAGGTGTCAGGGGTTAAATGAAATGATTATGTTATGATATGCTAGTGGGTATGATGGAACATGCAAGTGCAACACACACACGACTCTATGCACACAGACCTTTATTTCCCCCTTTTAGAGCCGTTACCTCCAAGGATACCTCCGTAGTGGCAGACGGAAGCGGTGGGTTGGGCCTCGCCCACCTCTAAACAAGTAAAGCACTACCAGTCAGACCTATCGTACGCCTCAACGCTTGGTGCACGAAGCGGACTCCTGCGTACTCTTGTCGGCCGGCGCACCGGACTTCTGTTGGCGAAGTGCTAACCACACTTGCCGAGTCAGCGTATTGGCGTCGGTGCATCGACCCTCCAATACCAAAGACCCACCACCTTAACTGTTTGGTACATTGGAAAATGTGTACCTGATTTGGAGAAGCCTTACTTAGCTCAATGATATACATCAAGGTGTATTTGATGTTATTTTGATTTAATATATGCAGGTTAAGAATATGCTAGAATGCAGGAAAAATATTCCAAGTCCATTTGTCGACACCTGAGTAAGCTGTGTCGACACTTGGAAATAGTTATGTCGACACTTCAGAGAATTTGTGTCGACACCGGGAGGCAGTGTCGACACACAGAAGATTATAGTCGACATCGACTGTGTCGACACCAGGAGGCAGTGTCGACACACAGAGGCAGAGTCGACAACAACTATGTCGACACCTGGAGGCAGTGTCGACACACGCTAGGTTAAGAGTCTACATCAACTGTGTCGACACACAGGACTTGTGTCGAGACACAGCTGAGTATAGACCAAGTTGATTATTGATGAATGGTGAAGTGTTTGTGTCGACACAAATAATCAGTGTCGACACATTCTCAAGTTGCGGTATCAAGAAGCTTTGTCGACATCAAGGCAGCTTTGTCGACATCACCAAAGGCTATGTCGACACTTAAGTCACTTGTGTAGACAAACATTGACAGATGGTCTCAACACTTTATGGCAGACAGACTCGACGCTTTGCTGACAGAGTCAAAGGTTCAAGAACTGTTTGAAGACTTGACAGCTGTGGGTTATGACAGGTTTACTGAAGCTGCCAGACTTATCAGAAGTTAGTTATAAACCGGATCAGCCGGTTTCCATGGATGAAGTCTATATATAAGTGGATTCAGAAGAAGGAAGATAGATAATACAAAGAGAAGAAGTATTGTCACCACTAACACAATTAGAGATTTATCTCTGATCAAGAAAGTACAAGTAACAAAGAAGAAGATCTTCGAGAGAAGATCTAAGGAGACGATCTGAAGTAGTTCTCTATTCAGATTCTGTCTAAGTTTAATTCGATCAGAATTCAGAAGTTTTTTCAAGAAGGTTTGGATAGAGAGAGATCCAGCTATTTGAAGACAAGCAGGAGACAATCACAGGTCTCTCAAGGAGCAGATGCTGAACTAATCTGTCAAGAAGATTCAGATCTAATTCTGGAGTCTAAGAAGGAAGCTGCTAGTTAGTGATATTCAAAGGAAATAAACCCAACTAAGTTCAGATTCAGTAAGCTTTGAAGAAAGCTAAGATCAAGTTGATTTCATCCATCAGCCTCTTCAAGAAGCTGATCAAGAAAGTCTGTATCCCTTCTCTCTCAACAGGGGTAAGAGATTACAAAAATTCCTTATCAAATTCTGTAGGATCTATTCATAGATCTGAGTTGTAAGCCTATTTTATAAAGGCTGAGTGTAGGAGAAGGTATTCTCTGAGTTGTAGCCCTTGTGTCAAGGCTGAGGTAGGGCTGTTTATGCCTGAGTTGTAGGAGAAGGTTTTCTCTGAGTTGTAGTCCTTGGGGCAAGGGGTAGGTAGGGCTTGTTAGCCTGAGTTGTATGAATCCTTCTGGATTCTAAGTTGTAGGATCTGAGGATCTGAGTTAAAGTAAGAAGTTAGGCCGACTCTAGCATACTGCTAGATAGGTGAAGGGGGAAAGTGGATGTACCCAGACCTTGGGGAACCACTATAAATCTGTGTGCAATCTGTGATGTGTGTATGTTTGTGATTGTTATGTTGTGTAAGCTATAAGAAATATCTGATTTATTCAAAGAACAGTAGTTATATTCTGCCTTAAGTTAAAACAAGAATTAGAACTTATTCACCCTACCCCCCCCCCCCCTCTAGGTGTTTAGGTAGTCTTGAAAGTAAAACTATCAAGTGGTATCAGAGGGAGGTTGCTCAAAGAAGGACTTAACAGTCTGAGTTAGATCCCTAAGGCAGAATCAAGAATCAAGAAAATGGGTTCTGGAGAGAATCACAAGGAACTAGGGTCAATGAAATTACCCATCTACAGAAAAGAGATTTTTGGAATCTGGAAAGAAAGGGTTAGATTGTTTATGGAGGTCTCTGACCCTAGAATATATATCACAGTAAAAGAAGGTCCATATATCCTTATGCATGTGTCTGTTTTAGATGCAAATCAGAGAACCCCTAAGGATTTTTCTTAAATGACCAAGGATGAGATAATATTGGCAACTATGGATAAAAGGGCTCAGAATATCATAGTGAGTGTCATAGATGATTCTACTTTCCAAAATTTGATTCACTGCAAAACATCCAAGGAAATGTGGGACACTTTGATTGTCTATATGGAGGGTTCTGAAGAAGTTAGACAAGACAGGAAGTCTATGCTCAATCAAGAATATGAGAGTTTTAGACAAGGGAAGTCCTATAGCATATCTGAATGCTACAAGAAATTCTATAGGATAGTGAATGAATTGATGTCCTATGGAAGGTTCTTCAGTACTTATGAGCTGAATGACAAATTCCTAAGATCCTTGACAGAGGATTGGGATACCAAGATTTGTGTCATTAGAGAAGTGGTAAAACTAGCTGACATTTCTCCTCCAACCTTATTTGGAAAGTTGTTATCATATGAAATGCAACTAATGGCTAGGAGGGAGGAAGAAAGAAATACAAAAGGAGAGCATAGAGAAAAGTCAGTGGCCTTCAAGGTTGAAGCCACTAGAAAGAGCAGGAGGATGTCTCCATCACCTCCTAAAGAAGTTGCTGAAGTTATCTCAAGAAAATTAAGACAATCAGAACTCAGATAGCAGTGATTCAGATGCAGATTTTTCTACCTTTACAAGGCAGTTTCAGAGGTTCCTGAAGAAGAAGCAGTGGAAGTCAAGGCCCTCCACATCACAGCCAGTTGATGACTATTATCAAAATAGAAAATCATCAAGAAAAGAAAGGAGCAGGTTTAAGCCCAGCAAAGCTACAACATCAAAAATTGTTTGTTATTGCTGCAATAGGCCAGGATATGTGGTGGCTGAGTGTCCAGAAAAGAGGAAAGAGTCAGCAGACAGAAAGAAGACTCAACAAAAGGGAAAGAAGGAGAAATCCTTTGTTGCTAAGAAGGAGAAGAGTCTCACAGATCAATCCTCCTCAGAGTCAGAATCTGAAGCTGAAGCATACATTGGACTGTATGCAGCTAGTGAAGAAGAGGAGTTTATGCAATTGCTGGACTCCATCAATGAACAAGAAGACCATTAGTGCATGGGACTGATGGCTGAATCAGAAGACAACAAGTGCCAGGATCAGTTTGGTCCCAGTAAGGTACAAAGTAATTCTAGAATTTCTGATTACAACACTGGTTCAGAGTCAGATTCATCTTCATCAAGTGATGAGGATGGATCAGGATCTGAAGGAGATATTCATCAGTTGATAGATGAATATGGGGACTTATTGCAGGCACTTAAGAAAAGCAAAAACCTGGCAAAAACTCAGGCTAAGGAGATTGCAGATCTTAAAATGACTGTATCTGGTTTAGAGAAAGAATTGGATCAACAAATGAATGAGGTTGCCAAGCTAAAAACTATTACTGTTATTCAGATGGGCACAATCACATATAAAAATGATCTAATTAAAAGTTTGAAAGTCAGACTTCAAGTAGAGAAAGATTTGGTGGCTAGCTACTCTAAGCCAAAATCAGTCCTACCCTTAATTGATGAGTTTGTGGCTCAAAAGGATAAGGTTGGAATGGGCTATAAAGGTAACACCATGGCTGCCCATTTCAAGAGAAAGGGCAAAGCCACTGTTCAGCCATTGAATTTTAAAGTCCCTGTAGTTTTTAGAAAGGTGCATGAGCCTTATAACAAGTATGACTTTGAGAATACTCAAGGTCATAATAAGACTGATGTTCTGAATAATAATGGTGTTAATGCCAACAAGTCAGCCCATGTTCATAAACCCCATGGTTATAAGAAACTAGTGGGTGTAGCTGCAGCAGTACCAGTACAGGACAAAAATTCTTCTGTCAAAAATGTATCTAGACCTAGATACAACAAGTATGAATGCTGGTGTTGTGGCAAGACAGGCCATTTTGCCTTAGACTGCTGGCATAACATAAGTGTCAGGAGGAATAACAGTCTACCAGTTAGAAGAGCTGATGGTAGATCTGATATAAAGGAAGCTAACTTGAACCAAGGACCCAAGACTTACTTGGGTTCTAAGGGAAAGTAATTCTGTGTTGCAGGAAAGTCCAAGTTGTCATGCCCCTATATGGTACTTGGACAGTGGATGTTCCAGGCACATGAATGGAACAAAGGGGTTGTTGAAGGAGTACACATCCATCAAGGATGGTCCTAAAGTAATCTTTGGTGGATCTGAAAGAGAAATCATCAAAGGATTTGGTAACATCTCTTCAAACCAAATTACCATCACTCAAGTGGCTTATGTAAAAGGTTTGAAACACAACCTGATAAGCATAAGTCAGCTGAGTGATCTAAGATATGAAATTTCATTTGTTAAAAATGGATGTCATATCAAAAGGTCAAGTGATCATAAGGTCATATTGACTGGGTATAGAAAGAAAAATGTTTATTGTCTTAATTTTGGGTGTGAGAACAAAGGTTCTCCTATTTATCTTGTAGTTGATAAGAAAGCATCTCATTGTGTCAAACGGCACAAGAGGCTGGCTCATATTAACTACAAAACAATTGGCCAACTCTTTAGCAAAGAGTTAGTGAGGAATGGTCCTCAAGTTAAGTGTATAAAGGAAGGGATATGTTCAGCTTGCCAAAAGGGCAAGCAGACAAAATCCTCCTTTCATAGCCTTGAAAACAAGGATCAGTGAGGTGTCTATACCTCTTACATATGGATCTTTTTTGTCCTATGCCAGTTCATAGTCTAGGTAGGAAGGTCTACACTTTTGTGGTTGTAGATGACTATTCTTGATATTCCTGGGTGTTCTTTCTGAGGCAGAAATCTGAAACCCCAAGTGTTTTACATAGTTTTTCAAACAAATTCAGAATGAACTGAACAGTACAGTGGTCAAAATCAGAAGTGACCATGGCACTGAATTTCAATCTGAAAGTATGACAAGATTGTGTGAAGAGTTTGAGATTTTTCAAGAATTCTCCTCACCTAGAACACCTCAGCAAAATAGTATTGCTGAAAGAAAGAATAGGACATTGATTGAAGCTGGTAGAACTCTATTGAGTGACACTTCTCTCCCAGAATATTTCTGGGCTGAGGCAGTAAACACTGCATGTCATGTGCTCAACAGAGCTTCTATCACTAAGTGCCACAAAATGACTCCCTATGAGATTATGAAAGGTAGAAAACATAATTTATCCTATTTTAGGATCTTTGGTTGCAAGTGTTATATCCTTAACAATGGCAAGTCTTATTTAACTAAGTTTGCTGCCAAATCCCAAGATGGGATATTTGTTGGGTACAGCAACAATAGTAAGGCTTATAGAGTCTACAACTTGATTACTCAGGTTGTGGAAGAATCCGTACATGTTGTATTTGATGAAACAAGATTAATCAACAGTGAGTTGCCTTATAGTTCATGCAGTCCAACAGGTATAAGCAATAGAATGGACAAGCTTTCCATTGCAGAAGGCACAACTACAGATGAAGGATTGGAAAATGATGGCTATTGTCTAGGGGGAGTACAAGACTCTCTAGAAGCTGATGACAACCAAGATGTGCAACATAATGAAGAAACTGGAGGTGTTCAGCCAGAAGGAATTTTACCTCCAGCTGTAAGACATCTAAAGGATCATCCAGCAAATCAGATAATTGGTGATCCAAGACATGGAGTGCAAACCAGAAGTAGAAATCTGAATACAGTCTTGCACTCAAGCTTTCTATCTCAACTGGAGCCAAATAAATTTGAATTAGTTATCCAAGACCAACACTGGATTAATGCTATGCAAGAGGAGCTTAATCAGTTTAGAAGATGCAAGGTCTGGGAGTTGGTTCCTAAACCAAAAGACCACAACATCATTGGTACAAAGTGGATTTTTAGGAACAAGCTGGATGAGAATGGAGTTATTGTGAAGAATAAAGCAAGATTGGTTGCAAAAGGATACAGGCAGGAAGAGGGAATAGACTTTGATCAAACATTTGCCCCAGTAGCAAGACTTGAAGAATTCAGAATGTTCCTTGCCTATGCAGCATATCAAGGCTTCAAAGTATATCAAATGGATGTGAAATCAGCATTTCTGAATGGTGATCTAAAAGAAGAAGTCTATGTAGAGCAGCCATCAGGTTTTGTAGATTCTCTTAAACCTGGTTATGTCTATAGACTTAGGAAAGCATTGTATGGGTTAAAGCAAGCACCAAGGGCTTGGTATGAAACCATGTCTACTTTCCTTATTGAGAACAAATTCTCAAGAGGTAAAATAGACAAAACTCTATTCCTAAGGGAATCTAAAGGGAAGATAATCTTAGTTCAGATCTATATAGATGACATAATCTTTGGATCTACAAAGAACAACCTTTGCAAGAAGTTTGCTAAACTTATGCAAGGAAAGTTTGAAATGAGCAGTATGGGGGAACTTAAGTTCTTCTTGGGACTCCAAGTAAGACAGACTGATGATGGATTATCCATATCCCAGTCTAAGTTCACCAAGGAGTTAATTAAGAAGTATTGTATGGAATCATCCTCCACCATGAGAACTCATATGGGAACAAGTATGCCTATATGCAAATACGATGCAGGTAAACCTGTAGATAAGTCTTTGTATAGAGGAATAATTGTCTCTCTATTATATCTAACTGCTAGTAGACCAGACATTATGTATGCAACATGTGTCTGTGCTAGGTACCAAGCATGCCCTAAAGAATCACATTATACTGCAGTCAAGAGGATTTTGAGATATCTAAAGGGCACACCTAATATAGGCCTTTGGTACCCTAGGAATGGAGATTTTCTACTAACAGGTTACTCAGATGCAGATTTTGCAGGCTGTAGAGAAGATAGAAAGAGTACTGCAGGTACATGCCAATTCTTGGGAGGAAGATTTATATCCTGGAGTAGTAAGAAGCAGACTTGTGTGGCAATATCCACAGCTGAGTCGGAATATGTTGCAGCTGGAAGTTGCTGTACACAACTTTTGTGGATTCAGCATCAGCTAAGGGATTATGGTATTCAAGTAAGTAGAACACCTTTATTGTGTGATTATAAAAGTGTCATTTCTATTGCAAACAATCCTGTTTCACATAGTAGGACTAAGCACATAGAGATAAAATTCCATTTTCTTAGAGAACATGTAGAAAAAGGAGACATCTCATTAGAATTTGTTAAAACTGATTTTCAAATTGCAGATGTATTTACTAAGCCTTTGGATGAAACTAAATTCAATAGATTTAAAATTGAATTAGGAATGCTGATCATAGGTTTGTTTACCAAAAATTGGCTAAGTAGTGGTGTCGACACATTCAGAGTAGAGGTGTCGACTCAGAGGAATTGTGTCGACAATTCAGGAAAATGGTGTCGACACAGAGTAGAGGTGTCGACACATCAGGGATATTGTGTCGACACATTCAGGCAAGTTATGTCGACACAACTAGAGAAGTGGTGTCGACTCATTCAGAATTTGTGTCGACACAAAGAATCGGTGTCGACACAGAATTTCTGTTCTTTGACAACTTGAGTCAAGTGTCGACACATCATCAATTGGTGTCGACACAAAGTAGTCCATATTGATGTCGAGACATTAGAAGTATGTGTCGACACATTCCAATAGTGTCGACACAATTTGACAGTTTTTGCCCGGATTTTGACCTTCTTTGCTTAGAAGGGTATAAATAGGTCAAACATATATTCTATCGACACGCTCACCAGTGTTTCGAGACAAAAGCCTTAAGTCGACAATCTCTCTTCTCTCTTTCCAAGCTTTCTCTTCGTTCCAATGGCGCCCAAGATTGAAGATGCAATCAACGAGGGATATGAGTTGGTTCAACATGTGTTCGATGATGCAGATATAGAGATCAAGCAAGTTATTTCTCTTCTCACATACAACAGATTAGACTATCTTGTCTCTGAGCCTATGAAAATATGGAAGATAGAAGTCCTTGAGTTCTATACTGGTGCATCCGTGGATTCAACCGGATTAACGATCAAATCAACCGTCCATGGAGAACGAGTCAAGCTGACTCAGAAAAGATTGAGCAAAATTCTACATCTTCCCAGGGTCCAAGATGAGGAAGAGGTTCCAGCCTCAAAAACAAGGGAAACACTTCAATGGTGTGGATTGAATCCAACCATAAAGATAAGATCTGCCATCAACAGGAAGGGCATGAATCCTCTGGGGAAATTCCTATCTGAAATCATATGAAAAGTGATCTTATGCAAACCAGGTGGACATGATAGGATCTCAGCCTATATGTTCAGCCTAATGACTAGGGTGATCTTTACGATTAAAACAAATTGGTCTGCTGTACTGTTTGATAAGATTACAGAAGGAATCAAGAAGCCAAACTTGGCTAGAATTTTGAGTCTGTACCTGGCTGGAATCATTCCAGAGGTAATGCAACAGATTCTGGATCCAAGATCAACCATATGAGGAGAATGGACATGAGGTTATTCTCCAGGTGGGATAGAGTTCTATCAAAGGATTTGCCTGATATGGACAGGCAGGAGACAACTGAGAAATCACTAGGACATGACCTTCATGTGCATGATCAGGGCTATCCACCAAATCAAGCAGAATAAGTTAGAGAGCAGACAGAGGACCAGACTGGGTCTATTATAGTCCAGGAAGAGACTATACCAGCACAGGTGCAGGGGGAGCAAATTACTACACAAGTACAAGAGGAAGCAAGAATAAACTTATCAGAAGATTTGCACACTGCTAGAATTGATGATTCTGCTAGAGGAAACAATGTATCATCTCCTACTCAAGCACAAAAGAAATACACTCTAGAAGAGTTATTTCCTAACATTGGAGAGGCATCTGATAAGGATGAAACCCTTAGGGTTGAGGGGTAGCAAGGTACTGTTGAGGGGGAGCAAGTACATGTTGAGGGGGAGCAACATGGTGCTGAGAAAGAAATTTCTACCACTCCTCTAGAAAGAGTTCATATTGAAAGTACTTCAGAGTCTGAAAATACAGAGCTCAGGGAGGCTAAGAAAAGAAAGCTAATGGTCTTCAAAAGAAGAAGTCACAGCTATAAGAAAGCTCTCCAGACAACAACTCACCAAGCTACTACTGATTTTGATTACACTAAATTTATGATAGATTTACAAGTCAAACTGGATGAGCAGAGATTACTTCTTGAAAAGTATGTGGATGAAAGCCAAAAGGCTCTTCAATTTGATCTGGCACAGGATATAAAATCTATAAGATTTGAAGTTAATCAGAATAAAAGAGAGATGACAGATAGCTTCCACAAGGGAGGCAATGGTGTGGTATTCCTTGCAAAGCAACATGCTGACATTAAGAAGCAAGTGGATGAGATGGCTGTTAAACAAGGCTATGTCCTTGAGAATAAATTAAGAATGAATGATAATCTGACTGAATCACATAATGTGATAGTCACTGAGTTCACAAACAATGTTGTTGCAATGAATGCTGCAAGGGCTAAGGAAAAAAGAAGAATATGATCAAAAGCTCCAGGCTGCCCTAGAATCAGTTAAAACTGCTATCACTTCATCTGAGAAGTTGATTAGTGAAAAGCTTCAAAAGTTAAAGCCCTTCTTTAAAGATGGAATCAACTATCTGGATGGACAAATTATATTTCAAAAGGAGGACTTAAGAGATCATATGACCAGAGAAGTCATAAAGGGGGAGAGGGTGTTAGTCTATGTTGGGTCTGATCATGCCAAATTGGTAACTAACAGCATTAGAGCCACTCTTGGATATCCTCCCTTGTGTGATGATGATAATATGGCTGAGTCAGGGGTGCAACCAATTCTACTTGAAGGTGATCAACCTGAGGTTGCCCAAGTCATTTACCCTCCTGCAGATATTGACATGATACATCAACAAGTTGAGTCTATGTACAGTCCTCCTCCACCAGTTACAAATGTTATTATTGAAAAGGTTGATATGCCAGAAGCTGGTCTGCAAGCTCAGCAAGATGCTCTATTATCAAAGAAAAGATTTAGAGAGCAAGCAGAATTAAAGCCAGACTTTGAGCAGTGGAGCCCCACATCAAGGAATATCATTTTAACTGCATGGAAAGCTGTCAAAGACCAAGTACATGAAAGAGGAAAATGGTACAATGAGCAAGAATGGTAAAAGTATGAAGCCAGGCAGGAGGCCATAGTACAATACAGGAGAAAGGCTAAGATGGGGAAGCTACCTCTTATGCTCAGGAGCCTAGCAAGTATTTTCCCAAGCCTTCTCATTATTTTGAAAGGCAAAGAATCAAGGCTGAGGCACAGAAAAAGACTGATTTGAAAGGCAAAAAGGTCATGGAAGATAAAGAACCTATTGTGCAGGCTCAGATTCAATCAGGAAAAGGGATAGTCATCAAGGAGCCAGCCCATCTTTAGTCTTAGCTTTACTAGTTTTTTAGTTTTGTTCAAGAACTATGTGTAGTATTTGTTTGTTAGTGACATCAATGTAAACCTTTTGTAACAAACATCTTTAAGTTGATATACAAAACATTGTTCTGTGATCTTTTACTTTTACATCTTTATTTTGTGATGTAACAAAGTTATGTGTTTTTTTTATATAGTATCCTGTCATATAATGCTTATATACATCATCATGTTTATTTTCTAAGTGGTGTATATCATTGGCTAAAGGGTTATGACTTCTCCAAATAGGGGGAGATTGTTGGGTACATTGGAAAATGTGTACCTGATTTGGAGAAGCCTCACTTAGCTCAATGATATATATCAAGGTGTATTTGATATTATTTTGAGTTTATATGTGCAGGTTAAGAATATGCTAGAATGCAGGAAAAATATTCCAAGTCCATGTGTCGATACCTGAGGAAGCTGTGTCGACACTTCAGTAAGACTATGTCGACACTTAGAAATAGCTGTGTAGAAACTTCAGAGAATTTGTGTCGACACCAGGAGGCAGTGTCGACACACAGAAGATTATAGTCGACATCGACTGTGTCGACACAAGGAGGCAGTGTCGACACACAGAGGCAGAGTCGATAACAACTGTGTCGACACCTGGAGGCAGTGTCGACACACGCTATGTTCAGAGTCTACATCAACTGTGTCAACACATAGGACTTGTGTCAACACACAGCTGAGTCTAGACCAAGTTGATTGCTGATGAATGGTGAAGTGTTTGTGTCGACACAAATAATCAGTGTCGACACATTCTCAAGTTGCAGTATCAAGAAGCTGTGTCGACATCAAGGCAGCTTTGTCGACATCACCAAAGGTTCTGTCGACACTTAAGTCACTTGTGTCGACACACATTGACAGATGGTCTCAACACTTTATGGCAGACAGACTCGACGCTTTGCTGACAGAGTCAAAGGTTCAAGAACTGTTTGAAGACTTGACAGCTGTGGGTTATGACAGGTTTACTGAAGCTGTCAGACTTGTCAGAAGTTAGTTATAAACCGGATCAGTCGGTTGCCATGGATGAAGTCCATATAAAGATGGATTCAGAAGAAGGAAGATAGCTAATACATATAGAAGAAGTATTGTCACCACTAACACAATTAGAGATTTATCTCTGATCAAGAAAGTACAAGTAACAAAGAAGAAGATCTTCGAGAGAAGATCTAAGGAGACGATCTGAAGTAGTTCTCTATTCAGATTCTGTCTAAGTTGAATTCAATCAGAATTTAAAAGTTTCTTCAAGAAGGTTTGGATAGAGAGAGATCCAACTATTTGAAGACAAGTAGGAGACAATCACAGGTCTCTCAAGGAGCAGATGCTGAACTAATCTGTCAAGAAGATTGAGATCTAATTCTATAGTCTAAGAAGGAAGCTGCTAGTCAGTGATATTTAAAGGAAATCAACCCAACTAAGTTCAGATTTAAGAAGCTTTGAAGAAAGATAAGATCAAGTTGATTTCATCCATCAGCCTCTTCAAGAAGCTGATCAAGAAAGTCCTTATCCCTTCTCTCTCAACAGGGGTAAGAGATTACAAAAATTCATTATCAAATTCTGTAGTATCTATTCATAGATCTGAGTTGTAAGCCTATTTTATAAAAGCTGAGTGTACGAGAAGGTATTATCTGAGTTGTAAGCCTTGTGTCAAGGCTGAGGTAGGGCTGTTTATGCATGAGTTGTAGAAGAAGGTTTTCTCTGAGTTGTAGGCCTTGGGGCAAGGCTGAGGTAGGGCTTTTTAGCCTGAGTTGTAGGAATCCTTCTGGATTCTGAGCTGTAGGATCTGAGAATCTGAGTTAAAGGAAGAAGTTAGGCCGACTCTAGCATACTGCTAGATAGGTGAAGGGGGAAAGTGGATGTACCCAGACCTTGGGGAACCACTATAAATCTGTGTGCAATCTGTGATGTGTGTATGTTTGTGATTGTTATGCTGTGTTAGCTATAAGAAATATCTGATTTATACAAAGAATAGTAGTTATATTCTGCCTTAAGTTAAAACAAGAATTAGAACCTATTCACCCCCCCCCCTCTAGGTGTTTAGGTAGTCTTGAAAGTAAAACTATCATTAACTTTCTTTCCTTTTATGCACATGCAATATTTAACGTATCAAACCAATCGAGTCGAAGCTCCCCGGACCATTCCGTCCGTCTCTTAACTAATCGAGCCGAAGCTCCCCGGACCAAAACGTCCGTCTCTTAACTATCCAAGCCAAAGCTCTCAACTATCTTCCTGTGCTATCTGTGTTTGTGAAATGTGCAACCCTAATTACTAAGTTACTCTTTTCAGCTTGTTAATACAGTTTACGTTAACCCAGGACTGCCCCCGGTATAACCTGTGAAGGGCTCTCAAAAGGCACTAGGAACTATGATGGTAGTTGAAGCCCATCGTTCCCTTTCGCAAGGCACTTATTGTAATTGGTTGATTCCCCTTACCCATTTCCGTTTCATATTACGCTAGATCTATCCTGGGGTGAATTTGACTCTTCCTCTCCTCGGGAAAAGACGATCTTTCGTCGAACCCGAGCAACTCTTAACTCTAGCCAACACCACTTCTCACTAACCTTCCCATCCTTATATGGTGAACACTTTCACATCCAACCAATTCAGCAGATTAACTAACTCCAACGTTGTGCCCCATCATATCCTATGACTGTTAACACAAATTGCTAATTGCAGACTATCATATGCTATATGCGGAACCAGATAGGAAATGATCTCATACTCATCCAACTGCCCTAACTTATTTACTGGAGGTATATCATGATATAATTAGCCTATAATCAGAAAATTATAATTTTTCCTAATTTATCTGGCATTTAATTAATTTCCTCAAAAATTCCAAGGGCTACCGATTTGAACATGAACTACCCTAAGTACTCATGCAAGATGTCCAACAATATTATTATAAATATTATGTTATCTCAATATGGTAAATCTAAAGTATCACAATTTTTCTATCATCAAAAAGGCACTAAAACTATTTTAGCAATATTTTCTATCGTTCGTTATTTATGAATCAAGTACAGAGAATATCCATCCAAAAATTATAAATTAATTATACTATGCAGATACAACCTTAAAGATAGCATTGGCCAAGTTTCATAATTTTTCAACAAGTATTAATCTCTAAATAAATTAATTATAAAAAATCTCCATAAGGTGGACTTGTAAGGAAAGTGTCATAACTAGGATTCTAAAAATCATGAATAAATGTCTACAAGCATATAATGGCCTGAAAGTCTCAATTCCCAAGTCTAATAATTTTTCAACAGAAATATCATCCATAATTAATTTTTAAACCATAAAACACCTTTTTAACATTTGTGAATGAAGTACTAGATTTACTCGACTAAAAATTATACAAAAATTCAGGAGAAGTCATTCTGACCTAAAACATTTGCTTCCAAGATTTCATGGGGTTTTAATGAACAGAAAGATCTTAATAATTAAAACGTCAATTAGGTCTATAGCAAACTTTACAAATGAAATGCTAGAAATAAACATCATAAAATTTCAGTAAAATTGCTATAGGTTCTACCCATTTCAAAACTCACTCTACCCGAGTTTCACAGCTTTTAGGTAATGTTTAGTGACTGATTTTACTTATTTGAGATTTTACCCTAAAATTAAGGTTACGGTTTTGAGGTATCTACCTATCTCCAAATCCTCCTAGATTCCATCCAGATGGTTTATATTATGTCAACGTCGACTCTACTGAATTTCAAGGCAATACGAGGGCATTTGCCCCCATGTCCTTCACAACCCTCAAAACCCTCCTTTTAGGGTTTGAGTTTGGATCCTAAGGTAAATCAACCCTAAATCACACCATTTTTCTCCAAGTGGGTTATAATAACCCTTCTAAGTCAGTGGTCAAAATATCAGCCTCTGTTGAGGTGATTTGACCATTCCAACCTCTTAGTGCACTTTTTACTCAAAATCGCTTCATTAATGTCTAGTTAAGGATAGGTGATTTCCTACCCAAAACTAATCCAAATGAGTTGGTATTTTGTACAGAGCTAGGTTTTTTAGCCAGGGATCACTCACCAATATTTGGGAGGGTTTGGAGGTCATTTGACCACTTAAATAAATTACTCTAACTTTATTAAATTAAAATAAAAACCTTAGGCAACGTATCTCTAAAAACTCCCATTTTTGGACAGCCTCTAGGTATGGTTAAGGGAAACCCCCTGCCCAAATTTCAGGTTATTTGGACAAGGGACAGAGAGTGGGCATTCATTTTAGTTTCTTACCAACTCTAGGTACAGCCCACACTAAAACGGGTGCTGCGATCAAACCACTTACCCAAACGAGTTGAAATTAATTTTAAATTAATCTAGACTCGAAGGGATACAACTTACATGACTGGCCATTTTTCCTAAATCGGCCTCTAAGTGCCTCATTTTGCAGCATCAAAAGTTCCCATTTAATGTATCTTTCCTTATATACTATATACATAATTTTATATTATAAAAAAATATTTTTACTGTTCATCTTCTACAGAACCCAAAAACCTTAATTCAAAAAAACTTATATTTCCTGTCGCTCTTCCGTGATCCGTCGCCGGCCATCCGGTCACTTCCCTAGCTAGCCACCACCACCTCCGTCGAGGCAATGGCTATCGGTCGGCGGTGGTTTGGCCGCCGGAGGTGGCGGTTTCCGACGGACCCGAAAATATATTTTTCATGGTTTTTCCATGAAAACGTGAGATAGGACCGGCTCTGTTGAGCACGAACTTCCATTCTAAGATCCTCAGATCTACCCATAAAAGAAGAAGTAGAGGAGGACCTTGTTCGCGGTTTGGAGGCGAGATGAACGTCGGGTTGTCATGGCGTGGTGGTGGCATTGCCGAACTTCTCCAATAGCAAGAACAATACCTCTAATTCATTTGGTAAAGAGTGTAAACTTCTCATCTTGCTCTAAGGGGGCTTTTATTGATCACCAAGTGGGGAGGGGAAATGTTAAAGCATTTAAGGCCATGAAGGATCTGCTCTTAATAGTATTTCGGTTATGGTGGAGGGAGAGGAAAAGGTGGAAGATGAAAAGATGTGTCCAGGTGGCGATTTCCTATTGAACCAACACTTCCTCATTTTAATAAGTAATTAGAGAAGGAAACGGCCCAGAAATACTCCTAGTGTAACTTCCCATAATCAGAGTTAATTATGGCATGCGTTCAAGTAATTTCGAGCCTAGCTGACGTTTCGGCCTTTGTCACGGGCATGACACATAGGTCACGGGCATGACACTAGTCCATTCGTCGTTCTTGAGTCGACGACTGATTTTTATGCGTCGGTTCACGGGTCACCCCCCCCCCCCTATGTCACAGGCGTGACACGTTTGTCACGGGCATGACAGGTGTTCTTCGGTCGACGTTCGTCGAGTTGAGGTCGATGGTCGGTGGGGGCATCACGCCATAGGTCACGGGCGTGACGGGCCTGTCACGGGCGTGACAGGTGTTCTTCGGTCGATATTCGTCGATTTGAGGTCGACGGTCGGTGGGGGAGTCATGCCCTAGGTCACGGGCATGACATGTTTGTCACAGGCGTGACAGGTGTTCTTCGGTCGACGTTCATCAATCTGAGGTCGACGGTCGGTGTGGGCGTCACGCCCTAGGTCACGGCCGTGACGGGCCTTGTCACGGGCGTGACCATCCTGTGACATGAGTTTTGAGCTCGGCGATCAGCTTCCTGATTTCGTCGACCATCGAAGGAAGTCACGGGCGTGACGGGCCGGTCACGGGCGTGACCAACCCGTGACTCGGGATTTCAGTCGACGGACTCCGGAGGATTGTGTCTTCGGCAAGCCGTCGTTCCTGACCCTATTTTAAGATCGGTTACTGTCAATTTATGGGGTTTACGGGGGTTCTGTCACGGCAGACCGACTCCTAGGGGTCTAGCCAGAAATGGGATGTTACAAATCTCAATAAACAAAACAAAAAATTTCGTCACCGAAATTGAGGTTAAGACTACGGGGATTTCTATCGGAATTAAATAAACTTGTAATATCCCATATGGTTTTCCTATTGATTCGAAGCGACTACTCGTTCAATAAACGAAGGCAATTCCCCAATAAACAAAAGATTAGCCCCTACTTTCTTGACTGAGTGTGCATGTCTAGGTTCTCAATTTTCCTTATTTAGTCCTATTGGTTCAATACAAGAAGGTAATTTATAATATACCGAGAGGTGGTGTAACGCCCCCGATTTTTTCGATGATTTTATTTAAATGGGAAACATCATATTTATGACGTCATGGCGTTACCTTTAACGTCAAGATGACGGCATAATGCCATAAAGGCATTTTCGCGTCCATGCGGTCAAGTCGGCCGAATTCTTGTTGTAATGGGAAAATTTTGCATTTGGAATTTAAGTTGAGTAATTTTTGACTTACTCGTCAAGTTTCGTCGCGATCCGAGCGATATTTGGGCCTCGGCGTTTTTCCAAAGTTTTGTGGAATTTATGTTCGTCGTAAACTTTGAAAACTTATATCTCGAGAATGGCTCGTCTGATTTTGGTTTTGAATTCGTCGTTGTGTTGGTAGCGTTTGTGTTCGCCTACGGCGTGAGTTTCGTTCAATTCGGCGCTCGTTTGGGCCTCCGTTTTGATCTCGCGTTTCCTTATTCAAATATATATATATACGATTATTTTAATATTAAATTACTATTCAAAAATGAAAAGTACTATTCATTCTTATAGTTTGATCAAAAGGTTAGATTTGCCAAGAAATTGTTTTTCCTGCAACCTTGACTCGTGTGAAGTTTCTGCTTATTATGTAAATCTTCTGTTCCTCCAATTCTGTATACTCGAGTAGTCTATTTCTGTATACTCGAGTAGCCTTCTGTATACTCGAGTAGTCTGTTTCTGTATACTCGAGTAATCTATTTCTGTATACTCGAGTAGTCTGTTTCTGTATACTCGAGTAGCCTTCTGTATACTCGAGTAGTTTGTTTCTGTATACTCGAGTAGCCTTCTGTATACTCGAGTAGTCTGTTTCTGAATACTCGAGTAGCCTTCTGTATACTCGAGTAGTCTGTTTCTGTATACTCGAGTAGCCTTCTGTATACTCGAGTAGTCTGTTTTTGTATACTCGAGTAATCTGTTTCTGTATACTCGAGTAGTCTGTTTCTGTTAACTCGAGTAGCCTTCTGTATACTCGAGTAGTCTGCTTCTGTATACTCGAGTAGTCAGTTTCTGCATACTCGAGTAGGTTGTTTCTGCTTACTCGAGTAGCCTTCTGTATACTCGAGTAGTCTGCTGCCTTTCTCGTGTAGTCCATCATATTTTGTGTTCGGGAGCCTTTTTGAGAGTCAAAACAGTGTCGTATGGAAAAATGTCTTACATTAAATTTGTTCGTCTCGACGAGATCTACAACTTTTATGTTTGGCACTTTTCGATTTGAAGCCATACTAGACCTCTAATTTTGTTTTTCGCGAACTGCTCGTACTTAAATCGTTTTTTTTTATATTTTGACAAAATATTTTATAAGTACTTATATATATATACTCTTATACGTAGGTTATTAGAAAAGAATAAACACTTCATCTTCTCCGATTCTTTCTCCCGAACCAGAGCGGTGTGAGCGAGAGAGAGAATATTTCGTGAATCTTCTGGTGGCCGCCGACGGAGCTCCGGTGCTCGAAATCTTCAACCGAGCGTAGTTCTAGAAAGCTCTCGTCGAGGGCTACGCTATCGTGGTAAATTTTTCCCATTTCTTTGAGTTTTCTCATTAGGGTTTTTCGGCCCTATCCCCCGTTTCGACCATTTTTGTCTAGATTTCAACTTCCTCCATCCTATTTTGCCCCGATCTGTGACGTGGACTGATTTGGAGAACTTTTCCGGTAAAACCAAGGCAAGTGGTGGTTTCCCCTAATTTCTCCTTGTCCGATTTGATGGTAACGGTTCAGTTTTTATGTTCTTTAAAATTTTCTTCACTTTGTTTTCCAAGTTATTGCTACGATTAACCTTTTTGGATGATCTCTCGAGATTGTAAGATTTTGTCTTGGTGAACTTGATCTTGTCATGATATATTTAATCGTTCTTGATGTGTCTTATTAATGCCTTTAAATGCATTACCTATCGTTATTGATCGTATTAGAGTTTGTCTAGGATTGTAAATCGTTCATAGGGGTTGATCAACCATGTCTTGAAACTAGAAGTGTCAAGTAGAATCTGACGAGCCAAATCTCGAGATATATTTGTGTTGTGGTTTCTTTGGGTTTCTAAAATTTGCGGGAGTTAGTGGATAAAACCACCTCCGTATGGTCTGACTCCTTTATGGTACCTTGTGGAAGCCTACCGGGTTTTTTTGGGCATCTGTGGTGTATGGTGGAGAGTATGAGACTCTCTCGCAGTTAAGCGGATAAATTATTCGTGAGGGGTGTGTCCAGTTGAGGGACCACCTCGCCCGTGTTTTGAGGTAGGGTCGACCACAAGTGCTTAGTAAAGCTAGTTAAATTTCTTCTTTATGTTTTTACTTTTGTTGTTCCCTTTTTGCCTTGAGAAATCTGGTGTATTTGCGGGAGTACGTGATGATTCACGTAGGTATTTCTTTCTTTTCCTGTTTGGCACCTTACTTCAGTACTGTTGGTCTTGGGTTGGTATCCTGTCTGACCTTTGTTTTATTTTGTTTACTTTTTCTGCCACCATTTGTACCCTCTTGCTGAGGTGTTCTGTCTTTGGAATGCCTCAGGTTCGGAGCATTAGCAGGTAGCAGAGCCGGTTTTGGAGCCTTAGCAGCAGCAGTTTGGCTGTAGTTTTGCCCCCTCGCCGTAGCGAGGTAATTTGTTGTTTTAGTTTTCTTTGCCCAGTTTCAGACATATTCATATTGTGGGTTCGTATCAGGTTGTTGACGCCCACAGGTTTGTTGACCTTTTTGGACACTTGCTAGCTGTTGTGATTTCCTTGTGTTTGGTTTACATTACTTGCTCTCTGGGATGATTTATTGCTAGGATTGCATGTTAGATATTTTTAACCTATAAAACCCTACAATTAGTAAAGCATACTTGTCATCTCTTTCAAAAACTAAGCCAGTACTTTCTATTTAGCGTAAAGACTTTTCTATACTTATTATAAATCTAGGGTTTGCATAGTATGAGTTGTTCCTCGGGGACATCTATACTCCTGTAGAATATTAGAGTCAATTTAAATAAGTATTTTCCGCAAGCGTATAATTTATATTTTAAATCGTGAACTAGATGATTCACTAAGCTGAGGGATACGGCTACCAACATAACTTAAACTGGATTTTATTCATAACCATTTATGTTTTCTTTTAAAAATTGTAGAGTTTGGAGTCTTGCATGAACGTCTGCAGTTATCCCCTGCACGGCGTGGCATCCCGACGTATATTTTCCCCTTGCTCTAATATAATTAAATTGTTGGGAAAAATGCGGGTTGTGACAGTTGGTATCAGAGGGAGGTTGCTTGACAATTGGTCGGGCAACCTTCCCTTGTTAGTGTTAGTTGCTTAGTGTCATATCATACACACACCGATGTGTCATCAATATGTCTTGGCTGAAGCATGAACACTACACTCATAAGCATGATTAGAAGTATACGGGGCATATTATGTAGTATGGGATGCATAATATGTGTTTGTATATGGATCCATCATAGGTGGCAACATGTGAGGGTTATGTAGTATTGGATGCATAACCTCACCACATGAATGCCCATTAGCTCGTTTTCTTTTCGTTGCATGCAATATTATGTAGTATGGGATGCATAACATTGCATGTGTACGCCGCTCATGACATGTATTAAGGCCTTTTATAGAATTCATAGCACCACATGCATAGCATAACATAACATAAGCACAACATTCCAAGCTAAAGATTTACTTGATGACATATGTACACACATGGTTTTAAATAAGAGTAAAGAATTCATGCATTCATATCATAGGCACACGAGTCAATAGGATGATAGGATAATATCCTGAGTAGGACATATCATCATCATATAATCCCAGAGAAAGTGACAGCTTTAGCAAGTGTCTTTCAAGTATGGTCTGAACTAGTTTTGTTTACCCTAGTCGTAATCTAGGATTTTAATTGGGTTGTTCATTTGCCTTTTTAGAAATGCCTCCAAAGCGTATTGCGACGAGATCGACTCCCTAGTCAGAGGGTGAGTCGTCAGGTGCGCAGAGTGATGCATTGATTGAGAGTTTACGCCAGAGCAACGAGGCTCTGTCAAGACAAGTAGTTGCGATGCAAACGCAAATTCAGTCATTGTTGTCTACCGCTCCAGCGCGGCAACCTTTAGTGCAAGAGCCTGCCTTGGGTCAAGTCATGCCCGATACCCCTGCTCCTCTGGTGGCCCCAGTGGCAATACCACCAGAAATGAATTTCATATCGCATTTCTAGCGATTGGGACCTACCACCTACGACGGGAGTGCCGACTTTATGATTTTGGATGATTGGATCATCTCAATCGAGGAGATGTTTTCGTATTCCGGGATTCTAAAAGCCCAGAAGGTTATGATTGCAGCCTATCAGTTAAAAGGCCTAGCAAAGAGTTGGTGGATTCGTGAAAAGGAGAGTCTGAAGGAAGGCTGTACCTGGGACTCTTTCAAGAAGATGTTGCTGAAGAAGTTTCATCCCTCGGTCGAGCAGGACCGTCTCATGAATAACTTCCTGCATTTGAAGCAGAGACAGCTCACGGTGAGCGAATATGAGATTGAGTTTAGCAAGTTGAGTAGATTTGCTCCCAATTTGGTAGCTTCAGAGGAGGGAAGAGTGAAAAGTTTCCTGGGAGGACTAAGAAGTGATGTCCAGCAGTGAGCATGCGCTTATGGAGCTGACAGTTATGCTGTGGCAGTGGAAGCCGCACTAAAAGTTAAAGCGATTGAAAATGCCAAGAACCGCGGTGTTGCGGCGAGGAAAGAGAAAAGGAAGGGTGTTGAGGATGGTAGCTCCAGGGCATCTGGCCCTTCTTCGAAGAAGAAAGGTAAGGAAGTGTGTAGTTTCTGTGGTCATCCTGACCACCCTTATGAAAGATGTTTCAAGAGAACAGCCACCCTGAAGCAGCAGCAAGTGCACGCCATCCAAGGTGCACCCAAGGGAGAGCTCGTGTGCTCGTTCTGTGCAAGGAAGGGTCATGATGTGAGTCGGTGCTGGATGAAAGAAAGGACCTGCTTCCAGTGCGGGCAGAAGGGACACCAGAAATCTTCGTGCCCCCAGGCTCAAACCCCACTGCAGCCTGCCCCGCTTCGAGCTCTGCCGCCACCACCAACCCTAGATAAAGGAAAAGGAAAGCTGAACGTGATGACTAGCGAGGAAGCTCAAAACTCTACGCAAGTTATTTCAGGTTAGCCCCAGTCTATTTTATCCCTATTATTTATCATTGTTGCCATGGTTATCGTTCGTTTAGTTATGTATGTTACGGTTTTAGGGGAGTTTAAGGTGCGGAATAGGTGGGCGCGCGTTCTGTTCGATTCGGGTGTCGCCCATTCCTTTGTGGCCAGGAGGTTTTTTGATAAACATCGCCTAGATGTTGATCAATTGAGAGACTCCTTCAACGTCAAGCTTCCCTCCGGTGATTCGGTGATATCCAATCAAGGAGTTCTGAGATGCCCTATTCATCTTGGCAATTTTCTGGCCCTTACGGATCTGTTAATTTTAGACCTGACTGATTTTGATGTGATTTTGGGCATGGACTGGCTGTCCAAGTATGATGCAGTCATCCAGTGCAAGGCAAAAAGACTGGACTTCAGGATGGACAATGGCCAACCTATGAGCGTCTATGGATTTCAGGACAGAGTTTCCCTGTCATTTCTGCGGTACGTGCTATAAAGTCTGGTTGCGAGGCGTTTTTAGTTTCTATTTCTGCTCTGGAAACAGCTTCTATTACACCACGTCTCGAGGATGTCTCGGTGGTGCGAGATTTTCCAGATGTCTTTCCTGATAGTCTTCCAGGACTTCCTCCTGAGATGGAGATTGAGTTCGTGATTGACCTCGAGCCAGGCACTCGTCCCATCGCCAAAGCACCGTACTGTATGGCTCCGCGTGAGTTGGATGAGTTGCGTACTCAGCTCGATGAGTTGCTGAGGTGTGGTTTTATTAGACCAAGTTCTTCTCCGTGGGGTGCTCCGGTTTTGTTCGTAAGGAAGAAGGACGGATCGATGAGGCTTTGCATCGATTATAGGTAATTAAATAAGGTGACCGTTAAGAATAGATATCCCCTGCCAAGGATCGATGATTTGTTCGATCAGTTGCGTAGAAGCTCGGTATTTTCAAAAATCGATCTTTGCTCAGGCTACCACCAGTTGAGGATTCGCGAGGAAGATATTCCCCGAACCGCATTCCGTTCACGGCATGGACATTATGAGTTTTTGGTGATGTCTTTCGGTTTAACCAATGCACCCTCTGCTTTCATGGATTTGATTAATAGGGTGTTTAAGGATTTCTTGGACTGATTCATTATTGTGTTCATAGATGATGTCCTAGTGTATTCCCGCAATGTTGAGGAGCATACTCATCATTTGCGTTTGGTTTTGTCGACCCTGAGGGAGCATAAGCTATATGCGAAGTTGAGCAAATGTGAGTTCTGGCTACCTCAGGTGTCCTTTCTGGGTCATGTTGTAGGCAAGGACGGTATTTCTGTAGACCCAACCAAGATTTCTGCCGTGATGGAATGGGAAAGACCTTCTACACCTAAGGAGATTAGGAGCTTCTTAGGCCTCGCTGGCTACTATAGAAGATTTGTGGAAGGATTTTCGGTGTTGTCTGCTCCTTTAACTAGACTTACTCAGAAGAATACTGCATTCATTTGGAGTGATAAGTGTGAAGAGGCTTTCCAAGAGTTAAAGAAGAGACTGTGTACTACCCCAATTTTAACCTTACCTATTGAAGGAGTCGAGTATGCTGTGTACGTCGATGCGTCACACATCAGACTTGGTTGTGTTTTAATGCAAGATGGTAAGGTGATCGCGTATGGATCGAGGCAACTAAAGATTCACGAGAGAAACTATCCTACGCACGATTTGGAGTTTGCTGCCGTAATTTATGCGCTGAAGCTGTGGCGACACTTATTGTATGGCGCGATGTGCAAGATCTATACGGACCATAAGAGTTTGAAGTACGTCTTCACTCAGAAGGAACTAAATCTACGCCAGCGTCGGTGGTTAGAATATGTGGCGGATTATGAGGTAGAAATTCTTTATCGTCCGGGAAAGGCTAATGTAGTAGCTGATGCTTTGAGTAGGAAGACCGCTAAAATTTTTAATCTATCGGTACAGTCCTTAGTAGAAGAATTCTTGTTGATGAACATCGAGATTGGGAGTAGTTCTACGCCTGCTAGTTTGGAAGCAGAAGCGCCCTCTTGGATTTCCCTTACTAGGGTGCACCAAAAGGATGATCCGGAATTGTTGCACCTCTGGAATAGGAGTGAGAAAGGGGAGTTACCTGATTTTTCTTTGGATGAGCTAGGTACTCTGAAATATCGGGGTAGATTCTGTATTCCTGACATGGGTGACATTCGGGCTAAAATTTGTGAAGAAGCTCATGGTTCCAGTGTTTCCTATCATCCTGGTTCCACCAAAATGTATAAAGATCTAAAGCAAATTGTTTGGTGGGCAGGGATGAAAGGCGATATCGCAAAGTTTGTATCAGAATGTTATACGTGTCAGCGTGTCAAGGCTGATCATAGAAGGCCTGGTGGTAAATTGACACCTCTTGATATTCCAAGTTGGAAATGGGAAAGTATTTCAATGGATTTTATCACCGGTCTACCAAAATCTCCCCGTGGGCATGACTCAGTTTGGGTGATAGTCGACAGACTGACAAAGTGCGCCCACTTTGTTCCGTTTAAGATTGGGTATTCGATGAAGAAGATAGCTGAGCTATATCTTGAAGAGTTCATCAGGTTACATGGAGTGCCTATTAGCATTGTATCAGATCCGGACTCCAGATTTACGTCTCGCTTTTAGAAGAGCCTGCAAGAGGGGTTGGGTATCGACTTGAGGTATTCCACCGCCTATCATCCGCAGACGAATGGGAAAACAGAAAGAGTAAATCAGATCGTGGAGGACATGATTAGATGTTATATTTTGGATCATGGTGGTGCTTGGGATGAGCGTCTCAGACTCATGGAGTTTGCTTACAATAATAGTTATCAAGAGAGCTTGTCGATGGCCCCGTTTGAGGCCTTGTATGGAAGGCGTTGTAGGACTCCCTTATTTTGGCTGAGGTTGGTGAGAGACAATTTCAAGGTCCGGAAGCCCTTGAGGAGATGAATTGTCCGGTGACTCATATTCGAGAGAAGCTACGTGTAACACAAGAGCGTTATGAGAAATATGCTAATCGACGAAGGGTCGATTTGGAGTTTGTCGTTGGGGACTTGGTTTTCTTGAAAGTTTCTCTGATGCCAGGGGTAAAAAGATTTGGAAGGAACCACAAGTTAGACCCCCGGTATGTGGGACCTTTTCAGATTCTGGAGCGCATCGGAGTGTCAGCTTATCGACTGGAATTACCTGCTAGCTTCCCTGGTGTCCACAATGTGTTCCATGTGAGCCAGTTGCGGAAGTGTGTTCGTAGTGATCGTCAAATTCTTGACTCAGTGCCCCAAATTCAGCCCAATCTGTCGTATGTGGAAGAGCCTGTCCGCGTTTTGGAATATCTAGAGTGTGTCTTGCGAAGAAAGATCATCCCCATGGTTAAGATTCTTTGGAGAAATCAAGACGTCGAGAGCGCGATGTGGGAATTGGAGTCAGCAATGAGATAATCTCATCCGCACCTCTTCTCCTAGTTTCGGGTACGTCGTTATGTTTTCAGTGACGTTTGATTTTATCATTTTGATTTGGTTTTGGAGTTGTGTTAAGTTTCGGAACAAAACTTCTTTTTAGGGGGAGTGACTGTAACGCCCCCGATTTTTTCGACGATTTTATTTAAATGGGAAACATCATATTTATGACGTCATGGCGTTACCTTTAACGTCAAGATGACGGCGTAATGCCATAAAGGCATTTTCGCGTCCATGCGGTCAAGTCGGCCGAATTCTTGTTGTAATGGGAAAATTTTGCATTTGGAATTTAAGTTGAGTAATTTTTGACTTACTCGTCAAGTTTCGTCGCGATCCGAGCGATATTTGGACCTCGGCGTTTTTCCAAAGTTTTGTGGAATTTATGTTCGTCGTAAACTTTGAAAAATTATATCTCGAGAATGGCTCGTCTGATTTTGGTTTTGACTTTGCCGTTGTGTTCGTAGCGTCTGTGTTCACCTACGGCGTGAGTTTCGTTCAATTCGGCGCTCGTTTGGGCCTCTGTTTTGATCTCGCGTTTCCTTATTCAAATATATATATATAAACGATTATTTTAATATTAAATTACTATTTAAAAATGAAAAGTACTATTCATTCTTATAGTTTGATCAAAAGGTTAGATTTGCCAAGAAATTGTTTTTCCTGCAACCTTGACTCGTGTGAAGTTTCTGCTTATTATGTAATCTTCTGTTCCTCCAATTCTGTATACTCGAGTAGTTTGTTTCTGTATACTCGAGTAGCCTTCTGTATACTCGAGTAGTCTGTTTCTATATACTCGAGTAATCTATTTCTGTATACTCGAGTAGTCTGTTTCTGTATACTCGAGTAGCCTTCTGTATACTCGAGTAGTCTGTTTCTGTATACTCAAGTAGCCTTCTGTATACTCGAGTAGTCTGTTTTTGTATACTCGAGTAGCCTTCTGTATACTCGAGTAGTCTGTTTCTATATACTCGAGTAGCCTTCTGTATACTCGAGTAGTCTGTTTCTGTATACTCGAGTAATCTGTTTCTGTATACTCGAGTAGTCTGTTTTTGTTAACTCGAGTAGCCTTCTATATACTCGAGTAGTCTGCTTCTGTATACTCGAGTAGTCTGTTTCTGCATACTCGAGTAGTCTGTTTCTGCTTACTGGAGTAGCCTTCTGTATACTGGAGTAGTCTGCTGCCTTTCTCGTGTAGTCCGTCATAGTTTGTGTTCGGGAGCCTTTTTGAGGGTCAAAACAGTACCGTATGGAAAAATGGCTTACATGAAATTTGTTCATCTCAACAAGATCTACAACTTTCATGTTTGGCACTTTTCGATTTGTAGCCATACTAGACCTCTAATTTTGTTTTCCGCGAACTGCTCGTACTTAAACCGTTTTTTTTATATTTTGACAAAATATTTTATAAGTACTTATATATATATACTCTTATACTTAGGTTATTAGAAAATAATAAACACTTCAACTTCTTCGGTTTTTTCTCCCGAACCAGAGCGGCGTGAGCGAGAGAGAGAATATTTCGTGAATCTTCCGGTGGCTGCATACGGAGCTCTGGTGCTCGAAATCTTCAACCGAGCGTAGTTCTAGAAAGCTCTCGTCGAGGGCTACGCTATCGTGGTAAATTTTTCCTATTTCTTTGAGTTTTCTTGTTAGGGTTTTTCGGCCCTAACCCCCATTTCTACCATTTTTGTCTAGATTTCAACTTCCTCCATCCTCTTTTGCCCCGATCTGTGACGTGGACTGATTTGGAGAACTTTTCCGGTAAAACCAAGGCAAGTGGTGGTTTCCCCTAATTTCTCCTTGTCCGATTTGATGGTAACGGTTCAGTTTTTATGTTCTTTAAAATTTTCTTCACTTTGTTTTCCAAGTTATTGCTACGATTAACCTTTTTGGATGATCTCTCGAGATTGTAAGATTTTGTCTTGGTGAACTTGATCTTGTCATGATATATTTAATCGTTCTTGATGTGTCTTATTAATGCCTTTAAATGCATTACCTATCGTTATTGATCGTATTAGAGTTTGTCTAGGATTGTAAATCGTTCATAGGGGTTGATCAACCATGTCTTGAAACTAGAAGTGTCAAGTAGAATCTGACGAGCCAAATCTCGAGATATATTTGTGTTGTGGTTTCTTTGGGTTTCTAAAATTTGCGGGAGTTAGTGGATAAAACCACCTCCGCATGGTATGACTCCTTTATGGTACCTTGTGGAAGCCTACCGGGTTTTTTTGGGCATCTACGGTGTATGGTGGAGAGTATGAGACTCCCTCGCAGTTAAGCGGATAAATTATTCGTGAGGGGTGTGTCCAGTTGAGGGACCACCTCGCCCGTGTTTTGAGGTAGGGTCGACCACAGGTGCTTAGTAAAGCTAGTTAAATTTCTTCTTTATGTTTTTACTTTTGTTGCTCCCTTTTTGCCTTGAGAAATCTGGTGTATTTGCGGGAGTACGTGACGATTCACGTAGGTATTTCTTTCTTTTCCTATTTGGCACCTTACTTCAGTACTGTTGGTCTTGGGTTTGTACCCCGTCTGACCTTTGTTTTATTTTGTTTACTTTTTCTGCCACCATTTGTACCCTCTTGCTGAGGTGTTCTGTCTTTAGAATGCCTCAGGTTCGGAGTATTAGCAGGTAGCTGAGCCGGTTTTGGAGCCTTAGCAGCAGCAGTTTGGCTGTAGTTTTCCCCCCTCGTCGTAGCGAGGTAGTTTGTTATTTTAGTTTTCTTTGCCCAGTTTCAGACATATTCATACTGTGGGTTCGTGTCAGGTTGTTGACGCCCACAGGTTTGTTGACCTTTTTGGACACTTTCTAGCTGTTGTGATTTCCTTGTGTTTGGTTTACATTACTTGCTCTCTGGGATTATTTATTGCTAGGATTGCATGTTAGATATTTTTTACCTATAAAACCCTACAATTAGTAAAGCATACTTGTCATCTCTTTCAAAAACTAAGCCACTACTTTCTATTTAGCGTAAAGACTTTTCTATACTTATTATAAATCTAGGGTTTGCGTAGTATGAGTTGTTCCTCGGGGACATCTATACTCCTGTAGAATATTAGAGTCAATTTAAATAAGTATTTTCCGCAAGCGTATAATTTATATTTTAAATCGTGAACTAGATGATTCACTAAGCCGAGGGATACGGCTACCATCATAACTTAAACTAGATTTTATTCATAACCATTTATGTTTTCTTTTAAAAATAGTAGAGTTTGCCTGAACGTCTGCAGTTATCCCCTGCACGGCATGGCATCACGACCTGTATTTTCCCCTTGCTCTGATGTAATTAAATTGTTGGGAAAAATGTGGGTTGTGACAGGTGGTGAGGTATACCTGACTGAACAACTCTGGGTATTTTTTCCTCATCAGGTTCTGCGGTTCTCAGGTGTGCTCCTCCTGACCGTGGTTCCTCCACAGAACCTTGACTAAGGGGATCTTCTTGCGGCGCAAGATCCATACTCCTTTGTCATCGATCTGAACTGGCTATAAGTGAATAGACCGGTTTGAAGCTACCAGCCCTTCGGTGGTCAAAATCTTCTGCTCCGGGGGTAGTAGAGCCCTCCTCAGTGAATAAATATGGAAGACGTCGTGTAGAGCTGCCAGCTCTGATGGCAACTCCAACCTATAGGCTAGGGCCCCGATCCGCTCCAGGATTCTGTAAGGGACCATATACCTAGGGCTGAGCTTCTTCCTCCGACCGCGCACCCGTAATACTCCATGCATGGGCCGAATCTTCAAAAACACTCGGTCCCCCACCTGAAACTCCACCGGACGACGATGGGTGTCATAGTACTTAGCCTGTCTGCTCTGCACCTCTAACATCCTGTCTCTGATTAGTCTCACCTGAGCCTCGGTGTATTCAACAATATCTGATCCCAATGCCTTCGGATCCTCATCCTGAATCCAAGAAAGCGGGGTCTTGCATTTCCTTCCATACAAGGCTTCGCAAGGCGCCATCCTGATGTTGAACTGGTAGCTGTTGTTATAAGAGAACTCGACCACATGGATAAGAGCTTCTCCCACGGTTCCCCGTAGTCCAAAATGCATAGCCTCAAAAGATCTTCTAGCATCTGATTGGTGCGTTCCATCTGCCCATCCGTCTGGGGATGGAATGCGGTGTTGAAGGTCAATCGCGCGCCTAAGTAAGCCTGCACGGATCTCCACTCCCTGTAAGTGAACCGGCCTTCCCGATCCGACACAATCGTCTTGGGCACCCCGTGATATCGAACAAACTGCTCCACAAATCTCCGCACTAGTACTCTCACAGAGTCATCCTTCCTGATCGGAATGAATCTGGCCACCTTCTTCAGCGGATCGACGATGACCCAAATCGAGTCATTTCCCGTCCGTGATCGGGGAAGTCCATGAATAAAGTCCATCGTGATGTCCTCAAATTTCCACTCTAGCATCGGAAGTGGCTGTAGCAATCCTGCAGGGTTCCTACACTCCGTCTTCACCAGCTGGCATGCCTCGCAATGAGTCACGAAGTATGTAATGTCCTTCTTCATCCCTGGCCAAAACATCGTCTTCTTCAAGTCCGTCGTCATCTTGGTGATCCTCGGGTGTATAGAATATCTGTTACAATATGCCTCCGCCATGATGTCCTCCCAAATCTGGCCTCCTGCGGGTATATAGACCATGCCTCTAAAATATAGCAATTCATCTCTAAGTGAATAATCTCCCATCGAACCCTCCTCCAAGGCTTGGAATATCAGCTCTGCCCATGCATCTGCCCTCTATCTGTCCTGGATGCGGTCCTGAATATCATCTATGACAACCATCGATGCTAGATACTCCATATACAGCTCTGGATCATTCTCGGACACTAGGGATATCTGCATATCTCTGAAAGACTGGACCAGCTCCATGGACATCAGTTGTTGTCCCTTCCCTGAGGTATCTCCTCTCCAGCTCAGAGCATCTACCACCACGTTCGCCTTCCCGGGGTGGTAGTGCATTGTGTACTGGTAATCCGACAGGAACTCCACCCAACGCCTCTGTCTGATATTGAGTTCCTTTTGTGTGTCCACGTATTTCAAATTCTTATGATCTGAGAATATGTCACAGTGAACCCCGTAGAGGTAGTGTCGCCAAATCTTCAGAGCAAAGATCACTGCACCCATTTCCAGATCATGCACCGGATAGTTCTTCTCATGTATCTTCAGCTGTCGGGAGGCATAGGCTATTACGTGCTCGTTCTGCATCAGAACGGCACCCATCCCCTGGTAGGAGGCGTCTGTGTACACCTGGAATCCCTCCCTTCCCGACGGCAGAGCGAGAATGCGAGCCGAGGTAAGCCGACCTTTCAACTCCACAAAGGCCGCCTCGCACTGTGGCGTCCAAATGAAAGGGGATTCCTTATTCATCAGGGATGTAAGTGGGAGTGCAATCCGGGAAAATCCTTCGACGAACTTCCAGTAATATCCGGTAAGTCCCAGGAAGCTCCGTACATCTGTGGCTGTCTTCAACGGTGGCCAATCCTGAACTGCCCGAACCTTGGTCGGGTCTACTGCCAACCCAGCACCGCTGATAATATGACCTAAGAAGGCCACCTCCTTTAACAAAAACTGGCATTTGCTGAACTTCGCGTACAGTTGGTGCTACCGTAGCCTCTCTAGAGTCAACGTCAGGTGTCGTGTATGCTCCTCCTCCGTCCTTGAGTAGATGAGGATGTCGTCAATAAATACGATGATGAATACATCCAAATACTCCTCGAATACCCTGTTCATGAGGCTTGTAAATGCTGACGGCGCATTTGTGAGCCCAAAGGGCATCACTGTAAACTCAAACAGTCTGTATTTACTACTGAAGGCGGTCTTCGGAATGTCCTCCTCTCGAATTCGTAGCTAGTAATAACCTGACCTCAAGTCAAGTTTCGAGAAGAAATGCGCTCCATCAAGTTGATCGAACAACTCGTCAATCCGTATGTATTCTGGACCGTCAGTCTGTTAAGCGCTCGATAATCAATACACAAGCGGAGACTTCTATCCTTCTTCTTGACAAATAGCACCGGGGCTCCCCACGGTGAAGAGCTTGGCCGGACAAACCCTGCCTCTACTAGCTCCTACAACTGGCTTCGGAACTCTGTCAACTCTTTCGGGGACATCCGATAAGGGGCCCTAGATGCCGGCTTGGCCCCAGACACAAGCTATATCTTGAAGTCCTGCTCCCGGTATGGAGGTAGCCCTGGCAGCTTCTCTGGAAAAATGTCGGCAAAATCTCGTACTACTGAAATGTCTGTCACAGATTCCTTGACCTCTGCCATCTCAAATAGAACCTGATAAACCTCCTCCCCCTGTAGATAGGCCTTAACGGCCTGAACTGACGATAAGATAATATGGGGGGAGAGTCTTATACCTTCGATAATAATAAAAGAGTCCCCGTGCTTTACGGTGATCCTCTTCGCTTGGCAATCAATCTGGGCATGGTTTCAGTGCAGCCATGCCATGCCCAGGATCAAGTCATAGTCCATCTGCTTCAAAAGCGTCGCTGGAGCCTCGAACGCCTTTTAATCAATTTCTGCCTCCATATTGCAGTGGTCCGAGGTAAGGAGTTCATATCCATCGGGTAGTCGCACCCTAATCTCCGAGCCCGTGAATCGCTCCACGCCTTCCAGTCCGTCTACGAACGTCTCCGACACAAAGGAGTGAGTAGCTCCGATATCGAAAAGCGTGCGGGCAGGCTTGCCGTTGACTGTGACTATGCCTGGGGGTAATCAAATGTCTTAGAAGTCTAACTATAGTTTTCATTTCTAGTTTGAAGTTTCTAAAGCAAGAGTATAATTATTTATGAAAGCACATAAAATATTCTGGCGTACCTGTGATCACTTGTTCCGGGTTCCGGGGTTGAGCCAGATCCAATACATACATCTGTTGTCCCTCTGGCCTGCGGTCTCCACCCTGGTATCCACGACCTCGGCCGCGTCCTCGGCCCCAAAAATAATGCGCTGGCTGGGCAGCCAGTGGAGCTGGTGGGGGTGCCCCTCTTATAGGGTAATTTCTGTGGATGTGCCCAACCAGATGGCAGTGGAAGCACTCTGGCAGGGGATATGCCATTCCACCAGTTCTCAGCATCTCCTACATCCGAAGAGGTTGAGGGGCCAATATCACCTAATCCCTCGGCTCCTGCCTCACTTCCTGACGAGGCTGGTCCTTTGTCCTTCTCCCATCTCGTATAACACCTCGCCGCTGATCATTTCTGGCTCTCCGGCCCTGATCCTCCGCTTGCCGCTTCCAGCCTCGAGTGGTGTGCCAATCAGCCTCAATCCTCTTTGCCATCTCAGAAATCCGGGAGAAGGCCTGTCGGATACAAACAACAAGGCCTCCCTCAACTCCTCTTTCAGGCCCTTATAGAACCTCTTGATGTACCCTGCTTCGTCCAGCTGGTAAGAATCTGCATATAGAGCCAAATGGTCGAACTCCTGATGGTACTCGACAACCGTCCTGGTGCCCTGCTTCAGCTGTAAGAACTGCTTCTCCAACTCATCCCTGGCCGACTACGGAACAAAATGCTCCAGCAGCGCGGCCCTGAACTCTTCCCAGGTAATTTTTCGTAACCTCCCTATCGGCAAACGTCGTGTCCAGCAGTGTCTTCCACCACCTCTTAGCATGGGACTCCAGGAAAGAGACAACCAAAGCCACCCTCTCCTCCCAGGGGCACCGTATCCCAATCATAATTTTGTACATAATATCCAGCCACTCTTCCGTCCGAACTGTCGACTCTGTCCCTAAGTAGGACGGGGGAGAAAGTCCTCGGAAGATGCTCAACCAATTGTCCATCGGGTTTGGCTGCGGAGCCAGAGCCTGTTGAGTCTCGAAGGCCACAAGGATAGCTGTAAGAGTCTGCCCCATGTCTGACTGAAGGAAAGGAGTGGGGACCAGTGGAGGTGGTGCAACATCTGGAGTCTGTTGAACTCCACCCTATGGCATAGGCTGTGCTGGAGGCTACGTAACAAAATCCATAATGAGAAAACGTTCAATATTTACTAAAAATGGACAATTTATATGTGATCCCCATATGGGCACACCAGTGCTTCCGCTGCTTAGTTTGTCCCTAAACTAAACTCGAGCGGGGGTGACCCAGGGTTAGTGGACTGCTACCTTTTTCCGATCGATGTTACCCTCTTATACCACTTGTAAGACCCCATTTTTTTTAAACACCGGGGTCTTAGGCCCAGAACCGCCGCTTTGCGGTGACACCTTCTCGCCCTGAAGGGTCATCATCGCGAAACGCCGATCCTACTGGCCGAATCGATCATAACCACAGCAAGGAAATAGAGAACAACCAGTCCACAGAGATCACATATATAGAAATAAAAGTCTCCACGAAGGGAGTGTTCACAGAATAATATATTAGAGTACTAAAATACGGGCTTATGCCCGGTACATCATGTCCTCACTACAAATCACTCATGCGGAAGCAAAAACAGAACATCTACTCAAGGTCGAGACTCACGGTCCCGGCTGTATAAATTCCGGAGCTAGACTGCCCTATCTCCAAACGGGTCGACCTCCGGGGCTGCTCCTCCATGTTAGGCTCCACAATCCCCTAAATGATGTGGTCCGAAAACCGTTAGTCATAAAGACTAAGCCCTATCATCCCCTACCCCTTCCCCCATGGCTCCTAAGTACCGAGCGGAGAGGAAGAAAGGGAAGGACATGAATGTGGAGATTAAATCAAAAGAAACAGGTGGCAGCAGAACTAATCTAGCAATTCTATAATAAATAATGGCAATTAGGCGAAATATGAAAAGTAACCTTCACTTATGCGTGAACACATAAGCCAAGGGGTCTTCTAGAAGGCTCCCATCATATAAAAAGTCACATACCAATTTATACATTGGGGTGTCGGTTATCAAACAACAGTATATATATATATATATATCAAAATTGACCTTAATTTATAAACTTGCAAACACAAGCTTATAGACTAAGGGGTTGTTTTGCAAGTCCTAATGTATAAGCGTCTCATTCCACTTATACCATAGGTGTCAGGGGTTAAATGAAATGATTATGCTATGACATGCTAGTGGGTATGATGGAACATGCAAGTGCAACACACACACCCGACTCTGTGCACACAGACCTTTAGTTCCCCCTTTCGGAGCAGTTACCTCCCAGGATACCTCCGTAGTGGCAGACGGAAGCGGTGGGTTGGGCCTCTCCCACCTCTAAACCAGTAAAGCACTACCGGTCAGACCTATCGTACGCCTCAATGCTTGGTGCATGAAGCGGACTCCTGCGTACTCTTACCGGCTGACGCACCAGACTTCTGTTGGCGAAGTGATAACCACACTTGACGTGTAAGCGTATTGGCATCGGTGCATCAACCCTCCAATACCGAAGACCCACCACCATAACTTTCTTTCATTTTATGCACATGCAATATTTAACGTATCAAACCAATCGAGTCAAAGCTCCCCGGACCATTCCGTCCGTCTCTTAACTAATCGAGTCGAAGCTCCCCGGACCAAAACGTCTGTCTCTTAACTATCCAAGCCAAAGCTCCCAACTATATTCCTGTGTAATCTGTGTTTATGAAATGTGCAACCCTAATTACTAAGTTACTCTTTTCAGCTTGTTAATAAAGTTTACGTTAACCCAGGACTGCCCCCGGTATTCCCTGTGAAGGGCTCTCAAAGGGCACTAGGAACTATGATGGTAGTTGAAGCCTGTCATTCCCTTTCGCAAGGCACTTATTATTATTGGTTGTATTCCCCTTACCCATTTCCTTTTCATATTACGCTAGATCTATCATAGGGTGAATTTGACTCTTCCTCTCCTCGGGGAAAGACGATCTTTCGTCGAACCCGAGCACCTCTTAACTCTTGCCAACACCACTTCTTACTAACCTTCCCATCCTTATATGGTGAACACTTTCACATCCAACCAATTCAGTAGATTAACTAACTCCAACGTTGTGCCCCATCATATCCTATGACTGTTAATACAAATTGCTAATTGTAGACTGTCCTATGCTATATGTCGAACCGGATAGGAAATGATCTTATACTCATCCAAATGCCCTAACTTATTTATTGGAGGTATATCATGATATAATTAGCCTATAATCAGAAAATTATAATTTTTCATAATTTATCTTCCATTTAATTAATTTCCTCAAAAATTCCAAGGTCTACCGGTTTGAACATGAACTACCCTAAGTACTCATGCAAGATGTCCAACAATATTATTATAAATATTATGTTATCTCAATATGGTAAATCTAAAGTATCACAATTTTTCTATCATCAAAAGGGCACTAAAACTATTTTAGCAATATTTTCTATCGTTCGTTATTTATGAATCAAGTATAGAGAATATCCATCCAAAAATTATAAATTAATTATACTATGCCGATACAACCTTAAAGATAGCATTGGTCAAGTTTCATAATTTTTCAGCAAGTATTAATCTCTGAATAAATTAATTATCAAAAATCTCCATAAGGTGGACTTGTAAAGAAAGTGTTGTAACTAAGATTCTAAAAATCATGAATAAATGTCTAAAAGCATATAATGTCCTGAAAGTCTCAATTCCTAAGTCTCATAATTTTTAAACAGCAATATCATCCATAATTAATTTTTAAACCATAAAACCCCTTTTTAACATTTGTGAATGAAGTACTAGATTTACTCGACTAAATATTATACAAAGATTCAAGAGCAACCATTCTGACCTAAGACATTTGCTTCCAAGATTTCATGGGGTTTTAATGAACAGAAAGATCTAAATAATTAAAACGTCAATTAGGTCTATAGCAAACTTTACAAATGAAATGCTAGAAATAAACATCATAAAATTTCAGTAAATTTGCTATAGGTTCTACTTATTCCAAAACTCACTCTACCCGAGTTTTACAGCTTTTAGGTAATGTTTAGTGACTGATTTTACTTATTTGAGATTTTACCCTAAAACTAAGGTTAGGGTTTTGAGGTATCTACCTATCTCCAAATCCTCCGAGATTCCATCCAGATGATTTATATTATGCTAACGTCGACTCTACTGAATTTCAAGGCAATACGAGGCGATTTGCCCACATGTCCTTCACAACCCTCAAAACCCTCCCTTTAGGGTTTGAGTTTGGATCCTAGGGTAAATCAACCCTAAACCACACATTTTTTCTTCAAGTGGGTTATAATAACCCTTCTAAGTCAGTGGTAAAAATATCAGCCTATGTTGAGGTTATTTTACCGTTCCAACCTCTTAGTGCACTTTTTACTCAAAAACGCCTCATTAATGCCTAGTTAAGGATAGGTGATTTCCTACCCAAAACTCATCCAAATGAGTTGGTATTTTGTACAGAACTGGGTTTTATAGCCAGGGACCACTCACCAAAATTTGGGAGGGTTTGGAGGTCATTTGACCACTTAAATAAATTACTCTAACTTTATTAAATTAAAACAAAAACCTTAGGCAAAGTATCTAAAAAATTCCCATTTTTAGACAGCCTGTAGGTATGGCTGAGGGTAACCCCCTGCCCAAATTTCAGGTCATTTGGACAAGGGACGGAGAGTGGGCATTCATTTTAGTTTCTGCCCAACTCTAGGTACATCCCCCACTAAAACGGATTCTGGGGTCAAACGACTTACCCAAACGAGTTGAAATTAATTTTAACTTAATCTAGACTCAAAGTGCTACAACTTTTGTGACTGGCCATTTTTCCTAAATTGGCCTCTAAGTTCCTCGTTCATTTAATGTATCTTTCCTTATATACTATATACATAATTTTATATTATAAAAAAATATTTTTACTGTTCATCTTCTGCAGAACCCGAAAACCTGAACTCAAAAAAAACTTATATTTCTTGTAGCTCTTCCGCGATCCGTCACCGTCCGTCCGGTCACTTCCCTAGCCAGCCACCACCACCACCTCCGTCGAGGCGATGGTTATCGGTCGGCGGTGGTTTGGCCGCCGGAGGTGGCGCTTTCCGGCAGATCCGAAAATAAATTTTTCATGGTTTTTCCATGAAAACGCGAGATAGGTTTGGCTCCATTGAGCACGAACTTCCTTTCTAAGATCATAAGATCTACCCATAAAAGAAGAAGTAGAGGAGGACCTTGTTCGCGGTTTGGAGGCGAGATGAACGTCGGGTTGTCATGGCACGGTGGTGGCGTTGCCGAACTTCTCCTACAGCAAGAACAACAACTCTAATCGGTTTGGTAAAGAGTGTAAACTTCTCATCTTACTCTAAAGGAGCTTTTATAGATCACCAAGTGGGGAGGGGAAAGGGTAAAGCATTTAAGGCCATGAAGGCTCTCCTCATAATAGTATTTCGGTTATGGTGGAGGGAGAGGAAAAGGTGGAAGATGAAAAGATGTGTCCAGGTGGCGATTTCCTATTGGACCAACACTTCCTCATTTTATTAAGTAATTAGAGAAGGAAACAGCCCATAAATACTCCTGGTGTAACTTCCCATAATCAGAGTTAATTATGGCATGTGTTAAAGTAATTTCCAGCCTGGCTGACGATTCGGCCTTTGTCACGGGCGTGACACATAGGTCACGGGTATGACACTCGTCCATTCGTCATTCTCGAGTCGACGACCGATTTTTCTGCGTCGGTTCACGGGTCACCCCCCCCCCCCCATGTCACGGGCGTGACACGTTTGTCACAAGCGTGACAGGTGTTATTCGGTCGACGTTCGTCGAGCTAAGGTCGACGGTCGGTGGGGGTATTACGCCCTAGGTCACGGGTGTGACAGGCCTGTAACGGGCGTGATAGGTGTTCTTCGGTCGACGTTCGTCGATCTAAGGTCGACGGTTGGTGGGGGCGTCACGCCCTAGGTCACGGGTGTGACACGTTTGTCACGGGCGTGATAGGTGTTCTTCGGTCGACGTTCGTCGATCTGAGGTCGACAGTCAGTGGGGGCGTCCCGCCCTAGGTCACGGGCGTGACGGGCCTTGTCATGGGCGTGACTATCCTGTGACATGAGTTCTGAGCTCCGCAATCAGCTTGCTGATTTCGTCGACCATCGAAGGAAGTCAAGGGCGTGACGGGCCGGTCACGGGCGTGACCAACCCGTGACTCGGGATTTCGGTCGACGGACTCTGAAGGATTGCGTATTCGGCTAGCCGTCGTGCCTGACCCTATTTTTAGATCGGTTACTGTCAATTTCTGGGGTTTACGGGGGTTCTGTCACGGCAGACCGACTCCTACGGGTCTAGCCAGAAATGGGATGTTACACTCAGCTCACAGATCGTCGAGCTCAGCTCACCATTCCTTGAGCTAAAACTCAAAAGCTTGAGGTTCAGAATTTGTTGAGCTCAACTCGCAGTTCATCGAGCTCAGCTCACAGATCGTCGAGCTCAACTCATCATTCCTTGTGCTAAAACTCAGAAGCTTGAAGTTCAGAATTCATCAAGCTCAGCTCGCAGTTCATCGAGCTCAGCATACCGTTCGTCGAGCTCAGCACACAGATCGTCGAGCTCAGCTCTCCACTCATTGAGCTAAATTCAAGAGCTTGCAGTTCAGAATTCGTCTAGCTTAGCCCACCCATCGTCGAACGCAGTTCAAAATTCATCAACCTAAAGTCAGACAAATTGACTAAGGAAAAATCGCTGAGACAGCTGAGACCGCTGAGAAAAAACCACTGAGACAGAAGACTATCAAAGCTTAGAAGAAGAAAATGTTGAGACTGCTGAGAAGAAAGTGTTGAGACAGAAGCTTGTCTCAGCTGTTTAGAAGAAACCTCTGAGACTGCTGATAAAGAATCGCTGAGACAAAGCCAGTGAAAATTCACAAGTCCAGAAGCGCTGAAAGCCAAGATAGATAGCGTTGAGTGACTTAACATCACTCAATGCTTAATAAAGTTCTGGAATATTTTCTATATCCATATGGTGATGACCACTGCTGACGTCATCAAAGTAAAATTACATGAAGTCGTTATGGAAAAGCTGTAGTAGTACCGAAAGCTGCTTTGTCCTTTTCTGAGGGAGGTGGCGCTCACCAATCCTTGGCTGGGCCAACTCTCAAATTATGTCGTATATTCGAAAAACCAGATATAAAAAGAGAAAGAAAAAGGCATTAGGGTTACGGAGAAAAAATGCAGAAAATACAAAGAAAACCAGAGGCGGTTGGACTTCATCTCCCCTAATAAGCTTGAAAGCAAAAGTCCAGCAAAGTTATCCATAAGGCATAGAAAGATAGCTGAAGCTCTTTCAAGTTCAGCAGGATTGTTCTCTCCAGAACAAGGCAGCTAATTCATCCATTCAGCAAGAAGTTAGCTGTGTGAAGGGGCAGTCAGCCTTCAACAGCAGATAGCTTCTCACCTGTGTAGCAAAGAAGAAGTTGGTTGTAGAAGAAGACCCATCCCTTCTACAACAAGTAGGCTAGACGATATCTGCTCAGTCCAACAAGGTAGACTCGGAGATTTATCTCTAAGTCAGTTGTTTTATTTTTACTTAACATTTGTATAAACTCTTGTAGGATTTAGTATATCTGAATCTAAGTTGTAGGGTCTTTTGACCTGAGTTGTAGGTGACTAATTAGTCACTAAGGTAGGTGCCCTGCTGGGGTACTGAGGTAGGATCCAAGTGTGGATCTGAGAGTAGGGCTGTCCTCCTATCCTGAGTAGTAGGCCTTAAAAATAAGGCTGAGGTAGGTGACTGGTGAGTCACTGAGTTATAGGTGACAAGTGTGTCACTGAGTTATAGGACATAGAGGAGGCTGATCTGTAGGTGCCTGGAAGGGCACTGAGGTAGGTACCTGGAAGGATACTGAGCTGTAGGAGTGTTGCAGCACTCTGAGAGTAGGGTTGTGTGCCTGAAGTTTTAGGGCACTTTGTGCCTGAGCTGTAGGCCTTAGAGATAAGGCTGAGGTAGGTGGTTTGAGGACCATTGAGCTGTAGGAGCACTATAGGGCTCTGAGGTAAGAACCCTTGTGGTTCTGAGGTAGGGTTCTGAAGAGAACTGAGTGTGAGGATGAGGTCCTAAGGTGTAAGCTCTGAGGAGCATTTTGGAGGAGTTTGTGCCTTGTTTAACATAAGTTAGAAAGGTGGGAGGGAAAGTGGATGTACCTAATTATGGATCCACTATAAATGCTTGTGTGTTGTGCTATATTGCTTGCTCTTATTTTTATATTGCAGGTAATTAGGACAAGCTCTATATCACTAAATTTATAAATAGCCAAAAGACTTAAGTAATTTCAAAGACTTATTCACCCCCCCCCCCCTATAGGTGACTAGCTAACCTTGAAGTAATAACTTTCAAGTGGTATCAGAGGGAGGTTTCTCAAAAAGGATTTAACAATCTGAGTACACCTCCAAGGTTAGCTATAAGATATAAGAATAGGGTCTTGTGTAAACTACAAGGAACTGGGGTCCATGAAATTACCAATCTGCAGAAAGGAGGGCTTTGGCCTCTGGAAAGAAAGGGTCGGACAATTCATAAAAGTTGCTGACCCTAGGATATACATCACAGTTAAAGAGGAACCCTTCATCCCTATGAAGATCTAATTCTGGATGCCAACATCCAGACACCTAAATCTTTTGAAGAAATGAACAAAGATGAGCTCCTTCTTGCCTCCATGGATTAAAGAGCTCAAAACATTATTGCTAGTGCAGTAAATTATTCAACCTTCCAGAATCTGGTGCACTACAAGACCTCCAAGGAGATATGGGACACCCTAGTTATGTTCATGGAGGGTTAAGAAGATGTGAGGGATGATAGAAAATCCATGCTCAACCAGGAATATGAGGCCTTCAAACAAGGAAAGTCTGAGGGCATTGCTGAGAGCTTTGAAAGATTTTTCAGAATTGTAAATGAACTGAGAATATATGGAAGGGTCTTCCGCACATATGACCTGAATAACAAATTTCTCAGGTCCCTCACAAAGGATTGGGACACAAAGATTTATTCCATTAGGGAGATGGGCCCGTTAGCTGACACTCCACCTCCAACCCTGTTTGGAAAGCTACTGTCTTAAGAGATGCAGCTTGCTACAAGGAAGGAAGAAGAAGAGAAGAGTAGTAAGTCACAGGGCAAGGAGAAATCTGTGGCCTTCAGAGTTGATGCTTCAACTAGGAGCAGAAGGAAGATCACTCTAGTTAGAAGAAATGTTGAGTCAGAATCTGAGAGCTCAAGGACCAGCTCCTCTAATAGCCATATATCTGATGAGGACCTTGTTGCCTTCTCCAAGAAATTTCAGAAACTCATGAAGAAGGGGCATTGGAAGAACAGAAGGGCATCCTATTCGTCACAGCACAGAAGGAAATCATCTTAAGAGGACAGTTTTGCTCCTAACTCTAGCAAACATACTTCCTCTAATGTTATTTGTTTCTACTGCAGCAAACCTGGACATGTAGTTGCTTACTGCCCAGTGAAGAGGAAAGAAGAAGGAGTGAAGAAGCACTACAAGGGAAAGAAGAAAGAGAAGTCCCTTGTGGCCAAGAAGGAAAAGATTTGGTCTGACTCCTCCTCTGGGTCAGAAAGTGAAAAAGAAGAATCCTACATTGGGCTAATGGCTATTGCTGAAGAAGAACCTGAAGAATATCCTGCTGCTAGGATAGGAATCAGGGCCCCTCTGTCACATTCAGAAAGTGACTCAGAGGTGGATGAAGAAGAAGAAGAATATGTTCAATGCCATGGATTAATGGCAATGACAGTTTAGGAAAGCTGCCAGGATCAGCCTGGACAGGCTCAGGTAAATTCTAAATCTCTATCATTTATTTTAGGTCATGAGGCTAGCTCAGATTCTGAAGCGATTCAGAGCCTAAGGATAATGTCAATTCTATAATTGACAAGTAAGAAAAACTTCTTGAAGCATTCAAGAAGTGCAAGCTCCTTGCCAAGAGACAGGAAAAAGAGCTTCTCTATCTTAGGAGCAAGTGTGAGGGCCAAGAAAACGATCTCAATGATATGGCTACTCAATCAGCCAAGCTCAAGGGGATCTTTGATATGCAGTCTGTGGTAAGAGTCTCAAATGAGAAACTTATCCAGAAATTTAAGGATGATCTACTAAGGGAGAAACTGCTGGTGACCATGTTCTCTAAGCCAAGCATTGTGCTTCCCTTAATTGACACCCTCTTTACCTGAAAGGGTAAGAAAGGGTTAGGTTTTAAGGGATCTGCTAGGCATCACAATCCAAAAGGAAAGGGGAAGGCAACAGTTGTGCCTCTAGCCTCATTGCCTCCAATTTCTTTTCAGAAAGTTCTGTTTCCTTCTAACAGGTATGACAATAAAAGCTGTTATGGTCACTGGGAGAATGGTAGATCCACTGGTATGGACCAATGTGGCCATAGCCAAGGTGGAAGATACAGTAGGTGACTAGGTGACTAGCTAGCCTTGAAGTAATAACTTTCAGCAGGTGTTAAGGACAAGCTCTAGATCACTCTAAGCTGAAAGCTAAAAGAAATAAATAAGTGATTTAAAAAAAGATCAAAAGTCCTAGGCAAACCCATTCACCCCCTCTAGGTTGCTAGCTACCTTTAAAATAAGATCTTTCAGCTAGCCTCTTGTGCCATAGGATATAATAGGAGGCTTTCTCATTTGCCATTAGACAGATAGGAGAGTCTATATCCAAACATAGAAAGTTTAAGCAATAAACATTTCCACTCCTAGTGCCTGTCAATTTGACCTCTTAGTCACTTGACCTCCTGATTAGTCACTCATCTTTGTGGAAGACAATAATATAGCCAAGATCAGAGAGCTGGCTTATGCTTATAAGGTTGTGTTGCAACACTTCAACATAAGCTACCTTAGTGATGGTGACTATGCCATTGGTGATCTTACCATAGCCTTTTTTTACCCCTCTATCTGAACCACCAAAGATTACTTTGGGTCCATCTTTTACTGGAGTGTACTCCTTCAAGTTGCCCCTTGTCCCAGTCATGTGCCTGGAACAACCACTGTCCAAGTACCATATAGGGGTATGGCAAAATGGACTATCCTGCAATACACAGTTTACTTTACATTAGGACCCCAAAATCTATTGGGTAGTATGAAACTTAACAAGTTCACCAATAGAATTTCTGACTGGTGGACTGACCCAAGCTCTGGCCATATTGGTATTGTGCCAGCAGTCAATGGCAAAATGCCATATCTTACCATAGCACCAACAGTTATGTATGTTATATCTTCTCTTCTGTGTAGGCCCTGCAGCTTGGTTAGCAGCAGCCTTAACAGGAGGAAGATGTGTTGTAGCCCTTTTCTGATTTCTTTTAGCTAGAATTTGATAGAAGGCAAGTCTTCTAGCTGGCTTGTTTGGTCTGCTATGAGTGTTATCAGCATCAAGCTTCTTTTTAGAGAGCATGCTTTTGATGGCATCAGAAATGCCCAAATCAACCTGGCTATTAGACTTGCCCTTAGCCTGAGCCTTTGTTATTAGATTCAGAGCCTTGGCTGCAACAACATTTTTGAGTGTTGGAGCTGAAGCACCAAAAACAAATGGTCCAGTTTGGGCCATTTGAGTTTTCTCATGCATAACCATAAAGGCACTCACCCTACTAGAGCTTTCACCATGGTAGTGAACATCTTTGTTCACCCCTAAGGAACAACCATTCTCCCAGTGATCACAGGAGCTTTCTTGGTCATACATGTTTGAAGTTAACAGAACTTTTCTAAAAAGAATAGGAGGCTTGGAATCAATAGGCTGAGCTGGAGCTGGAGCTTTGCCCTTCCTTTTGGAAGGAGCAACTCTTGTGCTTCCCTTGAATCCCAACCCTTTCTTACCCTTTTAAGAGGAGAAGGTGTCTATCAAGGGTAGTACTGTACTTATCTTAGAATAGCTAGCCACGATTCTTTTCTCCTTATCAAGCCTTTCTTCAAGCTCCTATATGAGACAGTTCTTGTGCTTGATAGAGTCTATATGGATGTCCAAGAGGGACTTCAGTTGGCTTATTTCCATAGCTTTCTGATCTAGAATATTAGCTGTTATAGTTTGTTGGGCAACTGCAAGCTTAAGAGATGAAATCTTTTTAGCTTGCTTCTTAGACAACTTCTTGACCTTCTTAAAGGCATTCAGAAGTTGTCCATATTTTTCAATCAATTGATTGACATCTCCTTCAGATCCAGAATCTTCTTCACCATTGGGTGAAGAGGTTTCTGAACAAGGACTGGTCTCATACCAAGACATAGAAGCAGAAACAGGTATAGAATGTACCTTGCGTGGACTAGGAAGATCCTGGCTGGCTTCTTCATCAGTCATTGCCATCAGCCCTCTGCAACTGTGTACATCATCTTCATCCACCTCTGAATCATAGTCTGATAGTGTCAGAGGGGCCCTGATACTTATCCTTCCTGAAGGACAGACATCCTCTACTTATATAGTTACATCATTAGTAACAGCAGCAATTTGCCCAATGTAGGCTTCCTCTACTTCAGACTCAGATGATGATGAGTCTGTCTAGCTCTTTTCTTTCTTAGAAATGAAGGACTTCTCCTTCTTCCCTTTGCACTGAAGCTGCTTCTTCTCCTCAGCCTCCTTCCTCTTCACTAGGCAGTCAGCTATCATATGTCAAGTCTTACTGCAATAGTAGCAAACTACTTTAGAAGAATTGTATTTATTAGGTTTGGAATCATACATGTCAGCCTTGGAGTGATTCTTCCTGTGATGAGTGGAGTTGGAAGGCCTCTTCTTCCAATGCTTCTTCTTCATCAGCCTCTGGAGTTGCCTGGAGAAATCTGTAAAATTCTCATCAGACATGCTGCTATTTGATGTTTTTTATTCTGAGCTGTCTGACTCAGCTGGTCTTCTTGGAGGAGAGGGAATCCTCTCCTTGCCCTTTCTGGTGTTTTCTGCTCTAAAGAGCAAGGACTTTTCCTTGGCTAGGGATTTTTTTGTGGCCTCATCCTATTTCCTGGCAGCTATTTACATCTCATAAGAGAGCAACTTTCCAAACAATGTTTGGGGAGGAGTTTCAGCAAGCTTAGCCACCTCTCTTATGGCACAAATCTTAGTATCCCATTCACTAATAAGAGATCTGAGAAACTTGTCATTTATTTCATAATTATTGAAGACCCTCCCATAGGTATTCAACTCATTTATGATCCTGAAAAATCTTTCATAGCAAGAAGCTATGTTTTCTTTCAGATTTTTCCTAAAAGCCTCATACTCCTGGTTTAGCAAAGACTTTCTATCATCCCTTACCTCTTTAGTACCCTACATGTAGACCACAAGAGTGTCCTACATCTCCTTGGAGGTCTGGTGGTGAACCAAGTTCTGAAAAGTTGAATCATCTACTGTTGGGTACATTGCCCATAATGTCCTGGATTTGAGTGAAGTCAATATTATCAATGATATACGCATGTCTGTAGATGACTATGATAGGTCAGGTAGCTGATAAAGAAAATCGTATTCTCCAATCTATACTCGATTAAGGCAAGTGTACCTATCGAAATATAGTATAGGATATGAAAAATATCAAGGTCGTATAAAAACTCGGGGCAGGCAAGTACTATTACTCACAACGAATCGATTATCCTACCGAAAGATTAATGAGTTTGAAAATGAAAATAAACTAAGTTAAAAGAGAAAGTAAACTATTACGAGAAAAGAGTGTGCGATCGACGATTCACTTTGAAATAAAATAACGAAATAATTTAGTTTAACAATTATAAATCTATTAAGACCGTGACGGATCCGTTATTAGGAAGTAATCTCGCTAGAGCATTAAATCCCCTAACTTGTAGACGTTTTGACCGAAATCTCTTTACAAGTCAAAATGGCCTAAAGTTGCATTATCGAAGTGACCCGCACTATTGGATTTGACTCCAATCCAGAGGATTTACGTCATCCTATCTCTAGGGGTGCGTTCAACTCCTTCCTTCCTTGAGTGATCTTTCATATTCACGAGCCTCTCGACCACTCGAATATGAGATCGGAATCTACTACCGTATACTAGAAATACAGAGTCGATACGAAATAGATCAAGGAAGGATCAAAAATAGAAAAATACAATTGCAAACATAAAAAGATACATTATTTCATCGCAAAGATCCTCGTGATCGGGCACAAAAACTATTTAGCTATGCATAACAAAAAGGGAAACCAAAAGAAAGGAAAATTGCATTATCATTAAACTAGAAATGAGAGTACATAAAATAACAAAAATTACTATACTATTGCTTGGAGAAATGAAATAAAACAACAAGAAAATAAATACTTGAAATGGAAGCTTGCTCTCTAACTCTCTACAAAATCTTCACTCAAAACTACTTTAGACTAAAACTACTTAACATAAACAAAGGGGAAGGGGTTCCTTTTATAGGAGAGGGAGAACATTCTAGATGGAAATGAAGAGGGGGAAACCAAGGGGGTGGCCGGCCATGTGGATGGAAGGAGGTTCATGCATGGCTTTAATGAGGGGAGAGAGAATGGCTACATGCATTGCATTGTAATGAATGGAAGTGAAAGATAAAAATATAAAATAAAGAAGGGGGATGAATGGAAGTGTGTAGAAGGGAAAGAAAATAAAAGAGGAGAGAGGTAGGGACATGAGGTTGAGAAAATGCATGAATGTCATAATGTGGGAGAGAGAAAATGGGAGGTGCATGAATGGAAAGGTGCATGCATGGAATCAAGTGAGGTGGAGAGCATGAATGCAATGTATTATATTAAATGAAATAAAATGGAAAATATAAAATAAAGAGAAGGGGAGATTGCATGCATGAGAGTGGCCGGCCACATATGGGCTTTGATGTATAGGCTCGGGTAACATGTGGGCTGCTCCAAATTGGGCTCGGGTAGGCTATGGGCTGCATGGTGATGAAGTGGGCTGCTCCAAATTGCTCTTGTTGGGCTCGGTTTTGACATTAATGTGGGTTGAACTTGCATCATGTTGGAGGGCTTCTTGGTGGGCTTGAACCTACAAATAAAACAAAACAAATAACATTAGTTATTTAACAAAATAAAACATAAATAAGTAACATAATATATGTTATTAAAACTAAACTTAATTAACAAACACAACACATAATACATAAAATAATAAATATATATAAAACTATAGATTTTTATATCATAACATAACAAAATAAAATTGCAACATAACATGCAAATAAAAACTAGGAATTATAATATCCTAATACAAACATACTTTAAGATGAAATAAAACAAAACATGCATATAAATACTTAAAATATATAATTAACTTAGGAATTAATATATTATAAAAAGACATTAAAACATGAAATAATAAGCATGAAATATAAATAAACTTAGGCATTTTGAATAATAAACTACCCTAAAAAGGATGACAAAATGTAGTCATCAAACTCCCCCATGCTTAGGCTTTTGCTATTCCAGAGCAAAAGGAAGAGAAATATTTATAAGGCATTATATAATTTGTAATTAAACTAAAAATTTATTTACATCAAAATCTAGCCAAAATTAAAATTTAGGGATTTAAGAATCAAGTCCTAAATTATGAAATTAAAGTGAAAAGAGAGAAATATTTAGCCAAAAATTCTCTAATAAATTAACTAGCATTCAAAATGGAGTAAAGTGCAAACAAAGTTAGATTGGGATTATAAAAACCATGACTTAAAAGAAACTTAAGGAAGAAGACAACCTACTACTTATGCTCTCCACATATTTTAATTTAAAGACTAAGAAAATGATATTGGCTAAGGGGATTTTAGGGAGGAAATTAACATGAAGAGGTCTTTGATTGGAGGTGATCATCATTTTTTTCACACCCCGCACAATTTTGTTTTTTTTAAATAATATATATGTAATACTAGAAAATGATAGACTAACATCCTATCACTTCCCCCGACATATATGAACTTTTTAATTCCTCTCTTCATTTTATTTTTGGGTTGCATATGTTTACCAAGGAATAATGAATTTTATCCTCTTATTCCCATGACATATGATCTAACAATAAAAGAGAAAATGATGGGGTTAAACAAAATTTTAGAAAATAAACTAAAACACTAAAGAGCAACTACTAGTAGATTAAGATTTCCTAAGAATCTAAAAGCATGAAGTAATAATACTTGGAATCCAAAATTGTTTTAGCAAAATTACTACAAAATTGAAACTATTTAAAATAAAAGAGAAAAGGTGCTAAATAAATTACTCAAATTAAATTAAGATCATAAGATGATTCTCAAAACAAAATCACTAAAAGTTAAATTTAACTAAAATGATGAAATAAAAGATTAGCAAATAAAAATGCTTATAAACTAACTCAAACTAAAGTTCTAAAAATAACAAAAAGCTAAGCATGAGGTTTATTATATTTTGATTTTTTTTTTACATTTTTTCATTTTTTTGGGTTTTTGAAATATTATCTTTTTTGGAATTTTTTTTTATTTTTCTAATTTTTTTGGTTTTTGATAAGACAAAATAGAAGTAGTACTAAAGAAAGTTAATAAAAAAACTTAATAAAACTATACTAATTTTTTTGAAATTTAAAACAATTTTTTTTTTGAAAAGAACACAAAAAAGAAAACAACAAAACCCTATCCCATGCTTAAACCTTTCATTGCCCTCAATGAAAAATAAAAATAAGAAAGAAAAAGGAAGAAGAAAGGGGAGGGGGGATACAATAAAGTAAAGAAAAAAAAAAGAAAACGACTTCCCCGGAGTCGTAAGGCCGATTGCAGATGTCGCTCCCCCATGCTTGAGCTGGACACCGGCTCGGGCCTAAGGAAGAGATGAAATGATGGAGCCAAACGAACACCCGGGGGTTTATTCCTGCAAAATAAAACAAAAAGAAAAAGAAAAAAGAAAAAGGATAAGCAAGGGGTGCCTCCCAAGAGCGCTCTCTATTTAACGTCGGCCGAGCCCGACGTTATTTGTTAGCTAAAGGGAAAATAAAAACTGAAATGAAGAGGTAACTCCCTAAGTATGCGCTTAGGAGAGTAAACTAAAAAAAAAGAAAAATTGAAGAATCGCACCGATATGCGGTGGAATCTTCAAAGGAGTGTCGCCCGAAAATGAACGGACGGAGTTATAGAAGAACTCCGCCGTATGTAAAACGGGAAAGAAGGGGTCGTCAAAAGAAGGAGAATAAAAAGAAGAAAAAATAGAAAGAGGAATAAAAGAAGTAGAAAAAGAATTTTCATCAAAGGAAATTTCACAAGGAGAAGGAGAGTCTTGTGAAATTTCAGGAGAAGAAGGAGTAGAGTGGACTAAAGAAGAATTATCTAAAAAAGAAGAAGAAAAAGTAGATTCGCTAAAAAGAGAAAAATTTGGAATAGTTGAATTTGAAAGCGTAATGGAATCGCAAACGTCTTCGGAATGAGAAATATAAAACGTCTCGTCATCCTCAATGGGTAAGAAGCACACCGAAATATCCATAGAGGTGTCTTCCAAAGGAGGAAGGAAACAATCCGGGATATCCGAATAGTTATCCTCCTCGAGAGGAACAAGACAAGCCGGGATATCCGGTGACTCATTACATGAAGAAATTGGAGGAGACGGAGAAGAAGACGAAGAAAAAGAAGCAGCCTCGCAAGAAAGATAATCTATCATGGTCTTGAAATGCGAACTAATATTATCAATAGAAGTTTGCAATTCAAGATACCCATGATCGATAGAATTAAAATAAAAATTTAGAGGCGCGGTGCTTTGCGGGGCAAAATCATAAGAAAAATACGGGTTGCCCATCTCCCAAGTTGGACAAAAATTGGAGTAAGGGTCAAATTGGCCAGTTTGACCCGCTCCAGAAAATTTGAAATCAAAAGAGGGAGGGGTTCCCGAAAGGCATTCAGAATAAAAGTGGTCGGGCGACCCGCAAGAAGCGCAAAAATACGACGATTCCATAAAAAAATAAACTGCTACCAAAAAGAAAAAAAGAAAAACTAATTTTTTTTTATTTGTTTTTTTTAGATATATATATTTTTTTTTTTAAAATAGGTTTTTTTAATGGATTGGCTCTCGAACTTCCCGAGGACTACCCGATGAAGGGTTTGCCCGGTACTAGGTAAAATGGTGGCGCTTAAAGCCCCTTACCCTTTTCGAGAGATTTTAGGTTGGGTAGAAATTAGATGAGGTGGGTGGATAATAATAATAATAATAATAATAATAATAATAATAATAATAATTTTTTGTTTTTTTTAGTAGAAGTAATAAACTCGGTGCTTTCGTAATATTGCCAAAAATCTCCCCGGCAACGGCGCCAAAAACTTGATAAAGAAAATCGTATTCTCCAATCTATACTCGATTAAGGCAAGTGTACCTATCGAAATATAGTATAGGATATGAAAAATATCAAGGTCTTATAAAAACTCGGGGCAGGCAAGTACTATTACTCACAACGAATCGATTATCCTACCGAAAGATTAATGAGTTTGAAAATGAAAATAAACTAAGTTAAAAGAGAAAGTAAACTATTACGAGAAAAGAGTGCGCGATCGATGATTCACTTTGAAATAAAATAACGAAATAATTTAGTTTAACAATTATAAATCTATTAAGACCGTGACGGATCCGTTATTAGGAAGTAATCTCGCTAGAGCATTAAATCCCCTAACTTGTAGACGTTTTGACCAAAATCTCTTTACAAGTCAAAATGGCCTAAAGTCGCATTATCGAAGTGACCCGCACTATTGGATTTGACTCCAATCCAGAGGATTTACGTCATCCTATCTCTAGGGGTGCGTTCAACTCCTTCCTTCCTTGAGTGATCTTTCATATTCACGAGCCTCTCGACCACTCGAATATGAGATCGGAATCTACTACCGTATACTAGAAATACGGAGTCGATACGAAATAGATCAAGGAAGGATCAAAAATAGAAAAATACAATTGCAAACATAAAAAAGATACATTATTTCATCGCAAAGATCCTCGTGATCGGGCACAAAAACTATTTAGCTATGCATAACAAAAAGGGAAACCAAAAGAAAGGAAAATTGCATTATCATTAAACTAGAAATGAGAGTACATAAAATAACAAAAATTACTATATTATTGCTTGGAGAAATGAAATAAAACAACAAGAAAATAAATACTTGAAATGGAAGCTTGCTCTCTAACTCTCTACAAAATCTTCACTCAAAACTACTTTAGACTAAAACTACTTAACATAAACAAAGGGGAAGGGGTTCCTTTTATAGGAGAGGGAGAACATTCTAGATGGAAATGAAGAGGGGGAAACCAAGGGGGTGGCCGGCCATGTGGATGGAAGGAGGTTCATGCATGGCTTTAATGAGGGGAGAGAGAATGGCTACATGCATTGCATTGTAATGAATGGAAGTGAAAGATAAAAATATAAAATAAAGAAGGGGGATGAATGGAAGTGTGTAGAAGGGAAAGAAAATAAAAGAGGAGAGAGGTAGGGACATGAGGTTGAGAAAATGCATGAATGTCATAATGTGGGAGAGAGAAAATGGGAGGTGCATGAATGGAAAGGTGCATGCATGGAATCAAGTGAGGTGGAGAGCATGAATGTAATGTATTATATTAAATGAAATAAAATGGAAAATATAAAATAAAGAGAAGGGGAGATTGCATGCATGAGAGTGGCCGGCCACATATGGGCTTTGATGTATGGGCTCGGGTAACATGTGGGCTGCTCCAAATTGGGCTCAGGTAGGCTATGGGCTGCATGGTGATGAAGTGGGCTGCTCCAAATTGCTCTTGTTGGGCTCGGTTTTGACATTAATGTGGGTTGAACTTGCATCATGTTGGAGGGCTTCTTGGTGGGCTTGAACCTACAAATAAAACAAAACAAATATCATTAGTTATTTAACAAAATAAAACATAAATAAGTAACATAATATATGTTATTAAAACTAAACTTAATTAACAAACACAACACATAATACATAAAATAATAAATATATATAAAACTATAGATTTTTATATCATAACATAACAAAATAAAATTGCAACATAACATGCAAATAAAAACTAGGAATTATAATATCCTAATACAAACAAACTTTAAGATGAAATAAAACAAAACATGCATATAAATACTTAAAATATATAATTAACTTAGGAATTAATATATTATAAAAAGACATTAAAACATGAAATAATAAGCATGAAATATAAATAAACTTAGGCATTTTGAATAATAAACTACCCTAAAAAGGATGACAAAATGTAGTCATCAGTAGCCTAAGTTGCTAAGTCAGGTAAACACTTACCTAAGGTGTGGGATGACATAAATCTGTCTAAGTCCACAGGAATTGAGTGAAGGAACATCACTCAACGCCAGATGACTTATAGTGCTGAGTGCATCCTATATTGTCATAGCCTAAGTTGGAATGAGCTAAAATGTAGCTAAGTCCACAGGCGTTGAGTGAAGTCAACTCACTCAACGCCATTCTACTAAAGAGAAAGTTGGCTAAGTGTTTTTGCATTGAGTGATGAAGACACACTCAACGCCATTCAGCAAAAAGGCTGTATGTTGAACTTGTTGAACTAAGTTCAGAGTTCGTCGAACTGAGTTCAGAGTTTGTCGAGCTCTGCTCACCTTTCGTCGAGCTAAGTTCAGAGCTTGAGATTCTAAGTTCGTCGAGCTCAGTTGAGAGTTCATCGAGCTGAGTTCAAAGTTCGTCGAGCTCATAATTCACCATTCATCGAACTCAGAAAGACAGTCTATGCCCAGTGCTTATTAAATACAGAAAATTAGCTAAGGCAGAAAGCATTGAGTGAGGCGTGTTCACTCAATGCTCTCAATGCTTCAGTTGTTGAAGAAGCAAAAATTTGGTTAAGGAAAAAAAATGTTGAGTGAAGGTTACTAACTCAACGCTGTCAATGCCTAGTGAAGAAAATTTTGTCTATGGTGTTTGGCATTGAGTGAAGCTCACACACTACACGCCAAGCAGCAGATTGCTAATAAAGCAAGTTGGCGTTGAGTGGAGATGAATCACTCAATGCCTAGAATAAGATTTATATTCTAAGTAGTTTGGCGTTGAGTGAAGGTTACTCACTCAACGCCAAGAGACAGTAAAACTGTCTATGTGTTTTGGCGTTGAGTGATGCTTACTCACTCAACGCCTATTCTCTGATGCTCGATTTTGGTTAAGTCCATAGGTGCTGACGTCAACAAAATCGACAAAGTCAACTATGGTCAAATCAGACACGGGGAAGCTACACTACACGATAAAACTTACTGTAAAGCTATTGCACGTCTTCTTCTGTTAAAGCAAGGCACAACTGGAAGCTACAGATGGGGCCCTCTGATCTCTAAGATTCGTTGATCGGCAAACTACAAAAGGAAGAGATAGGGTCAAGACAAAGATAACTTTTTAGGGCTTACATTATTCAAAAAGGAGAGCAGCCATCTTCATCTTCTCTGCTAAGCTTGAAGCTCTCGAGCAAGAAAAGTTCAGCCAGCTGTGCAAGTCTCCATCTGCCACAGTAGATTCAGAATCTGTTCTGAAGAAAGAAGAACCTTCATCCTTTGGCAGGTTCGGTGAGCTGTTTGAAGTCTCAAGATTAAAAGATCTTTAGCCTTCAGCACCTACTACAGAAGTTATCTTCTGAGTTCCTCCAGCAAACCCTTTCCCTGTTATGAGGAGAGTTGGAGCAGAAAGTTTTCTGCTCAAGTGGTTGACACGGAGAAATTTCTCTGTGTCAAAGTTAATTAAACTATTTATTTTTTTAGGATCCTTCTGGATCTGAGCTGTAGGACCTTTGGGTCTGAGGTAGGGCAAATTTGCCTGAGCTGTAGGAGAGTGCTGCTCTCTAAGGTAGGTGAGTTTTACTCACTGATAAGTAGGGCAGTTTTTCCTGAACTGTAGGAGAGTGTATCTCTCTGAGTTGTAGGAGCAAGCTTGCTCTAAGGTAGGGCTATCCTCCATAGCCTGAGTGGTAGGGCTTAAGTGCCTGAGGTAGGTGATATTTGTATCACTGAGTGTAGGCCTTTGTGGCTGAGGTGTAAGTCTTGGAGGAGACTGAGAGATCCTGAGGGATCTGAGGTGTAAGCTCCTTGGAGCATTGGTTTGGAGAAGTGTCTTAATAAAGAGGAAGTTAGCAAGGTGGGAGGAGAGTGGATGTACCCATAATTTTGGGAAACCACTATAAAATACTTGTGTACTTTTTGTGTTTGCTTTTATTTTCTTAATTGCAGGTGTTAAGAACAAGCTCTAGATCACTACAAGATGAAAGGTAAAAGAAACAATCAAGTGATTTAAAAAGACTCTCAAAAGACCTAAGCAGACCTATTCACCCCCCACCCCCCCACCCCCCACCCCCCTCTAGGTTGCTAGCTACCATGAAAATAAGATTTTTTATCTATTGCACTGGCAATGATATTATGTACTCTCTTGTCCAAGCCAGCTAAGATGACCTCATCCTTTGTCATTTCAGAGTATGTCTTTGGTGTCTAGATATTGGCATGCAGAGCAGAGACCTTCATAGGAATGACAGGTCCATCCCTGACTATTGTAAAGATCCTTGGATCATAGGCTTCCATAAATAGCCTCACCCTCTCTTTCCATATTCCAAAATACTCCTTCTTGTAGATGGGGAGTTTCATGGAACTCAGCTCTCTCTGTCTCTCTCTAGAGCCCATGATTACTTAATTGCAGCTACCTTTGGAGATCACTCAGATTGTTAAATCCCTTTTTGAGCAACCTCCTTCTGATACCACTTGAAAGTTCTTAAGTTTAAGGCAGCTTGTAACCTAGAGGGGGTTGAATAGGTTTTCTTTCTCTTTTGATATCTTTTAGTTTCTTCCTTTAATGCTTCATGAGTTGTCAGTAATTTTATTTCAAGTATCTGCACAAAAAGAACACCATATAAAAGCACACAATGATTTATAGTGGTTCCCCAACTTTTGGGTACATCCACTCTCCTCCCACCTTGTTAAATTCCTATTAGTCAAGGCACTTCTCTAAAATAATGCTCTACAGAGCTTACACTTCAGATCTCTCAGTATCCTCCAAGACCTACAGTTCAGCCAATAGGGCCTGCAACTCAGTGATCAATTGATCACCTACCTCAGGCTATTAAGCCCTACACTCAGGCTGGGAGGACAGCCCAACCTCAGATCCACAGGGTATCCTACACTTAGAGAGCAGCAATCTCCTACAACTCAGGTAAGTTGCCCTACCTCAGGCCAGTGGCCATACAGCTCAGATCCAGTTGGATCCTACTGGAGTGAAATAGATTTATATCTATCACAGATAAATTTCTCTGTGACAGCACCTTGAGCTGAGTTATCTCAGCTCAACCTTTCATAACAGCTACAAGGATCTTGAGCTGGAAGTAACTAGCAGTAAACTTCTTTGCTTCCTCTTCCTTCTTAGGACAAAGTCAACTACTTTATTCTTCCTTCTTCTCAGCTTCAGAAGTAGATCTTCAGGTTTAGGCTTGCTTAACTGAGAAGCAACTTGATCTGCAGAGACTTCTTCCTTGTTTCTGCTTCCCCCTCAGAAGGAAATCCTTCTGATCTTGCTGGTGTCGATGAAGAAGACACATAACTAACTGAACTTTTTACATGGAGACTTTAAGCTTTTACTTGCAGCAATGGTGAGGAAGATGAAGTCCAGCGATAACCTTTTTGAAAATGATAAAGCCCTAAAAGTTATCTTGTGTCTTGGCCCATCTCTTCCTTTTGTAGTTCGCTGATCAATGGCTCTTAGAGATCAGTGGGCCCCACCTACCGCTTCCAGCTACACCTTGCTTTAATGGAAGAAGACGTACAGTAGCATCTCGGCATAGTTTATTATGTTCTGTAGCTTCTCCGTACTTTATTTGAAATCAGTTGACTTTATCGATTTTGCTGACATCAGCACCTGTGGACTTAGCCAAAATCGAACATTAGTAGAATAGGCGTTGAGTGAATGAGCTTCACTCAATGCCAAAACACTTAGATAGAATTCTGTCTATCTAGGCATTAAGAGCATTGAGTGAACAAGCCTCACTCAACGGTTTTCTCCTTAGCAAAATCTCAGCCACTTCTGCATGCTTAGCGTTGAGAGCGTTGAGTGAGCACACCTCACTCAACGCCTTATTCCTTAGCCTATGCATTCTATAATTTAGGCGTTGAGAGCGTTGAGTGAGCATACCTCACTCAATGTTTTTTGCCTTAGCCAATTTTCTGCGTCTGTAGCATCTTAAGCGTTGAGAGCATTGAGTGAGCATGCCTCACTCAACGTTTTTTGCCTTAGACAATTTTTTGCTACTTGGTGTTGAGTGAGAGAGCTCCACTAAATGTCAAACTACTTAACAGACACTTCTGTTATCTAGTGTTGAGTGAGTGAGGTACACTCAATGCATTTGGCTTGGCCAAATTCTCAGCTTGCTACTGCTTTGACTTTGACTGTATAGGCTTTAATCAACGCTATAAGTCATCTGGCGTTGAGTGAGTCACCTTCACTCAATGTATGTGGACTTAGATAGATTTCTGTCAACCCATATCTTAGGTAAGTACCTGTTTTGGCCATATAGGCTACCTGTCCCATCACTGTCAACTACAACTATATGTATATCATTGATAAGATTGACTTCCTCAAATCTAGGACATTGTGGGCAATGGACCCAACACAACCTTTACAAGAAGTTTTCCAAACTTATGCAAGAGAAGTTTGAAATGAGCAATATGGGTGAGCTGAAGTATTTCTTAGGACTTCAGGTGAAGCAATCTGAAGATGGAATTTTCATCTCTCAAACGAAGTTCACCAAGGAGTTGCTAAAGAAATTTGGAATGGAGAATGCAACCTCAATAAGGACTCCAATGGGTTCAACTATGTCCTTAGACAAGGATGAGAAAGGTAAACTTTATGATGAAACCAAATACAGAAGCATAATTGGATCCTTGCTCTATCTTACTGCTAGCAGGCCTGACATAATGTTTTCAATATGTTTGTGTGCTAGATATCAGGTGAACTCTAAGGAATCTCACCACATAGCTGCAAAGCAGATTTTGAGATACCTTAAGGGAACACTAAATCTTGTCTTATGGTATCCAAGAAGTAATAATAGCAAACTAACTGGATTTTCAGATGCAGACTTTATAGGTAGCAAAGATGACAGAAAGAGCACTTCTGGGACTTGTCAATTCCTAGGAAGAAGGCTCATATCTTGGAGAATCAAGAAACAGAATTGTGCTGATATCTCAACCGCCGAGTCAGAATATATTCCTGCAGGTAGTTGTTGTGCACAACTTCTCTGGATAAATAATCAATTTAAAGACTACAACTTGAAGTTTAGAGACATCCCCATATTTTGTGACTCTTCCAATGCTATAGCAATTGCCAACAATCCAGTTTCTCACGGTCGGACAAAGCACATTGAATTGAGATATCATTTCATCCGAGAGCTTGTGGAGAATGGGTACATCAACCTCCAGTACATTCCAACAGATAGGGAAGTTATAGATATCTTCCCGAAGCCGCTAGACGAGGCCAAGTTCTCCTTCTTCAAGACAGAACTTGGTATGCTTAACAAGGAGTCCTGAAAAGTTCACATTTGAAGTCAAGAAAAGATACCACAATCAGCCACTCAAAAATTTCCAAGAGAATTCTTACTCAGCAAACCTTCAGATTAATTCAAGCTCAAAATTGGATTTCTCGAAAATTTAATGGATTTCTCGAAAACTTAATGGATTTCTCGAAATATTAACTTATATTTCTCGGAAGAACACCTTAAATGTTTCGAGAAATAATTTTGACTTCTCGAGAAATTAGCTAACATAACTTTTCGAGAAGAATTCCAACCAATTTCCTCAGGTATGCTCTTCTTCATTCTTCAAGATTTTCAATTTTATATAAATAGAAAACTCCATAGAATGTCCAAATCCACACTTTCGAAAAAGCTCTTCCCGAGAAAAACCCTTGAGTTCCGCCGAAGGCCTCCGCCGCACTTCTTGCAAACTGAGTCGTTCTTCTCAGAAAAGTCTAAACTCTCTCATCTTCTTTAATCGATGGCTCCTATTGCAAAGATTGGAGTCGGCAGTGAGTTTGTTCGCACAGGTATTGAAGAAATCTCTGATGATTTCTGCAATGTCCTTCTACTTCTTGAAACCGCTGGCCTCTCTTTCATTCTCAAGCATCCCTGTGAAGTCTTGGTTCCAGAAGTTGAAGAGTTCTTTAGAAATGCAAAGCTTAAAAGGTGTGGGAAATTGTTGAAAAGCTCCGTCAAAGATGTGAAGATCAAAATGAAGCCGTCCTCCTTAACAAAATTTCTAAGGTTACCCTCCATTGATGGGGAAAATTATTTGGAAGAACCCAATTACTCCAAGGCTCTTTCATTTTATGGCCTCTCCCAATCCACTACCTCTATTCGCAGACAGCACATGAATGATGAAAGCAAGCTTTTGACTGACATTTTTGGAAAAGTTCTCCTCTGCAAGACAGGTTCAATTGGATATATCTCCTCAGACTTCTTTTGCATGATGACTGTTGTGGTGTGTCGCAAGAAGTTCCAATGGGGACACATGTTATTTGAAAAGATTAAGGAAAGCATGAAAGCACCTAATTTTGCAAGGATCATCTCTTTATATCTGAATCAAGTGCACCATGAAGTTTTTTACTTGTCCAAAGGTGTGCCCATTCACCACCTGAAGAAAGTCTCACTCTCATCCATCAACAGATGGGAAATCAGAATTCAAAAGCCAGGCCAAGCTCCAGTAGTTCCAAGGACTGTAGTTGATGAGGATAGGACCCCATCTCCCCTTCATATTGATACAGTTGGCACATCTATTGCAGTTGTTGAGGGGGAGCCTACTCTTTTAGTTCATGGGGAAGATCAACAAGCAAAGGTACCAGACACAGAGTTTTATTCAGATGTTCTTACAAATCAGGTTACAGAGAAAGTTCTTGCTGATGATGTGGTGGTGGAAAAGGAAAACAAAGCTCAGTTTGATGATGAGAATAGCACCTCAATGTGTGGCTCGGGTATGGATATTGACTACTCCTCTGATCAGGAAAATCTTCTTGATGCTCAAGTGGATGCCCAAGTCACCTTTACTGCAGTTGATATTGACAAAATGATAGAAGCTCTAACTTCAGGTGATCCCCTTTTCATCTCTCCTAAAGAGATTCCAGAAAATTCTCAGCCCATGCCACAAATTGAGGGGGAGAATGTGGTTATGCTCTCTGATGAGGATGAAGTAACCCCAGAACCTGTAGAACCTCCTTTCAAGGATTTAAAATTCTCTCTACCTATCATTCTTGGTAAGGAAGGGGAAGTGATGACATCTGCCCAAAGAGGCAAAAGCTCAGTTGTTATTGAAGAACTACTAGTCTGGATAGCTCCAGCACTACCTCCTGCATTTCCTCCAACTGCAGTCATTCCTGATGATACCCTTTTGGGTAAGATTGATTCTATGTTGATAAAGCAGAGAGAGTACTAGAAAAGGCAACAAGAGAAGAGGATTTGCTGAGATTCAGAGTAATACAAATGAATTCAAAAAACTGCTCAATATTGGTGGCAAGGCTTTAGACCACACTATAACTAGTTTTGGTGAAGTCATGAATCAGGCAGTTACTGTGGCTAACAATCAGATACTCTTGCTGAAGAAAACTGAAGAACATAACTTCAAAACCTGTGAAGAGGTAGGGAAATTCAAGGAATATGCCATAACGGATCTAACTGTATAAGTTAGAAAGGGGGAGGATAAGGTGAAAGAAAATCTAGAATGCAAAGTTCAAGAAATGAAGACTCGGTGGGGTAATCAACTGAAAGAGATCAGTACAAAAGTAGAAACATAGATTAAGGGTGTAAACATTTATACTTATGATACTATTGTGTGGATGCACAATCAAATTTTTCTAGAGTTTCAAGTTGATCCAAATGAGGATCCACCTCCTCATCTTGATCTAAATGTATATAAGCCTACATTTTCTCACAGACCTAAACAGCATGGAGTTCCTCCTGTGAATTATTCTCAAGTCTGGACTTCTGATCATCCAGAGATACCTCAGGACCTACCTCCTGAGGTGCCAGTGCCTAAGAAAAGAAAATATGGTGAAGGTACTTCAGCCAACCGATCTATCCCAAGTCAAGAAGCTGTCAAATGGAAAGAAAAGGAATTTGCTGAAATTTGGAGTCCAACCTCCAAGTCTTTAATTCTAGACACTCTAAAGTTTGTTGTGGAACTTCATGATAATAAGGATGACCATTACAGTCATAAGGAGTGGGAGCTATATGAGAAATCTATGACAAAAAGAAGGATTCGTGATCGTGAATATGGCCGCAATAATCCTAATACTCCTCCTCGTCCTCCAAAATACTATCCCAAGCCCTTCAGCTACCAGAAAAGGCAATAAGAGAAGAAGTAACGGCAACACCAGCAATAGTACAAATGATTTATGATTGTCAGTGTTATGGAATTATATGGACCTGGACATTTTTATGGACATTCTCTATATATATAAAATTTTGAATTTTGATGATCTAATTATCTCTTAACTATCGTTGCATATATTGTTTTATTTGTTAGTTAATTCTTTGATTATCTTGATATAATTCACCTTATGTAGAGGGTTCTGACTTCTACAAATAGTGGGAGATTGTTTGGTATTGTATCCACAATAACCTAGATTTGTGTGAAGTCACTCTTGAACTAAGTTGAATTAATTATGTATTTGATGTTATTCTTTAGTTGAGTGCTTGCAGGTCATTATTGCTAAGTGTAGACCAATATCAGTTTACAATGAGTCACTAAACACAGGACCATGCAATGTAATCCCTCATTGTGTGACCCATGGTGTTGACTCATGTGTAACCTATCTATTGGGATGCACTTTATTTTCAAGTACTAAAGCAATGGAAGAAAGGAGGGGTTGCTGGTTTTCAACAAAGAAGAATTAGTTTTTCAGAGAAAAATTTACTGAGTACTTTTCTCGAGAAGATGATGTGTTTCTCTAGAAGTCTGAGTATAGTGTTCAAGAAAGCAAAACTATTCTCGAGAAACCTTAAGGCTTCTCAGAAACAATCTTCAAGTCTTTTCTCGAGAAAGCCCTGAAGAATTCTCGAGAAGCCAAGTATAGTTCTCGAGAAAGCAAAGCAGCTCTCGAGAAGTCAAAATTGTTTCTCGCGAAGCTAAGTATTTTTCTCGAGACGTCAAGTTCCTTCCCGAGATATTAGTTCTTCAATTCAAAGAATTTGCGTTAAGTATTTTCTCGAGAAGGCTATGTCATTTCTCGAAAAAGCAAATCCTTCTCGAGAAACCATATGTCTTCTCGAGAAATAGGGTTGCAGAAAACTTCTTTTTGAATCGTCTGACGGGATTTTGATATAACCTAAGTTCCTCATGATTGGTCCACATGGATCCTTCCTTAATGATTTCAAACCATTAGACGAGGTCCTATAAGAAGTCCTTTCAAAGGAATCGCTAAACCTAATATTATTCAGAATAGCAATCGAAATTTGAATATCAGGATAAGTCGTGCCATCATCGTCATTCTTCATTGTCGCTCCTATCTCAATCCAGCAATTCCAAGAAGAAAAGATTCGACATATCATAAATTCAAGTTCTTCAAACATCTACTTGATCGTGTCTGGTCCTAAGCATTTCAGATCAAAGTTTTCTCGGGATTTCTTACTCAACTTCTTCACATAGATTTTCAATTTTCAAGAAGGAAGAACCTTGAAGATTTCAGATCTGAAAGTATAAATTTTTGTTGGAGTTTTATTCTCCGAGTTTGTAGGAGTGTTTATCCCCGAGTTATAGGAGAGTTGCTCCAAGTTGTAGGATTGTTGCAATCCGAGATTTAGTGAAGTAGTCGAGGCTAGTTGTGGTGTTAGATAGGCGAGGTGGAAAGTGAACGTACCCAAGATTGGGTAACCACTATAAATTCCTTATGTCATCTGGGCTATGCTTGGTTATTTTCTGTGTCGATTACTCTCAAGTTTTTATTCCGCAAAAGACGCAGAACTCACAAATTCACCCCCCCCCCCTCTAGGTGATTTAGGTAGGCAACTAGATACTTCATCTACGTAGTAGTAAATTGAATTATAGGGAAGCTGGTGAAACCAATCCTTTGCCTTGTCCTTGAAGGAGGTAGTAAAAAGCCGACATTTAAAGGCATCGGTCATCTGCCTAATGGATACTGCATCCTCAAACCACTAGACATGCTAAACCAGGTCGTCCATACCAGTGTAATAAGACATCCCTGGCTCCCTGAACCCCTCTGGAACTGGGGCTGATATGACTAACTCGCTGAAGGGGCTTATGCCTATCATTCGAGTGGGTGGCTCTCGCAAGGCCACCTCACTAGACTAGCCCACACTCGGTGAGTCGGGGAATAGCTCTCGCCCGACAGAATCCTACCCGCTGATCTCTCCTTCCGTCCCCTTCCTGGTCGTCCTGACTGGGGTGTCCTCTCCTAGAGTCGGCTACGCGACTATTGGGACAGATGGAGTTGAGCACTCGTCGTGAGTGGCATTGAGCCAGTGGTGTAAGGTATTCATGACCTCCTTTCAAAACTCCTCTAACATGCCTACCGTCGCTAAACCTAGAGGCGGTGGCGATTACTCCCGGCCAGATCCTTGTCCCTCGTCTCTAGCCATAGAACCAGCTGAGGTTCTTCTGTGTTAGCCACCTTGCACGCTCACCGCACCAAAGTGTTGAAATAAGAAATCGGTCTCTTGTGGAATTCGGGGTCCCAAAAGGGGTGTGGCCTCACACTTACTTCTCTCAAGCTAGTACGCTAGACCAAAGACCTGCAAATCTAGGAGCAGAATCGAGACCCCAGCTATGAGATCCCACCACACACCTAGAAGATCAAAGATCTCTTCCTCTCTGAAGCCAATGCTGAGCTTGGGCACCTTGGAGAACACTCTTGACTTGCTAAGAAAAGCTTGAGAAAAAAGGAAACAAGAGGATCCTTCAATCTGTCTCTCCAAAGGTGCCCCCTCTGTTCTATTTATAGATTTCTAAACTCAGTCTGCCAACAGCTTAACTCTGTTGTCTAGAAGTACTAACTGCAGACCAATTGGGTCTGCAAACAGCATATCTCCGTTGTTCTGAAAGGTTACCGACAGACCCTCAAGAGCATCCAGGTAATTCTGCCTCTGGACCACACTAGGTGAGTGGTCCATGAAGGCACCACTCGCCTAAAGGGGTGAATGTTGGGTGAGCCAGGCTTGGCCTCCACAACTCTTCCAAGAGACCGATGTGAGATCCTCATGCCATCCGCCTGACCTAGCGGGAACCTTTTCGCCTAACCCTATAGTCCTTCTGCTTACCTGGGTGAAATCCCCTCCGCCCGACTTGGCAAAAGGCCTTCACACTCTCTGGGCGAGTGTGGGTCTGCCTACCCCACTCGCCTACTTTGACCAGCTGGAACCTAAGGGTCCCTGGCTTTTTCAGGAGGTCCCACTCAGCGAATACGGGGTTGTACAATATTTACCCAATGGTTGATCTTCTATACTTGTAATTATATTGGGTGGAGTGATCTTATTAGTGCTGGGTAAGTAATTTATCGATAGATTTTTCAACCCTAATTATGTATATGCAACATTTAGAGAATTAGACTTGGCTTGTATATTAAACTGGTCTCATCAAATATAACATTTATAGATTCTTCAACCACATGAGTCTTCTTGTTGAATATTCTAGAGGATTTGCTATGTGAGCAGTATTCAGTAAGAATACCCTAATTACATTTTTCTGCAAATTTAGTCAAATGAGATTTTCCATTATTTAGGATAAAGCATTTGCAACCTAAGATTCTAAGATAAGATTGAATTAGTTTTCCTACCTTTAACAGTTCATAGAGAGTTTTCTTGTGATCTTTGGTGATTGAAGCTCTATTCAATATATAACAGACAGTGTTGATAGCCTCAACCCAGAAAGTTTCTAACATTGAGGAGTCACTCAACATAGTTTTAGCTATCTATATCAGGGTCATATTTTTTCTCTCAGCCACTCTATTCTATTATGGAGTTCTGGGAGAAGAGAACTCTTGGGTGATACTTTGATCTTGACAGAATTCTGTCATTACACCAGACTAAAATTTTGTTCCATGGTCACTTCTAATTTTGACCACAAAACATGCCATTTTATTTTGAATGGACTTGACAAAAGTAATGAAGATAATAAGAGTATCATGCATTTTTCTAAGGAAAAAGACCCATGTATATCTAGAGTGATCATAAACTATCACAAGTGTATACAACTTCCCTCTGAAGCTTTGAATAGGCATAGGACCAAAGAGATCCATGTGCAATAAATGAAGACACCTAATAGAATCTTTGTTAGATATATTTTTAAAAGTGGCCCTAGTTTGCTTGCCTATTTGGCATGCATAACATGGACTAGTTTTAACACATTTCAAATTTAGACTCTCGCTAACAATGTTTTCAGAGACATAAGGTTTTGTAATTCATGTGTGCTAATTTATTGTGCCATTGACTACAAAGAGATTCTTTCTCGTTAGCTACAAGGCATATATGAATGGAAGAGTTAGAGCAAATGAAATCTAAACAAATAATAATTCCACTCCTAGTGTCTGAGAGCATTATCTCCATGTCAAGAGACTTTTTGATCAGGAACTTATCTTTGTGGAACTTAATGACATAGCCTAAATCATACAGTTGACTTATGTTTATAAGGTTGTGTTGTAACCCTTTCATATATGTACTTTTATGATAGACTATGTCATTGGTAACCATACCATAGCCATTGGTTATCCTTCTATCTGATCCTCCAAAGGTGACCTTTGAACCATTCCTTATAAGGACAAACTCTTTAAGAAGGATTCTTATTTTATTCATGTGTCTGGAACAACCACTGTCCAAGTACATATTTGTTTGTGACTAGTACTTGAACTAACCTGAAACAAAAAGATTTAGTTTACCATAAGAGCCCAACAAACCTTAGGTCCTAGGTTCCTATCAGCATTTGAAATAAATTTTCTATTGAAAGAAACACTAGCTAGAAAAACTTTCTTTGCCTGAGGCACTATTGGATTGTACATATAGTCCATTGTAAAGTTGTCCACTTTACTATAGCACCATTAATCATATATATTATACCTTCTCTTCTGAACATTCTTGGGAGTAGAGAGTTTATGCGACTGTTCTGGTTTAGAAGGGAAACCCATGACATTCTTTTTATTTCTTGGAGCAAGCAAATGTGGTTGTGAGCATAATGGTAGGTGACCTTACAAGACAATATCATTTTGTTAGTAGGTAATATTATTTTGTTGGCCACTAAAATTGTTTTGTTAGCTTTGTTTTTCGCTTGCTTTCTCTTATGAAGGGGCCCTTGGTGGGAGGCCGCTTCCTTTCCCTTCAGTGTTGGATCTGGGGTCCCAAACACAAATGGTCCATAATGGCCCATTTGTACTTCTTTATGGGGATCCATTAGTGCACTCAGCCCCATACCCTTTCTTCCTCACCAGTGAGGAACATTGTTCACCTTACTGGAGGAATTTCCATTTTTCTAGTGACCATACATCTTGTCCTGGTCATAGAATTTGGATGGAAGCATTGCCCTTTGAAAGGTGGATTGATGCTATGCAACTATTCCTTTTTTTATTCATAGTTGTTGTACCCTTTTTGAATCATACTCCACTTTTGAATGAAGTTGATAAGCTATCAATAATGTGCAACACTATTTGTGGCTTAGAAAACATGTCCACCAATAACCTCTCCTTGAGAAGATTCTCTTCAAGATCTTTAATGATCTTGTTCTTATGACCGATGGTGCCAAGATGGATGATTGAAATCCCTCTCAAATGGATGATCTCCTTGCTTATTTGAGTTAGTTAGGTAGCAGTCTCGTGGTATTTAGGCTTTGCCATCTTGAATGATACAATCTCCTCAGCTTGCTTCTTAGCAAGCTTCTTGCTTTTCTTTAGGGCTTCCAGAAGAGCACCATACTTGTCAGTCAATTAATTAATATTATCCTCAGAATTCGAGCCACCCTCCTCAGTAGATGATGAGAGTTCTTCAGATTCTTCACCAGTTTTATAATTAGAATTAGATGATGAAGGAGCTAACATTATTACCTTCTCAGAATGGGAATAATCCTGATCATTCTCATATGTCATGCATTGAGACCACAACTTTCATCTTCATCATTGTTACTGTCAGAGTGTGATAAAGGGGCCCTGATGTCAATCCTTATAGTAAGGAGCTCCTCTTCTTTAGCAAGAGAAAAGAGCCCAATATAGGCTTCTTCTTCTTCTGACTCAGAAGACTCAATATCACTTTCACTCCAGTTCTTCTCTTTCTTTGCCAGGAAGGTCTTCACAGACTTCTTCCTCTTATAGTGCCTCTTTTCTTCTACATCATTCTTTTTCTTTCTCTTAACTGGACAGTCAATAATGACATGCCCCGGTTTATTGCGGCAAAAATAAATTATGTCAAAAGAATTGTGTTTGTTATGTTTAGAGGCATATATGTCACCCTTAGGGTCTTTCTTGACTCTGTCATAGTTTTTGTAGTCCTTCTTGTAGCTGGACGAGGAAGAAGGTTTGTTCTTCCATTATTTATTCCTAGACATCACACTCTTGAACTGTTTGGAGAATGTTGTGAATTGTCCATCAGTCAACTCAGCTTCTGATGTGCTGGGCTCAGAGGTCTCTGAATCGAAAAATCTTCTTAGAGGAGAGGGAATTCTAGCCTTACTTCTCCTTGTTCCCTCAACCCTGAAGGCCACTCACTGCCTTCTCCTTGGAGTGTGACCTAACAGCCACATTCTCCTCCTGTCTTGTATTAAGCTGTATTTCATAAGACATCAGCTTTCTAAAGAGAGTGTGGGGAGGAATGTTGGCTAGATTCCCCATCTCCCTGATTGCACATATCTTGTTGTCCAAATCTCTAGTTAGAGACCATATGAACTTGTCATTCAGCTCAAAGTTTGTGAAGACTTTGTGAAAGTGGAAAGTTGTTGACCTAAATCACCTAGAGGGGGGTGAATAGGTGAATCGTGTGTTTGTATGCGGAATAAAAATTTAAAGATCTAGCACACGCAATCAAGCAATCACAGAAGGACACAAAAGATTTATAGTGGTTCCCCGTCCTTGGGTACGTCCACTTTACCTCACCGTTCTAGCAAATCACTAGAACCGGCTACTCCACTATCTCGGATTACAAACCAATCCTACACCTCGGAACAACGTTCCTACAAACTCGATCCAAACGGATCTACACTCGGAAGATAAAACTTCCTAATACTCGGAGATAAATCTCCTACAAAGAAAATTGTTTGAATAAAAGTTACAAACAAAAATTATCTCAAATCTTGATCTTGGTCTTCGTCTTCTTCGTTGAGAACTTTAGGCTTGATCAGGAAAGGTAGAAGAAGGCTGGACTGTTTTCCAAGAAACTTAGTTCTGAAATCACCACGATCAACGAGAAATCCACAAGTCGTTGAAGCACGATCGGATCGGATGATTGTTCTTGATCTTGGATCGATTTAGGTAGCAGCGCTTGAGAGAACGACGATCCAAAACTTTCTTCCCGAAAACGCTAATGGCTGCGACGGCCGGATGATTGAGAAATTAGGTTTTCAGGAATTATTTCTTAACAAGGATGGACGAGATTTCTCTGAAATAGCTCATGTGTTTAGTCAAATCTGAAAAGACCTATATATAGTCGATCTCCAATGGTCATAATCATAATTAAGGATGATACGTGGACTAATCAGAAAAGACTATTTCGAAATCTCCGTCAAAACAGGACTTAGAGAATTTTCTGGAAAAGGAAGTACTTAGTTCTCGAGAGGTCGAAATAGTTCTAGAGAACTATGTACTGACCTTTCGAAAACTAAGGCAGGATCTCGATCACCAAACTTCTGTAAATGGCCTTGGACTTCTCGAGAACTTGGAATTATAGTTCTCGAGAACTATGCTGACTTTTCGAGAACTAAGACACTTCTCGAAAACTAATATAGAACTTCTCGAGAACTTAACATAACTTTTCGAGAGCTTAAAAGAAACTTCTCGAAAACTTGTTTAGCATTTCTCGAGAACTTAGCCAGAGCTTTTCGAGAACTTTACTTAGAGTCAATTTCTAGAGAAAAATTCTGAACTGAGAACTTCTCGAGAACTTAGTTAAGCAATTCTCGAGAACTCTATTAACTTCTCGAGAACTTCTACTCTAGTTCTCGAGAACTTAGCTGGAGTCCAATTCCTGAAGAGAAGGGCAGAACTTTTCGAGAGCTAAGAAGTACTTCTCGAAAACTTCTATAGTAGTTCTCGAGAACTTTGTTAACCTCTCGAAAACTTCTACTCAGAGGAATTCTAGCTGTCCTGACTTCTCGAGAAGTAAAGTCTGAGCCTCTCGAGAACTATGTACTACTTCTCGAGAACTTTGAAGGAACTTCTCGAGAGATGGACTTAGAAAAATTTCTTTAAGAATTCCATGTAAGATCTCCTTCTGGTCTTGTCTCCGTCATGTGTCCCAAAGTTTGAATATGAAGTGTGTCCCAATTGAGAGGCTACACATGAGTTAACACTTTGGATCACTCAGTGAGGGATTATACTGAGTGGTCCTGTGTTCCTGACCCACTATAGACTTACATTGGTCTATACTTAGAACTGAGAATCTGCAAACACACAACTAGAATACACATGTCAAATACACCTTAATTCATCTTAGTTCAAAGGGTGACTTCATGCAAATCTGGGTTATTGTGGAGACAATACCCAACAATCTCCCCCTATTTTTAGAAGTCAGAACCCTTTATACTAAGGTGAATTATTATAACAAAAATAGAGCAAGAACAATGGAAAGTAAAAGCAGTAAAACACAAAAATAAAATTAGAACTTATAATTAGGCAAAACTAGGAAATTGTATATATATCAAAAATCTTTTAGAGTTTTAATCAACATTCATTTCATAGTTATTAACACCATAATCATCAAGAATCATTTCTGGTCTCGTGCTGCTTGTCCTGCTTAGCCTGTTGTCTCCTGTAGTAGCTGAATGGTTTGGGATAGTACCTTGGAGGCTTTGGAGGAGCTTTGGGGTTGTTCTTACCATATTCTCTATCATGTAGTCTCCTCTTAGTCATCGACTTCTCATATAATTCCCATTCTGTATAGTTGTAATGCAGGCTCCTTTTCTCATTCAGATCCATTACCAGTTTCAATGTATCAAGAATTAGAGATTTGGATGTAGGGCTCCATATTTTTGCTAACTCTTGGGCTTTACTCTTCTCTGCTCCAGGTTGAGGAACTGATCTACTAGCAGAAGGTCCCTCCCCATACTTCCTTTTCTTAGGGATATGAATTTCTGGAAGATCTTCAGGCATTATATCATCCCAGACATGAGAGTATGAAGATGGATGAGGTTCCTGATCTTCGGGCCTAGGAGAGAAGGTTGGATACTGAGGTTGAGGCATTTGAGGTTGAGCAACTTGGATAGAAGTGCCTTCAGCAGCAAGAGGATTGAGGTGGTGAGCAACCACATTTGGATCTGCTTGAAAGTCTGGAAATATCTGATTATGCACCCATACTGCTGTATCATAAGTGTTGAATTTTACAGACTGAATCTGTTCAAGAACACCTTTATTGATCTCAGTAATTTTGGCAGTCCACAGAGCTTTTGCTTCATCATTAAGCTTTTCAACTTGTTATTTGACAATATCCTCCCCCTTTCTGACTTCTATAGTTAGTGTAGCTATTGCATCCTCTTTGAAGGTGCCAACCTTATTGCATACCTTCATAACATTTTCTTCTGCTCTTTTTTCCAGTTGAATCTGATTGTTTGCAAGTGTAACTGACTGGTCCAGAACTTGTCCAATACTTGTGATAGTATGATCTATAGCCTTTCCTCCTATTCTTAATAGTTCTTTAAGCTGATCAGTATTTACCTGAATTTCTGTGAAGCCTCTGCTCATCTCTTGTGCAAAGGTAGTGACTTGCTTCTGAATATCCTGAAGAGATTCATCAAAATGTTTCCTTTGTACAGAGAGCATTTCTTCGATCTTGGAAAGAATATTTGTATTCACCATCACAGCAGTAGCAGCAGCAGCTTTAGGAATGGAAGCAATTTGAGCTGGGGGGCATCTGATAAGGTGGAGGCAGAAGCATGGGTAGGAGAAGCTGGAGGAGGAGGGGCTTGCCATAGAGGAAGTTCTGCTAGAACAACAGAGCTCTTAGCTCTTACAGTGTGAGGGACTGGATCACCTTCCTCATCAATGAACCTAGGAAGGTTGAAGTCTAGATTCCTGAGAGGTGGTGCTACCTCCTCAGGAGCTGGATCACCCTCTCCAGATAGCAGAAAGGTTTCTGGAGGAGTGGATACTTGTACAGGGGAGGGTGGAGGAGAAGGAGTACCTTTAGGTGAAGAGTGAGGGGATGGAGTATCTTTTGGTAGATCAGTAGTGACATCCTTTGGATGAGGAGGAAGAGGGTCTTTAGCTGAGAGTTCCTCGATCATTCTGTCTATTGCTTCATCTGTATCTTTAAGTACCCCTTGAGCTGGTAGTTCTGAGTGGGTAGACATTGTAGAAGCCTCCCATGGGCTCTCTAGTGGAGTAGGTATCCTTAGGACTGAGGTAGAAGGTGCAGGCTCCCCCTCTGTTGCTGCACCGGATGGTTCAGCAACATGATGTTGAGGTGGAGATGGAGTCCTGACCTCTGAGACAGTAGCATCAGCATCCTTGGCTAGTTGTCTAGGGTTCTTAACCTTGAGTTCCCATCTTTGGATTGAGGTGACAGAGATTTTCTTCAGGTGATGGATTGGTGTACCTTTGGATATTTTGAAAGTTACTGGATCAATCTAACTCAATGGCAAAGAGATTATCCTTGCAAACTTTGTTTCATGAATGTTATCCCTTATCATTTCAAAGATCATCATTCCAAACTGAAAACTCTTCCTGCAGATTACAGCTGTCATAACTCCAAACAAATCATGTGAGATGAAACTTATAGAACCTGTGATGCACCATAGTATTTTCCCAATGATATCAACGAGGAGTTTTCCCACATCATTTAGTAAATTTATCTTGAAGGAGTGGTATTCCCCTGAAATACCACAGAGGGAATAGGTTCTGTTATAGTCTTCTAGGGTGATGTCATCTTCCTCTTCCACAATAGGTAATTTCAAAAGTTGAGAAACTCTAAGCTTGTCAAGCTTTATCTTGATTCCCTTGACCTTAGTCTTCAAAATCGTGTCATTCCTCCTGATCTTGGCATTTTTGAAGAACTCCTCGACCTCTGGAAAGACTATCTTCACTGGCTCTGTTAGAAAGAACATGAGACCTGCTGTCTTGAGAAGTAGCAGCAAATTCTTGAAGTCGTCGGAGATGTCGGCCATGCCAGCAACCATGAGTTCACTCCCAATCCCTATCTTAGAGTTGTAAGCCATTTGCGATGAAGAAGGCGACGAACTGAGCGGAAAGACAGCGATAGAGACGGAGGGTTCGGTCGGCGGAAGATGAAGAGGTGCGGAAGAAATTTTGAAATGACGGTTGATTTCCGATTCTAAAGGGAGTTAGATATATATAGTATCCTAATTAGGTTAATTATAAGTCTAATTAGCCATAAATTTAGGCAGAAATCATGAAGTTTATGAAATTACAGAGTTTAAAAAAAATGGCGGAAGGTCGGTCCAGCGCTCGAGAAGTAGGGTTAGCCTTTCGAGAAGTGGCCGAGAAGTTTTCGAGAAGTTTAGAGAGTTTTCGAGAACTGGGGTCCAGCATTTTCGAGATATAAATTGACTTTTCAATGACTAGGCTCCAGAGTTCTCGAAAGACTGATGGTCTTCTCGAGAACTTACAGTGAGCTTTTTGAGAAGTTAAAGGACTTTTCGAGAACTTAAGACACTTTTCGAGGGCAATTTTCTGCCTCTCGAGAAGCTGACTTAGTTTTTTTGAGAAGTGACTTCAACTTTTTGAGAAATTCAAGTGAGTTTTCGAGAACTCCCGTCTACTTAGTAAAATCTGACCTTTATGGTGAATCCTTGATTCTTGAGCCTTTGAGCTGACTACTTTGGCTTAATCCTCCTTGTTCAGTAACCCAAGTTCAGTTTTGAAGAAATTGAACTTGGTCTCGTCCAGCGACTTGGTGAAGATATCTGCAACCTGCCGGTCTGTAGGCACATACCTCAGATCTACATCCCCTTGCTCCACGTGCTCCAAGATGAAGTGGTATCGCAGCTCGATGTGTTTAGTCTGGCTGTGTGAGACTGGGTTGTTTGCGATTGCAATGGCGCTGGAGGAGTCACAGAACAAGGGAATATCCTTGATCTTCATGTTGTAATCCTCTAGTTGGTGCTTCAGCCAAAGCAACTGTGCACAACAACTACCGACAGAAATGTATTCTGACTCGGCCGTTGAGATTGCGACACAGTTTTGCTTCTTACTGCTCCATGAAATGAGTCTTCTTCCTAGGAACTGACACGTCCATGATGTGCTTTTCCTGTCATCTTTGCTTCCTGCAAAGTCAGCATCTGAAAAACCAATTAGTTCACTGTCATTTCTTCTCGGGTACCATAAGCCAAGATTTAGTGAACCTTTAAGGTATCTCAAGATCCGCTTTGCAGAAACATAATGAGATTCCTTACAGTTCACTTTGAATCTAGCACAGACAAATGTGGAGAATATTATATCTGGTCTACTGGCAGTGAGGTAGAGCAAGGATCTAACTATGCTTCTGTACTTGGTTTCATAGAAAGGTTTCCCTTTCTCATCCTTGTCCAGAGACATAGCTGAGGCCATTGGAGTTCTCATAGAGGTTGCACTCTCCATTCCGAATTTCTTAAGTAACTCCTTGGTGAACTTGGTCTGAGAGATGAAGATCCCATCTTGAGATTGTTTCACCTGAAGTCCTAAGAAATACTTTAGCTCTCCCATACTGCTCATTTCGAACTTCCCTTGCATAAGTTTGGAAAACTTTTTTCAGTGGTTGTCATCAGTAGAGCCAAATATGATGTCATCGACATATATTTGTACTAGCAAAATCTTGCCTTTAATTTCCCTGAGAAACAATGTCTTGTCTATCTTTCCCCTCATGAATTTATTCTCGAGGAGAAAGCTGGACAGCGTTTCGTACCAAGCCCGAGGGGCTTGTTTTAAACTGTACAGTGCCTTCGATAATAAATAAATATAATCAGGATGGTTAGAATCAACGAAACCTGGGGGTTGTTCCACATACACTTCTTCCTTTATATTACCATTCAGGAAGGCGGACTTCACGTCCATTTGGTAGACAGTGAAGCCCTTCAGTGCAGTGTATGCTAGAAACAGACTGATGGCCTCTAGTCTTGCCACTGGAGCATAGGTCTGGTCAAAATCGATCCCTTCTTCTTGACGATATCGTTTAGCAACGAGTTTGGCCTTGTTCTTTATGATCGTCCCATCCTCGTCCATCTTGTTCCTATAGACCCATTTTGTTCTGATGACGTTCTTATCTTTGGGTCTAGGAACAAGTGTCCAAACTTTGCAACGTTTGAACTAATTTAGCTCTTCTTCCATGGCCAAGATCCATGAAGTGTCTACATTTGCTTCTTCAAACTTCTTTGGTTCAACCTGCGAGAGGAAGCTTAGATAAAGATTCTTGTTAGCTGTACCTCGACGAGTTTTGACACCGACTCGGGGGTCTCCTATGATTTGGTCCATAGGATGATCCTTTAGGTGTCTGAGCTCAGGATCTCTGGTATCTGGAAGTTCTTCAGCCATTGGTGTGACTTCATCATCTTGGATAATCTCCTCATCTTGATCAGCTGCCTCTTCAATGGGGTTTGGAGAGGTGATCTCGATGAACTGTTCATTTCTATCTTTGGTGGGTTCATCCAAGTTGATTTCCTTAATTCTTGTACCTGCAGCTTCAACACGCACACTAGACGATTCACTTTGTAGCAAGCTCATCTCATCAAATACAACATGTATCGATTCTTCAACGACCAGGGTTTTTCTATTAAAAATCCTATAAGCCTTACTATGGCTGCTATATCCTACAAAAATACCTTTAAAACTCTTCTCACTGAACTTGGTAGTATGATACTTGTCGTTGTTAAGCACGAAGCATTTACAGCCAAAAATTCTAAAATATGAAACTGTTGGTTTCCTGCCTTTTAGAAGTTCATAAGGTGTCTTATCATGGTTCTTGTTTATGAGGGCTCGGTTTTGCACGTGGCATGCAGTATTGACCGCTTCAGCCCAGAAGTACTCTGGTAGTGAAGCATCACTTAGCATGGTCCTGCAGGCCTCTATGAGTGTTCTGTTCCTTCTCTCGGCTACTCCATTTTGCTGTGGAGTACGGGGAGAGGAAAACTCATGAAAGATACTTAGGCTTTCGCAGAATTCTGTCATGGCTCCAGATTTGAACTCCATTCCATTGTTACTTCTGATTTTGACTACGGAACAGTTGTATTCATTCTGGATTTGCCTGACAAAATTTGTAAAGATATCGAAGGTATCTGACTTGTGTTTCAGAAAGAACACCCACGCAAAACACGAGTAGTCATCAATAACCAACGTATAATCCTTACCTCCTAAGCTTCTAACTTTTAGTGGACCGAATAAGTCCATATGTAGCAGGTGTAAACACCTGTTAGAGTTTTTGTCTATAGTGCTTTTGAAGGTAGCCCTTTTTTTCTTGCCTTTTACGCATGTATGACAAGGTCTTTATTTGACATGCTTGACGTTCGGGGCATCACGCACTAAGTTCTGGGAGAATAATTTATTAATAGTTTTAAAATTAATATGTGCTAGTCTCTTGTGCCATTGGTCAACAAGAGACGCACTATCTTTAGCCAAAAGACACACTGGTGTGGAAGAATCTATATAAATAAAATTTAAGCAAAACACATTCCTGCTTCGAGTGCCTGATAGAATTATTTCCATGTTGTCAACAGATTTTATCAAGCACTTGTCAGCGTGGAATTCAACTACGTATCCTTTGTCGCATAATTGGCTTATGCTGATAAGATTGTGTTCCAATCCTTCAACATTGGCTATATCAGAAAAGGATATGCTACCGTTAGAGATCATACCGTAGCCTTTGGTGATTCCTCGGTCTGAACCTCCAAAGATGACCTTTGGTCTGTTCAACACTGGTGAAAAGTTCTGAAGTAGGCTCCTCGTCCCGGTCATATGCCGAGAGCATCCACTGTCCAAGTACCAGATTGGCATTTTGGTGGTCTTTGGACATACCTGCAATCATATTTACTAAGCCTTAGGAGCCCAAACATATTTGGGTCCTTGGTCTCGGGTTAGATTGCTCCCCCTAAGAGTATTAGCCTCATGAGTGGTCATTCTCATGTTGCCAACTTGAGGAGTTGTAGAATTTCTAGGATTGAACCAACAGTCTATGGCAAAGTGGCCGACTCTACCACAGTACCAACAGTCGAATCTGTTGTATCTTTGCCTTTCAAACTCCTGCTTGACCTTCTTGGGTGGAGGCCCAGCCGGGGTAGCATTGTTGGAGGAGGAAGCTTCATGATGATGGAAGCTACATGAAGACTTCTCCTTCATAGTCTTTTCCACAACAGGTTTTACTTTTGGTGGTTGCTGGAAGTTGTGACCATGAACATAGGGACCATAGCCCTGAAGAATCACTTCTTCATAAGGTGCCTTAAAGACACTTTCGCCAAAGTTACGGGGGCGAGTCTAACCTTGGTACCTTGACTTGGGCTTCTCCGGGATCGGCTTAGAGAAGTGTCCATAGGTGGACTCATAGTCGAATTCGTTCGTAGGAAAGATAACTTTCTTGAACGATACTGGCTCCAAAAGAGCTTTCCCTTTTTCCTCGGCTAAGGCCTTCTTGGCATTCTTATTCTTTCTCCTGGCCTTGTTTCTCCTAGAAGATTTACTAGGAGCGGCGACATGGCCTAGTCCAGCTCCTTTGGCCTTAGCTGAGAATTCAGCGACGAGTGGAAGAACTGTCTTAGGCTTAGAGAAACTTTCAACAAGTTTCTTCTCAGCCTCGAGCCGTTTTTCCAATTATTTGATGATTTCATCTTTAAGGTCGAGGTGCTTGAGAGCCTGATTGTATTCCTCAATAGCAAGATTGAAGTTCTTCTGAAGAGTGTTAGTCTTAGCGACTTCTTCTCTCAGGATGCTCTCAGAAGCCTTTAGAGACTTAATCTCTTTGGCCTGAGTTTTCACAACTCGACGACACTTGTCGTAAGTTATGATTAACTCCTTGTACTGGGCCATAAGTTAAGACTCATCGTCAGAAGAGCTGTCCTCATGTTCATGGTTAGAACTTTCAGATTCAGAGAGAGGAGTATGATAAATTACCTCCCCAGTAAACTGGGGCTCTTGTTAATCATTTGATTGGGCCATGAGGCCAAAGTAGGCTTCCTCTTCTTCACCTGAATCAGATGAGTCGGAGTCACTGAGAGTTTTGCCCGTCTTGGCCACCAGGCTCTTCTCAGTTCTCTTCTTATGGTATGAGGATTTCTTTTCCTCTCTTCTGCCACCTTCCTTCTTTTTGTGGGGGCAGTCAGCTATGACGTGACCTGGCTTGTTGCAACAGTAGCAAACGATGTCAGTAGAAATCTGTTTGTTCTGTTTAGAATTATACCTATCATGGCTACCCGAGCCTTTCTTTCTTTGATCATTGTCGTGTCGTGATCTTCGGTATGAGGCATCCTTGCTTCTCCATTGCTTCTTCTTGTTCAAGAATTTCTTGAACTATTGTGAAAGTAGTGAGAACTCTCCATCAGATAGCTCTGATCCTGAGGAGCTTGGCTCAGAGCTTTCTTCTTCACTGACTTCTTGAGCTGGTGCTGGTTGGGTAGTTTTGCCCGTCCTTGAACTGTCAGCCTTTAATGCAGTAGTCTTCTCTTTCAACGAGAAGCAACTTTTCTCTTCTTCAGCTTTCCTGGAGTTTATTTGTAGTTCATAGGACATCAGCTTCCCAAACAGGTTTTGTGGATCTGTCTCTGCTAGTCTCCCAAACTCCCAAATGGCACAGACTTTGTTATCCCATTCCTTGGTGAGAGATCTCAGAAATTTATCTTTCAGCTCTCCATTTGTGAAGACTCTGCCATACACTCTTAGGCCATTCACTATCTTGAAGAAATTTTCAAAGGTGTCAGCAATGGTCTCCTTTGGTCCTTGTCTGAAGGTTTCATATTTCTGGTTCAGAAGGGACCTTCTATCATCACTCACTTCTTCAGTGCCTTCCATAAGAGTAACTAGAGAATGCCACATTTCTTTAGCCGATTGGCAGTGAATCAGGTTTTGCAACATTGAGTCATCGACTGCACTTGCTATAATGTTTTTAGCCTTTTTTCCCAAAGAGACAAGTGCAATCTCGTCCTTGTCCAGATCCATCAATTTCTTGGGAACCTTTTTGGTTGGATCTATGGTGGAGACGGTCATAGGAACATGGGGACCTTCTTTGACAATCATGAAGATCCGGGGGTCAACAGCTTCTATGAAGAATTTAATTCTTTCTTTCCATATGGGAGAATTGTTCTTTGTGCACAGGGGAAGCTTGGCGAAATCTTTAACTTTGTCCATTGCTAGAATTAATAACAACTTTTAGAAATAGGAACTTGATCAAGGTGTTAACCTTTTTAACGATCAACCTCCCTCTAATACCAATTGAAAGTGGAAAGCTGTTGACCTAAATCACCTAGAGGGGGGTGAATAAGTGATTCGTGCGTTTGTTTGCGTAATAAAAATTTAAAGATCTAGCGCATGCAATCAAGCAATCACAGAAGGACACAAAAGATTTATAGTGGTTCCCCGTCCTTGGGTACGTCCACTTTTCCTCACCGTTCTAGCAAATCACTAGAACCGGCTACTCTACTATCTCGGATTACAAACCAATCCTACGCCTCGGAACAACGTTCCTACAAACTCGATCCAAACGGATCTACACTCGGAAGATAAAACATCCTACTACTCGGAGATAAATCTCCTACAAAGAAAATTGTTTGAATAAAAGTTACAAGCAAAAATTATCTCAGATCTGGATCTTGGTCTTCGTCTTCTTCGTTGAGAACTTTAGGCTTGATCAGGAAAGGTAGAAGAAGGATGGACTATTTTCCAAGAAACTGAGTTCTGAAATCACCACGATCAATGAGAAATCCACAAGTCGTTGAAGCACGATCGGATCGGATGATTGTTCTTGATCTTGGATCGATCTAGTTAGCAGCGCTTGAGAGAACGACGATCCAAAACTTTCTTCCCGAAAACGCTAATGGCGGCGGCGGCCGGATGATTGAGAAATTAGGTTTTCAGGAATTCTTTCTTAACAAGGATGGACGAGATTTCTCTGAAATAGCTCATGTGTTTAGTCAAATCTGAAAAGACCTATATATAGTCGATCTCCAATGGTCATAATCATAATTAAGGATAACACGTGGACCAATCAGAAAAGACTATTTCGAAATCTCCGTCAAAACAGGACTTAGAGAATTTTCTGGAAAAGGAAGTACTTAGTTCTTGAGAGGTCGAAATAGTTCTCGAGAACTATGTACTGACCTTTTGAAAACTAAGGCAGGATCTCGATCACCGAACTTCTGGAAATGGCCTTGGACTTCTTGAGAACTTGGAATTATAGTTCTTGAGAACTATGTTGACTTTTCGAGAACTAAGACACTTCTCGAAAACTAATATAGAGCTTCTCGATAACTTAACAGAACTTTTCGAGAGCTTAAAGGAAACTTCTCGAAAACTTGTTTAGCACTTCTCGAGAACTTAGCCAGAGCTTTTCGAGAACTTTACTTAGATTCAATTTCTAGAGAAAAATTCTGAACTGAGAACTTCTCGAGAACTTAGTTAAGCAGTTCTCGAGAACTCTATTAACTTCTCGAGAACTTAGCTGGAGTCCAATTCCTGAAGAGAAGGGCAGAACTTTTCGAGAGCTAAGAAGTACTTCTCGAAAACTTCTATAGTAGTTCTCGAGAACTTTGTTAACCTCTCGAAAACTTCTACTCAGAGGAATTCTAGCTGTCCTGACTTCTCGAGAAGTAAAGTTTGAGCCTCTCGAGAACTATGTACTACTTCTCGAGAACTTTGAAGGAACTTCTCGAGAGATGGACTTAGAAAAATTTCTTTAAGAATTCCATGTAAGATCTCCTTTTGGTCTTGTCTCCGTATTGTGTCCCAAAGTTTGAATATGAAGTGTGTCCCAATTGAGAGGCTACACATGAGTCAACACTTTGGATCACTCAGTGAGGGATTACACTGAGTGGTCCTGTGTTCCTGACCTACTGTAGACTGACATTGGTCTACACTTAGAACTGAGAATCTGCAAACACACAACTAGAATACACATGTCAAATACACCTTAATTCATCTTAGTTCAAAGGGTGACTTCATGCAAATCTGGGTTATTGTGGAGACAATACCCAACACTTTGCCATAAGTCTTCAACTCATTAATAATTTTGAAAAAAAGTTTTCATAGCATTCAGTAATGGAATTTTTCTTTCCTTACCTAAATGCCTCATACTCCAAGTTAATTAAAAATTTCTTGTCATACCTAAGTTCTTCAATACCCTCCATATACACTATCAGTGTATTCCGCATTTCCTTAGATATTTAGCAGTGGACGAGGTTCTGAAAGGTGGAATCATCTATAGCACTTACAATAATGTTCTTGGTCATCTTATCCAAGATGGCCAAAGAAACTTCATCTCTAGTCATTTCATTGTATCATTTGGTAACTTGCAGATTTGTATCCATAGAGGTGGCCTTCATGGGGATGAATGACCCTTCCTAAACTATAATATAGATTCTTGGGTCTGAAGCTTCCATAAATAGCCTGACGCTCTGCTTTCAGATGACAAAGTTCTCTTTTCTACATATTGGCAACTTCATGGAACTTAACTCTTTGTAGCCTTCACTTAAAGTCATGGTGTACGGACTAATTACCCTTGATAGGAACTTTGTTAGACTGTTAAGTATTTTTCAACCAACCTCCCTCTGATACCACTTGATAGAATATGAGGGTATTCTATTGATAATACATTTTGTAGCCTAAACTATTATCGTATTTTCTATTTTATATTGTACAAAAAATATCTATTATTAGTTTATTTGTATCATTTTTATGTAAATATTATTGCCGCTGACTTTTTCTTGTCTTTTTGCAGGTTTCCAGAAAATTGGACAAAATGACCTGACACGCCCCCCTGTCATGCCCTCCCTGGGCGTGACCTAGGGCGTGTCACCCGATCCGGAGGACTTCTGTTGGAAGGGACAGGAAAACGAACAAAACCGCTGTCACGCCCCCCTGACACGCCCACCCTGGGCGTGTCACCAGGCGTGATTATGGGCGTGTCACCCTCTGCCGCAAAGCCTGCCGCCGCATTAAATGTCATTTCTCCACAGCACGAAAACAGTACTGTCACGCCCCCCCCCCCCCCATCACGGGCGTGACCTGGGGCGTGACATCAAATTTTCGACGACTGACGGATTTCCGACCAATGATTTGGACATGACGTGCCTGTCACGCCCCCCCCCCCTACACGGACGTGACCTAGGGCGTGACCACCGACGTACCGAAGCAATCATCCCTCCCGCCAGAATCTAGAGCTCGAGGTCAACATAGTACTGTCACGCCCCCGGACACGCCCCCCCTAGGGCGTGTCGGAGGGCGTGACCAACCCGAGAAAAAATTCTATAAATTGAGGCCCCCCCCCCTCCATTTCAGGAAGCTTTGGTTGAGAGGGGGAGGTACTGCCCCTTTGGTTCTTGAGTTTTTTCATGCTTTCTCTCTCTCTCTCTCTCCCTCTCTTTGTAATTTTTGTTTAACCCTAGCTTAATCTTAGTTTGTTCTAGCTTTTATTGTAATTTTGCTCTTGCTTAGTGCTACTTGTAGGGCTAGAATAGGATTTCAATTTCATGCACTTGTAATTTTAATTTCAATTAATGTAACTTGCCCCTTTTCATTAATAAAAGTGTTCTTGCTTAACTTATCTTTTTTTTATGCTCTACTACTCATTCCCCCTCCTCCATTCCATAATGATTAACTAATCCTCCTTGTACTCGATCTTGATGATCCGAGGTTAGAGCGATTAAGTTATGATGTTTTAATTAGTCTTTTCTTTTTAGGTTAGGGCCTTGAATTACTCTTTATTAATCACGGGTTGGAGGTATATTATCGATATATACTCTCTGTCTTTGCTTTCATTCTGGGCTAGCCGAGAGGCCGAAAGAATGAAGTGAGCATTCAAGAGTAAAGAGAGTTGTACGCACCCCTCGAGAGAGGCAGATGTCCAAATCTCCCGGATTGGAGTAAAATCCAATAGTGGGGTTCACCGCGTAAAGCGAGTTTTAAGTCTCCGATTTAGACGAGAGTCGGTCGGACCTTCCTAAACTCAGTTGGGCACGACTTCGAGAGAAGCGTGTTCAAGCTTTAGGAACCTCCACGGTCAAGGACCTTTATCCTATTAAGTTTAGATTTTTATCGCATTTTCTTAATCGTCTTTAGCCGAGGTGAATCTTGATCGAGTGCATTTCCATTTCATATTTTATACCTTTCGTAGTAATCGCCTATCTTGTGCTCTTTAACTAACTGCAGTAGTTTCCTTTCTAGCATAGCTCTTTACTTAATAGCTTTACTTAATTGCGGTGGTTCTCTTTCTAGTATAGCTTTACTTCCTCCCTTGTGCTTAGATTTTCTAAAACCCTAGTTTTTTCCGTCGAAAAGATAATAGCGTTCGTGTGAGTAAGCATAGCCAACAGTTCCCGGATTTCAATACGACACTTGTGTCCCCAAGCTACAATTCGATAGGTATACTTGCCTCATCGGGTTGCTAGTTCGGTTGCATTTATTTTCTTCGAACCCTAGCGCGCAACAAGTTTTTGGCGCCGTTGTCGGGGATCTAATTTCCGTTGATATATTGAAAACACGAACCTATTAATTTTATCTTTTCTCTTTCTCATCCTCCTTTAAATTTTAAAAATCAAAAAATTTTATCACCGCTCTTAATAGTAACCAACCTCACAATTTTTCTACGCCACCTAATTCTCTCGAAAAGGGCAAAGGGCTTTAAGCGCCACTATCTTGTCTAGTACCTTGCGAACCCTTCACGGGGTAGTCCTTGGGAAGTTCGGGAGTTAATCTATAACAAAACCTATTTCAAAAAGAAAAAAAAAATTCTTTTTTCTAGTTTATCCTTTTTCTCTTCCTCTTCTTCTTTTCTGTTCTTTTAGTGCATGACCCGCGGGAGTCCGTCGATTATTTTGGACTTGGACCACGAAATTGAGCGTACTCTTCGGAGAAGATCGCGATTTCAAGGTCCTACTATCCAAGTGCCGGTTGAGGACTCCGAGTCATTTGCTACTTTAAGAATGGAAGAACCCAACGTAGATGAGGCCGTGCAAAGGACTATGTCCTATTATGCACGACCGAACCTCGAGGGAACAGAATCAAGTAAGTCCGCCCTGCTATAGCAAATAATAACTTCGAACTAAAGCCTAGCATAATTCAAATGGTGCAGCAATATGTGCAATTTGACGGACTTCAAGATGAAGATCCGAACGCACATATAGCTAGCTTTCTTGAAATTTGCGACACCTTCAAGATAAATGGTGTCACAAATGATGCAATCAGGCTAAGACTCTTCCCCTTCTCTTTAAGAACTAAAGCGAAGCAGTGGCTGAACACACTTCCTAAAAATAGCATAACCACTTGGAATGAACTAACTGAAAAATTTTTGGCGAAGTATTTTCCGCCAGCTAAAACTGCAAAACTTAGGAACGACATCTCTGCCTTCGGACAAATAGACTCTGAAACCCTATATGAAACCTAGGAGAGATTTAAAGAATTATTAAGATGATGACCACATCACGCGCTGCATGTATGGTTATAAGTGCAGACGTTTTATAACGGGCTAAATCAAAGCACGAAGCAAATGATAGACGCAGCTTCTGGCGGTACTTTAAATCATAAGACCCCGGAAGCCGCTCTTGAGCTTTTTGAGGACATGGCCATGAACACTTATTAGTGGAATGTGCCTAGGTCCCGCCCGAACAAGCCTGCAGGTATCTATGAAGTGGACAATGTCTCCCAGCTCGCTCTGCAAGTAGAAATCCTAAGCAAAAAGATAACGGAGATGACTGCTGCCTCCGCCCCTCAGGTATGGGAATCTGCAACCCCTACTCCAGAATATTTAGATTATGTTAATAATATGCCTAGAACTGCTTTTAATTATTTTTCTGCTGCGAATTTTCATCCGCCTGGTTTTAATTTTCCGAATAGTTATAACCCTGCTTTAAGAAATCACCCGAACTTTTCATGGAGTAATCCATCGAATGCGATGCGCCCACCCCTGCAAAATGATTTTTCTGCACCACCACCACCTCTTCAAAATTACCCAAAACCTCCAAGCTTGGAGGAATTACTTTCTAAATATATCACCACAAATGACGCTACTATAAGAACTTTAACCGGAAGCGTAAAAAGTCTAGAAAATCAAGTAGGACAGCTCGCGAAAATAATTTCTGAGCGACCCGCAGGGTCTCTTCCTTCCAATACCGAACCCAACCCGAGATAGCAAGCGAAAGCTATAACTCTTCGGAGTGGGAAGCAAGTCTCCGGTATGGTAAGTGAAGAGCCCGAGGCAAGCTCCGCTCCCGCCTCTAAAAATCAAAGCTCCGCTCCCACCTCTAAAAATCAAAGCTCCACTCCTGCTTTTAAAAATCAAAGCTCCGCTCCCGTTTTAAAAATTCCAACCTCTGCTGAAGAAGTAAGCACCCCTATTTTAGAAAACAATCCCACTCCACCACCCATCTTCAAAAATAATTCAACTCCTCCATACCCCTCTGAACTTAATAGACAACGTCAAGATGATCAGTACTCCCGCTTCTTAGAGATCTTCAAACAAATCCACATTAATCTTCCCTTCCACGAGGCTATTTCGCAGATGCTGAAATACGCCAAGTATCTTAAAGACCTCCTCACAAACAAGAAGAAGTTAGAGAATCTTTCACACGTCACGCTAAACGCCGAGTGCTCCGCCGTTTTAACAAACGGTTTGCCGAAGAAAATCAGTGACCCGGGTAGTTTCTCTATCCCGTGTGTCTTCGGTGATCTTTTTGTTAAACACGCATTAGCCGACTTAGGCGCGAGTATAAACCTGATGCCCTTTTCGATGTTTAAAAAGTTAGGGATTGGTAGCCTTAACCCCACGCGTATGAGTATCCAGCTAGTCAATAGATCCGTCAAGTACCCATTAGGAATAGTGGAGGACGTTCTAGTGAAAGTCGATAAGTTCATCTTCCCGGTGGACTTTGTCATTTTGGACATCGAAGAAGACGTCGAGGTTCCCCTGATCCTTGGCCGACCCTTCCTTGCCACCTCCCGAGCCATCATTGACGTAAGCAATGGTAAGCTCTTTCTTCGAGTAGGCGACGACGAAGTCACATTTTCTATCACCCCTTCGATGAAGAACACCCTAGCAAACGATGACTCATGCTTTTTCATAGACGTCGTGAGTGATGATTCTTCCTACTGCCTCTCCGACTTTGAAAAAGAATTTTCTACTTTTTGCTCCTCTTCTCTTACAACTGAATCACTGCAAGGAAGTGATGAATCTTCTCATTATCTTTCTGAGTTTGAAAAAGAATATTCTGATTTTTGTTCTTCCTCTTTTCTTCCCACTGAATCGCTACAAGAAGCCGTCTTAGCTGCTAGCCCCACCCCTTATTACGTTCCTTACAAAAAAGTTTATGAAGATATTATTTTTGAAAAAGAAAGAATCTCAAAATCCTCTTATGAAGAACCCCCTACCCTAGAACTTAAAGAACTCCCCGAACACCTTAAGTATGCTTTCTTAGAAAAAGATTCCAAGTTACCAGTTATCGTTTCGGCCTACCTCACGGATACGTAAAACGATAAACTTCTTCTAGTTCTACGTAAGCATTGCCGGGCTATTGCTTGGCAAATTTCTGATATCAAGGGCATAAGCCCATCTTTCTGTACCCATAAAATTTTAATTGAAGATAATTCGCGTAACTCTATCCAACCTCAGCGCCGTATAAACCCGAATATGAAAGAAGTAGTTAAGGGCGAGGTTATGAAACTATTAGACGCAGGAATTATCTACCCTATATCGGACAGTAAGTGTGTTTGCCCCGTTCAGGTAGTTCCCAAGAAGGGAGGGATAACCGTAGTTAGTAATGAGAATAATGAATTAATCCTGACACGGACGGTGACGGGTTGGCGTATGTGCATAGATTACCGTAAGTTAAATGACGCCACCCGCAAGGACCACTTTCCTTTGCCGTTTATCGACCAGATTTTAGAACGTCTCTCTGGACATAGCTTTTATTGTTTTCTCGATGGCCTCTCGGGGTACTTTCAAATACCCATCTCTCCCGAGGACCAAGAGAAAACTACGTTTACTTGTCCCTTCGGCACCTTCGCTTACCGAAGAATGCCGTTTGGATTATTCAATGCGCCAGCTACATTCCAGCGATGTATGCTCGCAATATTTGACAAGTACGTAGAAAGCATTATGGAGGTATTCATGGACGGTTTCTCCGGGTTCGGCGATTCCTTCGATAGATGTTTAGAAAATCTCGAAAAAGTCTTAGAACGATGCGAAGAAACTAACCTTTCCCTAAATTGGGAAAAATGTCATTTTATGGTGAGGGAAGGGTTAGTTTTGGGTCATAAAATTTCTGCTAAAGGTATAGAGGTAGACGTTGCTAAGATAGAAGTTATTGAGAAGTTGCCGCCGCCTACAAACATAAAAGCTATAAGAAGTTTCCTAGGCCACGCTGGCTTTTATCGTCGTTTTATAAAGGACTTCTCCAAGATCACAAAGCCCCTCACCCATCTCTTAGAAAAAGACGCTCCATTCATTTTTGATGACTCTTGTATTTCTGCCTTTGAATCAATTAAAGAAAAGTTAATTAACGCACCGATTATGATAGCTCCGGTGTGGGACCTTCCTTTCGAGATTATGTGCGATGCAAGTAGTTTTGCGGTGGGAGCCGTATTAGGTCAACGCATATCTAAAAACTTCCACCCCATCTATTACGCTAGTAAAACCCTCACATCTGCACAAGAAAATTACACCACAACCGAGAAGGAGCTCTTAGCTGTAGTATTCGCCTTTGATAAATTCCGCCCTTACATTACACTTTCAAAAATCATTGTTTTTACGGACCACTCGGCCCTCAAGTACCTTCTTGCCAAAACGGATGCCAAGCCTCGCTTGATTCGCTGGGTCTTACTCCTCCAGGAGTTTGACTTAGAGATCCGTGATAAGCGAGGAGCCGAGAACTTGGCCGCCGACCATTTATCCAGATTAGATAACCCCTTTATAGAAAAATTAAATGAAAAATCTTTTAATGACTATTTTCCTGATGAGAAGCTGCTTTTAGTTAATACATCTACTTCTCCTTGGTTCGCGCACATCGCCAACTATCTAGTGGCCCGGGTACTCCCAAAAGAATTCTCCTCTCAGCAAAAGAAGAAATTCTTTTCTGAGCTGAAGAACTACTTTTGGGAAGACCCGCATCTTTTCAAAATTTGTGCGGATCAAGTGATAAGGAGATGTGTTTCTTTTGATGAAGGAATTGATATTCTAAAACATTTGCATGAAGGTCCGACAGGTGGGCACTATCAAGCTGCTCGCACCGCTCATAAGGTGCTTTGCGCGGGTTTTTACTGGCCTAGCCTGTTTAAAGACGCGCAAGCCTTTGTGAGCAGGTGTGATAGTTGCCAACGGTCGGGCAACATCTCTAATAAAAATGAAATGCTGCAAAATTATTTCTTAGAGTGCGAAATTTTCGACCTCTGGGGAATTGATTTTGTTGGCCCCCTTCCTTCTAGCTTCGGAATCAAATTTAGTTTAGTTGCTGTTGATTATGTTTCACGATGGGCTGAGGCCCAAGCTCTTCCTACGAACGACTCCCGAGTTGTAGTCACGTTTCTAAAAAGATTATTTTCTAGATTCGGTATGCCACGCGCGATCGTTAGCGATAGGGGTTCCCATTTCTGTAACGCATAATTTTCAAAAATTCTTACCAAATACGGCGTTATGCATAAGCTTTCCACTGCCTACCACCCCCAAACTAACGAACAAGTCGAAGTAGTTAATAGAGAAATAAAAAGAATATTAGAAAAGACTGTTTCAACTTCTAGGAAAGACTGGTCAGCCAAACTTGACGATGCTCTATGGGCCTACCGAACAGCGTACAAAACCGCCCTCGGATGTATGCCGTATTGACTGGTCTATGGAAAATCATGCCATCTGCCCGTAGAGTTAGAACACCGCGCCTTTTGGGCCTTAAAATTTTTAAACTTCGATCCCCACTCAGTAGGTGACCTTCAAAAATTTCAACTAAATGAACTCGATGAGTGGCGCTCTTATGCTTATGAAAATAATAAACTTTATAAAGAGCGGACGAAGCGTTTACACGATAAACACTTAAGGCACCCTAAAAACTTTAAGCCGGGCGACCAAGTCCTTTTATATAATTCTCGTTTACGTTTATTTCCGGGAAAATTAAAATCTCGCTAGTCTGGCCCGTTTTCTGTTTTAGAAGTATTTCCTTATGGAACTGTTTTAATTTCTCACCCTGATAAGGGTAATTTCAAAGTGAATGGTCAGCATCTTAAACTCTACTTTTCTGGTGATGATGATGTCAGTCCAAACATTATTAAGTTTCTGCTTCACGAACTCTAATCTTGAACTTTTAATTTTTTTGCTAAAAACAATTTTATTTCGGGACAACAATATTTTTGGACAAAATTATTTTTTTGATGCGTCGAGCTCAACGACGCTTTAACCAAAGGGCTCTCTTGGGAGGCAACCCAAGTTATCTTTTTCTGTTTTCTTTATTTTATAATTTTTGCCTCGGACGGCTCCGACAAGTTGAAGCTTCTGCGATCGCCGGCTCCAACATTGCTGAATCCATCACGAAGTCCAAAGAAGACATTCGGAAGAGCGGCATCACTCAGCTTTCGCAGCAAATAATTCCGGTGAAGTACCTGTATTTCAATTCTGTCTTTCAATTCTGTACTTTACTTTTCTCTCCTTCTCCAATCCCCTTATTTAGCCATTGAGGACAATGTCTATTTTAAGCTTGGGGGAGGACTTCCTCCTTCATTTTCGCTTAGTGTAAATATTTTTCTTTTTGTATATATTTTAAATATTTCCAAAATAAAAAAAAAATGAATATCTTAAAATTCCAAAAAAAAAGAGAAAAAAATTTCCAAAATCCAAAAAAAAATAAGAGAATATTTCACAAAATTAAAAAAATTTTATATGTGTTTTTGAATAGTTTAGACATTTTGGTATTTCAATAGTACCCCTAGTTTCTGTTTTTGTTTTACTCAAAATCTCTTATAAACAACTTAGTTAATTATAATATTTCTAATTGTCCTTTTTAATTATGTTTCACAAGTAAAATGTTGGTCATGCTGTGTTTCTAATTCACGGTAGCATGTTAAGGTGAAATATTTTTCTAAAACTCGCATTTCTATTATGGTTTTTTTTGTTTTTTTTATTTCCTTTACTTTCTCAAAAATTCATCATCCACTATTTTCTTTTTCGTTTTTGAATAATTTTTGTAAAGTCAACTTTTGAATAACGTAGTAGATGTGAACGATTCAAGTCACCTATTATTTCTATTTTCAAGTTAATTTCATCAATCTTCTTTTATTATCTAGGACTCGCTTTTTGAAAATTTTCAAACCTTTGTTTTAAATAAATTCAAAAGCATGAAAATGATTTAGGCCATTTTTGTTTTCGTTTGAGCTTTCCTGCCAACCTAAAAACTTTTACCACTAGTTAGCCATTTTTGAGCCTTTTTCCGATTTCATTTGATAGCTCCTCCCTTCATTTCAGTTTCACCAAAGCCAAAATTTCCATCCTATTGAATCACACTAGCCTTTTTGAGTTTCATAAATTATTTTGACGATTTTGATAGGGTATTTTGTGATTTTTGTGGGAGAAAGTTTTTCGAAAAAGAAAGTATGTTCAAAAGTGATGTTTATTTTTGTTTGGCCAATTCAAAAAGGGAAATAAAAATATTTATGGCCTTTGTTTTGAAAAAAGAAAAAAAATGAAAAAAAAAGAAAAAAAATGTGTATATATTTTTATGAAAAAAATTTTTTGAAACTCTTTGCTTTGGTTTAGTGTGATTTTAAAACCTTCACGTTTATCTTTGAATTCCACTCCTAATCATATTCCTAAACCAAACGTTTCTGTCCTATTTAAGTCCTTTTGATTCACGCTTTTTGATTTTTATTTAACAACTAAGAAAAGAAAAAAAAAGTAAATCAGTTTTAGTTTTGGATTTAAACCTAGATTTTTGTTAATTAAATTGATATAATTATAATGCGTTGCTTGGATCTAGTAACAACTCAATGCGTGTTTTTCATTTTCGTTGCTTTGCTTAAGTCTATTTAAAAAATCTCGTTAAAATTTTGGATGATTTGTTTTTATTAAGTAAAGTTTATAAAAGTTTTACCATACCTAAATAATTGTTTTAGACTTACATTTCACCTTTTCCCTACTTAGAATTTCGCATAGTACTTGTGTAGGCATAATTAAAACTTTTTGATTAGTCCTTTTTATAAATATCTAGTTTTTATATTTTTGCTTGGGGACAAGCAAAGCTTAAGCTTGGGGGAATTTGATAATACGTTTTGTAGCCTAAACTATTATCGTATTTTCTATTTTATATTGTAAAAAAAATGTCTATTATTAGTTTATTTGTATCATTTTTATGTAAATATTATTGCCGCTGACTTTTTCTTGTCTTTTTGCCGATTTCCAGAAAATTTACCAAAATGACCTGGCACGCCCCCCTATCACGCCCTCCCTGGGCGTGACCTAGGGCGTGTCACCCGATCCCGAGGACTTCTGCTGGAAGGGACAGGAAAACGAACAAAACCGTTATCACGCCCCCCTAACACGCCCTCCCTGGGCATGTCACCAGGCGTGACTATGGGCGTGTCACCCTCTGCCGTAAAGCCTGCCGCCGCATTAAATTTCGTTTCTCCACAGCACGAAAACAGTACTGTCACGCCCCCCCCCCCCCCCCTCGTGACGGGCGTGACCTAGGGCGTGACATCAACTTTTCGACGACTGACGGATTTCCGACCAATGATATGGACATGACGTGCCTGTCACGCCCCCCCCCCCCTACACAGGCGTGACCTAGGGCGTGACCACCGACGTACGGAAGCAATCATCCCTCCCGCTAGAATCCAGAGCCCGAGGTCAACATAGTACTGTCACGCCCCCTGACACGCCCCCCCCCCCCCCCTAGGGCGTATCGGAGGGCGTGACCAACCTGAGAAAAAATTCTATAAATTGAGACCCCCCCCCCCCATCCCTCTCCATTTCAGGAAGCTTTGGTTGAGAGGGGGAGGTGCTTCCCCTTTAGTTCTTGAGTTTTTTCATGCTCTCTCTCTCTCTCTCTCTCTCCCTCTCTTTGTAATTTTTGTTTAACCCTAGCTTAATCTTAGTTTGTTCTAGCTTTTATTGTAATTTTGCTCTTGCTTAGTGCTACTTGTAGGGCTAGAATAGGATTTCAATTTCATGCACTTGTAATTTTAATTTCAATTAATGTAACTTGCCCCTTTTCATTAATAAAAGTGTTCTTGCTTAACTTGTCTTTTTTTATGCTCTACTACTCATTCCCCCTCCTCCATTCCATAATGATTAACTAATCCTCCTTGTACTCGATCTTGATGATCTGAGGTTAGAGCGATTAAGTTATGATGTTTTAATTAGTCTTTTCTTTTTAGGTTAGGGCCTTGATTTACTCTTGATTAATCATGGGTTGGAGGTATATTATCGATATATACTCTCCGTCTTTGCTTTCATTCTGGGCTAGCCGAGAGGCCGAAAGAATGAAGTGAACATTCAAGAGTAAAGGGAGTTGTACGCACCCCTCAAGAGAGGCAGACGTCCAAATCTCCCGGATTGGAGTAAAATCCAATAGTGGGGTTCACCACGTAAAGCGAGTTTTAGGCCTCCGATTTAGACGAGAGTCGGTCGGACCTTCCTAAACTCAGTTGGGCACGACTTTGAGAGAAGCGTGTTCAAGCTTTAGGAACCTCCACGGTCAAGGACCTTTATCCTATTAAGTTTAGATTTTTATCGCATTTTCTTAATCGTCTTTAGCCGAGGTGAATCTTGATCGAGTGCATTTCCATTTCATATTTTCTACCTTTCGTAGTAATCGCCTATCTTGTGCTCTTTAACTAACTACAGTAGTTTCCTTTCTAGCATAGCTCTTTACTTAATAGCTTTACTTAATTGCGGTGGTTCTCTTTCTAGTATAGCTTTACTTCCTCCCTTTGTGCTTAGATTTTCTAAAACCCTAGTTTTTTCCGTCGATAAGATAATAGCGTTCGTGTGAGTAAGCATAGCCAACAGTTCCCGGATTTCAATACGACACTTGTGTCCCCTAGCTACAATTCGATAGGTATACTTACCTCATCGGGTTGCTAGTTCGGTTGCATTTATTTTCTTCGAACCCTAGCGCGCAACATCTATACACCTAGATGGGGGATGAATAGATGCTTTAAAAGTTTTTGGTCTTTTGAAGGATTTAAACTTTTTTATCACAATATCTAAACACAAAACACAGCACACAATCGACATACATAATTTATAGTGGTTCCTCATAGTATGGGTATGTCCATTATCCCTCACTGCCCATCTAATAGTGTGATAGACTCAGCAAACACCTCCAACTCCTCAGATCAGAGATATTATACCTCAGATTCCTCAGAATCTTATCTCAGGCCTTCAATAAGACCCTACCTTAGACTTCTCAAATTTCCTACCACAGGCTGCCCATAACCCTACCTTAGAGTACAGTTACTCCTACACCTCACAGACCCAGCTGGTCTCCTACCTCAAATATTCAACAAGATCCCACCACAAACTTTAGAAAATTCCTACCGCAGGCTTAACTCTAAGCCTTACACTTAGATCTATAAATAGATTCTACACATAAGAGTTTAATGAAGTATTACAATAAAAATGACTCAGGAAGATAATACTTTAAGCTCGAGTCTTCTTGTGCTTTTTTGTAAGAAATCTTCCTTCTGACTCAGCACTGGACAAGGTTGTATTGAACTTGAGATTTTTTTTGGTGTCGTTCGGCTTGACTGAAGAAGTGGACAGTTCTTCTTCTTCTTCAATAAGGAGTTGAGCTTCTTGCTATAGCTTCTTGTTCTGAAAAATCGATTGTAATATTGTATTGCTTTTAGGCCCTCTGCACAGCAATTCAGATCTATATGGTTTTTAAACCGTTAAGCTTCTTGTTTGTGATTGTGCTCACTTAGGGTTACAAGTACCCCTCTTCCTCTTTTATACCATTGACTTCTCAAACGGTCGAAAACATCCCCCACTTTGAGTCAGAAGCACGGACGTGACATCTGCTTTTTGCGCTTCTGCCAATTTTTAAACCCGTCATTCTAGGTAATGTTATGATGTACACGATTGTATCGTTTAGTGAGAACATCTTACACAATGATAATGCACTATATTAAAGATCTACATCTTACTCAGCTAACTCAATGATAGCGTTTTGTGAGTCCTTACTCAACAAAATGGTATGGAACAGAACCTATCTGTACAACATTTAGATTTATCCAGAGATCACTATTGGGCTCACTAGATCTACTGCTTTGGATTTGACTGAATCAGATAATCTATGGAGTCTACATTGTTACATATATTTGCATCAAATACAACTTGTACTTATCATTGTATGGATGACTTCTCCAAATTGGGTATATTATAGGTAATATACCCAACACTTTTAATCAACATATTTACCTATCAGATCCTTATCAATTACAACATTAGTAACCATAGGGGTTTTCATTGTGGCAGCATCCTTCATTCCAAACTTCTTGATTAATTCTCTAGTATCTTTAGAAAAAGAGATGTATATGCTTTCAATAGATTTTCTTACTTGAAGACCAAGTAAATATGTGATCTCCCCCCATATTACTCATCTCAAATTTTGATTGCATTGAAGAAGCAAAACTTTTTGTAAATTTTTTGTCTATAGACCAAAATATGACATCGTCAACATATATTTATACGAACAATAACTTATCTTTATGCCTCATGATGAATAATTTATTGTCTACCTTACCCCTAATAAAGGAGTGTTCTAGGAGAAAGTTTGAAATGATCTCATACCAAGCTCTTGAAGCTTGATTGAGACTATACAAGGCCGTATTTAACTTACAAAGGATGGATGAGCAGGATCAATAAAATATAGGAGTTGTTCTACAAAAACTCCTTCTTGTAGAATACCATTGAGAATGACACTCTTCACTTTCATCTGAAATACGTTTATTATGTTATGTATTGCATATTGATAAGTAGTATTTCAACCTAATTTTAGTATAGGATTTAGATTAATGTTTGCAGTTATTTAGAAAAAAAAATTATATTTTAATATTAAAACGTTTGATTTTATAATTTCATTTTTAATAAGGTTTAATCTTATTTTCTGCAGGTTTACGCACATTTTTTGGGAAAACTGGGATGCATACAACCAAATGGAGCTAACAGGATCGGGAGCTAAAAGAGAACATTTTGGCAAAATCACAAAGTGCACGCCTCCCGGTCACGGGCGTGTACTTAGGGCGTGACATAGTGTCATGCCCAGGTACCATCCACTAATCTAGAAGGATCCTGCCATGTCATTTAAATTTACATGCTCGTGGCCTATGGGCGTGACATCAAGATCACGCCCCTAGCTGAGCCTGAGATATTTCCAGATGTCACACCCCTAATCAAGCCTAGTCATGCCTGCGACCCTCAAGGGCCACGCCCGTGTACTTATGGATCGACCGTTACATGTTGTCCGCCAAAGTTTCCTGCCAGGAGTTGTTTTCTTATGTAACACCTCTATCCATTAGGAGTAATATAATATAAGGTCTGGTAGGGGCCCTACGCCATATTAAATGGACAGACAAAGGATTTATGAGATGAAACCATAATTCATTACAATTTAAAGACGCACCCTAGCACATAGTTATTTTCTAGCGGAAGTTGAAGGAGTTAAAAGAATCACCTAACCAGGAATGTCCAGTAATAAAGCCAACATGAATGACAGTGTTGTATCCCTAGTTGGATTTAAGATAGGTTCACTAAGTTAGGATTATATGACCCAACATGTATAACCAGGGTCATGGTTGTGTCCTAGAGTCTAGACCAAGTCCTTTGAGTAAACAATGCATGGACCAACCATCAACAGACTGTCAAAGACTCAAGACTTAGAGAAATATCAAAGACTAAGAAAATGAGTTCGACGAGACGAAAGTCGTGCTCAGCTCGACGAACTCAGAGAAAATTCTCTGAGCTGAGCTCGACGATCCTGTATCTCAGCTCGACGATCTTGGTGCACAGAATTGGAAAGATTTATCAAGCAGTAGTCAGCAGTTCTGAGGTCAGAGATCTTGGATCTTTGCTCGACGAATCCAGACTTGGTTATTCCCATCCTTCTGTCCCTATTCTATTGCAATAATTCCGGAGTAATTAATGCTAAAATATTCTCTGAATATTACCGTTAGACGGAGCATTAATTATGGTCTTCATCAGGATTATTGCTTGACATTTTTCAAAAGGACGGTTAGGGAAATCAAACAATGCAAACATTCTCAAGGCCATCAGCATTTAATGCAGGAAGGAATTAAAATTTCAAAAGGAAATTTATATGGAAAATATAAAAGGGATTTTTCCTTCTCTTCCAGGAACAAGATACACAGGAGAATAGAACAACAACAGTGAACAAGGATCTTCATCTCTCTCTCTCGACAGCACTCTGAGACACAGAGTACACAGAACAAAGTGATAGAGAGAAATAAGTGCTAGACTAGAGGAAGAACTTTAAGTTAAAGAAGAAGAAGAACAGCCATTCAAAATCAAGAGTCTTTTTCTATCCTCATCCCAAGATTCTTCAAAGAACAACAACTACAGCATCAGTCAAGAAGTTCCTAAATCTCTTCTGGTCAAAGCAAAAGCTTGAAGGCCTATCACCCTGCAGCAAAGCTCCAACTTCCTGAACCTTTCATTATCTCAGGGGGAGCCTTTTCTAACATCAAAATCTACATAAGTCTTCTCAGTTATACTTAGAAGAAGAGAAGACAAAATCAATCTCTCATCCCCCACTATATAAAGGGTTCTTAACTCCCTTCAAAATTTATTCCTGGTTGCAAGTCACCTGATCAAAAGACTTGAGGTTTGGTTTTTGAGCACCTGATCAAAAGCTCATTGGTGGCAGTCACCTAAAAAACCCTGAGTGGATTCCTACCAGGGTGGTAGAAGAGTGAATATACCTAGGTTGGGGGACCACTATAAAATTCTTGTGTTGTCTGGATGCTCTTTTCTTTTGTTCTTGTTGTGGCTGTGCTAGTTAGGTTGTTGTGTTTGTGATTATTTATACTTGTTGTGCCTGTGACAAATAATATTAGTTTAGGAATAATTTTTTATTTACAGAAAAAGTTTTAAAACCTAAAGATACTCTATTCACCCCCCCCCCCCCCCCGCTAGAGTATACCAGATCTAACCCCTCATTTTCAATTGGTATCAGAGGAGGTTCTTTTGGTTGTACAAGCTAACCCTTGAACCAAAGATCCTAAGTTAGATCTGTCATTTCATTTCTATTAGATTTATACACACAATATGGCATAGAACAAATACTATGCAAGCAGCAGACCTCCAATATGCAATCTAAACAAGTTTGTCATCTGGAAGGCAAGAATTAAATTATATATGAACTATATTGATGAAGATATCTACAACTCTATTTTGACAGGTCCCCCTCAGGCATCTACCTCTACAACAACATCCAGCACTAATGCAGTTCCACCCCCAGAGTGGACTGAGGCTTAGAAAAAGGTCAAAGTTGTTGATGTTAAAGCAATGAACATTCTGGCCCAAATAATGTCAGATGACATCTTTCAAAAAGTTGCTGAATGCATATCAGCCAAGGCCATCTTGGATTCCTTCAATCAAATGGTGGATGGATCTACAGATGAAAGGAAGGATAGAAGATCCAATCTCATATCCCAATATGAGAATTTCAAGAAGGAGGAAGTTGAATCTATAGCAGATATGTACAATAGGTTGAGCTCAATCATCAATGAGCTAAAAACCTTGGATAAGGACATCACCCTCACAGAGGTGAATGATAAAATCCTTATGTGCTTCCCAAGCTCATGGGATTCAAGGATCTTGCCCATCAAGGAGGCCAGGAGCCTAAATGAGATTTCCACTGAATCTCTTTTGGGAAAGCTGAAGTCCTATGAGCAGCTCATCAAATCCAGAGAAGCAGCTGAGCAGAGAAAACCTCCACCAGCAAGGAAGGAGCACAGTATTGCATTCAAGGTTGCTGAGGAGACAGAGACTCCAACAATTAATGAAGAGTTGATGAGCTTATTTGCCAGAAGATTCTACAAAATGGCAAAGAAAGATTTCAGAAGAAAGTCATCCAGGCAGGATGACAAGCTAAGGTATGACAAAACCCCCACTAAAGAAGTGGTTTGCTTTGGCTGCAGGAAACCTAGACACTTCCTCTCAGAGTGTCCAGAGAATCAGAAGAAGGAAAGAAGAAGAGAGAAGGAATCTAGAAGCAAGCATTACAGCAAGCCCTCTTCCAGCAAGCACAAAAAGAAGGACAAAGGATTTGTGGCTGACACATGGAGTGATACAGAAGATGAATCCACATCTTCCAGCTCCAGTGAAGAAGAAGAGGAGGCAAAGGCAAATTAAGTTTGCCTCATGGCAATTGATGCCAGCAGTAGCAGATCAGATACAGATAAATCTGATAATGAAGAAAACCTGTCAGCTGAAGATCAGGTATTAGCATCTTATGATTTTGAATCTGATGAATTTAAATTTGAATTTAAAAACTTATGCTTAGATTTGATAAACTCTGAGAAGGAAATCAAACTTCTCAGAGAAAAATTAAATGATCTAGATAAAATCACTTCTGAAAATGCTAATCTATCTAATGAACTAAATTCTGCAAATGAACAAATTATCTTTCTGAAATCTGAGCTTTGCAAAGCTAAGATATTAGAAGAATCATTAAATGGCAGAAGTTTAAAATTGCTAGATATAACTAGCACATTAAATGCTAGAACTAATAAATGCAAACTAGGTTTAGGAGCTTCATCCAGTGAACCAACCCTAATCCAAAAGAATCATCTTTCTAAACCTGTAAATTTTGTTTCTCATAAAGGAAAGAAAAACACTGAACAGGTTAATAAGGTTAATGAATTTCTTGAACAAATTGAAATTAAGAACAAACTTAAAAACCAGAAGAATAATAAAAGTAATAATGTTCAGCATTAATCGTCGAACTCAGATCGACGATATATGAACAGATCGTCAACCTCAGAACGACGATCTCTGAACGCAAATTTCAATAATAATCATTATTTGATCTACAATCGACGATACTAGTATGGTTCGTCGACTAGAGATCGATGATTTTGGTGCCCCAAGAATGAATATCTTCATTCTTCGAGCAGAGATCAAAGATCTCATCTAACATCGTCGAGCTCAGGTCGACGATCCCACAAAAAATCATCGATCCCAGATCCTAACAATAGAAACCTAAATTCTAATAGCAACATTAATCCTTTTAATCAATGGATAATACCACCAAGAAGATATCATCCTAAAGGTTACAAGAATCAACCAGAATGTTCTTACATTTCTAGTTACAGTTATGTAAATCAACAAGGACCCAAGGTTACTTGGGTCAAGAACAACTAATTATCATCCTTGCAGGTAAATAGCTGTCCAGCATTTAATCAACAATGGTATCTGGACAGTGGCTGCTCTAAACACATGACTGGCAACAATGAAAACCTAATCAACTACAAGTCCAAGCTGGGACTAAAGGTAATCTTTGATGACTCAAAGTGTGGCCAATCTGAAGGCTATGGAGAAGTAAGGATTGGAGCTGTAACTTTCAAGAAGGTGACTTATGTAAGAGGACTCAAGCACAACCTCATCTCCATAAGCCAATTATGTGATGAAAGTTATCTGGTACACTTTAACTCAACATCTTCAATTATTTCAAATAAAGAAAAACAAAATGTTTTAATTGGGAATAGACAAGGGAATATATACTTAGTTGATTTTCATTCTGCCAATTCAGATATCTGCTTACTTAACATAATTAATAATCAGAATGACTTATGGCATAAAAGGCTAGGGCATGTAAACATGAAAAATATTGTTAGGCTATCAAAAGACAACCTTGTGAGAGGTTTACCTTCTGGTCCCTATAAGAAGGAAGGCCTCTGCAGGGCTTGTCAACTAGGCAAGCAAACTAAATCTAGCTTTAAATCAGTAAATAAAAGTGATTCACCTAGGATCTTTGAAAGTGAGGGTAAGATCTATCTCAACTCTAGAGGGGGGTGAATAGAGTATTTTAAAATAGTTTTTCACAGTTGAAATAAACAGCACATATAAAGTTCAATTTATGATATAGTGTAGCGTGCTAGTAAGAAGTTAAAAACCAAGAAGTAAAGAGCACAGCACATAGCAAACAAATCACACAAACAAACCAGAAGACACAAGGAAATATAGTGGTTCCCCAAAAACCTGGGTACATCCACTCTTCTACCACCCTTGGTAGGAATCCACTCAGGATGAGTTGATCAGGTGTCCTGACACCAATGAGCTTTTGACAAGGTGCTCAAAAACCAAAACTGGATTTTTTGATAAGGTGTCTTGCCACCACTGAGTTTTGACAATGCTCTCAGAACCAGACAAAACTTTTGAAGGGAGTTCAAAAACCCTTTACAGCAGGAAAAAGAAAAAGGTAAAGAGGTGAGATTGTCTTCTCTGTTCTCAAATCAAATGAGAGAAGACTAGTGGATCTTTTGTTGTCAAAGCTCCCCCTGAGATGTTGAATGAATCAGGAATGGAAGCTTTGCTCTAGGGTGATAGGTCTTCAGATCTTTAGATCTCCAGCAAAGAATTGATTCAGCAAAGAGGCTGAAAGATGAGGTGTCTGGAGTTCTTTGAGATGAAGCTTTGATCACTTTTCTGTAAGCAAGTGAATGGTTATCTTTTTCAACTTAATTCTTCTTGTTCTTCTATATCAGTGTGTCTCTTGATTCTATTGTATATTGACTCTGGATTAATTCTCTCTGAAAGTAGTGATGGAGAAGACGATCTTTTTCTCTGAATATAATTCTTCCAAGATAGTCGTTATCAGACATTAAATGCCTTCCATAAATGATTTGTCTTCTAGAGGAAAGTCCAATGAAACATTCTTGAATAATTCCTTTGAAACTTGTTCCAGAATAAATGAAAACGGCTGGCAAATCTTCTTGAAATTAAATGCTGAGAGAATTCAAAAACATTCCAAAGACTGGCAGCATTTGAATCCTTAAGAACGTCGATCTCTCAAAATAAACGTCGATCTGAGCTCCACAATCGTCGACCAGAGCTCAGAGAAGGAATATATCATTCTGACAGAAAACGTCGATCTGAGCTCGAAGATCGTCGACCTGAGCTCAGAGATATTGAAGATAAGCAGTAGACAGAAAACTTCGATCTGAGATCGACTATTTAAGTTCTTGGTCTGGCAGAAATAGTCGATCTGATTAAGACAGAAATCATCGACCTGAAGCAAACAGAGATCGTCGACCTAAACTTTCCCAGAAATAGTCGACCCAAGCACAGCCAGAGATCGTCGACCAAAGCTCGACGATCGTCGGACTGAAGCTCGACGATAGTCGACCGAAGCCAGCAACAAGCAGAAGGCTGAGGACATAAGTAGTCGACCAGAGCTCGACGATCGTCGACCTCAGCTCGACGATAGTCGACCGTCGTTCGACTATTTTTATCTCTTTACTTAGCTTGAAATCCTGAGCTTGAATGGTCCTTGGGGGCAGCTTCAAACCTAAGTTATAAGCCCTAGACTCATTCTAATGTTGACCTTTACACTATACAACTAGGTCAACCTGGCTTCCTAAGAGACATAGTGATCCTTGCCCAAATTAGTTGTAAGAAGCGAACTAAAACAAGCCGGAAATGGTATAACTGAAATTTTATTATCAGAAAAAGGTATATATTACAAAGGTATGGCCTCCCTTATATAGAATGGAGGAGAGAAGAGAGAATACAAATAAGAGATGTGGGACTAAAACTATACAAAAGAATCTGGGCGGCTAGAACAACAGACCGGAACAAGCCGCGCGGTTAGACAGAAGGGCTAACCGCTCGGCCACTGCCTGATAGAGAGACGAGCCGCCAGGGGAGACCGGTTAGACCGCACGGTCTCCTAGTCGCCAGTAACAGACCGCTTGACCGCTTGCGCCTCAGACCTCAACACAGCAACCAACCCGCTGAAGGCAAACCGCCAAACCGCCAGACCGCCAGACCGCCCGGTCAATAACCCGCCAAGCCAGACCGACTGACCGCCCGGTCTCAACTCCAACACTCCCCCTCAAGCTGGAGCATATATGTCGATCATGCCCAGCTTGTCACATATATGAAGAAATGAGGCAGATACTGGCTTGGTGAAGATGTCAGCCAGCTCTTTTTCAGACGTGACGAAGGGAGTGCAAATTTGTTCCTTCAGAATCTCTTCACGAATGAAATGACAGTCGACCTCTATGTGCTTGGTTCTCTCATGGAAGACTGGATTTTTGGAGATATATATAGCCGCCTTATTGTCACAGAACATAGGTAGAGGATGGTTGTAGACCTCTCCTAAATCCAACATGAGAGCCCGTAGCCACTTTAGCTCGCAAGTGGTCGATGCCATACTCCGATACTCGGCTTCAGCACTGGACCTGGAGACAACAGATTGCTTCTTGCTCTTCCAACTTACCAGATTGCCCCCAACAAAGGTACAGAAACCGGAGGTAGACTTGCGGTCCCCTTTGTCATCAGCGTAACTCGCATCTGAGTAAGCTTCAACCCTCAGATGATCATTCTTCTGAAAGAGCAATCCTTTCCCAGGGGCTGCTTTGACGTACTCCAAGATCCGCAAGGCGGACTGTAGATGGCACTCCCTGGGAGCTTGCATGAATTGACTCACCTTGCCCACAGCATAGGAAATGTCGGGCCTAGTCACGGTGAGGTATATGAGCTTACCAACTAGACGCCTGTACCGCGAAGCATCTGAAAGAAGAGGCGAACCATCTGTCCAGGTTTTGTCTTCTCCAACAGCCATGGGACATCGGGCAGGTTTGGCCCCAGTCAATCCTGCTTCTTTTAAAATATCAAGAGCATACTTACGCTGAGAGAGGACTAAAGAGTTGGGCTTCCGAGAGATTTCGATCCCCAAAAAGTACTTCGGAGAACCCATATCTTTCGTGACTAGATGTTGGCGAAGATGCCGCTTTGTCAAGGCTACCCCTTCCTGGTCATCACCAGTGAGAAGAATATCATCCACATATACTGCAAGAACCACCAGTCCCGAAGAGGTTTTGCGAATAAATAGAGAGTGATCAGCAGCACTGCGAGCAAAACCAACGGCCGCTACGATGCCGCTGAATTTGTCAAACCAAGCTCGAGGGCTCTGCTTGAGGCCATAGATTGCCTTCTGTAGCCGGCAGACACGTGTCTCCCCCTGAGCAACATACCCTGGAGGTTGCTCCATGTAGACGGCCTCCTGAAGATCACCATAAAGGAAGGCATTCTTGATATCCAGCTGGGAAAGGGGCCAGTCTTTATTGACTGCCACAGAGAGAAGGACCCGTATAGTGCTGAGACGAGCCACGGGAGAGAAGGTGTCAAAGTAATCAACCCCATAGGTTTGAGTAAAGCCCTTAGCCACCAGACGAGCTTTGTAACGATTCACAGTGCCATCGGGGCCAAACTTGACTACAAAGACCCAGCGACAGCCAACAACATCTGTATCAAGGGGAGGAGGGACAAGAGTCCAGGTACCCCGCTCTGTGAGGGTCGCCATTTCCTCATCCATGGCCAGCTTCCAGTGAGGAATGGCAAGAGCCTCCTGGTAGGAACGAGGTGTGGTAGTAGCAGAGATAGCCAGTGCAAAGGCCCTGCGAGAAGGGGTAAGACGATCATATGAAACAACAGCAGCAAGGGGGTGTAGGGTACACGTCCGCACCCCTTTGCGAAGAGCTACAGGAAGATCCAGGTCGGCGGGCTCCTCGGCATCCAGAGCATCCGTGGCAGAGAGAGCTGGCCCGGGAGGAGAGAGCGACGGCAGCGGAGAGGAGGGAGATGGAGGCGGAGAGAGAGGCGGAGGGAGAGGAGTGGGCGGAGACGGAGGAGGAGCGGATATCGCAGTAGGAGACGAGGGAACGAACGGAATAACAGGAGAATCCGAGGTGGGAGGAAGAGAAGAGGAGTCATCCGAGAAGTAGGAGGCATTCTCGAAGAAGGTAACGTCAGCGGAGACAAACTGTTTACGAAGAACAGGATCAAAACAGCAGTAGCCTTTCTGAGTGACCGAGTACCCCAGAAAAACACATTTGGTGGAGCGAGGGGAAAGCTTATCGCGGGTGGCAGATGGGACATGCACAAAAGCAGTGCACCCAAAGATTCGGAGAGGGAGAGGAAAGGGCTCCTTGCCAGGATAAAGGATGGAAAAAGGGGTTTTTCCCTGGAGAACGGAGGAGGGAATGCGATTGATGAGATAGCAAGCAAGAAGAACAGCATAGCCCCAATATGAGCGAGGGACATGCATTTGAGTCATTAATGTGCGAGCAACATCAAGGAGGTGACGGTTTTTGCGTTCCGCCACCCCATTTTGTTGGGATGTATAGACACAACTTGTCTGATGAATAACGCCATGTTGCACACAGAAAGAGGTAAAATCATGACTTAAGTACTCTTTTGCGTTATCAGAGCGAAAAGTTTTAATACTAATACCAAACTGATTTCTGATTAAATAATAAAAGGAGGTCCATACATTAAAAAGTTCAGAGCGATCTCGTAAGAGATACACCCAAGTACATCTAGAAAAATCATCAATAAAAGTTACAAAATAAGAACTACCCCGACCAATAGTAAGGGTAGGAGCAGGTCCCCAGATATCGGAGTGGACAAGATCAAACGGACGGGTAGAGCCCCGACCTTGCTTCGGCGGGAAGGAGGAACGATGATGCTTGCCAAGTTGACAGGCTTCGCAGTGGAGAGGAGTAGTGGAAGGAGGGAGGTGGGGCAGAAGCTGATGCAGAAGCCGTGGTGGAGGATGACCGAGACGGAGATGCCACTGGAGAAGATCCGTACAAGAAGAAGAGAAGGCGGACAAAGCGGAAACGTTGTCGAGGAAGTAGAGGCCGCCGCTCTCAGTCCCAGTAGCAATCGTCCGCTGGGAGCTCGGATCCTGAAAAGAGCAAGAAGATGGAGTAAACGTTACAGAACATTGAAGCTGCTTGCACAAAGAAGTAACCGACAACAGATTGCACGGAAACTTGGGCACATAGAGAGTGTCCTCTAGCCGAAGGGACGGAGTAACATGAACCACTCCCGACCCATGAACCGGGGAGGGAGAACCGTCTGCAATGAGGACCGGGGGCAACCGATCATGCTGTTCGAGGAGAGAGAAGCACTGAGGATTGCCCGTCATATGATTAGTAGCACCAGAGTCGATAAGCCATTTACCTTGAGTGACTACATGGGCACTACCTGCTGATGTGACCACGGAAGCAGACGGCTTGGAAGAAGAGGCGGAAGAGTCACCCGAGGGGCGAAGATGGGGATGTTTTGTCCAGCAGCGGTCAAGAGTGTGTCCGGTGCGGCCGCAGTGAGAGCAGAGATAGCGGGAAGAAGGACGTCCGCCAGACTGATGACTGCGGCTACCAGAGCCACTCCGCTGAGTTTGATGAGCATAGTTATCCGGAGGAGAAGGAGCGGGTAGAAGCGGGCGCTGAAGGAGAGAGGTGACAGCGGCGATGCGAGCAGCGGTGGCATCTAAGGTAGGAGATTCCGCCTCACCCAGAATTTGTTGGCGGATCATGTCATAAGTGTCAGGAAGACGGAGCAGATAACACACAACCAGAAGCTCCTGGAAGTGCTTGTGTTGTTGAGCCAGATCCGCAGAAAAGGGGCGATTCTGAAGAATCTCAGCCCCAAGAGCTTGAACTTGTTGGTAGGCAGCAGCAGGAGACAAGGTAGGCCGGGCAAAGAGGTCCGCATACAACGTATAGATGCGGGACGTCTGAGCCCCTTTGGAATACAAGGCAGCAAGATGAAGCCAAGCGGCCTTCACCATCTCATCATGACGGATGACGGGAAGGCATTCATCGGATAGACTGTTAGCGAGCCAAGTACGCACAAGAGCGTCACTCGCATCCCAGTCATCAAAGAGAGGGGAAGTGGTAGGAGGAGGGTCATCAACGAGATGGTGGCGTTTGCGTTGCGAGCGAAGGAGAAAGGTGAAAGAGACGCTCCAATCCGGGTAGTTGGAGCCGACAAGCTTGGAAACGGTGCCAAGGTTCCCGGAAGGAGTAGGAGGAGGAGCCGGATTGGCTACAGGGGGGGTGGCAGGAGTGGTGGCAGTAGAAGCATCAGAAAGAGCCATAAGAGTAAACAACAGGAAGCCGCGCGGTTAGAAAACAGGCCGCGCGGATAGGCAGAAGAGAAACTGCGGCGGTCAGGATGTCAGACACCAGCGGCCAGAGAGACCACGACCAAGCCGCAGTAACAAGCAAAGGGGAAGAAGTCGAGCGGCAAGCAGACAGTCCGCTCGAACAGAAGCACAAGAGAGGGCAAGGCACAGGGCAATAGGTCGCGGCGAACTAGGCAACAGGTCGCGGCGAACTAGGCAACAGATCGCAGAGAACAAGGCAACAGGTCGCGCACACAGAGGGCAACGACAAGGAGACCGCGCGGACAGGGCGCAAGCCGGAGAAGCAAGCCGCGCGGACAGAGAGAAGACAGAATCAGGAGGAAAGGATCGATGCCTCTGATACCATGTAAGAAGCGAACTAAAACAAGCCGGAAATGGTATAACTGAAATTTTATTATCAGAAAAAGGTATATATTACAAAGGTATGGCCTCCCTTATATAGAATGGAGGAGAGAAGAGAGAATACAAATAAGAGATGTGGGACTAAAACTATACAAAAGAATCTGGGCGGCTAGAACAACAGACCGGAACAAGCCGCGCGGTTAGACAGAAGGGCTAACCGCTCGGCCACTGCCTGATAGAGAGACGAGCCGCCAGGGGAGACCGGTTAGACCGCACGGTCTCCTAGTCGCCAGTAACAGACCGCTTGACCGCTTGCGCCTCAGACCTCAACACAGCAACCAACCCGCTGAAGGCAAACCGCCAAACCGCCAGACCGCCAGACCGCCCGGTCAATAACCCGCCAAGCCAGACCGACTGACCGCCCGGTCTCAACTCCAACATTAGTAATAGGGTGTTCCAACAATCTTGTACTTGCTACACATGGATCTCTTTGGACCCATTGCTGTACAAAGCCTAGGAGGGAAATCCTACACTTTAGTTATTGTAGATGACTTCTCAAGGTTCACTTGTGTGTTATTTCTGAGATCTAAGTCAGATACCTTTAAAGTTCTTACAGATTTTCTCAGGACCATACAGATTGAGTAATCTACTCATGTTGCATCGATCAGAAGTGATCATGGTTCAGAGTTTGAGTCTCTTCTTATGCATAAGTTCTGTGATAAGGAAGGTATCAGGCATTGCTTCTCAGCTTCTAGAACTCCCCAACAAAATGGGGTAGCTGAAAGGAAAAATAGGACCCTAATTGAAGCTGCAGGCACATTACTTGCAGATGCTTACATGCCCCTATCTTTTTGGGCAGAGGTTGTAAGCATAGCAAATCATGTACTGAACCGAAGTTTGATACATAAACTGAAGAATAGGACTCCCTATGAATTACTTAAAGGGAAGAAACCCAGAATCACCTATTTTAAAGTATTTGGTTGCATATGCTATATACATAATAACAACAAGAAATATATTAGAAAGTTTGAAGCTAAGGCTGAAGAGGGAATTTTTCTAGGATATTCCTAAGTAAGCAAAGCTTATAGGGTATTTAATAAATCATCCTTAAAGATTGAAGAATCAATTCATGTTACCTTTGATGAGACTAATATGTCTTGCAAGGTGAAAGAGATTTCTACCAGTAATCCTTTGCTGGTACCTCACTTGTGTGAGACTTTGGATGAATTAAGCCTCACCCATGAGGCTCTAACACATCCTTCTCCACAATTTTATGAAGACGGTGAAGAAGAATAGTTGGAAGAAGTTAAACCTCATCCAACAGCAAACATAATTCCACAAGATGAATTAATTCAAAATGTTGTTGCTGAACTAACTCCACCCACTGACTTTGTCACACTAAGGGATCACCCCAGATCTCAAGTGATTGGAGACATGTCAGTAGGTGTACAGACAAGGCATCAACTCAACCAAGACTTGATGCATGCATGTTTCCTCTCTCAAGTTGAACCTCAATCCATAAAAGATGCTGAGCAAGATCCCTACTTGATCATTGCTATGCAAGAGGAGCTCAACCAATTTGAGAGATATAGAGTATGGAATTTGGTTCCAAGACGCCAAGACTACCCAGTCATTAGAACCAAATGGGTATATAGAAACAAACTAGATGCCCAAGGTGTAATTGTGAGAAACGAGGCTAGGCTTGTTGCTTGAGGTTATAGGCAAGAAGAAGGGATAGACTATGACCGAACCTTTGCACCTATTGCAAGGTTAGAAGAAATCAGAATATTTCTTGCCTATGCTGCCTATAAAAAATTCAAGGTATATCAAATGGATGTGAAGAGTGCATTTCTAAATGGAGTACTCAAAGAAGAGGTGTATGTTGAACAACCTCCAAGTTTTGTCTCTCCAACTTATCCCTCTCATGTATTTAAATTGCATAAAGCTCTTTATGGTTTAAAGCAAGCTCCAAGAGCTTGGTATGAGACCCTAGCCAGTTCTGATAGAGCATAAATTCATTAGAGGTATAGTAGATAAAACCTTATTCACTAGACATCATAAGGACCAAACCTTGTTGGTACAAATATATGTAGATGACATTATATTTGGGTCTACTGATCCCAAATTATGCAAGAGGTTCTCTGACCTCATGCATTCAAAATTTGAGATGAGTAGCATGGGTGAGCTCTCCTACTTCCTTGGTCTCCAAGTGAAGCAACTCCCTGATGGCATCTTCATCTCCCAGGCTAAATATACTAAAGCGATTATAAAGAAGTTTGGGATGGCTGATGCCTCAACAAAGAAAACACTCATGGCTACAAATGTTGTAATAGACTCTGATGCACATGGGAAACCTGTAAATCAGAAATTATATAGGGGCATTGTTGGGTCCCTATTATACCTTACAGCAAGTAGACCTGACATCATATTTGCCGCATGTCTCTGTGCTAGGTTCTAGGTGAACCCTAAAGAATCTCACCTTGTTTTTCTAAAAAGAATTTTAAGATATATAAAGGGTTGTCCTATTCTAGGACTCTGGTATCCTACTGAGTCAGAATTTGAGTTAACTGGATACTCAGATGCTGACTTTGATGGATGCAGGGTGGACATAAAGAGTACCTCAGGAACCTGCCAGTTCCTTGGTATGAGATTAGTGTCCTAGTTTTGTAAAAAGCAGTCATCTATGTCTACATCAACTACTGAAGCTGAATATATTGCAGCTAGCAGTTGCTATTCCCAGATGTTGTGGATCCAAAACCAACTCCTGGACTATGGCTTCAACTTAAATAATTCAACCCTCTTATGTGATAACACAAGTGTTATAGTTATAGCACAAAATCCAGTCCATCACAGAAGGACTAAGCATATTGACATTAAGCATCATTTCATTAGAGAGTGTGTAGACAAAAACAAAATTAAACTTGTCTATATCTACACTGATTTACAAAGGGCTGACATTTTCACCAAACCCCTGGATGAAAGAAACCACTTGTTCTTTGTAAATAGGCTTGGAATGATCAATGGAGAAGACTTAGTTTAGTTTTTGTCTGCACTCGACGAATTTTTCAAAGTTCGGCGAACGGAGTTCGACGAACTGGGAAAAGTTCTTGAGATATTCGTCGACCGGAGAACGACAAATTCTCTGTGAGTGAAGTTAGTTTTGTCGAACAGAGATCGACGAATCTACTTCAGAAAACTTTCGTCGAACGGAGTTCGGCAAAATGTCTTCAAACCTTCAGACTGACTTCAACGAATTGTTTAACTCCAAATTATTTCGTCGACCTCAGATCGAACAATTTCTTATTTTTCGTGGAACGGAGTTTGTCGATTCATATTCTGAACAACCTTATATTTAGGTTTTCTTCGACCTCCGTCCCGCACTTTCAGTTCCTTGCACTTGATCTTCGTTTTTCTCTTACAGGTGCTCTAATGGCGATTCCAGCAGGAACTCTCGTAGCAATGAAGTTCGATACTGGCTTTGATGTCAACTTCGAGTCTTTCCACTATTCCGACCCCATCTTTCTGGAAATCTTGCAACTGCTTGAAGGACACCAGTTGAAGAATCTGCTTTCTATAAGGATCAAAATAACTGGCACTAAAATCCGTGAGTGGGTATATACTTCATCCACCACAGAAGAGAATACAATGACAGGAACTATATCGGGTACTGCCGTCTCCCTTACCCTTGTATTGTTAACTGGAATTTTTGGATTAAATAATGGAACAGAAGAACTGGAGATTGAGAATGAAGAGTATGCTGAGATGCTTAGTTTAATGGGTTATTCTGTAGATAACCCTAACAAACTGTTGAAGAAACAACTGTCTGCTGAATTTAAGTTTCTAGCAGACATTGTAGGGAAAGTCCTGCTGAGCAAGCACACTATCCATGACTACATAACCAGGCACCAATTCCTGGTAATGTGTGAAGTGGTAAACAAGAAACACATTAACTTGGCTCAGATCATGTTTGATCTGATTAAGAAGAAGAATACTAAGAAAGAGGTTTGTTTTGGAAGGATCTTAGGGATCTTCCTGAAAGAGAAGGCTGCTGAATCCCTGGTCTCCCAGACCATATTCATAAATGCCAGCAAGAGGCTCACATGTTCCCTATTTAGCAAATGGGAAAGGACTATCACCAAGCCCTCCAAGGCTACCTCCTCTCCCATCAGAACTTCAGAGAGTACCAGGGCTGCTCTAGCCACTTCCCACCCTACTGAAGAGGTTTCATCCTCCATTCCACAACCTCCATCTATCCAAACTCCCTCTCAGACAGCACATCAACAAACCTCACCTTCCACTCATATCATAGACTCTACTCCCACACCTCCATCATCCCAAATACATACATCACCAACCCATATTCCCTCTCAAACTCCTTCCCCCCAGCATGATACATCAATACCATCACCACCCCCATCTCCTCTTCCACAGCACTTGGCTGACATCCCCCTATCCAACCTTTCATCCCTACCAACATTCAATCTACTATCCTCCCCCCCCCCCCCTCAATACTCCTTCTCCTCAAGATGACCCTCTACAAGTAACTCACATGCAAGATGTAACACCTCCAACTCCACCAACTACTACCATCCCTACCTCTATCCCCATTCAAACACCCCCTGCCACAACCTCTACCTCACCAATATTGGATCCCTCCATCATACCACCACTCATTGCACTTCTCACACCCCTTCTCAAAACCATCATAATAGAGGCTATTTCCCCTCTTGCTGTTTTTATCTCCTCCCTTGCTGCCCAAATCACTGCCCTCTCTGCTGCTCCCTCTTCAGATAGGGGCATGGCTTCAGTTACCACTGAAACTAAGAAGGGGGAGATATGCCATGAAGAAGTAGCAGCAGTACCAGTAGCAGACAAAATAGTTGCAGCAGAAGCAGCAGCAGATGCAGCAGTACCAGCAGCTGTAACAGCAGAACTAATAGATGATGATTCTTTTGATTTCATTCAGTTTATTGAATCTGATATGGACATAGATAAGCAGGTCCCAGAAATTGCTGGTGATCTTATTATAAATCCCACAGTTGACCTTATAAAGTCATTAAACATGTTTGATATAGTTCACTTGAACTATCTGCCAGAGGAAAGCATTAAGCCATCAATGGATATAGTCCCTTACACCTCACCAATAAGCCCCGAGGTTACCGGGCAACTTAAGGCCATTTTTGCTGTTCCAGAAATCCCAGCCAGTCCATCTCCTCCAAGAGCTGTTTCCCCCACTATCTCATCTCCTCTTGCTCCAGTTTTTTTTATGGATGATTCACCAATGCTTGATCTTGATGCATTGATCATGGCTGATATAAAAGAGGAAAATAAGTCGATTGCTGAAAGCAATGAAGTGTGCAGTTCTCCAACTCCTCCTTCAGCTCCCTTCCAGGCTGAAAAACCTGAAATATCTGCTAAGACTCTAAGAGAAATAAATGCATTATATGATAACCCACAAGATTCTAATGATGATGATGATGATAATAATGAGGACTCAGATGAGGATCCTAAGAAAAAGAAAACATCCAAGAAGAGGAAAGCTCCTCCACCTCCTGCCCCCAAACCAAATCCAGCAAATGACACTCCATATTATATACTGCATAAAATTACCCCTCATAAGGACATGCCAGCATGGATGTGGTTGTCCAAAAATCAATAGAAAGAAAGGAAGAGAAGAAGGAGATATTCACCTCCTCCCACTCAAAGATACAGAAAGGACCCTCCTCCTCCTCCTCCATCAACTGCTGGTGCTTCAGACACAACTTCCTAAAGGTCTACCCAGTTTCAAACTTACCAAAGACAATAAGGTAGATTTTCATCTGGCAAGCAACAGTATCGACAATAACAACAGCAACAACAACAACAACAGCAACAATTCGCTAAACATCAAAAGGCTGAAAGCCCCAAAAGACCTGCTTCCCCACCTGTATTATTTGAAAATCTAGAGACAACTACAATAGCTAGGATGGACAGACTTCAGGAACTAGTTTGCCTTTAAATGATTAATAAAGCTAAAGCTAAAGGGAAGGATCCCTCTCAATATTCTACATTGTCCAAGTACAGAAAGGAAGAGCTTAATAGGTTTGAAAAGGCTAATAAAATATTTAATGTTGATGACTACATGAAATTGCATCCAGAAGCAGTGGTCCCAAGGACTGCCTCTCTAAATATCATTGGGGTTGCTGACATGACAATGACCAAGGCTCAAGCTTCAAATCCCAATAGGGAAATCATATTTACTCAGTCTGGAGACAAAGGCAAAGAGGAGAAGCACAAGGAGAAAAAGCAAAAGAAATGAAACTTGAACTGATTAGTTTGTGATATTTTAAAACTACTTTCTCATTTCCAGATACAAAGCTTATTGTATATATATATATGTTGCATATGCTAATTTTTCCTGCCAGATATATGTTTTCTTGCTTTGTACATTTTTATTTTATTATGAGTCTGTAATTAGTGACCTTACCCAAATAGGGGGAGATCGTTGGATCCCTAGTTAGATTTGGGCTAGGTTCACTAAGTTAGGATCATATGACCCAACATGTATATCCAGGGTCATGGTTGTGTCCTAGAGTCTAGGCCAAGTCCTTATAGTTAATAATGCATGGACCAGCCATCAACAAACTGCCAAAGACTCAAGACTTAGAGAAATATCAAAGACTCAGAAAATGAGTTCAACGTTCGTCGAACTCAGGTCGACGAAAGCCGTGCTCAGCTCGACGAACTCAGAGAAAATTCTCTGAGCTGAGCTTGACGATCCTGTACCTCAGCTTGACGATCTTGGTGCATAGAATTGGAAAGATACATCAAGCAGCAGTCAGCAGTTCTGAGGTCGACGATCTTGGATCTTAGCTCGACAAATCCAGACTTGGTTATTCCCATCCTTCTGTCCATATTCTATTGCAATAATTCCTGAGTAATTAATGCTAAAATATTATCTGAATATTACCGTTAGACAGAGCATTAGTTATGGTCTTCATCAGGATTATTGTTTGCCGTTTTTCAAAGGGATAGTTCGGGATATCAATCAATGCAAACATTCTCAAGGCCGTCAGCATTGAATGCAGGAAGGAATTCAAATTTCATAAGGAAACTTATATGGAAAATATAAAAGGGATTTTTCCTTCTCTTCCAGGAACAAGATACACAGTAGAACAGAACAACAACAGTGAACAAGGATCTTCTTCTCTCTCTCTCTCGACAGCACTCTGAGACACAGAGTAGACAGAATAAAGTGATAGAGAGAAACAAGTGCTAGACCAGAGGAAGAACTTTAAGTTGAAGAAGAAGAAGAACAACCATTCAAAAACAAGAGTATTCTTCTGTTCTCATCCCAGGATTCTTCAAAGAACAACAACTACAACATCAGTCAAGAAGTTCCTAAATCTCTTCTGGTCAAAGCAAAAGCTTGAAGGCCTATCACCATGCAGCAAAGCTCCAACTTCCTGAACCTTTCATTATCTCAGGGGGAGCCTTTGCTAACATCAAAATCCACACAAGTCTTCTCATTTGTACTTAGAGAAAGAGAAGACAAAATCAATCTCTCATCCCCCACTGTATAAAGGGTTCTTAACTCCCTTCAAAAGTTATTCCTGGTTGCAAGTCAGCTGATCAAAAGACTTGAGGTTTGATTTTTGAGCACCTGATCAAAAGCTCATTGGTGGCAGTCACCTGAATAAAAACCTGAGTGGATTCCTACCAGGGTGGTAGAAGAGTGGATGTACCCAGGTTGGGAAACCACTATAAAATTCTTGTGTTATCTGGATACTCTTTTCTTTTGTTCTTGCTATGGTTGTGTTAGTTAGGTTACTGTGTTTGTGATTATTTATACTTGATGTACATGTGACAAAGCATATTAGTTTAGAAATAAGTTTTTATTTACCGCAAAAGTTTTAAAACCTAAAGATACTCTATTCACCCCCCCCCCCCCCCCTCTAGAGTATACCAGATCTAACCCCTCACTTTCATAAAGTCATACAAATTGATTTGGCATTAAGGCCATACAAAACTGTGTTCATGTTTACAAGAAATTGATTTACTGATGGAGACGATGGCCCTCAACATGTTGAAGACGATGACGGCGTGCTTACAAAAGTTCTTTCTCCGACTCCAAATAAAGACTTGCGGCACCATGATGACCATGTGGAGTGACGCCATAATATCCGCCCTCGGCGCAAACCAATCTAATAATAATTATTTAAAGCGTTTCTTTTATTGCAATGTTTATTTCATTTTCATGTAATGTTTTAAGTTAATGTGTGTGTTGCATTTTAATTTTGGGCTACATATAGACATAACATTGATGTAAGCCTATATATAGGCATGTATGGTTCTCATATTAATTAGTGAAAAATGAAATTGAATTGAACCCTAATTTTCCCCTCTTGAGAATTCTCCTCCTCCTCCTCCTCTTAATTTCGGCCAAGCCCTAGCCTACCTCTTCCTAGCTGCCACCTCTCCTCCTCCCTTCTCCCTCTCTCTCTCGGCCAAGGCCTAGCCTTCCTCTTCCTAGCCGCCATCTCTCCTCCTCCCTTCTCCCTCTCTCTCTCTCTCGGCCAATCCCTAGCCTATTCTCTTCCTAGCCGCCACCTCTCCACCTCCCTTCTCCCTCTCTCTCTTTGTTTTCTCCACCACCACCCTCAACAAAACTGACCAGCCACCACAAACCAAAACCTGACCACCTCCAATCCCTAATTCGGCCACCCTCCTCCTTGCAATCCCCACCATCTCTTATTATCTTTTCACAGTTCTCAGCCATGGCATGAAGCGAAGAAGGCGGGCTAGTTTCTCTCCAACCGGCGTGACTCCGGCGGAGCCGTTGAAGAGCGAACCAAGTAGAGAAATCAGAATCATCCATTCCGGTTGGGTAACGATAATTATTCTACCTTCTTGTGTGTTCTTCTCTTAGATTAATGCCTGTGGTGGTTTACTTTAGCGTAATTTTGGAAAGCATTGAATTTTCGTGGTTTTCTTTCAATTGAATTTTGTGGTTCATCTAATTTTCATTTAAGTTTGAGAGGGTTTTGGCGAGCCTTGTTTTCTTTTGTTGGGAGAGATCTACCATTACCGAATCGTTATTTTTGGTAGATCTCTTTTGGTACAACCTTCGCTCGATCGGACCAGGTTGGTCCTTTTAGCCGGAAAAAATATTGGTTTTTATAGCCCTTGTTCGATCCTAATCGGTTTGGCTACCCGTACGCTAGAATCTAATTGATAGAATTGTATAACATGTGCACTGTGTTGAACGATTGTGCGAGTGTAGGATTGGATCATAGAGAGGCATACGTGTTCGTCTATAGATATATTCGGTGTCAACGTGTGAGCCTGCATCAATTTGGTATCAGAGGGAGGTTCACGTCAATTTCCTAATTGGCCCCCTCCCCCTTTTGCTTTGAGCACCTACACGCACTTGCCCGTTTCATTGCACAACATATAAATCAATTTTTCAATTTTTGGTCTGCAAATAGCGGCCTAGAATTTTTAGTTTTTCTCAAAATTCAAAAAAAATAAAATTCTGGAAATTCTCCATCATTTTATTAGTAAGAAATCAAAACAATATTTTATTTTTGTTAAATCATTATTTTTATTAAATCATTATTTTTATTAAATCATTATAAAATTTGAATTTTGGTCTGCAAATAGCAGTCTATATTATTATTTTTTCAGAAAAAAATCAAAAAAATTATAAATTTAATAATCTTCATATTATTTCCAGCAAAAAAATAAAAAAAATATACATTTGTTATCTTAAGTAATTAGCGGGAACAATTACATCTTTGAAAATTAAGTAGGGTCAGGTTATTTATTCATTGCATATGCACTAGTTCCGGGTGAGATATTCTCTCCGGTTCTCACTAAAATTGCCTATGACGTTAACGTTTCCCGAGTAAAATCTTTTGGTTCCATGAAGAATTTTAGGAAACCAGTACGGTCCCTATTGTAGATGAGATTAAGGTTTTGATTGCACAACTAAAGGATAGTCAAGTAGCACCACCACCCCCTAGGCCACACCACATTTATCCTACTTATGACGATTTAGGATGTCCACAAATTTTTAGAGATTGGCTTAAGGGATTAAAAAATTATTTTAATTGTCACTTATGGGATGAACACAAAAAGGTTAACATTGCCCGAGAGCGATTAGTAGGTCAAGCATAGTTATTTTGGTTAAACAAAGAGCGTCGTGTTGGTAGCTATCGTTATACTTGGCCACACATGCGTAGCCTACTCTCGGATCAATTTGATCCCAACTACCTACATACTAATAGCACCACACCCGTTAGTAAGAATAGTTACGGCACTAGACCCGTATCTGCTTATAAGAGTGACCCTACGCCTCAGGATAAATCTTATCCCCAAAGAGGTAGTAATACCCAAAGTATGCTTATCCCCACCTCAAGGGAACATAAGCCAATTAGAACCCAAAATTTGAATTCGAAAGAGGTTACTACTAGGGTGTCTGCTCCTTTAGTATCGACGAATAAGCCCATTGAGATAGTGACTGATACCACTGAGGATTCTGATGTAGATATAGAATCTTTGGATGCTGAAGTTTACAATCTAGGTGACAGTATTCCTTCTTGTACAATAGTGCCCGATGATTCTGATGATTCTAACATTGAAGGCATACCTAGTGATCTAGAAGACGGTGTTTGGGATGATGATGATAGTCCAATCTGTGAGAGTAACTTTTTGCCTATTACATGCCCTACTAGCGTTGTGTCTGTTCACCCTAGTATTGAGTGCCCTCTCCAGAATACGATCCCCATCGCGTTAGAGCCTACGATTACACCCACTGAGACTTTATCTTACTTTCCTAAGGATCCTGTGAGTGATGATTTCTCTATTATCATTGATGAGCTTGACTTAATGGATGTCCCGACTGATTGGGAAGACTCACCTTATGTGAGAAGGTTATGTTTGGATGATATTAGCGCTGTGAACCTAAACGATAGTTATTTGATGTTACCACCTTTGTCTGAAGCTCAATCTGAATTAAAATTTTGTCGGGTTCGATTTTTCCAATTTCTGAGACTGTTACTGATTTTGAATTGAATGACTTGTGTAGTGTGTTGGAAGAAATTGCAAGCAAGGAAGTGGTATTTTTGGATGATTCTTTGGTTTTACCCCCAGCTGAGAGTTCATTGATGTTATCACCGATAGGTGAAATTAATTCTGATTTGGATTTTATCCCGGGTTCGATTTTACTGACCCTTCCTCCTATTTTTGTGCCCGCATTAGTTAGCATTTTAGGACGTGAAATCGGTAGTCCTAGACTGAGTTTTTGTGACGCGCCCACTCTACTAGTTCCAACATTGGCGTTGTCTCAACGCTTAGATCTTTGTAAGTTGAGCGCGCTAGTTTTTGGTCTGTTCACCGCACCGCGTAGATCTTCCTATGTGTCACATTTGACTATTCCTTTCTCTGCATGTCCGGCTACGGTTCTATCCTCGTCTATTTCTGCTTCTTTGGCTATTGTGCCTCTGGATGTGGTGTCTCCTTCACATAGTTATATACCACACCCGGTCGCACGTATTTATCCACCGCCTTTTGATGATACTCATTCCCACCCGTTAGTGACCATGGTTAGGCCTCATGAGTTGTATCGCTCGCACATCTTTTCACACCCGGGAGCGTCCAACTCTATTATTTATGATGAGAAGTTCCCCTTGGCATATCTTCATTCCAAGAGTGAAAATGTTAAATATAAATTTAGAACAACGAATTTGGAGCCAATGAAAGTCATCTTTGATTATACGGCTCCTGTGCCCCTGACTTAACCCCTTTATCCTCCGTATTTGGGTTGAGTCACGTAGCACATGGGTTCACACCTCACGGTAGTAATATACTTAGGCATACTTTAAAAAAATTACTCAATCAAGTTGCGTCTTATTATTTTTCACATGCTAGTTGCTCGCCGAATGAGATCATGCACGGATTTAAAGCACATGTGTCATTTGACTTGATTTTGCTACCACTGTCTTATAAAACAAGTCAACTCGCACAAGCTTATGCCTCTCATATTCATAAATTATATAAGCACATTAACGAAGTGCTAACCATACAAATGACATTTTATCAATTTCATGCTAGCTTACATAAAAGAGCGTCTCACTATGAGGTTGGTGATTTAGTTTTGGTGTGTCTCATCCCTGAACGGTTGCCTTCGGGCACTATAGAAAGTTGGCGAGTTGGAGAGCTGGACCTTTTTCAGAAATTAAAGAAATTAGGAGAATACGCATATCATTTGAAGTTATCCACTGATTGGGGTATTACCCCTATTTTTAATGTTTCTGATTTAACGCCATATGTTTCTCCCACCACTTGAATTATCTGTCTATTCATTTGGGTCCACTTTATTTTCTTATGGTTTGGGTAGTGAGCTTGCGTCTGGATCGCTCTCTTCATCGGTCTTCACTGGAGGTACATTGGTTGTTGATATAGAAACTTGTTTTCCTTTATTGCCTAATGCTTTTCCAAGCTTCGCCAGGACCACCTTTTTGCATGATAAGATACTCGAAGATGAAGTGCTCTCCTCGCCAAGTGGTGTTGTTTGCTTCTACGTGGTTCTTTTGGATGATGCTCTCCTGCACCGGTACTTTCAGACCAACTCATCGGTGATAAGTAGTTTTGAGCGGGGGAGGATTGATGGAGACGATGACCCTCAACATGTTGAAGACGATGACGGCGTGCTTACGGAAGTTCTTTCTCTGCCTCCAAATAAAGACTTGCAGCGCCATGATTACCATGTGGAGTGACGCCATAATATCCTGCCCTCGGTGCAAACCAATCTAATAATAATTATTTGAAGCGTTTCTTTTTATTACAATGTTTATTTCATTTTCATGTAATGTTTTAAGTTAATGTGTGTGTTGCATTTTAATTTTGGGCTACATATAGCCATAATATTGATGTAAGCCTATATATAGGCATGTATGGTTCTCATATTAATTAGTGAAGAATGAAATTGAATTGAACCCTAATTTTCCCCTCTTGAGAATTCTCCTCCTCCTCCTCCTCCTCTTAATTTCAGCCAGGCCCTAGCCTTCCTCTTCCCAGCTGCCACCTATCCTCCTCCCTTCTCTTCCTCTCTCTTGGCCAAGCCCTAGCCTTCCTCTTCCTAGTCGCCACCTCTCCTCCTCCCTTCTCCCTCTCTCTCTCTCTCTCTCGGCCAAGCCCTATCCTTTTCTCTTCCTAGCCGCCACCTCTCCTCCTCCCTTCTCCCTCTCTCTCTCTTGGTTTTCTCCACCACCACCCTCAACAAAACCGACCGGCCACCACAAACCAAAACCCGACCACCTCCAAGCTCTAATTCGGCCACCCTCCTCCTTGCAATCCCCATCATCTCTCACTATCTTTGCACGGATCTCGGCCGGCATGAAGCGAAGAAGGCGGACTAGTTTCTCTCCAACCGGCGTGACTCCAGCGGAGCCGTTGAAGAGCGAACCAAGTAGAGAAATTGGAATCATCCATTATGGTTAGGTAACGATAATTATTCTACCTTCTTATGTGTTCTTCTCTTAGATTAATTCCTGTGGTGGTTTACTTTAGCGTAATTTTGTAAAGCATTGAATTTTCGTGGTATTCTTTCGATTGAATTTTATTGTTCATCTAATTTTCATTTAAGTTTGAGAGGGTTTTAGCGAGCCCCGTTTTCTTTTGTTGGGAGAGATTTACCGTTACCGAATCGTCATTTTTGGTAAATCTCTTTTGGTACAACCTTCGCTCGATCGGACCGTATTGGTCCTTTTAGCCGGAAAGAATATTGGTTTTTATAGCCCTTGTTCGATCCTAATCGGTTTGGCTACCCATACGCTAGCATCTAATTGATAGAATTATATAATGTGTACGCTGCATTGAACGATTGTGTGAGTGTTGGATTTGATCATAGAGAGGCATACGTGTTCGTCCGTAGATATATCTGGTGTCAACATGTGAGCCTGCATCATTTCCATACATCGGCATGAACGCCGACAACAAATGAAAATTCTAAACATAACATTTGGGCCTTCGAGGGCCAACTTAGGAAAAGGGGCTTCAGCCCGCTACTTCCCTCTTGGATCTGCAGCACCAGCACAAAAGTATTCCAGCAAATGGTGGCAAATAAAGCAACGGTCAGCATTAGCTGACCAAATTATAACAACCTCACCCCTCTCTCGGGGTGGCGGTGCTCCTTCCCTGCAAGCAGTATCATGTTCACATAAATCAAGTATGTGCAACTTAAACACCAAACATCATAAACGATGGCACGACCGACCAAACGTCTCGTGCACTCAAGGCATATTAGCGTTGTACCAGATAACCCAGGGTCCCACCTTTTTGCCATCATAGGCAGTCATTGGTGCATTAGCACCAAAACGGGGAACTCCACAAGTCCCACCACCATCCTTAGTACCAAACTGGACGGTTCCACTTGAGCATTACTAGTCTGGCATAAAGCCACGAATCTCTCTTATGCCAAATACAATTTCCATGTACTTTCGGTCTATTTAGTCGAACAATATAGTGAGGGAACAGTTCAGCTCTTTTTTGTTACTCAGATCGTCATGCTAATTAACAACAACGACGTAGGTCAGGATCCTCTTTCCCGTATACCACATACCCAACATTTTGTTCCACAGATGGCACTCACGACCAATAAGGCTGGGCACTCCAAGCACACAACCCAACAAGCTAGCCCTCATATCCTAAGGACACATACTTTACAATAAAACAAAAGCTCACATGGAGTCGTTACAAACAGTACTCTAAAACCAAACAATTTCCATGGAGTCTTCTCCGGCAAGCAAAACCTAACATCACCAATCAAGACTAACTTGTCCGGATGGGCTTCACACAGCATACCTAACTCGTACTCTCGATTCTAAATACTAAATGCAATAAATAATAGGGGATAACACATATCACCCGTTGGAACGCCCCTTTTTTCACTAATCAGTGAGGGCTTCCATGTAAACATGCTAAAATAAGGACTTCACTTGTCCAAGAGGAGAAAAATTGCCCTCGTAGTTCATTTTTCCGGAGTCATGAACAAGGATCTTATTTTCCTCCTTGAAAAACTATGCTCGGCCCTAAGAATCGGACGACCACTCCTTGACAAAACTCGACCAAACAACTTGAGTAGTTTTCGACCAAACTAAGTTCCAGGGGCTACTAGGGTTGGAGAGAAGGAAGAAGAAGTGTTTGGCCTTCTTCCCCGAAGTCGCTTAGGCTAGAAACCTGCTGACTTTAGTCCCACCCTTCCTTGGTTTCGTACTCACAGCAGGGTACATAGAGAACCTCTAACGACCTTTATTGGCTTCGATCTCGCTGAAAAGTTTCGTATATACATCCACTACTTCTTCCTCCTTCAGCTCAAGTAGAGAGAAAGTGAACGATGGAAAATAACTTGTCTCTCACCGAGCCTTGTTTTAAAACTAGGCGGGATGGATTCTTAGCCGCACGATTTAACCTAATTAGAATGGACGGCCAAGATCAACCCTAACTCTTAATTTAAAGGTAAGTCCCACTGTAACTTAGCCGCTTAAGGGCCAAAAGATGTGCTCCTCTAGACCACTCGACGAATTCATCTTGAACACTCGACGACTTATCCTGACCACTTGACGGATTCAACTTGATTACTCGACAAACCTTTATGACCACTCGACAAACACTTGATCAGTCGATGAATTATCGTGACCACTCGACGAATTCATCTAGATCACTCGACGAATTAATCTAGATCACTCGATGAACCAACGTGATCACTCAACAAATTTAACTTGGTTGTTTTCAACTAAAAAACCCGGGGTGTTACAAATCTCCCCTCCTTTAAGAGATTTCGTCCCAAAATTAATTGTACAGGAAACAAACAAAGAAGTACAAAATATACAAAAATTTATACCTCAACGGAACAGCTCGGGGAACTCCTCAAGCATGGTTTACTCACGCTCCCATGTAAGTTCCTCCCGACCACAGTTATCCCAATGAACTTTTACCATCCTGATCACCTTATTCCGCAACTGCTTGATCTTTGTGTCATTGATACGAATGGGCTTGACTTTCGTCTGTAACCTGCTATCGACCAGCACTTGATCCACAGCAATGACTTGTGTATGCCCACAAATAGCCTTCCTTAACACTGATATGTGAAACACATCATGTAAACCACTTAGCTCGGTTGAAAGAGCTAGTCGATATGCAGCTTCACTGATTCGTTCAACAACTTCAAACGGTCTAAGGTATCTCAGACTGAGCTTTTTCAAGCGTCGAATCCTTGTTGCACCTTTGAATGGCTTGATTTTAAGATACTCCAAATCGCCAACCGCAAACTCCATATTTTGATGCTTGGCATTATAGTACTTATCCTATCTATCTTGAGAAATCAACAGTCGCTCCTCCCGAATTAAATGTATAGTTGAATTTGCATGCATCTTCAACTTCTTTATATTTATATAGCTTAGTTTCGCCTGTTTTCGCACAAGCTAACGGAGTACAACACTTCCTACCATAAAGGGTCTTGAAGGGCACCATCTGAATACTCGATTGATAGCTATTGTTTTAAGATAACTCAATCATGTAGAGATGGTCCTCTTGTAATGCATTAGATTTCATGTAATGAACAGTATTCCTGGAAGTTACCGCCAAGCAGTAGAGCTACCGCTGGCGGTAGCCAATGAATTATTTTGACCATAACTCTGGATGGTACCGCCCCGCGGTAGATGTACGTTATAGTGGTAGTATGCCACGTGTCATAACGTATTAAAGCGGTCGTTGAGCGGCAGGGCAATGTTGGCTGAGACCACCGCCGCTGTCTATGTTACCGCGCGACGGTAGCGGGTTACCACGCAGTGGTAGCTATTTTAAAATGAACACTCAAGGGAATATTGGCCATTTACTCCTTAGGAGGTGGAGATACTGTGCCTGAGAGTACAACCATGATTAGTAAAAGGGCTTGGGTTGATTTCCAACTCATTTCTTTCACTCACATTCTCTCTCTCTCTCTCTCTCTCTCTCTCTCTCTCTCTCTCTCTTACACTTTGAGAAAAGGAGAAAGAAGAGATAAGAAAAAGAAGGGGAAGGAGAATTTGGAAATAGCCCTAGAGAAGAAGTTTGGAGGCATTCTTGTAATTGTAGTTGCAAGCCGAAGCTACGTCCATGGAGAGAAAAGTGCTGCAGGCATTTCCATCTGGATCAAATTCATGTTCATGGCTCCAAAGAGATCTACAAGGGTAACGATTCTTTCCTTGGACATGTGAAGTCCTTAATTTGGCATAGTTGCATGAAGTCCCCCACTAATTGGTGGAGAACAAAGGGATTTTTGACAGGTTGATACAAAGTATCCCTGATAGAACTTGCATATAGAATCTGGAATCGAAGTACAGAATAGGCATGATGAGTGAAGCTCATTCAGACAGGCTGGTCTGAATTGGTAATGTAATACTTTGCGTGCTAGAGAAGGCTTTGTGGTTAAATGTGTAGTTTACGGAGTCATTGGGTCTGTATGTTATTGCAATGAGAGTACAATTGTTGGTCTCCAGGAAAATACCGAAGTTTTGGGGAAGAATTTGTGTCTGTCCCCTACCGCGCGGCGGTAGTGTTACCGTTGGCGGTAAATCCCAGAGAGTTAATTGTGAGGCTTATCTCTTGGATACTAGGGGCCAATATGTTTAGATCTAAGCTTAAGGTGCCCAGCTATGGTTGCTGTGAGAGCCAACCTTGAAAAATAAAGTGGTTATGTATTGTATGAATGTGCAGGGGGAAATTGACCCGCATCGTGGCTTACGTGCCTGACGGTTGAGCAATGGGTTATGGCTAACATGTACCCACCTTATCGCGATCAACTTGGAGTGAGTCACTAGCATGTACCTAAAGGAAATAGAGAACCTTTGACTTTGTCGTGGCATAGGGGAAAGAGAGTCTTAGGTTATGAGCCGAAAATACTAGTAATGCTCGAATATTACCATCTAAGTGGTTGATGCTTAGGATGGTGGTGGGCCTGGGAAAGTCCAGAACACCGAAAATGTGTCCTGAGTGCATGAGGCGTGAAACTATAAGTGCTAACATCTGTGGTGAATGGTGCTTAAATTGCACGTTCTAATGCCAAAATAGATACATACTGTTGTTCACAGGAAAGGAGCATCGCCGCCCCGAGTGAGGGGTGGGGTCGTTATAATTTGGACAGCTAATGTCGACTGTTGTCTTATTTTGCCACATCTTGGTGGGTCGTGCTTGTGCAAGTGCTGGAGAGCCAAGTGGAAAGTAGCAGGTTGAAGTCCCTTATGTTGTGTTGACTGGCCCTCGAAGGCCTAAAGGTGAATCTTTTACTATTTTCATGTGTGGTCGGCCTGGGTGTCGATATATGTAATATAGATTTATGAAAATAATAGTTGTAAGGCCTTAAGGTAAAAACATTTTGATAATCATAAATAATTTCTGCATATACTCTCATGATTATTGTGAGAAAAGGGCGAATAAATGACAGAGAAGTAAATAACCGCAAATTTTATTGCTCCAAAAAGATAAATAATACATAGGTATGCCCCAATATTTATAAAAAAATGGGGGAGATGAGAGAATACAATAAGAGATATGGGACTAAATAAGTATCTGCCTGGTTCGGCAGTTTGATAAGGTCAAACTGCAATACTGGACAACGAACTACAGATGACCGCCTGTCCGCCACTACTGCTATCCACCAATCCACTATTGTGGCAAGCCCCCAGGCCGCTACTGCGTCAAGCCACCAGGTCATTTCTGCGGCAAGCCACCAAACCGCGGATGCTAGGAGACCTCAGACCGCATCTTCTAGGATATGAACTAGACCGTCTAGACAAACCGCCAGACCGCCCGAACAACTAACCGCCCGACCAGATGGTCAAATCTCCAAACTACAACACTCCCCCTCAAGCTGGAGCATATATGTCAATCATGCCAAGCTTGCTACAAACATCTGCGGTGGAAACTAGTTTTGTGAAGAAGTTCGTCAGTTCTTTATCAGAAGTGATGAAGGGAGTACAAATCTGATTTTTCAAAATCTCCTCTCTGATAAAGTGGCAATCAACCACTATGTGCTTTGTCCTTCCATGAAAGACAGGATTCTTTGATATGTAAATAGCGGCTTTGTTGTCACAGAACATAGGAAGAGGATGATCATAGACTTCTTCCCCAAGTCTAGCATATGCGCTCTCAACTACTTAAACTCACAGGTAGTTGAGGCCATGCTCCTATACTCTGCTTCAACACTAGACCTTGAAACCACTGCCTACTTCTTGCTTTTCATGCTAACAAGGTTTCCTTCTACAAAGGTGCAAAAACCAGATGTAGACTTCCTATCTTCCTTGTTATTAGCATAGCTGGCATCAGAATACGCTTCAACTTTCAGATGACCATTCTTCTAAAATAATAATCCCTTCCCTGGAGACCCTTTCACATACTCTAGAATATTCATGGCAGACCGAAGATGACACTCTCTAGGATTCTACATAAACTGACTGATCTTCCCAACTGCATAACAAATATCTAGTCTAGTAACACTCAGATATATGAATTTTCCTACATGGCATCTGTACACAATGAAATCTGGAAGAAGAGGAGACTCTTTAGTCCACCCTTTATCATCTCCAATTGCCATCGAGCAACGAGCAGGTTTCATGTCAGGAAGACTGGTTTCTTTCAGGAGATCTAGCGCATACTTTCGCTGTGAGAGAACCACCAAATTCCTCTTTCGGGAAACCTAAATCCCCATAAAGTACTTTGGAGTTCCCATATCCTTAGTCACAAAATGTTGTCGAAGATGTCGTTTGGCTAGATCAATGCCTTCTTTATCATTACCTGTCAGAAAAATATCATCAACATAGACAGCAAGAACCACAAGCCCTTTAGTGGTCTTCCGTAGAAAAATATCATCAACATAGACAGCAAGAACCACAAGCCCTTTAGTGGTCTTCCGTATAAACAGATAATGATCAGTAGAGCTTTGATTGAACCCAATAAGGGATATAACTCCATTGAACTTGTCAAACCAAGCTTATAGACTCTGCTTTAAGCCATAGATCGCCTTCTGAAGCTTGCATACCTGAGACTCCCCTGAGAAACATACCCTAGAGGTTGTTTCATGTAAACTACTTCCTGCAAATCTCCATAGAGGAAGGCATTCTTCATATCTAACTGAGGCATCTCCCAGTCTCGATTAACTGCTACAGAGAAGAGAACATGTATAGTGCTGATGCGAGCAACAGGGAAAAAGTATCAAAGAAGTCAACCCTATATGTCTGAGTAAACCCTTTGGCAATGAGCCTTGCCTTATAGCGATCAACCGAGCCATATGGAAGATATTTATCCACAAATACCCACCTGCAACCAACCACATCAACTCCCATAGGTGGTGGGATAAGATTCCATGTCCCTCTCTCAGTTAATGTATTCATTTCTTCATCCATAGCAGCTTAGCAGCTTTCTACTGTGAACTAGCAAGAGCCTCTTGATACGTTGCTGGGATCACAGTAGAAGAGATAGTAAGAGCAAAACGATTGCCATTTGGGGAAAGCTGAGCATAGGATACAACAGCATCAATAGGATGATTAGTATATTATCGAACGCCCTTCCGCAGGGTAATAGGAAGATTAAGTTCACTATCGACCGGAGGAGGCAATGCACTATCAAAAGAAAGAAGAGGCTCTGGAATAGGCACAGAAGGCTCCATGGGCAATACATTAGTATCCAGAGAGAGAACAGGAGCAGGTGTAGACAGAACTGGCTCTGGTAGAGGTGCGGAGATAATAGGCAGGGAAGAAGAAGTAGCGGAAGGCAAGAGAGAAGTAGTAGAAAAATATGTTGTATCTTCAAAGAATGTAACGTCTGCTGTAACATACTATTTGTGCAGAAGAGGATCAAAACAGTTATATCCCTTTTAAGTCAGATAATAGCCAATGAATATGCACTTAACAGAACGGGGAGAAAGTTTGTCATGACCAGGAGTGGGTATGTGAACAAACGTCGTGCATCAAAATATTTTGAGAGGTAAAGGAAATGGTTCGGCCTCGAGATATAAAAGAGAAAATGGAGTCTTTCCCTGAAGAATAGACGAGGGAATACGGTTGATGGGATAGCAAGAAAGAAGAACCGCATGACCCCATTAAGACCCTGGAACATTCATTTGTAAACACAGACTGCGAGTAATATCTAGTAGATGGTGATTCTTATGTTCAGTAATGTCATCCTGTTGAGAGGTATAAGGACAAGTAGTCTGATGAATCAGGCCATGGATCGCACAAAATTTAGATAATTGACGGCTGACATATTCTTTTGCATTATCAGTACAAATAATCTGAATTGGCACATGAAATTGCATGGAGATCTCATTATAAAAAGCAGTAAACACTGAGAACAGCTCAGAACAATCTTGCAAGAGATACAACCACGTACATCTGGAGAAATCATCAATGAAAGTAACAAAGTATAAGCTTCCTCTACCAATAGTGGCAGTAGGAGAAGGACCCCAGATATCAGAATGAACTAGTTCAAAAGGGTGTGAAGAACTTCGTCTGGTCCGAGCTTGGAAAGAAGAATGATGATGTTTACCAAACTGGCAGGCTTCACAATTCAAAGGAAGATCCTCTGAACTAAGGTCTAGAAAAAGTTGTTGAATGAGGTGAGAAGGAGGATGACCAAGATGACAATTCCATTGTTAAAGAGATGAAGAAGCGGAAAAAGCAACATCTTGGTCAAGAAAAAAGAGGCCACCACTTGCAGTCCTAGTAGCAATCGTAGCTTTGGAGACAGAATCAGAGAAAGAACAAGTGGTGCCATTAAAAGCAACCGTACAATTCATCTGAGTGTAGAGAGCATGAACAAAAATTAAATTGCACGTGAAATTTGGGACATAGAGAGTGTCTTTGAGAAGCAAAGATGAGGAGAGATGCACAGTCCCACTACCATGAATAGGAGCATAAGTCTCATCCGTAATCACTACAGGAGATAACTTGTCCTGGGCATTCAACAAGGAGAACAAACGAGGGTTGTCGGTCATGTGATAAGTGGCACCAGAGTCAATAAGCCACTTGTAAGAGGAGGCCAAAAGAGCATGAGCTTAAGAAGAGAGAAGAGAAACCATCGTCAAGGGGGAAGAAAATGGCAAGAAGAATTCTAACTGCACTGTTAGAAACAAGTCGGACAAGAACAAGCCGACAAATAGTTTGCAAAAAGAGAGCGACCACAAGAAAAGACCAGTAGAAAAACAAACCGCACAGTTTGAGGAGAAGCCGGAAAGGACTAATTCGCAGCGAGAAGCGAGGGTGCAGCAAACAGAAAGCAAAGAAACTGTGTGAGAAGGCCACACGGTCAGGTGACAAAACACCATCGGTAAGGAAGACGTCGCGACCTAAATGCAGAACTCAAAGCAAGGAAGATAAGCCTCGCGAATAGAACAATTCGCAAAGAGGTGTAACCAGCAAAGAAGAAGCAAAGAAGAAGAAGAAAGAGAGAAAGTCTGCACGGTCAAGGTGATAACACACTAGCGGTATGATGCCACGACCAAGGTGCAAAACTCGCAACAGAGAAGAGAGGAAGCAGGAAACTATGACAAGAAAGGAATTCATGCAAATAAAACGCGGGCAAAGAAACCGCAGAGAGAGATAAGTAAGGGAGGGAAGGGTGGGAAGCAGATAGAAGAAACAGGCACGGGAAGCAAACCGGAAGAGACTTCGTGGTTAGACCAAGAAATCATGCGGGAAGTAATCTGATTGGAGCAAAGGATCGATTCGCTCTGATACCATGTGAGAAAAGGGCGAATAAACGACCAAGAAGTAAATAACTGCAAATTGTATTGCTCCAAAAAGATAAATAATACATAGGTATGCCCCCATATTTATAGAAAATGGGGTAGATGAGATAATACAATAAGAGATGTGGGACTAAATAAGTTTCCGCCTGATTAGGCGGTTTGACAAGGTCAAACCGCAATACTGGACAATCAACTACAGATGACCGTCTATCCGCCACTACTGCTATCCACCAATCTGCTGTTATGGCAAGCCACCAGGCCGCTGCTGCGACAAGCCACCAAGTTGTTGCTGCGACAAGCCACCAAACCGCAGATGCTAGAAGACCTCAGACCGCATATGCTAGGATATGAACTAGACCGCCTGGACAAACCGCTAGACAGCCTGAATAACTAACTGCCCGACCAGATGGTCAAACCGCAAAACTCCAACAATTATGATAATCATAAACAATGTGTGTATTAAAACTATTTGAGTTGTATACTTGATATTTTCTTTGATATAGTCTGAATCTAACTTTTTGAAATTATGTTTTTGATAAATTGAGTTAATGTTTAGGTGACTCATATTTCCAGTGAGCAAGGTTTCTAATTTTCAAAGATTGTATATTCTGTGATTTCTTTTTCATAATTCTCTTATTGATTTTTGGTGAAGTTTCCATGTTAAACTTGGTTGTTTTTATTAAATCATGTTCTCTTTTATTTATAGGTTGACTATCTTTATTTCTATTCAGAATTATTGATTTTTTGCATATTAAATCAATTGATATCTTATTTATTTGAATTTTTCTCCCGATTCCTTTCTTTTAAAATGATATCTAAAAATTTTATCTTAACTAACTTAATTTGTATTTCTCTATTTTCAAGAATTATATTTTATCTTTGTTTCTCTAATTTTCTTAGTTCAACCTTATTGTTATAAATTTTATAATAATGACCTTTACATCTTAATTTATCTAATTTTTTTCTTAAGTATTTAATTTGTTGTTTAGATTTTAACTGATCTTCACGGAACCCTTTAAAATCTAATTTAAATTCTTCAGAAGAAAAGTCAATATTTCTAAGTTGATAACTCTTTCCGTTCAAGTAGTCTTCGAAGTCTTTTTCCTTTGATAATTCTTCTTTTAATAAAGAGTTTTCTTCAATTAACTTACTTATTTATTCCTTCAAGCTTTCTACCTCAATTTTAAAAACCTATCATATTCTATTTATGCATTATCATCAGGACAATCTTCATATAATTTCAATTTCTGGCTTAATAATTTAATTTCCTTTCCTAATTCTATTTGATCTATACAGAAATCTCTAAAGCATACTTTAAAATCATCAGAAGTAAAATCAATATCAAAAAAATAATCAGGTACCTCATTTGTATCATAATTTGATTCTTTATCTAGAGTCATAAGACATGCTTCTTCAGCAGCAGTTTCTTCTTCATTATCTGATGAAAAGCTTGATTTAAAACTTGCATCACTCCAGGTTTCAATAATGATATATTTTCCCTTCTTCTTATCCTTTCTCTTTAGGTATTTCTTCTTTTGTTCCTTGATAGTTGATCTCTCCTTTTATTGATCTGGACATTTTGTTGATATATGTCCTGATATTTTACATGTAAATAAGATTATCTCCTTATTAGGAGTCTTGTCAAACTTTGGCTTGCTTAAATTTCTATCTCTTCTCCTAGAACTTTCTGACTTTATTCACTTTCTAAATCTCCTTGGAAGAAGATTGAACATCTCATGTTTTAAATTAGATGGTTCATCTTCTGTAACTATGAAAGCTGCTGATTTTTCTCTAGATGTTAGGTGATTCTCCTTAGCTTTTATTTCTACTCTATTCTTCAATAGTTGTTCATATGACTTCAAATTTCATAGCAAAGCATATGTTGTGATTTCTTTGTGACACCTTACTTCTCTGATATCCCAAATTCTAGAATCTCATGTACTTGGGAAGCACATGAATAATTTATCATTTATCTCAGTGAGAGATATATCTTTATTCAATCCTTTCAGCTCATTGATTATCATGTTGAATTTGTAATACATTTCTGCTATAGATTAATCGGTTTTCTTTTGAAAATTCTCATAATGAGAGATTAAAAGTGACCTTCTATCCTTTCTCTCATCTACACTTCCATCAATAATTCTTGAAAGTGATTCTCATATTTCTTTTGCTGACTGACAATTAGTAACATTTTAAAATACATCATCAGACATAGTTGAAGCAAGTATGTTCATAACTTTTGCATCACAATATTTTATTTTCTTTTTTTTTTGTATGTTCATTCACTTAGAGGTAAAGGTTCTGCAGTCGTATTTCCCTCTACATCCTTCTTGTATGTCATTAATGGTCCTATCAAAATTGAATCAAATATACCTCTATCAATAGATTTCATGTATAATATAATTCTGGTTTTTTAGAGTGTAAACTTTTCAAGATTACACGTTGGTGGCCTAGTAGATGCAAATTATTTGAATATATTTGAAGACATTTTTTTGAATGTTTAAATGAATATATACTAATGCAATTGAGATGATTTTTTATCAAGGTATTAATCTTTTATTGATTAATCACCTCTCGATTAAACTAATAATGATCAACCTCCCTCTAATACCAATTGAAATAGGAGACCAATTGCTAAATTTCTCAGACTTTCTCTATAGGGGGGTGGGTGAATAAAGAATAAAATTTTATTTCAAATACTTAGTTTAATTCACAGAATTTGCATATACATTAACAATCAATAAGAAATAAATGTAGGTAAATAAAATAACAGCACAAAATTAAAAAATAAATACGAAAACACAAAAGACACAAAGATTATAGTGGTTCTCCCTTAATTTGGGTACATCCACTCTTTTATCCCCACAGTAGGAATTCACTATCACAGTATCTAAGTCTTTTGATCAGGAGACTCTTAGAACCAACACCAGATCTTTTGATAAAGAGATCTTAAACCAATACAATTCGAGTCTTTTCTCCAGGAGACTCTCAGAACCTTTCACTGAATCCTTTAAAGAGGGATTCTCAAAACTTTTTTCACAAAGTGTAAGAAGAAAATGAAAGAAGATTTGTGATAGAATTAATCTTGTCTCTATATCCTCTCAGTAGATTTTTGAGGACTAACAATGATGATATCTAGAACTTCTAATGAATCTCTGGATATCAAAAAGATAAAAATTATAAGCCTTGCTTCCATATTATCCTTGAATGTTCTCTGAATCTGATGCAATTTCCTCTTGAGAAGAAGAACAAATTCTCTTTAGTAGATTCAGAAACAATCTAATAATCGACTGATTGATGGAAGAAATTCAATTGTTGATCATAATCTTCCAAACTTTCTCTCTCGAAATCAATCTATCACGATCTAATATGAATTTCTTGATCAACTGTAGTGAGTGATTGATGTAAGAAATCAATGGTAATTCATGATCCTCTCTATCTCATCTCTCGTTATTTTGTATCTCATCACATACACACACACACACACACACACATACACACACACACACATATATATATAAGTGGCAAACACGGGCATTCGGCCCTGGGATATTCGGCGGGGGTGTGACAATCGGCGGGGTGTGACATTCGGCGGGGTACGACATTCGCCGGGATGTGACATTCGCCGGTGGTGCGACATTTGTCGTGGGGATGACATTTGTCGTGGGCGGCGATATTTGTCGTGAGCGGCGACATTTGTCGTGGGCGGTAACATTTGTCGTGGATATTACCCGCCCATATGGCCTCACGCGACAGTACCCGACCGATGATGGCGGGCTTTGCCCGCTTCCTGCAAGCTCCGCCCGACCTGCAACATATACATATGAGTACTCAAAATGACCGTAAAAAAATATAAATCAAGAATACAATTTTTATTTTGTAAAACAAATTATATTTTAACGTTAAAACATTAATTTTTCTCTTGTCATTCCAAGCTAGAGACAATAGGTTTAGGGTATCTAGTGTTTTTATTTTTTGTATTTTAATATTATAAAGTTGTGTAATTACCTAAAAGGATATTGTCTTTATAATATACTAATATAAAGTTTGGTATAATTGTGTAATTATGAATACAACTATAAGGGCAATATAGGGACATCAGGCAATGTTTCACCAAAGAGTAGTTTTCGTATATTAGTAGAGATATATATTATTCAAGATTCTTCTTGAATTAATTCTGGTTAAAGACTCAAAATAAATTCTATTAAGAAATTCAGTCGATGTAACGTCGAGTTCTAATAGAAACAACATCGAATTCTGACTATCTGTAATATTCACTCTGTAGTAAACATTCCGTTGATATCATGTCGAAGTATGACTTATCAAATTTAGTTGCTCTGACTTTTATTTGAAGTAGCGTTGAATTCCAGTTGAAGTTGCTTCAACTTCTAATCGAAGTTTTGCCGACTTCTAGTCAAAGTAATGTCGACTTCTACTCGATGTATGTTGGTAATTCATGATTTTTTTCTTATATTTAGTATTCCTTTCTTATGTCCTTTATATTAATGACATCATAGGACTTCGAAGACCAAATTACTCTCACTATACATCATAAGTAATAAACCTAGAATGTAAAATTACTAAAAATAATTTGTTAAAATAAATCATAAGGGTTTTTCAAACATGAAGTACCCACTATCACCGATGTATTTAAATAAGTATTGAATTGGATTCCCACCATCTAATTGGTTTCTATACAACTTGGTCTTCTCATTATAAATAGTTCTAATAGTGGTTGAATTTTCTCGATTTCTTTTTGTTGGAAAATCCTATTATTGATTTGGGTAAGGATCACTATGTCCATAGGATTGTGTCTTGACCTCATTGTATAGATTTAAAGGTCAACTAGAATAGGTCTAAGGCTTAGAACTTAGGTTTGAAAGCTACCCCCAAGACCTCCTAGTTCAGATTACAAGTGCAGAAGACAAAGGCAATTATCGTCGAGCTCAGATCGACGAGGCGTCGAACTCAGTTTGACTATCTCTGAGCTCAACTCGACGAGTTGTCGAACTCGGTTCGACGATCTCCGAGCTTAGATCGACGATTTCTGTCTCAAGTCAAATTCCAGTCTCTGAGCTCAGGTCGACGATAGTCGAGCTCAGATCGACGATTTTCCTGAGAGATCGACGATTTCAGGATTTCAAATTCAGTCAGTTATGGAATTCAAATTTCTTCATATCCAGCATTTAATGCAAAGGATTTTGTAGCCGTTTCAATCAATCTGGAGCAAGTTTCAAGGAGACTAAAAGAGAATGTTACTTAGGACTTTCCTCCATAGATAGTTATCAATTAAGGAAGTCATTTATGACTGGCTAACGGCTATCTAAAAGATTGGATTTCAATATATCATTTCATACAATAGAGAATAAGAACAAGAGAACTATCAACCAAGAACAACATCTAAGAGACAGACACACACAAGAACTACAGGATTACAGTGTTAGAGTTCTTACAGAATACATGCAATAGAATAGAGAAGGAGATCAACACACAGAGAAGAATTCCTTCTACTCTTTCAGATCACTTCTTTGATTCAAGATTTCCAGGCTTCATCAATCAAGACTCCCGACACAACATATTTCAGCCTTTGTTGAAATCATCATTTGTTGGAGATCTCATCTTACTGAAGGCCTATCACCCTGTGCAAAGCTTATTCTCCTGACCTACTGCTAATCTCAGGGGGAGCTTTGACATCATCAATCCACTAGTCTTCTCTTTGACTATTGACAGAGAAGAACACCTTCACTCTTTTTATTTTCTTTTGCTGTAAAAGGGTTATTCAAAACTCCCTTCAAAAGTTTTGTGTTTGGTTTCTGAGATCTTGTCAAAACTCAGTGGTGGAAAGACACCTGATCAAAAAATCTTGTTTAGTTTTTGAGCACCTTATCAAAAGCTCATTAGTGCCCAGGACACCTGATGAACTCATCCTGTAGTGAATTCCTACCTAGGGTGGTAGAAGAGTGGATGTACCCAGGTTGATTGGGGAACCACTATAGCTCCTTGTGTCCTCTGGTTGTTTGTGTTTTATTTGTTGTGTGTTGTGATTTTGTTTCTTGCTTTTCTTTGTTTTTATTTACTGCAAGCACAATACACTATAATTACATTAAGTCTTCCACTGCCAATTAGTTTTTAATTTGCAAAATTATTTTAAAATACTCTATTCACCCCCCCCCACCCCACCCCCCACCCCCCCCCCCCACCCCCCCACCCCTCTAGAGTAAAGGTAGATCTTACCCTCACTTTCAATTGGTATTAGAGGGAGGTTGGTTGTTCTTACAGGCTAACACCTGAACCAAAAGATCTCTGATAAGATCAACCTTTAATAAAGGGTTGTTATTTCTGTTATATTTATTTTAATATAAATCTATGGCACAGAACAAAGACTATGCAAGCACCAGACCTCCAGTGTGCAATCTTTCTACTTTTGCACTTTGGAATGCAAGGATTAAATTATACATGAATTCTATTGATGAGGATATCCTTAATTCTGTGTTGACAGTGTGTCCAAGACCTCTAGAAACCACAAGTACAAATGTTGTTCCACCCCCTTCAGAAACAGATGCAGACATCAAGAAGTGGAAAGTTGTTGATGCAAAGGCAATGAATATATTAGCTCAGACAATGTCTGATGATATATTTCAGAAAGTAGCTGAATGTAACTCAGCAAAGGAAATCTGGGACAAGCTATCTGAGCTTATGTCAGGATCTGCTGATGAGAGAAAGGACAGAAGATCTCATCTCATAACCCGGTATGAGAACTTCAAGAAGGGAGAAACTGAGTCAATAGCTGACATGTATAACAAACTCAGTCTGATTGTCAGTGAATTGAAAACTTTTGACAAGGAGATCTCACTGACTGAACTCAAAGATAAGATCCTAATGTGCTTCCCCAGCACTTGGGACTCAAGGATCTGGCCAATCAAGGATGCAATAAGTTTAAATGAGATCACCACTGAAGCTCTATTGGGCAAGCTCAAGTCTTATGAGTTGCTCATCAAAAATAGAGAGGAAGAGCAAAAGACAGCTTCTCCAGCAACAAGGAAGGAGAAGACAATTGCTTTTAAAGCTACAGAAGAACAGCCTGAAGACAAGGTCACAGGCAATGAAGAGCTAATGAGCCTACTAGCCAAAAGATTCTACAAGATGACTAGAAAAGACTTCAGGAAAAGGTCATCCAGAGGCCATGAAAAGCAAAGATATGACAAATCCAGTAATAAAGAGATTATTTGTTTTGGATGCAGGAAACCAGGCCATATTGTGCCTGACTGTCCAGAGAACCAAAATAAGGACAAGAAAGATAAAAGAGAAAGGAAAAGAGACAAAGACTCAAGGAGAAACAACTATGACAAATCCTCCTCTAGCAAGAACAAGCATACCAGGAAAGGATTTGGAAATGAGACCTGGAGTGAGACTGAAGAAGAATCAGATGCTTCATCAAGCTCAAGTTATGATGAAGATGATGCCCAAGAGAAGGACTTCTGCATGATGGCTATCAATGCCTCTCAGCACAATTCAGATGCAGAACAAGAGTCAGGATCTGAATCTGAACCTGAAACTGAAGAAGATCAGGTAATAGACTCTTTTTATTTTGATTCAGAGGACTTTAAATTTGAGTTTAAGGCACTATGTTTAGACCTACTCAAGTCTGAGAAAGAGATTATCTCTCTCAGAAATCAACTGTCTGAACTCAGCACCTTAAAATCAGATAACCTCAAACTCACTGAGGAGTTAAAATGTTGTAGGGAGCAGATAGCTTCACTAAAAAATGAACTATCTCAGGCAAAGAAGTTTGAAGAATCCCTTAATGGGAGAAGCATCAGACTGATGGACATCACAAGCACAGTGAATTCAAGACTTAACAGTACACTGTGCTAGGGTGCTTCATCCAGCCAACCTATAGTATTAACAACCCCATCAAATTCATCTCAGATAAAGGAAAGGGAGTTGTAAAGGTAGCTAGGAAGAATTCTGATATTCCTAAGAAAAATAAGGTTCAACGGAAAACGTCGAACAGAGCTCGACGATCTCCGAACGGAGCTCAGCGATCTCAAGCTGAATCGTCAAACTTAGGTCAACGATCACTGAACTCTGAACTCAAGCAAAGTCGATCTTCGAACGGAGCTCGACGATCTGACCCAAGATCGTTGAACTCAGCTCAGAGATCGTCGAACAGAGCTCAGAGCTTTGAACAATCTTTTAAGGGTAAGTCAAACTTCAATCCTAGAGGTACTATATCTCAAGGCTTCAACCCTTATGCTGAATGGATAATACCTCCTAGGAGATATCATCGTGAAGGCTATAAGAGTCAACCAGGGATGCCCTTTATTTCAGATTTTAAAGGCTATCAACCTAGGCCTAAGGTAAACTGGGTCAAAAACAAATAAATTGTTATATGTGCAGGTGAAGACCTATCCAATAATAAACCAGCAATGGTATCTGGATAGTGGGTGCTCAAAGCACATGACCGGGAGCAAGGATAATCTTACATCCTTCAAAGCCAAACTTGGACCCAAGGTCATATTTGGAGACTCAAACTTTGGACAGACCAAGGGATATGGTGCAGTCCAGATAGGGACAGTCACATTCAAAAAGGTGGCCTATGTGGAAGGACTGAAGCACAACTTAATCAGCATCAGTCAATTGTGTGATGAAGGCTACCAGGTGACATTCAACAAATCTTCATGCAAAATCAAATCAGAGGACAACATAACTATGTTGACAGGTAAAAGGAAAGGTAACATCTATCTTGTGGATTTTCAATAAACTAAGGTAGATATCTGTCTGTTTAATTCTGTTAGTAAACCAAATGAACTATGGCATAAGATATTAGGACATGTAAACCTTAGAACCATTGCTAGGCTATCCAAGGACAACCTTGTTAGAGGACTACCTTCTGGCCCCTACAAGAAGGAAGGACTTTGCAGGGCTTGTCAATTAGGCAAGCAAACTAAAAATAGCTTTACGTCACTTAATAAGAGTGATTCACCTAGGATTTTGTATCTGTTACATATGGATCTTTTTGGACCCATTACAGTACAAAGCTTAGGAGGGAAATCTTACACTCTAGTAGTTGTAGATGACTTCTCTAGATTCACATGGGTGTTCTTTCTGAGGAAGAAGTCTGATAACTTTAAGTGTTTGACAGAGTTTCTCAAATGCATACAGATTGAGTTCAATACTCACATTGTCTTGATCAGAAGTGATCATGGGACAGAGTTTGATTCTCTTCTTATGCAAGAGTTCTGTCAGAGTGAAAGGATCAGGCACACTTTCTCAGCTCCTAGAACTCCTCAAAAAAATGGGGTAGCTGAAAGGAAAAATAGAACCCTTATTGAATCTGCTACTATATTGTTGACAGATGCTCACCTTCCTCTATCCTGTTGGGCAGAGGCAGTGAACACCTCAAACTATGTGTTGAATAGAAGTTTGATACATAAACTGAAGGGTAAGAATCCCTATGAATTACTCAAAGGGAAGAAACCTAAAGTAGACTATTTAAAAAATTTTGGTTGTATTTGTTACATTCACAATAATGACAAGAAATACATAGCAAAATTTCAAGCCAAAGCTGATGAAGGAGTGTTTCGGGATACTCCATGATCAGTAAGGCTTATAGGGTGTATAACAAGTCATCTCTTAAAATTGAAGAATCTGTACATGTATCTTTTGATGAAACAAACATGTCTTATAAGGAGAAGAATACTTCTACCATAGAACCTTTGCAGGTACATTCTCTCTCAGAGAATTTGAACCGGTTAAACATCATTGAAGAGGATACAACACCTTCACCTATCCAAAAAAAGGTGAAAGCAGTGAAGATGAAGAGGACACTCAACATCTTGGTGAGAACCATATTGAAGAGCCAGTTGTTGTTCCACAAGAGGAAATAACAACACAGGTTGATGAACAATCAACACCCCCTGTTGATTAAGTAACATCAAGAGATCATCCAATCTCCCAAGTGATTGGAGACATCTCAGCTAGTGTACAAACCAGAAATAAGGTCAACCAAAATCTGATGCACACCTGCTTTCTTTCTCAAATTGAGCCTCAATCCATACAAGATGCAGAACAAGATCCACACTGGATCATTGCAATGCAAGAGGAGTTACATTAATTTGAAAGAAATAAAGTTTGGGAGCTAGTGCCAAGGCCAAAGGATCATTCCATTATTGGAACAAAATGGGTGTTCAGGAACAAATTAGATGATCAAGGCATTATTGTAAGGAACAAGGCAAGGCTAGTTGCACAAGGATACTCTCAAGAAGAAGGAATAGATTATGACCAGACCTTTGCACCAGTTGCAAGGTTAGAGGCCATAAGAATATTCCTAGCCTACGCAGCTCACAAGAGATTCAAAGTATATCAAATGGATGTGAAGAGTGCATTTCTAAATGGAGATATCAAGGAAGAAGTCTATGTCAGACAACCCCCAGGTTTTATCTCTCCTACTCATCCTGATCATGTTTTTAAATTGCATAAAGCATTATATGGTCTCAAGCAAGCTCCTAGAGCATGGTATGAGACCTTAGCATGCTTTCTCTTGAAAAATGATTTTATAAGGGGTAGAGTAGATCAAACTCTTTTCATTAGAACTCATAAGTCCAATATCCTACTAGTACAAATTTATGTAGATGACATTATCTTTGGATCTACTGATTCAAATTTGTGCAAAAGGTTCTCTAACCTAATGCATTCAAAATTTGAAATGAGTAGCATGGGTAAGCTTTCCTTCTTTCTAGGATTGCAAGTCAAACAGCATGCTAATGGCATATTCATTTCTCAACCCAAGTATGCAAAAGAATTGGTTAAGAAATTTGGTATGTCTGAAGCATCCTCTATGAAAACACCTATGCCTACTAATGTTGTATTAGATTCTTATGAACATGGGAAACCTGTTGATCAGACAACTTATAGAGTAATGATTGGCTCTTTATTGTATCTTACAGCTAGTAGACCTGACATAATGTTTGATACATGCATCTGTGCTAGATTCCAAGTAAGCCCTAGAGAGTCACATCTAACATTAGTAAAAAGGTTTCTTAGGTATGTGAAAATTTGTCCAAATCTAGGTCTCTGGTATCCAAAAGATTCAGGATTTGAATTAACTGGATTTTCATATGTTGATTATGCTGGATGTAGAGTAGATAGGAAAAGCATCAGTGGAACTTGTCAGTTTCTTGGTGACAGACTTGTCTCCTGGTTTTGTAAGAAACAAACATCTGTGTCCACATCAACTGTTGAAGCTGAATACATGGCAGCAGGTAGTTGTTGCTCACAGATATTATGGATTCAAAATCAGCTCTTAGACTATGGTTACAACTTAGACAAGTCAGAAATCTTTTATGATAACACCAGTGCTATTTCTGTAGCCCAAAATCCAGTCCTCCATAGTAGGACAAAACATATAGAGATTAGGCATCACTTCTTAAGAGATAATGTTGAGAAGAATAAAATTGAACTTCAATATATCCCAACTGATTTGCAAAGGGGAGATATTTTCACCAAACCCTTGGATGAAAAGAAACACACATTTTTTCTGAATCAGTTAGGAATGTTAGATGGAGGAAGTTTAAATTAAGATCCAAGATTTTGAAACTTTAAAAATTGACCAAGACTAGGCTAAAAACTTGATTTTTCTAGTGTCTAAGGTTCTTTCTGAACTCTGAACTGCGCTCGACGTTTTTCCCAAAGATCGTCGAACGGAGATCGATGCTCTCTAATATCGTCGAACAATGCTCGGCGTTTTCCAGATAGTGCTAGGCTATCTCTTTCCGGTCAGAGATCGTCGAACGCAGCTCGACGCTTTCCAATATCGTCGAACGGAGATCGACGATGTTGAAGACCTTTCATATTCCTTTAGAAGCCCAGATTGTCGAACTGAGTTCAACGATCTTTCCTTTTCTGCGTCGAACCCTGATATAAAAATCATTTTTCGGCCATCGTTCTCTTTTGCGCATTCATACTTTCTGCAGAGCTTTCCTTCCCTCCAAACCTCTTTACACTTGGTCTTGTTTATTTGTTTTTGCAGGAAAACCATGGCCGTCTCTGTTGCTGTCTTAGCCACAATGAAGTATGATACCGGATTTGACATCAATATGGACTCATTTGAAGGCAGTGGTCAGATATTCAAGGACATACTAGAGCTATTCAAGGAACAACAATTGTTCACTATTATGTCTACAAGGATTAAGCTGGCTGCAGATGAAATCAATGAATGGGTATACACAGCCCATAATCTGGATCAAAATACAGTTGTCGGGACTATCTCGGGAACCCAGGTACCCCTCTCTCCCGCACTTTTGACAGAAGTTTTTCAACTGAGTACTGTACATGATACTGTTGAGTTGTCTAGAGAAGAATTTTATGTTATGTTAGATAGAATGGGGCATACAGCAGCAAACCCTAACAAACTTCTTAAGAAAAACCTTTCAGTAGAGTACAGGTTTTTTGCTGATGTACTGGGAAAAGTTCTCTTAGCCAAACATTCTGCTCATGATACAATCTCTAGGTATCAGTTTTGTTTAATGGCTGCTATAGTTGATAAGAAACATCTTAACTGGGGAGAAATCTTTTTTGATTTAATTAAGAAGAAAATTAACAAGAACTTTGTTAACTTTGGGAGGATAGTAGGCTTGTTTTTAAACAACAAATGTTCCCAACTGCTAGTGTCAAATGGTATGCACATAAATGCTTCCAAGAGACTCTCCTGTGCTCTCTTTGGAAAATGGGATAGGCAGATTGCCAAACCCAGCAGGGGTCTTGCAGCTAACTCTACTTCAGGCACAAGGACTATTTCAGTCACTTCCCCTCAGGCAACTGCCCCACTAGAAGATTTTCCTGGTTCCTCCTCCTCATCTCCACCATCTCCACCTCTAGTTTCCTCAACCATCTCAACCATATCATCATCCCCCATCTCAATTTTATCTCCAACAATCTCTTCACCACCTCCATCCACTCTTCAAGAATAATTTCATCCTCTACATTTCTATCCCCCTCTTGATCTTGACTCATCCATACATATTCCATCATTCAACCTCTTAGATGATTCCTATATGGATGATTCTCATTCATCTCCTCTAGAGCCTTCATCTTCTTCTACTTCCTACCAACAACTACTGCAAGATATTCTGGCTCAGCCATCTTTCACTCCATCCATCTCCATTCCAGTTACCTCCATCACCACCATTCCCATATCAGAACCATCCATACCTCTTCCATCAACATCATATCTCCACATTTCTGTAGCTCCACCAACATCATCAACTTCTGTAACTTTCTCCTCTACCACTACTCAAGCATCCCTTGAGCAAGTAGATATTCCTGTTGTTGGGTACATTGGAAAATGTGTACCTGATTTGGGGAAGCCTCACTTTGCTCAATGATATATATCAAGGTGTATTTGATGTTACTTTGAGTTTATATGTGCAGGTTAAGTATTGGCTAAAATGCAGGGAAAAGTTTCTAAGTCCATGTGTCGACACTTAAGAAATCCTGTGTCGACACTTGGGGAAGCAGTGTCGACACCAGAAGAAACTGTGTCGACACACAGAAGAATATAGTCGACATCAAATGTGTCGACACCGGGAGGCAGTGTCAACACACAGAAGCAGAGTCGACATCAACTTTTTCGACACCTGAAGGCAATGTCGACACACAGAATTCTTAGTCTACAACAACTGTGTCGACACACAGGACTTGTGTCGACACTCAGCAGAGTTTCAACAATGTCAAGTGCTGAAAAGTGAAGAAGTGATTGTGTCAACACAAATAATGTCGACACATTCTTAAGATGCAGTGTCAAGAAGGTGTGTCGACATCAAGGCAGCTATGTCGACAACACCAAAGTCTGTGTCGACACTTAAGTCACTTGTGTCGACACATATTAATAGACTGTCTCGACACTTTATGACAGTCAGTCTCGACGCTTTGCTGACAGAGACAAAGGCTCAAGAACTATTTGAAGACTTGACAGCTGTGAGTTACAACAGGTTTACTGAAGCTGTCAGACTTGTCAAAAGTTAGTTAGAAACCGGATCAGCCGGTTACCATGGATGAAGTCTATATATAGATGGATTCAGAAGAAGGAAAAGATGATTTTGACACAACTAACACAACTATTGTGAGATTGATCTCTGATTAAGAAAGTACAAGTCATAAAGAAGAAGATCTTCGTGAGAAGATCTAAGAAGACGTTCTAAAGTAGTTATCTATTATGATTCTGTCTAAGTTGATTTCAATCAAGAATTCAGAAGTATCTTCAAGAAGTTTGGAGAGAGAGAGATCCAGCTAATTGAAGTCAAGTAGGAGACAATCATAGGTCTCTCAAGAAGCAGATACTGAACTAATCTGTCAAGAAGATTCAGATCTATTTCTGGAATCTAAGGAGGAAGTTGCCAGTCAGTTATATTCAAAGGAAATCAACCCAACTAAGTTCAGATTCAAGAAGCTTTGAAGAAAGCTAAGATCAAGTTGATTTCATCCATCAGCCTCTTCAAGAAGCTGATCAAGAAAGTTCTTATCCCTTCTCTCTCAACAGGGGTAAGAGATTATAAAATTCCTTATCAAATTCTGTAGGATCTATTCATAGATCTGAGTTGTAAGCCTGTTTTATAAAGTCTGAGTGTAGGAGATTTGTTCTCTGAGTGGTAGGGTTGTTTGTGCCTGAGTTATAGGAGAAGGTATTCTCTGAGTTGTAGCCCTTGTGGCAAGGCTGAGGTAGGGCTTGTTAGCCTGAGTTGTAGGAATGTGGAAACATTCTGAGTTGTAGGAATCCTTCTGGATTCTGAGCTGTAGGATCTGAGGATCTGAGATAAAGGAAGAAGTTAGGCCGAATCTAGCATACTGCTGGATAAGTGAAGGGGGAAAGTCGATGTACCCAGACCTTGGGGAACCACTATAAATATTGTGTGTAATCTGTGAATTGTGTAGCTATAGAATCTGTGATTGTGTGTGCTGAGTTTGCTGCATAATTTTTTGTTTTATATTACAGCTTTAAAGTGATATTCTGTCTTAATTTTAAAACAAGAATTAGAACCTATTCACCCCCCCCCCCTCTAGGTGTTTAGGTAGTCTTGAAAGTAAAACTATCAAGTGGTATCAGAATGAGGTTACTCAAAGAAGGACTTAACAGTCTGAGTTAGATCCCTAAGGCAGAATTAAGAAAATGGATTCTGGAGAGAATCACAAGGAACTAGGGTCAATGAAATTACCTATCTGCAGGAATGAGATTTTTGGAATCTGGAAAGAAAGGGTTAGGTTGTTTATGGAGGCCTCTGATCCAAGGATATATATCACAGTAAAAGAAGGTCCATATATCCCAATGAATGTTTCTGTTCTAGATGCAAATCAAAGAACTCCAAAAGATTTTTCTGAAATTACTAAGGATCAGATTATACTGGAAACTATGGATAAAAGAGCCCAGAATATCATAGTGAGTGACATAGATGATTCTACTTTACAAAATTTTATTCACTGCAAAACCTCCAAGGAAATATGGGACACTTTGATTGTCTACATGGAGGGTTCTGAAGAAGTTATACAAGACAGAAAGTCTATGCTCAATCAAGAATATGAGAGTTTCAAACAAGGGAAGTCTGATAGCATATCTGAATACTACAAGAAATTCTAAAGGATAGTGAATGAACTGATGTCCTATGGAAGGGTCTTCAGTATATATGAGTTGAATGACAAATTCCTAAGATCCTTGACAAAGGATTGGGATACAAAGATTTGTGCCATTATAGAAGTGGCCAAACTAGCAGACATTTCTCCTCCAACCTTATTTTGAAAGTTGCTATCATATGAAATGCAACTAATGGCTAGGAAGGAGGAAAAAAGAAATACAAAAGGAGAGCATAGAGAAAGGTATGTGGCCTTCAAGGTTAAATCCACTAGAAAGAATAGAAGGATATCTCCATCACCTCCTAAGGAAGTTGCTGAAGTTATCTCAGAAAATTCAGACAATATGAACTCAGATAGCAGTGATTCTGATGCAGATTTTGCTGCCTTTACAAGGCAGTTTCAGAGGTTCTTGAAGAAGAAGCAGTGAAAGTCAAGGCCCTCCACATCACAGCCAGTTGATGACTACTATCAAAAGAGAAAATCATCAAGAAAGGAAAGGAGCAAGTCTAAGCCCAGCAAAGCTACAACATCAAAAATTGTTTGCTATTACTGCAATAGGCCTGGACATGTGGTGGCTGAGTGTCCAGAAAAGAGGAAGGAGTCAGCAGATAGAAAGAAGACTCAACAAAAGGGCAAGAAGGAGAAATCCTTTGTTGCTAAGAAGGAGAAGATTCTTACAGATATATCCTCCTCAGAGTCAGAATCTGAAGCTGAAGCATATATTGGACTGTATGCAGCTAGTGAAGAAGATAAGTTTATGCAATTGCTGAACGCAATCTATGAACAAGAAGACCATCAGTGCATGGGACTGATGGCTGAATCAGAAGACAAGTGCCAGGATCAGCCTGGTCCCAGTAAGGTACAAAGTAATTCTAGAATTTCTGATTACAGTACTGGTTCAGAGTCAGATTCATCTACATCAAGTGATGAGGATGGATTTGAATCTGAAGGAGATATTCATCAGTTAATAGATGAATATGGGGACTTATTGCAGGCACTTAAGAAAAGCAAAAACCTGGCCAAAACTCAGGCTAAGGAAATTGCAGATCTTAAGATGATTGCATCTGGTTTAGAGAAAGAATTGGATCAAAAAGTGAATGAGGTTGCCAAGCTAAAAACTATAACTGTTATTCAGATGGGTACAATCATATATAAAAATGATCTAATTAAAAGTCTGGAAGTCAGACTTCAAAAGGAGAAAGATCTAGTGGCTAGTTACTCTAATCCTAAATCAGTCTTACCCTTAATAGATGATTTTGTGGCTCAAAAGGGTAAGGCGGGATTAGGCTTTAAAGGTAACACCGGGGCTGTCTAATTCAAGAGAAAAGGCAAAGCACCAGTCCAGCCAGTAAATTTTAAAGTTCCTGTAATGTTTAGAAAGGTACAAGTGCCTTCTAACAAATATGATCTTGAAAACATTCATGGTCATAATAAGACTGATGTTCTGAATAACAAGGGTTTTAATGCCAATAAGTCAGCCCATGTCAATAAACCCTATGTTCCAAGGAAAACAGTGGGTGTAGCTGCAGCAGCACCAGTACAGAACAGAAATTTTTCTGCCAAAAATGTATCTAGACCTAGATACAACAAGTATGAATGCTGGTGCTTTGGCAAGACAGGCCATTTTGCCTTAGACTGCTTGCATAACATAAGTGTCAGGAAGAATAATAGTCTACCAGTTAGAAGAGCTGCTGGTAGATTTGATATGAATGGTGCTAACTTGAACCAAGGACCCAAGACTTTCTTGGGCTCTAAGGTTAGGTAATTTTGTACTGCAGGAAAGTCCAAGTTGTCATGCCCCTATATGGTACTTGGACAGTGGATGTTCCAGACACATGACTGGAACAAAGGGGCTGCTGAAGGAGTACTCACCTATCAAGGATGGGCCTAAAGTAATCTTTGGTGGATCTGAAAAAGGAATCATCAAAGGATTTGGTAATATTTCTTCAAACCAAATTACTATCACTCAAGTGGCTTATATAAAAGGTTTGAAACACAACCTGATAAGCATAAGTCAGCTGAGTGATCTAGGATATGACATTTCATTTATTAAGAATGGATGTCATATCAAAAGGTCAAGTGATCAAAAGGTCATATTGACTGGGTATAGAAAAAAGAAATGTTTATTGTCTTGACTTTGTGTGTGAGAACAAGGTTTCTCCTATTTGTCTTGTAGATGATGAGAGAGCATCTCATTGTGTCAAATGGCACAAGAGGCTAGCTTATCTTAACTACAAAACTATTGGACAACTCTTTAGCAAAGAGTTAGTGAGGAATGGTCCTCAGGTTAAGTGTATAAAGGATGGGATATGTTCAGCTTGTCAAAAGGGAAAGCAGACAAAATCCTCCTTTCATAGCCTTGAAAACAAGGATTCAGTCAGGTGTCTATACCTACTGCATATGGATTTATTTGGTCCTATGCCAGTTCATAATCTAGGTAGGAAGGTCTATACTTTTGTGATTGTAGATGACTATTCTAGATATTCCTGGGTGTTCTTTCTGAGACAGAAATCTGAAACCCCAAGTGTTTTACATAGTTTTGTCAAACAAATTCAGAATGAACTGAACAGTACATTGGTCAAAATCAGAAGTGACCATGGCACTGAATTTCAATCTGAAAGTATGACAAGATTATGTGAAGAATTTGGGATTTTTCAAGAGTTCTCCTCACCTAGAACACCTCAGCAAAATGGTATTGCTGAAAGGAAGAATAGGACATTAATTGAAGCTGGTAGAACTCTATTGAGTGACACTTCTCTCCCAGAATACTTCTGGGCTGAGGCAGATAGTACTTCATGTCATGTGATCAATAGGGTCTCTATTACCAAAAGCCACAAAAAGACACCCTATGAGATCTTGAAAGGTAGAAAACCAAATTTATCCTATTTTAGAATCTTTGGTTGCAAGTGTTATATCTTTAACAATGGCAAGTTTTATCTAACTAAGTTTGCTGCCGAATCCCAAGATGGGATATTTGTTGGGTACAGCATCAATAGTAAGGCTTATAGGGTCTACAACTTGATTACACAGGTTGTAGAAGAATCAGTACATTTTGTATTTGATGAAACTAGATTAATCAACAGTGAGTTGCCTTGTAGTTCATGCAGTCCAACAGGTATAAGCAATAGAATGGACAAGCTTTCCATTGCAGAAGGCTTAACTGCAGATGAAGAATTAGAAAATAATGGCTACTGTCCAGGGGGAGTACAAGACTCTCTAGAAGCTGATGACAACCAAGAGGTGCAACATAATGAAGAAACTGGGGGTGTTCAGCCAGAAGGAAGTCTACCTCAAACTATAAGATATCTAAAGGATCATCCAGCAAATTAGATAATTGGTGATCCAAGACATGGAGTGCAAACCAGAAGCAGAAATCTGAATACAGTCCTGCACTCAAGTTTTCTATCTCAACTGGAGCCAAAGAAATTTTAAGAAGCTATCCAAGACCAACACTGGATTAATGCTATGCAAGAGGAGCTTAATCAGTTTAGAAGATGCAAGGTCTAGGAGTTAGTTCCTAAACCAAAAGACTACAACATCATTGGTACAAAGTGGATTTTTAGGAACAAGTTGGATGAGAGTGGAGTTATTGTGAAGAACAAAGCAAGATTGGTTGCAAAAGGATACAGGCAGGAAGAGAGAATGGACTTTGATCAAACATTTGCCCCAGTAGCAAGACTGGAAGCAATCAGGATGTTCCTTGCTTATACAGCATATCAAGGCTTCAAGGTATACCAAATGGATGTGAAATCGGCATTCCTGAATGGTGATCTAAAAGAAGAAGTCTATGTAGAGCAGCCATCAGGTTTTGTAGATTCTCTTAAACCTGGTTATGTCTATAGACTTAGGAAAGCTTTGTATGGGTTAAAGCAAGCCCCAAGGGCTTGGTATGAAATCATGTCTACTTTCCTTATTGAGAACAAATTCTCAAGAGGTAAAATAGACAAAACTATATTCCTAAGGGAATCTAAAGGTAAGATAATCTTAGTTCAGATCTATGTAGATGACATAATTTTTGGGTCTACAGAGAACAACTTTTGCAAGAAGTTTGCCAAACTTATGCAAGGGAAGTTTGAAATGAGCAGTATGGTGGAACTTAAGTTCTTCTTGGGACTCCAAGTAAGACAGACTGAAGATGTCTTGCGCATATCCCAGTCGAAGTTCACTAAGGAGTTAATTAAGAAGTATTGTATGGAATCATCCTCCACCATGAGAACTCCTATGGGAACAAGTAAGCCTATATGCAAAGATGATGCAGGTAATCCTGTAGATGAGTCTTTGTATAGAGGAATAATTGGCTCTCTATTATATCTAACTGCTAGTAGACTAGACATTATGTATGCTATATGTGTCTGTGCTAGGTACCAAGCATGCCCTAAAGAATCACATTATACTGCAGTCAAGAGGATTTTGAGATATCTAAAGGGCACACCTAATCTAGGCCTTTGGTACCCTAGGAATGGAGATTTTCTACTAACAGGTTATTCATATGCAGATTTTGCGGGCTGTAGAGAAGATAGAAAAAGTACTACAGGTACATGCCAATTTTTGGAAGGAAGGTTGATATCCTAGAGTAGTAAAAAGCAGACTAGTGTGGCAATATCCACAGCTGAGTCTGAATATGTGGCAGCAGGAAGTTATTGTGCAATGCTGTTGTGGATTCAGCATCAGCTAAGGGACTATGGTATTCAAGTAAGTAGAACACCTTTATTGTGTGATTCTAAAAGTGTCATTTCTATTGCAAACAATCCTGTTTCACATAGTAGGACTAAGCATATAGAGATAAGATACCATTTTCTTAGAGAACATGTAGAAAAAGAAGACATCTCATTAGAATTTGTTAAAACTGATTTTCAAATTGCAGATGTATTTACTAAGCCTCTGGATGAAACTAAATTCAATAGATTTAAAATTGAATTAGGAATGCTAGCCATAGGTTAGTTTACCAAAAATTGGCTAAGTAAAATAGTATCGACACATTCAGTAATAAAGTGTTGACACAGAGAAGTTATGTCGACAATTCAGGGAAATTGTGTCGATACGGAGTAAAAGTGTCAACACCTAAGGGACTATATGTCGACACATCCAGACAAGCAGTGTCGACACATCCAAAAGAGTTGTGTCGACACATCCAGAGAAGTGGTGTCCTCACATTCAGACTTTATGTCGACACTTCGAATAAGTGTCGACACAAAATTTCTGTTCCTCGTCTTCGTAAGTCAAGTGTCGACACATCATCAATTGGTGTCGACACATAGAGGTCAACTTTGTTGTCGATACATTAGGAGTTGGTGTCGACACATTCCAACTGTGTCGACACATTTAGACTGTTTTTGCCTGCCTTTTGACCTTCTTTGATTACAAGGGTATAAATAGGTCAAGAACATATTCTATCGACACGCTCACCAGGGTTTCGAGACAAAAACCATATGTCGACAAACTCTCTTCTCTCCAACCAAGCTTTCTCTTCATTACAATGGCGCCCAAGGTTGAAGACAACATCAATGAAGGGTATGAGTTGGTTAGGCATGCATTCGACGATGCCGCAACGGAGATCAAACAGGTCATTTCTCTTCTTGCAGACAACGGATTAGAATATCTTGTCTCTGAACCTACAAAGATATGGAAGAAAGAATTATTCGAGTTCTATACTGCTGCATCAATGGACTCAACAGTATTGAAGATCAAATTCACTGTACATGGAGAAAAAGTCAAGCTGTCTCAGAAGAGGTTGAGCAAGATTCTCCATCTTCCTAGAATACATGATGAGGAAGAGGTCCCAGCCTCAAGGACCAAGGAAGCACTTCAATGGTGTGGATTGGATCCAACCTTAAAGATAGGAGCTGCCATCAATAGAAAAGGCATGAATCATCAAGGGAAATTCTTGTCTGAAATAGTAGGAAAAGTGATCTTATGTAAACCAGGTGGCCATGATAGGATATCAGCCTATATGTTCAGCCTACTGACAAGGATAATCATTAAGATTCACACAAATTGGTCTGTAGTACTGTTTGATAAGATAAAAGAAGGAATCAAGAAGCCAAACTTTGCTAGGATCATGAGTCTGTACCTGGCTAGAATAATTCCAGAGGTGATGCAACAGATTCCTGGATCAAAGATAAAACACATGAGGAGAATGGACTTAAGGTTATTCTCAAGATGGGATAGAGTTCTTTCAAAGGATATGCCTGATGTGGACAGGCAAGAGCTAACGGCAAAAACACCAGCACATGACCTTTCTGAACATGGTCATGAAGATGCACAAGAACAGGTAGCACAAGTTAGAGAACAAGTTCAGGATCAGACTGGGACTACCCAAGTCCAGGAAGAGACTATATCTGTACAGGTGCAGGGGGAGCCATTTACTGTACAGTTGCAGGGGGAGCCACATTCTGAATAGGTGCATGAGGAAGAAAGAATCAATTTATCAGAAGATATAGTTTCTCAAACTGGTCTTGATATTTCTGGAGTTGCTGCTGCTGTTGAGAAAGTACTATCTCCTGCTCACACTCAACAAGAATTCACTCTTGAAGAGTTGTTTCCTGATCATGAAGGAGCAGCAGATAAAATGGAGACCCTAAGATTTGATGGGGAGCAAGTAAGGGTTGAGGGGGGGCAGGTTAATATTGAGGAGGAGCAACTTGGAGCTGAGAAAGAAATCTCTTCCACTCCTCAAGAGAGAGTTAATATTGAAAGTTCTTCAGAGTCTGAGCATGAAGAAGTCAGGGAGGCCAAGAAAAGAAAACTAATGGTCCTTAAGAGAAGAAGTCAAATCTATAAGAAGGCTCTACAAACAACTACTTCACAATCTACTTCTGATTTTGATTATAGCAAGCTTATGGTGCATTTACAAATGAAGCTGGATGAGCAAAGACTGGCCTTGGAAAAATATGTAGATGAAAGTCATAAGACACTTCAGTTTGATCTGGCACAAGACATAAAATCTATCAGATTTGAGTTCAACCAGAATAAGAAAGAGATGACAGATTGCTTCCATAAGGGGGGCAATGTTGTGGTATTTCTAGCAAAGAAACAAGCTGAAATAAAGAAGCAAGTGGATGAGATTGTTGTCAAACAAGGCTATGTCCTTGAAAATCAAATAAGAATGAATGACAATTTGACAGAATCTCACAATGTGATAGTCACTGAGTTCACAAATACTGTTATTGCAATGACTGAGGTAAGAAATAAGGATAAAGAAGACTTTGATAAGAAGATACAGGAAGCCTTGGATTCCTTTAAGACAGTTATTACTACTTCTCAGCAAACCATTTCTGATCAGCTTAAAAAGTTAAAGCCATTCTTTAAGGATGGTGTAAATTACCTGGATGGGCAAATCAGATTTCAAAAAGAGGACTTAAGAGATCATATGACCAGAGAAGTCATAAAGGGGGAGAGGGTGTTAGTATATGTTGGCTCTGATCATGCCAAATGGGTAACCAGCAGCATTAGAGCCACTTTGGGATATCCACCCTTATGTGATGATGATAATGTGGCTGAGTCAGGTGTGCAAACAGCTCTACTTGAAGGTGATCAACCTGAGGTTGCCCAAGTCATTTACCCCCCTGCAGATATTGAAATGATACATCAATAAGTTCAGTCTATATACAGCCCTCCTCTACCAGTTACTAATGTTATTATTGAAAAGGTAGATATGCCAGAAGCTGGTCTGAAAGCTCAGCAAGATGCTCAATTATCAAAGAAAAGATTTAGAGAGCAGGCAGAGTTAAAACCTGACTTTGAGCAGTGGAGCCCCACTTCAAGGAATATCATATTAACTGCCTGGAAAGCTGTCAAAGACCAAGTTCATGAAAGGGGTAAATGGTATTATGAACAGGAGTGGCAGAAGTATGAGGCTAGGCAAGAAGCTATAGTTCAATACAGAAGGAAGGCTAAGATGGGGAAGCTACCTCCTGATGCACAGGAGCCTAGCAAGTATTTCCCTAAGCCTTTTCATTACTTTGAAAGGCAAAGGATCAAGGCTGAAGCACAAAAGAAGGCTGATTTGAAAGGCAAGAAGCTCATTGAAGATATAGAACCTTCTGTGCAGGCTCAGATTAAACCAGGGAAAGGAATAGTCATAAAGGAGCCAGCCCAGCCTTAGTTTAAGTTTTACTAGTTTTTGTCCAAGAACTATGTAATTGCTAGTTTGTTAAAGAAATCAATGTAAACAACTTGTAACAAATATTTTTGAGTTAATATACAAAACATTGTTCTGTAATCATTTTCTTTTACATCTTTATTCTATGATGTAACTATGATATGTGTTTTGTTTATAAAGTACCCTGTAATATAATGCTTATGTACATCATCATGTTTATTTTCTAAGTGGTGTATATCATTGGCTAAAGGGTTATGACTTCTCCAAATAGGGGGACATTGTTGGGTACATTGGAAAATGTGTACCTGATTTGGAGAAGCTTCACTTAGCTCAATGATATACATCAAGGTGTATTTGATGTTATTTTGAGTTTATATGTGCAGGTTAAGTATTGGCTAAAATGCAGGGAAAAGTTTCTAAGTCCATGTGTCGACACTTAAGAAAGCCTGTGTCGACACTTGGGGAAGCAGTGTCGACACCAGAAGAAACTGTGTCGACACACAGAAGAATATAGTCGACATCAAATGTATCGACACCGGGAGGCCGTGTCGACACACAGAAGCAGAGTCGACATCAACTTTGTCGACACCTGAAGGCAGTGTCGACACACAGAATTCTTAGTCTATAACAACTGTGTCGACACACAGGACTTGTGTCGACACTCAGCAGAGTTTCAACAATGTCGAGTGCTGAAAAGTGAAGAAGTGATTGTGTCGACACAAATAATCAGTGTCGACACATTCTTAAGATGTAGTGTCAAGAAGCTGTGTCGACATCAAGACAGCTATGTCGACAACACCAAAGTTTGTGTCGACACTTAAGTCACTTGTGTCGACACATATTAACAGACTGTCTCGACACTTTATGAAAGTCAGTCTCGACGCTTTGCTGACAGAGACAAAGGCTCAAGAACTATTTGAAGACTTGACAGCTGTGAGTTACAATAGGTTTACTAAAGCTGTCAGACTTGTCAGAAGTTAGTTAGAAACCAGATCAGCCGGTTACCATGGATGAAGTCTATATATAAATGGATTCAGAAGAAGGAAAAGATGATTTTGACGCAACAAACACAACTATTGTGAGATTGATCTCTGATTAAGAAAGTACAAGTAATAAAGAAGAAGATCTTCATGAGAAGATCTAAGAAGACGTTCTGAAGTAGTTATCTATTCAGATTCTGTCTAACTTGAATTCAATCAAGAATTCAGAAGTATCTTCAAGAGGTTTGGAGAGAGAGAGATCTATCTAATTGAAGTCAAGTAGGAGACAATCACTGGTCTCTCAAGAAGCAGATACAGAACTAATCTATCAAGAAGATTCAGATCTATTTCTGGAATCTAAGGAGGAAGCTGCCAGTCAGTTATATTCAAAGGAAATCAACCCAACTAAGTTCAGATTCAAGAAGCTTTGAAGAAAGCTAAGATCAAGTTGATTTCAGCCATCAGCCTCTTCAAGAAGCTGACCAAGAAAGTTCTTATCCCTTCTCTCTCAATAGGGGTAAGAGATTATAAATTTCCTTATCAAATTCTATAGGATCTATTCATAGATCTGAGTTGTAAGCCTATTTTATAAAGGCTGAGTGTAGGAGATTTGTTCTATGAGTGGTAGGGTTGTTTGTGTAACACCCCGAAACTCAAAAGAGGGACGGGTGATGTTTTAAGCCCAGTTTGGATTTTGGAGCAGGTGTCACGGGCGTGACACGGGCGTGACACGGGCATGACACGGGCGTGTTACGGGCGTGACACAGGCGTGTTCGGCCTCGGGTCGTGCGGTCGACGCTTTGGCAGTCGACGCTAGTTTGAGTTATAGAACATGGCCTAGGACACGGGCGTGTCCCAGGCCGTGTCACTCCAGGGAATCTGCAAGTGTGGTACACGGGCCGTGACACAGGCACAAACACGGGCGTGTCAAATTTGACACGGGCGTGTCTGATGCCGTGTCACAAGGCTGTGTACCTCTCTGACTGCGAAATGTTGGTCGATTGCACACGGGGGGCGTGACACGGGTCCCGACACGGGCGTGTCGTAAGTGACACGGGCGTGTCGGAGGTCGTGTCAAAGGCCGTGTGCTGGTTTTTTGACTCGATCGAGACGGCGAATGGGTGACATGGCCAGGCACACGGCCGTATTACAACCCGTGTTCGGCCCAGATTTTATGATTTCAGATCTAATCTTGGCCGTTCGTTTCCTTGACTTTGGATACGATGGTGGGGGGCTGCTCCTGGGTGGTTTTATCCGGGATTTAGGGTTGGGAATCCTCATTTCACTTAGCCACTCTCTCTCTAAGAGTTTAGAGAGAAGGGAGAGCAAGGAGGAAGGAGGAGTCCAAGATCCGGCCGCCAGTGGAGCGTCGGAGCTCCGAATCGCGATCCGAGTCCAGATCCACGAAGGTGACGTCGTTGCGGTGCTTTCCAACCGCATAGTTTTTGATGGCGCCACGGAAGAATGCAAGGGTAATGATTTCTCATCCTTGGGCATGTGAAGCCCTTTTCCCTTTGCATAGGAAGCCCTCTCTCGCGAGTGAGCGAAGAGTTGGAGCGTTCCTTGGGGTAGATATGTAAAGTCCCCCTTGTGTAGAGTCCGTATGCGAAAACGGACATAGGCATTGTGTGTGAAGCCTATCCGGACAAGTAGAGCTGGATCGGTGATGTTGCATTGCATTTGAACCAGGCAAGAATCCGGATGTTTGGGTGTTTTCGGGTTTTCTACGTGGTAGGTTGCATCAGGGAGCCTTGGAGATTAACTCCAAGGTGCACCCGGAAAACTGGGCAAAAGCGGGTTTTGCCAACACGATGGCCGGGGAGCCAACGTGAACATAACCGGGTTATGTGATTATTGTAGTGGAAACGGGACTCGGTGAGTCTAGACCTGCGCATATGGCTTAAATTGCCGTTGCGGTGTGAGCACGGGTTAGGCGGAACCGTACCCGGTCTATGTCGTTCGGTAGGACCGTTGGCATGGATGAGGGTCTTCGGCGGTCTATGGCTTAAATTGCCGTGACCAAGGCCAGGAAGGCAAAATGCTCATATGGTTGGCCGTCCATGAGGCGGTGGTGGAACGGGAACGTTTATGCCTTGAATTGACGTGACGTTGGCCGGTTCGCCGTGAATGTGCCTTGTGTGCACGAGGTGTGTGGCTGTGCGAGCCTACGCCTGTGATGATGTGTGTTCACACTAATATATTGCTTATACTAATAAAGTGCAGGGAAAGAGCATCGCCGCCCCGATTTTGGGGGCGGGATCGTTATAATTTGGTCAGCATAGCTGACCGTTGCTTTTGTTTGCCACCGGGCGGTGGTTTGTGCTTGCAGGTGCTGCGGAGCCGAGCGGAAAATAGAGGACTAAAGCCCATGTTGCGGTGCTGGCCCTCGAAGGCCTAACCCTTTTATGCTTTCCGTTTATTTCATGTATGGCCGGCCTGCGAGCCGAAGTATGTAAGACATGTTTTTGTTAAGCAAACCCTGTAAGGCCATAAGGCCGGTACTTTCGTATTTTTCATTCCTATTGTTACTTCTGTAGTGGACATTCTTGCTTGGCAGGGTTCTTGAATTTGTGCAACTTAATAATTTGCTTCCGCTAGAATGACTCTGTGTAGAACGTTGGTGATTGGTTGTATGGTTTCAACGCGTAACCAACCGGTCTGTCCGTAGTATATGGCGTCGGGCCCCGGTCGGACCTACTGCTATATGTTATACGACGGATAGGGGTGTTACAAATTGGTATCATACTACTGGTTTTGGTCAAACATAAATGAATTCGTGGACGAATTCACTTTAAGTGGTGGTGAGCACATGTGTGCGTTATCGTTATAACATGAAAAGAACCCATGAATGTCCACTTAGGAATGAAAATATACATGTTTGAGGAACCTGCGTGTTCCTATAATTGCTGTTTGCAGTAATTTTTGGTCGCTAATCAGTGTTTTGCACGATTATAGGTGACCAGGAGTAGTGCTGGGCCGTCAGAACGGCCAGGTTCTGAGGCAAGCAGTGCGCCAAGTGAAGCGCCTGCAACACCTCCGTCTGCCGAGACCATTAGATTGGTGGCAGAAGCTGTCTTTGCTATGATTAATGCGCAACCTACAAGACAGGTGCAGCATCCTGCTCCTGCGGGGGAGCAAGTGCCGCTCCAAGCGGCGGAGCCTAGAAGGGTTGAGCAGGTGGCGGTGGAGCCGGAGTTGCCTAGGAGAGCAACTGAAAGACAGTTGAAGCATGTAATGGGCTTCCACCCACCGGTGTTCTCGGGAGCGGGAACCCCGACCCAGGCTAAGGATTGGCTCTCAAGAGTCAATAGGGTGATGACAGATACAGAAACGGAAGAGTGGCAGAAGACCACAATAGCGACGTTCCTGTTGGATGGGGACGCAAGGTTATGGTGGGAAGGCCTAGAGCTACACCAGTTGAGGGGAAGGCCGTTGGCTGAAGTTCCTATGGCGGAGTTTTCGAGACTGTTCATGGCTCGATACCTCCCCTCAGCGCAGAGGATCGCATTGGAGAACGAGTTCCAAAAGTTGGTGCAAGGAGATAGCACTGTAGACGAGTACCTCCACAAGTTTACTTGGTTGGGGAGATATGCTAGCGCTACCTTTGCCGATGAGGAGCGAAAGACTAACCGCTTCTATGAAGGGTTAAGAGATGAGCTGAGGTTGCTACTGTCAGGGCCCATGGTGCAGGGTTTCCTAACCTTGGTCAACTCGGTCCGGTCCTTGGAGAAAGACATGAAGAATGTGCAAGATAAGAAGGATTCTGGCGGGAAGAAATCGGAGTTCAAAACGCCGACTACGTCGAAGTCGGGCTATCGAAAATTCTTCAAGAAGGCTAGGACGTCAGGTCCAGCTTCTTCTATGGGTGCCTCGGGGGCAACTACTAATCGAACCTCGGGCACTTGTTTCACGTGTGGAAAGACGGGGCACTTTGCCCGCGATTGCTGGAGCGGACGCCCAAAGTCCGAGAGAAAGCAAGGAGCTACTTACGAAGAGAAGGGCAAGGCGGTGGAGTCAACCGCGTCCCACTATGCTCCGACTCAGCCTAGAGTCTATAACTTGGGCCAGCAGGAGGCCATCAAACAAGCTGACGTGGTGACAGGTACGAGTTAATTTACAGCAAGTTAACTTTATATACTGTTGTCTATTGCTTGTTAGCCTAATATTGTTTGCATAGGCTTTGTTATGATTAGTGATAGTCCGGCACGGGCACTGTTCGACACGGGAGCTTCACACTCCTTCTTGTCCGAAGGTTTCATATCGCGCATCGGAGTCCCTTCTTCGATGGCGAAGGACAAGTTGGATGTGCTGCTACCGAATGGGTGCTCGATGCGTGCGGACAGGGTGTGCGCCGTAAAGGTTCACATAGGGAGCCAAGAGTTAGACTTGCTAGCGTCATTGCTGCCGCTAGTAGAGTTCGACGTGATCTTTGGGATGGATTGGCTTTCGGAGCAGAAAGCTTGGATTGACTGTGACCGGAAGGAGGTCAAGCTGGGTGTTGGGCGGGGGACATCGTTCGAGGGACTCAAGGGGTTGAGCAAGACGCTGATGTCTGCTCTTCAGGTGGTAAAGGCAGTTCGTGCTGGTGCAGAGCTGTTCTTCGCAATAGTGGGGGCTGTGGAGCCAAGGTCCACATTGGATAGCATTCCCGTAGTTTGCGAATACCCCGATGTGTTCCCGGATAGTCTTCCCGGAGCCCCACCGCAGCGGGAGATTGATTTCACCATCGAGCTCGTGCCGGGGGCCAAACCGGTGTCACGTGCTCCGTATAGGTTTGCGCCTAAGGAGATGGCGGAGTTGAAAGTTCAGCTAGAGGAGCTGATGGAACAAGGGTATGTGCGTCCAAGCTCATCGCCTTGGAGCGCACTGGTCCTCTTCGTTAAGAAGAAGGATGGTAGTATGCGGTTGTGTATCGACTACAGAGAGTTGAACAAGCTGACGGAAAAGAACAAGTACCCGATCCCTAGGATTGATGATCTCTTTGATCAGTTAGTCGGATCATCAGTATATTCTAAGTTGGACTTGAAGTTGGGGTACTATCAGCTGAGAATAAGGGAAGGTGATATCCCGAAGACGGCGTTCAGCACAAGGTATGGGCATTTCGAGTTCACGGTCATGCCATTTGGACTGACGAATGCGCCATCAGTATTTATGGACTTGATGAACAGGACGTTCCGAGATTTCCTGGATCGCTTTGTGATCGTCTTTATTGACGATATATTGTTGTACTCGCAGTGCGAAGAAGATCACTTCAAGCACTTGCATCTGGTGTTGGAGACTTTGAGGAGGAATGAGCTTTATGCAAAATTCTCCAAGTGCGAGTTCTGACTACCCTCAGTAGCGTTCCTTGGGCACATTGTTAGTGGGGAAGGTATAGCGGTGGATCCGGCGAAGATCATTGCGATACGGGAGTGGCCTGCGTTGTCTTCTGTCGCGGAAGTCCGTAGTTTTCTCGGGCTTGCCGGATATTACAGGCGCTTCGTAGAGAACTTCTCGCGGATAGCGCTACCTCTCACGAAGTTGACAAGGAAAGATCAGAGATTCTTGTAGACGCAGGAGTGCGTGCAAGCATTTGAGGAGCTGAAGAGACGGTTGACCACGGCGCTAGTGCTTAGTTCGCCGAGTGGGACCGAGGGCTTTGAGGTGTATAGCGACGCTTCCGGTAGTGGTTTGGGCTGCGTGTTGTTGCAGCATGGAAGTGTGATTGCGTATGGATCGCGTCAGCTGAAAGTGCATGAAAGGAACTATCCGGTCCATGACTTGGAGTTGGCGGCCGTGATATTTGCACTTAAGCTGTGGAAGCACTACCTATACGGCATAAGGGTCGATATATATACCGATCACAAGAGCCTGAAGTACTTGTTGGATCAGAAGGATCTTAATATGAGGCAGAGGAGGTGGATGGAGTTCCTGGGAGACTACACCTTCAAAATACATTATGTATCCGGGAAGGGCAATGCAGTTGCAGATGCGTTGAGTCGCAGGGCTCCCGCCCAAGCCAACTGGTTGTCGGTGCATGATGAGCGGTTGATACGGGAGTTGGAGGAGCTTGAGATCTGTTGCGTTGACAGGCAGACGAGCGCCAAAGCAATGTTAAATTGGACAGAAGTTCAGTATGACCTGGCTGACCGGGTTCGGCAGGCATTGGAGTTAGATGACTCCATAAAGGAGCTTATGGAGGCTGCTCTGGATGGGTCAAATTCCTAGTTCTCGGTAGTAGATGGTTTGTTAAGGAAGGATCATCGGTTGTGCGTCCCAAGCGGGAGTAACCTACGGGCGGAGTTGATGTACGAGGCTCATCATACCAAGTACTCGATCCACCCAGGGAGCACAAAGATGTACCGTGACCTCAAGAAGCTGTTTTGGTGGCCGGGGCTTAAGAAAGACGTGGCGTTGTTTGTGGCTAAGTGCCAAACGTGCGCCTTGGTGAAGGCGGAGTGCCAAAAGCCGGGAGGATTTCTGAAGTCCTTGCCTATACCAGAGTGGAAGTTTGACGACATATCTATGGACTTTGTGCATGGGTTGCCAAGGTCGCAGAAAGGGAACAACGCCATCTGGGTGATCGTAGATCGGTTAACTAAAGTGTTGCATTTCATTCCGCATAGGAATGATGATCCAGTGGAGAAATTGGCAAAGTTGTATGTTGACAATATAGTTAGACTGCATGGTGTGCCTCGCAGCATTGTGAGTGATCGCGATGGGCGTTTCACGTCCAATGATTGGAGGTTGGTGCAACAGATGCTGGGGACAAAGTTGAAGTTCAGCACAGCCTTCCATCCGCAGACGGATGGGCAGACCGAGAGGGTCAATAGAACGATGGAGGACATGCTCCGCATGTGTGTTCTAGACTTCGAGAAGCATTGGGAGGACCACCTATATTTGGTGGAGTTCGCGTACAACAACAGCTACCAGACGAGTATCCAAATGGCGCCCTTCGAGGCCCTATATGGTAGGAAGTGTCGCACGCCGTTATCGTGGCTTGAAACGGGTGAGGCAAGGTTGTACAAGAAGCAGGAGGTGGAGAGTGCTACCTCGTTGGTGCGGATCATTCGGGAGCGCTTGTTGATCGCTCAGGACAGGCAGGCGAAGTATTACAATGCCAAGCACCGGAACGTGGAGTTCGCGGTAGGCGATTGGGTATACTTGAAAGTGAAGCCGTTCAAGGGGGTTTTGCGGGTGAGACGCTTGAAGAAGCTGAGCCCAAGATACCTTGGACCTTTTGAGGTTCTGGAGGGAGTCGGCGAAGCTGCTTACCGTTTGAAGCTATCGGTAGAGTTGAGTGGACTACACGATGTGTTCCATATCTCCGTGTTGCGGAAGGCGGTGCAAGAGCCTTCACAGGTGATCGCAGTTGATCAAGTACCGGTGGGCAAAGGGTTGACGACTAAGGTCAAGCCCGTTTGTATTGTAGATGCAGAGGTCAAGAGGCTTCGTAACAAGGAAATCCGAATGGTCAAGGTCCGTTGGGACAATTGCGGTCGTGAGGAACTCTCTTGGGAACGGGAGCAGACCATGCTGGAGGAGTACCCAGAGTTATTTCGCTCAGGTATCGCTCTTGGTTTTATGTTTACTTTCCTTTAGTAATTTTGTGGACGAAATTCTAGGGGGAGAGAGTTGTAACACCCCGAAACTCAAAAGAGGGACGGGTGATGTTTTAAGCCCAGTTTGGATTTTGGAGCAGGTGTCACGGGCGTGACACGGGCGTGATACGGGAGTGTCACGGGCGTGTCACGGGCGTGACACAGGCGTGTTCGGCCTTGGGTCGTGCGGTCGACGCTTTGGCGGTCGACGCTAGTCGAGTTGTAGAACACGGCCTAGGACACGGGCGTGTCCCAGGCCGTGTCACTCCAGGGAATCTACAAGTGTGGTACATGGGCCGTGACACGGGCACAAACACGGGCGTGTCAAATTTGACGCGGGCGTGTCTGATGCCGTGTCACAAGGCCGTGTACCTCTCTGACTGCGAAATGTTGGTCGATTGCACATGGGGGGCGTTTCATGGGTCCCGACACGGGCGTGTCGCAAGTGACACGGGCGTGTCGGAGGCCGTGTCAAAGGCCGTGTGCTGGTTTTTTGACTCGATCGAGACGGCGAATGGGTGACACGGCCAGGCACACGGCCGTGTTGCAACCCGTGTTCGGCCCAGATTTTATGATTTCAGATCTAATCTTGGCCGTTCGTTTCCTTGACTTTGGATCCGACGGTGGGGGGTTGCTCCTGGGTGGTTTTATCCGGGATTTAGGGTTGGGAATCCTCATTTCCCTTAGCCATTCTCTCTCTAAGAGTTTAGAGAGAAGGGAGAGCAAGGAGGAAGGAGGAGTCCAAGATCCGGCCGCCGGTGGAGCGTCGGAGCTCCGAATCGCGATCCGAGTCCAGATCCGCGAAGGTGACGTCGTTGCGGTGCTTTCCAACCGCATAGTTTTCAATGGCGCCGCGGAAGAACGCAAGGGTAACGATTTCTCATCCTTGGGCATGTGAAGCCCTTTTTCCCTTTGCATAGGAAGCCCTCTCTCGCGAGTGAGCAAAGAGTTGGAGCGTTCCTTGTGGTAGATATGTAAAGTCCCCCTTGTGTAGAGTCCGTATGCGAAAATGGACATAGGCATTGTGTGTGAAGCCTATCCGGACAAGTAGAGCCGGATCGGTGATGTTGCATTGCATTTGAACCGGGCAAGAATCCGGATGTTTGGGTGTTTTCGGGTTTTCTACGTGGTAGATTGCATCAGGGAGCCTTGGATATTAACTCCAAGGTGCACCCGGAAAACTGGGCAAAAGCGGGTTTTGCCAACACGATGGCCGGGGAGCCAACGTGAACATAACCGGGTTATGTGATTATTGTGGTGGAAACGGGACTCGGTGAGTCTTGACCTGCGCATATGGCTTAAATTGCCGTTGCGGTGTGAGCACAGGTCAGGCGGAACCGTACCCGGTCTATGTCGTTCGGTAGGACCGTTGGCATGGATGAGGGTCTTCGGCGGTCTATGGCTTAAATTGTCGTGACCAAGGCCAGGAAGGCAAAATGCTCATATGGTTGGCCGTCCATGAGGCGGTGGTGGAACGGGAACGTCTATGGCTTGAATTGACGTGACGTTGGCCGGTTCGCCGTGAATGTGCCCTTTGTGCACGAGGTGTGTGGTCGTGCGAGCCTACGCCTGTGATGATGTGTGTTCACACTAATATATTTCCTATACTAATAAAGTGCAGGGAAAGAGCATCGCCGCCCCGATTTTGGGGGCGGGATCGTTATAATTTGGTCAGCATAGCTGACCGTTGCTTTTGTTTGCCACCGGGCGGTGGTTTGTGCTTGCAGGTGCTGCGGAGCCGAGCGGAAAATAGCGGGCTAAAGCCCATGTTGCGGTGCTGGCCCTCGAAGGCCTAACCCTTTTATGCTTTCCGTTTATTTCATGTATGGCCGGCCTGCGAGCTGAAGTATGTAAGACATGTTTTTGTTAAGCAAACCCTGTAAGGCCATAAGGCCGGTACTTTCGTATTTTTCATTCATATTGTTACTTCTGTAGTGGACATTCTTGCTTGGCAGGGTTCTTGAATTTGTGCAACTTAATAATTTGCTTCCGCTAGAATGACTCTGTGTAGGACGTTGGTGATTGGTTGTATGGTTTCAACGCGTAACCAACCGGTCTGTCCGTAGTATATGGCGTCGGTCCCCGGCCGGACCTACTGCTATATGCTATACGACGGATAGGGGTGTTACAGTTTGTGCCTGTGTTGTAGGAGAAGGTATTCTCTGAGTTATAGGCCTTGTGCCAAGGCTGAGGTAGGGCTTGTTAGCCTGAGTTATAGGAATGTGGAAACATTCTGAGTTGTAGGAATCCTTCTGGATTCTGAGCTGTAGGATCTGAGGATCTAAGATAAAGGAAGAAGTTAGGCCGAATCTAGCATACTGCTGGATAGGTGAAGGGGGAAAGTGGATGTACCCAGACCTTGGGGAACCACTATAAATACTGTGTGCAATCTGTGAATTGTGTAGCTGTAGAATCTGTGATTGTGTGTGCTTTGTTTTCTGCTGAATTTTCTGTTTTATATTACAGCTTTAAAGTGATATTCTGTCTTAATTTTAAAATAAGAATTAGAACCTATTCACCACCCCCCCCCCCCTCTAGGTGTTTAGGTATTCTTGAAAGTAAAACTATCACCTGCTCTTGCAAATAGATTATATGAGATGTTAGCTCCCAGGCTAACACTCCTATTGGAAGCCTCCTTGGCTCCTCTTCTAAAATCAATCCAGGATTTATCTTCAAGGCTATCTTCTTCCCATCTTCCTCGGACAATCCCTTCTTTGGGGTACCTTGATCCAGTCCCTACTGAATCTAGGCAGGGGGAGATGCCCAATGAAGTAGTCATGCTATCTGCTGAAGATTCAGACTTCATGCTTAGTTCAGAAAAAGTGCCAGATCTTCCAGCCCCATCTCCAGTTCCATCATTCCATGCAGTTGACCTCAGGTCCCTGCTATCAGCTTTTGACATTCTTTATAGCAGATATCTTCCAGCACAAGATGCTGAAGATCTTACTAAGGCCATTGTGCCTGTTTCTTATTGTGATCCCAGCTTGATATTATCATATATCAATTCAATCAAGGCCTTGGAAATTACTGATGCTGATGTTTATATTGATACTGTTGTTGATGATAATGATGAGATACTCACAGAGGCTAGTGTTTCAGAGTCTGCTGATATAGTTGAGCCTGCTGTACCAGTTATTGTTTTAGAATCTCCTGTTGTGAATAGGAATATTACTGTTGCTGGTGTTGCTCCTGCTAGTGTTTCTACTTCTGCTTCTGTCAGTGCTGCTATTTCTGCTCCTGCTACTTTTGTTCCTGCTCTAGCTCCTGTTACTGCTCCTATTCCTGTTGCTACTACTTCAACTAAACAAACTGAACAACAGCAGGAATATATAAAGAGAATTGATGATCTATTTGACAATCCCCAAAGTTCTGATAGTGATGAGTTTAGGACTGATTCTGATGACTCCTCTATAACCATTGCAATGAAGAGGAAAGCTAGGAGTAAGGCTATGAAGAGAGTTCCTCCAGAAAAATTCAATAATGATAATGATATTCCCTACTACATACTACATGATTGTCCTATTACTGAACCCTGGATGCAATACTCTAGAAACCAATTGAAGGCTATGAAGAAGAGAAGGAAATATGACCAAGGCACATCTCATCATAATCCTCCTCCTCCTCCTTCTCCAGATGCAGGATCTTGTGGAAGTTCAGCTCCTCAAACCTCTCATACTATATCTCAAAGTTCCTCTCAGGTTCAAGAAAGATCTCAATCCAGAGGACATCAGCAAAGAGGCTACCAGTCAAGAAGAGGTCAATACAGAGGAAATCAAAGAGGTTATAGAGTGTATTCAAGAGGACAGTCAAGACAGCATCCTTATCAAAGGGAAGGACAAGACCCAACTGATTCAACTTCTGGTCCATTCCCTTATAAGCTCAAAGAAAGTGTTCCCTCCAGAGCTCCTCCTTCTAATACTGTTAACAGATATGAACCTCCTGTACCTTCTGAAGATCCATAGAACAATCCAGTCTCTTAGACAGCAAGAATGAAGGAGTTAGCTGCATTAGACCAGATAAGAAAAGCCAGAGAACAAGGAAAAGACACTTCCAATATTTCAACATTGTCTGAACAGAGAAAGAAAGAACTTGAGAGATATTCTTCCAGAAAATTCTTTGATCCGGAAATATACATGGAATTGCACCCAGAGGCAGTTGTCCCTAGAGACAAATCTCAAACTACCCTTGGTGCTGCTGATGATAGAAGATCTAAGGGAGAAGCTGTTAACCCCAACAGGGAAATCCTTTTCAAAAAGGGCAAGGAAAAGGACTGATAGTGTAAGACTGAACTATATATATCTCTCTCTGAACAATATGTGTGATTATTCATATGCTTCTGCAATGCTTTTATTTAATCTTCTGCAATGTTGTATTTGTTTTTGTTTGTATGCTTTTAAAAATTCCTATATCATGTAAATAGTAATCCTAACCCAAATAGGGGGAGATTGTTGGAACATCCTATTACTGATTTGGGTAAGGATCACTATGTCCATAGGATTGTGTCTTGACCTCATTGTATAGATTTAAAGGTCAACTATAATAGTTCTAAGGCTTAGAACTTAGGTTTGAAAGCTGCCCCCAAGACCTCCTAGTTCAGATTACAAGTGCAGAAGACAAAGGCAATTATCATCGAGCTCAGATCGACGAGGCGTCGAACTCAGTTCGACTATCTCTGAGCTCAGTTCGACGAGTCGTCGAACTCGGTTCGATGATCTCCGAGCTCAGATCGACGATTTCTGTCTCAAGTCAAATTCCAGTCTCTGAGCTCAGGTCGATGATAGTCGAGCTTAGATCGACGATTTTCCTGAGAGATCGACGATTTCAGGATTTCAAATTCAGTCAGTTATGGAATTCAAATTTCTTCATATCCAGCATTTAATGTAATGGATTTTGTAGCCGTTTCAATCAATCTAGGGCAAGTTTCAAGGAGACTAAAAGAGAATGTTACTTAGGACTTTCCTCCAGAGACAGTTATCAATTAAGGAAGTCATTTATGACTGGCTAATGGCTATCTAGAAGATTGGATTTCAATATATCATTTCATACAATAGAGAACAAGAACAAGAGAACTATCAACCAAGAACAACATCTAAGAGACAGACACACACAAGAACTACAGGATTACAGTGTTAGAGTTCTTACAGAATACATGCAATAGAACAGAGAAGGAGATCAACACACAGAGAAGAATTCCTTCTACTCTTTCAGATCTCTTCTCTGATTCAAGATTTCCAGGCTTCATCAATCAAGACTCCAGACACAACATATTTCATCCTTTGCTGAAATCATCATTTGCTGGAGATCTCATTTTACTGAAGGCTTATCACCCTATGCAAAGCTTCTTCTCCTGACCTACTGCTAACCTCAGGGGGAGCTTTGACATCATCAATCCACTAGTCTTCTCTTTAACTGTTGATAGAGAAGAACACCTTCACTCTTTTTATTTTCTTTTGTTGTAAAAGGGTTACTCAAAACTCCCTTCAAAAGTTTTGTGTTTGGTTTCAGAGACCTTGTCAAAACTCAGTGATGGCAAGACACCTGATAAAAAAATCTGGTTTAGTTTTTGAGAACCTTATTAAAAGCTCATTGGTGCCCAGGACACCTGATCAACTCATCCTGCAGTGGATTCCTACCTAGGGTGGTAGAAGAGTGGATGTACCTAGGTTGATTGGGGAACCACTATAGCTCCTTGTGTCCTCTGGTTGTTTGTGTTTTATTTGATGTGTGCTGTGATTTTGTTTCTTGCTTTTCTTTGTTTTTATTTACTGCAAGCACAATACACTATAATTACATTAAGTCTTCCACTGCCAATTAGTTTTTAATTTGCAAAATTATTTTAAAATACTCTATTCACCCCCCCCCCCCCCTCTAGAGTAAAGGTAGATCTTACCATCACTTTCACTTTTCTTCAATGATGATAATATTTTACATGGCTTAACTCTGACATTAAACATTTCTATAACTATCTTCTGCTCATTGTCATACAGCCTACCAATGTACGGGTGTGCTTCTAGGTGAATAAATTCATGGTTATGAAAACCATATTTGACTTCAATCTTCAATTCATTATTATCTTCTCTACAACCTTACAGTTCAAAATTGCATCCACAACGTTTGGAACTTGACTTTCTAATATTTTTCTTTACAAAACCTTTCTTGGTTTGACCATCAATATATGATCAGGTGTGGTCACAACCTAGAATTACCCTAGGTTTTGTTCTTGCCGTGAGATTATCTTCCCTCAAAATAATCAAAACAAATTCCAGATTTTTTGTTGTCGATTAGGCCCAATCAATTAGTTCTTCTTTGCTCGAAAAACTCATACTTGTGCAAAAAAATTTCCAACATCAACCAAAGTTTCTTGAGAAGAATCACCATTTGTCAACAATTTATAATCATCTGAATTCATTTTTAATCTAAAAAAACACAAAAAAAATACATAAATAATCTAACATAATTTGGGAAAAACCACAAAAACAAAATGTCTGAAATTAATAAAGGTAAAAAATATTCAAAAATCAAAACTTTAAAATTACAAAACACACATATATGATGTAGAGCCATCAAAACCTAATAAAAATGCTTACTTTAAGGAAGTATACATTATGAGAGATTTAAGAAAAGAGAAATATTAATACTCACATTGGGGATCCACTGAGGAGAATAATGATATGAGTAAGGATTTCAAAACCTACAACAATGATTTGAAATAGATTTGAGAAATCTAGGGTTAGAGGGTGAAAAATATTTGAGAGAAGAAATTAAAAAGGACTCATCGGAAGGCGATGAGAGAGTCAACAAAGTTGAGATCACCGCAAAAGGGGGGATTGGGCGGCCGAAAATGGGTTCCGGCGGTGCTGTGCGGGCGGGCGAAATTTTCTGCGGAATCGGGTTGTGGCGACTGGGTATGAGCAAAAGATTGTGAGGGGATGGGTAGGAATAGCGGTTTTAAGGTTTTAATTAAGAGTTTTATTCGAAAAGAAATGGGTATGAATATCTAATTTGGGAGTAGGAATATCAATTCTCTTATTTTATATGTCTTCAAAAATTACTAGCTGCAAATGAAAAAAAAATCTTTCACCAACTATGTTGGTCCTCTCACAGCCTTCAATCTCTCCATCATAGCTAAACATCTGAAGAAATTTTCCACGTGAAGCCACTACTGTTAAAATCAAACGAATGCAACAAAAATTTGTAAATCCTGGAGGACAGAGAGTCGACAACCACTTACATATGCACAAAACTTGAAATGCATGCAAGAAGGAGGCATCTTCTCAACTTTTCGTAGGGAAAGGGATGCATGCAATAGATTTTACCAATCGATGGAGGTGGGCTATGAAACACTCCAAAAATGAGAAGTGTTCATTGGAGGTTACCGCCCGGCAATAGTCTTTTCGTCGGTGATAGCTCAGTGAATTAAAAGACCCAGGGCTCGGGTTGTTACCGCTAGGCGATAGGCGTTATCGCGCCGTGCTAGCCTCTCGACGAATGTCGAGAAGGATTTCTCGAGTAACCGATCTACCGCTAGGTGCTAGAATGTTATCGCGGGCTATATCTATGGATAGAGGCACCGACTAGTCAAGGCGGTCGCCGCTTGGGTTATCGCGCGGCGGTAGCTTTCAGATAAAAGCTAGACTTGAGATTTCATTCTCATTTTTCTCTTACACATTCTTTCTTACTTCTGGAAAGGGATGAGGAGGAAAGGTCCAGGAGCTCAAGAGGAGCCGATCCAAGGTGTGCTTTTGATCGGAATCGCGAGTCGACGCTAGATCCGCGGAGAGGAAGTTGTGAAGATCAATTCCATCCGGATCAAAGATCACGGTCATGGCTCTGAAGAAAATTATAAGGGTAATGATTTTCTCCTTGTACAAGCGAAGTCCTCAATATGCATACTTGCATGGAACCCCTCACCAAAAGGTGAAGAAAAGGTGGTTTTCGATGGGTAGATCGGTATGATCCCTATTTAATATTGCATATAGATCCGGAAATGTAGAGTACGGAATAGGCATACTGTATGAAGCCCATATGGATGGGTTGGTCTGGATTGGTGATGTTTATTTTGCGTGTCAGAGAAGACTCCGAGTATAAATGTGTAGTTGTAATGAGTTTGATGGGTTGTACCTATGAAAGGAGAGTAACAGGAAGTACTGGAGTACAACTCTAGGAAAATAACCAGGAAAGATCACAGTTTGGGGAACTGTTGATGTCGTCAGGCGATAGTGAATGTTGCCAGGCGATAGCTCCCAGTGAGCTAAAGCATTGTGTGGCTTGTCTCTAAGAGACCTGGGGGGCCAATACATATGGAGCTGTGAGCTTAAATTTTCTAGTAATGGTAGGTGCTAGCCTGAAATGGTACAAAGTCATGTGGCTTATGTTTGTGTTGAGCCGTGGAGGCCAACTACTATGCCATCAAGTTAAGTACCTCTGAACGACTGGGTCGTAAAGTTAAGTACCTCTGAATGGGCATTCAGTCATTAAGTTAAGTGCCTCTGAACGACATAGTCGTCAAGTTAAGTACCTCTGAATGACAAGGGTTACCGTTAAGTTAAGTACCTCTGAACGACATTGTCGTCAAGTTAAGTACCTCTGAATGGTGGTGATACATGGGAAATCCTATACACCGAAAGTGTGCCCTGAGTGCACGGGGCGTATGGCCATTGAGCCTACGTCTGTGTGAATTGTGCTTAAATGCACTTTGTTATTGCCATTGTATATATATATATACATGCTGATGTTTGTAGGGAAGGAGAATCGCTGCCCCTAGTAAGGGATGGGGTTGTTATAAATTAGTTAGCAAAATACTGACCGTTGGTTTGTTTGTCGCATTTGTGTGGGTTGTTTGTGCAGGTGTTGGAGAGCCAAGTGAGAATTAGCGGGTTGAAGCCCTTATGCTGCGCTTGGCTTGCCCTTGAAGGCCCAAAGGCAAACTTTTTACTGTTTTCATGTGTGGTTGGTCTGTGTGCCGATGTATGAAGTCACTTGTTGGAAGTGAAACGGTTGTAAGGCTGGAAGGCCAAAACATGTGTTGTATTTTGTATATATATCATTCATGTACAAGCTTTTGTAGTGGACATTCCTGTTGTTATAGGTTCTTAACTTAAAATGCTTTCGCTAGAATGCTCTAAGTTAGGACGCGTTCATAATTGATTTTGGATTTGGAAATAATAAGTAATCTCCTTACCTGTCCGTAGTATATGGCGTCAGGCCCCGACTGGACCTTCTGTCATATGTTATACGACGGATGGGGGTGTTACAAAATTGGTATCAGATTCCATTCACAGTCTTCCTTCTTCGAATTTATGGCCAAATTCTCTTATGGGGTGGTGAGCACATGCATGTGCGTTACCTTGATAACATAACTGACCCCATTAATATCCACTTAGGAATGAATATACACATGTTTGGCAAACTGGAAAGTTCCTATAATTGCTTTTGGCAATATTCGTAGTTGCTTAATTGTGTGTTTCACATTGTAGGCGACTAGAAGTGGTTTGGGGCAGCTAGAACCCCAGCGCTCGGTGGAGAGTAGTGCACCAAATGAGGTGCCAACACCTCCTCCTTCGGCGAAAACTATACGATTGGTTGTTGAAGCCGTGTTTGCCATGTTTAATGCGCAACCAGGGGGTCATAGACAAACTCCTTTTTCCTACGATGGTCCAGGAACCGGTTGGCGTGGGTGAGCACGTAGCAGTGAGACAAGTGATTGTTGAGCCAGTGATCGCAAGGCGAGCGATGGAGAAGCAACTGAAACACGTAATGAGTTTCAATCCCCCTGTGTTTATGGGTACTGGAACCCCTACACAAGCCGAAGATTGGCTCTCAAGAATAAAGAGGGTCCTGACGGCAACTGAAACGGAAGAGTGGCAAAAATTCATTGTGACTACCTTCTTGTTAGATGGTGAGGCAAGATTATGGTGGGATGAGCTGGAGCTGCACCAGATTGCTAGTAGGCCATTGATTGAGATCTCAATGGAGGAATTCTCAAGATGCTTCCTAGCAAGATTCATTCCATCGGCACAACGGATTGCAATGGAGAACTAATTTCAATGGTTAACTCAAGGCGAGAGATCGGTGGATGACTACTTGCACGAGTTTACGAGATTGGGAAGATATGCAGGCTTTATGTTTGCAGATGAGGAATGAAAGACAAATCAGTTCTATGAAGGGCTGAGAGACGACCTCTGGTTGCTTCTCTCAGGACCGATGACGTAGGGCTTTCTTACCCGAGCTGGACATGAAGCGCGTGCAACGTAAGAATGATTGGGCAGGGAAGAAGCCACAGTTCAAGGTACCTAGTCCTTCAAAGTCTGGGTATCGACGGTGGAAAAAGAAGCCTAAAACTTCTGTGATGGCTCATTCTTCTCCTCCGTTTGGAGCAACATCTGGGAGAGGTCCGCTCACATGTTATACATTTGGCAAAGTGGGGCATAAGTCTTGAGATTGTTGGAGTGGTCCTTCAAAGGGGAGAAAAAGATGGGTGCGTCTTATGTTGAAAAGGGAAAGGCAGTGGTGGAATCAAGTGTAACCCCGAGTCTATAATCTTGGCCAATAGGAGGCCATAAACAAAGCGACGTCGTAATAGGTATGAGTTAAGATACAGTTTTTACTGCTTTCCATACTTAGTACCTTGTGTGTTGCTTGTGTATGATTGGTTTGAATTAGGCTTTGTCCTGATTTCGGAGTGTTTGACGAGAGCACTGTTCAATACAGGAGCTTCTCATTCCTTTCTTTCAGAAGAATTCGTGGGGCGTATCGGAGTGCCTTCATTTAAGCCGACAGATCGAGTGAACGTGTTACTACCTAACGGGTGCTTGATGCGTGCAAGACGAGCCTGATGTGTTGAGGTGCGGATATGAAGTTGGGATTTTGGATTGGAAGTATCTGTGCTACCGATATCAGATTTTGATGTAATCTTTGGTATGGACTGGCTCTCGGAGCAGCGTGCCTATATAGATTACAACTCTAAGGAAGTCACACTGGGGCAGAACACCGAACGAGAGACAAAATTCGTTGGTATGTGAGGATCGAGCAAGATAATGATGTCTGTTATCCAAGTAGTCAAAGCAGTTCGGAAGGGCGTGGAGTTGTTCTTCACGCTGTTTGAGGTTGTTGAGCTGAGGCCCAGTGTGAGTGATGTTCCTATTATATCGGAGTACGCTGATGTGTTTCCTAAAGATCTTTCGGGGTTACCGCCCAGCGGGAGATTGACTTTGTTATTGAGTTGGTGTCATGTGCGAAACTTGTGGCATGCTCGCCATATCGTGTTGCGCCAAAGGAGATGGCGGAACTAAAGGTTCAATTACAAGAACTGTTAGAGCAAGGCTTTATATGCCCAAGGATGTCACCTTGGAGCGCTCCGGTCCTATTTGTGAAAAAGAAGGACGGAAGCTTGCGGCTATGTATTGACTATCGAGAGCTGAACAAGCTGACGGAAAAGAATAAGTATCTGATTCCACGGATTGATGACTTGTTCGATCAGCTAGTGGGATCAACTGTTTACTCGAAGCTAGATTTAAAGTCTGGCTATTATCAGATGAGGATTCAGGAATGTGAAAATCCCAAGACAGCGTTTGGTACACGCTATGGTCATTACAAGTTCACTGTAATGTCATTTGGGCTAACAAATGCGCCATCGGTATTCATAGACTTAATGCACCGAACATTTCGAGAGTACTTGGACTTGTTTGTAATCGTCTTTATTGACGACATAGTGTACTCGCAATCTTAAGAAGATAATGTGAATCATTTACGAATGGTGATGCACACCCTGAGAAGGAACAAGCTCTATGCCAACTTCTCAAAGTGTGAGTACTAGCTGTCATCAGTGGCCTTTCTTGGCCACGTGGTAGGTGGAGACGGTATTGCGGTGGATCCGGCGAAGATAGTTGTGATACGGAAGTGGCCGGTTTTGTCTTCTGTGGCTGAAGTCTGGAGTTTTCTTTGACTTGCGGGATACTATAGGCGCTTCGTAGAGAACTTCTCGCGGATAGCCTTGCCTCCCACCACACTAACGAGGAAAGATCATAAGTTTGTTTGGACGTCGGAGTATGCGCGAGCTTTTGAGGAGCTGAAAAGTCATCTGACTACGGTGCCAATCTTGACAACGCCATGTAGTTCAGACGGCTATGAAATTTATACTGATGCATTAGGGAGCGACTTAGGTTGTGTCCTTCTTTAGTTTGGTAAAGTGATAGCTTCTAGCTCACGCTAATTGAAAGTGCATGAGCGGAACTATCCCATCCATGACTTGGAGTTAGTCGCGGAGATATTTGCACTTAAATTATGGTATCACTGCGTATATGGCGTGAAAGTTGATATCTTCACAGATCATAAGAGACTTAAGTATATGCTGGATCAGAAGGATCTAAATATGCGACAGTGGAGGTGGATGGAGTTCCTCGGGAACTACACCTTCCAAATTCATTATACTCCCGGAAAGGGAAATGTAGTCGCAGATGCTTTGAGTCATAGGACTCCGACAAGGGCAAGTTGGTTGTGGATGCATGATGAGCAACAGATCTAGGAGTTGAAGAACTTAGACATCTCTTGTGTGGATAATAATGCTACTGCAAGTGCGTGCCTGAACTAGACAGAGGTACAGTATGACCTTACGTATAGGGTTTGGCGAGCAACTGAACTCGATAAGAGTCTACAACGTTATGCAGCGGATGGGTCAAATGCCCAATTCTCCTGGGATGACTGTCTTTTGCAAAAAGCTGGTCGTTTGTGCGTCCCAAATATGGGTAAACTACAGGAGGAATTTATGTACGAAGCACATTTTACAAAGTATTCAATCCACCCGAGGAGCACTAAGATGTACAAGGACATGAAGAAACTATTCTGGTGGCCAGGTTTGAAGAAAGACATAGCATATTATGTGACAAAATGTCAGACTTGTGCCTTAGTGAAAGTTGAATGCCAGAAACCTGGAGGTTTCCTAAAGTCATTGTCGATTCCGGTATGGAAGTTTGACGATATTTCTATGAATTTCGTGCATGGGTTGCCGAGATCTCAGAGCGGAAACGATGTCGTGTGGGTGATCGTTGACCGGTTAACCAAAGTGTTGCACTTCATACCTAACAGGAAGGACGATTTAGTGGAGAAACTAACTAAGTTGTATGTGGATAATATTGTACGATTGCACGATGCGCCCCGTAGCATTGTAATTGATCGAGATAAACATTTTACATCAAATGACTGGAGGCTAATCCATCAGTTGTTGGGAACTAAACTATAGTTCAGTACGACCTTTCATCCGTAAATAGATGGCTGGACTGAGAGGACTAACAGAACAATGGAGGATATGTTCTGTATGTGCGCCCTGGATTTCGGGAAGAGGTGGGAAGATCACCTCTATATGATTGAGTTCGCCTACAATAATAGTTATCAAGCTAGTATACAGATGGCGCCCTTTGAAGCTTTATACAGTAAGAAGTGTCGTACACCATTAGCTTGGGCGGAAACAGGCGAGTCAAAGCTCTATAAATGTAAGGAGGTCAAATATGCAAATTCGACCATACGTACTATTCGAGAGCGGCTATTGATAGCCCAAGATAGGCAGGCGAAATACTACAATGCCAAACACCAAAATGTGGAGTTTGCGATGGGCGATTGGGTATACTTAAAGATCAATCCATTTAAAGCCATATCCAGGATTCGGCGCTTGAAAAAGCTGAGTCCAAGGTATCTTGGCCCATTTGAAGCGGTGGAGCAAGTTGGAGAGGCCGCCTATCGATTAGCTCTGTCAACGGAGCTAAGTGGCTTGCACGATGTGTTTCACATATCGGTGCTGCGCAAAGCTGTGAAAGATCCAGCTCAAGTGATTGTAAATGATCGAGTACAGGTCGATAGTGGGCTAACGACCAAGATTAAGCTCATTCGGATAGAGGATACGGAGATCAAGCAATTGCGGAATAAGACAATCGAGATGGTCAAAGTCCGTTGGGACAACTGTGGCCGCGAGGAGCTGACATGGGAGCGTGAGCAAACCATGCGCGAATAATATCCCGAGTTATTTGTAAAATGAAGTTGTAACTTTGTTTTGTGAAAGGAAAATATGTTTTAACAAAGTAATTGCTGGTTGTCCTTATAGATACGTACAATTTCGGGACAAAATTTCTATAAGAAGGGGAGGGTTATAACACCCCAAAAATTAAAAGTGGTCATTAGAGGTTACCGCCCGGCGATAGTCTTATCGTCGGCGATAGCTCAGTGAATTAAAATACCCAGGTCTCGGGTTGTTACCGCCAGGCAATAGGCATTACCGCGCCGCGCTAGCCTCTCGACGAATGTCGAGAAGGATTTCTCGAGTAACCGATCTATCGCCAGGTGCTAGAATGTTATCGTGGGCGATAGCTATGGATAGCGGCACCGGTTGGTCAAGGCGATCACCGCCTGGGTTACTACGCGGCGGTAGCTTTCAGATAAAATCTGGACTTGAGATTTAATTCTCATTTTTATCTCAGACTCTCTTGCTTACTTTTGGAGAGAGAAGAGGAGTAAAGGTCCAGGAGCTCAATAGGAGTCGATCCAAGGTGTGCTTATTATCGGAATTGTGAGTCAGCGCTCAATCCGCGGAGTGGAAGTTGTGAAGATCAATTCCACCCGAATCAAAGATCACGATCATGGCTCCGAGGAAAATTACAAGGGTAACGATTTTCTCCTTGGACAAACGAAGTCCTCAATATGCATACTTGCATGGAACCCCCTACCAAAAGTTGAAGAAAAGGTGGTTTCCGATGGGTAGATCGGTATGATCCACGTTTAATATTGCATATAGATCCGGAAATGTAGAGTTCAGAATAGGCATGTTGTGTGAAGCCCATTCGGACGGGTTGGTCTAGATTGGTGATGTTTATTTTGCGTGTCGGAGAAGACTCCGAGTATAAACATGTAGTTGTACGGAGTCTGAGGGGTTGTACTTATGAAAGGAGAGTAACAAAAAGTACTGGAGTACAACTCCAGGAAAATACCCAGGAAAGATCACAGTTCGGGGAACTGTTGATGTCGCCAGGCGACAGTGAATGTCGCCAAGCAATAGCTCCCAGTGAGCTAAAGCTTTGTGTGGCCTGTCTCTAAGAGACCTGGGGGCCAGTGCATGTGGATCTGTGAGCTTAAATTGCCCAGCAATGGTAGGTGCCAGCATGAAATAGTACAAAGCTGTGTGGCTTATGTTTGGGTTGAGCCGTGGAGGCCAACTACTGTGTCATCAAGTTAAATACCTCTGAACAACTGGGTCGTTAAGTTAAGTACCTCTGAACTACATAGTCGTCAAGTTAAGTACCCTTGAACGACAAGGGTTACCGTTAAGTTAAGTACCTCTGAACGACATTGTCGTCAAGTTAAGTACCTCTGAACGGTGGTGATACACGGGAAATCCTATACATCGAAAGTGTTCCCTGAGTGCACGGGGTGTGTGGTCGTTGAGCCTACGTCTGTGGTGAATGGTGCTTAAATGCACTTTGCTATTGTCACTGTATATATATATACATGTTGTTGTTTGCAGGGAAGGAGAACCTCCGCCCCGAGTAAGGGTGGGGTCGTTATAAATTGGTCAGCAAAATGTTGACCGTTGCTTTGTTTGTCGCATTTGTGTGGGCCGTTTGTGCAGGTTCTGGAGAGCTAAGTGGGAAGTAGCGGATTGAAACCCTTATGCTGCGATTGGTTGGCCCTTGAAGGCCCAAAGACGAACTTTTTACTGTTTTCATGTGTGGCCGGCCTGCGTGCCGATGTATGAAGTCACAAGTTGTAAGCGAAACGGTTGTAAGGCTGGAAGGCAAAAACATGTGTTGTATTTTGTATATATATCATTCCTGTACAAGCTTTTGTAGTGGATATTCATGTTGTTATGGGTTCTTAACTTAAAATACTTCCGCTAGAATGCTCTGAGTTAGGACGCGTTCATAATTGAATTTGGATTTAGAAACAATAAGTAATCTCCTTACCTGTCCGTAGTATATGGCGTCGGGCCCCGACCGGACCTTCTGTCATATGATATACGATGGATGGGGGCATTACAGGCTCTCGCAAAATGCCAAAGGTTTTCTGGAAGACGGCTCTTCGACCATGCTGGAAGTGGAGGGATAGCGCCATTCAACGAGTTGCTGGCTCAAAGGTAAGCAAATTTGCTCACAAGGTATTTCCACAAATGCCCCATTTGGCGGTTTTTGCCTGATGTTGCACCGACATTCAATCCGCAGTCAACATCAACGAATCTTCCAATTCATAGACTGTGAGGGAATCTCTTCGCCTTGTTTTAAATGCGGTCAAGTTGGGCATAGAGCTAATACTTGCTCCGTCCGGACGCTTACACTTTTAAAACCGCAGCCATGCCATGAAGGTGTCAACACATGCTTGAGGATGAAGAAACAATGACGGTAACCTAGTGTCAAAAATGTCGGTCAGGGCTAACAATTGTCCGACACTCAATTTTTCAGTATTCACGTGAAAAAAAGATGTGGCCACAGTGGATAGGATGGAGCCAGAGATCCCGCTAGAAAATATATCCATGTTGCAAGCATGAATTATAAATACGAATGCACATGCCAAGTATTAAGGTTCTGTTTGGGAGGACTTATTTTCACCGGCAAGCGGTTAGGACTTTTCGGTTCATACAGGTGTAACCGCTTGACGGGTGAAAATAAGTCCTCCCAAACAGACTCTAAGAGAGCAAAAATTTAGTCTAATTATTTGGTTATTAGGGAATGAACATTCCAATAATTGATTTGGACCTAACAAGTTGTTCTGCACTCAGATTTTATTGATTTACATATAATCATAATTTGCATACATATAGCCAAAATTAATTTTCACTTACCATAACTTATTTAAATTGGAAGTAGCCGTTAGACAGTACTTCAACAAAATTTAAAATTGAACAAGGTGCCCTGCTGGGTTAATATTACAATTTGAACTGGGAACTCTTTTTGATAGGTGCCCCGATTGATGTTCGTACTTGAAAGCATGCCTCCGTCACAGTTCACCTTTGATGGGGATGAATCCCTTTTATAGAAGAATTGGCGTGCACATAACCCACTCCTTATGATTTCCACAAAAATAGTGGAGATCATGGCTTTGACCGCCGTGCGTGCGATTGACACACCCAATCGGCACACACGATCCCGCTGCGCACGCACACTGTCGAATGGCACCGACACGCCGGCGGCGGCCGGCCGGGCCCGGCCGCCTCGCACGGCCGCGAGGCACCGCCCGGCCACCCCACCTCTCGCGGCCTCCTCCTGTGGCCGCGAGGCGCCGCCCAGGCGCCCGGGCTCCCCTCCTCACACGGCTGCCTCCCGCGGCCGCCTCCCGCGGCCGCCTCCCGCGGCCGCCTCCCGCGGCCGCCTCCCGCGGCCGCCTCCCGTCAAGGCCGAACGGCTTGCCGACCGCAACTCCCTTCGCCGGCGAACGTCGCCGGCGGTTTGGTCATCCCTCCATGGCGGCCCTTCCCCGCCGTTCGATCTCTCCGAAGCGATCATTGCCGCCCATCTTATGTGTAACCACCGACTAACATCATGGTTAGTGGAGAAATATTTTAATTAAAATATCGGTCTACGTATAACAGATTTGATGAAAAAAATACGCATCCATATGTTATAAAAATTGATCGGTTACGAAGAATAATTAGCGCAAAAAATAAAATAAAATAAATAAACAAGCATCACAAAAAAATGCACACCAGATTTTAAAGTGGTTCCCCGAAAAGTAAATATAAGTGCGTCCACTATGCAGACAGATATCAATAATACTAATGATTTCTCAAACATACAATACGGGTAAAATGAAGGAATAAAATTAAACCGAGAAAAAAATGAAAAATCTCGAACCCTTTAAGAACCGGCTGTAGACGTTGCGACGAGAAATCAAGACGACGACTGGAAGAAGAGCTTTGATTCAACAACCGGCGGGAAGAACTCTGAATAGGAAGACCGGCGGCCAAGCACCAAGTTGTGCCGAAAGAACTCTGCCGAGAAGAAGCTGTTGCACTGCACTCCTTGGATGGTCGGCCACACCACTATATATAGGTGGTAAAAGAAAACCAAAAATAGGTATGGCGACTATCATGAAAGAAAATCAATATATCCCTTGCCAAAAAAACATTCATCATCACCAGAATAATGGGAATGCCAAATTTGGAGCGGTCTCCAAAACGGGCTGGCGGCAACAATAGAAAGTGATCAAAGATCCCTTAGAAGAAATCCTCCATTAATATCAGAATAATGGAGATTACATATGTAACACCCCAAATTTCTTGAGGCGTGAGATGCTTCTCTGGGAGTTACCGTCCGACGGTAGCTAGTTACCTCATGGCGGTAGCTCCAGGGTTTGATGTTACTGCACGGCGGAAAGTTGTTACCGCGTGGCGGTAGCAGGGGAATTAATCTAGCAGACCTCCCGGGAAGCTATCACCCGGCGATAAAGTTACCTTTGGCGAAAGCTAGGTCAATTTAATTGATATGGTTCTCAGGATCATACCGCGCGGCGGTAGAAGTTAGCGCGTGGCGGTAGCGGATGGTGTCGTATCGTAACCGACGTCCTCTATCGCGTGGTGTTAGCGTCCTATCGCTCAACGGTAGTGAAACCGAAATGGCACTGGCCACGTATCGGCCTGTGATTAGAGGGTTTGGGTGATTGCGCTCGAATCGAGGCATTGAATTAAGGTACCGCGCGATGGTAGCTTTATTTATATGTCTGATTTTGGCCGTTTTCACTTCATTTCTTTTAGAGTAAGGAGTTGGCCTGGTTTTCCTGGAGGAGGAGCTGCCACGCTGGAGGGCAAATCTCGCCGCGGTTTAAGTTCCGGAGTTCCAATTTGCAAGCCGAGTCCGGACCTATGGAGGCAAGATCATTGTGTTCGTGTTCATCCGTCTTAATCTTTGGCATGGCACCGAAGAGAGTGCAAAGGGTAACGATACTCAACTTGGACATGTGAAGTCCTCTTCCTTTTGCATAGGAAATCCCCTCCTGTGAGTGTGCAGTGAGTGTGAGATTTTTCTTCGGGTAGATACGGTATATCCCCGTAGTTTTTTCATATAGAGTTCAGAATCGAAGTACGAACATAGGCATGGTGTGTGAAGCCCGTCTGGACAGGTTGGTCTGGATTGATGATGTTTTCATTATGCTTGTATTAGCCGGAGAAGACTCCGTGATGTTTGTTTTCTTCGGGTTTCTATATGGTAGATTGCAGCAGGGAACCTTGGGGACTAACCCCAAGGAGCACCCGGAAAACTGGGTAGAATCGCATTTCTGCCAGATACCGCGCGGCGGTAGTGCTACCACAGGCAGTAGCTCCTTGAGAGCTTTGTTTGTGGCCTATGTCATGAAGACATGTAGCTTGAGATGTGGAGCTGAGAGCTCTGGGAGCCCAGCAAGGTGGCCTGCGAGCCACCCATGTAGCATAACGGGGTTATGTATTGATTGGAGAAATGGGAATGGGGAGGCCGACCCGCGTCGTGGTAGTTTTTGCCCGGCGATGTGAGCAACGGGAAAGGTCCAAACCTACCCAGTAGCTATGTGGTGCGTCTATGGGTAGTGATGCCTGTCGCAGACATAGTTACGGGTCTTAGGCCTTGTGCAGGCCGTAGAGACTACCAAAATGCTCATGTTATTGCAGTCTAGAGAACGGTGGTGCGTCCCTGGTTTTTGTCCGGACACCGAGAATGTGTACTGATAGCACAGGGTGTGTGGCCGTTCGTGCCTATGCCTGTGGTGAAGTGTGCTTTAATTGCACTTTCATTACTATGTGTGGTTTTGCTAATACATTACAGGGAAGGAGCTCCGCCGCCTCGAGTAAGGGGCGGGGTCGTTATAGTTTGGTTAGCTTTAACTGACTGTTACCTTATTTTACCACCGTTCGGTGGATTGTTCTTATGCAGGAACATGTGAGCCAAGTGGCAAGTAGCGGGTTAAAGCCCTTGATGATGTGCTGGCCCTTGAAGGCCAAAGCGAAGTGTTTACTTTTATTGTTTTCATATATGGTCGGCCTGCGTGTCGAAGTATGTAAAACACTTTAATTCAAGTTGAATGTTGTAAGGTCATAAGGCCAAGACTCTATGTGTATTTGTACTTTCATTCCTGCTTTGAGTTATAGTGGACATTCATGTGCTGTGATGGGTTCTTCTAACTTGCTTAAAAGCTTCCGCTAGAATGCTCTGTGTTAGGTTTTGATATCATCTCGTAGTATTTTGGTATTAATATGTAACTCCGCTGACTATCCGTGGAATATGGTGTGGGGCCCCGGCCAGACCTTCTGTTATATCCCATGTGACAGATGAGGGTGTTACAATTTGGTATCAGACTGAGGTATCGGTCTTACTTAGGAGAATTCGTGGACGAATTCTTTTTAAGGGGTGGTGAGCACAGCCATGTGCGTCATCATTATAACATGGAAAAAAACCCATGAATGTCCACTTAGGAATGAAAATACACATGTTTAAGGAACCTGCGTGTTCCTATGATTACTTTTTGCAATTTTGTTTGGTCACTTATTGGTGTGTCCTGCAATAATATGTGACCAGAAGTGGTGCTGGACAGTCGGAACGTCCGCATTCGGCGGAAAGCAGTGCACCTAATGATGCGCCTGCAACCCCTCCTTCGGTAGAGACGATAAGACTTATAGTCGAGGCGGTGCTTGCGCTGATAAACGCCCAGCCAGGGAGGCAAGCACAACCTCCTGCCCTTGTTATGGAACAGGTGCCGCTTCGTGCGGCAGAGCCTGTAGTGGTAGAAAGAGTGGTTGTAGAACCTTTGGCGCCAAGAAGAGTGACAGAAAGGAAGCTTAAACATGTGATGAGCTTCAATCCTCCAGTATTTACGGGGACTGGAACCCCAACCCAGGCCGAGGATTGGATCTCTCGTGTTAAGAGAGTCATGACAGCGACTGAAACGGAAGAATGGCCGAAGTCAACCATTGTCGCTTTCCTGTTGGATGTAGAGGCGTGACTGGGGGGAAGAGCTAGAGCTGCACCTCTTGGTTGGAAGACAACTCACCGATATTTCGATAAATGAGTTCTTGAGGATATTCCTGGCTAAATACCTCCCCTCAGCGCAGAGAATCGACATGGAGAATCAATTCAAGAGACTGATACAGGGAGATAGTGTTGTATCTCGTGGCCAACCTTAGAGGGGGTGAATAAGGTTTGGAGCGTTATTTGAAATTTAAATAAATGTTTTGCTCGGAAAGCTGAGTTCTGGAAGCCATCATGGGGAGTTAGGTATCTAACGCGCGGCGGTAAGTATATGAACTCGTTTTCCTACGCAAGTTCGTTCATAAGCCCCACAATATAAGCACTCACTTTAACAAACCAGAACAATCACAGAGTTAATCAAAACAGAAACTGGAATTCCATTGCATGAATTAGAATAATTATTGTTCCAAATGATTACAAAAACGTGATCTCCGTGACGCCAAAGATCAAAGGCGGTGAGTAGAAATGATCTTTTGTTTTCTATATCGATCCGCTCCACGGACCGGTTGGCTCTCTCCTTTTCCCTCCAGGAAAAGTCTTCGAGCCAGCTCTTCACCTCCATATAAGGAAGGGTCTTAGAGCACTGTTAGATCCTCTGATCTATACGTCCTTATCCCCAGAACGATTTTTCACAAAATCCTATGAAAGTGAAGGGATAGATACTACTCTAGAGGGGGGGTGAATAGAGTTATCAAATTTTGCACTAGACAAAACTTAATAGTCTACCCAACTCCCTTGGAGTGAAATGCGGAATGAAAAGATTATAGATAAGGAGATAACCCTAAAGCCTAACACAAGTGTTGTGCACAAACTCAAGCTAACTGTAATTACAGTTAAGGCTTGGAAATCCTAATCAGCAACTAGCAAACCTAGTTATATCTAATCACAGCCATAATGCAAGAATTAAACAAAGCATTCCAGACGACACAAGGAATTTATAGTGGTTCCCCAAACAACTTGGGTACGTCCACTCTTCTACCAACAAGGTAGGAATCCACTACAGGTTTTTGATCAGGTGCCCTTCCACCACAAGATCTGCTTCAGGTAGATCTAGAAACCCTTTAGACTTTTGATCAGGTGTCTAAAAACCAACACAGGTTTTTGATCAGGTGCCCTGCCACCAAGGGATACTTTTGAAGGGAGTAATAACCCTGTACAGGAGGGGGAAAGAAGGTTAAAAAGTCTTCTCTATTTTACAATAGATTAGAGAAGCACAAAGACTTGCACTGAGCTAGAAAGCTCAAAAGAATCAAGGCTCCCCCTGGCTCAAAGAATGTCCAGGTGAAGTCTTGCTTCAGTGCAGAAAACACTTCAGAAAGTTTTGAAGGAAAAACTACAAGAAGATATAAAATATAAAATAGAAATCTTCTAGCAGCTATCTTCTTCTTCTTCTTCAAAAGAACTCTGAGTCTAAACTTCCTGGAGGCAGGAGAACTCAGGTTGAAGAAGAGCTTAACACTTCTCAGTTGAATGAAGATTGCTGAGAGCAGTTAAACTTGGTCTTGATGAAAGCTTGAATGCTAATTGAATCACTCTTAGAATAACTGGTTAGCTAGCTGAAATCCTTCTCCAAAGGATTCCTTTTATAGCAGCAACAAGCAACGGCTCTTTTCAATTTGAACTGTTTGTCTTCTTCTGAAACTTGAAACCTGGGCTGCAAATATCACAAAGACAAACAAACTCTGCAGCAAAATATTCTATAAAAGGGATAAACCTTTTTCAAAGAAGCTGCAGGAAGCAATCTGATAATAAAGGTACTAAATAAAATCACATCAGAGACAAACTCTTTATAGCAAAAGGAAGACTTTTCAGTCTAACGGCTATAAAGGACTGACAGCAGATAAAGTAAAATACACTGTCAACTAATAAGACAAACAACTTTATCTGAAAAGATTTGACTCAGGCAAAAGAGATGGAGCAGATATTGCCTGGAAATATTATCATAAAACAACTGAAATAAAATGCCAGATAATATATTAATTTATTAAATAGAATAAATAAATACAAAATAAAAAGGCAAACAGAAAACGTCGAACGACCCTCGGAGATCGTCGACCGAAGAACGGAGATCGTCGAACTATCGGACAGATAGTCGAACGATCCAGATAGTCGAACTATCAAAGGAGATAGTCGAACTATCACAACAGATAGTCGAACTATCAGAAGATAGTCGAGCTATCAGATAGTCGACCTATCAACAGATAGTCGAACTATCAAAGCAAAACCGATAGTCGACCTATCAACAGATAGTCGAACTATCAGAAGAGAAACAGATAGTCGATCTATCAACAGATAGTCGAACTATCAAAGAACGACAGATAGTCAAACTATCAACAGATAGTCGAGCTATCAGATAGTTGAACTATCAAAGCAGATAGTCGAACTACCAAGGGAAAACAGATAGTCGACATATCAACAGATAGTCGAACTATCAGAAGAAAGCAGATAGTCGACCTATCAACAGATAGTCGAGCTATCAAACAACGCAGATAGTCGACCTATCAAACAGATAGTCGAGCTATCAGATAGTTGAACTATCCAAGCAGATAGTCGAACTATCAAACAAACAGATAGTCGAACTATCAACAGATAGTCGAACTATCACAGCACACAGATAGTCGAACTATCAACAGATAGTCGAACTATCCACGCAGACAGAACGTCGAGCAACTGATAGACGATCGTCGAACAGTTAGTCGACGATAGTCGAGCGGCGTTCAACCATAGTCGAACGAACAAACTACTTAACCAAATTCTTATCTGGATAAGCTGGGAACTCTACAGCTAGACAACAAACCTTGACCATAGATAATTCATGGGTGAAGAGACTAAGAAGACAAGACTAAGCTCAAATCAAACTAGGGTACCAACAATCTCCCCCTATTTGAGTTAAGTCTCTCAAAAACTAAAACACAGAGCTAGCTATAGAACAATAAAATCAATACAGGAAATAGTTAAACAACTAACTGGCAATTAACAATCAGTCAGATATATAACAGTCAATCAAAATTAAGGATCTACAGAATCAGGTTTGGGATCAGAAGAGCTAGGAACAAAAGATATTTTCCTCAAGGGATCTATGGCTTCTTTCTTAGACATCTTCAGATCTTGTACACCAATAATCTTTAAATCTGAATCCCTTGGAACGACTGCTTCTGGATGGTTTTCCATGTATTTAGAAGGGTCAAATACCTCAGGACTAACCTGGATTTTATCAAGTTCCTTCATTCTGAATTTTGACATTGTAGTAAATCCTGCAGAATCTTTTCCTTCAGCCTTAGCTTTCTGTATCTGGGCTGAGCCAACAAGCTCTAGAAAACGAGCCATCCTGAAATCAGGATCTAACTCTTGACTTTCATACTTATTTTCAGATGTAGTATCTATTGGCTTCACAGCTTTAAACTTGGTAGACAGATCTAATAAACTTTCAGCTGGATCTTTTACTTCTTGAATAATAAGAGATGAAGGAGGAGCAAATTCAGCAAATTTCTTACAGGACTTTTCTGAGAAAACAGTTCCTTTACTCTTTGAAGTGTCTTTAGCAGCAGGTGAAACTTTTCTCTTGGGTGAAGGAGGGGGTGAAAATGTTGGCTTTTGATAAACCACCTCCTTTACTTGCTCTTTTGTCTCAGCATCGTGCATTTGATATCCAGAATATGATTTACCTTGATGGCTTTGAGAACTTCTCCTTGAAGGAGGCTGAGAAGGTGCAGATTTGTCAGAAGGGGCAGATGGATTTGCTGAAATATTGCCAGAGGCTCCTGCACCGGGAGGTGGAGGAGGAGGACCTCTGGGAGTCCATCTGGGAGCAGGACTATCATACCTCTTTGATTTCTTCCTCTCCTTTTGCTGGTTCTTAGAGAACCACATCCAGTGCTGGAACTCTTTGGATTTAGGATCAATCCCTTTCAGAATGTAGTAAGGAGTGTCATGATCGGGATTGGGAGGAGGAGGAGCTACAGCTTTTCTTTTCCTCTTTGCAGCTTTCTTTTTCTTAGAATCCTCAAACAGATCTGAATCATCTTCATCCTCAGAATGAGATGAGGGAGGATGATCATATGGATCATAGGCTTCTGATACAGCCTTTTCCTTTTCTTTCAGGGCAGCTTTCTCTTTCTCTTCTTCCATGGCATCCTGTGCCAGGAGAGTATCCAAGTCTAAGCCAGGGGAATCATCCCATACTGTAGATTTTTCAGCTTGCCAAGCTTTTTTTTCTCTTCCAAATCAGCCTTTACTCTTTGTTGCCAAGCAGCTTTTGCTTTCTCTTCTTCCAAACTCAGTTTTGGGGTGTCATCTTTATTTTCAACTTGGCTTTCAGGATCCATTTCTTGACGCTCAGGAACTGTCGTAGGGACCAGTTCAGATAGCACTACTTGCTGAGCAGGTTCAGCAGCCTCAGAAACTAGAACAGGCTCTACAGCCTCAGATAGCACTGCTTGCTCTACAATCACTTGGACATCAGGAGCTGATACAGATTCAGGCTCTTGGACAACCACTACTTCTTCCATTAAATCTGTAGGATTAGGAGTAAAATCTTGCTAAATGACATCTAGTCATCCCTTCCAGATATTCCTATACTAACTTATCAATTAAGTAATCTACAAATTGGGAAAGAGACATACCTTCAGGATTTTCTTCAGGGTGACCTAACTCTCATAAATCATCTAGAAAGGAAGTGATAATTCCTTCTAGATACAGGGCAACAAAGGGAGTTGAGGCTTCTTCCAGGTAAACTTTTACAACAAATTCAGTCAACATTATTGCATCAGATATTTCTTTTTCAGATGGAGTAGGAGCTAAAACTTCTGCTACTTTTTCTGTTACTGCAAGTTGAGCTGCTGGAGGGGAGGCTGGGAGCTGCTCAGAGACATCTTCATTGAACATCTCCCCCTGCCTGATTTCAGTGGGAACTGAAACCAGGCCCCTGGATGAAGAGGGCTCAGCAGAGTTAGAGAGAATTTTGATGGCATCAGTCAAAGAAGCAATGGAGGAAGCAAGTGGAGCAATTGCCTCTTCAATCATGGTTTTGATTGAAGGGGTAATTAACTCCACAATACTGGAAATAAAATCTGGAGTTATTTCAAAAGGTGGTGGAACTGCAGTGGATGGAGGAGCAGCAGAAATGGTTGATGTGTCAGGATGAAATGTGGTGAGGACTGGAGATCGAACTGGAGAGTTAACTGGAGAATGATGTGAAGGAGGTGAGTGAGGAGGAGTTGGAATGGAAGAATGAACTAGAGAAGCAATATCAGACGCCAACAAATCAAAGTTGGGTTGAGAAGTTGCAGGAGGAGAGGCAGAAAGTCGTATTTCAGTTGAAGTTGAAGGAACTTCAACTGCAGTAGACGGCAAAGCAGAAGAAGATGAAGGAATAGATGAAGGAGCTGAGCCAACTTCTTGAGGGTGGGGAGCGACAGAGTCAGTCCTTGTGCTCTCAGATGCAGCTGGAGCAGCCCCTGCAGGAGCGGGCTTCAGGAATGTCCTCTTCCACTTTGAGAACAAGTTGGGATCCATCTTCGTGCTTGTATTAATGGTGGTAGCAGCTGAAATCAACAGGTGGGGATATCTTTCCTTCAGAAAGATTCCAACAACCCTTCCTAGGGTAACTTCCTTCTTGCTATTCTTCTTACTTATCAAGTCAAACAGAACACCTGCCCAATTGATCCTTTTCTTGTTGACAATTGCACATATTAGTGCAAATGGTTGTCTTATAATGTTATCGTGGGCAGAGTGTTTGCCTAGCAGCACTTTTCCGACAATCTCAGCAAGAAATTTAATCTTAAAAGGAAAATTTACCTTGAGCAGCTTTGAGGGAATGCCTTCTGCATGTCCCAGCTCAATCAACATTCTTCCAAATTCTGGAGCATCTTGCTCATATTCTTCTTCGCCATTAGTTAAACCAAAAACATCAGTCAAGATGGCGGGAGTCAAAATTACCTCTACTCCGCCAATAGATCCTGTCATTGAATCTTCAGTAGAAGACGAGGTGAAAGCCCACTCTTTTATCTCTTGAGGGTTTATCTTGATCCTTGTTGACATGAGCCTTTCCAGACCTTGATCTTTGCAGAGCTGGAGAATTTCCACGATATCTGGTTCACAACAGCTGAATGCATCAAAATCCACGTTGAAACCTGCGTCAAACTTGACCACTGCGAGGAGCGCTGGAGAAATCGCCATCGATTTGCTGGAGAAGGCGCGAGAGGAACGGAGAAGACGAATCGACAGAGAAAATCGCAAGACACGGAGCAAGCGGGAAGACGGAATGCGAAAAGACGCTCTCCGTCGACGATATAAGCAAAGATCTTTTAACCTAGGTCGACTATCGGCTTTATATTAGACCGGAGATAGTCGATCTATTTAAAAGATACTGGACACGATGGTCGAACGGTCGTTCGACGATCGGTCCAGAAGCAGAGTAGTCGAGCAATCATTCGACTATTTCTGGCTTCTCAAACAACAAGCTGTCGTCATCCAGAGATCGACGATAAGCTCGACTTGTTCGACGATGGTCGAACGCCGGTCGACGATCTTCAAACAGACAAGCTTTCATCAACCATAGGTCGACGATGGGCTTGACCCGATCGACTATCTTCGAACGTCGTTCGACTGTCTTCAAACAAGTTTCAACAAGGCAGAAGTCATGATGATGCATAATTTGACCTAAATTATTAATATAAAAATCTAAATAATCTAATATAAATATATTTATAATGTTAATTTTATTTGCTAAATCGTATCTTTTTATAATTCTATCCTAATGATGCCTACTTTATTATATTTTCTGCGCGCAGCAAACTTCGGGACAACTTTTGGGCATGTTACGGCCAGAATCAGATCTTGGGCTGAACACGAAAGTTGTAGCCCTCGGAAAGACCTTTCCAACGCATGGTTACACGTCTTCATCGGATTTGTGTAGCTTCATGAATCTGCGTTTAAAGTTGCTGTCCAGCAGATTTCCTGCATGTATGATTCTTTGGTTTGAGCTAGAACCGAGGATCCCGCGACAAATGGCAAAAGAACACGACTTCAGTTATGACGTGCCAACCAAAATGTCAAGTGCAGCCATGCCACCATATTATTGAACTATTTTCAATAAAGAGAATGAAGCCACAATGGTCCAATGAGATATTTTCTCATAAGTGGGAAAGAGGCTAGCCACCTTTTGACTTTGTATTCAACATGTGTTCTTAAAGGAAGCTTCTTGGAAAGAGAGAAAGAAAGCCAACTTTTATCATACTTTTCATGACAAGTATGAAAGAGGCTAGCCTCCATTGGACTTTATATCCAACATGTGCTTTTTGAAAAAGGGAAGGTTCATGGAAGCTTCATCCTCATGCCAAATTCCAACTCTACCCCCTTGGTTTTGTACCTATAAATAGGCAAGAAGGAAAGGGGGAAAGCATCCATCCTTCCTACTTCATTTTGAGCATTGTAGAGAGCCATTGGAGTTTGTTTTTAGAGTATTTTAGTTTAATATTTTCATGCTTTAATGTTCTTACAATTTCTTTTATCGTACTTGTAATTTTCTTGCAAACTCTCTTTATAATGTCTTTTTTGAAATCTTTTGTAACTTCTTTTCAATAAGAAATAAATTAGTTTGTTATTCCCTTTCCCTCTTTCTCTTTCTTTTTATGCATATTCTTAACATGATTTTCATTTCCTATATTATGAGTAACTAAACTTTGTTTAGTGCTTGATCGAAATGATCCGAGGAATGAAATGATCTCTTTTTCTGAATCCATATCTTCTCTTTCTCTTTGAACAAATGTTTAGGATTTACCCTTGATTAATTTATAGAGAGGTCATATCATCGATATATGATTTTCTTTTCTGTTTCCATACTCTAGTAGCCGAAAGGATCATGCGTATGGATTGATCGCTCATGGGTAAAGGGAGTTGAATGCAATCCTTGAAAGAGGACGACATAAATTTCCCGGATTGGAGTCAAATCCAATAGAGGGGTTCACTACATAAAGCGAGTTTTAGGGGTTTCAATTATAGAATGAAAGTTCGGTTGATCAACCTAAACTCAGTTGGGCGTAGCCTTGAAAGAGGTGCGTTCATATTTTGGGAACCTCCACGGTCCAAGCATCTTCGTTAAAAAGAATTAGAGATTTATCTATTTTTTTGGTCATTTTCATTCCAAGGTGATTCAAGATCAAGTACTAACCTTTTAAATTATTGCTTAATCATCCTCTTTTATTGTATAACCGTTCTCTCATTTGCAAACAAAATCAAAGTATCTAATTGATAAAATAACAGAAATCTCTTTGAAGTAGAAGTAATCGATGCGCCTTGGTTCTAATACGACCTTGATATTATATCCTATGCTATAAGCGATAAGGTACACTTGCCTTTATCGAATATAGATTCGGAGAACATCATCTTCATCTTCATCTTCTCTTTTTCATAAAACACCTCCGGGATTTTCTCCATCAAGTTTTTGGCGCCGTTGCCGGGGACTTGCGTTGATATTTCAAAAAAAAAGATAACTGTTAATTTTATCATTTTTCCTTTTTTTTCTAAAAAATATATATCTTAATAATATACCTAAAACCGCCTAAAAAAAACAAAAAGAAAAAAAATCCATAATTAATTTTTAAACTCATCTTTAATGATTTGTCTTTTTTTTTCCTTCTAGTATATGACCCGAGCAAGTTCTTCGAATAATCCTGAATCCCATTTTGATCCAGAAATTGAGCGCACCTTTAGGCGATGCCTTCAATCTCGTGGACAGGATTTACCAATTATTTTTGAAGAATCTATCGGAGATACTAATATAGCAACTATGGGTGACCCCAATCCTAATGAAGCCCAGCAACGGACCATGTCCTACTATGCACGGCCGAACTTGGAAGGGACACAATCTAGTATTGTTCGCCCTACTATAGCTAATAATAATTTTGAGATCAAGTCTAGCATCATCCAAATGGTGCAACAATCGGTTACTTTTGATGGTTTACCAGATGAAGATCCAAATCAACATCTTTCAAATTTTCTTGAAATCTGTGATACCTTCAAAATAAATGGCGTTACTGATGACGCCATTCGATTACGACTATTTCCCTTTTCTTTACGGTCAAAGGCCAAGCAGTGGTTAGGCTCTCTTCCTAGAGGATCTATCACTACATGGGCCGAAATGGCGGAAAAATTCATGACTAAATATTTTCCTCCTGCAAAGACCGCCAAATTACGTACTGATATCTCTTCATTTATGCAAATCGACTCAGAGACTCTCTACGATACATGGGAGCGCTTCAAAGAGCTTTTGCGTAGATGTCCTCACCATGCACTTCCTACTTGGCAACAAGTACAGATTTTTTATAATGGCATAAATTTCCAAACAAGGCAGATGATTGATGCAGCTGCTGGGGGTACTCTCAATAATAAAACCCCAGAGGCCGCTCAAGAGCTTTTTGAGGAAATGGCCATGAATGCCTATCAGTGGAATGTGCCCCGAGCGCGCCCTAGCAAGCCGGTAGGACTTTATGAAGTTGATATGACAGCTAATTTAGCTTTACAACTTGAACGTTTAAGCAAGCAAGTGGCAGAGATGTCTGCTTCCTCTGCCACTCCTTCTTGGGCAAATAATACTAATAATACTTTTATTGAAGAACAGGTTGATTTCATGGGGAATCTTACTCGTCCTTCCTTTAACCCGAACAACGCTCCGTATAATAATGCTTATAATCCAGGTTATAGGAACCACCCGAATTTCTCATGGAGCAACCAAAGTAATGCCCAGCGCCCTCCTAATATGAACCCACCCGGTTTTCTTCCACCACCACCAAAGCCCTCTTCGATTGAAGAGGTATTTTCTAAATATGTTGCCTCGAACGAATCCAACATCCGGAATCTCACCGGATCTGTAAAGAACTTAGAGAATCAAATTGGCCAGCTTGCCAAAATGATTGCCGAGCGCCCGCATGGAGCTTTGCCGGGCAACACTGAGACGAATCCAAGGGAGAATGCAAATGCCATCAACCTTCGCAGTGGAAAGGAGGTAACCTCTCCAAGTAGGATTGAACCCGAGGTAACTGTTTCTATTTTACCCCCTCCAGTTTTATTTTCTAATTCTCCGAATGCTTCAAAATCTCCTCTTGTTTCTACTTCTGCACCCCCTTATCCATCTAAAATTAAAAATGAGCGAGTAGAGGAGCAATACAAAAAAATTTTAGAAATTTTAAAACAAATTCATATAAATGTTCCCTTCTGCGAGGCAATCTCTCAAATGCCTAAATACGCGAAATATCTCAAGGAGTTACTCTCCAATAAAAAGAAACTTGAAGATATCTCACGTGTTTCCCTCAATGCAGAATGCTCCGCAGCTTTATTAAATAAATTGCCTCAAAAATTGAATGATCCGGGACGGTTTTCTATCCCGTGCCTCTTTGGCAATTTATTAGTAAAGCATGCCCTCGCCGACCTAGGTGCTAGCATCAATCTAATGCCTTACTCTTTGTTTAAGAAATTGGGGTTAGGAGATCCAATCCCAACTAAAATAAGTATACAACTAGCGGATCGTTCTGTTAAGTATCCAGTAGGGGTAGTGGAAGACGTGTTAGTCAAGGTTGACAAGTTCATCTTTCCGGTGGACTTTGTCATTCTTGACATCGAAGAGGATGCTGAAGTACCACTCATACTCGGCCGCCCCTTCCTTGCCACCTCCCGCGCAATAATAGATGTTAGTAACGGAAAACTCCTCCTTCGTGTTGGAGATGATGAAGTTACTTTCAGTATCAACCCCTCAATGCGAAATTCTCTTTCAAATGATGATTCTTGTTACCATCTAGATGCATCATTTGAAGAAGATTTTTCATCATTTTCTAATTTGTGTCCCACATCTTGTGATGATGCAGAACATGATGAATTATTTTGTTTTAAGGAATTATCTCGTTCTTCGCCTCCTGAGCCAATTGGCTTAGAGAGTATTAAAATCACGACCTCTTACGAAGTACCACCTACTCTTGAGCTTAAGCAACTTCCAGAGCACCTAAAATATGTCTTTTTAGAAAAAGACTCTAAATTGCCGGTCATCATTTCTTCTACTTTGTGTGATTCGGAAATTTTTGAATTAATTCAAATCTTAAATAGGCATCGCCGAGCTATAGCTTGGCAATTATCTGATATTAAAGGGATAAGCCCCTCCTTCTGCACACACAAAATATTACTTGAAGATAATTCTCGCAATAGTGTACAGCCTCAGCGACGACTTAATCCCAACATGAAAGACGTCGTTAAGGCTGAAGTAATTAAACTATTAGATGCAGGAATTATCTACCCGATTTCGGATAGCCCGTGGGTTAGCCCCGTACAAGTAGTACCAAAGAAAGGCGGCATGACAGTAGTGGTTAATGAGAACAATGAACTAATTCCAACTCGTACTGTTACGGGTTGGCGGATGTGCATCGACTATAGAAAATTAAATGATGCCACCCGAAAAGACCACTTTCCCTTGCCATTCATTGATCAAATTTTAGAACGCCTTTCCGGTCACTCCTACTATTGCTTTCTTGATGGTTTATCGGGATATTTCCAAATACCAATCTCACCCGAGGACCAGGAGAAAACAACCTTTACTTGTCCCTTCGGCACCTTTGCTTATAGAAGGATGCCATTTGGCCTTTGCAATGCACCAGCTACTTTCCAAAGATGTATGTTGGCCATCTTTGATGAGTTGGTTGAGGATGTGATGAAAGTCTTCATGGATGACTTTTCCGTATTTGGAAATTCTTTTAAATCATGCTTAGCTAATCTTGAACGTGTTCTTCAACGTTGTGAAGATACGAATCTAGCCCTAAATTGGGAAAAATGTCATTTCATGGTCCGAGAGGGGTTGGTACTCGGTCATAAAATATCGGGTAAAGGAATCGAGGTTGATAAGGCCAAGATCGAGGTGATTGAGAAACTTCCCCCTCCCATAAATGTAAAATCTATTAGAAGTTTCCTTGGTCACGCAGGTTTTTATCGGCGGTTTATACAAAATTTTTCCAAAATTACAAAGCCGTTAACACACTTGCTAGAAAAAGAGTCTTCTTTCATTTTTGATAATGAATGTTTAGCAGCTTTTAATATTATCAAAGATAAGCTTATCAACTCGCCAATTCTAGTAGCACCAGATTGGTCCTTTCCTTTCGAGATAATGTGTGATGCAAGCGACATTGCTGTAGGCGCAGTGTTAGGCCAACAGGTGAACAAGTATTTTCACCCAATTTATTATGCAAGCAAGACACTCACATCCGCACAGGCCAATTACACAACTACAGAGAAAGAACTTCTGGCAATTGTTTTTGCGTTTGATAAGTTTAGGTCTTATATTACACTCTCTAAAGTCATTGTGTTTACTGATCATTCTGCCCTTAGGTACCTACTAAACAAGGCAGACGCCAAGCCCCGATTATTAAGATGGATCCTCCTACTGCAAGAATTTGACTTGGAGATCCGGGACAAGAAAGGAGCGGAGAACTTGGCGGCCGATCATCTCTCCCGCTTAGAAAACCCTGCTGCGGATACGCTGGTGGAAGCTGATATTGATGATAAATTCCCTGAAGAGCGCCTCCTCGCCATCGAAAAATTAACGAATTCTTCTACCCCTTGGTTTGCGGATTTGGCCAACTATCTAGTGGCTCGGGTCCTGCCAAAAGGTTTTTCAAGTCAACAAAAGAAGAAATTCTTTTCCGACGCGAAGAACTACTTTTGGGAGGACCCCTTCTTATTTCGTATCTGCGCAGATCAAGTGGTAAGAAGATGTGTATCGAGCGAGGAAGGCTTGCAAATATTGCGGCACTGCCATGAAGGACCAACCGGCGGACATTATCAAGCAAGCCGGACCGCAAGGAAAGTGCTGGAGGTCGGTTTCTACTGGCCCTCGATTTTTAAGGATGCTCACTCTTTTGTAAGTGGATGCGACAGGTGCCAAAGGTCAAGTAACATATCTCGCCGAGACGAAATGCCCCAAAACTCCTTTATGGAGTGTGAAATTTTCGATCTATGGGGTATCGATTTCGTAGGTCCTCTCCCTCCCTCATTTAATAATAAATATATTCTCGTCGCAGTCGACTACGTGTCGAGGTGGGCGGAAGCACAAGCTCTCCCATCCAACGATGCAAGTGTGTTCATTAAATTTTTGAAGAAATTATTCTCTCGTTTTGGCACGCCTCGTGCTATAGTTAGTGATAGGGGCACACACTTCTGCAATAGCCAGTTTGCTAAAATTTTAGCAAAATATGGCGTTACACACAAACTCTCCACCGCCTATCACCCACAAACTAGTGGCCAAGTGGAGGTAGTGAACCGCGAGCTCAAGAGGATTTTGGAGAAGACTGTCTCTTTTAATAGGAAGGACTGGTCTTTGAAGCTCGATGATGCTCTATGGGCTTATCGGACGGCATACAAGACCGCCATTGGTTGTACACCATACCGATTAGTCTACGGCAAAGCTTGCCACCTTCCAGTTGAGTTAGAGCACCGTGCCTATTGGGCGCTAAAATTCCTCAATCTTGACTATACTTTGTCCTCCGAGCAAAGAAAATTCCAACTGAATGAATTAGATGAATGGCGTGCTAACGCATATGAAAATAATAAGTTTTATAAGGAGCGCTCAAAGTTCTACCATGATAAAAATATTAAAATTCCTAAAAGTTTTTCACCGGGGGATCTAGTCCTTCTTTACAACTCACGCCTTCGTCTTTTTCCAGGAAAGTTAAAATCTCGATGGTCCGGCCCCTTTGTCGTCAAAGAGGTTTGGCCATATGGGACCGTTCTTATTTCCCACCCGGAACTCGGCTCCTTTAAAGTGAATGGCCACCGATTAAAATTTTATTTCTCTAATGATACTTCGGCCACCAATATTGAGACCCTCACCATATAATCTTCCATGCCAATTAGTCAAGCTACGCGACGGTAAACAAAGCGCTTTTGGGAGACACCCCAAACTTTATCTTCTTATTATTATTTTCTTTGCTTTAACATGTATTTGCAGGTTTCCTTCTAGCCTCCTCGATTTCACCATCAGGGATGTCCTCTTTCCTCACTTCTTCTTTTATAGCATTTTTATTACTTCATACTTAGTTTTAAACATTGGGGACAATGTTTAACTTTAAGTATGGGGGTATAAGTCCTTAAATAATAAAATTTTAAAAATATATAAATTCCAAAAATTCAAAAAAAAAATATATTCTTTCTTTTGTCTTTAATATATATACAAAAAAAAAAGAGAAGATAAAACTTATATAAAATAATTAATAATTTGAGTTAATCTTTGCTAAATCTTTTAGTACCCCATGACTTTGCATTTTCTTGTTTTTAATCATTTATGTACTTGTTTAGTTGAAATAAATTAAATTAAATTTCATTTTGTCTATGTTTCATGAGTAATATGTTGACTCATGTAGTGTTCCTAATTAAGGTAGCATGTTATTTTTGAAAAACATTCTTAAATATTTGCACTTTTTCATAGCCATTTTTTTATGTTTTTCACTTTTATAAAATCTACCATCCCTTGTTTTCTCTTTTAAAAATTTTTGAAATGATTGATTAGTGTTAAGTATAGTAGATGCGAACTAATCTAAGATGCTTATTATCTTCATTTTTCATGAAAAGTCAATTATCTCTATTTTCTATCGGGAATTTGCGTCTCTTGAATTTTTTAATACCTTGCTTTAAGTAGACTTAAGAGCATGAGGATGATCTAGGCAACTTTTTGATTAGTTTGAGCTTTTGCATCCCAAACCTTAAATTCCTAACCATTGCTAGCCACGTTGTGCCTTTTCCATTTTCTTTTTATAAGTCCCACTTATTTTTCACCAAAGCCATATAGCTTACCCATGTCGCACACTTAAAACTTTTTGAGCTTTATATCACTTGTGTGTACTATATTTTGTGAAAATGGTGGAGATTTGTATTATATCTCAATTGCTACAAAAGAGGAAAAAAAAAAGGGGAAAACTCAATTGTTTCAAAAGAAGGAAGAAGAAGATATGATATATATTTATATATATATGCAAAAAAAAAAAATTTTATGAATGACCTTTTAACCCCAACTTTATATTGCAAAATGACTTGGGGTGTCAAAATTTTATTTTCTAGCAACAAGTTATTTGCAAAGCTCTTCTTTTTGTTTTAAGTGTGCTTTACCCATCATGTTTATCTTTTGAACTCCACACCCTTAAAACCTAACCCAAAAATTTACACCTAATGAAAGTCCTTTTGATTCATGCTTCTGAGGTTTATTTTTAGTACGGTAGCGAGAAAGTAAATTGAGTAAATTCTTAGGTAGCAGTATTGATCTTTGATTTAGATTGGTATGAATATAAAATGTCTCTTAGATTTTAGTAGCAACTCAATATCCTTTTCATTTATCACATTACTCAATTTTTAGTTTTGCTTAAAAACATGGGATGATTTATTTTTTTTTATGCTAGTGAAAATTGTAAAATTCTATGCCAAGACTAAGTAAAAATATTTCGTTTTCTTTTCATAATTCCTCTACCTTAATTTCGCATCGTACTTGTGTTCGGCATAGCCAATTTGTTTGGTTTGTTTTTTTTATTTTTTCTAGCTCGTATGTCTTTGCTTGAGGACAAGCAAAATAATAAGTATGGGGGAATTTGATGATGCATAATTTGACCTAAATTATTAATATAAAAATATAAATAATCTAATATAAATATATTTATAATGTTAATTTTATTTGCTAAATCGTATCTTTTTATAATTCTATCCTAATGATGCCTACTTTATTATATTTTCTGCGCGCAGCAAACTTCGGGACAACTTTTGGGCATGTTACGGCCAGAATCAGATCTTGGGCTGAACACGAAAGTTGTAGCCCTCGGAAAGACCTTTCCAACGCATGGTTACACGTCTTCATCGGATTTGTGTAGCTTCGGGAATCTGCGTTTAAAGTTGCTGTCCAGCAGATTTCCTGCATGTATGATTCTTTGGTTTGAGCTAGAACCGAGGATCCCGCGACAAATGGCAAAAGAACACGACTTCAGTTATGACGTGCCAACCAAAATGTCAAGTGCAGCCATGCCACCATATTATTGAACTATTTTCAATAAAGAGAATGAAGCCACAATGGTCCAATGAGATATTTTCTCATAAGTGGGAAAGAGGCTAGCCACCTTTTGACTTTGTATTCAACATGTGTTCTTAAAGGAAGCTTCTTGGAAAGAGAGAAAGAAAGCCAACTTTTATCATACTTTTCATGACAAGTATGAAAGAGGCTAGCCTCCATTGGACTTTATATCCAACATGTGCTTTTTGAAAAAGGGAAGGTTCATGGAAGCTTCATCCTCATGCCAAATTCCAACTCTACCCCCTTGGTTTTGTACCTATAAATAGGCAAGAAGGAAAGGGGGAAAGCATCCATCCTTCCTACTTCATTTTGAGCATTGTAGAGAGCCATTGGAGTTTGTTTTTAGAGTATTTTAGTTTAATATTTTCATGCTTTAATGTTCTTACAATTTCTTTTATCGTACTTGTAATTTTCTTGCAAACTCTCTTTATAATGTCTTTTTTGAAATCTTTTGTAACTTCTTTTCAATAAGAAATAAATTAGTTTGTTATTCCCTTTCCCTCTTTCTCTTTCTTTTTATGCATATTCTTAACATGATTTTCATTTCCTATATTATGAGTAACTAAACTTTGTTTAGTGCTTGATCGAAATGATCCGAGGAATGAAATGATCTCTTTTTCTGAATCCATATCTTCTCTTTCTCTTTGAACAAATGTTTAGGATTTACCCTTGATTAATTTATAGAGAGGTCATATCATCGATATATGATTTTCTTTTCTGTTTCCATACTCTAGTAGCCGAAAGGATCATGCGTATGGATTGATCGCTCATGGGTAAAGGGAGTTGAATGCAATCCTTGAAAGAGGACGACATAAATTTCCCGGATTGGAGTCAAATCCAATAGAGGGGTTCACTACATAAAGCGAGTTTTAGGGGTTTCAATTATAGAATGAAAGTTCGGTTGATCAACCTAAACTCAGTTGGGCGTAGCCTTGAAAGAGGTGCGTTCATATTTTGGGAACCTCCACGGTCCAAGCATCTTCGTTAAAAAGAATTAGAGATTTATCTATTTTTTTGGTCATTTTCATTCCAAGGTGATTCAAGATCAAGTACTAACCTTTTAAATTATTGCTTAATCATCCTCTTTTATTGTATAACCGTTCTCTCATTTGCAAACAAAATCAAAGTATCTAATTGATAAAATAACAGAAATCTCTTTGAAGTAGAAGTAATCGATGCGCCTTGGTTCTAATACGACCTTGATATTATATCCTATACTATAAGCGATAAGGTACACTTGCCTTTATCGAATATAGATTCGGAGAACATCATCTTCATCTTCATCTTCTCTTTTTCATAAAACACCTCCGGGATTTTCTCCATCAAGTCACACTTAGTCTCTTCCATTGATCATGCCTAGTTGAACCAAAAAGAACAGATGCTTCTGTTCATCTAAGGGCTTGGTGAATATATCACCTCTCTGAAACTCAGTGGATATGAACTCAAGACTAATCTTGTTCTTTTCCACACAATCTCTCAGGAAATGGTGCCGAATCTCAATGTGCTTCGTTCTAGAGTGGTGCACTGGATTTTATGCAATTGAGATAGCACTGGTACTATCACACATGATTTTGGTGTTCTTGTGTGAGTAACCATAATCCACAAGCTAGTTTTGAATCCACAGGATCTGTGAGCAACAACTGGCAGCTACTATATATTCAGCCTCTGCAGTTGAGACAGAAGCCTGCTTCTTACAGAACCAAGAGACCAATCTCTCTCCCAGGAACTGACAAGTTCCTGAGGTGCTCTTCCTGTCAACTCTGCAACCAGCATAATCAGAATCAGAATATCCAATCAATTCAAATTCTGACTCAGCTGGGTACCAAAGTCCTAGATTTGGACATCCCTTCAGGTATCTTAAGATTCTCTTTAGAAGAATCAGATGATATTCCTTGGGGTTGACCTGGAATCTAGCACAAAGGCATGTAGCAAACATTATATCAGGCCTACTTGCAGTTAAATATAATAGGGAACCAACAATGGCCCTATAATTCTTTTGATCAACTGGCTTGCCGTGATCATCAGAATCAATAACTACATTAGTAGCCATAGGTGTAGGCATTGCTGAAGCATCAGCCATCCCAAATTTCTTTACTAATTCCTTGGCATATTTGGATTGGGAGATGAAGATGCCATCAGCATCTTGCTTAACTTGGAGACCAAGAAAGTAAGACAGCACACACATACTACTCATCTCAAACTTAGAGTGCATCAGGTCAGAGAACCTTTTGCAAAGTTTGGGATCAGTGGAACCAAATATAATATCATCCACAAACACTTGAACTAACAGGATTGTGTCCTTGTGGTGCTTGACGAAAAGGGTTCTATCAACTACTCCCCTAGTAAAGTTGTGCTCTAACAGGAAACTAGCTAGAGTCTCATACCAGGCTCTGGGTGCTTGTTTTAGTCCATAAAGAGCTTTCTGCAACTTGAACACATGTGAGGGCTGAGTTGAAGAAACAAACCCTGGTGGTTGTTCAACAAACACCTCTTCCTTAAGCTCACCATTTAGGAATGCACTTTTGACATCCATCTGAAAAACCTTAAACTTCATGTAGGCTGCATGGGCCAAGAAGATCCTTATTGCTTCTAGCCTTGCAACAGGAGCAAATGTTTGGTCATAATCTATACCTTCCTCCTGTCTGTAGCCCTGAGCTACAAGCCTAGCTTTATTCCTTACAATAATTCCATTTGCATCCAACTTGTTTCTATACACCCACTTGGTGCCTATGATCAGTTGGCCTTTAGGTCTTGGAACCAAAGTCCAAACTTTACATCTCTCAAACTAATTGAGTTCCTCTTGCATAGCAATGATCCAGTGGGGATCTAGCTCAGCATCTTTAAAGGTGAGGGGCTCAACCTGTGAGAGGAAACAAGCGTGCATCACATCCTGTCTTAATTGGTGTCTTGTTTGAACACCAACTAATATGTCTCCTATCACTTCAGATGTGGGGTGATCTCTAAGTGTGACAATATCAGCAGGTGGGATGTGATCTTCAGCAATAGTTGGGATTAATTCCTCAGGAGGAATTTGATCTACTGTTGGTGGAACAACAACAGCTTCAGCAATGTCTTCATCACTGTCTGATTCAGTGATCTGAAGAGTTGATAGTTGAAGAATCTCTTGAGTAGCATCAGGTACCTGCAATGAACTGGAGGAAGGAGAATTTTCCTTCTCCTTGTAAAACATCTGAGACTCATCAAAAGATACATGCACAGATTCTTCAATTTTACAGGTTGATTTGTTATAAACCCTATAAGCTTTGCTTACTTGGGAATATCCAAGCATAATTCCCATTGAAGCTTTTGCTTCAAATTTTCTAAGGTATTCTTTATTGTTATTATGAATGTACACTACACAACCAAATACTCTAAAATAATTAATTTTAGGTTTCTTTCCTTTAAGCAACTCATAAGGAGTTTTACACTTAAGCTTGTGTATCAGACTTCTATTCAAGACATAATTGGTTGTACTAACAGCTTCTGCCCAATAGGAGAGAGGCATATTAGCATCTGCCAACAATGTACTAGCAGCTTCAATGAGTGTTCGATTTTTCCTTTCAACTACCCCATTTTGTTGGGGAGTTCTAGGAGTTGAGAAGCTATGTTTGATACCTTCTCTCTCACAGAATTCTTGCATGAGAAGAGAGTCAAACTCAGTACCATGATCACTTCTGATCAAGGCCACATGAGTAGAGTACTCAGTCTGCACACATAATAGAAAGTCTGTAAGGGCTTTGAAGTTATCAGCCTTAGTTCTCAAAAAGAAAACCCAACTGAACCTAGAGAAGTCATCTACAATGACTAAGGTGTAATACTTCCCTCCTAAACTCTGTACATTTATTGGGCCAAAAAGGTCCAGATGTAATAAATACAGGATTCTAGGAGAATCACTTTTATTTACAGATTTAAAAGAGTTTTTGGTTTGCTTGCCTAGCTGACAAGCCTTGCATAGGCTCTCCTTCTTGTAGGGGCAAGAAGGTAAACCTCTAACAAGGTTGTGTTTAGATAACCTAGATATATTTTTAAGGTTAACATGACTAAGCCTCTTATGCCACAAAGAATTATTATTAATTGTTACTTCATTAAATAAACAGATTTCAGAATGAGTTGAATTGAAATCTACTAAATAAATATTACCTAATCTAATGCCTACTAAAACAACATTATTATTTAAAGTAATATTACAAGAGGAGTTAGAAAATGAAACCTGGTAGCCAGCATCACATAGCTGGCTGACTGAGATCAAATTGTGCTTCAGTCCAGTCACATATGCAACTCTCTTGAAAGTAACCGCTCCAATTGTGATCCTGCCATAGCCTTCTGTCTGACCACAGCTGGAATCTCCAAAGATAACCTTTGGGCCGAGCTTAGCTTTGAACTTTGACAGATGATTTTTATTTCCTGTCATATGCTTGGAGCATCCACTATCCAAATACCACTTATTTTGAGTGATAGGATAGGCCTTCACCTGCAAGAAATTCATTTAGACATTGTGGACCCAGGTAACCTTGGGTCCCTTGTTTTTCACATAAGAAAAGCTAGAAATAAATGAAAATGCAGGCTGAGGGTGATAACCTAATGGGTGAGATCTCTTAGGTGGGATTCTCCATGCAGATGATGGGTCAACAAACCTAGGGGTTCTATTTTCATTTAGGTTTCTACGAGTTTGATGATGATTTTGAAAATCATATTGAAAACGTCGATCGACGTTCGACGATGGGCGCTCAGATCGTCGAGCTTCGTTCGACCATTGAGCTTCCGATCGTCGAGCAGCGTTCGACGCTCTTTGTATTTCCTTAAAAAATTGTTTTCTTTTCTCTCTCTTAGCTTTATTTAAAGTTTTATTAACTTGGTTTACTTGCTCAGTGTTCTTCATTCCACTAGCTGAAATGAAGTTCACTGGAGTTGAAAGATTATTTTTAAGAATAACTGGGGGTTCACTGGGAGAAGCTCCTAAGCCTAGTTTGTTATTGCCTGACCTAGTGTTAGTCATGCTGGTTATCTCTAACAGCTTAAGGCTTCTACCATTTAGAGATTCTTCTAACCTCTTAGATTTAGCTAACTTAATTTTAAGAAACTTAATTTCTTCACTATAATTAGTGAGATCTTCCTTTAACTTAATATTTTCAGTAGATATGATTTCTGATTCAGCTAGCCTATGTCTAAGTTCTTTAATCTCTTTTTCAGAACTAATTAAATCTAAGCATAAAGATTTAAAATCTAATTTGAATTCTGCAGAAGTGAAGTCATAAGAAGATAGTACCTCATCTTCTGTTGGCATTTCTTCCTCTGAATCTGAACTCTCTGCAGCTGAGTGATTGCTGCAGGCATCTATTGCCATCAGGCAAATTTCCTTTGCCTTCTTCTCTTCCTCATCCTCACTGGAGCTTGAGGAGGAAGATTCCTCATCTAAATCACTCCGGGTTTCAGCAATGAAACCTCTCTCCTTCTTCTTGTTCTTGTAGGAGGATGGCTTGGAGTGCTTCCTGTGCTGTTCCTTTTCTTTCCTCTTATCTTTGTTCTTCTCCTCTGGACAATCTGGTAAGATATGTCCAGGCTTCCTGCAACCATAGCAGATAATTTCTTTAGCAGGAGAACGATCATACCTTGGTTTGTCTTCATAGCATGAAGACTTCTTTCTGAATTCCTTTCTCCCCATCTTGAGAAACCTCTTGGCAAATAATGCCATTAGCTCCTCATTGGATTGGCTGTCTTCAGAAGCATCAGCAGCCTTAAGAGCTAGAGATTGCTCTTTTCTTGTTGGAGTAGGGGTCTTTGCTTCAGCTTCTGCTTCCCTTGTCTTCAGCACTTGCTCAAAAGACTTGAGCTTGCCGAGAAGGGCTTCAGTTGAAATCTCATTTGTGCTTCTGGCCTCCTTGATAGGCCAGATCCTCAGATCTCATGTGCTAGGGAAGCACATAAGAATCTTATCATTGACCTCTGTCAATGAAATGTCCTTGTCAAGGGTCCTCAGCTCATTGATGATTGAGCTGAGCCTTGTGTACATGGCTTTAACTGATTCAGCATCAGTTTTCTTGAAGTTCTTATATTGTGAGATAAGGTTGGACCTCCTGTCCTTCCTTTCATCAGCTGAACCAGCTACAATCTGGTTCAGTGTGTCCCACATTGCTTTTGCTGAGGAGCAGTCAGCAACCTTCTGGAATACCTCATCAGACATTGTCTGAGCCAGAATGTTCATTGCTTTGGCATCTGCTATTTTTGCCTTTTTGTACTCATCATTGTAGTCTGGAGGAGGCACTGCACTCATATTAGATGATGAGGCAGTAGCAGCAGCAGGTGCTCTTGGGGGTCCTGACAAAATAGAAGCAAAGATACTTTCATCAATAGAATTCATATATAATTTGATCCTTGCCTTCCAGATGCCAAACTTAGCTAAGTTGCATGCTGGAGGTCTGGTGCTAGAATAATCCTTGGACTGGGCCATGATAGTGACAGTGAATATCTATAAACTTTGGTATCTATCAGGATCTTGTGACTTAGGTGTTAGCCTATTCAGTCAACCTCCCTCTGATACCAATTGAAAGTGAAGGGATAGATACTACTCTAGAGGGGGGTGAATAGAGTTATCAAATTTTGCACTAGACAAAACTTAATAGTCTACCCAACTCCCTTGGAGTGAAATACGGAATGAAAAGATTATAGATAAGGAGATAACGCTAAAGCCTAACACAAGTGTTGTGCACAAACTCAAGCTAACTGTAATTACAGTTAAGGCTTGGAAATCCTAATCAGCAACTAGCAAACCTAGTTATATCTAATCACAGCCACAATGCAAGAATTAAACAAAGCATTCCAGACGACACAAGGAATTTATAGTGGTTCCCCAAACAACTTGGGTATGTCCACTCTTCTACCAACAAGGTAGGAATCCACTACAGGTTTTTGATCAGGTGCCCTGCCACCACAAGATCTGCTTCAGGTAGATCTAGAAACCCTTTAGACTTTTGATCAGGTGTCTAAAAACTAACACAGGTTTTTGATCAGGTGCCCTGCCACCAAGGGATACTTTTGAAGGGAGTAATAACCCTGTACAGGAGGGGGAAAGAAGGTTAATGTAACACCCCAAAAAGACCCCAAAAAGACTCAACATGAAGTTTGAGGTGCAGGCTATTTGACACGGCCTGGGACACGGGCGTGTCCCAGGGCGTGTCAGGGGTACACGGCCTGGGACACGGGCGTGTCCCAGGGCGTGTCCGAATTAAAATTCGAAAATGGCCTATTCGAGTCAGAGAAGTACACGGCCGTGAACACGGGCGTGTCAGGTTGGACACGGGCGTGTCAGATGCCGTGTTCCGACCCGTGTACTGGTTGCAGCTCGATGAGGCAGGTTTGACACGGGCGTGTCTCAGGATGACACGGGCGTGTCAGGTTCGACACGGGCGTGTCGATGCCCGTGTTGTTCAGTCGGTTCAAATACCGCGTGTGCCGCTTAAGGGTACACGGCCTGTGACACGGGCGTGTCACAGGCCGTGTCAGCCAAAAATTGGGTTTTGGGGCAAATCGTGGCCGTTCAGATTCTCTCTTTGGATCCAAGGGCTCAGGTGATTCCTGGCTGGATTAAATTCGTGAAGGAATGATGAAGAAGTCATTCTTCATTTTGCTTAAGGAAGAGAGAAAGAGAGAGGAGGAAGAAGAAGGAGGAGGAGAGCAAGCCACCGGCGGAGTTCCCGTGGTCCGATTCGTGATCCGAAGCCGGCGTTGTGAAGGCAAGGCTGCTGCGGTTCTTTCTCACCAGCTAGTTTTCGATGGCTCCGAAGAGATCGACAAGGGTAACGATCTCCCTCCTTGGACATGTGAAGTCCTTCTTTTCTGCATTGCATAGGGAAAACCCTTCCCCGCGAGTGTGCGGTGGGTTGTGGTGTCCCTTGGGGTAGATATGTGAAGTCCCCCTTGTTAGAGGCCGGAATTGGAGTACGGCTCTAGGCATGCTGTGTGAAGCCCATCTGGACATGGTCTGGATTGGTGATGCTTGTTTGCATATCGGAGAAGGCTCCGTGATTATGGCTTGTGTTGCCTTGTGCCTACCTGTTGCTTGGTGCAGCAGGAAGTACTGGATGATGTCCAGGAAATGAAGAGGGTTGGATGCAACTCTTGTGGCCGTGTGTTGCCACTTTATGAGCGGTTGAGCCGTTGGGATGCAACTCGATGAAAAGGCAGATTGCCGAACAGGAAAGGTGAAACCGACCCGCGCCTATAAATAGCCATGGATACTTCCGTATTCGAGGTGGCACGGCGACTTGAGCAACGGGGGGTGGCTGATCCGTACCTGCGTTAGGTCCGTCCGACTTGGAAGCCTGGTTATAGGTTTTGTTGGAGCGCCTAATGAGAGTCTTAGGCCCGCGCGCCGGAAAGACTAGAATGCTCAAATACCGTGTAGACGGTGGTGTTGACCCCGGTATTCCGGTACACCAAGAATGTGCCCTGAGTGCACGGACTGTCGGGCCGTGTGGCCGATAGTTGTGATGGCTTGAATGTGCCTGCGCGCACATAGTTGCTATTTGATGATGCCATGCTTTGTAGGGAAAGAATGCTCATGCCCCGAGAAAGGGGTAGGATTGTTATAATTGGGTCAGCTGAATGCTGACCGTTGCATTGTTTGCCACCGGTTGGGTGGATTGTTCCCATGCAGGTGCTGGAGAGCCAAGTGGTAAGTGATGGGCTGAAGCCCTGCTGCTGTTGCTGCTGCTGCGGGTAGCCCTTGAAGGCTAAGCGAATGTTTTGTTTGTTCTCTTTTACTCATGTATGGCCGGCCTGCGCGCCGAGGTTTGTAAATCATGTTGTATGTAAAGAGGAACTGTAAGGCCTTAAAGCCAAACCCTTTGTTGTACATTCCATGGTTATATATATAAAGGTGGTTTATATATTGGACATTCCTGATTAGAGTTCAAATTTGTAACTTAAAGCTTCCGCTAGAATGCTCTGAGTTAGGATTCGTATGGTTTGGTATTATCCTGTGACCTCATCGTCTGTTTGTGGCATATAGTGTGGGGCCCCGGCCGGACCTTCTACTATACGTCATTTAACGGATGGGGTCGTTACATTTTGGTATCAGCTTTTGTCGGTCTTCCTCTTTCGAATTCGTGGTCGAATTCTTTTGTGGGGTGGCGAGCACGTGTTTGTGCGACCTGCTGTAACGCTAATGAACTCTGGAATGTCCATTAAGGAATGTACAAAATCTTGTTTGAGGAATCTGCGCGTTCCTTTTTGTGTTGTTTTGCTTGCATACGGTCGCTAATGTGTGTCTTGTCCACCTATAGGTGACACGTAGTGGTGCTGGGCAGTCTGAGCCCCAGCGCTCTGATGAGAGTGCGGCACCAGCTAAGGTGCCAACACCTCCTCCATCTGCGGAAACTGTTCGCTTAGTTGCTGAGGCGCTATTTGCCATGATTCAGCCGACCGGGCAAGCGCAGCCGGCAGTAGTGCCAGTTCGTGTTGATGTAAGACCCGAGCCGGTTGAGGCTGTAGATCCACGAGCAGCTGACCGACAGTTGAAGCAATTCATGAGCTTCAGTCCTCCTACGTTTACGGGAATGGGATCCCCAACGCAGGCAGAGGATTGGTTGTCGCGTGTCAAGCGGATAATGACAGCGATCAGGGCGGAGGAAACTCTCAAGGTCACCTTGGCCACCTTCATGCTTGAAGGAGAGGCGCGGTTGTGGTGGGACGAGGTTGAGGTACACCATTTGGCGGGCAGGCAATTAACGCAAGTATCGATTGAGGAGTTCTCTCAAATATTTCTGGCGAAACATGTCCCAGCGGCGCAACGCATTGCTATGGAAAATGAGTTCCAACGGTTAAAGCAAGGGGAAGATAGCGTGGATATCTACTTTCATGAGTTTACCAGGTTAGGACGGTATGCGGGAACAATCTTCGCGGATGACCAAAGGAAAACGAATCGGTTCTATGAAGGACTGCGGGATGAGTTGCGGTTCCTGCTTTCGAGTTCAGTGAACCAAGGGTTTCAGGCGTTGGTTGATACTGCGTGCGCGTTGGAGAAGGACATGAGGCGAGTGCAAGGGAACAAGGGCTTGGTTGTGTCAAAGCCAGAGTTTCAAGCACCTCGCCCGAGCAAGTCGTTTTACTAGAAGAAAGGGGGCAAGAGGTCCAAGCCATCTGGGCAAGTAACTACGACCGTTGTGTCGGGAGCGACATCAAGGCCGGATTCTCGTACATGCTATAACTGTGGCCGGGTGGGGCATATAGCTCGTGACTGTCGGGTTGTTCAGCCCAAAGGGGACAAGAAGACGGGTGCGTCTTATGCTGAGAAGGGCAAAGCGGTGGTTGATTCCTCTGCGTCCCAGGCGCAGCCCCGAATCTATCAACTTTGCCAACAGGAAGCGATTAAGCAAAGTGACGTCGTCACAGGTACGAGTTGATTTAGTTTACTTGCTGGTGCTATTGTTTTTGGTTATGTATAGCTTGAGCATGTGTGTGTGCTGCAGGCTTTGTCCTGATTCGAAATAATTTGGTGAGAGCCCTGTTTGATACGGGTGCTTCGCATTCTTTTCTGTCTGAGGATTTCGTATCTCGCATTGGGGTACCGAGTCATGTGACGGTGGATAGTACAAGGGTGCTATTGCCGAATGGCTGTGTGATGCTTGCGGATAGGGCTTGCGATGTGGATGTGCAAATAGGAAGTCGGGATTTCGGCCTGAGTGCAGCTGTGCTACCGTTATCGGAGTTTGATGTGATCTTTGGTATGGACTGGCTCTCGGAGCAGCGTGCCTTTATTGATTGCAACTCCAAGGAGATTACACTGGGCCAGAATACCGGACTTGTGACGAAGTTCGCTGGTATGCGAGGAGTTGGCGGGACTCTGTTGTCTGCACTCCAAGTCGTCAATGCTGTTCGGAAGGGCGCGGAGTTATTCTTCACGCTAATTCAGGCTGTCGAGCCAAAGGCCAGTGTCGGTGAAGTACTAGTTGTGTCAGAGTTTGCCGACGTGTTTCCTAAAGATCTTCCGGGGTTACCACCCCAGCGGGAGATTGACTTCTCTATTGAGTTGGTGCCAGGTGCGAAACCTGTGGCCCGCTCTCCATATCGCGTCGCGCCAAAAGAGATGGCTGAGTTGAAAGTCCAATTGCAAGAGTTGTTGGAGCAGGGATATATACGCCCAAGTATGTCACCTTGGAGCGCGCCTGTTCTATTTGTGAAAAAGAAAGACGGTAGCTTACGGTTGTGTATTGACTACCGCGAATTGAATAAGCTGACGGAGAAAAACAAATATCCGATCCCACGGATTGATGACCTCTTTGATCAGCTGGCGGGATCAACGGTCTATTCCAAGTTGGATTTGAAATCGGGATATTATCAGCTAAGGATTAGGGAAGGTGACATTCCCAAGACGGCGTTTGGAACACGCTACGGTCATTATGAGTTCACGGTAATGCCGTTTGGCCTATGTAATGCGCCTTCGGTATTTATGGACCTAATGCATCGAACGTTCCGAGAGTACTTGAATTTGTTTGTTATTGTGTTTATCGATGACATCTTAGTATACTCTCAGTCGGAAGAGGATCATGCAAACCATTTGCGGTTGGTTTTGCATACCCTGCGCAGGAATAAGCTTTATGCCAAGTTCTCAAAGTGTGAGTTCTGGCTCTCTTCAGTAGCCTTTTTAGGCCATGTGGTAAGTGGAGAAGGTATCGCGGTGGATCCGTTGAAGATAAGTGCCATTCGAGATTGGCCAGTGATGTCTTCAGTGGCCGAGGTTAGGAGCTTCCTTGGACCTGCGGGCTACTATAGACGATTTGTGGAAAACTTCTCACGGATTGCTTTACCTCTGACCACGCTGACGAGGAAAGATCAAAAGTTCATTTGGACGCCGGAGTGCGCGCGAGCTTTTGAAGACTTGAAGAGTCGTTTGACCACGGCGCCTGTGTTGACATCGTCATGTGGTACCGATGGGTATGAGATCTATAGTGATGCTTCTGGGAGCGGCTTAGGCTGCGTTCTTCTGCAGTTTGGTAAAGTGATTGCTTATGGCTCGCGTCAGTTGAAAGTGCATGAGCGGAATTACCCCATCCATGATTTGGAGTTGGCGGCGGTAATCTTTGCGCTCAAGTTGTGGCGGCACTATCTATATGGCGTTAAAGTGGATATCTATACGGATCATAAAAGCCTAAAGTATTTGTTGGATCAGAAGGATCTGAATATGCGACAACGAAGATGGATGGAGTTCCTCGGGGACTACACCTTCGAGATTCACTATACTCCCGGGAAGGGAAATGTGGTCGCTGATGCTTTGAGTCGAAAGACTCCGGTACGGGCAAGCTGGTTGCAGAGGCATGATCAGCGTTTGATCCAGGAATTGGAAGCATTGGAGATATCGTGTGTTGACAAGGGTTCGTCAACCGATGCATGCTTGAACTGGACGGAGGTGCAATATGACCTTACGGACAGAGTTCGGCGAGCAACGGAGCTTGATGAAAGTCTCCAGCGCTATGCAAAAGATGGGCAGGATGACCAATTCTCTTGGGATAACGGGTTGTTACGAAGAAATGGTCGAGTGTGCGTCCCAAGTGTGGGTAAATTGAGGGAAGAGTTGATGTACGAAGCTCACTTTGCAAAGTACTCAGTTCACCCAGGGAGCACAAAGATGTACAGAGATCTGAAAAAGCTGTTCTGGTGGCCCGGACTAAAGAAAGATGTCGCACGTTATGTGGCTGAATGCAATACCTGTGCGTTAGTGAAAGCAGAATGCCAGAAGCCTGGCGGTTTCCTGAAGTCGTTACCTATTCCGGAGTGGAAGTTCGATGATATTTCGATGGATTTCGTGCACGGGTTGCCGAGATCTCAACGCGGTCATGATTCAATCTGGGTGATTGTGGACCGGTTGACAAAAGTGGCGCACTTCCTTCCAAACAGAAGAGACGATTCAGTGGAAACCTTGGCCAAGCTTTATGTGGAGCAGGTTGTTCGACTGCACGGTGTTCCTCGGAGCATCGTTAGTGACCGTGATGAGCGGTTCACATCGAATGATTGGCGGCTCGTTCATCAAATGTTGGGTACAAAATTGGCGTTTAGTACGGCCTTTCATCCCCAAACGGATGGCCAGACTGAACGAACCAACAGGACGATGGAGGACATGCTCCGCATATGCGCCCTAGACTTTGGTAAGCGATAGGAAGATTATATATTTCTTGTCGAATTTGCCTATAATAATAGCTACCAAGCGAGTATTAGTATGGCACCATTTGAGGCGTTGTATGGTCGTAAATGCCGTACACCGTTAGCTTGGGCAGAAGCAGGCGAATCTAAGCTGAGTGGGAAAAAGGAAGTCGAAGAAGCTACCTCGCTCATACGCTCTATTCGGGAGAGGCTATTGATAGCCCAAGATCGTCAAGCAAAGTACTACAATGCCAAACATCGGAACGTGGAGTTCGCGGTGGGTGATTGGGTATATTTGAAGATCAAACCCTTCAAAGGTGTGTCCAGGATTCGGCATTTGAAAAAGCTAAGTCCGAGGTATCTTGGTCCATTTGAGGTGGTGGAGCGAGTTGGGGAAGCTGCTTATCGACTAGCACTTTCAGCAGACTTGGGTGGATTACATGATGTATTTCACATCTCAGTCCTTCGTAAGGCGGTGAAGGATCCAGCTCAAGTAGTGGAGAATGATCGGGTACCGGTCGAGTATGGGCTAACGACGAGAGTTAGACCCATTCGGATCGAGGATCGAGCCGAGAAACAGTTGCGGAACAAAGTGATCGGGATGGTCAAGGTCCGATGGGACAATTGTGGCCGTGAAGAGCTAACATGGGAGCGAGAGCAGACCATGCGAGCTGAATTTCCCGAACTGTTTGTATAAGCTGTAGACCGTGTACTTTATGTTATAACCGAGTTATCAAGTTATAGCATTGTTGGTTCTTGTTTCCTTACCGTGCAAATTTCGGGACGAAATTTTGTTAAGGGGGGAGGGTTGTAACACCCCAAAAAGACCCCAAAAAGACTCAACATGAAGTTTGAGGTGCAGGCTGTTTGACACGGCTTGGGACACGGGCGTGTCCCAGGGCGTGTCAGGGGTACATGGCCTGGGACACGGACGTGTCCCAGGGCGTGTCTGAATTAAAATTCGAAAATGGCCTATTCGAGTCAGAGAAGTACACGTCCTTGAACACGGCCGTGAACACGGGCGTGTCAGGTTGGACACGGGCGTGTCAGATGCCGTGTTCCGACCCGTGTACTGGTTGCAGCTCGATGAGGCAGGTTTGACACGGGCGTGTCTCAGGATGACACGGGCGTGTCTCAGGATGACACGGGCGTGTCAGGTTCGACACGGGCGTGTCGATGCCCGTGTTGTTCAGTCGGTTCAAATACCGCGTGTGCCGCTTAAGGGTACACGGCCTGTGACACGGGCGTGTCACAGGCCGTGTCAGCCAAAAATTGGGTTTTTGGGCAAATCGTGGCCGTTCAGATTCTCTCTTTGGATCCAAGGGCTCAGGTGATTCCTGGCTGGATTAAATTCGTGAAGGAATGATGAAGAAGTCATTCTTCATTTTTCTTAAGGAAGAGAGAAAGAGAGAGGAGGAAGAAGAAGGAGGAGGAGAGCAAGCCACCAGCGGAGTTCCCGTGGTCCGATTCGTGATCCGAAGCCGGCATTGTGAAGGCAAGGCTGCTGCGGTTCTTTCTCACCGGCTAGTTTTCGATGGCTCCGAAGAGATCGACAAGGGTAACGATCTCCCTCCTTGGACATGTGAAGTCCTTCTTTTCTGCATTGCGTAGGGAAAACCCTTCCCCGCGAGTGTGCGGTGGGTTGTGGTGTCCCTTGGGGTAGATATGTGAAGTCCCCCTTGTTAGAGGCCGGAATTGGAGTATGGCTCTAGGCATGCTGTGTGAAGCCCATCTGGACATGGTCTGGATTGGTGATGCTTGTTTGCATATCAGAGAAGGCTCCGTGATTATGGCTTGTGTTGCCTTGTGCCTACCTGTTGCTTGGTGCAGCAGGAAGTACTGGATGATGTCCAGGAAATGAAGAGGGTTGGATGCAACTCTTGTGGCCGTGTGTTGCCACTTTATGAGCGGTTGAGCCGTTGGGCTGCAACTCGATGAAAAGGCAGATTGCCGAACAGGAAAGGTGAAACCGACCCGTGCCTATAAATAGCCATGGATACTTCTGTATTCGAGGTGGCACAGCGACTTGAGCAACGGGGGGTGGCTGATCCGTACCTGCGTTAGGTCCGTCCGACTTGGAAGCCTGGTTATAGGTTTTGTTGGAGCGCCTAATGAGAGTCTTAGGCTCGCGCGCCGGAAAGACTAGAATGCTCAAATACCGTGTAGACGGTGGTGTTGACCCTGGTATTCCGGTACACCAAGAATGTGCCCTGAGTGCACGGACTGTCGGGTCGTGTGGCCGATAGTTGTGATGGCTTGAATGTGCCTGCGCGCACATAGTTGCTATTTGATGATGTCATGCTTTGTAGGGAAAGAATGCTCATGCCCCGAGAAAGGGTTAGGATTGTTATAATTGGGTCAGCTGAATGCTGACCGTTGCATTGTTTGCCACCGGTTGGGTGGATTGTTCCCATGCAGGTGCTGGAGAGTCAAGTGGTAAGTGATGGGCTGAAGCCCTGCTGCTGTTGCTGCTGCTGCTGCGGCTAGCCCTTGAAGGCTAAGCGAATGTTTTGTTTGTTCTCTTTTACTCATGTATGGCCGGCCTGCGCGCCGAGGTTCGTAAATCTTGTTGTATGTAAAGAGGAACTATAAGGCCTTAAAGCCAAACCCTTTGTTGTACATTCCATGGTTATATATATAAAGGTGGTTTATATATTGGACATTCCTGATTAGAGTTCAAATTTGTAACTTAAAGCTTCCGCTAGAATGCTCTGAGTTAGGATTCGTATGGTTTGGTATTATCCTGTGACCTCACCGTCTGTTTGTGGCATATAGTGTGGGGCCCCGGTCAGACCTTCTACTATACGTCATTTAACGGATGGGGTCGTTACAGTTAAAAAGTCTTCTCTATTTTACAATAGATTAGAGAAGCACAAAGACTTGCACTGAGCTAGAAAGCTCAAAAGAATCAAGGCTCCCCCTGGCTCAAAGAATGTCCAGGCGAAGTCTTGCTTCAGTGCAGAAAACACTTCAGAAAGTTCTGAAGGAAAAACTACAAGAAGATATAAAATATAAAATAGAAATCTTCTAGCAGCTATCTTCTTCTTCTTCTTCTTCAAAAGAACTCTGAGTCTAAACTTCCTGGAGGCAGGAGAACTCAGGTTGAAGAAGAGCTTAACACTTCTCAGTTGAATGAAGATTGCTGAGAGCAGTTAAACTTGGTCTTGATGAAAGCTTGAATGCTAATTGAATCACTCTTAGAATAACTGGTTAGCCAGCTGAAATCCTTCTCCAAAGGATTCTTTTTATAGCAGCAACAAGCAACGGCTCTTTTCAATTTGAACTGTTTGTCTTCTTCTGAAACTTGAAACCTGGGCTGCAAATATCACAAAGACAAACAAACTCTGCAGCAAAATATTCTATAAAAGGGATATAACTTTTTCAAAGAAGCTGCAGGAAGCAATCTGATAATAAAGGTACTAAATAAAATCACATCAGAGACAAACTCTTTATAGCAAAAGGAAGACTTTTCAGTCTAACGGCTATAAAGGACTGACAGCAGATAAAGTAAAATACACTGTCAACTAATAAGACAAACAACTTTATCTGAAAAGATTTGACTCAGGCAAAAGAGATGGAGCAGATATTGCCTGGAAATATTATCATAAAACAACTGAAATAAAATGCCAGATAATATATTAATTTATTAAATAGAATAAATAAATACAAAATAAAAAGGCAAACAGAAAACGTCGAACGACCCTCGGAGATCGTCGACCGAAGAACGGAGATCGTCGAACTATCGGACAGATAGTCGAACGATCCAGATAGTCGAACTATCAAAGGAGATAGTCGAACTATCACAACAGATAGTCGAACTATCAGAAGATAGTCGAGCTATCAGATAGTCGACCTATCAACAGATAGTCGAACTATCAAAGCAAAACCGATAGTCGACCTATCAACAGATAGTCGAACTATCAGAAGAGAAACAGATAGTCGATCTATCAACAGATAGTCGAACTATCAACAGATAGTCGAGCTATCAGATAGTTGAACTATCAAAGCAGATAGTCGAACTACCAAGGGAAAACAGATAGTCGACCTATCAACAGATAGTCGAACTATCAGAAGAAAGCAGATAGTCGACCTATCAACAGATAGTCGAGCTATCAAACAACGCAGATAGTCGACCTATCAAACAGATAGTCGAGCTATCAGATAGTTGAAATATCCAAGCAGATAGTCGAACTATCAAACAAACAGATAGTCGAACTATCAACAGATAGTCGAACTATCACAACACACAGATAGTCGAACTATCAACAGATAGTCGAACTATCCACGCAGACAGAACGTCGAGCAACTGATAGACGATCGTCGAACAGTTAGTCGACGATAGTCGAGCGGCGTTCGACCATAGTCGAACGAACAAACTACTTAACCAAATTCTTATCTGGATAAGCTGGGAACTCTACAGCTAGACAACAAACCTTGACCATAGATAATTCATGGGTCAAGAGACTAAGAAGACAAGACTAAGCTCAAATCAAACTAGGGTACCAACATCCTACCCGGATTCCGACGACCCTTACCAGCCAATTTTCCTCACCACAAGATTTAGAAAAAGGAAAGATTATAAGAATAACAAATGTAAATAATCTAAAAGTTAAAGTTCTCCCTCTTGACGACTTCTCCATTGAGAGATCCGCGGCCGGTGCTTAAGATCTTTGTTTGCTAGCAATCGGTCGGCACTTCGTATTCGATGTAGATCTTGGATCGCCGGAGTTCTTCGTTCACGAACGGGAGGGAGACGACTTTCTTCTTCTTCGACGGAGACTTTTGGAACAAAGCATAAGAAGGCGGTCGAATCCTAAAATTCACAAACTCTCGTCGCTCTTCAGTCCTTCAATCAATGGGCACAAAAACCAAGGCGGCCTTTTTTAGGTCTTCATGAAAATAGGGCACCGTCGGCGGTAAGACTAGCACCCGGCGGTAGGTTCGCGCGCTTGTTGTGCCAGCTTTCGTCCAAATCTTGAATAATAATTAAAACGAATATTTGTCGTTTCATCGTTACTAGCGCCGCGCGGTTATAGCTACCACCGCATGGTAATATAGAACACGACGATTCAGAAACAGTGTGTCGATATTCGTCGAGCGGCTAGCGCGGCGCGGTAACTGCTATCGCCTGCGGCAGTTTTATTTCTTGAGAAATCCATCTAATCACTCGTCGAGAGGTTAGCATGGCGCGATAACTGCTATCGCCTGCGGTAGATTGATTTCTCGAGAAATCCTTCTCATCATTCGTCGAGAGGTTAGAGTTTCGCGAGAAGTCCTTCTCGACATTCGTCGAGAGGCTAGCGCGGCGCGGTAAGCACTACCGCCTGCGATAATTTCCCGAGAGCAAGGCCAAATTAATTCCATGTGTTAGCGCGTGCGGTAGGACTAGCGCGGTGCGATAGTTTCCCGAGAACACTGTCCAATTAATTCACGGCTACCGCCTGACGGTAACTTCTACCGCTCTGCGTTAGTATCCATAGAAGTCTTCTTATTTGCTTGTACCTGTCTGCACATTCTATCAACACAAGACATGATCAAATACAACCTGCAAGTTGATATTCTCAAACACTGGGCATGTGAAAAATCGGTTCCAACAAACTCTCCCTTTTGATAATATCAAATCTCGTTCATTAGAAATAATAATGTGATAGAGTGCAGATAAAGAATAAGAGTTATAAGCTAACAACAGGTTGCAGGTTCGCCATGTAGCTCCCCTACACGCACGCTCCCCCTATCTACATGTTCGACTTGCTCCCCATATCTATGTGCACACATTGTTAACATGCTCCCCCTATAAGTGACCTCTCCTAACCCGTGACTCATACTCATGAACCATTTATTCTCTCCCTTTGATAATAGCAAAAGGGCGGGCGAGGACAACCATACATGCATGATGAAAATAGTAGATATGATGAGCATTTAGACAAACATCAGATAGTGCACACACAAAGTAAAGTTAGAGATGATAATCTTAGAGGGGACTCAAAACGAAATACATATCAGGAAATTGTAAGCACATGAGTCACAAAAGTAGAGCAAGGTACACAGACAGATAGATTCAATTTTCAGAGTTCATACAGACTAAACTACGCACAAAATGAGTACGTCTACAATGCTATAAGAGTAAGGAAGTAATCAAGTGAGACAAACATTGAAAACGTCATGAGAGTAAATCGTGTACTAGTACGTATTGTGCTAAAATGAGATAGTGTAGTTGCAGTCCAATTTTTTATGTGCAGAAGTCTTAGACAAGGCAATGACATGTGTACGTGTAGCAGTGAAAGCGAGATAACACCAAGGGAAAAATAGCATATTGTCCATGTGAATCTCGATCGTCTAGGAACCTAACACAAGAAAAATAAGGTGAATAATCACCTCACATGCCATTCAATGTCATATCTAGGAAAAAACTAGGGGCACTAAGCTAAAGATAGAGTCGATGCACAAGATCGAAGTGACTCTTTAAACAAGGTGCTCATCCTCACAATACTCATGAAGACTTATCAGGAGGAATGAGTAGTGCTTGGGGGGGGCCGTGATAAGAGATGTGATAGCTTCCATAGTTTTATTTTGTTAGCGTAGATCTATCACTTTAATCATTTTTTAAAAAAGGTTCACGGTGTAACATCCTTCAGATAACTAGATCCCTAGGAGTGGTTTTGTCATGACTAGGTCATGACAAAACCCTTGGGAGCCCAAGAAGACCAAGTGGACTTGGGAATAAAGGTGATTGGGGTGAATGGTCTGCAAATAATAGATTCCTAAACTCTAGCTTAGGATGACTATGAAGCTTCACCGTGACTCTAAGGTCCCACCATGACCTCACCAATCTATTGGAAGGTCCATTAGAGCCCTAAGGGTCAACTGGAGTCAACCTTAGAGCCAGAGTTGACCAAAGTCAACACTAGCCCTAAAGTGGTCAAAGTGCCCTAGCTAAGGGGCAAGTGACCTTCAGGGTGCAAGTTAACCCTACCACAACACCCTTAACACCTTGGCTAGTCCATTGGGTCAATAAGGACCCATGGAGGGCAGTCAAAGTGGTTAAGTTGACATAAGTCAACTCTAACCCCAAATGGGTCAAACTGACCTACATAGGGTCAACTGACATTTCCTTAGCCAAGTGGAACCCTCTCATGCCCTCCTAACCCTATAGTGAGGTCAATGGGTCACCTAGGACCCATTGGAGTCAACCAAAGAGGCAAGGTTGACCCAAGTCAACCTTAGCCCTAAAAAGGTCAAAGTCAACTAAGGGCAGGGGACCTCCAAGATGCCCAACCTGCCCTACCTAAGGTTTCCTAAACCCTAAGAGAGGTACATGGGTCACCAAGAACCCATTGGGGTCAACCCTAGTGGCTAATTTTACCAAAGTAACCTCATGGGTCAAAGTGGTCAAACTAGCCTAAATGGCTAACGCAAGCCCAATCCAAGTGGGCTAAGCCCAAACTAGTGTGGCCCATTGGTCTAGGAGATGGAGAGACACATTTTGGGCCCACCAAATTCAGAATGTGGTGACTAGGAGAGAGAAAGAGGAAGTTACCCTAATTTGGAGGAGAGAGAAAGTATAGCTTAATGGCCTTCATGGTCATGGAGGTTTCATAACCCCCCCCCCCCTTTATGGGGCTTTAACTCCTTGGAGGCAGGGCAGAAGTTTTCAATAGATGGACTGCCAGTGGGGTGGCTCAGCCCCTTAAATTGGGTGAAATCGAAATTTCACTATTGTGGCCATTAATTGTGCTTTGATGAATTGGGGAGTTACAAGCCACCTCTCCCCAATTCCTTCATTAGGAACCTTCACCAGGTCGAGAGCAGGCATTTCCGCCGTTCAAAATCCAATTCCCTTGCTGTTACTGTGGAGGTTGTAGAGAAGCCCAAATCGGTGGCCGGCGATTGCAAGGAGGTACAACACCCGTTCTCAGGCGGCGATTCAGGTCCTCCCCTTCTTCTTCTCCTATGGGTAGATCATAGGGATCATTTAGAATAAAAATTGGGCTCAATTGAGCCCGATCAAAGCTTTGGTTTTCATGCTTTTTTCGTCAAATTCTTACCTCTCAGGATCGCTGGAGACGGCCCCTCCGGCGGCCGTGCCGCCGCCCGGCAATAGCCCCCACCTCAACGAAGGTGGTGGCGGTGGTGGCCGACCAGGGAGGTGGTCGGGTGGCTGGCAATGGTGGCTGGAAGAAGCTCCAGGTCGGGTAAATCCTAACCGTTGGCTGGAGCTTGAGGATGACGGGATGTCGTCCAAGCTGCGTCAAGATTCGTGCCGCCTTGATAGTTAAACTATAGGATAAGATTATTTCATTTTAATGGATTTGTCACATTTATACAGCAACTTTGAAAATTATTTTAAAAATACCTAAAGGCCAAATCATAAAAAATGGTCAACACATAGTTTGTAGCCCTATGGGTCTACTTCATTTTAAAATTGATTTGAGTCGATTTGGATAACTGGTTCGACCAGGGCACCCATTTTGGTGGGTTCTATACCTAGGGCTAGGCAGAGATTAAAATGAGTGCCCACACTTTGTTCTTTGTCCATATGACTTGAACTTTGGACAAGGATTCACCCTAACCTATACCTAGGTCCTGCCCAAAAATGAGAATTTTTGGGGACAATTTTTCTATAGTTTTTGAAATTATTTAATTACCTTATGGTAAATTATTTAAGTGACTTTATGACCTCCAAACCCTCCCAAATTTTGGTGAGTGGTTCTTGGTGTCATTATAAGGCTCTGGTTAAATTTTCATCCCATTTGAAAATGATTTGTATAGATTTCTTGCAAACCCTAGCCTTGCCTTAGTAAGGGTATTTAGGTCAAAAGTGCACTTGAGATTTGAGTGGTCAAATCACCTCAACAGAAGTTGGTATTTGGGCCACTGGTTTGGTATGACATACAACACCCTCATATGGGATATGGGGTGGTTGGGATTGAATAGCCTTGGGACCCAAGTTCAAACCCTATGGTTGGACTTTGGGGGTTTGAGAAGGGCATGTGGTCAAATGCCCTTGTATGGACTTTAAACTTGGTAGCTAGGATTCTAGGGTAGTTAAAGTCCTCTGGTAAAAACCTTAGAGGATTTGGAGAAGGGTAGACCCCTCAAAACCCTAACCCTAGCTTAGGTCACAAATTTTGTAAAGGTATATTAGGCTATCAAAACTCTGTCCAAAGTTGTGAAATTTGGGTAGTGAAATCCTAGGGTTAGTATGAGTCTATAGAAATTTTAATGAGAATTTTGGAGTAATTATTTTGGTACTTCCTTTGTTATGTAAGTGTTAGCCATTAATTGATTATTTATTATTTCTGATCTCCCTGACCATAGGAAGCATGTGTGATTTGGGCTCATGGAATTTTGAGTTATTATCTTCATACATTAATTTTATTACAAATTGTTGATGCATATTTACAGTACTTACTTCACAAGCTCATTAAAATGGAAACTTGTTTAATAATTAATTTAGAGCTTATTAATTGTTGTAAAATTGTGAAACCTGTTCAGTAGTGTTATTAGGTCAATACTTCCAAGAGAAAAATTATTCATAATTTTTGGATGGACAATTTTAGTACTTACTTCATTATCCTTTGAAAATAGAATATGATTCAAAATTAAATTTAGAGTTATTTATTTACTGGAATATTATGAAATTGGACCTAGAGTTATTATAGGTCATTATATACTTGCTTGAATTTTCTAAGAATTTTTGGAAGTATTTTGGCAGTATTTGCTTCCTTAAGATGATTAATGTAGATTCCATTTAAAAATTAGGTTCAGAGATTAAATCTTGCTGAAAAATTGGGAGACTTTGGATTTTCTGTTAAATGATCATCTTGTATTTATCATAAATTTTGTGGAGACTTTGCATGGCTGAAATGGGCACTTCATGTTCAAACTTGGATTTTAGATTACTTAGGAAATTAAATAAATTATTAATTAAATTAGGAAAAATTATGAAATTCTGGATTCAAACAAATTATGTCATGATAGACCCCCAATAATTATTATAGGGGTATTGGTTGATAATTTAGAGTACCTCCCATTGTACACATTATATAGTTTAGGATGGTCTGCATTTAGTAAAAACTGCAGAAACTGTGTTGGAATATGAATTTGGGCACATGGGTTGGGGATAGTAGTTTGTTAGTTTGGATAAATAAAAATGAGTCCATCTTTGGAAGTTAGGATGAGTAGGGTGTTGGAGTGGCTAGTGTTAGGTGGTGCTCGGAATCGACGAAAGATCGTCTTCCCTGTGGAGGGAGAGAGAATGTCAAAAACACTTTAGGGTTTGATCCAGAGTAACATTAAATGGATTGGGAGTTGGGTAGTAACCAAAAGTAATAAATGCCTTGTGAAAGGGAGCTTTGGGCTTCAACCCATCGTAGTTCTTAGTGCCCTTTGAGAGCCCTTCACGGGGTATGTCGGGGGTAGTCCTGAGCTAACCTAAACTATAGGTAAAACTGAATTGCAAGAGTAACTAGCATAAATAGGGATTCACTTTCACTCACCTCGATGACTCAGGATGTTGGGATGGGTCACTCGGGTTGTAGGCTCGGTGGATTTGGAGATGGGCAAGTTGGCCCGACGAGCTTTGGCTCGGTTGATGTTTGTGTCGGACGGGATGGTCCGGGGAGCTTTGGCTCGGTAGCTGATACATAAGTTGCATGTGCATAAAGTATAAGGTGGTGGGTCTACGATATTGGAGGGTCGATGTACCGACGCCAATACGTTGACTCGGCAAGTGTGGTTTAACACTTGGACAAATAAAGTCTGGTGCGCCAGCCGGCAAGAGTACGCAGGAACTCCGCTTAGTGCACTAGCATTGAGGCGTACGATAGGTCTGACTGGTAGTGCAATTACCGGTTAAGAGGTGAGCGAGGCCCAACCCACCGCTTCCGTTTGCCACTACGGAGGTATCCTGGGAGGTTAGGCTCCAGAAAGGGGGAACTAAAGGTCTGTATACACAGAGTCGAGTGTGTGTGTTGCACTTGCATTATTCACATCATAGCATACCTGCATGTCATAGCAGAACCATTGCATATAACCCCTGACACCTATTGTATAAAGTTGTATGAGACGTTTTATACAATTGGCCCTGCAAAACAACCCCTTGGTTTATAAGTTCGCGCGAGCATGCTTATAAACTAAGGTTTTTATTCAATAAATATATATGTATGCTTGCTAGAAAATCGACACCCTATCGTATAAATTGGTATGAGACTTTTTATACGATATGAGCCTTGCAAAAGATCCCTTGGCTTATGTGCTTTCATATAAGTTAAGGTTACTAATTACTTGAGCAGCTTTTCTTACTTTTATTATTGTTATATATATACTCATAAAACTGCTAGTCTAGTTCCATCGTCACCTGCATTTGTTAATCTCCACTATCATGTCCTCTCCTTTCTTCCTCCCCGCTCGGTGCCTAGGAGCCATGAGGGAAGGGGCGGGGGATGATATGACTTAGTCTTTTAGACTAACGGTTTTTGAACCACATCATTTTAGGGGACCGTGGAGCCCAGCATGGAGGAGCAGCCCCGAAGGTCGGTACACTTGGAGATGGGTCAGTCTAGTACCGGAGTTCAGACTACTGGGACTGTGAGTCCCAATCGCTAGTAGTTTATTATTTTTTCTTCCGCTATGAGTGATATATGTAGTGAGTATTTGGATGTACTGGGCATGAGCCCTTATTCTAGTACTTTTATTATATTTGTGGACACTCCCTTCGTGGAGAACATATATCTTTATATGTGATTTCTGTGGACTTGCTCTTATTATTTTGCTACTATTGAGATCGAGTTTGGCCGGCAGAATCGGAATTTTGCAGTGGCGACCTTCCCGGGCGTGAAGGTGTCACCGCAAAGCGGCGGTTTTAGGTCTAAGACCCCGGTGTTTCAAAAAAAGGGGGGGGTCTTACACATGGAGCCCCGAGTCAATCGAAATCTATCCACCTAGATAGATACACTTTAACTTGTATACATATGACTTTTGTACTAGAGTATTAGCCCAAAGTTTCACACCTAGTATAATCACAAGTGTATCGTGACATTGATTATTGAACTTATTTTTAGCATGTTAGAATATAGTGTCAAGATTTATAGCATGTACGCATAGCATTTTTCGTCTTGAGTGCACCAGTTAGGAATGTGTGTATCATGTGAATTCATTCCCCTATCTGAGTCCTCACACATACCTAGAGGCATAGACAACAGACACGACCCCGTCTTATCACACTCAATAGCTAAGCACTTATAGATTCAGCCCACTATGACCGGAGGAAAATGTTTGCATAGATTAAGAGTCTGAACTCAAACATTGTACGTATGCGTTATGATCTAAGTCGCAGTCATGTGAGCTCGTTAGCATTATAAATCAACAATTATTTTTTTTGTTTTTTTATATATATATAAATTTTTTTGTTTGTTTGTTTTTTTTTAAAAAATGACAAGGAAACTCAAGTAAAAACAATGCATAAGCAAGTACACAAAGAAAAAAAGGAACATAAAGAAAAAAAAACTACACACACAGAACATTTAAACACAAATAACTATAACTAGGATGAGAGATCCAGAACGCCAAGCTCGAGTCGAAGTAGAGAGAAATGTGCATCTGGGAGTGGTTTAGTGAATATGTCTGCTAGTTGCTCATCGGTGCCAATGAAGCTTACACTCATGTTCTCCTTTTTATATGATCGCGAATGAAGTGGTGACGCACGTCAATATGTTTTGATCTAGAATGATGCACTGGATTATATGTCAAGTCTATGACACTCTTATTGTCACACCTAAGTGTAACATTCCTACACGTGAGGCCAAAGTATTCTAATGTTTGAGACAGCCATAGTGCTTAAGCGCAACAGCTTCCTAAGGCGATATACTCGACCTCAACGGTAGAGAGTGCAGCCGAGTTTTGTTTGCGGGTTGACCAAGAGACTAGTGACGAGCCTAGGAAATGGCATGTACCGCTTGTGCTCTTGCGATCAAGTGAACATCCGGCATAGTCTAAGTCTGAGTACCCGTGAAGTGTGAAATCAGTGGTGTGTGGGTACCAGAGTCCAATGGTTTGCGTGCCAATCAGATACCTAAAGATGTGCTTTACGGCTTTCAAGTGTGACTCCTTAGGGTCGGCTTGATATTTAGCGCAAAGACACATCGTGAATGTGATATTGGGCCTAGATGCACTCAAATATAGCAAATATCCTATCATACCTCTAAACACCGTTTGATCGATAGAAATGCCACATACATCTTTTCCTAATTTCAGAGAGGCACTCATAGGAGTTTTGACTTGTTTCAGATTCTCATACCCAAAACGCACGAGCATATCTTTGATATATTTTGATTGACTTATAAAAATCCCGTCTTTGAGTTGAGAAATTTGAAAACCAAAGAAATTGGTAAGTTCTCCTACTATGCTCATTTCGAATTCAGATTTCATTAGGGTGACAATTTCTTCACACATCTTTTCATTCGTTGCCCCAAAAATGATATCATCCACATAGATTTGTAGTATAATTAGATCTGAATTCTTAGTCTTTACAAATAAGGTTGTGTCCGCACTACCCATACTAAAGCCATGATCTAAGAGAAAAGTAGTGAGCCTATCGTACCAAGCACGGGGTGCCTGTTTCAGTCCATACAGGGCCTTCACCAACTTGTATACGTGGTTTGGATAGGCGGCATTCATAAAATCGGGTGGTTGCACGACATATACCTCTTCCTTAATATATCTGTTTAGGAAGGCACTCTTAACGTCTATTTGGTATAATCTAATTTGCTTATAACTAGCAAACACCAAAAACATACGGATGGACTCAAGACGAGCAATTGGGGCAAATGACTCCTCAAAATCCACACCCTCTATCTGAGAATACCCTTGAGCCACCAACCTAGCTTTGTTTCTTTTTATCCTAGACTAACCATCAAGTTTATTTTTGAAAACCCATTTTAAGCCTATGACTGGATGGTTATCTGGACGTTCCACTAACACCCATACCTTACGTCACTCGAATTGGCTCAACTCCTCATTCATCGCCAAGAACCATGATTCATCTTTTAAGGCTTCTGAAACGTTCTTGGGTTCAATATCAGATAGAAAACACAAGTTTGAGAATGACTCATGAAGTGCGGACCGAGTTCTAACTCCATGAGATGGCTCTCCTATGACTAGATCACGAGGATGTTGCTTTGAAAAAAATTAAGTTACTAGGAGGTCTATATCCTTGTTCAAGACTTTGAGTTTCACTCTCCATGATTCTCTCCTCACCTACATTCCCTATCGGTACACTCTCTTCAACCTCCTCTTCATTTGCCTTAAGCTCGTTTGTTGGGGAATTTTCATCGAAATGCACATGAGCCGATTCTTCAACCACTAAGGTCCTCTTATTGTAGATCTTATAGGCCTGACTCGTACTCGAGTATCCTAAGAAGATACGTGGATCAGATTTTTCGACAAATTTTTCAAGATGATCCTTAGTGTTTAGAATGTAGCATGGAAAACCAAAGACCCTAAAGTACAATACAGAGGGTTTCTTTTCGAAATACAGCTCGTATGGAGTTCGCTTTAAAAGAGGGCGAAGCATGATTCAGTTCATCATGTAGCTTATCGTATTAATCGCTTCAGCCCAGAAAGATCGTGGTATCCGAACTCGGCGAGCTGTGCGGGCTAATTCTTGAAGAGTGCGGTTCTTTCTTCAGATGTCCTTCTCGACATTCATCGTGAGGCTAGTGCGGCGCGGTAAGCACTACCGCCTGCGGTAATTTCCCAAGAGCCAGGCCAAATTAATTCCATGCCTTAGCGCGTGCGGTAGGACTAGTACGGCGTGATAGTTTCCCGAGAACTCTGTCCAATTAATTCACGGCTACCGCCCGACGGTAACTTCTACCGCTCGGCGTTAGTATCCATAGAAGTCTTCTTCTTCTCTTGTACCTGTCAACTTGCACACTCTATCAACACAAGACATGATCAAATATAACCTGGGAGTTGATATTCTCAAACATAGGGCATGCGAAACATCAGTTCTAATAGATAGTTGTGTGGATGAGTATCTCCACGAGTTCACGAGGTTGGGAAGTTATGCTGGCGTTACTTTCGCTGACAAGGAGCGTAAGACCAACCGGTTCTATGAGGGTCTACGTGATGACCTATGGCTTCTAATCTCTGGGTCAATGACGCAGGATTTCCTAACTCGGGTCAATACCACCCGATCTTTAGGGAAAGATATGAAGAGGGTTCAGGAGAAGAAGGACTAAGCTCGAAGAAGTCGGATTTCAAGGTACCGAGTTTGTCAAAGTCTGGGTTTTGTAAGTGGAACAAGAAGGCTCGGGCATTGGGTCCAGCCACACCTTCGGGTACGTCCGAAGTTACTATAGTGCGAGTCCCGGTTACTTGCTATAATTGTGGCAAGCAGAGACATTATGCGCGAGACTGTTGGAGTGGGCGCCCGAAGTCAAAGAAGAAGCCTGGAGTAACTTATGCGGAGAAGGGAATGCGGATGAGTCAACCGCATCCCACTACGCTCCAGCATAGTCTAGATTTTGCAACCTTGGCCAGCAGGAGGCCATAAAGCAGGCTGATGTGGTGACAAGTATGATTTCTGGTATAGCACGTTTAGCTTTGCATACTTGTTGCCTTTTACGTGTTGGCTTATGACTTGTTGTGCTAGGCTTTGTTTTGATCATTAATTGTCTGGCGAGAGCACTGTTCGATACAGGAGCTTCGTACTCCTTTTTTTCCGAGGAATTTGTATCGCGCATCGGAGCACCGTCTTCGGTGGCAAGGGATAAATTGGACGTGTTGCTGCCTAACGGGTGTTCTATGGGCGCGGATAGAGTTTGTTGCGTGATGGTACAGATTGGGAGTCAAGAGTTTGACTTGCAAGCGTCGCTACTATCGATAGTGGAGTTTGATGTGATCTTTGGCATGGACTGCCTCTCAGAGCAGCATGCGTACATTGATTGCAATCGCAAGGTGGTCAGACTAGGGGTGGATACAGAGCGTGAGACTACATTCTCTAGCATGGGGGATCGAGCAAGACTTTGATGTTTACTATCCAGGTGGTTAAGGCAGTTCGTAGTGGTGCAAAGCAATTTTTCACCTTAGTGGAGACTTCGAAGCCCAAGCCAGTTCTGGATAGTATCCCGGTTGTATCATAGTTTCCTGATGTTTTTCCTAAAAATATCCCCGGAGCCCCACCTCAGCGCGAGATTTACTTCACCATCGAGCTAGTGCAAGGTGTCAAGCCTGTGTCACGCTCCCTATACCGCTTAGCGCATAAGGAGATGGCGGAATTGAAGGTACAACTGCAAGAGCTGTTAGATCAAGGGTATGTGCGTCCAAGTTCGTCTCCTTGGAGCGTGCCAGTCCTATTTGTTAAAAAGAAGGACGAAAGCTTATGACTGTGTATTGATTACTGAGAGTTGAATAAGCTGACAGAGAAGAATAGATATCTGATCCCGAGAATTGATGATCTATTCGATCAGCTGGTCGGGTCAACTGTGTACTTGAAGCTAGATTTGAGATCCAGGTTCTATCAGCTGAGAATTAGGGAAAGTGACATTCCCAAGACGGCTTTCAGCACACGTTATAGGCATTATAAATTCACCATCATGCCATTTGGGCTGACGAATGCGCCATCCGTGTTTATGGATTTGATGAACAAGACGTTCATAGAATACTTGGACTAGTTCGTGATAGTCTTCATCGATGATAAACTGGTGTACTCACAGTGCGAGGAGGATCATTTCAAGCATCTTCATATGGTTTTGGGGACCCTGAGGAGGAACCAACTGTATGTCAAATTCTCCAAATGTGAGTTTTGGCTGTCCTCGGTAGCGTTCCTTGATCGCGTGGTTAGTTGTGAGGGAATTGCAGTAGATCTGGTGAAGGTAGCTGCGATACGGAAATTGCCTGTGATGTCTTCTGTATCAGAAGTCTGGAGTTTTCTCGGGCTTGCCGACTATTACAAGCGCTTCGTGGAGAACTTCTCGCGAATAGCACTGCCCCTCACTACTTTGACAAGGAAGGATCAGAAGTTTGTTTGGTCGCCGGAGTGCGCACAAGCTTTCGAAGAACTAAAGTGTCGCCTGACCACGACGCCTGTCTTATGTTCGCCTTGTGGTTCAGAGGGATTTGAGATTTACAGTGATGCCTCTGGGAGTGGATTAGGTTATGTTCTGCTTCAGCACGAGAAGGAGATAGCCTATGCATCATGCCAGTTGAAGGTGTATGAGAGGAATTACCCAGTCCATGATTTGGAGTTGGCGGCTATGGTATTTGCTCTTACGCTTTGGAGGCATTATCTATATGGGGTTAAGGTCGATATCTATTCAGATCAGAAGAGCCTGAAGTATTTGATGGATCAGAAGGATCTAAACATGCGACAGCGTTGGTGGATGGAGTTCCATCGGGATTACACCTACAAGATTCATTATATTCCTGGGAAGGGGAACGTTGTGGCAGATGCTTTGAGCCGTAGGACTCATGCTCGGGCCAATTGGTTACAGATCACGACGAGCGGCTTATTCGGGATCTGGAGGCCTTGCAAATCTCTTGTGTTGACAAGGGTGTTAGTGCAAACGCATGTTTGGGTTGGACGGAGGTTCAATGCGACCTCACAGACAGGATTCAACGTGCCTTAGAGTTGGACGTGAGCTTGAAAAGTCACTAGGCGGATGTCGTTAATGGGTCTAACGACCAGTTCTCTATCGACGATGGCCTCTTATGGAAAGGCAGTCGATTGTGCGTCCCTAACATGGGGAAGTTGCGAGAAGAATTGATGTATGAGGCGCACTTTACGAAGTACTCGATTCACCCGGGAGCACCAAGATGTTCAAGGACATAAAGAAATTGTTTTGGTGGCCGGGTCTGAAGAAATACATAGCGGTGTATGTGGAAAAATGTCAAACCTGTGCCTTGGTGAAGGCCGAATGCCAGAAGTTTGGCGGATTCCTGAAGTCCTTACCTATACCGGAGTGGAAATTTGATGACATCTCCATGGATTTCGTGCACGGTTTGTCGAGATCGCACAAGGGGAATGATGTCATTTGGGTGATCGTTGATCGTTTAACGAAGGTGTCACACTTCATACCCAATAGGAAGGATGACTCAGTTGAGAAACTAGCGAAGCTTTATGTGGACAGCATAGTCTGTTTGCACGGCGTACCCCGGAGCATCGTTAGTGACCGAGATGGTCGTTTCACATCTAACGATTAGAGGCTCATTCATCAGTTGTTGGGTACCAAGTTGAACTTCAGCACAACTTTTCACCCACAGACAGATGGTCAGACTGAAAGGGTGAACATGACGATGGAAGATATGCTTCGTATGTGTGCTTTGGATTTCGGGAAAAGGTTGGAGGACCATCTTTTTATGATTGAGTTCGCGTATAATAACAGCTACCAAGCCAACATTCAGATGATGCCTTTTGAGGCTATGTACGGAAGGAGGTGTCGTACGCCGTTGTCTTGGGTAGAAATGGGAGAATCAAACTGTACAAGCGAAGGGCGTTGAAGATGCTACTTCAACGATACGGTTGATTTGAGAACAACTACTGATTGCTCAAGATAGGCAGGCCAAGTACTACAATACCAAGCATCGGAACGTGAAGTTTGCAGTGGGCGATTTGGTATACCTCAAGATAAAATCATTTAAGGGTGTATCAAGAATTCGACACTTAAAGAAGCTTAGTCCGAGGTATGTTGGGCCTTTTGAGATCTTGGAGCGGATTGGTGAAGCCGCCTATCGTTTGGCTCTTTTGGTGGAGTTGAGCGGTTTGCACGATGTATTTTACATCTCAGTGCTGCGGAAGGCCATTCAAGAGCCTACTCAAGTGATTGTTGCGAATCAAGTGATGGTCGATAGTGGGTTGACGACGAAGGTCAAGCCCATTCGGATCGAGGAAGTAGAGGTCAAGCAGTTGCGGAACAAGTCCATTAGAATGGTCAAGGTCCTTTGGGACAAATGTGGCAGAGAGGAGCTGTCTTGGGAGCGCGAGCAAACTATGAGGGAGGAGTTCCCTGAGCTATTTCTCTAAGGTAATCAGATGCATTGTTTACTTTTTATATTTTCCTGTAACGTCAAATTTCGGGACGAAATTTTTTTAAGTGGGGGAGATTTGTAACGCCACAAATTTCTTGAGGCATGAGATGCTTCTCTGGGGGTTATCGCTCATCGGTAGCTAGTTACCGTACGGCGGTAGCTCCAGGGTTTGCGTCGAGTTCTCGGGCAAGTACCGATTTCTCGAGAAAGATGTTACCGCGCGGCGGAAAGTTGTTACCGTGTGGCGGTAGTAGGGGAATTAATCTGGAAGACCTCTCGGGAAGCTATCGCCTGGCGATAAAGTTATCGCTGGCGATAGCTGGGTCAATTTAATTGATATGGTTCTTGGGATCATACCACGCGGTGGTAGAAGTTAGCGTACGGCGGTAGCGGCTGGTGTCGTGTTATAACCGTTGTCCTCTATTGCGCGGCATTAACGTCCTATTGCTCGGCGATAGTGAAACCGAAACAGAGTTGGCCACGTGTCGGCCTGTGATTGGAGGGTTTGGGCGGTAGCGCTCGAATCGAGGCATTGAATTAAGGTACCACGTGGCGGTAGCCTTATTTATATGCCTGATTTTGGCCATTTTCACTTCATTTCTTTTGGAGTGAGGAGTTGACCTGGTTTTCCTGGAGGAGGAGCTGCGGCGCCGGAGGGCAAATCTCACCGTCATTTAAGTTCCGGAGTTCTGATTCGCAAGCCGAGTCCGGACCTGTGGAGGCAAGATCGTTGTGGTCGCGTTCATCCGTCTTGATCTTTGGCATGACACCGAAGAGAGCGCAAAGGGTAACGATTCTCAACTTGGATATGTGAAATCCTTTTCCTTTTGCATAGGAAACCCCCTCCCACGAGTGTGCAGTGAGTGTGAGGTTTTTTTCTTGTAGATATGGTATATCCCTGTAGTTTTTGCATATAGAATTTTGAATCGAAGTACGGACATAGGCATGGTGTGTGAAGCGCATTTGGACAGGTTGGTCTGGATTGGTGATGTTTTCATTATGTTTGTATTGGTCGGAGAAGACTCAGTTATGTTTGTTTTTTTCGAGTTTCTACACAGTAGATTACAGCAGGGAACCTTGGGGACTAAAACCAAGGAGCACCCGGAAAACTGGGTAGAATAACATTTCTGCCAGATAGCGCGCGACGGTAGTGCTACCGCAGACGGCAGCTCCTTGAGAGCTTTGTTTGTGGCCTGTGTCGTGGAGACCTAGGGCTTGAGATATGGAGCCGAGAGCTCTGAGAGCCTAGCTAGGTGGCCTGTGAGCCACTCATGTAGCATAACGGGGTTATGTATTGATTGGAGAAATGGGAATGGGGAGGTCGACCTGCGTCGTGGTAGTTTTTGCCCGGCGATGTGTGCAACGGGAAAGGGCCAAACCTACCTAGTAGCTATGTGATACGTCTGTGGGTAGTGATGCCTGTCGCAGACATAGTTACGAGTCTTAGGACTTGCGCATGCCGTAAAGACTACCAAAATGCTCATGTTGTTGCTGTCTAGAGAATGGTGGTGCGTCCCTGGTTTTTGTCCGGACACCGAGAATGTGCCTTGAGAGCACGGGGTGTGTGGACGTTCGTTCCTACGCCTGTGGTGAAGTGTGCTTAAATTGCACTTTCATTACTATGTGTGGTTTTGCTAATACATTGCAGGGAAGGAGAACGGGGTGTGTGGTCGTTCGTGCCTACGCCTATAGGTTTTACTGGATGTCCAGAGAAAGGAAATAAAAAATTAAAATCTCTCCATTTTTTTCTTCAGTGAGAGTTATTTTAGACTCCATTATCGTACTGGTATGCTCTAAATGTGACCAGGGAGTAAAATATTTCATATCCTAAGAGCCAACAACTTTTTGAAATGCTTGACCGAGTTCTCCAACGTCCCTTTAATAATGTCGTGGATGAAGATGAAGAGGTTACCCACTTTTTTTAACTATAGTTTAGGCCTTTAATCCTATGATATTAATGAAAAATTGCTCAGAGGGACTGATTTCGGTTAATTAATAAAGTAGGGGACTGAAATCATGCAAAAAAAGATATGTGGACTGATTTCTAAAAGCAAGATAACTTTAGGGACTGATTTATAAGTTTTGCCCAAAAATTTCGATCTCCAACTCAAATACTCAGTCTATATTAGCCCAAGACTAAAATGTCCCTCTAAAATTTGTCCGACATCGAGCTAAGGCCCGTTTTGGTAAAGAGGCAGGGGTGCTGCACACTGTTATGACAGAGAAATCAGCGCCAAACAGTTTTAAAGTAGCGACAAGGGACGACGTTTCGTCAAAAGCAGCGACAGCCCTGATTTCCAAAAGTTCTTCTTCCCGATCTTTTCTCCGGAGCCCTAGCCGCAGCACATTCTTCTTCGTTGTTCTCGGCCGCTTGTCGGCCAACGCCGACGTCATTCTACGCCTCACTTCTACTCCGTTAGGCATGTTTGATTATTCCGCTCGATTTCCGTCGTTCTCGTCCGCTCGTCGGCCAACACTGAGATTTTTTCTCCCGTTTTAGGGTTGATTTTTCTTCTCTATCGTCGCCGATCTCTCCTCCTAAATCTTCCTCCACACTCTTGCAGTCCTCTACCGACACAGATCTCACCTCCAGGGACGCTGCCAACTTGCCGCCAACTCCTGTGCATCTTCTCCGGTGGTAAGATCTTGTGCTCATCCCTGTGCTTTGGCTCATCCCATTTAGGTCAGCCACATACCTGCTTAATTATTGTGATCAATACTCTACTTTGCATGATTTGTATCATATGATGCAAAATGTTTACCATTAACGATGGTTGTATCATTCATGCTTCTTTTGATGATATCTAGTCATTTTAACCAATGCTTATCATATGTTAGTACTGCTTGTTCTTTATACAAAAAATATGTTGACCCTTTTGATCATCTTATATAACTTTACATTTATAGGTGAGTGATGGGTAAACCAAACTGCCGGTATACTAACTGCTATCATTCAACTGCATGACACTTGTCATTAGTAGTTTAAAAATCAAAGATTATTACAACATCATCATCATCAGCTATCATTCTCATATCCGAGCATACGAACATAGAGCACAACGATGAGGAACCGTCAGAGTCACAACTCCGAGCGTAGAGCCGGTAATATATGATGGGACAGGTGCACCTGAGATGTCTGCTTTGAGAGAGTTCATTGCAGACCAATAGGAAAATGCTCGCAGGTAAAATTCAATCATACGTAGTTTAGCATATACATTATTTAATTTATATTAAATTCATCTACTATGACGTAAATCTCTTTTGCAGATGAGAATTATTCGCATTGGAGAAAAGAGACCATCAGAACTTTCAATTATATTTATCTAATGTTTTGCGTCGAGCAAAATATTTAATGCGGAGTTGAACATTAAAAATTATGCAAACTATTTATTTTAATTCAAGTTTAATTATTATTGGCGTGAAATTTACATTACAATTTAATTATGCACAACTATTTAATTTTCATTTCTGTTTTGTTCTGGACCACTGTTTCACACAGCACTGCAAATACAGTTTTCCAAACAGTTTCATGAATTTTGACACCACTGCAAAACAACAGATTCCTGAATAACTGTTGTTTTTCACCGCTGCTTCCTGCACAACCACAGCAGCGCCTAAGTTAAACAGTTTCTCTCCCTCTTCGCTGTCTTCCTCTTGGTGGTCTTCCACGGAATCGACTCCTAGGGCTCCGCGTCTCGGAGATGACAGCAGCAATGGAGAGCTTGATCGGCATGGTGAACCGGATCCAGAGGGCTTGTACTGTCCTGGGAGACCACGGCGGCGCTGAGGGGGCTCTGCCGACTCTCTGGGAGGCATTACCCTCTGTAGCCGTCGTCGGCGGGCAGGTGCCCCCCCCATTTTCTTTCTTTGATCATCTCTCTCTCAATCTATTTTACGACCTTTTTGTGCTGTAATGGTTGGATAATTTGGATTTTGGCGCTGTTGGATCAGAGCTCCGGAAAGTCGTCGGTCCTGGAGAGCATCGTGGGGCGCGATTTTCTCCCTCGTGGATCTGGTTAGATCAATGAAAATACATTGGATCGATGCTCTCTTTTATTTGTTCTTTAGGTTTTGATTTGGGTATGTTTATAGCATGATTAATCTCTTAAGATTGATTGTGTGTAGGAATTGTGACACGAAGACCTTTGGTGCTCCAGCTGCACAAGACGGATGATGGGAAGCCTGATTATGCCGAGTTTCTTCACATGCCCAATAGAAGATTCTCTGATTTCAGTGCGTTGATTATTTTTTACTTTATACCTGCGCTAGTTTACTGCTCTATATTGCTTATAGTTTTGTAAACTTGATCAGAAGAGAGTTTGTTCTGTCCACTGCCCATGAATTGGTTGTTTCAATTATGTAGCATGGAAATTATTTATGATAAAATATATAGAGCGTGGGGGATCACCAATTTGAAGGTCGAATAATTGGCTGAGTGCTGAATGAGTGTGTGACGATCTAAGCTAACAAAATAGTATGTAGTACAAAAAAACAAGATCATAATTACAAATTAATTAATTCCTACACGATGCCAAATTAGACAAATGATTGAACACATAAAATTGATGCAAACACAATTGATACATGATAGAAATTAAGTACAAATTAAAATTAAATGCAAAAAAGGATAGTTCTTTGATTCACTTTCATGCCACATAGTCAGCACCATTCTTTAGAGAAGCATTAGTTTTTTTTTCCAGATGAATTCAACAACTCTTGATGATGGAAAGAGCATCATCTGTATATATTTCTTCATTTTCTTTTCCAATATGATTAACTCACTTTCACTAGGATTAGCTCACTTCTTAACTAAACAATGTACGATGTATATATATATACAAGCAGTCGTGCACGGGGGACCCCGTGCGGGGTGACGACATTGGTCGTGGGCGCGACATTGGTCGTGGGCGCGACATTGGTCGCCAGGGCGATATTGGTCGTGGGCGGCGACATTGGTCGTGGGAGACCATATTGGTCATGAGTGACAGCATTGGTCGTGGGGGCGACATTAGTTGTAGGCGGCGACATTGGTCGTGGGTGGCGACATTGGTCGTGGGTGACGACATTGGTCGTGGGTGGCGACATTGGTCGTGTGTGGCGATATTGGTCGTGGGTGGCGACATTGGTCGTGAGTGGCGACATTGGTCGTGTGGGGCAACATTAGTCGTGGGGGCGAAATTAGTCGAGGACGACAATATTGGTCGTGGGGAACGACATTGGTCGTGGCGGCAACATTGATCGTGGATGGCGACATTGGTCCTGAGAATGCGACATTGGTCCTACAGTGGCGACATTGGTCGTGGACGACAACATTGCTCGTGGGGGCGACATTGGTCGTGGGTGGCGACATTAGTCGGGGGAGGCACATTGGTAGGGGGTGGCGGCGAAATTATTCTGGGGCGGCGACATTGGTTGTGGGCGGTGACATTGGTCATAGGCGGAGACATTGGTCGTGGGCTTCGTCATTGGATGTGGGCGACGACATTATTCGTGGGTGAAGACATTAGTTGTTGGGGAGACAAAATTGACCACTTGCTCAAAAATAATTTTTATTTAAGCCAATTTAGGGCTCCATTATGATATAAGAACTCAAAATAGTCTAGTGCTTTAACAGTTGTACAATAGAGAATTATATATCTTACATCCTCGGAGAAATAGGGTAGTTGAGGAGAATATGAAATGCATTAAGTAAACTGAAAAATAGTTTAGAAATATGGAAGTTGAGGAGAGCATGAAATTCATTGTAAATCATAATAACTATAACTCATTGTAAATCAAAATCTGTGAGTTAGAGTAAGAAGATAGAACCCTAAATGCAAAAATGGGGATTGTGACAAATGTGCAAAATATCTGAAAAATATGGCTTTTACTGGTAGGCAATTTGCTCCAAAAGCCCATGATAGAAGATGGTGTCCTGTTGGAGGGAAGAACCTGAAATTAAAATTTAATACCTGAAGTGTGGATCTGGAGACATCAATGTCGATTGTGGCAGGTGTGGATAATGGACACTTTGAAAAATACCTGTAATCTGCCTTTTGCGGGTAGGTAATATGCTTCAGAAGCCCTTGATCAAAGATGTCATCATTTTGGGGGAAGATGACACATGGATAGAGAGAGCTGGAGTCGGAGGAAGATGACGGGGAGAGCACTTCAACTTCTGATGATGATTGTAGTCAAACTTCACCCGATTTTCACCTAATTGTTTCAGATCCAGAAAGTTTTTTAATTAATCAAAAAATTTCGTAGGCCATTCAGGATGCATCTTCTATAAAACACATTGCAAAACAACATGACATAAATATTAATGATATTAGTGGTCGGGTAAAGATGGAAGAGTTTTGAAGGAAGATGTGTTGAGTTATGTTGTTAGCAAAGGAATAGACCAAGATTTACCTATTCTGTCACGTGCCTTTGCTGAACATTCAGTCTATCGCAACATAAAAGTTACCTTTACACTTCCGCATAATTGTGAAACATTCGGTAATTGAAAAAAATTCTGAAAGAAATTAGGAAACACTGGTTTTCACCTGCTAAGGTGATGGAAGATGGTTAGAAAGTCTGGTTTCAGCAATGGAAGATGTCCATTATCATATCTGAGAATGAATGTTGAAAAAATTTAAAACACTGGAAGCGATGAATTAAATAGTGAAGCAAAAAAATTATGAACTTACTTTGAAGAAATCTTAATAATAAAAAATATACATAGAAAAAAATAACAACACTTATAATTCAAAGAAACTTGCATATATTTCCAACTTTTCCTCCCCGCCATCCATTTCTGAGACACAAGGATCAATATTCGGTGGTGGATAAAAGAAGAACAAAACCTGAAAGAGGTGCATAAAATTATGACACGGTTTAGGAATTGAGAATGACGAAGATCTAACATCATTAAATGTTCTCAAAAAACTCAAGACACAAATATCTAATTAGGGCGGTCATTTGAGAAAATATATAACAACACTTATAATTCAAAGAAACTTACATATATTTCCAAGAAACTTATATAAATGTACTCAAATAACAACACTTATAATTCAAAGAAACTTACATATATTTCCAACTTTTCCTCCCCGCCATCCATTTCTGAGACACAAGGATCAATATTCGGTGGTGGATAAAAGAAGAACAAAACCTGAAAGAGGTGCATAAAATTATGACACGGTTTAGGAATTGAGAATGACGAAGATCTAACATCATTAAATGTACTCAAAAAACTCAAGACACAAATATCTAATTAGGACGGTCATTTGAGAAAATAAAAAACCGCCATCAAAATCCAACAAAATCACAATAGATGGCATATACCGTTTCAAAAAAAATAATATAATCAATGGGGGCCAAGATACCATTGATAGAGTTTTTTAAACATTCTTTAATTAATCATCCATCTTACAATCAGTTCAAGGAAAAGGAAGAAAAAAAGACAGAGAGCATGAAACCATCATCGTTAAATGAAGAATGAAAGATTTTATGAATTGAAAAATAGAAATCATTTACCTCGAAGAAACTTTATGCACCAAGTTGAGTCTTATCTTCATTGGAGGGGTATGAGGAAATTAAAACTCACCAAAATCCAAGAAAAGCCAAGTACCTTGGATAGAAATTTTTAAACATTACTAAAATAATCATCCATTTCGCAACCAGTTCAAGGAAAAGGAAGATTAAAAGGTAGAGAGCAACAACGATGAAAATGAAGAACGTGAACGGGAGATCTCGGTATGGCAATAGAATGTCCTTAGGAGAATGAAATAAATTAATTTTATCCCTCCAAGTTTATCACAGTATCATCTTCTACATCAAAAAAATGAAGCAGAAGTAATGAAGTCTCTCTGAAGCATTTAATCATACATTTAAATTGCATCTTCCTAGCAGCTAGGGAAAAACAAAATAAAAATTATATTTATAAAGAAAAAATGGGAGTAGAAAACAAAAGGCAAAGATGTAATATTGCATTTTGTAAGATAATAAATTTGCAAGCAGTGATTTAGATTCCTAAAGAAAAAGAGTTATACCAATAACAGTGATTTAGATTCCTGCAAGATCAAAATTTAAGTTGCTGGAAGAAATTTAAGTTAAAGTTCTTGAAAAGAAAAAAATATTACTCATTGAACCTGATTTTACCAGCGAGCCTGCAGCCTTGAAAGGAAGAGGGGATCAGTTGTGCAACCTCGGAAGCAGTAATAGTGGAGAAGAAGTTAGATGGAGTAAGAAAATCCATTAGAGGAGGAGATGGGATATAAAATGGATCAACCCATGTTCAAGGAGGATTACCAGCGAACCTGCACCAAAAAATTGCCAAAATATACAGTGATAAGAAGGCATACCCTAGCGCTGGTATTTGAGGACAGCAAAAGATGCCCAAAAGAGAAGACATCCTGTTGTGGGATCGAGTTTTGAGGGAGATGATGTGTGATATTACCTAGCTTGGAGGTGAATATCGATCCCTTGCACAGGTCATGAAGGAGGAACCTTTATCACAAAACATAGGTGAACGTCGATTCAGTCAACTTCACCGAAATAGGGCAGCGATATGATAAAAGAGGAGGGTTTTTCCATGGGGGAAGTGTAAGAAAGTCGCTATCTGCAATCGCCGCCGAAGTCGTCTTCTTCGTGGAAATAGGGAAGCCAAAGAGTTAGCACGCGGGAGGTTGAGGCGAACGAAATTTTTTATCGGGATATTATAATGGGCGAACGAAAAGTTATATTGGGGCGATCAAATTTTTGGAGGGAAAAAAGAGCGGGAACTAACAAATGACCAAAAAATCCGATATTTCAAAATGAAAAGAGATTTGATGAGGGTAATTTGGGCATCCGAATGTTACACCATGGTTGTTTTGGGGTTTCTTTATAGTATATATATATATATATATATATATATATATATATATATATATATATATTTCACTACTACAAGGGAAAAGTTGTCTTTGGTGAAACATTCAAAAATATTAATTATGCCCTCATTTTTATATTTTAATGACTTGATATAAATTATAATCTATTTCAAAAAAATTAAAATACAATGTCCATTCAAATATTTACACTGTCAAAAAATTAGAAGTAATGATGAAAATCCATTTAAATTCAAAAAGTTTTTTAGTAGAGCTCCTACACCTACTATGGTAGGTTGTCATTAGGCATGCCAACGGTCTATTCAAGGAAGGTTGTCATTAGACATATCATCGATATTTTCGAGGAGATGATATTAAACCAATCCACTTTATTAAAGTCAAAATTAATATTTTTAGGTCAAAACGTATATTGTTTTACAAAATAAAATTTTTAATATTATGTATATTTTTTCACGGTCATTTTGAGTACTCATATGTATATGTTGCGGGCGCAGCCTGCTTTGATGCAGGCGTAGCCCGGCTTGATGCGGGCGTAGCCCGCAGCAACTCGTCGAGGCGAAGCCCTCCGTCGCCGGCCGGGTACTATTGCGCATTGCCATATGGTACTATATACCGACCGCCCTGGATTCGTCGGCGACGGACACGGACGCCGGGTGGCCGGTGCCGACGAGCCCGCCGCCGCAGGCCGCCGCTTCTGTGAATCATCACAACATATTTAATTGCACCAGCGGTGGCCGGTGTCTGCGGGCTCGCCGACCACCGGCTGCTCCAGCCTCCATTGGTGCGTATGAGGATTGTGCCCTGCGGCAGCCGGTGGCTGTGGGCTCGCCGGCTACCCCTGGTCTTGATTTTCATTCACATTTTGTTCGCATAAATTGTATTCGCATATGATCTTGCCTCATATATATATATATATGTATCAACATGATACCAATTGTAAATTGATTATGATCATCCGTTTCAGAGAGCAACCAATATTAAGGATTCATAGGACCTTTCAGAACAACCAAGAAATCAATAAAATAAATTGAAGCTTATGATTTGAATACCTTTCAATAATATCAAAAGGGAACTTGTTCGTCTATCGATATGTTAAGAGATAAATATACAACCTATAAATGAATGAGAGAGGCAAGGAAGACGGGCAGGTGTCGAGATCACTTTACACAATCGATCTATGTAGCTGGGCTTCTCACGTCTCTGGACCAACCATCAGGTGGTCTATGGCAGACTTCTGCAACAACAATGCAAGAGGAAGATGAGCGCCGACACTGACCTGGTTGACTTATGCAACAACAATGCAAGAGGAAGATGAGCGCCAAAATTGGCCTTGTTGGCTTCTGGATCAACGAAGCAAGAGGAGGATGAGTGTCGAAGTGGACATGGTCGGCTTTTGGAGATGTGAAGGCGAGCCAAATTTGTGCTTGACGGCGACTGTGGGGTTCAGTGGGAAGGTCAGAAGGCATGACACAAAGTCTCGCAGGAAATATCTAACAACCTAAAAAAGACAACGACTTAAGAACAAAGAACACAAACATATGAGTCTATTTATAAGCTAGGCCCAACATAACTTGGGTACTAGGAGTGAGAAATATTTTCCTGGGCCTCTCAAAGCCTAAAAAAACTTTGATTATGCACGCCTACAATTCAACGAGTGCTCGAGGTTATGTAAATGATCATTAAGATTGAACTATGCAGATGCGCGCATATAGGGTTCCGTACTGCCTTGAGACTCTTGCCCAAGCCCTCAAATGATCTCTTATAACATCCCGAGGGGTCTCAGAATCATTGAAACAGTTGAGGTCTTGACAACGTTCTTTTGCAAGACCTCTTCAAGCTGCTAGCAGGCTGACCATAGGATTGTGGAGCTGTCCCACAACTTCCAGTCGGGCAGCCTCCCCCAGTTACTATAATTACCTTTCCATTTTAACAAGAGAAGTTCATCAATAATCGGCTGAAGTTCCCTAAACTCCGATATATTGCCTCTTTACTTCATTAATAAAAATCTCTCCCTCTCTCTTGAGTTTACCTTCTCTTTCATAGGTTGTTTCAGTGAAGTATCTCATTACCATCTAGATCCGAACATTCTTAGTGAAGCCAGATCGCGTGTTACAACTTCAAACACTGACATATCACCAGCCTTATAGTCGAGCATTATAAATCTTTCAAGTACAAAATCTATATAAACCCTCTGAGAGATTCATAGTATATGTCGAGATCTATCCTTGATCTCAAAGCCCGAGGCAAATGATACTTTTTCAAGATCTTTTATATCAATGCTTTTGTACTAATAACTACTTATGCTCTGTTTGGGATGACTGTGAATGTAGGAGAAGCAGTGGGTAGAAATCAATGGTGAGATTGGAGTTTTCAGAGAAAACAGTGGTAGGAAAAACAGTTGGAGGATAAGTGAGATATTGATGTATAGGAAGAGAAGCATGAAAACTCGAAGCTCCTTTTAAAATTTTTGAATGTGAAAGAGTTCACAACTTTCAAAAAGACTTGTAAATACTTTTGAAAGTATCTAGTGTCAACCTAAATCACCTATAGGGGGTGAATATGTAAGTTCTGCGTCTTTTTGCGGAATAAAAAATACTTAAAAATAAACACACAAAAACACAGAGATTTATAGTGGTTCCCCGAGGTGGGTACATCCACTGTCCCGTCTCGTCTATCTATCACGAAGGGCTAGATTCGGCTACTTTATCTTTATCTCAGATTATCCAAATCTTACACCTCGGAGTCTCAACTCCTATAACTCAGAGACAACGCTCCTACCACTCAGAGACAAACACTCCTACAACTCGGAGAACAACCTCTCCTACAACTCGATCCTAAAATAAGGATCTACAACTCGGAGGCAAAACCTCCTACAATATCGTAGAAAGATTTACAACAATATATTAAAACTAATCTTCTACAGATCTGAACACTTTGGTCTTTCTTTCCTCCGAAAAGTGAAACTTGACAATCTTGAGGAGAAAAGAAATCTGAAATCGTTGAAGGCTTGATCTGAACAAAGAATCCACTAGATCTGAATGGAACTTGAATCTTTTGAGAAAAGAGATCTAGTCGACACTCGTAGAAGAAGATCAGATCGTGCGTCGTTGATGTCGGCCGAGAGAGAATCGCGAAGTTCGTTGAACGATAGTCGACCGGTCTCTTTTGGAATGTCTCGATTTGAGTGTATATGCACGATTAGGGTTGAATGAAATCCACCCTAAGTATTTATAGAGATCCTTCTTCTTCAACGGCTAGAAATTCCAAATAAAGAAATCGCGGAACACTGTACATGACGGTCGGGATCGAGCTGTGACCGATTTTGAAAAACAGAATTCAAAAACCTAAGTCAGATTCGTGGAGTATCGTCGAGTATGTACGGGTATACTCGTCGATCAGCTTCGATATTCGACGAAAAAGACTTATAGATCACAGCGCTTTCCTGAAAAGAAACTCGACGAATTCGACGAGTATCGGCTAGTTCACTGGACGAATTCGACGAGTATCAGCTAATTCACTCGACGAATTCGACGCGTATCGACTAGCTAACTCGACGCAATCGACACCTAGGCCAAGTGATATTCGACGAATATCACTTAGAGAAATCCAGAGAAGTAAATTCGAGAAAACTCGACGAATTTGTCATGTATCGACATGTATATTCGACGAATTCGACAAGTATCGATAGATACACTCGACGAATTCGGCGAGTATACATGACGATACTCGACGATTTTTACTTGACTGTTTTTCATAAACCCAGAGATTATTCTCTAAGTAACTACGACGAATTCGACGAGTGCTAGTAAGTATACACAACGAATTCGACGAGTATTCATGAGTATACTCGACGAATTCGACGAGTATTCACTACTATACTCGACAAATTTTACTTGGAGAAAATCTGTTATTCTGAGCAGCAACTTGACCTTCTTGATTTCTTCTACTGTACTTGAAGTAGAAGTACACCCCAATAGAGAGATCACACGTGAGTCAATACATTGGCCTACACAATGAAGGATTACATTGTATAGTCCCGTGTTTCAAGACCCACTGCAACCTGACATTGGACTGTATTTAGCAATACAGTCCTGCAAGCACATAATTAGAAAACGACATCAAATACAAACTCAATTCATCTTAGTTCAAGGGACACTTCTTCAAATCAGGGTTATTGTGGATACAATACCCAACAATCTCCCCATATTTGAAGAAATCAGAACTCTACAAACTAAGGTGAATTGTACACACAATAATCTTAAAGCATGAATTGAAAGAACATATGAATTTAGAAAATAAGAGCATTCTCAGTCAAAACATTAACATATATAAATATAGGTTCTATTCAGGGCAAACAGTTTTATACACATTAAAAAAATTAAGAACATTCAAGCTTGTTTCCCCTTGCTTTTCTGGTATTGCCTGTCGAAATATGCCTTTGGCTTCGGATTGTATTTTGACGGAACTGGAGGAGCATCTGGATCATCGAAACTGTGTTTCCTGAAGTGTAATCTTCTTTTTGCACATGCTACCTCATACTTATGCCATTCTTCCGTCTCATTGTGTTCCCATCTATCTTCATTGGCTAAGTCCACTAGCTTGAAGGTGTCTAGAATGATGCTCTTGAAAATAGGACTCCATACTTCAGCCATTTCTCTGTTTGGCTCAGACCTTACAGCAGAAGGGCCTTCACCATATCTTCTTCTTTTATAAGCTGGTGGAGGTATGTATTCAATTATCTGAATCTTTGGTTCAATAGCAACAGCAGCAGATCCTGGTCTAAACTTAGAAAAGTCCTGAGTGTCTGACCAGTACTGTGAATAATCTGGAGCAGGATTAACATCCACATGTACTGGACCAGGCACCACAGGTACTGGAATTCTTTCATTAACACTACCTTGCCCACCAAATAACTCTCCATGAAGCCAGACGAAGTTATCACAACTGTATGAGTTTATAGCCTTAAACTGTTCTGTCATTTGGGCTTCAATAACAGCCACCTTGGTTTGCAAAACTGTCTCCCCATTTCTGACTTCCTTAGGGACTTCATCAACCATAACATTGAAGTAATAGACCATCTGAGTGTCAAAATGATTCATCGCGTCATTTTGGGAATGGATGAAGGTTTTGGAATTTTCATCCACATTTGTGAGAATGTCAAGGTTGCACTTCAGCCCAACCATCGTGTGAACAATGACTTGGCCACCTTGCACAAACAACAAATCCAGCTTTGAATCTAGCTTGTCAAATTGTACTTTGATCTCTGCAAGGCTGTTATTTATATCTCTTTCTGTCTATTTAACTTTCTTCAGTACTTTTTGCATCGAAGAGTCAAAATGGGCTTGCTGCCTGGCCAACATGGCTTCAATAGACTGGAGTAGAGAATTATCTGAACTAGAACTTGGGAGATCTGCAGTTAGAGGTCTTGGGGGAGAGGGAAAAACTTCACGGTCCTCAGAGTAACTGGACGACTCTGCCATGGGGGATATACGAGCTGAACCCAATCTTGAGGGCTCCTGACTTTCTAGGACAGGAGGACACACTTATGCATCTCCTTTCTCATTAGAGATGGTTACAATCTCTTCCTCTTCAACTGGAGGTCCACCAGGAAGTTTTGCAATCCTTTGCTGCAGGTTTCGAATAAACCTGTCCACTTGCGTAGAAACCGATATCAAAGACTGATTTAGCTCCCCCTCAGACACAACAGTAAGAATTTCTGGGAGACTTATGATCAGATTATCTATGGAAGCAAACTCAAAAAAATCATTTACATTATCAGCAGCTAGCTCATCTGCAACAACATCCTCAATAAAAACATTAGCAACATCTAACTCAATATCAGCATCAGCATCAACATCAAGATCAGCAGTATCCGAAACATCATCAGCAATAGTCTCATCCTCAGCCTCATCAGACACAAACTCAGCAGTAGCAGCACGACCAATATCTACAACCACAGTAAGAGGATCATCTGTCTCTTCAACTGAAATATCTGCAACTGAAACTGGTACCTCTGGCTCATAACTGATAGGAACAACTGATTCTGCAGCAGTGGGAACACTCAAGGGCACTATAGCTTCAGTAGCCACTTGTGTTTCTGCAGACTCCCCTTCGATTCCTTCACACGAGCTTTTGGGAATTTCACTGGGGTTAGGAGTAGGAATTCTACCTTCAGGAACTATCTCCTCCTCATCCTCTGGCAACACTCTGGCTCCACCCTGCCTAGGGATCCTTCTATCCCACCTGGAGAAGATAGACGAGTGGATTTTCTTCAGGTGATGGATAGGTACACCTTTGGTCATATCAAAAGTGTCACGGTCAAGCTGATTCAAATATAAATTGAGAATTCTGCCAAAATTCGGTGCGCGGAGACTTTCTTTAATTCTTGTAAACATCACTGCACCCCAGTCAATTTTCTTCCGGCATATGATGGCCACCAGAATCTTGAACATTTCTGAGGATAAGTAGTCATGAGATCCAGTCTTACATAACAGAACTTTTTCGATAATGTCTGATAAGAGTTTTCCTTCCTCATTCATCCCTTTGCGCTTAACTGCCTTTGTTCCTCTTGGCAAACCACAGAAGAGCTGAGCTCTGGAGAAATCATCCTCTTCCAACTGATCAACTTCTCACATTCAGGAAGCCGCAAGTACCTCGAGAGGAGGGATGCCTTCACCTTAACTATGATCTGTCTTACTCGGCTCTTGATCACTGTGTCTTCCCTGCGGAGCTTTGCGTTTGGGAAGAATTCAAGAACATCTTTATCCAGTACTTTGCAAGGGTGCTCAAGAACGAATGAGAGGCCGACCGATTCCAACATGAGAATGACGTTTCTGAATTCATCCACGGCCGTAGCAAAACCTGTTCGAACTAGCTCTCCCCCTACGAGCAATCCACTAGAACTTCGAGGAGCCATTGTCGGAGAGCAGAGAATCGAAAACGAAACACTGGTTCAGGAAGGGTTGCTGTGCGGAACCTCTGAAGCGGCGAGGAAGACAACTTTGTCGGAGCAAGCTACCGGTCAACTTGAGAGGAACTGCAGTCGCGGATCTTTGAAACAGCGGCGAAGACGATGGCTGCTGTCGCAGAATTCGAATCGGCGGAGAACTCGTCGGGTTCGGGACAGAAATTCGACGAAGTGTTTCAAGTTTACCCTGATAGCCCTATTTATATATATTTAAAGTTTTGAAGAGAGAGAAATAAACACATACCTTTAAACCGGATGACTCTTCGGATCCAATAAAAAAAGTTGGAAGTGCAGTTCGTCGAAACCCCTCGGAAGCCAAATCAAATTCGTCGAATATCGCTGAAATTCGTTGAGAAGAACTCATGAATTCATCAAATATAACTGTGTTATCTCGACGAATCCGTAGTGTTTTCACGAGTGATTCTCGACGAATTTGCCTTGGACAATTTGACTTCTTCGAGATGTACTTCACCGAGAGAAAGTTTGATTCCTTAGCCGTCTTCATGACTCCTTGTTGAGCATGCCCAGTTTCATTTTGAAGAATTAAAACTTGGCCTCATCCAGTGGCTTCGTAAATATGTCTTCGACTTGCTTATCCGTCGGGACATAGTTGAGAACTACGTCTTTGTTCTTTACATGCTCCCGGATAAAATGATATCTGATTTCGATGTGCTTTGTCCGGCTGTGAGTGACTGGATTATTTGCAATCGCTATCGCACTGGAGGAGTCGCAAAACATCGGAATCTCCTTGAATTTCAAATTGTAATCTTCAAGTTGATTCCTGATCCAAAGAAGCTGTGCGCAACAACTACCAATAAAGATGTACTCTGACTCGGTAGTGGAGGTTGCTACACAATTTTGCTTCTTGCTGCTCCATGAAATAAGTCTTCTTCCGAGGAATTGGCACGTCCCGGAAGTGCTGTTCCTGTCATTCCCACTACCTGCAAAATCTGCATCCTAAAAACCAATTAGCTCGACATCATTATTTCTTGGATACCATAAGCCAAGATTTGGTGTACCTTTAAGTTAACTCAAAATCCTCTTTGCAGCGGCGTAATGAGATTCCTTATAGTTCACCTGAAATCTAGCGCACACACATGTTGAAAACATAATGTTGGGTCTACTTGCAGTAAGGTAGAGCAAGAACCCAATTATGCTTCTGTACTTGATTTCATCAAAAGATTTTCCTTTCTCATCCTTGTCCAGAAACATAGTTGAACCCATTGGAGTCCTCATCGAGGTTGCGTTCTCCATTCCGAATTCCTTAAGCAACTCTTTGGTGAAATTCGTCTGAGAGATGAAAATTTCATCTTCAGATTGTTTCACCTGAAGTCCTAAGAAATACTTTGCTCTCCCATACTGCTTATTTCAAACTTCCCTTGCATGAGTTTAGAAAACTTCTTGCAAACGTTGTCATCTGTAGAGCCAAAGATAATGCCGTCTACATAGATTTGCACTAGCAAAATCTTGTCTTTTTCTTCCCTAAGAAATAATGTCTTGTTTATCTTTCCTCTTGTGAACTTGTTCTCAAGAAGAAAGCTAGACAACGTCTCATACCAAGCTCTGGGAGTTTTTTTTAAGCCGTATAGAGCTTTGTTCAGAAAATATACATAATCAAGGAAAGTTGAGTTGACAATACCTGGGGGTTGTGCTTCGTATACTTCCTCATTTAGATCTCCATTGAGAAATGCCGACTTCACATCCATTTGATAGACCTTGAAGACTTTGAGGGCGGCATATGCCAGGAACAACTTGATCGCTTCGAGTCTGGCCACTGGAGCAAATGTCTTATCAAAGTCGATCCCTTCTTCTTGTCTGTAACCTTGAGCTACGAGTCTGGCTTTGTTCTTTATGATTACTCCATTCTCGTCCAGCTTGTTTCTAAATATCCATTTGGTGCCGATCACGTTCTATCCTTTGGGCCTAGGCACCAACTCCCAGACCTTGCACCTTTCAAACTAGTTGTGCTCTTCTTGTATGACTAATATCCAAGAAGCGTCTTTGTTTGCTTCTTCAAATTTCTTTGGCTTAACCTGTGACAGAAAGCTAAGATGTAGAACTTCGTTAGTAGTACTTCTTCTGGTTCGTACACCGTCGCCTGGCTCTCCAATGATCAGATCAACTGGGTGATCTCTTATGTGTCTGAACACTAGATTTTTTCCTCTTCCCCCAGTAGGTTCTGCCACATCTGTTGCATCTCCCGTGGGTTGAAGTAGTTCTTCATCTAGTAGTTCTTCATCCACCACACTTGGATTGACGACCTTGACTGAGCTTGGAGCATGTTCCTTGACCGCTTCTTCCAAGTTTAGTTCCTTTAACCTGACACCTGCATCTGCACCAATAACACTAGACGAGCTGCTATTGAGCATGCTTGTCTCATTAAATACAACATTTATAGACTCTTATACCACCAAATTTTTCTTGTTAAAAATCCTATATGTCTTACTATGGCTACTATAGCCTATAAAAGTACATTCAAAACACTTTTCACTAAACTTCGTGCGATAATACTTCCCATTGTTAAGTACGAAACATTTACTACCAAAGATCCTAAAGTAGGACAGTCGGTTTTCTGCCTTTCAAAAGTTCGTAGGGAGTCATACGATGACTTTTGTTGATTAATGCTCTGTTTTGCACGTGACAAGCTGTCTTGACTGTTTCAGCCCAGAAGTACTCTGGTAGTGAAGCGTCATTCAACATAGTTGTACATGCTTCAATGAGGGTTCTGTTCCTTCTCTCGACAACTCCATTTTATTGCAGAGTACGCGAAGAGAAAAACCCATGAAAGATACCTTGACTTTCACAGAATTCTGTCATGGCCCCAGACTCAAATTCTGTTCCGTGATCACTTTTGATTTTGACCACAGCAATTTAATTAGTGAAAGTCTCGAAGGTGTCTGACTTGTGTTTCAGAAAGAACTCCCAAGTAAAACGAGAGTAGTCATTAATAATCACTAACGTATAGACTTTACCTTCTAAAACGTGAATTGACATGAGACTGAATAAGTCCATATGAAATAAATACAAACTTCTAGAAGAATCTTTTTCAGCAATACCCTTGAAGGTAGCTCTTGTCTGCTTACCCATTTGACATGCGTGACATGGACTCTCTTTGAGACACTTAATGTTGGGGCATCACGCACTAAATTGTGAGAAAATAACATATTTATAGTTTTGAAATTAATATTTGCTAATCTCTTGTACCATTGGTCACAAAGAGACGCACTATCTTTTGCCAAAAAACACGCTGGTGTAGAATTGTCTAAACATAAAAAGTTTAAACAGAAAATATTTCTACTCCGAGTGTCTGTTAAGATTGTCTCCAAATTGGCAGACGATTTTATCAGACACTTATCTTTGTAGAACTCAACGATATAACCTTTATCACATAATTGACTTATGCTGATTAGATTATATTGTAATCCTTTAACATAAGCCACTTCTGTGAAAGAAACTATACCGTTGGTAATCATACCGTAGTCTTTAGTGATTCCCCGGTCAGACCCTCCAAAGATAACTTTTGGACCGTCTTCGACTGTGGTATATTCTTGTAGTAGGCTTCTAGTCCCAGTTATATGCCAAGAGCATCCACAGTCTAAATACCAGATTGGTGTTTTATTGGCCTTTGGACATACCTGTAATCATAAATCATTTTCTCTTAGGAACTCAAACCGATTTGGGTCCTTGGTTTTTTGTTAGCTTAACACCACTAGGAACATTAACGTTGCGAGTGGTCGGTCTCGCACTGTTAACTCGTGAAGTTTCAATTTTTACAGGATGAAACCAACAATCTACGACAAAGTGACCAATCTTGCCGCAACACCAACACTCCAATCTGTTGTATCTTCTCTTGTACTCTTGATTTACCTTTTGAATGAGAGGTCTAGCAGGGGCTACAGATTTGGAGGTGGAAGCCTCCTGATTGCAACAAACACAAGGCTTCACTTTCTCCTTAGCCTTGGGAACAACAGTTTTGGCTATAGGTGGCTTCTTAAAATTTGGTCCATGAACGTAGCGACCATACTCTTTGAGAGCTATTTTTTCATTAGGTGCCTTGAAATCACTAACACCAAAGTCTCGGGGACGGGTTCATCCTTGGTAGCGCTTTTTAGGCTCCACATGAGTTGGCCTTGCAAAGTGACCATAGGACGTATCAAAGTCATATTTGTTTGTGGGGAAGATTACCTTCTTAAAAGAGGGTTGACTTTGAGATGCCTTCCCTTTGCCTTTAGTAGCGGCTCTCTTAGCAGCCTTACCTTTCTCAGCTACGTGACCAAGACCACTACCCTTCTTAGGAGCAGAAAATTTATCAATGAGAGGAAGAATAGTTCTCAGCTTAGAGTAACTTTCTATAAGTTTCCTTTCCACCAAGAGCTTTTCTTCTAGTTCATCTAAATATTTCTCCTTCTGATTTAATAATTCAGCAGAGTATTTTAATTACTTTTTCAAGGAGTGAACTTCATCCATGAGAAGAGTTAATTCAGCAATTTCCTCCTTCAGGCTTGATTCCACTGCCTTGAGAGAAGCAATCTCTTTTGATTGCTTTTTGACTACCTTGCGGCATTTGTCAAAGGCTCTCAAAAGTTCTTGATGCTGAGCCATCAAGTCAGAATCATATTTCTCAGAAGAGTAGTCTTCATGACCATTAGTTGAAGTTTCAGATTCGGAGAGCATAGTGTAAGAGTTTACCTTCCCATGGAATTGAGAGTCGCCCGCTTCCTCATCTGAGTGGGCCATAAGCCCGAAGTAGGCTTCTTCATTTTCAGAGTTGGACTCACTTGAGTCACTGTCACTAAGAGTCTTTGACTTCTTAGCAACGAAGCTCTTCTCTTCCTTCCTCTTATCTTTGAAGGATTTCTTCTCTTCCTTCTTGGATCCTTCTTTTTATAAGGACACTCCACAATCATGTGTCCTGGCTTATTGCAACAATAACAAACAATGTCAAAAAAAGAAAGTTTGTTCGGTTTAGACTTATATCTGTCATCTCTGTTGTAGCTTTTCTTGGACCGATCGCCATCACGATGTGATCTTCTGAAGTCCGAGGAGGAGGACTGATTTTTCATTTGCCTCATTTTACTGAGCAATCTTTTGAATTGCTTGGAGATTAGCGAGAATTCTCCATCAGACAACTCAGAGTCTGACGTGCTTGACTCAGAATCTTCTTGGGCATCAGAAGCTCGTGTCCTTACTGGTGACACCGCTTTAGATTTTCTTGTCCCTTCGACCTTCAGAGCTACCGACTTCTCTTTGCTTGAAGTCCTGCTGCTTTGCTCCTCTTTCTTTCTAGTATTCTTTTGCAGCTCTTAGGAGAGGAGCTTTCCGAATAGATTCTGGTGATCGATCTCTGACAGTTTTCCGAATTCCCTAATGGCCACAACCTTAGTATCCCAGTCTTTTGTCAGGGATCTTAGGAATTTGTCGTTGAGCTCACCATTAGTGAATGTACGACCATAGTTTCTGAGGTTGTTGACGATCTTAAAGAATTTCTCGAAGCTATCAACAATTGTATCATTTGTCCCTTGCTTGAATGACTCGTATTCTTGATTAAGTAGAGATCTCTGTGTTAACCCCAGAAATCGGCGATCCCTCCCAAGATAGCCAGCTCGCAAGTTGCGGCCCTCTCCAGGTTCCCTCTAGAGGTCACGGCCTGTCAGCCCTCTTTTCTAAGGATGGGGCAGACAGACTTCTCTGTCCGCTCAGGCCGCGCGGCTAGGGCGGTCTCGCCAGCCTGACCGCCCAGGTTGCGCAACGGCCGCTCGTTCTGCAGGGGCTGCAGACTGCTTCCTCAGTCCACCCCTGCAGGCCGCGCGGTTAGATCAGCTAACCGCGCATTGGTTCTCTATTCCAACAGGTGCAAGACACAACTCAGTCGCGGACTCACATTGCCATCCACACAGACCGCCAGGTAGCAGCATACTCGGCAGGAAGCGCGGTCTACTCTCCAGCCCGCTCCTACAGGTCGCCCGACTGACAGGCTGCGCCATCGCCAGGCGACCTGCCCCTTCTATTCAGCAGAAGGTGGCAGACTCAGTCTTCAGTCCGCCTAAGGGAGGTGGACTTTCTCCTCTAGCTCTCCACTCAGTGGACTCTCTTACAGCCCGCCAGGTCGCAAGTTGGCGACCAACCCTCCTGTCCGCCAGCAACGGGCGGACTCGATCTGTCTTCCTGAGACTTGGCAGCAGGACCAACAACTCTTCATTAGGCCGCGCAACACAACGTAGACTCGACTCCAGCAGGAAGACGACCTGCTATATTCAGTCCGACAGGTCGCCTACCTCTGACACCTCCAGCCGCAGAGGCAGACTCCTCCAGTACACCGCGAGCTAGGCAGACTGATCGTGCAGTCCGCCATAAGAACCCCAGCTCAGCAGCCGGCGATCTGCCTCATCCTCTCCGCAGCGGGCTAGGCGGACTCATTCTGCAGTCCGCCAGCTAGCCCTCCATTTTTCCGGTGCCCGCTTCTTCTCAGTAAGAAGCGGACTACTCCTCAGCTCGCACAGCTCGACGCGGGCTCGCTCAGCGCAGCAAGGGCGGACTCGTCCCAGTCCGCCAGCCACAGATCAGCTCAAGTAGGCGTCCCTAACCGCACAATATGGCGCGGACTCGGCGGACTCCTCGTTCTACTCGCACAACTTACCTCTCTACCAGGGGTGACGTTACCAAGACCGTTACCTCCTCGAGCCTATAAATAGGCCCCCATATCTCTCATTCAGAGGAGAACGAAAGTACGAAGATGCAGGTGGAACGACAAGGTCAAGGCATCAAGTCATGCGGACTCAGTTTTCCAGTCCGCGCGGCTAGCCCTTGCGGCCTCCTCTCAGTCCGCGCGACCTGATCGCGCAGTCCGCTCGACATACTATAGCGACCTGCGGGATCAGCTAACCGCGCGGTCTGCCGATCTCTCTGGTTAAACCGCGCGGTCTCTGACAACTTCTTTCCTTAGCCGCCTGCTTCCCCCTTTATACCCTTTATTTGCTTTCCATGTAAAGGTTCAATCTCAAGCTGTAATACTGATTCATAATCAAAGGAAAGCCCGTTGCAAGTGACATTTAAGCGCGACAGGCGAAGTCTGCTGTTGCCGCTGCTAGCGGCCCCCTCTTCTTCTCAACTCCTCTCTTTATCTCGGCATCAACCTGCAGAGCTAACCGTCAAAGTAACCGTCTGCTCGACAGTTCCTCATCAACCTCCTCATCCCCGCATCCCGGACCGATCGTGCTCCACTCTCGAGCAAGCTAGCAGAAGAGCGCATTTTCCGCATCAACACTCCGATCATCTCTAACTTCTTCAGTTCCTTCCATGAGAACTACGAGACAGTCCCACATCTCCATGGCTGATTTGCAGTTGAATAAATTTTGTAGCATTGAGTCGTCCACTGCACTGGTTATGTTATTCTTTGCCTTTTTATCCAAGGAGACTAGGACAATTTTATCCTTGGTCAAATCCATCATTTTCTTTGGAATCATAACCGCAGGATTCAAAGCAGAGGCTTGTGTAGGAACCTTCTTCAACAATCTGAAAGATACGTGGATCAACAACTTTCATGTAGAATCTGACTCTATCCTTCCACATGGAGAAGTTCTTCTTAGTGCACACCGACAACTTCATCGAAGACATATTTTTGCTTCTGTCCATTGCAACTGAGCGGTATCTCTTAACAACTAGATAAGAGATCTTGTTCAAGGTGTTAACCTTTTATCGAACAACGACCCTCTGATATCAATTGAAAGTATCTAGTGTCAACCTAAATCACCTAAATGAGGGTGAATATGTGAGTTCTGCGTCTTTTTGCAGAATAAAAATTACTTAAAAATAAACACACAGAAACACAGAGATTTATAGTGGTTCCCCGAGTTAGGTACATCCACTGTCCCGCCTCGCTTATCTACCATGAAGGCTAGATTCAGCTACTTCACCTTTATCTCAGATTATCCAAATCTTACACCTCGGAGCCTCAACTCATACAACTCGGAGACAACGCTTATACCACTCGGAGACAACGCTCATACAACTCGGAGAACATCTCATACAATTTGATCCTAAAATAAGGATCTACAACTCAGAGGCAAAACCTCCTACAATATTGTAAAAAGATTTACAACAGTAAATTAAAACTAATCTTCTACAGAGCTGAACACTTCGGTCTTCCTTTCCTCCGAAAAGTGAAACTTGACAATCTTGAGGAGAAAAGAAATCTGAAATCGTTGAATACTTGATCTGAACAAAGAATCCACTAGATCTGAATGGAACTTGAATCTTTTGAGAAAAGAGTATAGTTGACACTTGTAGAAGAAGATCAGATCGTGCGTCGTTGATGTCGACCGAGAGAGAATCGCGAAGTTCGTTGAATGATAGCCGACAAATCCTGTTGGATCCCTAGTAGGATTTGGGCTAGATTCACTAAGTTAGGATCTTATGACCCAACATGTATAGCCAGGGTCATGGTTGTGTCCTAGAGTTTAGGTCAAGTCCTTAAAGTCAACATCACTTGGACCAGCCATCAACAGACTGCCAGAGACTCAAGACTTAGAGATTTCAAAGACTCAGTAAAGATGAGTTCGACGTTTGTCGAACTCAGGTCGACGAAAGTCGTGCTCAGCTCGACTAATTCTGGATCATATGCTTGAACACTCAACGCCAGAGAACATCTTAAATATTCTAAGTACAGAATCAAACTCAGGTCGACGATCTTGGATCTCAGATCGACAAACTCAGTTCACAGGTCTCAGGTCGACTAATTCTGGATCATATGCTTGAACACTCAACGCCAGAGAACATCTCAAATATTCTAAGTTCAGAATCAAACTCAGGTCGACGATCTTGGATCTCAGATCGACGAACTCAATTCACAGGTCTCAGGTCGACTAATTCTGGATCATATGCTTGAACACTCAACGCCAGAGAATATCTCAAATATTCTAAGTCTAGAATCAAACTCAGGTCGACGATCTTGGATCTCAGCTCAACGAACTGTGGACTCAGGTCGACGAATCCAGACTTGGTTATTTTCATCCTTCTGTCCCTGTTATAATGTAATAATTCCTGAGTAATTAATGCCAAAATATTCTCTGAATATTATCGTTAGACGAAACATTAATTATGGTCTTCATCAGGGTTATTGCCTGTCATTTTTCATAGGGACAGTTGGGGAAATCAATCAATGCAAAATATTCTCTGGCCGTCAGCATTGAATGTAGAAAGGATTTCGAAATTCAAAAAGACTTTTACATGGAAAATATAAAAGATAGATTTTTCCTCTCCCTAGATACAACTGATACAGACACACAAAAAACCAGTTAGGAAGAGTAGAACACCATCGTCTCGCAACAAAGATTTCTCTTCTCTCGCTCTCTCTTGACAACAAAGTGCTAGAAAGACAGAACTGCTAGACCTGAAGAAGAATAACTTTCAGAAGAAGAAAAACAACTATTCAAATCAAGAGTCTTCTTCTTCTGTCATCCTCTCAGGAACTTTCAAAGGACAACAACTACTGCATCAGTCAAAGAAGTTCCTGAAGATCTTCTGGTTGAAGCTAAAAGCCCCAAGGCCTATCACCCTGAAGCAAAGTTCCAACCACCTGAATCTATTCACTATCTCAGGGGGAGCTTTTGCTACCATCAAATCCACATAGTCTTCTCAGTTGTATAATTGAGAAAGAGAAGACATAATCACTCTCTCATCCCCCCACTGTATAAAAGGTTCTCTACTCCCTTCAAAAGTGATTCCTGGTTGCAAGTCACCTAACAAAAAGACTTGAGGTTTGGTTTTTGAGCACCTGATCAAAAGCTCATTGGTGTCAGACACCTGATCAAAAATCTGAGTGGATTCCTACCAGGGTGGTAGAAGAGTGGATGTACCCAGGTTGGGGAACCACTATAAAATCTTGTGTTGTCTGGTTGCCCTTTTCTTTTTGTTCTTGCTGTGGCTGTGCTAGTTAGGACTGCTCTGTTTTTGCTTAATTAATTTTTCATTTTGCAATTTTTATTTACTGTAAAAATTTAAATAGTTTTTTAAGGATACTCTATTCACCCCCCCTCTAGAGTATTCCAGATCTAACATCTCACTTTCAATTGGTATCAGAGGAGAGTTCTTTTGGTTGTACAAACTAACCCTTGAACTAAAGATTCTGAGTTAGATCTGTCATTCTATTCCCATTAGATTTATACTCATATAGCATGACCCAGAACAAAGATTTTGCAAGCACCAGACCTCCAGTTTGCAACCTAAACAAGTTTGCCATCTGGAAGGCAAGAATAAAATTATATATGAACTCCATTGATGAAGATATCTATAATTCCATTTTGACAGGTCCCCCTGCAGCACTTACAACAACAACATCATCCAGTACTAATGCAGTTCCACCACCTGAGTGGACTGAGGCTCAGAAGAAGGCCAAAATTGCTGATGCCAAGACAACGAACATATTGGCCCAGATAATGTCAGATGACATTTTTCAGAAAGTGGCTGAATGTACATCAGCCAAGGCCATTTGGGATTTCCTGAATCAAATGGTGGCTGGATCTGCTGATGAAAGAAAGGATAGAAGATCAAATCTCATATCATAATATGAGAATTTCAAGGAGGAAGCTGAGTCAGTGACAGACATGTACAACAGGTTGAGCTCAATCATAAATGAGCTGAAAACCTTGGACAAGGACATCACCCTCACAGAGGTGAATGACAAGATCCTCATGTGCTTCCCAAGCTCATGAGATTCAAGGATCTGACCCATCAAGGAGGCCATAAGCCTAAATGAGATTTCCACTGAATCTCTTTTGGGAAAGTTAAAGTCATATGAACAACTCATCAAGACCAGAGAAGCAGCTGAGCAAAGAACACCTCCACCAGCAAGAAAGGATCACAACATTGTATTCAAGGCTGCTGAAGAGACAGAGACTCCAACAGTTAATGAAGAGTTGATGAGTCTATTTGCCAAAAGATTCTACAAGATGACAAGGAAAGACTTCAGGAGAAAGTCATCCAGGCAGGATGATAAGTCAATGTATGATAAAACCCCTACTAAGGAAGTGGTTTGCTTTGGCTGCAGGAAACCTGAACACTTCATCTCTGAGTGTCCAGAGAATCAGAAGAAGGAAAAGAGAAGAGAAAAGGACACAAGAAGACAGCACAGCAGCATGCCTTCTTCCAGTAAATATAAGAAGGATAAAAGCTTTGTAGCTGAATCCTGGAGTGAAACAGAAGATGAATCCACATCTTCCAGCTCCAGTGAAGAAGAAGAGAAGACAAAGGCAAAGGAAGTTTGCCTCATGGCAATTGATGCCAGCAGTAGCAGATCAGATACAGATGAATCTGATGATGAAGAAATCCTGTCAGCTGAAGTCCAGGTATTAGCATCATATGATTTTGAATCTGATGAATTTAAATTTGAATTTAAAAATTTATGCTTAGATTTGATAAGCTCTGAGAAGGAAATCAAACTTCTCAGAGAAAAATTAAAAGATCAAGATAAAATCATTTCTGAAAATGATAATTTATCTAATGAACTAAAGTCTGCAAATGAACAAATCATCTTTCTGAAATCTGAACTTAACAAAGCTAAGATATTGGAAGAAACATTAAATGACAGAAGTTTAAGACTGTTAGATATAACCAACACATTAAATACTAGAACTAATAACTGTAGATTAGGGTTAGGAGCTTCATCCAGTGAACCAATACTAATCTAAAAGAACCATCTTTCTAAACCTGTAAATTTTGTTTCTGATAAAGGGAAGAAAAACACTGAACAGGTCAATAAGGTTAATGGAGTCCTTAAACAAATTGAAACTAAGAACAAACTTAAAAAATAGAAGAATAATAAAAGTAACAATGTTCAACAGTTATCGTCGAACTCAGATCGACGATGCATGAACAGATCGTCGACCTCAGAACGACGATCTCTGAACGCAAATTTCAGTAATAATCAATCTTCGATCTACGATCGACGATATCAGTATGGTTCGTCGACCAGAGATCGACGATTTTGTTGCCCCAAGAATGAATATCTTCATTCTTCGAGCAGATATCGAAGATCTCATCCAACATCGTCGAGCTCAGTTCGACGATCCAACCAGAAATCGTCGATCCCAGATCCTAACAACAGAAACTTAAATTCTAATAGCAACATTAATCCTTTTAATCAATGGATAATACCACCAAGAAGATATCATCCTAAAGGCTACAAGAACCAACTAGAATATTCTTACATTCTCAGTTACAGTTATGTAAATCAATAAGGATCCAATGTTACCTGGGTCAAGAACAACTATCATTCTTGCAGGTAAAGAGCTGTCCAACATTTAATCAACAATGGTATCTGGACAGTGGTTTCTCCAAGCATATGACAGGCAGCAAGGACAACTTAAGTGATTATAAGTCCAAGCTGGGACCAAATGTTATCTTTGGTGATTCAAATTGTGGCCAGACCAAAGGCTATGGTAAAGTCAAGATTGGAGCAGTGACTTTCAAGAAGGTTGCCTATGTAAGTGGACTGAAGCATAACCTCATCTCAATAAGTCAATTTTGTGATGAAGGTTATCAGGAATTTTTAACTCTAGCTCTTGTATTATTTCATCTAAAGAAAACAAAACTGTTTTAATTGGAAATAGACAAGACAACATATACTTAATTGATTTTCTCTCTGCCAACTCAGACATCTGCTTACTTAATATAATTAGTAATCAGAATGAACTTTGACATAAAAAGCTAGGTCATGTAAACATGAAAAACATTGCTAGGCTATCAAAAGACAACCTTGTGAGAGGTCTGCTTTTTGGTCCCTACAAGAAAGAAGATCTCTGCAGGGCTTGTCAACTAGACAAGCAAACTAAATCTAGTTTTAAATCAGTTAATAAAAGTGATTCACCTAGGATCTTGTACTTGCTACACATGGATCTCTTTGGACCCATTGCTGTACAGAGCCTAAAAGGGAAATCCTACACTTTAGTTATTGTAGATGACTTCTCAAGGTTCACTTGAGTATTCTTTCTGAGATCTAAGTCAGATACCTTTAAAGTTCTTACATATTTTCTTAGGACCATACAGATTGAGTACTCTACTCATGTTGCATTGATCAGAAGTGATCATGATACAGAGTTTAAGTCTCTTCTTATGCATGAGTTCTGTGAGAAGGAAGGTATCAGACACTGTTTCTCAGCTCCTAGATGATGCGGAGCAGAGACGAGGACGCATTTTGGGCCCGTTCGGGGCTGATTTGGCAACTTTCCATATATGACGTGCCCGGATCGACGATCGGGCTCCGTGATTGCGTCTGGAGCATCGTCGCGAGTCAAAACGCTATATTACTTTATATTTTTTGAGTTTATTTTGATGTATTTTAAGGGCTAAACCACCGGCCAATCATAGCCGTTGATGGGGATGCCCTAGTTTGTGTTTTCTTATAAATAGGATGCTAGGGGGCTGATTTGAGGCATTGCAGAATTTGGAGAAGCAGTATTCCCGGATTCTAGCGATCCCTCCCCGGTGCCGACGCTGTGGAACCCTAGATGACGACTCCTAGGCCGCCAAACTCCTCCCCAAGGTAACCCCTAACCCCACCTTCGTTTTCCACCCTTCAAATCCCTTTTCCAGCCATCGGAAACCCCCCAAAACCGCTGCAGCCCGCCATTCCAGCCAGCAGCCACTCTTCCCTACCCGAAACACTGTTCATCCGAGCACTGTTCACTCGATCACTGTTCACCGCCACTGTTCACCCGAAACACTGTTCACCCGGACCACCAACTTCCCCTCCTTCCTAATCCGCCAACTCCCCTTCGTGGATCCACTTCCTACCGCTCCGAAAACCCTAGATCTAATTGATCTAGCGCTACCCCTCCCCGATCTACCATCCACTTACATATTTTCACTTCCGTAGTCCGGATCCGCCCTAAAATTAGCGGATCTACCCACCGACACCCCGATCCATTCTCTAGTGGCCGGATCTCGCCGTTTCCGGCCCGCATCTCCTCTTTTCCACCGTGGACAACCACCGTGACGTCACCGTGCCACCGCGTACGCCTCCGATCGCCCGTTTTGCATCCGGTCTCTCAACTTCTCCACCGCCTCGGATCAGCCCACTGCATCGTGAGTATCTCGTGGTATTGTGTTTTGTATTTGACATTTGCACTTGGTTGTTTATCTATATTTGCGCTGTGATCAAAGTTTGGTAGTTGCTGTACTTTTACGCTAATATTTGTTTGTGGAATTAATCGCCGCCGTTTGCTTAGGCCCTCCGCGTGGAGGAAGCTGTTACCAAATTGCTAAAATTATTTAATTGCTTCTTTATTTTGATTAACTGCGTGGTGTTGTTAATTCCCACTGCTTAAATTAATTGTCGTTGCTATCCGACTATTTCATTGCATGTAGCACTGCATGTGCATATCCCCTCACACGTGCACGTAGAGTCCTAGCTTCCGAGCACCACTAGCCTACCCCTACATCAAATTGGTATCAGAGGGCAAGGTTAGGCCATTTGCATGCTTTGTAGTGGTAGGTCATATAGAGTCTTTAAGTTCATCCATGTCTAGTTATCGTCGTCGTTCGTCTCCTCCATCTGAGTATTCTAAGTCCGCCTATACCCGATCTCATAGAGCAACTTTAGAGAAATCCTCACGTTATCATAATGATTATTATCGACTGCGACTGCGACACACCACTTCCCGAGATCGTGTCGACCCACCGACACAACCTCACTATGCTAGAGATGATCAGTATGATGATTGTCGTCGTTCTTATCCTTGCACGCGAACGAATCGTGTTGATCCTTCGACTCGACCCGATTACCTTAGGGATGACTATTTTGAGGATCCTCACTTTGAGAGAGATCTTGAGAGTCAGTTTCGTACAGTTTCCCCTTCCTTTGACGGCTCATCGAGTCCCGAGTTTTTCAGTTATTGGCTCGTGGATATTGAGTATTATCTCGATTATTTTGAATTATTCGGTGAGCGTCGCATCAAGTTTGCGAAACTTAGGCTTTTAGATCAGGCGAGAGCATATTGGTCTAGCGTAGAGAGGACTCGCGAGCGAGATCGTCTTCATCGTGTCACGAGTTGGGTGGGCATGAAACGTATTTTGTGCCAGAGGTATCTGCCTTCATCATATGGGGGTCGCTTGCTCGACCAATTATTTTCCCTTCAACAAGGACCTATGTCTATCGCTGAGTATAGGGATCGTTTTGATGAGTTGGTTGTGAGAAGTGATATCCGAGAGGACCCAACCATGACCACCACCCGATTTCGGTTTGGACTTCGATCTGATATACGTACTGAGGTGGCTTATCACAGTTCGAAGTCCCTCGAGCAGACATATCAGCTCGCCCTCCGCTATGAACAGTCCTTGAGATCCGCAAGAGCTGGTCGATGGGATTCTCTCCTTGACCTCCGCAGTACGAGTCCCTCCCCTATTGAGGACACCACGATGCCTGGTGCGGATTGCTCCCACCCCAGTGAGGTGCTTAACCCAGTGAGTGACCTACCTTTGGTTTCTGACGCTCCTCTAGTGGCACTGACTGAGAGTGAGCTTGAGCAACCTATTGAGTCTGTAGTGTTGTCCCCCTCACCCACATCTCCACTTTTGGCATGTCCGGGTTTGATTAACACTCATACCCTAGACTCATGTCTTGACACCGCACCCACAGACCCAGTCTTGAGCGTACGTTTATGTCACTTTTCCTTTGGCATTACCCTGAGCCACATTACGATCGAGAGCTCAGAGTTTGGTGTTGATCTCGTAGTGGCTATGTCACCCATGCACAGGGGCACTACCCCTTTCGATGGTACTCATCGAGAGGACCTTGACCTTAGTGACGAGCCCCCTGTTGAGCCTCCTGATGATCCGCCACATCTTGGTGAGGTTGAGACTCGGGTGAGCCACTCAGGTATGACCCCTCTTTCATTATCATCTCTGGCCTTGCCCCAGAGCAGGGACCTTGGGTGGAGCATGACATATGTAAGGCCTACCTTGAGTCCATTTGAGCATACTCATATTGTGAGGACCTACCTTATGACACCTCATACACTGGATTAGTTTTGGGACACGCCACCCGCTGAGCCACCCGATGAGTTCTTTCTTGTCTGGGACCGCTCACCACATTTTAGAGTCACGACTTCTAGTCAATACACACGATTTTCACTCAGGTGGTCGTCTCCTTCGTGATGACTTTTCTTACACACCTCCTGGGGACCCCCCTGATGCGCCACCTTCCCCGAGAGACATTTGGCTCTTTACGAGCTCGTATTTGAGTATAGTTGTCTCTCACGGTCATCTGAGCACTCGTCACACACGAGATGAGTTTGTCTACACTCCACCGAAAGAACCTCCTGATAGGCCACCAAATTTGAGAGACATCTCAGACATTAGATTTTCTTATAAGGAGTGTACCGTGTCTGTCATGTTGTCTTTGCATCATTTGCATTACCTGCATGAGTCTGCTGAGTCATTTGCACAGCATTTGCATGATTTGCATGAGTCTGTCCTCCGACGAATAATAGCAAGCAATGAAATTTACAAAGCCCATGCAGATAAGCGAAGGCGAGAGCAAATACTTAATGTAGACGAGAAGGTAATGGTGCGAGTCCGCCCTGAGAGGCTCCCTTCGGGGCCTGCCAAGAAGTTAAGCGCGAGGCAAATGAGTCCGTACTCAATTATTAGTCGTATTGAGACCAACGCCTACCGACTTGACATCCCGGCCAGTATGGGAATTCGCCATGTGTTTAATGTTAAAAATCTGACTCTGTACTATAAACCTCATGAGTATGTGGACCCGAGCAGTGGAGATACCCATCCACCCCCATCCCCACTGTCGTTACCATATCACCCTTATACGTCCTCACCCATTGTTGACCTCCACCCACCTGGGGACTCGTCTTCATTGGTTTCACCACAGGCACCACCGATCGCACCGGGATCCACCACTCGTGAGTTGAGTGTTGAGAGCTTCATGGAGACCAAACTCCACCAGTGCATTTCCACTACAGACGTTGGTGACTCTTGGGTACTTGCAGCAGAGCTTGATCGATTCACCCCTTGACTTCGACTTCAGCACGTCCGTCTCCATTCACCGGAGATGACATCTTTTCAGTCAGGGGGAGTTGATCGGCGAGAACACTTTCCAGCGACGACACTTGGGCGACCTATGGTGGACTTTTTCGAGTTTTACCCAGCATGCAGCGAGAGAATTTTGATCCCTATTCATCAGGAGAGTAATTCTTTCAAGTCGGGAAGATTGATGCGGAGCAGAAACGAGGACGCATTTTGGGCCCGTTCGGGGTTGATTTGGCAACTTTCCATATATGGCGTGCCCGGATCGACGATCGGGCTCCGCGATTGCGTCCGAAGAATCGCCGCGAGTCAAAACGCTATATTACTTTATATTTTTTGAGTTTATCTTGATGTATTTTAAGGGCTAACCCACCGGCCAATCATAGCCGTTGATGGGGATGCCCTAGTTTGTGTTTTCTTATAAATAGGATGCTAAGGGGCTGATTTGAGGCATTGCAGAATTTGGAGAAGCAGTATTCCCGGATTCCAGCGATCCCTCCTCGGTGCCGACACTGTGGAACCCTAAGTGACGACTCCTAGGCCGCCAAACTCCTCCCCAAGGTAACCCCTAACCCCACCTTCATTTTCCACCCTTCAAATCCCTTTTCCAGCCATCAGAAACCCCCCAAAACCGCTGCAGCCCGCCATTCCAGCCAGCAGCCACTCCTCCCTACCCGAAACACCGTTCATCCGAGCACTGTTCACACGATCACTGTTCACCGCCACTGTTCACCCGAAACACTGTTCACCCGGACCACCAACTTCCCCTCCTTCCTAATCCGCCAACTCCCCTTCGTGGATCCACTTCCTACCGCTCCGAAAACCCTAGATCTAATTGATCTAGCGTTACCCCTCCCCGATCTACCATCCACTTACATATTTTCACTTCCGTAGTCCGGATCCGCCCTAAAATTAGCAGATCTACCCACCGACACCCCGATCCATTCTCTAGTGGCCGGATCTCGCCGTTTCCGGCCCGCATCTCCTCTTTTCCACCGTGGACAGCCACCGTGACGTCACCGTGCCACCGCGTACGCCTCCGATCGCCCGTTTTGCATCCGGTCTCTCAACTTCTCCACCGCCTCGGATCAGCCCACTGCATCGTGAGTATCTCGTGGTATTGTGTTTTGTATTTGACATTTGCACTTGGTTGTTTATCTATATTTGCGCTGTGATCATAGTTTGGTAGTTGCTGTACTTTTACGCTAATATTTGTTTGTGGAATTAATCGCCGCCGCTTGCTTAGGCCCTCCGCGCGGAGGAAGCCGTTACCAAATTGCTAAAATTATTTAATTGCTTCTTTATTTTGATTAACTGCGTGGTGTTGTTAATTCCCACTGCTTAAATTAATTGTCGTTGCTATTCGGCTATTTCATTGCATGTAGCACTGCATGTGCATATCCCCTCACACGCGCACGTAAAGTCCTAGCTTCCGAGCACCACTAGCCTACCCCTACATCACTAGAACTCCCCAACAAAATGGAGTAGCTGAAAGGAAAAATAAGACCCTAATTGAAGCTGCATGCACATTACTTGTAGATGCTTACATGCCCTTAACCTTCTGGACAGAGACTGTAAGCATAACAAATTATGTCCTGAACAGGAGCCTGATACACAAACTAAAGAATAGAACTCCCTATGAATTACTTAAAGAGAAGAAAATTAAAATCACTTATTTTAAAGTATTTGGATGTATATGCTATGTACATAACAACAACAAGAGATACATTAGAAAGTTTGAAGCTAAGACTGAAGAGAGAATTTTTCTAGGATATTTCCAAGTAAGCAAATCTTGTAGGGTTTTCAATAAATCATCATTAAAAATTGAAGAATCTGTTCATGTTACCTTTGATGAAACTAACATGTCTTGTAAGGAGAAAGAGATTTCTACCAATAGTCCTTTGCAGGTACCTCACTTGTGTAAGAATTTGGATGGACTAAGCCTCACCCAAGAGGTTCCAACACATCCTTCTCCACAAGTTAATTAAGAAAGTGAAGAAGAAAGCATTGAAGGAATTGACAATCCCTCAACAACACACAATTCCACAAGAGGAATTAGTTCCAAATGCTGTTGCAGAACCAACTCCACCTACTGACTTTGTCACACTAAGGGATCACCCCAGATCCCAAGTGATTGGAGACATCTCAGTAGGTGTACAGACAAGGCATCAACTCAACCAAGATTTGATGCATGTCTGTTTTCTCTCTCAGGTTGAGCCTCTATCCATACATGATGCTGAGGAGGATCCCCACTGGATCATTGCAATGCAAGAGGAATTAAACCAATTTGAGAGATGTAGAGTTTGAGATTTGGTTCCAAGACCCCAAGACCACCTAGTCATTGGAACCAAATGGGTATACAGAAATAAGCTAGATGCCCAATGAGTGATTGTGAGAAACAAGGCTAGGCTTGTTGTTCAAGGATATAGACAAGAGGAAGACATTGACTATGATCAAACATTTGCCCCTGTTGCCAGGCTAGAAGCCATAGGGATATTTCTGGCTTATGCTGCATTCAAGAAGTTCAAAGTATATCAAATGGATGTCAAGAGTGCATTTTTAAATGGAGAACTTAAAGAAGAGGTTTATGTTGAACAACCTCCAGGTTTTGTCTCTCCAACTCATCCCTCTTTTGTCTTCAAATTACATAAAGCTCTTTATGGTTTAAAGCAAGCTCCAAGAGCTTGGTATGAGACCCTAGCTAGCTTTCTGATATAGCATAAGTTCACTAGAGGCATAGTAGATAAAACATTATTCACTAGACATCATAATGACCAAACTTTGTTAGTACAAATTTATGTGGATGACATCATATTTGGGTCTACTGATTCCATATTATGCAAGAGGTTCTCTAACCTCATGCATTCAAAATTTGAAATGAGTAGCATGAGTGAGCTCACCTACTTCCTTAGTTTCCAAGTGAAGCAGATGCCTGATGACATCTTCATCTCCCAAGCTTAATATGCTAAAGTGCTTATCAAAAAGTTTGGGATAACTGATGCCTCAACAAAGAAAACACCAATGACTACCAATGCTGTAATTGACTCTGATGCACTTGGGAAATCCGTGGATCAGAAATTATATAGGGGCATTGTTGGGTCCCTATTATATCTTACAGCTAGCAGACCTGATATCATGTTTGCCACATGTCTTTGTGCTAGGTTCCAGGTGAACCCTAAAGAATCTCACCTAGTTTTTCTAAAAAGGATTTTAAGATATATAAAGAGTTGTCCTAGTCTAGGACTCTGGTATCTCACTGAGTCAGAATTTGAGTTAACTGGATACTCAGATGCTGACTTTGCTGGATGCAGGGTGGACAGAAAGAGTACCTCAGGAACCTGCCAGTTCCTTGATATGAGATTAGTGTCCTGGTTTTGTAAAAAGCAGTCATCTTTGTCTACATCAACTGCTGAAGCAGAATACATTGCAGCTGGCAGTTGCTGTTCCCAGATGCTGTGGATCCAAAACCAACTCCTTGACTATGACTTCAACTTAGATAATTCAACTATCTCATGTGATAACACAAGTGCTATAGCTATATCACAAAATCCAGTCCATCACAGTAGGACTAAACATATAGACATTAAGCATCATTTCATTAGAGAGTGTGTAGACAAAAACAAAATTATACTTGTCTATATCTACACTGATTTGCAAAAAGCTGATATTTTCACCAAGCCCGTGGATGAAAGAAATCACTTGTTCTTTGTAAATCAGCTTGGAATGATCAATGAAGAAGACTTAGTTTAGTTTCTGTCTACACTCGAAGGACTCTTCAGATTTCGTCGACCTGAGATCGACGAACTCCCTGTTAGTAAAGTTAGTTTCGTCGACCTGAGATCGACGAACCTACTTCAGAAAACTTTCGTCGAACGGAACTCAGCGAAATGTCTTCAACCCTTCAGACTGAGATCGACGAATTGTTTAACTCCAAATTATTTCGTCGACCTCAGATCGAAGAACTATTTCTTTTTGTGGAACGGAGTTTGTCGTTTCATATTCTGGAAAATCTTATATTTAGGTTTTCTTCGACCTCCGTCCCGCCCTTTCAGTTCCCCTTGCACTTGATCTTCGTTTTCTCTCTTGCAGGTGCACTCATGACGATTCCAACAGGAACACTTGCAGCGATGAAATTTGACACCGGATTCGACGTGGATTTCGATTCCTTCCAGCACTCAGATCCAATCTTCCTACACATTCTGAAACTTCTGGAAGACCAGCAACTGAAGAATCTGCTGACCACCAGAATCAAATTACCTGGCACAGAGATCAGAGAATGGGTATACACTGCGTCTACAACAGAGGACAACACCATGATCGGATCAATAGCGGGTACTGCCGTCTCTCTCTCTTTCTCTCCTGTCGTCTTAACTGAAAATTTTGGATTAAATAATGGAGACGAAGAGTTAGAAATCAATAATGAAGAATATGATATGATGCTGAGTACGATGAGTTATTCTGGAGAAAACCCAAATAAGTTGCTGAAGAAACACCTTTCTGCTGAGTTCAAGTTTCTCGCAGATATTGTTGGGAAAGTCTTGCTGGGCAAGCACACTGCGCACGACTATATAACCAGACATCAATTTCTGGTTATGTGTGCAGTGGTGAATAAGAAACAGGTGAACTGGGCACAGATCATTTTTGATCTTATCAAGAAAAAGAACAATAAAAAGGAAGTTAACTTTGGAAGGATCCTGAGGACTTCTTGAAAGAAAAAGCTGCTGAATCACTGGTCTCCCAAACCATATTCATCAATGCCAGCAAAAGGCTCACCTGTGCCTTGTTTGGCAGGTGGGAGAAGACAATCACAAAGCCCTCTAAGGCTTCATCCTCTGCCACCCAAGCTCCTGAGAGTACAAGGGCTGCTCCAGCCACTTCCCACCCTACTAAAGAGGTTCCATCCACCACTACACAACCTCTAGCTCTCCAAACTCCATCCCAGCCAGCAATTCCTACATCTCCAACCCATATTCCTTCTCATACTCCTTCCCCCCAGCATGATACATCACTGCCATCACCACCCCCATCTCCTCTTCCAAGGCATTTAGCTGACATCCCCCTATCCAACCTCTCATCCCTCCCATCCTTCAACCTCCTATCATCCCCTCTCAACACTCCCTCTCCTCCAAATGATTCTCACCAAGACACTCAATTCCCACCTCCACATCCACCTCTAACTCCACCAGCAAATACCACCTCCACTCAACCAACCCCTGCCACAACATCTACCTCCCCCCTCTTGGACCCTTCCATTGTCTCTCCACTCATTACCCTCCTCACACCCCTTCTAAAATCACTCATAGCAGAGGCTATCTCTCCTCTTATTGCCTCCATCTCCTCTCTAGCTGCACAAATATCTGCTTTCACTACTGCTCCCTCTTCAGTTGGGGGCCTGGATTCAGTTCCTACTGAAACCAGGCAGGGGGAGATACTTGATGAAGAAGCAACAGCAGTTGTAGCAGAACCAGCAGCACCAGCAGAATCAGTTGAAAGGATATGGACACAGTAGAAGCAGCAGCAGATGTAGCAACAAAAGCAGCAGCAGCAGAGTTAGTTCAAACTGAACTGAAAACAGTATCAAATGTAGCAGCAGATGTACAAGAAGAATTTATAGCAGCAGATGTACTAGCTGATAGCACTAAGCCATCCATGGCTATAATTCCCTATATCACACCAATCTGGCTCAAGGCCACTTATGCAACTCCAGAGTCTCCTCTCAGAGTTGCTTCCCCCACCATCTCATCCCCTAATGCACCAGTTTATGTTATGGATGATTCTCCAATGCCTGATCTAGATGCACTGGTCATGGCTGATATTGAGGAAGAAAATAAATCAGCTGCTGAATGCACTGATGTATATAGTTCTCCAGCTTCTGCTCCAGTTCCTTCCAAGACAGAAAAGTCAGCAATTCCTGATGACACAATAAGAGAGATTGATGCACTGTATGACAATCCACAGCAATCAGATGATGATGATGATGATTCTGATGAGGATCCAAAGAGGAAGAAAGTTTCCAAGAAGAGAAAATCTCCTCCACCTCCTGCCCAAAAACCCAATCCAGCAAATGACACACCCTACTACATCTTGCAGAATATAACTCCATACAAGGGTATGCCAGCATGGATGCGGCTATCCAGAAATGAACAGAAGGCAATGAAGAAGAGCAGAAGATACTCTCCTCCTCCACAGAAATTTAAGAGAGGTCTCCTGCTGCTGCTGCTGCTGCTGCTGCTGCTGGTGCCTCAGGAGCTACTTCTCAAAGTTCAAATTTATCTTCCAAGCCTACATCTTTCACAAGAACATATCAAAGACAGGAAAGGTCATCCAGACATCATTCCCAAGGAGGCAGTCAGCAAAGGAATATCAGTTCTACAGAGGAAATCAAGGACGTGGTCTATCAAAGACCAGAATTCTCACCTCCCAAACAACAAGCTCCACAATACCAATACAGAAGGCACACAGAGTCCCATAAGTCCAAAGGAAAATATAGTGAGGCTGCTCCTCCAAAGTCCCTATACACTCAAAGTGATGAAAGCCAAAAGTTACAAGTTTCCAAGCACAATTCACACAATTCAAGCCTGTTACCCTGCTATCTCCACAAGATGATCAGTCATCTGTTAGTCAGGATGTTGATCCCAATTTCAGAATGGCAAGACTCCAGGAGTTGATTGGTCTATCACAAATAAAGAAGGCTATGGAGGAAGGTGAAGATCCATCAAGGTTTACAACTATGTCATCATATAGAGAAAGAGAACTGGATAAACTTCAAGTCAGCAAGAAAGTGTTTAATTCAGCAGAATACATGACATTACATCCAGAGGCTATTGTACCCATAACTTCTACCCTGACTATTATTGGAGCATCAGATCTGTACATATCAAAGAAAGAAGCTGCCAATCCCAACAAGGAGATCATTTTCACTAAGCCTGGGGATAGTAGCAAAGAAGAGAGGCCAAAGGAAAAGAAGCAGAAGAAATAAAACCTGAACGGCTGTGTTTATGGTATTATTTTTGAAAAACTGTGCTCTTATGATACAAAGCTTACTGTATATAAATATATCTGCTGCATATATTGTTTCATTCTCTGCCAGATATATGTTGTTCTTGCTTTGTACATTTCTTTTTATCATTGAGTCTGTAATTAGTGACCTCACTCAAATAGAGGGAGATTGCTGGATACCTAGTAGTATTTGGGCTAGGTTCACTAAGTTAGGATCTTATGACCCAACATGTATAGCCAGGGTCATGGTTGTGTCCTAGAGTGTAGGCCAAGTCCTTAGAGTCAACATCACTTGGACCAACCATCAATAGACTGCCAGAGACTCAAGACTTAGAGATTTCAAAGACTCAGTAAAGATGAGTTCGACGTTCGTCGAACTCAGGTCGACGAAAGTCGTGCTCAGCTCGACTAATTCTGGATCATATGCTTGAACACTCAACGCCAGAGAACATCTCAAATATTCTAAGTCCAGAATCAAACTCAGGTCGACGATCTTGGATCTCAGATCGACGAACTCAGTTCACAGGTCTCAGGTCGACTAATTCTGGATCATATGCTTGAACACTCAACGCCAAAGAACATCTCAAATATTCTAAGTCTAGAATCAAACTCAGGTCGACGATCTTGGATCTCAGATCGACGAACTCAGTTCACAGGTCTCAGGTCGACTAATTCTGGATCATATGCTTGAACACTCAACGCCAGAGAATATCTCAAATATTCTAAGTCCAGAATCAAACTCAGGTCGACGATCTTGGATTTCAGCTCAACGAATTGTGGACTCAGGTCGACGAATCCAGACTTGGTTATTTTCATCCTTCTGTCCCTATTATAATGTAATAATTTCTGAGTAATTAATGCCAAAATATTCTCTGAATATTACCGTTAGACGGAACATTAATTACGGTCTTCATCAGGGTTATTGCCTGCCGTTTTTCATAGGGACAGTTGGGGAAATCAATCAATGCAAAATATTCTCTGGCCGTCAGCATTGAATGCAGAAAGGATTTCGAAATTCAAAAGGACTTTTACATGGAAAATATAAAAGATGGATTTTTCCTCTCCCTGGATACAACTGATACAGACACACAAAAAACCAGTTAGGAAGAGTAGAACACCATCGTCTCGCAACAAGGATTTCTCTTCTCTCGCTCTCTCTTGACAACAAAGTGCTAGAAAGACATAACTGCTAGACCAGAAGAAGAATAGCTTTCAGAAGAAGAAGAACAACTATTCAAATCAAGAGTCTTCTTCTTCTGTCATCCTCTCAGGAATTTTCAAAGGACAACAACTACTGCATCAGTCAAAGAAGTTCCTGAAGATCTTCTGGTTGAAGCTAAAAGCCTGAAGGCCTATCACCCTGAAGCAAAGTTCCAACCACCTGAATCTATTCACTATCTCAGTGGGAGCTTTTGCTACCATCAAATCCACAGAGTTTTCTCAGTTGTATAATTGAGAAAGAGAAGACATAATCACTCTCTCATCCCCCCACTGTATAAAAGGTTCTATACTCCCTTCAAAAGTGATTCCTGGTTGCAAGTCACCTAACAAAAAGACTTGAGGTTTGGTTTTTGAGCACCCGATCAAAAGCTCATTGGTGTCAGACACCTGATCAAAAATCTGAGTGGATTCCTACCAGGGTGGTAGAAGAGTGGATGTACCCAGGTTGGGGAACCACTATAAGTTCTTGTGTTGTCTGGTTGCCCTTTTCTTTTTGTTCTTGCTGTGGCTATACTAGTTAGGACTGCTCTGTTTTTGCTTAATTAATTTTTCATTCTGCAATTTTTATTTACTGCAAAAGTTCAAATAGTTTGTTAAGGATACTCTATTCACCCCCTCTAGAGTATTCCAGATCTAACACCTCACTTTCAGATCCCTTTTGGAATGTCTCGATTTGAGCGTATATGCACGATTAGGTTGAATGAAATCCACCCTAAGTATTTACAGAGATCCTTCTTCTTCAACGGCTAGAAACCCCTTCCAAATAAAGAAATTGCGGAACACTGTACATGGCGGTCGGGATCGAGTCGTGACGGATTTTGAAAAACAGAATTAAAAAACTTAAGTCAGATTCGTCGACTATCGTCGAGTATGTACAGGTATACTCGTCGATCAGCTTCGATATTCGACGAAAAAGACATACAGATCACAACGTTTTCCTAAAAAGAAACTCGACGAATTCGATGAGTATTGGTTTGTTCACTTGACGAATTCGACGAGTATCGGCTAGTTCACTCGACGAATTCAGCTAGCGAACTCAGACGCAATTGACGCCTAGGACAAGTGATATTCGACGAATATCACTTAGAGAAATCCAGAGAAGTAAATTCGAGAAGACTCGACGAATTCGTCGTGTATCGACATGTATATTCGACGAGTATCGATAGATACACTCGTCGAATTCAACGAGTATACATGGCGATACTCCACGATTTTTACTTGACTGTTTTTCATAAACCCAAAGATTATTCTCCAAGTAACTACGACGAATTTGACGAGTGCTAGTAATTATACACGACGAATTCGACGAGTATTCATGAGTATACTCGACGAATTCAACGAGTATTCACTACTATACTCGACGAATTTTACTTAGAGAAAATCTGTTCTTCTGAGCAGCAACTTGACCTTCTTGATTTCTTCTACTGTACTTGAAGTAGAACTACACCCCAATAGAGAGATCACACGTGATTCAACACATTGGTCTACAAAATGAAGGATTACATTGTATAGTCCTGTGTTTTAAGACCCACTGCAACCTGACATTGAGTTGTACTTAACAATACATTCCTGCGATCACATAACTAGAAAACGACATCAAATACAAACTCAATTCATCTTAGTTCAAATGACACTTCTTCAAATCAGAGTTATTGTGCATACAATACCCAACAATCTCTCCCTATTTGAAAAAGTCAGAACCAAGCTACCTGGATTGGGGAAGGGTTCGGCTCAGCAGTGAGTCCCATGCGGGGTAAAGCTGTCTCAGCTATCAAATTCATACAACTCCCGCTATCTACTACTAAACGACATACTTTCTCCCCAGCCTTAAAGTAGGCCTGGAAGATGTTCGTCCGCCAATAATCGGCTGATTCTTTGGGTGTAGATAACATACATCTCACCACTAGAACGCTGGGATATATCTTCTCATCACTAGGCGTGCCGTACACTTCATCGTTCAAAATGTGTGAGTCCCTCTCGATTACAGCTTCTTCTATAGGCTCATCCTCCTCAGTCACCTCATGAATAATTAGCGTGCCTTTCCTCTTGGGACAATCCCTAGATATATGGCTCATCTGCTAGCACTCATAACATCAGATCTGTGAAGGGGTCCAGTTCCCATGGGGGACTTCCCTTTTTGATCTCTCGTATAGGTTGAGGTAGGCTTTGACGCATTCGCCTTATCTTTCGGTTCTTCTTTCTTATAAGGAGTATTTGTTTTGTTTTGAGGTTTGAACAAGGAGGTTCTCTTTTGGTGCTCTTCTATATCGATGGTGATAGACACAGTCTCAGCAAAGGAATAGTGGTCATATTGAATCAACTCATAGCGGATCTCAGATTGCAATCCACACTTACATTTAGATAATGTATCTCGTGGGTGTTCAACTACATTGCACCTAATCATAAGATCCTTCATCTCAGCTAAATAATCAGAAACGGATTTGAACCCTTGACGTAAAGATGTCAACTCGTATCGTAGACAGGTCTGGTAGTACTGGGGAATGTATTGCTCCTCTAATATGACTTTCATGTGCGCCCAATGTGTAATAAGAGGGCGTCCATTCCTCTCCATCCAAAAGATTGTCGCTCGCCCAAACAACCTCATCTTAGTAAACTGAACCTTTTTATCTTCCGTCATACGATACCACTCAAAATAGGTCTCGATGTCTATAACCCAGTCTGAAAAGACCTTGGGATCCATAAAATTATCATAAAGAGGCGGATCTAACATTACAACACGTGTGTAAGATCCGATCGCCTACCCGGGGAGGATAGTCGTAATTATCATCATAAGGATCACAATTGTCTCGACGCCGTGGGGGTGGCGGTTGATGCCAATCTTTAGGTCGATCATCACCATGCATGACCGGTATAGGCCTACGATGGTCTCGCGGACGCTCTTCTCTAGCTACGTCATTATAGGGTCTCTTCTGATAATGATCTCGTGTACTTAGGAAAGGTTCTCGTTGGGGTTCCGAAAAATTCATCAGGAAATTCCTACCCTGGTCGTACTCAAAGGCAAACCTATCTATGAGATTTATAACATCTTCCTCGAAAAGAGGGTTTCTCCTAAGTGCAGACCTTTCTCCATAAGGTGGTGGGGCCTCGTAATGGTGTCACACAAAATGCTCATCTCGAGTTGGAGGTGACATTGACGCTCGAGGGGGTACTTCCAAACTATCCACCCTAACACTAAGGTTTTCGAACCCTTCTCTCATTTGGTATACGCTTTCGGTTAATGTCACCATTTAGTGGACAAAAGGTAAAAACCACGAGGGTGGTTCATTGCCTTCGTTTCCACGACTCGGTTGACCAGGTTCAACTCGACACATCTCCGAGTTTACCTCGTGAGGGTGTTCATGTGGTGAATTGTGGTGTTGTGAACTCATACTCACTAACCTACCATTACGCAAATGCATGCAACACAAACAAGTAAAATGTAAATGTATTATTATGCAATAAATTTTTTTTTGAAAATAAAATGCCATGTGAGTTCCTATTCTACATAGGGCGGATCTCGAAATTTAGAAAAATTTCGGAACCTCCCTCTGATACCAAATTGATGCAGGACGGCGCGTAGGGTTTGCGCGCCTGTCGGTTTTTTTTTTTCTAGGAAACCCTAAATGCGTGCAATGAAAAATTGTGATTGAGCGAATGTGATACGAACTTTAAGAAATGAAGCAACTAGATTTTTTGTAAAGCACAAAATTATTATTTTTGTTTAAAATGAATTTTCTTGAAAAAATGGTTCAATTCTTAATTCGGTAAGGATGTTCGCAACTTTTGTTCCGTTCTCCTTGTCGTAGCAAAACAGAAATCGTGAACTCCAGATATGTTTCCGTTTGGAGTTTTCGACGTAGCGTTCGCTGACAAAATTTGGGCGAAAACCCAACTTTGAATCTAATTATCCTACGAGAAATATTTAGACACACACAAAGGAAAGGATAGAAGCAAGTTACCCACGGAAAGAAGCGCCTTTCTGTATTCAAAGTCGATGACGATCACGCGAGGAATTCCTCATTACCTTCGATCTCCCGTTCCGAGATCGGCCGTTATCACACACGGACACCACAAAATTAATTTCACTCTATCTCACGCGATAGTGGATCCACGAAATCTCTGAACTGTAAAGGGAAGCCACAAATAGAACATCACAGTTTTTCAGCAACACTCAACTACCACTGTTTTCTCGAACGGGACAACCAAAGCAGCAATATCTTAGAACATTCAATCGGACTCAATTTAATAGAGCTAAAAAATTAATCACACAGCTAGACATTCTCCTACTATTCTTTATCAACAGTAACATGATCCAACAAATAGCAGCACCTAAAATAGAACTCTAACACAAACAACAGCTAATACGTTAATCAACAACATATCACCGGAATCACACTAGCAGCAAGTAGCATGGAACTCCAGCAACTCTCAAACGGAGGCAAACACAAACAACAAAACTCACAAATCTGGAAGGACACGGGCAGCAATCAAATTCATTCATAAGTATTCAACGAAAAAAATACAACATCGAGATCCCTTTTATAGGGTAAAACAAAAACTAAATACATTACTTCCAACTGCCGGAGAAGAGGCGGGGGAAAACACATTCGTGGCCATGGAAGAAGCTCCGATCGTGGATGTGGAAACCGTCAGGAGGGTGTCGTGCTATGCGGTTGTAGCCGATGTGGTCGCTGATGGCGTCGAGGAGCGGTATCGGGTGAGGGAGCGTGAATCCCGCTCGGTTTTATGGCCGGAAAAGGCGGAATAGTGGCGCCAGGGCTGCGAGCCCTATCCTGCGGGTTTTCACCAAGTCAAGAAGATGAACAGGGTTCAATCTCGCTGTTCGGCCTGTGCTGGTTGTGTTTAACCTATCTTCTCTATATATATGTGTGCATTTTTTATATATACATATACATATATAGGTTTATATATATAATATATAATAGTAGAGTAAAATAAAACTCCAACATGGCTACGCGCGCAGGCGTGCAACAACATAGCTACGCGCACAGGCGGCAACAAACTAAAATTGACAACATAAAACTTGCAAAATAAAATGCAATAAAGCATAAAATTAAAATGCAATCACTCAAGGTCGGTAGAGATCCGGTCGGGTGCGACGTCGGACACTTTTGCAACGACCTGATGATGCAGACCCCAGGTTTCGACGGATTGAACTACGCGTTCTTAGGTTTAACAGCTAAAATAAATATCTAGCGCTCGGTTTCTCTTCGACGCAATATCGAATACTCAAGCAATTAATGGCACAATTTCCACAACAATCAACGCAAAGGGTCGCTACCCCTTATAGAGATTGAACAAGGGCTATATGCCAATGTTTGCTCAAGCGAAAAGGACCTACCCGATCCGGACAATTAGCAATTCAAATTAAAATTATACGTAAACATTCACAATTCCAAAATGAGAAAATCCGGACTAAATAGTGATTTAAAATTAAGTCCAAATTAATCCCAAAATAATTAATATGAGGTTTGCCAAATCACTTGAACACCAAAGAAATTAAGGCTAAAGAAACCGATTTCTACAAGCGTTCACGAGATTTACCCGCTCCAATTTATACGAAAAATATTCGGACAATTAACGCTTTAAAATTTAGATTTAATCTAGCACAATATTCAATATAAATCAGGACAAAATACCAGCCTTCTAATTCCACCAAATCTCACAAATTGTAGAAGAAACACACAAAGAGATAGATTAGAATTCGTTACCCCAAAACCAAGAAAAAATCCGTCCACAAAGAGGAGCGGAGGAATCACACGATGATGGTGGTTGGATCTATTTCCACGCAAGTCCACGGATCCGTGCCAGATGATGAAGACGCAAGCTGTTCTTCCTTTGCAAACCTTAGGAGAGGGAAAACTCCTTGAATGATAATATATATATAAGGAAAGAGAGAGAAAAGGTGGCAGACTATGTTGTTGGAGAAGGAGAAAATAAGTGGGCTGCTCGGTTTTGAAGTGGTGGAGAGGGTGGTCGTTAGTTGGTGGGGAGGGAGAGAAAAGGTGGCGGCTTGGTCTTGGCCGAGCCCTTAATGGGTGGTGGTGGCCGAGAGGCTTGGAGGGAGAGGGAACAAGGTCGGGTTGGAGGTTGAGGGCTGCTCGGTTTTTGTTTGGGTGTTTGTGAGGGTGGTCGGCTATTGTGGTGGTGAGGGAGGTGGTGGTGTGGGTGGCCGAACTTGAGAGGAGTTCTAGAGTTGTTTTAGGGATGAGGGTTGAGGGAGATATTGAGGAGGGAGCAGGAGGAGGAGAAAGAGGTCGAGATAGAGGAGGGGAGGAGAAGTGGCCGACGGCCAAGAGTTGGGAGAAGAGGGGTTGGCCGAAATTTGCCTTGGGAAGGAGGGAGAAATTTCAAATTGAAATTTAGGTTTTCTTTTTCATTTATATCTAATCAATTCTTCATAAGCATGACTATTTATAGCCTACACCACTCAATCAATCCTCCAATTCAAATTTCAAAATTCAAATGACAAAAGATGGTTATATGCACCCATCTTAATACATGAAATAAAAATACAATAAAGAAGTGCTTGGAAATAAAAATGCTTAAATTAAAAATTACATTAAATAAAAATTGCTAAAAATAATAATTTGATAAAATATATAATTATAATTATTTAATTTATAATTATATATTTTATTTAATGGCGGCGGCGGACGTCGAGCAAAACATGTAGCGGCGGCGGCGTTGACGAAGAAACTTCGTGGTAGAAATTCATCTTCGAGCTTGCGACATCGATCGTCCCAATCCACGAACTCTCTATGATGGGGATCAACGGCCGCATCAGCAACGTCGCCATCAATCCTCCCCCACTCAAAATTACTCATCTCCGATGAGTGACCCGTGAGGGGGGAACCGTCGAAAGCAGCAACAACATGGGGAAAATCTGTCCCCGCAATCTGTGTCGTAGTAGCATGAACATCCCATAGCACTAAGAACCTGTCAGGTGTAGAGATAACAATACTCGAAATGGTGTTAGACAAAAGAAAATTAACTTAAATCTTACCATCCGGTTCAAGAACCAAGGAGTCTACGTGGAAATTAGATACGACAATACTAACACTCCCCAACCCAAGAGAATATTTAGTGGTAGGAAGAAATGACGAAGAAAGACACTCAGGTGGAACCGAGACGTACAGTAAAAAGTCCGGAAACTTGAAATAAAGTGAAACACCCTGTGCTATATAAAAATCTAAAATTAAAACATGAAATCCGACGTTCTTCATAATCAAGGATGGGTCGGCGTTCCTACGTATTAATTTATTAACGGAGCCATAAGGCATCCGCTCGGGGACTGACCAGACTAAACCCAAATCACTAATCTAGCGTCGGACGGTCTTGGAAAGGAGTGGAAGCGCGTGCGACTTAAATTAAAATGAAACACTAACGTCTTAGATACATGAGGAGAGAATCCATATGCTACATGACTAGACCCAAACACGGAGGATAAGGGGGTTAAGTCAGGTGGCACGGGAGCCTTATAATCAGAGATGATTTTGATGGGCTCCAAAACCGCAGACTTAATTTTAATTTTAATATTCTTACGCTTGACATGAAGATATGCCAAGCTGAACCTCTCATCATAAATAATTGAATTGGACGCTCTCCGATGTGAAAAGATGTGCGAGCGATACAACTCAAACGACCTTTCAATAGTCAGTAACGTGGGGAAATGAGGGTCATCAAAAGGCGGTGGGTAAATGCGTGCGACCGGGTGTGGTATATAAGTATTTATAAGGGACACCACAACCAGATGCACAATTGCGAAAGAATCAGTATCAGTCGTAGTAGGGGACAGAACCGTAGACGGACACGCAGAAAAATGAGCTGTCAAAGTGACGCGTAGTCATAACTATGAGGTGCGGTGAAAAGTCTAAATACTAGTGCGCTCAACACAGTGATAGCTATACGCTGAGACAACGCCAAAGTAGGAACTAATAAAGTGGGCGTGACACAAAAACTCAGACTAGGTCTACCGGTTCCACGTCCTAAAAAGTCAACTAATGTGGGCAAATACACAAGGGGAAGGGTCGGTAAAATCAAACCCGGGATAAAATCTGAATCAGTATTGATTTCACCCAACGGTGACAACATCAAAGAACTCTCATCCGGGTGTACAACCAAAGAATCATCCAAAAATACCCTTCCCTCAGATGGTAGCTCATCCACAAATAAAATAGGGACATCCTTTCAGACTCCTCAGATAACTCAAATATAATCTCAGTAGGTGTAATCGTAGACTCTAACACGATGAGGATCGTAGCCTGTAGAGGGCACTCAATACTAGGGTGATCAGACACAACGCTAGTAGGGCAAGTCATAGGCAATGAAATACTCTCACAGATTTGACTATCATCATCCCATACATCGTCTTCTAAATCACTAGGTATTCCCTCAATTTCAGACTCATCAGAATCGTCGGACACTAACGAACATGTCGGAATACTCTCACCTACGGGGTCATCCTCAGAATCAAGAGATACCGCATCTACATTAGAATCCTCATTGGTATCAGTCACTATATCAGGAGGCTTATAAGTCAATACTAAAGGATGCAACACCCTAGTAGTAACATTTTCTGATTCCAAAACATAGGGTCTACACTGCTTATTTTCCTTAGGAGTGGAATTATGCACACTAGGTATAGTCCTATCGTTGTGGGGAACAGATCTAACCTGAGGCATAGGGTAACTCCTAGGAGTAGCTACTGGTCTAGCTCCATAACTATACTCACTCACAGGCTTGGTGTTAGTAGTGCGGCGATAGGCGAGATCAAATTTATCCGCGAGTAGGCGTCGCATGTGTGGCCAAGCATATGGACAACTACCAGCACCACACTCTTCGTTCAGCCAAAACACCAGGGCTTGACCTACTAAGCTCTTTCGGGCTACAACAACCTTTGAGTAGTCGCCACATACGTGACAATCAAAATAAGCTTTTATCCCCTTAAGCCAGTCCCTAAAACTTTGATAATTCTCAGAACCATCGAATGTGGGTATCTCACTCCTAGTGTGAGGAATAGTGTGGGGATGGTTGGAATTCCTAGGGTAGGATGACAAGGCTTGAGTTTGTTTAGCCATGGGATTAACATACCGATAATCTAAACGGGAAGCATAAACGTTATAGACCATAATAATGAGAACCGAAGAGAAAACTCACCCGGAACTGGTGCACATGCAATGAATAATGAACCTGACCCTATATAAAATACAACACATGGATTTGTTCCCGCTTAATAACAAAGGCAATAAAATATTGTTTTGGATTTTCTTGCTGGAAAAATTATGAGGATTATTAAATAATTTTTTTTTTTGATTTTTGCTGAAAAAATAAAAATATAGACCGCTATTTGCAGACCAACAATTAAAATTTTATTTCTATTGTTTTGGTAAATGAAACGTGCAAGTGCGTGTCAGCGAATTAATAAAAGGGGGAGGGTGCCAATTAGGAAATTGACGTGAACCTCCCTCTGATACCAAATTGATGCATGCCCAAGGTTTCGACGGATTGAACTACGTGTTCTTAGGTTTGACAGCTAAAATAAATATCTAGCGCGCAGTTTCTCTTCGACGCAATATCGAATACTCAAGCAATTAATGACACAATTTCCACAACAATCAACGCAAAGGGTCACTACCCCTTATAGAGATTGAACAAGAGCTATATGCCAATGCTCGCTTATGCGAAAAGGACCTGTCCGATCCGGAAAATTAGCAATTCAAATTAAAATTATACGCAAACATTCACAATTCCAAAATGAGAAAATCCGGACTAAAATAGTGATTTAAAATTAATTCCAAATTAATCCCAAAATAATTAATATGAGGGTTGCCAAATCACTTGAACACTAAAGAAATCAAGGCTAAGGAAACCGATTTCTACAAGCGTTCACGAGATTTACCCGCTCCAATTTATACGAAAAATATTCAGACAATTAACGCTTTAAAATTTAGATTTAATCTAACACAATATTCAATATAAATCAGGACAAAATACCAGCCTTCTAATTCCACCAAATCTCACAAATTGTAGAAGAAACACACAAAGAGATGGATTAGAATTCGTTACCAAAAACCAAGAAAAAATCCGTCCACAAAGAAGAGCGGAGGAATCACACGATGATGGTGGTGGGATCTATTTCCACGCAAGTCCACGGATCCGTGCCGGATGATGAAGACGCAAGCTGTTCTTCCTTTGCAAACCCTAGGAGAGGGAAAACTCCTTGAATGATAATATATATATAAGGAAAGAGAGAGAAAAGGTGGCAGACTATGTTATTTGAGAAGGAGAAAGTAAGTGGGCTGCTCGGTTTTGAAGTGGTGGAGAGGGTGGTCGTTTGTTGGTGGGGAGGGAGAGAAAAGATGGCGACTTGGTCTTGGCCGAGCCCTTAATGGGTGGTGGTGGCCGAGAGGCTTGGAGGGAGAGTGAACAAGGTCGGGGTTGAGGTTGATGGCTGCTCGGTTTTTGTTTGGGGGTTTGTGAGGGTGGTCGGCTATTGTGGTGGTGAGGGAGAAGGTGGTGGTGTGGGTTGCCGAACTTGAGAGGAGGTCTAGAGTTGTTTTAGGGATGAGGGTTGAGGGAGATATTGAGGAGGGAGGAGGAGGAGAAAGAGGACGAGATAGAGGAGGGGAGGAGAAGTGGCCGGCGGCCAAGAGTGGGGAGAAGAGGTGTTGACCGAAATTTGCCTTGGGAAGGAGGGGAAATTTCAAATTGAAATTTATGTTTTCTTTTTCATTTATCTCTAATCAATTCTTCATAAGCATGACTATTTATAGACTACACCACTCAATCAATCCTCCAATTCAAATTTCAAAATTCAAATGACAAAAGATGGTTATATGCATCCATCTTAATACATGAAAAAAATACAATAAAGAAGTGTTTGAAAATAAAAATGCTTAAATTAAAAATTGCATTAAATAAAAATTGCTAAAAATAATAATTTGATAAAATATATAATTATAATTATTTAATTTATAATTATATATTTTATTTAATGGCGGCGGCGGATGTCGAGCAAAACATGTTGCGGCGGCGTTGGCGAAGAAATGTCGTGGTAGAAATTCATCTTCGAGCTTGCGGCATCGATCGTCCCAATCCACTAACTCTCTATTACGGGGACAACGGCCGCATCAGCAACGTCGCCATCACCTGATCTGGGTTGGTCTCCACCAAGTGGTCAAACATGTAGTCTCATTGCCAACGCGATATGAGCCTATAGTGTCGCACATAAGAGCGTTTGGAGAAGTTGGAGGAATTAATTGTGTTGGTCTTACTCATATGTGATGAGTGAAGGACCAAACACTTGACTTATTGGAATGCGTTGAGTGCGTCGAGAAATCTCGACGATTCGTCGAGGTATCAGCTGATTCGTCGAGTTCATCGAGTGCGTCGAATGCGTCGAGTGTGTCGAGACATCTCGACGATTCGTCGAGTCATCAACTGATTCGTCGAGTGCGTCAAGACATCTCAACGATTCGTCGAATCATCTCTGTTAATGATTCGTCGAGTTGATTCCATTAGTTCTGGGTCTGCGAATAGCGACGGTTCAACCCTGTTTATACTCCTGGATATATATATATATCTATATATATATATGTCACCTTAGGGTTTTGTATGTATGAGTTAGGGCGAATCCGAAACTGACGAAAAGTGTTTCCCAAAGTGCCGATCCCGTCGCTCCCGTAAGCCCCGATTCCGGCGCCTGCCGCCACCTCCTCTCCTGGTCCAGACCTAGCATTTTGTGGAGACGCAAAGGAGTTTCCATTCTCCATCTTGGATATTGTTTGACAAGGTGCCAGTGTTCTCTCCGTTCGTGTGGACTCCTGTAGAGCTGCGAATCCATTTTCCGTGAACTCACCCACTGGCCAAGAACTGTTCTGGAGCATCTTGATTGAGTGCCGACTCAATCCCACTCAGGTATTCTCCTATTTTATGTTATGCAAACTTTTTGATCAATGTTCATCGCAAGATCCAAGTTTCTCTTTAGAGTTTTTTTTAACTTTATTCCGCTGCGCACATTTGATGTGCTGTTTAAGAAAAACTGTTACCACTCGGGAAGAGAGGGGGAGGCCGGTGGTAGGAGAAGGGCCGATTAGAGGGAGAGAGAGAGAGGAGAGGGAGCAACCCTCTTTCTTGCTAGATGATCCAAAGATAAAAAATTTAGGGTTACAATAAGCCTCTTATATAATGAGGCTCAAATAAACAAATAAACAAAATGCCCCTAGGATTAAAACTAAACTTGCTCCCCATCCATGCCATCCGCCGGGTCCCCTGTTGTCGTGCTGCCGCCCGCGGTATTGCGGTGAATAACGCCGCACGATACCGCGGTATTATCTCCGCTCTCCTGCTACGTGCGAGATCGTCGTGTGTACACCCTCCAAGGTGGTTCGCCGTCATGCAGTTCGGTAACAATGCCGCCGTCTGGAAAATTAGCCTTGTCCTCAAGGCAGTGGTCCGGAAAGTGGCGACGAAATCATCGCGGAGAATCCATGTGCTCGCCGATGGCGGCCGATGTCGTCACGCTACCCGAACTTCCTCGGGAAAACCGGTGCTGGAGTGGGGCGACCGACTATCCAGGATAGCCGCCGGGTATAAAGGTGTCGAACCCGAGAAATCAAGGTCGGCGGGGATATGGTCCAAGGTGGGGTGGTCGCCGATGACACGACGAAGATGAGATACCTGGAATACGGGGTGAATCCGGCTGCCGTCCGACAATCGAAGGCGGTAGGCCACGACCCCAATTCGGCCGAGCACTTCGAACGGGCCGAAGAAACGTGGCGTCAGTTTTGGGCATGCGCGGCGGGCTACTGTCAGTTGGCGGTAGGGGTGGAGCTTAATGAACACCTTTTCCCCGGGGGTGAATTGCAAGTCCCGGCGTTTCCGGTTGGCATACGAAGTCATCTTGGACTGGACTCGACGGAGATGCTGCTTCAGGCTGTCCAAGATGGTGTCACGATCCTGAAGGTGAGCCGCTAGGCTGGCCACGGGGCACTCGCCCGGGAGGTTCCGCACGATAGATGGAGGTGGTCGGCCGTATACATCTTCGAAGGGGGAGGTGTTGGCGGCGTGATGATAAACCGTGTTGTATGAGTATTCTGCCCATGGGAGCCATTTTGCCCAGGTGCCCGGCCGCTCGCCGATGAAGCAACGAAGGTAGGTCTCCAAAAACCGATTGAGGACTTCGGACTGCCCGTCCGTCTGGGGATGGTAGGCGGTGCTCATTCTGAGGCGAGTGCCCTGCAAGCGGAAAAGAGTGGTCCAAAAGCTGCTCAAGAAGAGAGGGTCCCGATCGCTGACGATGGAGCGCGGAAAGCCATGAAGACGCACGATCTCGACGATGAAACTGTCCGCCACTGTGGCGGCCATGTAGGGATGGCGGAGGGGAATAAAGTGGCCATACTTCGAGAGGCGGTCCACGACCACCAAGATGCAGTCGAACCCGGCGGAGTACGGTAGCCGGGTGATGAAGTCATGGCTGTCTTCCCAAATTCGTTCGGGTACCGGCAGGGGCTGTGGTAGAAACATCTGTGGCCAAAACAAGGAGGCGGCGAGTCGGCGGTAGGTGAGGAACGCGCCGGCGTGGCCGCCGGACCGGGATGCGTGGAATTCCTCCAAGAGTCGCGGGATACACGTGGAACTGGCGGACAGCATGAGGCGGCCGCAGTAGATCAACCGGCCGCCGATGAGTGAATAAGGCGGGTGTGCGGACGGGGAGGCGATGAGAGCCGTATGAATGGGGCCGAGCTCGGGATCCTGTTCGACCCCCTCCTGGATTTCAGCGCCCTCCTCCCAAACCGGTCGATTGAGGGCCGCTAATTCTGGTGTGTGCGGCTGGCGGGAGAGGGCATCAGCCGCCCGATTGGTCTTGCCGGAGCAGAACTTGATCTAGAAATCGTAACCCAGTAGTTTGGCGGCCCATAGTTGCTGCGCCGGGGTGGCAATTTTCTGCTGGAGGAGATAGCGAAGGCTATGATGGTCCGTCCGGACCACAAACGTCCGGCCGAGGAGATACGGGCGCCAATGTTGGACCGCGAGGACGAGAGCCATGAGTTCATTTTCGTACGCCGAGCGGCTCCGGATGGAAGATGAAAAAGCGTGGCTGTAATAGGCGATGGGGCAGCCGGATTGCATGAGGACCGCGCCGACTCCGGTGCCCAAGGCGTCGCACTCCACTATGAACGGTTGGTGGAAATTGGGCATGGCCAACACCGGCCCGTGCACGAGGGCGGACTTCAGGGCCGTGAACGCGTCCAGGGCGGCGACGGACCACACAAAGGGGCTCTCCTCCGAGGTCTTGAGCAGCTGTATAAGGGGACGGGCCAGCGTTCTGTAGCCCTGAATAAACCGCCGGTAGTAGCCGGTCAGGCCCAAGAAGGCGCGAACCTTGCGGACTGAAGTAGGTGTCGGCCAATGGAGAACCGCCGTGATCTTGTCGTCGTCCATGGCCACTCCATTGGCCGCAATAGTATGCCCCAAGTAGCTAACCTTCGCAGAGCCGAAGGTACATTTCTTCCGGTTCAGGACGAGGTGGTGGCGACGAAGAGTGAGGAGGGTGGCCCGGACGTGCTGGAGGTGTTCCTGCCAAGTGGAGCTGTACACCAAGATATCATCAAAAAAAAAAAAAGAACGTGCTTACGGAGTATCGACCGAATGATGTCATTCATGGTAGCCTGAAACGTGGCCGGGGCATTGGTCAACCCAAACGGCATCACTAAGAACTCGAAGTGGCCGTCGTGAGTCCGAAAAGCCGTCTTGGGCACGTCGGCTGGCCGGACCCGAATCTGATGATAGCCGGCCCGAAGGTCCAGCTTAGTGAAGAAGGTGGCGCCGTAGAGTTCGTCAAGAAGCTCCTGAATGACGTGGATCGGGTATTTGTCGGAGACGGTCGCTTTGTTGATCTCACGATAGTCCACGCAGAAGCGCCAACTACCGTCCGTCTTGCGCACGAGAAGGATTGGGCTAGAAAACGGGCTCGCACTGGGCCGAATAATGCCCCCCAACAACATCTCCCGCACAAGGCGTTCGATCTCGTCCTTCTGAACGTGCCCGTAACGACATGGCCGCACAGATATCGCGGATGTGCCGGGCTGGAGGACGATGGCGTGGTCAGTGGGGTGGACCGGGGGTAGTTCGGACGGGGCCTCAAAGAGCGTGGCGAACTCATCGAGGAGGAGGCCGAGGTCCGCAGGTGGTGGGGCTGGGTCGGCCTCGACACCGTGAAGAGGCAAAAGCCAAGCAGAGAAGTCAACCTCAGAGGTGTGCTGAAGGGTGCGGAACGAAACCGGAGACCGGAGGAGGGTCGAGTCACCCGTGAGGCAGTGGGAAATGGGCCCATGTTGGAAGTGCATAGTCATCGTGGCCCAGTTGACTCGGACGTCGCCCAACGTTTGGAGCCAAGCCACCCCCAAGATTGCATCAAGGCCACCCAAGCCGAAGATGTAGAAGTAGGCCGTCACGACGCAGGCCCCAAGAGCTATTATCACTGCCTGGAAGAGGCCCTGCGTCGGTCGGCGTCGCCCGTCGCTCAGGCACACCGTGAAGGCCGGGGATGGCTGGGAGGCGAGCGCCAACTCGCGCGCGATATGTTCCGAGATGAAGTTGTGACCGGCGCCGCTGTCAATCATAAGAACGATGTCGCGGTCCTGGAGGCGGCCGCGGAGCTTCATTGTGCGCGGGCCTGTGATGCCGCCAACCAAAAAGTAAGGGAGCTCCAAACAGTGGAGGCCGTCCCCGTCCGGAAGAGGTGGATCGGCGTCCGGGAGTGTGGTAAGGTCATCGGCCTCCGGCGGCGCCTCATCGAGATGGTCATCGCCGAACAAGGCGTGAAATTCTTTGACCGAGCAGACATGGTTTTGCGAGTACAGAAGGTGCCAACGGAAGCATAGACCTCGTCGGCGGAGGTCGTTGTATTCGACATCAGAAAAACGGTGTGTCGGGTCGCGGCCCGGGTGAGGGCCCCCTGGTTGTGGAGCGCGAGGGCCCCCTCCCGTGGTGGAGTCGGCCGAGGGGGAATATAGTGGGCCGGAGGAACATAGGGGGGTGGTGGAGGGGGCCGGATGCCCAAATCCGCCTCCACAGAGCGAGCGAGGTCAATGACGACCGAGACGGTGTGGGGTTGATGCGTGCGGAGGCGGGAGTGAATGGCTGGCCGCAGGCCCTGGAGAAAGAAACCCAAGCAGTGATCCGGAGGCAGCCCGGGGACGTGGGCGACCAACGCCACGAACTCAGCAATGTAGCCATCGAGGTCGGCCGATTTGCGAACGCTGCAGAGGCGCTCAATGGCAAAGCCGGAGTACCGCGCGCCGTAGCGTTGAATCATTTCGTGCTTTAACTCGGGCCACGAGATCTGGGGTTGAACCTGGCGGAGCCACCGCGCCCAATGCAAGGCGGAACCGGAGAGACCGACAATAGCGATGCTCACCTTATCGCCGTCGGCGGTGAGATGGAGATCGAAGAATCGTTCCGCGCGGGCTATCCACCCCATCGGATCGACGCCCGTAAAGGAGGGCAACTCCAACGCGAGGGGGGGGGGGGGGTCGGCCCGCCAGGGGTTGCGGGGCTGCTGGCTGCGACTCAGCTGCGAATAGCGGTGGAACGGGGGGCTGTCCGAGGAGGGATGTGGAGGAAGTGGCGGCGGGCGTGGGGGGCACGGGTATGAGTAGGTCGAGGCGGGCGAGAATGGCGGCGGTGGTGTTGGCGGTGGTGAGGAAGGCGGACTGGAGAGCGGGAACGGAGGCCCGCAGTTCAGAGAGGTCGACATCATGGGCGTCGGCTCGGGCGCGGAGGTTGTCCGGAATGTCGGAGGGGGCGGCGGCGTTGTTCCGGGTCGTCACTGTCATGATGTAGAGATCCGACGGCGTGGTGGCGGGTGGAGCGGCAGGTCAGACCAAATGTTACCACTCGGGAAGAGAGGGGGAGGCCGGCGGTAGGAGAAGGGCCGGTTAGAGGGAGAGAGAGAGAGAGAGAGAGGAGAGGGAGCAACCCTCTTTCTTGCTAGATGATCCAAAGATAAAAAATTTATGGTTACAATAGGCCTTTTATATAATGAGGCTCAAATAAAACAAATAACCAAAATGCCCCTAGGATTAAAACTAAACTTGCTCCCCATTCATGCCATCCGCCGGGTCCCCTGTTGTCGTGCTGTCGCCCGCGTTATTGCGGTGAATAATGCCGGGCGATACCGTGGTATTATCTCCACTCTCCTGCTGCGTGCGAGATCATCGTGTGTACACCCTCCAAGGTGGTTCGCCGTCATGCAGTTCGGTAACAAAAACCCTACAATCAATTCGTCCTCTCTGAGTGAATCCCTTGACAATTAGTCTGGTTTTAAACCACTCAACCTTACTCTTAGAGTCCTTGGTCTTAAATGCTCATTTAGAATTGATGAGTTTACAACTTTTATGTAACTTAACTAATTCCTAAACTTTATTATGCCTTATAGACTTCATTTCATTGCTCACCAGATCCCACCGCAGATCAGATTGAAGACCAGAAATACCTCTAGAAAATGTCACTGGATCTACCACATGACTAAAATCAAAATTTCTCTCACCTAAATGAACTTCCCACCCTTATGAAAATGTAGGTCTCCTCTCCCTAGTGGATCTTCTAAAAGGTGTTTGTAACATAATATTCTGCCGTGCAACTTTAATGGAAATTAGTTATATAGCTGGTTCCAATTCATCCACATGGTCTGTCATAGGTTCAGACAATACTTGATTTTTCCTACATTGGCAAAGTGTAATTAATAGTTTCTCAGCTATTTTCTGAAGGCTTACGATAATCTTATTTTTTGAAGGGTTATATGCTAGCGATCTTTTGTAGGGCAATTCCAAACATAAAATTGATCTAGGTTAGGTCAGCCAATCCACAACCGTAAATGGGTGTTAAGCACATATGTAGACGGTACTCTCAATTAAGTATGTATAATGTTGTGTTAAGAGCTTCACCACAAAAAATTCTGGAAGATTTAATCTCCTCATCATACTAATCATCATATCTTTAAGGGCATGATTATGCTTTTCGATCACTGTTTTCTTCCGGACTACCTTAGATAGAGTATCTCTAAGTATTTGCCAAACAAAATTTTATATTTTCTCGAGGCATCATGTTTGTCAAAATACTCGTCTCTTATTTTAAACTTAATGATTTTAATGACCTTCCCTAATTACTTCTCGACTTCAGTATTACAAATCTTGAACTTGTCAACATATTCGAACTTTCCTTAATACAAAATAAATAATCATAATTGCAAAAGTTATCATTGAAAGTACTGGAGTAAGTGCTTTTGCAGAGCGTCAATGAATAAAGTCCACTAATATTCGTATGAATAATATCTAACAGGTCTAGGGTACGTGTAGCCCCTTCTTCCTAATATTGATTGTTTTCCTTTAAAATAGTCAACCAAGGTTGTAAATTTGGGATGTGTCAGATTGAGTTTTTAAATGCCGGGTGTCGATTGTCGGAGACGTGTTAGAGATATTTTAAAATATAGGATATTCATACAACAACAACAACACTCAAGCCTTTATCCCACTATAGTGGGGAAAATATAGGATTTTCATATCTTATAAAAAAATATTTTTATGTCTACTAAGCATAATATGTTCTAAAAAAACATAATACATAAACAAACAATGAGTTATGTACTGTCCTGCTTAAATTCGAAGTGTATCAAAATAAAAGATATTTAGCAAATATTAATAAATACGTTGTAAAATATGTTTAATATTATACAAAAAATTTATTTCGATAATAATAAATTTGATAGTAATAAAAAATATTTAAAAGTTAAATGTTTGATTGATTATTTCTTTTGAAGCTTACTAGATTTATGTTAAAAGCATTACAAAATAATTAATTAATTAATAAATGTGTAGAATGTTTTAATATTAATTATGAAAAATATAATATGAAATAATATCGCAAAAATGATTGTATAATAATATATATTAAATAGAATAAATCAATAAGTTTAATCGATTTTAAGCATACGTAATATAATACATATAAGTGATTTCAACATATAGTGCCAGTATGCTAATATATAATAACACTCAAGCCTTTATCACACTATTGTGGGGTCGCCTATATGGATCCTTTGTCTCAATTGTGCCCTAACTTTAGTCATAATCTCACTAATGCCTAAGTACATTATGTTGGATCTGGTGGCCAACCTTAGGGGGGGGGGTGAATAAGATTGTCTTAAAGCTTTCGAGATTTAAAAATGTTCTGCACAAGTAATACGCTTTTTGGATGCTAGCGTTGGGGGGTAGACCTACCGCTGACAGTATCTGCTGAAACCATATTCTTTAACTACAGAGCATTGTTGTAGCACACACTCAATTTGTACTTCAGAGATGTGACAGTGAAGAGATTTAATAGCAAATCAGAATGAGAAAACATGATTTCATTGATTGTATTAAAAATGTTCACTATTACAAAACTAGATCTCCATAACGTCGGAGATCGAAAGCGATGATTTGAATTCTCTTGTGGTTTATATACCGACCCTCCCCCTGAGGACCGGTTGGATCTCTCCCTTTCGCCCAGGAGGTCTTCGAGCCATCTCTCTTCCTTCTTCGCAAAGGTCTTCGAGCCCACTAGATCTCCCCGAGCTAGACGTCCTCCCTAGACGATTTCTCACGGAATTCTCTCCGGATTCCGACGACCACTCCGGTCGATTTTCCCATCACACAAACAATGAGGAAAAAGATAAGATACAAATAGAAGTAAGTGATTGAAAACTAATGCTCCCTTGATGATTGTTCTCTGAAGAACAATGAGAGATCAATGCTTGTGATTCTCGTTCGATGGGCACATGATCGTCCTCTAGTTGTTGTTCTTGAATGCGTTCTTTGGAGATCTTTGTTTAAGACTAAGAATAAGTAAGTTTTCTTTCTTGCCCTTGAGTTGGTATTCCTTTGCAGCAGTGACGTCGCCGAAGCCTTAGAAGTTCTTCAATATCTGTTCTGCTTCTTACCCTACTCTGGAGTAAGTAAGACGTTTTTATATGAGCATTAATTACGCTACCACCAGTGGCAGGTTACCGCACGGCAGCAGTACAGAGTGCGTGTCTTGTCCAACTGTCCTGCTCCATGACGGAAAAGCAACAGAGTATTCCTTTGTCATTTTCTGTATAGCGTGGACCTTGATTTGTTGGCTTGCTTGTAGTATATAAGGAAAGTGGCATGCTTTTCCTTGCAAGTTGTTGTTGCCACTTTGGGTTCCTGCCATTTTTATGCTTTTGAAGCACTCAGATTGCTGACCTGGAAAATTCCGATATCGCGGTGTGGTAGAGGTAGCGCTCGACAGTAGTCGATGAGCCATGCCGCCACAATACATTCAGCCAATGCAACTCGTCACGACGATCCTTGAAAACGCTGTGCGTTAGCGCCAACTGTAGCTCAATCTTCTTGACGCATCATGCTGCCATCACGATGACAATACATTTCACGATGATCAATATGCTTCCCGCCGATCCATATCGACGAGCCTTCCTTGTCGATGGATGGTGCTGTCTTCACGACGACATGAGGCCTGCCACGATGACATGAAGACATGTCACGACAATATTTGCGTTAGATTCAAGCAAGTCTGGTCATCATAAACTGAGCTAGCGCCTGACGTTATTGCTAGCGCCCGACTGTAACTTACAAAGCTTTGAGTTTTTGCACGACTTCACACCTGTAAACCTGCATGCTATACCCAAACCATGTATGATCAAATACATCATGGAGTTTGCTATTATCAAACCCGGGTGATACAGAATGCATGTTCCAACACATTCAAAGTATTTATTGGTCTACCTCTCCCCCGTTTAGCGCGATTAGTTTCTAAACTCTCACAACGCCTAACAGGTGCCTCTAATGGTCTCCTTTGTATCTGTACAAACCATCTTAGTCGAGCTTCTCACATCTTTTCTGCAATCGGTGCCCCTCCTGTCTTATCCCTGATATATTCATTCTTAATTTTTTCCATTCTCGTATGTCTTTTTCCTCACATCCGCCTAAGCATTCTCATCTCCACAACTCCCATTTTTTTGCTCATGTACACATTTCACTGCCCAACACTCAAAACCATAGAGCATCGCTGGTCTAATTGCAGTACGATAACACTTGCCTTTAAGTTTTAATGGTACTTTACTATCACATAAGATCTCTGATGCGCCTCTCCACTTTTGTAATATATAGACCAACATATCTTTGCCAAATAAGAATCCGATTGTCGCCTTTCTGTCGCAGCCCGTGCCGTTGCTGCTCCAACCACCACGACTAGTCCATACGGTTCTAGTCGCACCACCACTATCCACGATAGTTTTCCTTTTTCCACCACCTCCTATAGGCTTCCACTTGCAGTCTTCGCCTTCATACACATCGCCTCCTTTTCTATCGGCCCTTGCGCCGCCGACCCCCACTGCGCTGACCCCGACAGACCCGTTGCTTCTGCCATATGTCATTCCCGTGGCATCCTTTCCACTGCTGCTCACCGCCACTCCGTTGGATCCATTCCTGCCGCCGGCCCTGCCCCCTCTGACCGTCTTATCACTACTGCTCGCCACCACTTCGCCAACCCCACCAGACCCAGTCCTTCCACTGCTGATCTTGTCGTCCGTGCCACAACTTCTCGCTGCGACCCGATACTGGGAGCTGTCTTGGCTCGAAATCAAGAAGCCATATGTTCCAATCGCCACGTGGAGTTCGATCTCAAGGGCAAGCTTGATTTCAAGGATGGATGAGATGTTTTGGATCTATTATTATTGTAATGAGTTATTAATGCATTAAGTCGAGTCGAGTGTTTTATTAGTGTCGTATGAGTTATTAATATATTAAATTGTTAATATATTAATACATATAAATTAGAAAAATGCTTATATTTATATATAATGATGTGTAAATAATTAAATATTGAAATCTGATATATGACACATCCCTCGACATATTGAAATCGACAAGAAAAACCTAAATTGATGTGTCCCCGACATCCAACATCTGCAATCTTTAATGGAGGAAATATTCACTACTGTGTGGAAAGAAGTATTATATGAGTATTTGACCATGTCAAACCAAGCCTCTCACTCCCGTGTCTGCTCTGATGCAAAGTATCATAAGTATATCTTTAACCCCCACTTAAGTACTTCTATTTGGCCATCCGTTTGCGAATAGTAAGCAGTGGTCAACCACAAGGTGGTGCCATGTAGCTTGAATAATTTCAGACAGAAACTACTCATGAATATAGGGTCTCGATCGCTAATGATCGAGTCGGAAACCCATGTAGATGTATCACCTTATGTACGAATGCAGCTGCAACTATATTAGTTGTGAATGGGTGACATGGGAATGAAATGAGCGTACTTTGGGAGGAAATCCAATGTGATGAAGATGCAGTCCTACCCTGTGGACTTACGAAGCTTTTTGACGAAATTCATGACAATATCTTCCCAGATGTGATCTGGTATCGACATAGTCTGCTGTAGGTGTCTAGTGAGGCATGATGCCACAAATAAGTGTCATTTCATACTTGGTATGTTGTCTAGTGAGGCATGATGCCACAAATTGCTCAATGCCACAAAGCATTCTATTATTCTAGAAGGAAGGCGTCTATAAGTGCTGAAGGCATCAACATGTCCCTCCGTAGGTGTCCAGTGGAATTCGGTCAATAGTCTGTAGATGTAGGATGAAGACGCCGCAAGTACCAGAAGACCTTACTGATGGAAAACCCCTACAAGAGAAAAAGGTTGGTTGGGATGTGGGGTCGCACTCCCACCTTGTAAAGGTTGATTGCGACCTCTAGTTGAATGTTTTCGACTTCTTCCCAGAGAATTTTGAAAGTTCCGTGGGATCATATTGTCGGGATAGAGCGTCTGCCTCTTGATTGGATTTTCCCACCTTGTACTCACAATTTTCTAACTGAGTAGATACTGTAGATTATGGCAATCGATGCAGGCGATAAAATTGTGACACAGAAGATATGACCGAAAGTTAGATGACGAGGACAAGAGAAATCAATTCATTTTCTTATGGGGAACGTGGACTGCCAATATTTGAGAAGACACGACTAAAGGAAGGCAATGGGGCGGCTATTCTGCATGAGCGTTATGCCGATGTCATGGTTCGAGGCGTTGCATCAATACACAAATGGTTAGGAGTAATTGAGCATGCCTAGTATAGGTGCGGAGAATAGGGCTTGCTGTGGAGCTTGAAAGGCATCGTCAACGGTCGATGTCCAATGGAATGGTGCTGAAGCTGAGTTCTTCAAGATGGCAGCCATTGACTGCGCTATTTTGCCATTGTGGCAAATGAATATTTTATAATATTCGATGAGCACCAGAAATCCTTTGATTGTCTGAACCTACTATGGGGTGGGGCAAAAGTGTACGACGGAGATATCGGCGGTCTCCATGGACACTCCAACCAAAGGTATATTTCTTGGGATTGTGTGCCAAAAAATAATGTGCCCCAGATAGCTGATTATCTCTCAACCAAAGGTTGATTTCTTGGGATTTGCATATTAGCAATGTTGTATTTTACGATGAGTGGAGCAAAGCTCCTCCATATGGTCCTACCTTGATTGGCTATAATCCAAATTATATCCAAAAAGCATAAGGGACATATTGATAGAGGGCTAGTAAGGTGTCATTTATGATGGTTTGGAAGTTGGCGGGCGGGAGCGTTAGTCATCACAAAAGGCATGATAAAAACTCGTAATTATCATCTTGGGTACAAAACATTGTTTTCCGAGTGTCCTCTGAGTGAACTCGAATATGATCATTGGCAAATTGAAATTTGAGCATGGATAGAAAGTCAAATACTTGCAGTTCATCGAGCATCTTCTATGTGCAGACTTGGATATCTGTTTGGAATAGTTACCCAGTTTAACTCTCGGAAATTCACTCTAACGTTAATTGCCATCATTTCTTGTGCATTAGGAGAACATGCTGGAGAGGGTACTTACACTCGGCCTTATAATGCTTGCAGATACTTCTCAGTCACTAGACATTCAATCTCATCCACACCGACCACCAAATATTACTTCCTAGATAGTCCTACACATACAAAAGGTCATGTGTGTGTGTTTCTGATACAATCACTTGTCATATATATATATATATGTCATACAGAATAGCAAAAAGAATTGTTATTATTTGAAAAGAGAAACCTCCGCTATATATATAGGGTAATACAAATATTAGGGTAATACAAATATTAGTTAACACTCCCCCTCAAGTTGGGCATGTAATGTTCTTCATGCCTAACTTGCTAATAATCAATGCAAATGTTTTTTTGCAAGTTGTCCCTCCGAGTGAACGAAAGGGGTACATACAATCTCTTTCACAGTATTTTCTTTAATGAAGTGTCGGTCAACTTCAACGTGCTTGGTGCGGTCATGCTTGACAGGGTTCTGAGCAATGCTGATTGCAACCTTATTGTCACAATATAAATTGAAAGGTTCGATTTCCAATAAACCAATATCATTCAAGAGGGAACGAAGCCACATCTCCTCACATATACCATGAGCCATGACTCTAAACTCAGCCTCTGCACTAGAGCGAGCCACTACATGTTTTTTGCTTCTCCAAGTGACCAGATTAGCCCCAACAAAAGAACAATATCCTGTAGTAGATCTCCCATCATCAGCTGATCCAACCCAGTGAGTATCAGTATATATTTCAATTTTTAAGTGATTATTAGGGGAGAATAGAATTCCCTTACCAGGCGAGGTCTTCAAATACCTCAAAATTTTGTGCACATCATCAAGATGTCGGACTTTAGGGGAATGCATGTATTGACTTACCACTCCTACTGCATATGAGATGTCTGGACATGTATACGATAGGTAGATCAGTTTACCAATCAAAGTTTGATAACCCTAAATATCTTCCACCAACTCCCCATTATCACGTCCAAGTTTGTGGTTCACTTCAATAGGAGTATCAGCAGGCTTGCAACCACTCATTCATGTCTGTTTTAACAAATCAAGGACATACTTTCGCTGAGAAATATGAATACCATATTTTGATCTGGCAACCTCAATCCCTAGAAAATATATCAACTTACCCAAGTCTTTCACTTCAAATTCACTAACAAGTTTGAGTTTCAAGGCACAGATCTCATCCATGTCATCACTTGTAATAACCATATCATTAACATATACAATCAGGATTGCCACCTTCATGTCTTTTCGTCTGATAAATAAAGTGTGATCAGCTTGGCTTTGGGTATACCCCAATGAGATCATGACTTTGGGAAGTCTCCCAAACCAAGCTCTCAGAGATTGTTTTAATCCATATAGAGCTTTCTTCAATTTACACACTTTTCCTTCAGAGCCGATGGGGTCAAGACCGGGAGGCATCGACATATAGACTTCCTCTTCCAATTCGCCGTGAAGGAAAACCTTTTTAAAATCTAGCTGTTGAAGGTCCCACCCTTTATATGCGACACAGGATAATATGGCAAAAGTCTCTTAGTAGTCAATAACATGAGTTTGGGTGCAGCCTCTTGCCACCAATCGCGACTTGAATCATCGACAACCAACTGACCTCTTGCCAGGAGGGAGATCAACCAGTTCCCATGTGTGATTTTTTTTCTAGAGCCTGCATTTCCTCCATCATCGCCTTTGTCCTTTTTGGGCAACCAAGTGCTTCCTGCCATATACCGGGAAAAATACAGAAGAAAGAGAAGCGACGAAGGCTTTATGGGAAGAGGATAAAGAGGCATATGACACATAGTTAGATAACAGATGTTGAGTGAATGTCGTATACCTTTTCAGAGGGAAATAGGTAACTCCAGGGGTGCTGTAGACAAATCCGGTGGCAGCTTTGGTATTATGAGATGCGATTGAGTGTTTGATTTTTTGCTTCTCCGAGTGTACACATGCAACTCCTTTTCTTTGAGAATATCCTCACTCTCCCCCTGAGTGGTAATGTATGGATGAGGAATAGAAAGAGGAAGAGTAGAAGCACTTACTTCCAAGTATGAAGACTCCCTCTGTAATGAGGACTCATAATTAAAGGTACTTTCATGAAACGTAACATCCATGGAGACAAAAGTTTTCCTGCTTGGAGGATGATAGCATTTGTACCCTTTCTATGTAGGGGAATAACCAATGAACACAACGAAGGGCACAAGGATCAAGTTTTGTTCGAGTAATGTTATGAATATGAACAAAACATAAGCACCCAAACACATGGAGTATAAGGGTAGTGGGAGGTATGCCAAGGGTATGAAGAGGAGTACACTTGTCCAGATGACGAGATGACATACGATTGATGAGGTAAGCCGCAGTGAGAAGGGCATAAACCCAATAGTGTTTTGGAATAGACATCGTAAATAACAATCATTGTCTCACTTTAAGAAGATGACGATTTTTTCGTTCAACAACACCATTTTGTGCAGGAGAATATACATAAGTGGTTTGATGAACGATGCCGTGAGAACTCAAATAGTTTTCAAATTTGGTATATCCATATATTCACGTCCATTATCACTGCGAAGAACTTTAATGGTGACACCAAATTGAGTCAAAATCATTTTATGGAATTTTTAGAAAAGTGGGAACACTTCATTTTTAGTATGCATCATAAAGCCACGTGGCACGAGAAAAACAATCAATGAAAATAACAAATCAATGATAACCAGAGATCGAAGCAACAAGACCATGGCCCCATATATCACTATAAATAGTATGAAATGGTACAACAGAAGGCTTAGACACGTGATTGAAAGAGACGCTTATGCTTAGCATGTTCACAAACATCACACAGTTTTAAAAACAGAAGATGAAAAACTAAGAAATAATGTCTGCATAGAAATAGAGGGGTGGCCCATGCGACGATGCCAGGTAGAAGCTAGTGATCATGAAAGGCCTGAGGAACAATAACATCAAACACGTACGATCCATCACACATTCTACTTTAGCCAATCACCTTCTTCGTCTGCAGGTTCTGAAAGACACAATAAGAAGGAAAGAAAGTGACGAAGCAGTTCATGGAATTTGTAATATGACTAACAGATAAGAGGTTGTGAGTAAAAGAAGGGACGTGAAGGGAAGAAGCCAAGGTAAGAGAAGAGCAAGTGATAGAGCCTTTTCCTGCAATAGAGGAAAGGGTTCCATCAACAATACTTACCTTGTTTCTGCCAGACAATGGTGAATAAGAAACAAAATCCGACGATGACCCATTCATATGATTTGTGGCTGCAGAATCAATAATCCAATGAGTGGCAGGCGGTAGCAAAGTGAGCACTTGGACTACCTGAATGAGCAAAGGAAGAGGATGGACCAGAAGTGGGCTCTGAGGATAACCCCTGCATCATGTGACAGAGAGTCAGCATCTCATTAGCAAAAAAGGCCCCAAGTAGAGACAGAGGCGCTGAAATTTGGGCACTGGAAGTACTATCATCAATGAACTCAGTCAGGTGAGCAGAGCGGGAAGAGATGAAATTTGAGCGGCCATTACCACGTCCACCACGCCCCTCACAGGGAACCATTCCACCTCTCGAAGGAGGGAGCCCATGCAATTTGAAGTAAGTGTTGCGATTATGCCTACTCCGACCACAATAATCACACATCAAGTGGTATTTGTCCGAGGGCCTGGGCCTAAAGTCCCGAGGAGTGGTACCTCCAGAATGAGAAGCTGCAAGAGCAGAACCACTTGAACGACCCTCTGAACTCCAAGACTGACGGAGGTCATATTCCTGCTGGACAATGCTATAGGCCTCTGACAACGAAGGAACTGGTATCCGCCAAGGATCTGAATAATAATTTGATCAAAGTTCCAGTGTAAATCATGTAGAAACTCAAACACCATATTCCGATCTTCATGAGCACGAACAAGAAGAGCATCGACAGTGCAAACAAGGTCGATGGATGTAAAATGGTCATACTCTTGATATAGCTGAGCGAACTCCAAATAATAAGCGGACGGTGGTCGATCACCCCGTCGAAGGAGAAATATCTTTTGTCGTAGCTGAAAGATCTGAGCAGTATTGCTTTTCCGGGAATAGCTAGATTCAGTACGACTCCAAATATCTGCAGCGGTATCCAAGAATAGGTAATTTCATGCAATAATCTCTTGCATGGAATTAATCAACCATGACATAACCAAAGAGTTCTCTGATTCCCATTGAGCCCACGTAGATGAGGTCCGTGCTGGCTCCTTAATAGCCCCGTTAACATAGCCAAACAAATGACGACTCTTAAGGTCCAAGGCAATAGATCGAGACCATGATAGGTAATTTTTTGTATCAAGACGAATTGTGGTGATCTGAGACGCCGTATGATAATGCCCAACCCGGGTAGATCCAGCGGGTTGTGATACGTCAGGAGAATCCACCACGTCAGACATAATGAACTCAGAGAAAAAAGATGCGCCAAAAGAATAAAAAAAATTCCGAGAAGAAAAAACAACCTCTACGAGATCGCCGAAAAAGAGCGATAGCGGAAAAAATACCGGACACCACCAATAGAACCGTCTCGGATCCTAGAACAATAGATCCTCGAGTGCTGAAGTCAAATGAGGCTTGAAGGAGGAGGTAGAAGTCTTTTCATGAGAGAAAGCAAAGGAGTGAAAAATCCCAAGATCCATGATATTGGGAGATCCAGTGGAGAGATTACTTGATCTCCCTAGTAGGAGGTAGAGGGATGAAAAGCTAAACTTTTCTGAGAAAATGGGGAATATCAGACGGTTGCCGGAGCGGCGGCCATCCGGGGCGCCGATCGGACCCCATCCGCCGATCGGCGGGCTACGCCACCCGCGACAGTCAGAGGTTTTGTGGAATGAGAGAGAGAGAGAAGGGAGGAGGAGGGAGAAAAGGGTGGCCGACGACGGGGGTTCGCTGGGTTGCAGAGCGGGCGCTGTATGGAGTGGAGGGCGGCGACTAGGGCGTTTTTCTTTCCGTACCTTTGATACCATGTCAAACGGAATAGCGAAGAGAATTGTTATTATTTGAAAAGAGAAAACCCCCTATATATAGGGTAATACAAATATTAGTTAACTATATATATATATATATATATATATATATATATATATCATTTAAAACAATAAGTCTATTTGGAAGCACAACAAACAACGGATCTGGACCGTTGGATGAGGATGTTTCAACAAATGGCCATTAGATTAGATAGATGAGGACTGCAAATAGCCAAAAGCTCAAAAAACTCAGACTCCTTGCAAAATTCCCGATACAGGTTTCCCACATTGCCCCACCTGCGCGTGCCATGATTCCCACCGTCGCCGGCGGCGGAGCCTCCGGCTGCCTGATCGGTGCCCACCGACGAGTTCGCCGGAGCCCGACGAACTCGCCGGTGGGCACCGGTCAGTCCTCCGGCGGCGGGAACCCTGGCGCCCCTGCGCGGGTTTATTATTATTTTTTTTATGTTTTTTTTAAATTTAATTATATTTATTTTTATAATTACTAAAATTAGTAGAAATTCTAATAAATAAATTTTAGAATACTTTTAAATTTTAAAATTTTAAATATCTGCTGGGGGGGCGGGCGAAGTCCGCTTGGATGCGGTTGAAGGCCGCCTGAGAGAATCGTTCACGGGCAAAGCCCGGTTGCCAAGCGGGCGAAGCACGCAACGACGTATCGAGAACGGGCAAAGCTCGTTCGAAGATGCTAGTGTGTGTGTGTGTGTATATATATATATTATTCAATCACTTGCCCTAATCGATTTAGCACACAAAATAGAAATGCCATACATGAATATTAAAATTTACTCATTAGATAATTAATTGTCTGCAAAAATGCAAGGTAAAGTTTGCCTACATTTCACCCTTGTGATGAGACCGTTTCTCGGGCCCTCACTGCGTGGGGATGCTTTGTGCACCGGGCAACCTTTATTTAGATAATTAATTGTCTCTACCGTCCTCAATTTGCATGCTGGATGTGCTTTTCTATCACAACAAATGAATCCTCCATACTTGATTGGCCGCCTCGCCGTTATGCTTTACAAAGGATAAATTTAATACATGTTTTTGTGCGAGAACTTGCATTAATGGGAGCCGAAGTTAGATATTATGTTTAGTTATTACTTATTAGTAAATGCTATTTCAGTAAATAATATTCATCACTGTATCTTTCTAATTATGTCGTACATTTTTAGGTCTAGTGCGCAAGGAAATTGCAGATGAAACTGATAGAATAACTGGGAAAACTAAACAAATTTCTCCTGTTCCCATCCATCTCAGTATTTACTCAGCAAATGGTAAATGTTTTTCATTTGTTTGAGATTTGTTACAGTGTTTTTTGTAGATGCTGTTATAGACACTCATTATTATCAATTGTGGCATTATTATTTTATATGGCACTTTAGCAGTTTGCTGCTATTTATATGGCATCTCAGTGTTCGCTTCTGTTTGTTTTGTACATAAGTAAATATTGTATGATTCCTTAGTTTATTTGGCTATTCATAAGTCATGTTTCTGTTTATTTCGTTAGAAATTATGGGCAATTGTTGTGCCAATCTTATCATCATTGATTTCACAATAATGAGAGTTGTACAGGACTTAAGAAAGCATAAGATATGGATATACTAGTACATTGAGTAGCATGAACTATAACTGTAGAAATTTTGATAAGGTATTATGCAATATTGTACAACATGAAGATTCATATATGCTTGAAAGTATGGATTTATGCATCATCCATTCAACCATACTTATGTTTAAATCATGTTTCTATGAATTCACATTGATTCTTATGGATAAATATATGAGTACTGTACAAATTGAGAATAAAATGAGCCAATATTATATTATTCTCATAAAATCATTTTTTTCATGCATTGTTAAATGGGTCTATGGTTCTAAGTGTTGGGCAGTGATTAGTGTACATGAGCAAAAAATGAGAGTTGCGGAGATGAGAATGCTTAGGTGGATGTGTGGACACACGAGAGTGGATAAAATTCGGAATGAATGTATCAGTGATAAGACAGGAGTAACACCAATTGCAGAAAAGATGCGAGAAGCTCGATTAAGATGGTTTGGATATGTACAAAGGAGACCACTAGAGGCACCTGTTAGCTGTTGTGAGAGTCTAGTCAGTAGGCATTTTAAACGAGGGAGGGGTAGACTAATAAAGACTTGAAATTAAACTATAAGGAAAGACATGATGTACTCAGACATTAGTGAGATTAGGACAAAAGATAGGACACAATGGCAACAAAGGATCCATATAGCTGACCCCACTAAAGTGGGATAAATGCTTGAGTGTTGTTGTATTGTTAAATGTGTCTCCTTTTATAGAAAGAGGGAGAAAGAGCTAAATACAAACCCATGATGTGAGACTAAAGGTGGAGCTAGAGAATTGGCCTTATGGCCCTAAATACATGAGCTTATTATTTATTTTTTGTAACACTCCCCTGTAAGTTAGATCATACAATTCGTAGGCGCCATGTTTGGAGAGAAATTGCTGATATAGTGGACGAGACAAGTCCTTAGTGAGAATATCAGAGATTTGATCGGCAGCCCACACATGCTAAGTTTTGTACGCTCATGAAACCCAGGGTTCTCGTCGATGTGAACAACATCTTGATTATCACAAAAGAGAATAGCTGGTGATGGAAGTTTCACACCTAAAACAGTGAGGAAACTTTCTAGCCATGTAAGTTTTGAGACGGCGGCAGCCATGGAGCGATACTCCGCTTCAGCTGAAGTCCGAGTGATGCAGGACGACGCGTAGGGTTTACGTGTCTGTCGGCTTTTTCTAGGAAACCCTAAATGCATGCAATGATTAAATTAATTTTGCCAAATTTAGAGCGGGCGCAGCACTTAAGAAATTACGCAACTTTGAATTTTTATGAAAAGCACAAAATTACTTCTTCATTTCAAAATGAATTTTCTTAAACAATGGTTCAATTTTAAATTCGGGGAAGGAAGTTCGCAACTTTCGTTCTGTTCCCCTTGTCGTAGCACAACGAAAATCGTGAACTCCAAATACGTTTCCGTTTGGAGTTTTCGACGTAACGTTCGCTGAAAAAACTCGGGCGAAACCCAGCAAAGAGTCTATTATCCTACGAGAAAATATAGAGACGCACACAAAGGAAAAGAAAGAAACAATTACCCACGGAAGAGACGTCTTCCGTATTCGAAGTCGATGACGATCACGCGAGAAACTCCTCGTCACCTTCGATCTCCCGCTCCGATGTCGGCCGCTATCGCACACGGGCACCAAGGAGAAACTTTGCTCTCTCACACGAGGTGGTTGCACGGAATCACTCAACAATGTAAGAAGCCACAAACTAACACACCTAAAATTCACTCGCTCTCACACTAGAGGTGGATCCACGTAACTTCAAGCACAAGAGATAAATTTCACTCTTGTTCACAAAGAGGCTCCACAAAATCTCAAAGCACTCTTAACTAATCTAACCTCCTCAATCGAAAACAGTGAACACTCCAAAATAAAAAAATAAGTTCTCAGCACTTCAACCATCACAATGGCAATCAATCTCACGGAATCATTCAACAGGTAACAAAGGGTGAACTGTTCATCTTCTTCCTAATTCTTCACCTATCACTACAGGGGCTCAGAACACAAGCAACCCTTCTAAACTCCTAATCAGAACCCTACGGCAAGCTCCTTCTCAAATTGAAATCAACTCATTCATTAATCACCTCTATACTCCTAATCTCTAACTCCTACAAGAAAAAAAATGCAGCAACCTGAAGCTTTCTTCTACCACTATCTACAATTATCGCACAGGACGCCTATCTTAACAGGAAGCACACAATCATTCATCGATTTTCAACATTCATCATCAATCACCCGAACAACAACTGGACAGATCACAAGCAGCAGCTAAGCACTGTTCATCATCTCTATAAGCCGAAACAGCAGCTATCAAAGAAGAAATCTCATCTACTTCACGGCAGCACACACCTAACATCTACGACTCTCACCAGAGCTTCAATCGGGCCTAATTTCTAACAGGAAGCACACAAAATCCTCACACAGAAGTAGACTCACAACAATCTCAATTTTAATATTTCAACATTCACCAACACAAATACAGACACTTCTCCCCTTTATAGGGTTTGAACAGAACAGACAGAAAAAACGAAAAAGGAAACCTTTACACGAACAGCCATGGCGGTTGCTGGATCGACATCGTAGGGCTGAAAATGCTTCTGGGCGCCTGAAAGAGGCAGGCGAGCTCGATGTGGGCAGAGGGATGACGCGACGTGGGGAGCCCGTGCCTGGTGCAACGCCAAAGTCGGGGGAGGAAGCACGCGCATCGCGTGCCGCTGGCGTGACCTAGATCTGCGGATGGATCGGGAAGCCGGGAAGATGAACAGCGCCTGCCTGCGCTCTGGATCGGGAAGGGAACAGTGAACCGGGGCTGGGCCGGTTCATTTCTTCTTTAACCTATACTTAATCTTTTATATATATATAAATATATATATTATATGTATATATATTATATATAAATATATATATATATATATATATATATATATATATTAATAAGTGTGTAAATATACTCCCAAAGCTACGCGCGCAGGCGTGCAACGACATGGCTACGTACACAGGCGTGCGCCAAACTAAAAATTGACAACATAAAACTTGCAAAAAAAATAAAATGCAATAAACATAAACTGAAAATGCGACGTCTGGCATTTTCGGCGACCTGACCTTGGTTGGTCTCCACCAACTCTTCCCCTCTCAAAATCACTCATCTCTGGTGAGTAGTCCGAGTGGTAGTACCGGAGAAGATCAACATCCATGCCAACGAACTAAAGATCTCTGAAAACCACCATCAGTAGTGGTTACTGTCTAATATTTGCTCGGGAACTGGACTAGAATAATATCCTGGTGTCCATGCTCAACCTGAAACTGTCAGTGAAAACAGAAGGAACTACGATGGAAGTGTCAGTAGCGGAATGAATGTAGGTATGTCCTGACTGTGGCTCCTCACTCTCACTCACCAATCCAGAAGAAACAAACGGAGAAGGCAATGAAAATTCTCAAGACTCATGCAGATCATCGGGGAATAAAGTCAGATTGGCTACGTTAAAAACAGGATTTGCTCCCAAACGGAAGACATCTCAAGTTCATACGCGTTTTGCCCAATCCGCTTTACTACTCAAAAGGGTCCAGTTATACAGTAGCTAGCTTCTTTACGGTACCAGAAGGTAACCGTTCCGGATCTAGCCGAACCATAACCAAGTCATCCATTTTAAAACTAGTAGCTCGTTTATGCTTTTTAATTTTGAGTTGCATAAAAATCAAAGTACTATGCAATTTTCCGCTCAAATTTTTAATGCAAATCATGCACATGCAATAAATGAACTACTAATATGACTAACGCCACAAACCGATGGTTTCAGATACCAAGAACAACTCCTGAGAGAGGTACATGATCAGGAGGCTCAGAGGGTGGTTCATAAAAGAATTCATCGCGGGGACGATGAACACTCAAGTGCAAATTAGAGACATCAGTGAGCAGATGTGTCAACTTAGTGTGGGAATTGTCTCTGAAAGTTCGGGTGACAAGATATAACATCCACAAATCAGTGAGTGCACCCTCAAACTCGACTGTGCCACTAAAGATGAAAACATCCCAAATGTGCGGTGAACCCATATGTGGATCATCTGGTGGTTCACCGGGAGGGATATAATAAAATTCGTCACAAATGTGACGTGTATAGACGTAAGCCCCAAAAACACAGGAAGTGCTCTCATAAAAATGATAATGTGCACGAAGTATGACAACCGTGATAAATGTGCTAAGGGAAAGCGAGGCATCAAGTGGATCACCAGGTGGGACATCTGAAAACTCATCTAGGGGGAAAGTGATCAGATGGCTACGATCAAACCCTAATATATAGATGTCACATTCAAAATCATCTCGCGGAAGCACTATCGACATCGCAGGCGAAAATGGAGCAGGTATCCATTTCTTAAAATCTATGAGTGTACTATTCAGATAAAACTCATCCACACAAGGACGAAGTGACTCATCTTGAGGCTCAATAGGAAGGTCGTCAAATGACCCATCAGTCGAGTGATGGTCCTCCAGAAATGAACCATCAGAAGGGGTCATACTCCCAGATAGGGTAGGGGTGACTATCTCAAGATCACTACTAAGCTCTCGGCTCCCGGACGTAATGTCACTCAGTGCAACATTGGGTGTGGTGATGGGACTCGATGTGACATCGGTTGTAGTGATGTGGCTCGGTGCGCCACTTGGTGAAGTGTGCAACGAATCTATACTCAAAAGAGAGCTAGTAGATATGGAATTAAGGGTGGGTTCACTAAGTGGAGCAGACTCACATGGGGCTTGACTCCACACATCCTGTATAAGAATATCAGATAGAGGGGGTGATGTCTCCCTACTTCGGGCAGTGGAATGCTCTTGTTGACCCTTAATGTCTATCATCATGTTCACCTTCGGAACAGTAGGAGGATCACTATGTGTGATGTACTCTTGGTGATAGTGACCTCTATAGTATTCGTGAGTGTAGTTGTGACGATCGTCCATATCATAATCTCAACGTGCTCGTGGATAATCATGAGTCCTACGAACGTGTGGTGGTGGTTGCACATATGCAGTCTCGAGTTCCTCATATAGTGGTGACGTATAACATCGATAACAGGCGTCATACCGAACTCTACCCTCATAACCTAACATCTACGGCTCTCACCAGAGCTTCAATCACGCATAATTTCTAACAGGAAGCACACAAAAATCCTCACACAGAAGTAGCACTCACAGCAATCTCAATTTTAATATTTCAACATTCACCAACACAAATACAGACACTTCTCCCCTTTATAGGGTTTGAACAAAACAGACAGAAAAAACGGAAAAGGAAACCTGTACACGAACAGCCATGGCGGTTTCTGGATCGACATCGTAGGGCTGGCAATGCTTCTGGGCGCGCGAAAGAGGCAGGCGAGCTCGACGTGGGCAGAGGGATGACGCGACGTGGGGAGCCCGTGCCTGGTGCAGCGCCAAAGTCGGGGGAGGAAGCACGCGCATCGCGTGCCGCTGGCGTGACCTAGATCTGCGGCTGGATCGGGAAGCCGGGAAGACAAACATCGCCTGGCTGCGCTCTGGATCGGGAAGGGAACAGTGAACCGGGGCTGGGCCGCTTCATTTCTTCTTTAACCTATACTTAATCTTTTATATATATATATAAATATATATATATATTATATGTATATATCTTATTATATAAATGGATACACATATTGAGAAGGCACACCACGCTTTTCATTTTAACCACACGATCAAAATACTTCAAGAATTTCCGTCCGTTGGATCAAAATGCTACCACTTCTTACCTACCTCTCCTTATCAAATCCCGCCCATGTGCTGATCCCTCTGGAAATCGCTCACCGATGATTTTATGATTATATCCAACCTCTGATTTTGACTACTTTATTGATATAGACAACTCATTCACTGTTTTTTTAAATCATTGTTTTATTCTTTATTTATCAAATCCCGCCCCTCCTTCCGCAGAAACAAGTCCAGCCACCAGCTTTTGCGGATTTGTTTATTCTTTATTTATTTATTAAATGTGGCGTGTTCTTGGAGGAGACGTGACAGGAGAGTTGTGCTGCTGCCCCTGCTTTCGGCGGATTTGATTGAAGCCGATCAAAAAGCTGGGGAAGAACCCATTCAACTGAGAATGTTCATTTTACATCCACGCTTCAACGAAACCCCTCGCAACTCCCCTGCGCATATCCCCTGCATCTCCGACGGCAAGCATCAGACCCTCTCACCTTCAACTCTTCCTCTTCAGCCGCTGCCGCTCTTTTCTTCGGCAACCCTTGCACCTCGCATGCGCCTCCTCCCCATCGGATGGCCTGGAACCATTCTCCAAGCGATGTTTGTGTGTGTGTATCTGATGGCATGCTGCTACTCTCCCTCTTTCAAAACAAAGTATCCACAAATCAAAGCCCCCGCTGCTGACGTTGCCACTCTTTCTCATCGGAAATAAGGTATTCAGGCCACTGCCATTTGATGAATTGCTCAAATGAAATTTTTGTTTCTCCAAAAATATTATTAACTTCTATTGCCTTTGCGGTTAGCCGGCGGGAGGACATTATTAATTATTATTTTTGCTTTCTAGCCTCACATAAGTGTGCAAGAACTGTTTAATGAAAAAAGATACAAAATATCATCTCCAAAACTCCTCCACCCGGAGTCATAGCAAATTGCATGAAAGTCATACTTTTAATTAATTGTTTTTCTCTATTCCTTTTTATTCTCCCTCTTCCTCCCCTGAAATAAGGTATTCTGGCCACTATCATTTGCGAAATTGCTCAAATGAAATTTTCGTTTCTCCAAAAATGTTAGCCGGCGGGAGGACATTATTAATTATTTTTTTACTTTCTTGCCTCACATAAGTGTGCAAGAACTGTAATGAAAAAATAGATACAAAATGTCATTTCCAAAATTCCTCCACCTAGAGTCATAGCAAATTGCATGAAAGTCATAATTTAAAATAAGGTTTATAGGGTTGATGTGCATGTGTAAATCAGTCTCTTTGACCGAGTTGGAGCCGGTCTCACGTGCGAGAAAGAACACAAAAGTATTTCGTCATAGTATTTCGTCAAAAAGTTATTTTGGAATAAACTTTAAAGGCGTCGGCTTAATTTGGATCCAAAGCTACTGATGCCCGTGGGTGGGTGGGTGGGGGGGGACAAGCCCTCAAGGGGAGGGCAAGGCGGGCGAAGCCCACAACGCCGCATCGAGAACGGGCGAAGCCCGCATCGCCCCATCGAGAACGGGCGAAGCCCGCATCGCACCATCGAGAACGGGCGAAGCCCGCATCGCCGCATCGAGAACGGGCGAAGCCCGCAGCGCCGCATCGAGAACGGGCAAAGTCCGCAGCGCCGCATCGAGAAGGGGCGAAGCCCGCAGCGCCGCATCGAGAACGGGCGAAGCCCGCAGCGCCGCATTGAGAATGGGCGAAGCTCGCAACGCCGCATCGAGAACGGGCGAAGCCCGCAGCGCCGCAGCGAGAACGGACGAAGTGTCGGGTATAGGAAATGGCCGGGGGCGGGCGAAGCCCGCAACGCCGCATCGAGAACGTGCGAAGTGTCGCGTATAGGAAAGGGTCGGGCGCGGGCGAAGCCCGCAGAGCCGTATCGAGAACGGGCGAAGTGTCACATATAGGAATGGGTCAGGGGGCGGGCGAAGCCCGCCGGGGGGGGGGGGAGCCCTCAAGGGGAGGGCGGGGTGGGAGAGAAGCCCTCAAGGGGAAAGCGGGACGGGCGAAGCCCGCATTGCCGCATCGAGAACGGGCGAAGTGTCGCGTATAGGAAAAGACAACGTCACCCCCACCCGAAAAATGTCGCCGCCCCCGAAAAATGTCACCGCCCCCAAACATTGTCTCCGCCCCCGACCATTGTCGCCGCCCACGAACAGTGTTGCCGCCCACGAACAAAGTCGCCGCCCACGAACAATATCGAGAACGGGCGAAATGTCGGGTATAGGAAAGGGTCGGGGGGCGGGCGAAGCCCGCAGCGCCGCATCGAGAACGTGCGAAGTGTCGCGTATAGGAAAGGGCCGGGGGCGGGCGAAGCCCGCAGAGCCGCATCGAGGACGGGCGAAGTGTCGCATATAGGAAAGGGCCAGGGGGCGGGCGAAGCCCGCCGGGTGGGGGGGGGGGAGCCCTCAAGGGGAGGGCGGGGCGGGAGAGAAGCCTGCCGGGGGGGCGAAGCCCTCAAGGGGGGAGCTGGGCGGGCGCGAAGCCCGCAGCGCCGCATCAAGAACGGCCGAAGTGTCGCGTATAGGAAAAGACAACGTCACCCCCCCCCCTCCCCACCCGAAAAATGTCGCCGCCCCCGACCATTGTCGCCGCCCACGAACAATGTTGCCGCCCACGATCAAAGTCGCCGCCCACGAACAATATCGTCGCCCACGACCAATGCTGCTACCCACGACAAATGTCACACTTACGACCAATATCACAGTCCACGACACATGTTTCCGCCCACGACCCATGTCGTTGCCAAGCGGGCGACGCATCGAGAACGGGCGGAGCCCGTTCGAAGATTCTAGTATATTATATATAAATATATATATATATTAATAAGTGTGTAAATATACTTCCAAAGCTACGCGCGCAGACGTGCAACGACATGGCTACGCACACAGGCGTGCGACAAATTAAAAATTGACAACATAAAACTTGCAAAAATATAAAATGCAATAAACATAAACTAAAAATGCGACGTCGGGCATTTTCGGCGACCTGACCTACGTTGGTCTCCACCATCGAGCAACCACTATCTACTTGTTTCGCTAAATAACCAAGTTCCCGTCAAAATATGTGCAGTAGCCGCTCGTGGATCAACGATCGTCCAAGGATCCATCGTAATTAGCATCACAATATACAATGAGAGACATAGAAGTAGAGAACCTGTATTGTATACCAGCTCTTGTCCCAGAGTATTCTTCAAGTATCGAAAAATGCGCTAAACGTTCTGAAGACCAGAGACCCATGGGGTTTGCATGAAGCGACATACCACACCGACCGCAAAGAAATTGTCAGGTCGTGCACTAAGATAGATTAGCTTGCCAAAAAGGCCACAAATATACTCCGGATTAGGGAGATGTTGATCAGATTCTGAGCCATGAGCGCGGAGCTGAGGATTTGCATCCATAGGTCTATCTAAGAGCTTACATCTAGAGTAGCCTGCATTGTGAACTAGATCGAGACAATACTTTCGCTGAGATAAGCCAAGACCATCAGGTCCTTGGGCTACCTCAATTCCCAGGAAGTAGCGGAGCCGTCCAAAATCCTTAGTTTGAAAATGAGAGGTAAGATGTTACTTGATTTCGATGTGCGGGGAAGATCATCACCAGTAACAAGGATGTCATCAACGTAGATTGGAAGAATCATTGTGCCAGATGAACGTTGTCGAATAAAAAGGGAGAAATCTGCTGAGAGTTGCAAGCAAAATGTCGATAAGCTCCCGCAAGTGTCGGAGTTCGTCCTGCAGAATGCCGATTTCAGCGCGGGAACAAGGTGGTCAAAACATCGATGACTGCAAAAAACATTGGAGGGAGGGCGAGCTGCAACAGAAGATAGACCACAGAGGAGCAGGGAGAGAAGTACGGGACTGGTTGGCAATAGGAACCGACCACAAAGGAGCAGGGCGAGAAGTACGGGACTGGGCGGCTGCAGCTAGCTCAGCAAGCAGGGGCTTGACAGGAGGGAGCTCGGCAGAAGAGGAGCTCGTCACAGGAGCTCGGCAGAAGAGGAGCTTGACATTGGTGCTCGACACAAGAGCTCGGCAGGAGAGGCGCTCAGTAGCAGATGAGCTCGGTAACAAATCGAGAGCAACGAGCTCGGAGAGCAGAAGACTCCTTGTGGTTGGCAAGTTGCGGTCATATCAATCTCTTTGCGCGAATCAATAGGCACGAAGGAACGAAGGCGGTCACTGCGAGCAACAAGGGCAATTGCTGAAGAACATCGGTCATAGAACACGGTCCCGGAGGTCGCATGTCATCGCGGTAAGGGAGCCTGCGGACTCGCAGGGTGCACGAGCAGACGTAGAGTCCGCGAGCAAATGTTGGGTGCGCCAGCAGGCACAAATCGTGTGAGCAAGTGTAGTGTAGATATGGTGTTTGCAGACGCACAGGGTGCGCGAGAAGACGCCGAGCGCGAGGTAGGAGAGTTCACGCGAGAAATGGTGAGATTGCGCAAGCAGACGCAAAGCTAACCGCTCGAGCGCTAAGGCGAGAATGCGTGAGCAGGGACGAGGTCATGCGAGACCGCATGAGCAGTGGCAGAAAGAACAGGATCCGCACGAGCAGTGTGCGAGCAGACCCCAAGTCAGAGAGAAGGGAGACTGCGCAAGTAGAGATGGAGAGAATAGTGTCCGGCAGACTCGTGGGGATGTTGGGTCCCAGTTGGCAGTTGGTGAAGGCTATAAAAGCAGCAATGGGGTGGGGGGTGGGGGTTAGTTGTGACATGCAGATGCGGGAGCAGAGGTGCAAGCTCTAAGGGGGAGGCCAACAGTACGCACGAACAGGGAAGTCGCGAGACCGTGCGAGCGGACAAAGTGGTGTGCTGGCTGATGCTTGCGACCGGAGCAAGTGCTCAACTGAAAAAACTGTAGCATCGTATGGATTTGATATCATGTAAAAATTTAGAATAAAATGAGCCAATGTTTTATTGTTCTCATAAAATCATTTTTTTCATACATTGTACAATGAGCTAAATACAAACTCAAGACGTGGGACTAAAGGAGAAGCTAGAGAAGAGAAGACTTACGGGCCTAAATACACATGCTTTTTCTTTATTTCTTGGAACAAGTATGAATTCGCCCATTCTACTTCAGTGGAGTGCAATTACAATTGTAGACAAAGACATCTGCATACCGTCTCTCATTTTTGTGTGTGTATATATATATTTGTACTTACATAATTATATACCATTTATATTTAAATACTTTTTGGACATTAATTGATGTGATATGTAGCTAGTATCAGAGTAGTGTACCAACATAGATTAGCTGTTAAAATCTGAAACCATACAACATATTCTCTCTTAGAATTTTGAATTGAAATGCATAAAAAAGAAAAGAAGAAAGGGCAGCCTGGTGCACAAAGCATACCCATGCAATGAGGGTTCGGGAAGGGTCCCACCACAAGGGGGAAATTTTGGCAAACTTTACCCTGCTTTTTTGCAATAGGCTGTTTCCTGGGATCGAACCCGTGGCCTCAATGTCACATGATAACACCTCAACCGGTGCGCCAAGGCTCCACTGTAACGACATGCATATATGTATATATTTAACATATTTGATAGTTTTTAATGCTTCTTAATTATTTTTAAATTATAAGTCAAATGACATCATACGCATGCCCATGTAGTCTGCGGTTATTTGAAGAGATAACAGATGTATTGTCATTAAAGTTTTATGATGCTTTGAAGGTCATCTCAAATTCTCAACAGAGCAAAGTTCGTGTAGTCCTTATTCTATGCTTATTTGAAATACTCGAAGTTTTCTTTTTTACTTTTGGATGAGGTTAACAACCGATACTACCATTTCCCTCTGTTAAAAAACCAATGAATTGTTTTGGACAGAATTCTTGCAGAAGAGCGTCTAGGTCTAGCCTATAGACTCCGAAATTAAATACGGGAGGGCTTGAAGGACTAAATAAGTACTCTGAAAATAATGTAACATTATTTTTAACATTCTAACAACATCCTTCTGTCAATTCCAGCTTAATTTGGTTAATATCACCAAATAATCTCTGATTTTTGTGTGAAAGGATGAATGAATGAATAAGGCCTTATAACCAGGTGAAACAAGAACGAGATATGTATTGCTGCTGCATGGAGATCTTCTAAATTTTTTTTGGTATTTATTGTAAAAAAACAAGTTTCCCTGCCAGCCAGAAGTTTAACCTTTTGGATTCTTTCTTATGTTTCAAGGAATCTGTTTCTTCTTCTTACATGTTTCTTTGGGCTTATTTTCACACTAATTTCTTATTTGGTTGGGCATGACAGTTGTCAATCTAACGCTGATTGATCTACCTGGTCTGACAAAGGTTGCTGTAGGTATACCATTTCAACTTCTTGTACTTATGAGGACTATCATCATTGTTAACGTTGGTGTTCTTGTATGTCAGCTTAAAATTGACTTAAGAATTGGAATGTAACTGATTCGATTTTTTCCCCTACAGAGGGACAGTCTGAAAGTATTGTCCAAGATATAGAGAACATGGTCCGATTGTATGTTGAAAAGGTACTTAGCTTTCAAAATGAGTCTTTAGAATTTGATGGCAATGGTAGAAGTGCTATTTTCTGTTAACTGCATATTGCATCTTAACATTTTATGATCAAGAAAATAATTGCATATTTACCTTATAAAGGTTATTTGGGAATGTTTTTCTGTGGAAATGCGTGGCTCATATGTGAGCATAATGACAGTGATATGGCCGGCATGTTTCTTTATAACACTTATATTGATAAATGACCCTTACATAAGGAGCATGGGAATTTTTCTGTTTACAATTTTTGGTAATGGCTTTAAGTGGGTTTTGTTCTTTGCAGCCCAACAGCATTATATTAGCAATATCCCCTGCAAATCAAGATATTGCAACATCTGATGCCATTAAACTTGCTAGGGAGGTGGACCCTTCTGGTATGATGCCATTCTATTATTCAAAACATTCTATCAATGACGAATATTTTTCACGCTCAGCCAATTTCTATAAAAAACAAATGTAATGGTTCTGTGTATGGTAGGCAACAATATTTTCTCGATTAAAGTTTATTCATCTGCTTAATTATTGTCATTTACCGATGGTTAGGTGAGAGGACGTTTGGAGTTTTGACAAAGCTAGATCTGATGGATAAAGGAACAAACGCAGTGGATGTAAGTTACACTTTCATTTGTATTTGAAGATTGAATAAAAAGAATTACTTTTGGTGATTTAGGCATTATTTGAGACTATAAGCATCTTTTGATGCCACATCTTTAGTCCCTTTAGTGTCACATGAAGTTTCTAATACATGGAAGTTTCTTTCAGGTCCTAGAAGGAAGATCTTACAAGCTGCAACATCCTTGGGTTGGAATTGTCAATCGTTCACAGTCGGATATAAACAAGAATGTTGACATGATAGTTGCAAGACAAAAGGAAAGAGAGTATTTTGAAACGAGTCCTGACTATTCTCATTTAGCAGGAAAAATGGGTTCTGAATATCTTGCTAAACTTCTTTCAAAGGTTTGGTCATTACAAAATGTTCAATTCTTACACCAGTAATAAAAAATTTATTTTTATAAAACATGTTATAACACATCAATGTTTATCAGCATTTAGAGTCTGTAATCCGAGCTCGAATTCCGAGCATAACATCTTTGATAAATAAGACTGTCGAAGAACTTGAATCTGAAATGAACCATCTGGGAAGACCTATTGCTGTTGATACAGGGGTGAGTTTTTTTGTAAACATATGGAATGCTTAATATTCTTTTTTTTATGTATCGGACGCCAATATTTCATGATATAAATAACCACCTTGGTTAATTGCTAGTTCTCCTATTTCAGGCTCAACTATACACAATATTGGAACTTTGTCGTGCATTTGACAAGATATTCAAAGAGCACCTGGATGGAGGGTATGGGAAACTGCTCCTCTCTCCTTTAGGATAAATTTATTTTTTTTCTAAGGCCATTTGCTTTCCCTTCTTTTGTTTTCACATGCTTTATATCTTCTTAAGTGAACGGAGCGGGAAAACCAATCTTCTTATATATGAAAAAAAATGCTGGTGATTATGCAGATATTCTGTCAGAACAAATACAAGAATACTATAATTTTCAGCAGCAATAGTGAAAGACAATGTCCACAAAAAGAAAAACAACCAAACATTTACTTAAGACTCATTCTAGTTAGAGATTCAACTTGACAAATCTTTCATCATATAGTCTTGAAAAGTGATGGAGATCATTCACGGGATATTGGAGACTCGACTGGGTTGACAATTTTTTGATCATCAGAAGGGCGATTGGGTATTGACTTCATGTTCGTCGCTATTTTTCATATTTTTTATGTATTTTATTTTTACTTTTATTTTTTAAACTTGTATTTCGAGACTTATGTTAAGTTATGCAACTGTGCTTCTAGGGCTGTTCGATGAGTTAACCTAAATATCCCCCTTTATATCATATCTGTCCCGGGCGATGATATATTAACAGTTTAGGTTTTTTTTCCTGGAAAACTGCTCGCTCTTCGCTCTTCGCGCAACGTCGTGAGTTTCTAGCATCCCCACCCGCGCCAACAACTACCTTCCCCGCCTTCATCGACCTTGACTGAGCATCCATATACCAGATCTCCCTTCCCCAGACACCGGAATCCTCTCCAGAGCCCCAACTGCTGTATCCTTCCATTCCACAACCTCCCTATAAGACCTCCTAGTCGGTGGATTCCCTTCACATCTCCTCTCTAGCCGTCAGATTCGACATCCCTAGCCCATCCAGTTACCGACTCACACTATTCCCTTCCATTATCCCCCTTTCTGTTCCTCCTCAACTGCTCCTACAGCCTCCCCGCACCCCCTACAACTGTCGTCAGACTCACCTTAGCCTTGCTCTTCCCCCCTCCCCCTCTCCACACCCTCTACAATTTTCACAGCTATATAAAGTATGAGCTTAGTCAGTCTGTTGTGTCGGTCATTGTTCATTTGCATCTGTTGCATGATTTACGTGCCATACTGCAACATAAGGTTATCTTAAATAATAAATTTTAAAACTTGCGCGAGTAATTACACGAGAGTTAATGTTCAATTAAGGTGATTGTGTGATGATCTACACATTATTTAAGATGTTCCTATTGGGGACAACTATGAAACCTGAGTATTAGGAGTATAGGTATGCACACTGACATGAGAGAGTCTAAATATAATTTTTTTAAGCTTGATATTACTAGAAATACATATGTTTTTCTTGTACCCAATGTAGAGGATTTGACTCTAGATGTGACTCCACCTAATTCCTGACCTTCAACCTTCCATTTTTCACTTCAGTTTCCACCATCACTTCACCCTCTCCTGTACTCCTAGCCTCCACTACAACCCTACCTATCACCATTGTATCCCTACCTTACCCCTTTAGTTTCTTGCTTGGTGCGTGGGACCCTCAGGGACTTCGGCATCATGATGATCTATCACGGAGACGCTTCCTGTTTGGAGCGATAGAGTCATCAGGATCATGTAGTCTCCATTCACTGGAGATGAATGTTTTTGAGCTTTGGAGATTAATGGAAATCATTTGTGCAACATTGGATTAGTCGACTGGGTTGACAATTTTTGGAAATGCCAGATGGGCGATCGAAGACAGCCACCGCATTCGTCACAAATTTTCACATTTGTATGCATTATTTATTTATTTTTTGGACTTGTATTTTGAGATATACCTTATCCGATCATGCGTTTAAGACTATTGGATCACTTAACCTAAATCTCCCCTCTATATCTCATCTGGCTAGGGTTATGCGGTATCGAGAGTTTAGATTTTTTCGGGATAACCACTCAATCTTCTCTTTTAGTTCGGCATTGCAGTTCTCGCCTCTATGGGTGCTGACGCTCCCGCCCGTCGGTTACCTTGTCTCCGACGTCTTGTTCCGAGCCCGCTGCCACTTCCTCATCTTCCCATCACCCTGACGCAATCTACCTCCTCCCTTCCGAGCTTACAACGTCATCAACCCCACCAACAACTACCTTCCCCACCCTTCACTGACCTTGCCAAAGCCCCCATATATTGGATCTCCCTTCTCTAGACATGAGATTCCTCTCCAAATCCCACATCAACCGCATCCTTCAATTCTACAACCTCTCCAAGCCCTCCCAATCACCGGATCCCTTTCCCACCACATCTCTAGTTGTCAGATTCCACATCCCTATCCTATTGAACCGCCAAATCCACTATTCACCTGACCTATCCTTCTTCTTGCCCCTCCACAACTGCTCCTAAAACCTTCCCGCACCCTCTACATCTGCTATCAGACTCCCCTTAACCTTGCATTATCACCATGCCCCCTCCCCGCACCCTCCACAACTACCTCATCTACAACCAAACCTTCTCCCCCTATTCCACGCCCTCCCAACCCCTTCACCAACCTACCACAACTCCAAACAGTAATTCCATAGTCTCCTCGTGCCTCCACGACATCCACCACACCTTTCCATGGCCATCAGATCTTCTTCCATTGATGGCCTTGATTACTCTATGCGTTTGCGTTGTAGTTTTTTTTTGCTCAGTTTCTTTGAATGGATTTTGTTATGCCGCCGCATCCGCTACAGTTTCAAGGGCAGACGTACTCTCGGCGACCAAAAGAACGGAGGCCAAACAACGGGGCTGAACCGCCCCCAACCAATGAAAGGAGCCAAGGGGGACTGAACCAACCCGGTTCAGTCCCCAAGTGTGTGTGTGTATGGGGGGGGCCCTTGGGCCCCGGGTATTAATAGACCCGGGGCTCCCTCTTGATGGCCATGCACTATTATTCTCAAGGTACCTTCTCTTTTCCTCTTCCTAACCCTAATCCTTCTTCTCCTCTCTAATCTCCCCTAGATCTCTCTTCTTCTTTGCAAAGCCCTAACATTTGGTATCAGAGCATCGTTCCTGCGACGATGGTGACACGCTCGGAAGCCGAAACCGCGCGGCTCGCATCCCTCGAGGAGAACTACGTAGGGTTGTCGGACACGATGGTGGCGCTCGAAGAACAAGTGAAATCCTCCTAAAAAAATCTAGAGGATCGCTTGGACGCGCGCATGGAGGAGATCAAGACCCTACTCGTGCAAAATCTGAAAGGAAAAACCCACGCGGTGGAAGGATCCGAAACCGAAGCATCCTACCATCTTCTGGCGCAGAACGGTACGGGAATCGGAAGTGGAACGCAGCAGGCGACCGGATCCGGGTCTACAGGAGGCGGAACGCCTGTTCCGGGAGCGACGGAAGCCGATCTCACGCGGATCGGCGCTTACGCCGTCCGCACGACGGGATCGGCGCAGGAATGGTGCGGGCCCCCTGGAGGGGCCATCAGCGGCTCGATGGAGGCCGGCTACCGCCGGCCAGGTGGCTGGAGGCCGTCGGAAGGACCGACGGTACCGAACGGACCGTTCGGCGCCCAGTCCGCCTGGAACGGACCAGGATTGCAGCCGGGTTCCTCGTGGCGGGGTCCAGGGCAGGGAGCAGTTCCTTTTCGACCTACTGGAGTGAATGCGGTCCCAATCGGGGGTGTGGCGGGCATCCTACCGCTACCCCCGCTATATGGAGGACCGACGGACTATGGAAATGGCAACCCATGGGGTGGAGGGCAACAAGGAGGCTATGACATGGACCGGGGACGGCCCGGGCCCGTAGCGGCTCCAACGCAACCTTACCAACCAGCACATGCAGAACCACGGCCATACATGCAGCCCAAACTGACACGTATGAACTTCCCTAAGTTCAAAGGCGGCGACGCCTTAGAGTGGATCCAGAATGCTGAACTGTTCTTCAAGTACCAGGAGATTCCGGAGGGGCAGTGGGTCCAGTTGGCGTCTTTTCACCTGGAAGAGGACGCTTTCCAGTGGACAAAGTGGTTTCTGAGGGGACGCAATTACGCACCCTGAGAGGAGTTTGTGGAGTCCTTCTCGGCTCGTTTCGGGCCTCTGGAGTACGAAGATGTGGAGGCTATGTTACAGAAGCTGCGACAAAAAGGATCAGTCACAGAGTACCGGACAGAATTCGAACGGTTGGCCAACCGGGGTCAATTGGGAGGAGAGGACGATGCTGAGCTGTTTCGTATCCGGCTTGAAGGACCATTTGAGAGACGAGGTCCACGCCTACATGCCACGCAGTTTGAGTCATGCCATCAGCCTGGCCAGGATACAGGAGGAGCGGTACAATCGGCAGAGGACTCGGACGACAGGTCGGGCACCTACGGTTACAGACGTACCCAGGAGGGAACCATCGACCGGGGGCCGTCCTACTGTGACGAGGTTGACGTGGCAGGAGCTCCAAGCCAGAATGGACAAGGGGTTGTGTTTCAAATGTGATGAGAAATTCGTTCCGGGGCACCGGTGTCAGAAGGTCCAAGTCTTCATGCTGCGGAACGAGGACGGGGAAGAGGACACTACTGGTGACTCCGTTGAGGATGATTTGGATCTTGCAGAGTTTGGAATATCTCTTCAGGCGATAACAGGGTGCACAGCTCCCCTTACTTTACGGATCGCAGGGGCGATTGGCCAGGAACGGGTGACTATATTGGTTGATAGTGGGAGCACCCACAATTTCATTAACCCCGAGGTGGCTCTCAAGGCTGGGCTTCCGATTGATCGGGAGGCCGCTTTCCAGGTCATGGTGGCGGATTGGAGCAAGTTGCGATGCGAAGGGGTCCTGAAGGGGGCCGAGCTGCAGATGCCGGGATACATCTGCCACACTGACATCTACCTTCTACCCATTCGAGGCTCGGATATGGTCTTGGGAGTGCAGTGGCTCCGGCAGCTACGACGGGTAACCATGGATTGGGACAGAATGACGCTGGAGTTTTCTCAGCAGGGCAAGGACCACTGTCTGCAGGGCATAAGGACGTCTCCACTCAAGGAGATCTCACTCAGGGGTTTGCAGAGGCTGGAGGAGCAAGGCGGAGCAGTGGCCATGATTCTGGGGGTGACACCCGTGGGATCGGAAGCCAGCACGGAGCCTGAGCAGATACAAGTGCTCTTGGGACAGTACGATGATGTTTTTCAGGAGCCACGCTCCCTCCCTCCGTCCCGTTTCCGGGACCATCAGATCCAGTTGAAGTAGGGACGGATCCCACCAACATCCGGCCTTACCGCTACCCCCATATTCAGAAGGTGGCGATAGAGCGCAGCGTGCGCGAGATGCTGACTTCTTGTATTATACGCCCCAACACTAGTGCTTTTTCTTCTCCGATCATACTGGTAAAGAAGAAAGACAGTTCGTGGAGGTTTTGCGTAGATTACCGGGGGCTTAACAACTCCACCATCAAGGACAAATTTCCCATTCCTATGATCGAGGAGCTATTGGATGAGCTACATGGAGCACACTTATTCACCAAATTGGACCTCCGGTCCGGCTACCACAGATTCGTATGAAGGAGGAAGACGTCCACAAGACGGCCTTTCGTACCCACGATGGTCACTATGAGTTCTTGGTGATGCCATTTGGGTTGGCCAACGCACCCTCGACCTTCCAAGCGGTGATGAATGAGATATTCCGCCCTCTTCTTCGAAGGTATGTGCTAGTTTTCTTTGACGATATACTTTTATATAACAGGAGTTGGGAGGATCACCTGGAGCACGTCCGCACCGTCCTCACCATATTGAGGGAGCACAAACTGTACGCCAAACGGTCCAAATGCTCGTTTGGGCAGACGGAGGTTGAGTACTTGGGACACCTGGTGTCCGCACACGGGGTCCAAGCTGACCCAAAGAAGATCGTAAGCATGGTGGATTGGCCACCTCCCACGACGGTCCGTGCTCTGAGGGGTTTTCTCGGGCTGACAGGGTACTATCAGCGGTTCGTGAAAGACTATGGGAAAATAGCCCGCCCCCTCACTCAGCTGTTGCAGAAAGACGCTTTCCAATGGAGTACAGAGGCGGAGGTCGCCTTCCAGTCTCTAAAGACGGCCATGACTACCACTCCGGTTCTTGCACTACCAGATATCTCCAAGACATTCATCGTGGAGGCCGATGCTTCGGGGGTCGGCATTGGGGCTGTGCTGATACAGGAGGGCCGACCCTTGGCCTACTTCAGCAAGGCGTTGGCACCCCGGATGCTGGGCCTCTCGACGTACGAGAAGGAGATGTTAGCCATCCTTCATGCGGTCTCCTTGTGGTGGCCTTAACTCTTGGGACGACACTTCCAGATCCGTACAGATCACCAGAGCCTGAAACATTTTCTGGAGCAGAGACTAGCCTCATCGTTGCAGCAGAAGTGGCTGACAAAGTTGCTGGGATACGATTATGAGATTGTATATAAACAGGGGAAGGAAAATGTGGTGGTCGACGCACTCTCCCGCCTACCAGAGAGTTCCTTGTCCCATATTTCAGGACCAGTGATGTAGTCACTGGAAGAGATACAGACAGAAGTTCAGCAGGATCCGGATCTTCGGGCCATCATTGAAGCATTACGACAGGGAGAGCCTACTGAGGCCGGCTACCACTTACAGGGAGACAGGCTTTACCATCAGGGCCGGATAGTCCTCCCTGCCACTTCGACTTGGCGGAATGTCATGATGCGGGAGTTTCACGCCTCACCAACCGGCGGACACGCCGGTATCCTGCGTACATTACAACGAGTCCGGGCGAATGTATTTTGGAAAGGTCTGCGGCGAGATGTTCAGCGGTTTGTGCGTGAATGCGAGGTCTGCCAGCGACAGAAGTACGAGACCACCTCTCCCGCCGGGTTACTGACGCCGTTGGAGATTCCCCGTCAGATTTGGGACACTGTGTCTATGGATTTCATTGACGGCCTGCCCAAGTCTCAGGGCAAGTCCGTCATTTTGGTCGTGGTTGACAAATTGTCCAAATACGGACACTTCATAGCTATGAGCCATCCGTACACGGGGGAAACAGTCGCTGAAGTTTTTGCCAAGGAGATTGTGCGACTCCACGGAATTCCAAGCGCTATCATATCAGACAGAGATCCCATCTTTGTGGGCAATTTCTAGCAGGAGCTGTTTCGGCTACATGGGACTTCCCTACGCATGAGTACGACCCACCATCCCCAGACAGACGGGCAGACGGAGGTCCTCAACCGTGTGGTTGAAACCTATTTACGGTGCATTTATGGCAAACAACATTGTGTCTCGTTTACATCTCCTAGTACTCGGTGCGATGCCCCTTTCTCCTTAGTCCATTCTGATATTTGTGGGCCATATAAGCTCCTTAGTGTTTTTGGCTATCAGTATTTTTTCACATTTATCGATGAGTACTCATGTGTTACTGTTACGCCCCCGGACGGATCCGAAGGCGACAACGGGGCTGAACCAACTGGTTCAGCCCCCACTCTATAGATGGCGGCCCTCGGGGGGGGGGGGGGCTGAACCCACCCGGTTCAGCCCCAGTTGGGGCCGGCCGGCCGGCCTTGGTCCGGGTATAAATATACCCGGATCCTCCTTGGGGGGATCAAGCAAGATATTTTACAAGGTATTCCTTTCTCCTCTCTAACCCTAGCCGTCTTCCTCTCTAGACCTCTCTTCTCTCTAGTGGATTCATAACATTTGGTATCAGAGGATTCTTCCTCCCAAAATTTTTTCGTTCCCGCTAGCATCCAGCTCACATCCAGGTGCTGCTCGACTTCGTTCGCACCGCCAGTCGGCTTCGCTCGCATCGCCAGTCGACTTCGCTCCGTCGCAGATCTCACATCAACGATCCCGACCGATTTCGCATCCAGCCAGTTCGCCGATCCAGCTGCTTCCAGCCAGTTGCTGCTGCTTCCGCTCGACGACTCCAGCACGCCCGGCGCTCGACGACTCCCGACTTCCGCGTCAATCCGTGCGTCGATCCCTCGTGCCGACCGCTCGGCCGCGTCTGCTCCCGCCGCTGCATCGATCCCGCTGCCGCATCGCTCGATCCAGGCGTCGATCCCGCTGCTGCGGCCTCCGCCGCATCCTGCTGCATCCCGCTTCATCGACGACTCCCGCGGTTGTTGCCTCTGCCGCATCCTGCTCGCATTCCGTCAGCCGCTGCTTCTAGTGTTGCATCCGATTGCGCCTCCAATTATTGCAACTTCACGCACGCTCCCACCATGGTGACTCGCACCCAAGAAGGCTCCAATCGGCTCGCACATCTCGAAGAAAAATACACCGGTCTGACTGACACCGTGGCAGCCCTCGCCGATAAGTTAACGACATCGGAGAAACGTCTCGAAGAGAAATTGGATACCCGCATGGACGAGCTTAAAAATATGTTGACTCAACACCTTAAAGGAAAAGGTGTGGTGGGCGAGACCAACACATTACAGTTTCCCCTTCCTACTCCAGCCTCCGAGCACGACGACCGAGCCTCTAGCCTCAATGGGGGGCTTGGAATTAACGGTAAAAGGGGAGGAGGCTCACGCCGACCCCCGGTATGGTCCGGGGCCACCCCGTTGGGTGGAATCGCCGCGTCTGCTTTGGATTTCCCTCCTCACCGCGAAGACCGCCAAGAGGATCAACGACCCCACGGGCTGGGGTACACACCCTGTGATGGGCTCCTCCCTATTCCAGGAGCACCGGGACACGCCTCGGGCGGACGGGGAGGAGGCGGATGGGAGTTTAGACCGCCTTTCTTGGGAAACCCCTATGGAGAGGATTGGGGGTACCCACCTGTGACCGCTGATCAACGGCTACCGCTTCGACACGGGCAAGAGTACGGAGGACTTGGGCAACAACTACCACGCGCTTATATGCCGCCGAAGATTGCCCGCATGAACTACCCCAAGTTCAAGGGAGGTGATGCACTCGAATGGGTCCAAAAGGCAGAGTTATTTTACAGCTATCAGGAGATACCAGAGACACAGTGAGTAAAGTTGGCGTCCTTCCACCTTGAAGGGGACGCATACCAGCGGACCCAATGGTTCCTCCGGGGACGAGATCACGCGCCATGGCACGAGTTTGTCGACGGATTCACCGCCCGCTTTGGTCCCCTTGAGTATGAAGACTTTGAGGCTCTTCTTCAGAAGTTGCGTCAGAAAGGGACGATGATGGAGTACCGAACCGAGTTTGAACGGTTGGCCAACAGGGTGCAGTGGAGCGAGAGGACATTAACAAGTTGTTTTATTTCTGGCCTGAAGGAGGACATCAGAGATGAGGTGCATGCTTATATGCCGCGCAGCTTGACACACGCTATCAGCTTGGCCCGGATTCAGGAAGAGCGTCTCAATCGACAAAAGTTCAGGGGGGACACTTCGAGGAACACTACACACCTGCCCGACACAAAGAGGGATCCAGCAGCTGTCGATCGGGCCACAATGAAGAAATTGACGTGGACAGAGCTACAGGCTAGGAAGGAGTAAGGATTGTGCTTCAACTGCGATGAAAAGTTTACCCCAGGCCACAAATGTCAGAGGATCCAGGTTTACCTGTTGCAGGAAGATCCGATGTTGGATGGAGATGGAGGGGAACATGGACACATTATGGATACAGTCGAGTACGGGGTATCTTCCTTGACCATGGCGGGAGACTCCGCTCCACCCACTATGAGTATTGCGGGGAGGATTGGCCAACAGCAGGTGACCATTTTGCTTGACAGTGGGTGTACACATAACTTTATTAGCCCGGCAGTGGCACAGAAGCTGGGGCTAGAGATCATCACGGATGTCGCGTCGCCGGTTGTGGTGGCCGGTGGACACGAGCTGCATTGTGAAGGCGTGCTTCCGAACGTGGAACTTAGTGTGCAAGGGTACACCGACAACATAGATGTCTACTTATTGCCCATCCAAGGGCCATATATGATTCTGGGGGCCCAATGGTTGCGACAGCTGGGCAGGGTGACTCTGGATTGGGAAAGGCTGACTATGGAGTTTGCTAGAGCTGAGAGAGAATACTGTCTGCAGGTAATCCACATCTCACCAGTGCCAGGGGGCTCTTTTTGCTGTTTGGAGCGGCTACCAGATTCCCACCTTGAGGACAAGCTGGGTCTTGATGGGGTGGGGAATGTTACGTCCCCGGACGGATTCGAAGGCGACAACGGGGCTGAACCAACTGGTTCAACCCCCACTCTATAGATGGCGGCCCTGGGGGGGGGGGGGGCTGAACCCGCCCCAATTGGGGCCGGCCGGCCTTGGTCCGGGTATAAATATACCCGGATCCTCCTTGGGGGATCAAGCAAGATATTTTACAATGTATTCCTTTCTCCTCTCTAACCCTAGCCGTCTTCCTCTCTAGACCTTTCTTCTCTCTAGTGGATTCATAACAGTTACCTGGTTGTATTTACTTCGGGATCGTACTGAACTCCCCTCGACTTTCTGTGCCTTTCTGGTGGAGACTTGTACTCAGTTTTCTACTTGCGTAAAAATTCTCCGTACCGATAATGCGTGTGAGTATACGGGCCACACCTTCTCTAATATCTGCACAGAGTTTGGTATTGTTCATCAGACCTTGTGTGCATATACTCCTCAACAGAACGGCGTCGCCGAGCGGAAGAATCAACACCTTCTCGAGGTCGCCCGATCATCATGATTCAGATGCAGGTTCCACCTCTCTATTGGAACTTTGCCGTCTCTACTGCCTGTCATCTCATCAACCGCATGCCCTCATCCACCTTGAACTTCGTGGCTCCTGTCACTCTCCTCTTCCTTCCAAGGCTCTGTTCTCTCTCACGCCCAGAGTCTTTGGATGCACTGTTGGAGTTACCATGGTGATCTAGAAGTTGTCAAACATGTAATCTCACTGCCAACGCGATATGAGCCTGCATGGTCGCACATAAGAGCATGTGGAGAAGGTGTAAGATTGACTGTGTTGGTAAGGGTTACCAATCACCATACTGAGTGGGGGTCCGACAAATATTGCCAAGGGAAAATCGTCGAGAGTCGACGGGAGTCGTCGAGTATGACTCGTCGACTAAAGCAAAATCAACGAGAGTCGACGGGAGTCGTCGTGTATGTCTCGCCGACTAAGGCATAATCGTCGAGAATCGAACTATTCGATTCTCGCCGATTCTGCGACTGATTCTCGCCGATTCTGCGATTGATTCTCGCCGACTGATTCTCGCCGAATCTGGAGGTGATTCTCGCCGAATCTTGAGGTGATTCTCGCCGAACGGTCCAGAAACCCTAACTTGGGTGGTCTGCGGATAGCGATTCCTATGGACTATTTATGCCTTTGGTATAAATAGGGGACTTAGGGTTTTGGGAACATCATCGAGCAACATCGGGATTTTTCCTGTAGCCAGATCGAAGCCGACAGAAGAGTTTCGCCGATCTTCCAATCCGCCGAATCCCGAACCCCGCCGGACGGAAACGTTCCGCCGCCGCCTGTTCGCTCCGCCGACGACCTCATCTCCGGCGACCGTCGCTGGTCTTGCTTTTCCTGGCGCGGACCTAGCAGTCCGTGGAACTGCATAGGTGCGGTTGATCTTCTTTCCGACCCTTCGTGCGACGAAGCTCGGGGTTCTCCTGCTTGTGTGGATTTCTGCAGAGACGTGGACGTTATTCCACGTAGAACTCGCCACTGACAAGGACTCGAAGCTTGGAGCATCTCCGTTGAGTTGTGACTCAACGCCGCTAAGGTAATTTTTGCCTAGTTATTTGTTAACTTCTTGATTCAATTTTCATGGTCCGATCCCATCTCTTTTGGGTTGTTCTTGATGTTTTATTCCTTCCGCTGCGTGCACAAGCGTTGTGCCATCCTTATAGAGAAACCCAACAGTGGTATCAGAGCCAGGTTATCCGGCCCTTACTATTGTATTGGAAGTTAGGTTATTCCAGTGCGTGTAAACTTAGGGATTTAGAATTGTTCTAAATGTCTAGATTTAATTCTGGTACATCAATTGTTGATGTTTTTTCCAAGGGAAATCGGTGAGCCCATAACCCACAGGTTAGGGGCTCTGCCCCTTGGAACCCCGCCAGGAACGTCTGGAATTTCGTTGTAATTTCTAATTGTTAGAAATTGTTGTCTCCTTAGCAGTAACCGTCCCTCGAGTGGTTAATGAACCAGTGTATTGTTTTGGATTTTGAATCCAACAATGAGAGACGAGCTTGTCTACTGCTTTAAGTTGAGTTGTCTTTGCTTTTGTCCAATGCATGTAAATCTGAAGATTTGGAAATGTCCGGATGTTCAGATTTAGCCATTCCTTCTATCAAATGTTGATAGTGTCAGGTTGTGCACATAAGGGATGCATGTGACTTTTAGAAATATGTTTTTCTGTGGATGTGCACATTGATCAAATGTTGATCATGGTTAATTGTTAACCTATTATCAAAAATCCCTTCATCAAATATTAAGTGTTCGGATGCCTTCCGATGGATGACACTCTTCCTGCCTCGATCGATGAAGTGTGGGCTTGCCAAAGCAAGGTGCATTAATCTATCTTGGTAAGGGTGCGAGCGGATAATTGTGATATCCCACTGTCGACATTAGGTCTAGCTTAACTAGGTGACCTCAAAGGTGAGTGCCTAGAGGCATAGGGTTGACATGCACCATATGATGGATGCGAATAAGGAGTTATTCACCAACCATACAAGAATTGCATGAGGATGTAATTAGCAAGCGGTTCCTACCTAAATAACCACATCGTGAGAGAAAAGCCAAAGCTGACTCATTGTGTTGGTGAAATACGGATCTTGTCCACTAAGAGAGTAGCTCGCATGAACTCTCCGAATTGATAGTGAGGGCTATTATTTCGAATAAAATAGTGGAAGTTTTAATTGAAGTCCAAATTAAAATAAATTGTATTTGAAATTTTGGTACTGATATTATTCTGCATGAATTCTTGTAGAATTCCATGACAAGTGGTTCATACTCCACTCTGTCTCTGAGAGCCATCCTTGAGAAGGATAAGCTCAGTCAGACTAACTACATGGACTGGTACAGGAACCTGAGAATTGTTCTCAGGTAAGAGCGAAAGCTCTATGTCTTGGAAGAAGAAGCCTCCGAGGTGCCGACCGGAAATTCTTCCCGTGCTTATAAAGATACTTATAAGAAGTATACTGATGACGCCTTAGACGTCGAATGCCTTATGCTTGCCACCATGAACTCTGAGCTTCAAAGACAACATGAGAACATGGGGTGCAAGGAGATTGACGAGCATCTCAAGAAAATGTTTCAAGGGCAAGCTCGTCAAGAGAGGTTCAACGTCACAAAAGCGTTGTTTCAGTGCAAGATGGGAGTTCGAGTCTCAGTAGGGACTCACGTACTCAAGATGATTGGGTATATAGAGAACCTTGAAAGACTGGGTTTTCCTCTGGGTCAAGAGTTGACCACAGATCTGATCCTGCAATCGTTGCCGGACAGTTATGAGCAGTTTGTCTTGAACTACAACATGAATGAAATAAACAAGACACTGCCCGAGCTCCTAGGCATGTTAAGAACTGCCGAGATCAACATGAAGAAGGCCAAGCCTGCCAGCCCCATACTTATGGTGCATAAGGGCAAGGGCAAAGTCAATGGCTCTAAGAAGACGAAGGTGGGACCTAAGTCATATCTCGAGCCCAAGTCTTCCGCACTGATGAAAAAGAAGAGCACGGTGAAGGAAGGGAAATACCACCACTGTGGCAAGGCTGGTCATTGGAGGAGGAACTGTCTTTCTTATATTGAGGGTCTGCAGAAAATGAAGGGAGGTATGACTTCCGCTTTGAATATTTACGTTATAAAGATAAACCTTTCTGCTCGTTCATCTTGGGTATTGGATACCGGATGTGGTTCTCACATTTGTACAAATGTGCAGGAACTGGGAAGGAGAAGATTGCTTAGTAAAGGGGAGGTGGACCTGCGTGTCGGCAATGAAGCAAGAGTTGTTGCTGTAGCCGTAGGGGTTTACCGTCTTTCTTTGCCCAGTGAGCTTGTAATAGAACTAGATAACTGTTATTTTGTTCCGGCCATAACTAGAAACATTATATCCATTTCATGCTTGGACATGATTGGATTTTCTTTTATAATTAAGAACAACTGTTGTTCTATATTTAAGAATGATGTTTGTTATGCTGTAGCTCAATTGTTTAATGGTCTTTATGTTTTGAACTTGGACCATCAGATTTATAATGTAGAAAATTATAAAAGACTAAGAACGAATGACTCAAACCCTACATATCTCTGACATTGTCGTTTGGGCCATACAAACGAGAAGCGCATATCCAAGCTCCATAAAGATGGACTTTTGGACTCATTTGATATGAATCATTTGAGCGATGCGAATCTTGTTTGTTAGGCAAGATGACTAAAACCCCTTTCACTGGTTATATTGAGAGGGCTGAGGATCTCTTGGGTGTTGTACATAGTGATGTATGCGGACCCATGAGCTCCATGGCTAGAGGTGGGTATTTCTACTTCGTTACATTTACTGATGATTTCAGTAGATACAGATATGTGTATCTTATGAAGTGCAAATCCGAGACCTTTGAAAAGTTCAAAGAGTTCAAGAATGAAGTAGAAAACCAGTTGGGTAAAAGGGTTAAAGCACTCCGATCTGATCGAGGTGGCGAATACCTGAGTCATGAGTTCCGTGATCATCTGAAAGAGTGCGGTATTGTATCACAACTCACTCTACCTAGAACACCACAACATAATGGTGTGTCTGAGAGGAAAAATCGTACTCTGTTAGACATGGTACGTTCGATGATGAGTCATGCAGACTTGCCTGTTTCCTTTTGGGGTTTTGCTTTAGAGACTGCTGCAATGACACTGAATCGCGCTCCAACGAAAACGGTTCTGAAGACACCATATGAGATATGGACTGGGAAGCGTCCTAGTATGTCATTCATTAAAATTTGGGGCTGTGAGGCATACGTGCGACGTCAAATGCCTGACAAGATGAAACCCAAATCGGATAAATGTTATCTGGTGGGATATCCTAAGGAAACGAAAGGATATTACTTTTACCTACCGTCCGAGAGCAAAGTGTTTGTCGCAAGCACTGGCGTCTTCTTGGAGAAAGAGTTCTTATCAAGAAAGACTGAAAAGGTAGAACTTGAAGAAGTTCAAGAACCACAAATAGTGAATGAACCAGAATTGGATTCTGAGACAGGACTACAAGATGTTGTAGTTAGAGAACCTGCTCAAAAAACACAAGTCCTACGTTGATCTGGTAGACCTAGATTTGAGCCTGAGAGATATGGATTTCTCATGTCTCAAGTAGGCAATGTGTTGCTTATGGATCATGATGATGAAGCAGCAACCTACCAAGAGGCTATTAATGGAACGGACTCCGACAAATGGCTTGAGGCTATGAAATCCGAAATGGACTCCATGTATGCAAACCAAGTTTGGAACTTGGTGGAACCACCTGAAGGGGTACGACCCATAGGGTGCAAGTGGGTCTTCAAGAAGAAGACCGACATGGATGAGAATGTACAGACATTCAAAGGGCGACTGGTGGCTAAGGGTTTCAAGCAAATTCATGGTATTGACTATGATGAGACCTTTTCCCCTATTGCCATGGTAAAGTCCATAAGAATACTTCTTGCTATTGCTGCGTATTATGACTACGAGATCTGGCAGATGGATGTCAAAACGGCTTTCCTTAATGGAAACCTCCCTGAGGAAGTGTACATGACACAACCCAAGGGTTTTGTATCCCCAAATGAAGCCACTAAAGTATGCAAGCTGAATAGGTCCATCTATGGACTGAAGCAGACCTCTCGAAGTTGGAATCTTTGTTTTGATGAGAAAATCAAAGAGTTTGGTTTCATCAAGAATGAAGATGAGTCTTGTGTTTACAAGCGAATCAGTGGGAGAATTGTAGTCTACCTGATATTGTATGTGGATGACATACTGTTGATTGGGAATGACATTCCTACCCTGAAAGTTGTTAAGAACAACCTAAGGAACTGCTTTTCTATGAAGGACTTGAGTGAAGCGACTTATATACTCGGTATTAAGATCTATAGAGATAGATCGAAGAAGTTGCTGGGTTTGACCCAGAGTACATACATTGAGAAGGTGTTGAAGCGGTTCAACATGCTTGAGTCCAAGAAAGGAATTTTACCCATGTCTCATGGTGTGAATCTCTCTAAGGACCAGTGTCCAAAATCTTGCGAAGATAAGGACCGCATGAAGTTGATTCCATATGCTTCGGCAATTAGATCAATCATGTATGCAATGTTATGTACTCGACCCGATGTCTCCTTTGCTTTAAGCATGACTAGCAAGTATCAGTCAGACCCCGGTGAGTGTCACTTGATTGCAGTCAAGAATATCCTGAAGTACTTGAGAAGGACAAAAGATGTATTCTTTGTGTATGGTGGAGAGGAAGAGCTCGTTGTAAATGGTTACACGGATGCTAGTTTCCAAACTGATAGGGACGACTCAAAGTCTCAGTCAGGTTTTGTGTTTTGCTTTAATGGAGGAGCTGTGAGCTGGAAGAGTTCCAAGCAAGAGACAGTTGCTGATTCTACAACAGAGGCCGAGTATATCGCTGCAGCTAACGCAGCGAAGGAGGCTGTATGGATTGGGAAATTCATCGGCGAGCTTGATGTAGTTCCTAGCATTGTTGGTCCCGTAGTTCTCTACTGTGATAACAATGGTGCAATTGCATAATCTAAGGAACCTAGATCTCATCAGCGCTCCAAGCACATACTTCGGCGGTTTCATCTTATTCGTGAGATTGTCGAACGAGGAGATGTGAACATTTGCAGAGTGCCGACTGAGGAGAATATTGCGGATCCACTGACAAAGCCTCTTGCGCAGAGAAAGCCTGATGGTCATACTAGATCAATGAGTATGCGATACCTAAATAATCAACTCTAGTGAGAGCCTTGTGGGTTGCATGTAAACATATATATTCTGTTGGCTGTTTATTGTTTATTCATATGATGAATTGTGTACCTAGATTTTTCTTTTTACAATTAATGGCATGTTCTTTTATTATGGATTTTCTATGCGATAGTTAAATGTTAACATAATAAATATCATTAGAATGTTCGCTTGCATAGGACATCAAGTACGCGACTTGAATGTGAGAGCCTATGATTTATTTGAAGCTTCATTCAAAGGTCCCTGGTCGTTGTATCATCATAGAAACTAAGGGTGATGATGATACATTAGGACTAGCACGTGTGTTGACTGATGACCAGTTCTCACAGGTCATGATATTGTGATATCAAGTCATCACGTGGGTACTTGTTAATGAACAAGTTGTACTGGACAGACCCAACCTGAGACTACTTTGTGGATTGTTATCTAATCGTGTCATGAGTAGGTCTCAATTGACAATGGTGTTGTGGTCCTTTGACCTGAAGTCATAACATTCATCAAGTGAGGAAGAGCGTGCTTTGATGCCATCTAAAGTCTTCCTTGAGAAAGGTTGATGATAAAGGTGGTTGTTGGGCACGTTACAAATCATTTGAGTGTTTGTGTGTTAGCAGATATGAGATTTGTCCTCCTATATGACAGGAGTTGCATCTATGAGCCCCTTGATGGAATTGAACTGAGAAATGCATGACCATGCTTGGTTGAGTCAATATGTGATATTGGACTCACCATTCTCTGGAAGTCCGTTCTAGATCGAGAAACTAGGATTGAGCTATTATGAGGGTGACATGGTCCATGCCTCTAGTTCTTTCCGGATATAAGGGACAAAGAGACAAAGACAACGCTGTGACATTGTTCATAAAGGCTTATGAGTTATGAATTCTTATTGCTTGGGGAGCAATGATGCATTGCTAGATGCCGCTCATTGTTTGTGAGGTTTTTGGTTTGATACTTTCAAGATCAAGTGGGAGACTGTTGAAGTTACCATGGTGATCTAGAAGTGGTCAAACATGTAATCTCACTGCCAACGCGATATGAGCCTGCATGGTCGCACATAAGAGCATGTGGAGAAGTTGGAAGATTGACTGTGTTGGTAAGGGTTACCAATCACCATACTGAGTGGGGGTCCGACAAATGTTGCCAAGGGAAAATCGTCGAGAGTCGACGGGAGTCGTCGAGTATGACTCGTCGACTAAGGCAAAATCGACGAGAGTCGACGGGAGTCGTCGTGTATTTCTCGCCGACTAAGGCATAATCGTCGAGAATCGAACTGTTCGATTCTCGCCGATTCTGCGACTGATTCTCGCCGATTCTTCGATTGATTCTCGCCGACTGATTCTCGCCGAATCTGGAGGTGATTCTCGCCGACTGATTCTCGCCGAATCTGGAGGTGATTCTCGCCGAACGGTCCAGAAACCCTAACTTGGGTGGTCTGCGGATAGCGATTCCTATGGACTGTTTATGCCTTTGGTATAAATAGGGGACTTAGGGTTTTGGGAACATCATCGAGCAACATCGGGATTTTTCCTGTAGCTAGATCGAAGCCGATGGAAGAGTTCCGCCGATCTTCCGATCCGCCGAATCCCGAACCCTGCCGGACGGAAACGTTCCGCCGCCGCCTGTTCGCTCCGCCGACGACCTCATCTACGACGACCGTCGCTGGTCTTACTTTTCTTGGCGCGGACCTAGCAGTCCGTGGAACTGCATAGGTGCGGTTGATCTTCTTCCCGACCCTTCGTGCGACGAAGCTCGGGGTTCTCCCGCTCGTGTTGATTTCTGCAGAGACGTGGACGTTATTCCACGTAGAACTCGCCACCGACAAGGACTCGAAGCTTGGAGCATCTCCGTTGAGTTGTGACTCAACGCCGCTAAGGTAATTTTTGCCTAGTTATTTGTTAACTTCTTGATTCAATTTTCATGGTCCGATCCCATCTCTTTTGGGTTGTTCTTGATGTTTTATTCCTTCCACTGCGTGCACAAGCGTTGTGCCATCCTCATAGAGAAATCCAACATGCACATGTTATGTTCATAACCTGGCCCCGCCCACTGACAAATTCGCTCCACGAGCAACGAAGGTGATGTTTGTTGGCTACTCCCGCACCCAAAAAGGATGTGTGCTATTCTCCTGCCAACGATAAACTAATCATCTCTGCTGATGCCACCTTTTGGGAAGATCAACCCTTTCATACCATCTCTACAGATCCTTTTCTTCCTCCTCCTATAGTTCGGCCCGTGGTCCCCGTCACGTCTCCTCCCCCCTCTATTTCCAACACCTAATCCCCCGCTAATCCGCCCTCTCCTTCCAACACCTAACCCCCCGCCAATCCGCCCTACGCCCCCTATCATACAGGTGTACTCCCGTCACCCTCCCAGTTCTAATGCCATGCCGCTGCCTCCCTCTACCGATGTGATTTCGCGGCCTGATGATCCGATGTCTACCTCCACAGCTCATCCTATGGCGAATTATGTCTCGCTACATCGCCTGTCCACGACCCTTCACACCTTTGCTACTTCATTATCCTCTATTTTTGTTCCTACTTCTGTGCAGGAGGCTTTGCAACATCCGGGTTGGCGTGCTGCCATGGATGAAGAAATGCGCACCCTTTGGGCTAATCAGACATGGGTTCTGGTCCCTCTACCACCTTGCCAGACTACAGTTAGTTGCAAATGGGTCTTTGTCATCAAACATGCTTCTGATGAGACAGTTGACCGTCTTAAGGCACAACTGGTAGCTCGTGGCTTTACTCAACAACACGGTCTCGACTATGAGGAGACCTTCTCTCCGGTCGCCAAGATCAACACTGTTCGTGTTCTTCTCTCTGTCGCTGTGCATCGTCGGTGGCCCTTGCACCAACTCGATATCAAGAATGCGTTTCTCAATGGCGACCTACAAGAAACAGTCTATATGCAACAACCTTCCGGGTTTGAGACCACGGGGGAGTCCAGAGTTTGTCATCTTAAGAAATCTATCTATGGTCTCAAACAATCCCCTCGGGCATGGTTCGATAAGTTCAGAAAAGCTATTCAGGCAGTTGGTTTTAATAGGAGTTCGACAGACTTCTCTTTGTTCACTCGACATAGAACAACAGACACGATTCTTCTTTTGGTATATGTTGACGACATCCTAATCACAGGCGATGACTCAAAAGGAATACTAGAGGTTTAACAACACCTTAGTTCTGTTTTCCAAACAAAAGATCTGAGAAAACTTCGATACTTCCTTGGCCTTGAAATTGCAAAACGTCTTGATGGACTTGTCCTATCTCAATGGAAGTACTGCCTTGACCTTCTCCGTGATGCTGGCTACTCCAGGTGTAAACCTGTGGAAATACCGATTGATACCAATCACAAGCTATGTTCCCATGGGTCTGACTCTGATGCTCTGCTTTCAAACCCTGAGTATTATCGACGTCTTGTAGGAAAAATGATATATCTGACAGTTACAAGACTTGATATCTCATTTGCTGTTGGAGTAGTCAGTCGGTATATGCATGCTCCTCAAGGCTCTGATTTACAAGCAGTGGAATGAATCCTTAGATATTTGAAGACTGCACCAGGACAAGGGTTGGTGTATAAACCATCCTCTTCTCTATCTCTTGTTGTATATTCCGATGCGGACTCCCTGGATGATCGACGCTCTACTACTGGTTTTTGTACCTATTTTGGAGGGAATCTTATTACTTGGTGCAGCAAGAAACAATCTGTTGTTGCTCGCTCTTCTGCTGAAGCTGAGTATCGTGGAATGACCGCCGTTGTTTCTGAACTCACCTGGCTGGAGGCTCTTCTAGGAGATATAGGGGTCACTTTATCCTCGCCAACAGTTCTGCTTTGTGATAGTCAGGCCGCAATCCATATTGCGAAGAACCCAGTTTTTTATGAACGGACCAAACACATTGAAGTTAATTGTCACTTCATCCGTGAAAAGGTTCAGTTAAAGAAGTTAGAGCTAGAGCATGTTCCCGTTTCTAAGCAAGTTGCTGACATTTTCACCAAGGCATTGCCCCGACATTTGTACCATCAGTTCTTATCCAAGCATGGTGCCTACGACTTGTATGCTCCAGCTTGCGAGGGAGTGTTAGAGAAATATGATATAATGTAAAGGCCCATTAATTTGGCCCATTTTATTCTCTTGCTTTAGTCCCACATCTCTTGTATAGGACTCTTCTCCTCTCTCCTCTCCTATATATACGTTCTCATACTTGTTTTTGATATATGAAAAAGCACTCATAAGGTTTGAGACCATTTCTCTATAGTTTGTGATTGTTGGTATTGCATTTAAGATTAGGGCTTCACATATTCATGACCTGTTGATTCATTGTGCATATGGTTCATTGTCTTTAATAGATTCCAAGGTTATAAACCTCATCATCCATAATAGTTCATCCTTTTTATACCTTTCATCCTTTTGATACCTCGTCATCCATAATAATTCAACTCTCATCCTTTTGATACCGTTCACCAACAAAAATTAATGTGATTATCTTTAGCCAACCATGTATAGTTCATTACTAAATTTTTATTGACAGAGAAATTGCTAGTTCTGAAGAGAAGCAGAGTAACATTGCTCACAAATGATACGGTTGGAGAGATGAGAGAACCCTCAAGGCGATTGCGAGAAAGAGAACACTCAAAAATAACTTGATTTAGACGATAAAAAAAGACAAGAAAAAATCTAGTGACGAGTTTCAACCATGTTCTTAGATGGAGGGTCCTCCAGAGAACTCTTCTGTCAAATGAGAAACCAATGATCCAAAAGATGTTTAAACCACTCCTACTGATGCAGGGTAGGGACGACTCGGGGTGGACGCTCTAGAGGCATCCTATATGCAGTGAAGTGGAATGCTAGTGCAAAAGCGGATCACTCAAAATTTGCAACAGTAATCAATTTTATAAGAAAAATAACAGAGGCACGTACAGTCACAAATATTAATTAAGGGAAAACAACTATCAATTCTTCAAATGATAGAGGCGCAAATACTATTTTGCACGCACAAAATGAGTCATGCAAATTGCACAACGGAAGTACTAGTAGCAAACAAAGAAAAAATCCATTATAGTTTGAGTGCCAAAATAAACAACATCATAATATAAGTCAACAGACTACAACTCACATGTGTAGGAGGCGACAAAGATGGTTGTGGGGGTGCATCCAAAGTCGCAGCAAGTGGGGGAAGGTGTCAGAAGTGTGGATCAGGACTGGTGGTGGTTTTGGATGTGCTTAGAGGTGGCTGTTAGTGGTAGAGGGTGGTTGTAGGGGTCACAGTGGGGGGCGGGGGGATTTATGGCTGGCGGTAGTGGAAAAAATCAGGAAATAGAGGGGTATGTGGCTGACGGAGGACAAAAGGCGCAAGCAGGAATTCTGGGCAGTTAAATCAAATATTTCAACACTGACGGGGTGACTAGCAACTACAGGAGGCGGGGGAAATTGTAGATTTGGTGATGGGGAAATGTTGATTATGAGATATGAAATAGGTGAAATTGTGGTCTGGGTTGGACGGAGGAGGAAGGGATACAACGATGTTGTAGGTATGAAAAATGGCGGAGGCAGGGTCGACAGACTGGATGCAATAGGCGGAGAAGGGGGGATTCAATGGCTAGTGGAAATGGCGGGCTAGGAAGCAGACGATGGAAGGACAAGGCTTGTCCTGGATTCGCACCAGGAGGGCTCTTCCTGACGTCACATCGGAAGGAGGAGAGGACCGTGCGGTTCCTGCAACTTGCAAAACCTTCGATGCCCCACTCGCATGAACCGCCTGCATATATATACCCCTGAAAACATAACTACAACATCATAACCGTAAAATACACAAAACCACCCGAATCAGATAACTCAAACTGTCTGAGACGATCATACGTCAAATACCACTCAAACTAAAAAAAGTATTACATGAACTCGTCTTAGATCGACCATCCGGATGCAACCACGGACTCGGATCGTCTGACTGGGTAACAGATCACCGCCTCCTGTAGGAATACACCTGTGTCGGGCATTGCACGTCATCAACTCCCCACAACTTGAAAGTACTCATCTCCGGTGAGTGATGATGATCGTACTCGCTGTGTAGCCGCGAGGAGAGTCTCTCGAACTCCTTTGAAGAAATCCAAGTAGCATCGTGTAGAGTCCTACCGCTCCAATGGACAAGATAATGCACAATATCTCGGCCACCCGCGGTGTAGAAGTCGTGATCGATTATCTGAAGTATGTCGTTTGTAGAAGTAGATGGCTCTAGCTGCAATTTATCTTTGTTTGATTGTTGTGTCGGTGGAACCGTTGATGGTGCAATGCGATCCTCATGGAGTGACTCCGCGGGTGGAAATAATGAGAGATTGGTAGGGGCAATAGGAGATGAAGTCTCAGGTATGAGGGCTGTGGAAGTGAGGGCTTAGGTAGAGGTGTGGCGAAAGGGTCCACATACACGCGCTTTCGTAGTAAGGAGTCAGATCCTCTACGTTGAATACTCGGCTGATGCCATTACCACAAGGGATGTCGATCTCATATGCATTCGTACCAATCCGCCGTACGAATGTATAGGGGCCTACTCGACGAGCGCTTAATTTCTTTGTTGGTCCTTGCAGGACCCTCTCAGATCGAATACGAATCAACACTTTTTCTCCCGCCTCAACGATTTGTTCTCGCCTGTGCTGGTCTGCTCGATCCTTATAATAATCATTATTAGATGCAGTTTTTGTACGGACCGACTCATGAAGCACATGCACATGCTGCATGAAAGAATCTGCTTACTCATTGGGTCTGAACTCGAGAGGAATATCCATCACGTCAATAGGTTTGGTAGGCTCATACCCTAACATGATATGGAATGGAATCAAACCCGTGGTCCTATTGATGGAACTATTATATGCAAATTCGGCTATGGGGAGAACAAAATCTTAGGTGGACGGGCTATCCCCAACAAGACAATATAATAGTGTCCCAAGACTACGATTGATAACCTCGGTTTGTCTATCCGTCTGCGGGTAGTTGGCGGAGGAGAACTTCAAGGTTGTACCAGTCTTCTTCTATAATGTCTTCCAAAATAGCTTATGAAACGCACGTTGCGGTCAGAGATTATGGAAGTTTGAAGTCCATGATACTTAAATACCTCTCTAAAAAATAAAACCACCACGTGAGAGGCGTAATCGGTTTTTCGACAAGGGATAAAATGAGTCATTTTAGAAAAAATGGTCCACAACAATGAAGATCAAATCAAGCATCCTCAAAGTGCGAGGGAGCCCGAGAATAAAGTCCATAGTAATATTAGTCTTGGGTCTCTGGAGGACGAGCAGTGGGGTGTATAGATCAGTGGGCTGGAGGGATCCCTTCGCAGTCTCACAGACTCGACAATGTATGACAGCCCTAGTAACGTCCTTCTTCAGGTCAGTCCTGAAGAAGCGATTCTCAACTAACGCAATCGTCTTATCTCGACCGAAGTGCCTCGCTGCTCCGCCAGCGTGAAGTTTCTAGATAAGGAAATCTCGCAGGGACGACTGTGGAACGCAGAGGCGTGAGCCCATGAATAAGTACCCATCTGAGATCGTATATCACTCACAAAGATCAGGAGGGTCCCTTGATAGTGCGACATAAATGTCACATAAATCTGGGCACTCTGGATAATCGTTAGCTTCTCAAAACCCACTACTCGAGTGCTCATTGTGTGGAGGATGCTGACCCGACGACTCAAGGAGTCAGGCGGTTTTTTTCAACACCAGCTCGGTGTTTGAGAACATAATGGAACTCCTACATATACTCCACCCATTTTGCATGACGGTGACCCAATTTTTTCTGGGTCGAGGTACCTCAGCACCTGATGGTCAAAATACAAAACAAACTCCTTGTGTACGAGGTAATAACGCCAATAACGCAATGCCTGCACAATGGCATAAAACTCCTGATCATAATTTAAATATTTTTGTCGGGCTTTGTTTAGCTTCTCGCTAAAGTAGGCCACTGGATGACCTTCCTGACTAGATACCGCGCCGATGCCAACTCCTGACGCATCACAAGCTACTTCGAAGGCCTTGGAGAAATTACGCAAGCGCAAAACAAGAGCAGTAGATAGTCTCTCCTTAATCTCCTCAAAGGCTTGAGTGGCAGACCTCGTCCAGACTAAATCATCCTTGCGGAGGCAGCTCGTAATGGGGGCCATAATCGAGCTGAAGACACAGACAAACCTCCTATAGAAGGTGGCAAGTCAATGAAAGCTACGAGCCTCATGATTGTTCGTCAGGATGGACCACTCACGAATCGCCCTGACCTTATCAGGGTCAACGGATATACCAGACGCCGAAACCTCATAACCTAAGAAGTGTACGGATGTGTGCAGGAATTAGCACTTTTTCAAGTTGATGTAAAGATGCTCCTTTCGGAAGAGCTCAAACACCAAATGAATATGGCGTAAGTGCTCGGTGCGGCCCTGACTCTATATCAAAATATATTACCATGAATTTACTCATGTAGGGCCGCAGAACCCGTGTCATCACTCTCATGAACGTGCTGAGCGCGTTCGATAATCCAAACGACATAACTAATAACTCATACAAGCCGTCCTTCGTCTTGAAGACCATCTTCCACTCATCCTCCTCTCTAACTCTAATATGATGGTACCCACTACGAAGGTCGATCTTCAAAAAGATCTGGGCACCGACCATCGAGTCCAGGAGATCATTGAGGCAGGGAATCAGAAAACGATACTCCCCGTGATCTTACTTATGACACGACTATCAATGCACATGCGCCAGCTCCCGCCCTTTTTCAGAGTAAAAGGGTCGGTACAACACAGAGAATCAGACTCTCGTATAAACGTCTTCTGCAAAAGATCATCAACATGCCGTTTTAGCTCGGTATATGCTCAGTCGGGTTCAACAGATAATGTGGGAGATTAGGCAAAGATTCCCCTGGGATCAAATCGATAGCATGCTAGATGTCCCTCAGCGGGGAAAGCTCATCAAGAAGCTCCTCAGACATAATGTCTATGAAATCATCCATCAGTTGACGAACAACCAGATTAGTAATCTCAGTCTCGCTAGGGATCTCAGTCGCCATCGTGGCTGCCACAATAAACATAATCTCTGTGATGCAGGACGACGCGTAAGGTTTACGCGTCTGTCGGCTTTTTCTAGCAAACCCTAAATGCATGCGAATCTTAAATTAATTTTGCAAAATTTAGAGCGGGCGCAACACTTAAGAAATTACGCAACTTGGAATTTTTATGAAAAGCACAAAATTACTTCTTCATTTTAAAATGAATTTTCTTAAACAATAGTTCGATTTTAAATCCGGGGAAGGAAGTTCGCCACTTTCGTTCCGTTCTCCTTTGTCGTAGCGAAACGGAAATCGTGAACTCCAAATACGTTTCCGTTTGGAGTTTTCGACGTAGCGTTTGCTGACGAAACTCGGGCGAAAACCCATCAATGAGTCTATTATCCTACGAGAATTTATAGAGGCACACACAAAAGAAGAGATAAACAATTACCCACGGAAGAGACATCTTCCGTATTTCGAAGTCGATGACGATCACGCGAGAAACTCCTCGTCACCTTCGATCTCCGCTCCAAGGTCGGCCGCTATCGCACACGGGCACCAAGGAATTAAATCACTCTCTCACACAAGGTCCATGGAATCACTCAACAATGTATGAAAGCCACAAACCTTACACACCTAAAATTCACTCGCTCTCACACTAGAGGCTCCACGAAATCTCTATCACTCGCGGTGGCTCCACGAAATCTCAAAGCACCTAAACTAATCCAATCCCTTCACGGCCGCACGTAACAGCAGTTAGCAATAATAAGAGATTTTCACCCTCAATTAACACCTACAGCAGCATTTAACTGCACTATTCATCATCCACATTCTACTCCTAAACAGGAAATCCAACACCAGGATTCACAACCCAAAACACAACAGGTATCACTCAACATTCATCAACATCAAAAAAAAATCACCACCACCAACGGAACCAGGACTCAATGAGAAGCATTACAACTACATTCATCAACTACTCCTAATCTCACTTACAGGAAATTAACACAACAGCAAACCTAATTCACGCCTACAAGAAGCAAACACAAAGTCACCGCAATCTTCATCAAATCTTCAACAATTACCACCTAGAATGAAATACAACATCCCTTTATATAGGGTTACAATGAAAACAAAAACTGTAAAAAAACTAACTGTATGCAGGTGTCGGCCATGGCTGGAGCTTCATCGTGCGGAAATGGAGCGTCGTGGCCGGCAGTTGGAGGATTTCACGCATGCAGCGGTAATGTCGGGGAAGTGCTGCGGTTGGAGATGTCGAACCGCCATGGAAGAACCGGGAGATCGGGAAGGAACAGGGCTCCGTGCCTTTGGATCGGGGAAACCGGGAAGATGAACAATAATTCTTTACTGTGCCGCTGTTTCGGCTGCTTCTTTGAACCGGGGAAGATGAACCGGCGGCTGCTTCTTTACCTAATATATATATATATATATATATATACATTTATATATATATATGTATATATCTGATATATATATATATATTCACATATATATATATACATATACATATAAATTATATATATGTGCTCTATTTGGAGAGCAACACAAATCTCTCAAACATGACGACGCGCGCAGGCGTGCAACAACATGACTACGCACACAGTCGTGCGACAAACTAAAAATTTATAACATAAAACTTGCAAAAATAAAATGCAATAAACATAAACTGAAAATGCAACGTCGGACATTTTTTGGGCGACCTGACCTAGGTTGGTCTCCACCACTCTGCCTCTAAGCTCTCTCTAAAAAAATCACACTTCTTCAAGACGTGGAGGGTCTCGAAGATCCCGCACAAACTGATTACTCAATCTTGCCCTTGGAAGGATCCCTGGGCTGGGTCAGAGTAAGGGTAATCTTTCGACCTTTGATGAAGAATACACACGTGTTGGACTGATCATAACACGTGGCATCACGATCATATAACCAAGGTCTCCTGAGAAGAATGCGTGCGACATCCATGGGGATAACGTCACACTAAAGTTGGTCCTCTGTGGTCACTAAATGAATCGGCACCCGACATCTCTGTGTAATCTGGATGGTGGACTTGTCCACTTATAAAACACGATACGGATACGGATGGTGCTCGACAGTAAGCTGCATCCTCTCCAAACCTTTCCTAGCGATTATATTTACATAGCTACCACTATCAATTGCGAAATATGTAAAGAAGATAGTGGTTCAACGCCAATCCTCTGCACGTTAGGTGTGGAGGATGCGGCGGAGGACTCCTAACTCCTGCGATCTCTCAACATCGCTCTTCCATCCGTCCTCAACGACAGTTGTAATTTCCTCAACGACGACGTCCTTAGCCTCAGTGTTGGGCTTGCCCGACTCCTCAATCAATAAATTCCTAGTCAGACATTGTACTGCGAAGTGCCCTCTGCCAGAATATCGATAACATTGGATGCCTCCAGGCTTGGGGCGTCCAGATACAATAGCTTTTCCTGTCGTGTATGCGGGATTGCGAGGGGTGGCGGTGGTCGTGGCAGGAGTGGGTCTCCTAACTGGGATTGCATCGGGTTGAGAGGTGACCTGCCTCGGGCCCGCAGTGCGCAAATAATGCTTATATTCCAGAGCAAGATGAAAAATATGGTCTTTTGTCTCAATGCTGTGGGGAATCAGCTCCCTTCAGATGTCATCCCTAAGTCCAGCACGAAAGCGCGATGCAATGGCGATGGGCTCCTCCACAGTATCACTACGAACTACTAGCTCGTCAAATCGTGACATATAATCTGTAACAGATAGAGTCCCCTGGCGTAGTGCATAGTGCTAATCTAAGAGCTGACCTGATACCAAGCTGGAGTTATTTATCTTGCAAGCGCTGCTTCATTTCATCCCATCAGGTGATAGCCATCTTGCTCAAATGACCTCTCCAAATTCGACCAATAAATTTTTGCTCGACCGATCCGTTACATTTTTGCGAATCACACTCGCCTCTCATCACTCATCTCAAACCAGTCAAAGTAGCGATCCACATCCATGAGCCAATCACTAAATGCCTTCGGGTTCAGGTGACCGTCGAAGGAGGGCGCATCAATGTGGATACACCAGGTGATGTCATCCTTCTCTGGAGTCATCCCACGACGTGGCTCACGATAGTCACCGTACTGATTATCAAAGTCGTAGTCGTATCATGCAGGAGGGACTCAATCTCTACGATGCTCATCATGAGGACAGGGATCATTCCCTGGATCTCGACGATACTCGTAACCACGATGACAATTCCGTCTCGCTGGAGGAGGGGGGTCTCGACAAGGGAAGTCTCTACCACGTCTCTCAGGAGGAGATGTAGCACCTCAGGGGGTCCGCGAGAGGCTGCTCGTCCTGGGGAGGAGTCGCTCAACCTCTAGGGTTCTCTAACTGATCAACTATGGTGCTAAACCTAGCGATATCTCCCCTAAAGGTTTCTAACTGGGCTCCCATTCGATGAAATCGATCGAGAACAAGCATTTGAAACTCAGCGTACGTCATGTCTGACTGTGAACTGGAGGTCCTATCGTCTGTGTGATTGTGACTCGACATGGACTGACCGTTATCTCTACCACTACATAACATGCAAGTGACCCTAATCTAGCGCTCTGATACCAATTTGATGTAGGGTAGGGACGACTCGAGGCGGGCGCTCTAGAGGCAATCCTATATGCAGTGAAGTGGAATGCTAGTGCAAAAGCGGTTCGCTCAAAATTTGCAACAGTAATCAATTTTATAAGAAAATTAATAGAGGCACGTACAATCACAAATATTAATTAAGATAAAACAACTATCAATTCTTCAAACGATAGAGACGCAAATACTATTTAGCATGCACAAAATGAGTCCTGCAAATTGCACAATGGAAGTACTAGTAATAAACGAAGCTGAAATCAACTATAGTTTGAGAGACAAAATAAACAACAGAAAATAAGACAACAACCCACAACTCACACGTGCAGGAGGCGGCAAACACGGTTGTGGGCGGGCATCCAAAGTCGTAGCAAGTGTGGGAAGTTGTCGGAAGTGTGATCGGGACTGGTGGTGGTTCTGGATGGGCTTAAAGGCGATTGTTAGTGGTAGAGGGTGGTTGTAGGGGTCATGGCGGGGGGGGGGGGGAGATTTATGGTTGGTGGTAGTGGGAAAAACCCGAAAATAAAGGGTATGTGGCTGGCGGATGACAGAAGGCGCCAACAGGAATTTTGGGTAGGGAAATCAAATATTTCAACACAGACGGAGTGACTGGCAACTACCGGAGGCAGGGGAAATTGTAGATTTGGTGGTGGGGAAATGTTGACTATGAGATATTGAAATAGGGGAAACTGTAGGATGGGTTGGACGAAGGAGGAAGGTCTACAACGATGTTGCAGGTCTGGAAATTGCTGGAGGCAGGGTCGATTGACTAGATACAACATGCGGAGAAGGGGGGCTTCATCGGCTAGCTGAGATGGCGGACTGGGAAGCGGAGAATGGAGGACGGGGCTTGTCCTGGAGTCGCACCATGAGGGATCTTCCTGTCGTCGCACTGGATGGAGGAGAGGACCGAGCGGTTCCAGCAACCTACAAAACCTTCGATGCCCCACTCGCATGAACCGCCAGCATATATATAACTCGAAAAATATAACTGCAACATCATAACCGTAAAATACACAATACCATCTGAATCAGACGACTCAAACTGTCTGAGCCGATCAGGAGTCAAATACAACTCAAAATAAAAAAAAGTATTACATGAACTTCACTCGGATCGACCATCCGGACAAAACCACGGACTCAGATCGTCTGAATGGGTAGCAGATCACCGCCTCTTGGGGGAATACACCTGTGTTAGGTGTTGCACGCCATCACCTACCCATTCCCTTATATAGACGGGGATGGCACACAGGATAGGAAACCTAACATTATTTAACTAATATTAATGAATAATGTCTTATTACTATTAACTAATTAATGATTACAAAACACATGCAACTATATTGTCTACACTCAGTTCTGCGACCCATCTTACTCGTGGATGTAGAGAATACTCGCTGACTTCTAATACTTATGCGACACCTCTGAAGTAAATCAGAGCTCAGGACTCCCGCAATAACTCGCGCAACACCTCAAGGATCTATTAAACTCGAGATAATATGGTTCTCTCCGAATCAACATCATGTTCGCGTACACCCAATTCTCTCGCGGGTGCTCCTTTGGTTCTTGCAGTCACCCTTCCTCACTCGTTGATATCCTCAGGCTCCTACGAGACATATTTGTATTTACTTAGCTTAATATTTTCTCAACCGCTCATGCATCCTTTTTTCTCTGTAATTTCCCGCAGGTAGGGGTGTGCGCGGTGCGGTTTTGGCCTAAACCGCAACAACACCGCAAGGGAGCGGTTTTGTCCCGAGCAAAACCACACCACCGAAATTACACGATGCAGTTTCGGTTTGATGCGGTTTTTTGCGGTGCAGTTGCGGTTTCAGTGCGTTTTTTAGTATGCATTTTACATAAACTACATTATGAGTAAAAAAAGAAAAAGAAATACTTAAAAAGGAAAAGAAATCTCATAGTATGTTATTAGAAAAAGAAACACTCGAAAAGAAACATGATTAATTCCATAATATATGATTATTAAATGAGTAAAACAATTGAAAATACACTACATTAATTACTTGATCTTTAATTGACATATAAGAAGTGCAAATCAATCCCTCATCTAATGTCTTCTTTATGATATGTTGGTCAATTTAATGTGTTTCGTTATTTTTTGTAAATACCATGGTTGATGCTATCAACTACTTATTACCATCGATGAGTTTTTGAATTTAGAGATTGGCTAAGATATTTTGTAGCTACACTAGTTCATAGTTATCATGTGCCATACATAAAAGAAAAAACAACAAGCTGTAATATTATCATGAATTAACTAGTTATATTATCATGAAATAACTAGTAGTACATATATTGGAGAATTGACAGTCAGCTTAGGCACTAAGAGCTAAGTTATAGTCATAAATTTCTCTATTTGGGTTGTAATTGTAAAATGTAATTGCCTACTTTGTATATTACTTAGTAATACAAAATGCGATATACGACATATTTATAAAAATTTCAAAGTATGCAAAATAGTCGGTGCGGTGCAGTGTTTGCGGTTTTTAAGATTCAAAAACAGCACTGCACCGCATCACGTGCGGTTTATAATTTTTCAAAACCGCGCCGCACCTAAACTACGTGATGCGATTTAAAAATCTGTGCGGTTTGTGCGTTGTGGTCGGTTTTTGCGGTTTACGGTTTTTTATGCTCATCCCTACTCACTGGTAGGCCCCCCTACTAGTATAAATAGGGATGAACAGTATCTTGCGGGAGCACTTGCATCCCATCTCTATAATTCGCATAGCACTAGCTCCCATGGAAACGATGTTTGTCAGCTCCTCAAATTTTTAATCAGCAAAATCACGCACGACTCAAGGTTCGTGTTGTATGAAGGCTTGTCTCATCATCTTTGAGTCTTTTGCAACCTACCATCTGTGACCCAAATTAATCTTCAACCAGTAGTACCTCCATTTCCTCCTTTTTAGCATAAAGAGTGGGACTATGACACTTTTTTGCCTTAACAGAATGAACATACGACCTTCAGATCTGTGGTTGCAGTTGAAAAGCGTATTACATTGGTTAGGCTCGATGGATCTGGAAAGTTACTTCAAAGCTCTCATAAAAACCTGAAAACTCCTATCAATAGGAGGAAGTTTTAACACTTGGCGCGATCACCTGACTCTCTGAGCAGGTTGAATCTCTAACCCGCGGTGTAGCGATTCCTGACGTACGGCTACCACTTGTGCAGAGACTACGCCGAGGGTCCTGCACATAGTGATGAAACACTCGCCTATATGAGGCACATGTATTATAGGGTTGCCTAGACCCCTTGAATCTGTGAGCCCTAAATTTCAATGAGTTCGCTGATCCTATATAGGAGGAGGAAGAGTCTTCTCCTTTTACAGACGCAATTCATTGTAAACCTGTCCCAGTTGGGTTTATAGAGCGTCATCTCTCCAGATTTGTTGGGAGGAAGGACCCCGCTCACCATTTGACGACTTTCGAGTTTGCCATTTTGTTGCTGAACCTTTCTGATGGAATTTACTGTAAACTGCTCTCCGTGTTTCGATGGGAAGACTAAGGACTAGTTTTACTAGCTACCTTCTCGATCGGTCGACTTCTTCACGGAGCTCCGAAGGGAATTAATCTTGAGGTCTATAGCGTCCAGGAAGCAGAAGAGTGGAACCTCGGACACTCTTCCAGATTAGACAAGAGGCATTTGAGACCCTCAACCATTACGCCAATAGAATCCAATAGGAGATGCATAGAATCCATGAAGTAGACCCGACAATGCATCAGGTCGCCTCATTTGTGGTCTTCTGGAGGGTATCTTCAAATTTGAAGTAAACTGAAGGCCACATGACTCCTACGGGGAAGCACATTAACATGGCGAACTATTTTATCAAATTGGAAATGACAAACCTTGGGTCGTATCTTCTCTCACTCAACTTGTGCAAAGGAAACATGGGAAGAATTCTACTGCTATTCGATAATTTGTCGGGCAACCCATCAGGTTCCCAAACACCACCATGAATTCTTCCCTCCCGCGCCTCAACACGTGAATTTTTTTCATCATAATCAGTGACCACTTCCACCCTGCCACTTTTAGGAGATGAAGCCATATCGACCTCATTTTCCTCCCTAGAATAGGTCGGAGAGACCTAGGCCCCAAGCCATATAATCTACACCCCTTTTAGCCCAACCAATCCAATCCTATACTCCTCGTGCTATAAGATACAATAATAGTTAGGAGTATACTAATCTCATAGTTCCCATGGAGGAAATTGTTCAAATCATCCAAAAATAACTTTGCTTGAAGAGCCCCCTCCTCTCAAGTCTGAGTATGGAAATTGCAATATGAAGCTCTTCAGCGAGTTCCATAAGGATGTGTGACACGATACAAAGCGTTACCGAGCCCACCGAGATCGGGTAGAATGTTAAAGTCTTGCAAACTGCGAGAATATATTGCTTGTAAGCCCGAAGACAAGTCAACATCCACTAAAGGCAAGGAAGTGCTGAAGTGCATTTCCCACAACAATGGGAATGCACTGAACATGAAGATGTTGGCCTCCTCGGCTGCCTCAGTTGCTCCTATGAGGGCATAACGCAAGATGACGTTGGCCTCCTATGCCAAATCAATTGCTTTCACGGAAGCTTTGGCTTCGATCTTGATGGAAGGCCAATGTAGGTTGAGTCTATCGGTGAGAGGCTGCTTCCACCTCTGAGATCGCTCCACCTCGGAGAGTCGTCATCTTCAATGAGGAAAACCTTTCGATCTTGATGGAAGAAAAACCGAAAACTTAATACTCTTAAAATTGCTCTCATCTCCTAAAACTTGCGATCCCTAAGCTATCGAGCTTAAACTTTCGAGTTTTGACTTGCATTCTCTTTTTGGGAGATACTGAATAATACTGCGAAATTGCATATGGTTAATGAAGACCAATGAACATTCAGCCAAGAACCCACAAATACATCCAAACTAAATTGAAAAGAAAATAACAGAAGATTAAGCAATGAACAAGTATGGAAATTTCCCTCTATATTACTCTTAAGCCTATCCCAATCATAAAAGCGATAATAGTTACAATGGCATCCGCGAATTCGCAAAAAACAAAATATATTTGTGTATTGCTGCTGAGGTGTCACAAAACTTGTGGAAATTGTGTATGTGGAAGTCACGTATTGCTACTGACATCTGACGTGCGACAAAACAAGTCGAAATAACATTGAACCCACAAATACATCCAAACCAAATTGAAAAGAAAATAACAGAAGATTAAGAGATGAACAACAAGTATGAAAATTTCCCTTTGTATTACTCTTAAACCTATCACAATCATAAAAGCGATAATAGTTACAATGACATCCACAATCATAATAGCGAAATAATATTGACCCGATTTTGTTGATTTGTCGTTGATTCATTGATCGGATCGCCGATCCGAGACCGCGAGCGCGTCCGAAGTGACCGTTTTCATTTTAGATGTATTTTTTTAATAATTTTTGGAGTTGTGTTTATATTATTTTGGACATTGGGCGTAACAGACGATTGTAGCCGCTCACACCGGGTGCCCAACCGCCTCCTCTCGTTATAAATAGGGGCGGATGTCCAGGTTTTCATTTCATTGCTGAGTTTTGTTGATTAAATCTAGAATTTCTGCAATCATTCGTGGTGCGACGCCGCGCGCCCAAGGTGCGACGCCTTGACTTCCCTATTCACTTTTCCCGTTTCTTATTTTCAGTTACCATAAATATTGTTCCCGTGAAACTCCCCTCACATCCCACGTTCTCTACACGTATCTTCATCCAAAGGAGATAATCTCCTCACCTCCACAACAAGCCATCCCTCTCTTCCTCCTTTCGACTGAATCTCCTCCAGTAGGTGCATGCAATGTTGGCGAATGTTCACTGCAAATCACAGTTCCATTCACTGTTCCCCAGTTAACAACCCACTCTAGCTTCCTACAAGCAAGCCACAGTTACAAACCACTTAATTTCCTGCATCCATCATCACTAGAAACCTCATTACCCGCAGCCGAGTTCACCCACAACAACTATCCACATTACTTATTCGCCGCCGGATCTTTATTGCCACGTGAGTGTCAATTTAATGTGTTGTTCTATTTTTCTATATTAAATATTGGAGAAGATTTTGTTTGTTTGGAAATTGAAAATTGTTCATGTTTTTGTTTGATTTCTTATAAGTCCTATATAAATTATTTGTGCAAATTGTGGTTTAAATTCCTCCATGCAAAGAATGCTTTGACATTGTGTGAGCACTTGTAAATATAAGTTCACTTTGTGTAGATCTGCCAAATTATTTAATTGTACTTGCTAAAGTTTTATTTCCGGAATAAATAAAATGCATGCATATTTCATTTAGTTCCGGTTTGATCACGCTCAAGTTGTACGTTGACTTAGCTTTGCATTAGCAAGTCGGCACCGTCACGTTTCACATCGGATCATCCTGCGTCACAACATCCCCCCGAGAAGACATTTAGACACTTTCCAGCACTGATCCAACACCTTCTCTCCTTCTGATACTAGTCGTTACATCGAGCTCCAAACGACAGTGCAACAACCCCGCAAACGACACCAAGCCATGTTGGTTCCTTCGTCTTGATCGTCTGCAATCAATTACATTACTCTTCAGTGAGTTTCGCGCATCGTCATCCCCTTTAACTCAAGTGTCCAAGTACACTGCCACTACTTCACTAATCAAAGAGAGCCAATCTCACACCTCTCACCATACATCACCCGCCTTCTTCCATCGACAATAGAGAGCTCACACGTCTCTTCAATCGATCTAGACGCTGGTCTACGCCCTTCATTAGGCCTTGCACCTTCATCAAGCCCTACATCGTTTTTGTCTCCAAGCCAGCCATTTCACTTCTCCTCAATTTATTAATTAATCTATTTTAATAAATTAAATAAAGTATGGTTTGTAATAAAATTAATTGATTTAATTAATTGATTCTTAATTGTATTAATTATTTAATTAATTACTACGACATGGAGATGAGCTCCTACAAGAACATTGTCCTCCGTTTGATGTTCCAACATGTATTGAAGATTTTCGCATCGCACCAAGTTGCGATTTCGTGACTCACCGCCAGCATTGACAGGCTCACAACGCCTAAACACTTGGGGGACCTGATTGCGTCAGAGCAGCCATCATCTAACTAGAACCCGATGTAGCCCCACCAATCTCCACAGTTCTCGTCGTCCCACTATTGCCTTCGGTTGTTCTTTTCCCCATTTGTCACACAACCACCATTGCCACCAAGCCCAGCGATGGTGCTGCAACAATCCGTGCTGTTGCGGAACCCTACATTCTCCTCCATCCAACACTCTAAATTATTCCTCTTCTAGACGGTCATACGCTTCATCTCCAACAAACCTTTCAACAACCCTTCTCACGATGCGCTCTCTTCTTCGATCACATCGCCACACAAGCTACGGACCTATGACAACAACATCGTCCTTCGTGACATGTGTGAGTACGATGGCATTTTGGCGCTCATTGTGGCGTCCCCTATAGTGATGCGCTACATGGAGTTGTTCTGACGGGAAATTAAAGAATCGGATTATCAAACCTCCTACACCGCGTTTGAGCTGTAGGACAAACTCTATTTGAAGGATGGTGGGATGTTATGGGCCCACACTAGTTTGCCTTAAATATTTAATGTATGTTTTTAAGTCGTTATGTTATGAGTTATTAGAAGTTGTTTGTATCTTAATATTTTTAGTATTTTATATAAATATAAATGTTCAGACTTATTACACATATCATTTTGCAATTCGATATAAGGACCCCTTGGGTCATGAATGAAGATATCCAATAAATTATGAAAGTATGTATTCCTTTTTTCTTAGTTCACTTTCTCTGCTCCTTCTAGGGTTAGGGTTAGGGAAATGTTTTGGTCTCCCTTCTTCCTCACATTCTCCGTAGGTTGTGCTCGGCTCTCTTGTATCTCCATTTCCGCAACCACTGGTGACGAGATCTCAATGCCTTACGGGTTGGACCATAACACAACTCTCATCAAAACATGGAAAAATAGCTATCACTATTATACTCATTTAAAAGTTAATGATTAAACATGACAGGTTGTAAAAACATCTCAACAATCTCTCTCTCCACCTCTCGATCTATAGTCATCTTTCTATATATCCACTACAAATAAAGGGCTATTCCACCCTCATTGTTCTTAAAACTCTGGATTGTGGGCACCTCTTCTATTTATTGTAATGCAGATTAAGTGTAGTAAAACTATGCTCTTGAGACACGAAGCTCATACTGGATCACCCCTAGGTTGGGTCACCTCTTTAGAAGCTAACCAAGAGGACTAAACCCTATGGTCTGTTAGGCTAAGATAGTTAATATATGTTAATCTCAAAAGAGTTCAAGATGTTATACTGGCCATGCCCATCCAGTTCATTGTTTGAATTTTTCTAATAAATCCATTTGCGCCAGTTGATGACAAAAGAGTGTAATGTTATTCAATTTGAAGATTTGTACTCCTTCGATGTGACTTTCTTATATTTCGTTTCTAAATATTGCATCTAATTATATGCAGGCGGCCAGGTGGGGATAGAATTTATGGAGTTTTTGACATCCAGCTTCCTGCTGCTTTGAAGAAGCTTCCATTTGACAGGCATCTTTCTCTACAGAATGTGAGGAAAGTGGTCTCAGAAGCAGATGGGTATCAGCCCCATCTGATTGCTCCCGAGCAAGGGTATCGTCGACTTATTGAAGGAGCTCTTAATTACTTTAGAGGTCCAGCGGAAGCTTCTGTGGATGCTGTGAGCCATCTGATTTGCCCTATACTTTCCTAATCATGATCTAATAATTGTTCTGTGTGGATATAATGAGCAAATTACTTAACTGCTGTGATTACTTTTCTTGAAGGTTCATTTGGTTTTGAAGGAGCTGGTGAGGAAATCTGTAGGTGAGACTGAGGTAAGAGTTGAGTAAACTTGCACTAGTGTCCATTCTTTCATTATCATCAACATTAGTACTATCTCAACTATTTTGTGTAGTCTTATGATTTTTCATTTTTTTGGTTTATCTAACATCTCGGAGAATCAATTTGGATTCATGCCAGGGAGGTCGACCATGGAAGCTATACATCTCTTGAGGAGACTCATTGACAACTATCGAGAAAGAAAACAAGATTTGCATTGGCTGTTTATTGATCTTGAGAAGGCTTATGATAGAGTTCCAAGAGAGATCTTATGGAGAGTCTTAGAAAAGAAAGGTGTAAATGTATCCTATATTGACATAATCAAAGATATGTATACAAATTCAGTGACAAGGGTGAGGACATCATGAGGATTAACACATGAATTCTCTATTACTGTTGGATTACATCAAGGTTCAACTTTAAGACTTTATCTCTTTACCCTTATCTTAGATGAGCTCACCAGACATATCCAACAAGCAATACCTTGGTGTTTATTGTTTGCGAATGATATCGTTTTGATGATGAGACGCGCGAGGGTGTAAAGGCAAAACTTGAATCTTGGCGAGATACTTTAGAAAAGAAGGGTTTTAGGTTGAGCAGGGCAAAGACGGAGTATATGGAGCTTAAATTTAGCAGTACAAGAAGGACAAATGACTTCGTTATTAAGTTGGGTGATCAAGATATTTCCCGTAGTGAGTGTTTTAAATATCTTGGATCGATAGTTTAAAAAGATGGAGGTATTAATAAAGATGTGACACATAGAATCCAAGTGGGTTGGTTGAAGTGGAGAGGCGCGACAAGGATCTTATGTGATCGTAAAGTACCACTAAAACTAAAGGGCAAGTTTTACCGTACTGCAATTAGACCCGCGATTCTCTATGGTTCTGAGTGTTGGGCAGTGAATTGTGTACATGAGCAAAAAATGGGAGTTGCGGAGATGTGAATTTTTAGGTGGATGTTTGGACACACGAGATTGGATAAAATTAGGAATGAAAGTATCGGGGATAAGACATGAGTAGCACCCTTAGTTATTAAAGGCGCAAGGCGCATCAAGGCGCAAAGAGGTCTTGGAGCCTAGGCGCAAGGCTCAAGGCGCAGACGCGCGCCTGACGAAGGCAAGGCGCAACCACATTCATTTTAAATAATCAGCATCAAACATCATTTCAGCTTTTTGATTAAATCTTTCATCTAGTATACCAATTAATCATTCATTACTATCGTTTGTATCTCTTAAAAAATAGAATCAATGTGGTCACTTGCATCATATCTAAGTCTCAACACACAATTATCTTTCATGAACACTAAATCAATAAAAAAAATTGAGTTCTAAAATTATTTTTTTCTTAATTTTTGAAGAAAGAAATTTACAACAAAAATCTCACTTAGGCGCGCCTTTTATATTCTAAAGGCGCAAATAAGGCGCACAGAGGCGCAAACCTCTGAGCCTGGAGCCTTAGGCACGCCTTTAATAACATAGGTAACACCAATTTCAGATAAGATGCAAGAAGCTCATCTAAGATGGTTTGGATACGTACAAAGGAGACCATTAAAGGCACCTGTTAGGCGTTGTGAGAGTCTAGTCACTAGGCATGTTAAACGAGGGAGGGGTAGACCAATAAAGACTTGGAATGAAACTATAAAGAAAGACATGATGTACTTAGGCATTAGTGAGATTATGACAAAGATAGGGCACAATGGACACAAAGGATCCATATAGCCGATCCCACTATAGTGGGATAAGGGCGTGAGTGTTGTTTTTTTTTTTTTTGGTTTATCTATGTCAAGTAATACATTCAGTGTTAGATCTATTTTATTCAATTTCTTTTTTTTACATAATCTTAAGTGATGTTACCTTTCATCATCCTTCACTTTGTAACCTTTACAGTTTACAATCCATCCTATTGATTCGTCTTCAAACTGTTATTGAACTTCACACTGCCTATATAGATTTAGGATAACTACACGCTGAGCCCGTAGGTATAAAAGTGTTTCACATTTTTAGACCACGCTTTAAGAATCCTTCATTTGGATCTCTGAGATTTGAAAGCCGCTTCAGATCCTTCCTTTAAGAAAATAATTACTTAAGAATACAGTATGTAAAATATCTTATCGTTTTCTCAAATTCTCTTTGCTGAAAAGTCACATAACCTTCCCATGCCATCGAGCCATCTTCTTCCCCCTCTATTTCTATTTCTCTTCCTCTCTCGCCCGTTGTCTTTCAATCTTTCGTTGTCAGGAAACTTAAGGAATCCATGGCCTCAAAGATGGAGGAGGTAGTTGAGAGGTGAGAAAAAATCTTAACGAGAGGCAGAAGGAAGGGAAGGCAGCGAGAAAAGATGGCCAAGATTGTGTCCGAGATACAATACGTTCCTTTTTTTGCATATAAAGTTTTCTTGGTTGAATATCACCCAGAAGTTGTTTGATGTTCTAATACAATTTTCTCAAACCCTTGCTCAGTTATTTTGAGTCTTCTTCTGTAAACGAAGATTACTAATTTGTAGAAATTAGAATGCTTTTCACACGTGACTGAACTTTAATTAACTTGGGAACAACTTAATGTACTTTTAAGAAAGTCATTATATGATAAGTAGCTCTCAGGGACCGGCCTCTCTACAATTTATCTTCTATTCTTGACATCTAACTATTATGATTTTCCCAACTATCAGGAACTGAAAAGATTTCCGACTCTCCAAGCGGAACTAGCAGCTGCTTCCTATCAATCACTGGAAAGATTTCGAGAAGAAGGCAAGAAGACAGTACTGCGAATGGTGGACATGGAGTCAGCCTATCTAACTGTTGAGTTCTTTAGAAATCTCCCACAGGAAGTGGAAATGGGTGGAGGGCATGTTGCTGCCTCCCCTGTGAAGGGATCCAATCCTGCTGCCTCCACAATTAAGGGAACCAATCCTGCTGCTTCCATGGATCGATACTCTGATGGGCATTTCAGGAGAATTGCTACAAATGTTTCTGCATACATAGTGATGATTTCGGAAACACTTAGACTCTCCATTCCCAAAGCAGCAGTTCATTGCCAAGTCCGAGAAGCCAAGCGATCTTTGCTCAACACTTTCTACACCCAAGTTGGGAGGAAAGAGGTACTCTATCTTCTCTAATCTTCTTAATTTATTTTGTTTAAAGAGAGTTTTTTGATCAAATTCGTGCTTAGGGTCTATTTTGCTCAAGTTTTGTACAAGATGCTCCACCATCCCTGCTGCTATCACACAAATTTGGGACCTCTTTTGCGGTAGGGAAAAAGCGTGAAACAACTGTACCCCATTAGTTTGCACCTCGAGCAATGGCCGTTGTGCCTGCCTTAAACTGAGTGGTAGGCAGAGGGCGTCCCACTGCACATTAAACACGGAGCCCAACGGAGCCTTAAGTTGACGTTAGTACAGTTGTAGGGGTTATTAGAGTGTAAAAGGTAAAATTCCAGCCTTCCCATACACTTTCAACCTCTTAAAGTGAATTGGATAACTGAGATTCTTCAACTTCTCCACTACAGTGATGCATAAAATGCTGGAGGATTCACAACTCTTCCAGTGATGAAATTATGGCTTATCATTCTATCTTTGGCCAAAAGTAGGATTCAATTAAAATAGGATTTTTTTTGCTTTTGTTGTTACTCGTATAGTCTTGTGATATGTACACATTAAATGTCGTTTATTGTCAATATACAAATAAATTGGTTGGGTCAAAAAAACCAAAAAACTTGTCCTGAAATTTCGGCGAGTTGGTTAATGAAATCTAAGTTTATTCCTTTATTCTAATGCATTTTGCATTTTTTAAATATATCTACTTGCTATAAAAGGATATATATCGAAATGGGTTGAAATTACTCATATAGTTTCTTTTTTACTTTTTTTTTCCAATATAAGCAATATAAAATTATCTTTGTACTACTGCAGAGTAAGCAGCTTTTACAACTGTTGGATGAGGATCCTGCACTGATGGAGCGGAGAATCCAATTGGCAAAGAGGCTTGAACTGTACAAGTCTGCCAGAGATGAGGTTGAAGCTGTATCTTGGGCTAGATGAGTGAAATTTGGTAATTATCATATACTAACATTCATTTTGTATTGTTTAAAATTTCCAAAAGTTCTCTTGGTTGTTTCCTACCACAGCTTCAATTTTCTTATCAGGTTTTTTCTAATTCAAAATCTTGGACTGTTCATCTAACATTTGAAATGTCTCTTTTACATGCTTTGTATCATTTTCTTTATGTTCATCACTTGTACAGTTGTACAGCTACACCTATTAGTTTGATGTTGTTGAATGGGTTGCCTTAAGCCGAGAGTTAGCTAAATAGCAGTTATTTCATGTTGAAAATTTTGAAAACAAAGATAGAATTCATTATGATTTGTCTTGTTCTAGCACTAGTCCTAATTTTTCATGACGCTTTTAAAAATAATGTAACATGCTACATCCTGGTTAAAATGTGAATTTTTTTATTGAATGACTTATAGGTTCCCATAACCATACAAATCATATTATCAGATGGAGAGTTTTACTGAATTTGTATATGTTCTTGATGAAGATTATTAAAATGTGTTGAGCTGAATCTGGTTATGTCTTTTGGACGGGAATTGTGTTGAAGTTTACCAAGTTTTTAGGCGAACAGTTGTACTAAATTTGACTATGGGTCCGTTTGCCGCAACATTTTTGCTCTAGTAAGTTTGCACAAAAATGCCACCGCCATAAAATGTGTTTGACATGACAATGGTTATGACCGTTAGTGCAAAAAGTGTCACCAACCTCCACAAATTGCTAGGGACCTTTTGAGAAGCGAGGGGAATTAGGGAGTGCATGCAATCAGATACTAGCCACTGAGAGCTGAGGAGAATAGAAGAGAGTATAGGGGGGCCGTTGAAAAGGATACCGCAAACAACTACACCAAATTTGCCTGCAACGACAAATACTAATTGTTACAGTCGATTTTATATCTTTAAAGAGCTATTACAATCGAAAGATGCTGGAGAAGTAGGCAGTGGCGGGTGACTCCGTACTTGTAACCGCACCTACTAGAGGGGAGGTTCTGGCCAAAGTTCAGCGTGCCTTCTTGCACCCCAGACCCTTTATTTATATTGATAGAGGGCCACCTAAATGGGTGGCTGCATTAAATGCTGCAATAAGTGCAGGCTGCCCGAGATACAAGAGAACAAAAGACATATATTCCTTCATATGAAATATATCTTGTCAATAAATTGCGACTTAAGTAATCAGATTTCAGAGGCTATGTATAAGGACCAGTTGGTCACAAAGGGGATGGTGGAGCTTTTTCCTCGATCAGAATCGTCTAGTAGGGTTATGGGTGTTCGGAGAAAGAGTGCTCCTCTGAAAGGATGTTCCAGGGGAGTCGCGACATCCACTACTCGATCTAGAGAGTTTACTGCCAGAGGTTGTGGTGGACCAGTTGGGCCTAAGGCACACGTGGAGCTTTTTCGCAGTTAAGATCGTCCAGTGGGGTTATGAGTGTCTGGAGACAGAGCCCTCCTCCGAAAGGACGTTTATGGGGCATAAGGCATCCATGCTCTGAATTTTCCTCAGAAAGGCACCAAAATAGTATCCGCACCTCTGTTGAAGTGCGTCAGGTTGTAAAATTCACTCAGATCTGCAAGGCCTACCACATATGCCAATCGTGAGATTGTCCAACGAGGGCAATGGTAGTGGAATTAGGGTAGTGATAAATAGAGATGAGCCCGTTGTTGAAGTATGACTAGGCGGACTGGCGGTTAAAATCAGCGGGTTGTTAACCGCGCGGTCAGGCGGCTTGTCTCCAGCGGATTGATGTCCAGACAGTTGCTGTTGGTAACCTTGCGGTCTACTACTGCAACATGTTCTCTTCTGTCTCTGGTGTTGCCGAGCGGTTAGTGTTGTCTAACCGCGCGATCTTGTCGTTCTGATCGGTCTATTTGTTCTAGCCGCCCAGCTCTGTATTTTGCTTTTTTAGTCCCACATTGTGTATATGTATTCTCTCTTCTCTCCTCCATTCTATAAAAGGTAGGACATACCTTTGTAAATGATAACTTTTTGGATAATAAAACTTTCAATTATTCAAATTTCTGGAGTGTTTTTAATCCCCTGTTCGCTACTCACATGTTATCAGAGGAAACGACCGATTCCACCTGAATCCTTAGTCTCTTCTGTCAGCGCGGCTTCGTTCCCTATCTGTGCGGTTTCCTTTCTTTGTCGCTGCCCTGTTTGCGCGACCTCTTTCCTTCGTTTCTGCGACCTGTCTTCGCAGTCTCTCCGCTCTCTTCTCGTTCGCTCAAACCCTTTGTGTTCGCGCGACTTCTTATTTGTTCGCCCGAACTCTTTTCTGTTCGCGCGATCTCCTCTTTTTTCTCGCGAACTTCCTAGTTCGCGCGACCTCTGCCCCTGTGCTTTGATCTGCTTCCTGGTCGCGGCCCTTCTTGCTGCTGGTGTGCTGACATCATGACCGTTGCAGTTTCCTCTCTTTTTCGCTGCGGTTTCTTCTCTCTTGCCGCTGCTGTCGCGGACTCCTTCTCGCGCGACCTCTGTTCTACTCGCGCGGCTTCACTGCTTTCTATCCGCCAGACCTCTGTTCTAGTCGCGCGGCTTCCCTGCTTTCTATTCGCGTGACCTCTGTTCTGCTCGCGCGACTTTCCTTGTTTCCTCCTTCAAATGACCAACTCCGATATCTCCACCCCCGTCATCTCTACCTCCACCACTCCTGTGGCCCATCCTCCTCCTACTCCTACTCCTTCCGGAAATCTTGGCACGGTTTCTAAACTAGTTGGTTCCAACTATCCGGATTGGAGCGTTTCTTTCACCTTTCTTCTTCGTTCTCAGCGCAAACGTCATCACCTCACCGATGACCCTCCTCCTCCCGACTCTGCTCACTTTGAGGACTGGGATGCAAGTGATGCGCTTGTCTGCACTTGGCTGGCCAATACCTCTCTGATGAATGCCTTCCCGTCATACGCCATGATGAGACGGTTAAGGCTGCCTGGCTTCACCTCACTGCTCTCTACTCGAAGGGGGACCAGACGTCCCGCATTTATACTCTTTATGCGGACCTCTTCGCCCACCCTTCCATGTCTCCTGCTGCGGCTTATCAGCAGGTTCAAGCTCTTGGTGCAGAAATCCTCCAGAATCGCCCCTTCTCCGCGGACTTGGCCGAGCAGCACAAGCACTTCCAGGAACTCCTGGTTGTTTGTTATCTTCTGCGACTTCCGGATACTTATGATCTGATCCGCCAACAAATCTTGGGCGAGGCAGAGTCTCCAACCTTGGATGCCACCACGACTCGCATCGTCGCTGTTACTTAGCTGCTCCAGCGTCCTTTGTTGTCCTCCCCTCCTCCCCAGGACTCTTATGCTCACCAAGCTCAACGGGGTGGCCCTAGTGGCCGCAACCAGTTAGGAGGGCGCGGTTCATCCAGGTTCCTCTGCTCTCACTGTGGTCGTACCGGTCATTCTGTTGACCGCTGCTGGCAGAAACATCCTCATCTTCGCCCCTCTGGTGATACATCTTCCTCCACCTCCGACTCCTCTCGGCCCTCTGCCTCTGTGGCCACGGCTTCAGGTAGTGCCCATGTCGTTACCCAATGTAAATGGCTGATTGACTCTGGTGCGACGAATCACATGACCGACAACCCTCAATTCTTCTCTCTCCTTGAAACGCATGATCGGTTGCCCCCGGTTCTTGTTGCGGATGGCTCGCCTTCCTCGGTTCACGGGACGGGTGTGGTTCAAGTCACCCCGTCACTTCGTTTGGCGGACACCCTTTGTCCCGAAGTTCCCGTGCAATTTGTTATCTGTTACTACATTATGCAAGCAACTTCAGTGCTCCGTTTTATTCACTCTCACTTCTTGTTCTTTTCAGGACCTGAGCACCCAACAGACGATTGCTACTGGGACTGAGAGCGGCGACCTCTACTTTCTCGACAATGTTTCTGCTCTATCTGCATTCTCCTTCTCTTCTACAGATCTGCTTCAATGACATCTTCGCCTTGGACATCCTTCTCCTCGGATTCTTCGTCAGCTTCTGCCCCACCTACCTCCGACCAGTCCTCCGCTCAACTGTGATGCGTGTCAGCTTGACAAACATCACCGCTCCTCCTTCCCGCCCAAGCAGAACCGTGACTCCTCTCGTCCGTTTGATCTTATTCATTCTGATATCTGGGGTCCTCCTACCCTCACTGTTGGCCGGGGTAGTTCTTACCTTGTAACATTTATTGATGATTTCTCTCGATGTACCTGGGTGTATCTATTAAAGGATCGCTCTGAATTATTTTTTGTATGACAATCATTTTATTGTATGCTTCGAACTCAGTTTAATATTTCTATTAAAATTTTGCGTTCTGATAACACTAAAGAATATCTTAGTCATGAGTTCTCCTCTTTTTGTATGTAACATGGTCTTGTTCATCAGACCAGCTGTGTTTACACATCCCAGCAAAATGGGGGTGGCGGAACGTAAAAACCGTCACCTCATTGATGTCGCTCGCACTCTCATGACGCATATGCAGGTACCTCTCTTCTACTGGGGCTATGCTGTTCTCCTCGCCTGCTATCTTATCAATCGAGTTTCCTCTACGGTTCTCCACGGCAAGACTCCATTCTCCATTCTCTACCCAGGCCAGGACCATTTCCTCTCCCTCTCTGTATCTTTGGATGCATAGCTTTTGTGCATGCTCCTTCCGCTACCCGCGACAAGCTTTCCCCCCGTTCTACCAAGTGTGTCTTTTTGGGTTATTCTACAACTCAGAAAGGCTATTGTTGCTTTGACCCCGTTCTACGCAAGCAATTTGTCTCCGCAGACGTGACCTTCTTCGAGAATGCGTCCTACTTCTCTCCTGCGTATCCGGATCCCCTGGAGTTCCTCCGGAAACTCCAGGGGGTGGAGTTCCTCATTTGCGCAATAACAGAGCGGAATCACAAAAAGTGGTTAACATGAAAGTTGTAGATATCCCCGAGACGAATAGCTTTCATGTTGAACATTTTTTGATTTGAAGTCGTTTATACCCCCGATTTGGGCCCCGAAAAAAACCAGTCCGAAAATAATTAAATTTGAAGTCGTTTATACCCCCGATTTGGGCCCCGAAAAAAATCAGTCCAAAAATAATTATTTTAATTATTTTCGGACTGATTTTTTTCGGGGCCCAAATCGGGGGTATAAACGACTTCAAATCAAAAAATGTTCAACATGAAAGTTATTCGTCTCGGAGATATCTACAACTTTCATGTTAACCACTTTTTGTAATTCCGCTCCGTTATTGCGCAAATGAGCAGCGGGAACTCCAGGGGATCCGGATCCCTCTCCTTCATCCCCACTTCTCCTTGCTCTATCTGATTCACCACCGTCCACCTTCATTCCTTCCCTGCCTATCGACGTCTCTCCTCCTACTTCGTCTCCTCCTCCGTCTCCTCCTCTCTCCTTTTCTCCTCCCCCTTCTCCCTCCCTTTCGCAGCCGTCTCTCTCTAGTCCCGGGCCAACCTTCTCCGCCACGGATGCTCCGGTCATAGAGGAACGCGTCGACCTGGATCTTCCCATTGCTCTTCGCAAAGGGGTGCGGACGCGTACTCAACACCCGCTTGCGGCATTTGTTTCCTATGATCGGCTAACTCCTTCTCGCAGGTCCTTTGCCTTGGCAATCTCGGCTACTACCACTCCTCCCACCTGCCAGGAGGCTCTTGTTATTCCCCACTGGAAAACTTCCATGGATGAGGAGATTGTCACTCTTACTGAGAGGGGCACCTGGACCCTTGTTCCTCCACCCATTGGTACTGATGTTGTTGGCTGTCGCTGGGTGTTTGTTGTGAAGTTTCGCCCAGACGATACTGTGGATCGCTACAAAGCCCGGCTGGTAGCGAAAGGCTTTACTCAGACTTATGAGATTGATTACTTTGATACCTTCTCTCCGGTCGCTCGCCTCAGCACCATCCACGTTCTTCTCTCTGTGGTCGTCAATAGGGATTGGGCTATTTCCCAGCTTGATGTCAAGAATGTCTTCTTCTATGGGGATCTTCAGGAGGACGTCTACATGGAGCAACCTCCTGGGTATGTTGTTCAGAGGGAGACACGTGTATGCCGGTTGAGGAATGCCATCTATGGCCTTAAACAGAGCCCTCGGGTGTGGTTCGACAAGTTCAGTGGCATTGTGGCTGCTATCGGCTTTACAAGGAGTTCGACCGATCACTCCTTATTTATTCGAAAAAACGCCTTGGGACTGGTGGTTTTGGCGGTGTATGTGGATGATATTCTTCTTACTGGCGATGACCAGACTGGTGTGGACTTGACAAAGAAATACCTTCGTCAACACCTGGTCACAGAGGATATGAGCTCCCCGAGATACTTTTTGGGGATAGAAAATCTCTCGAAAGCCCGACTCCCTGGTTCTTTCTCAACGGAAGTATGCTCTTGATCTTTTACAAGAGGCAGGATTGACTGGTGCCAAACCGGCCCGGTGTCCCATGGCTACTGGAGAAGACAAAACATGGACAGATGACTCGCCTCTTCTATCCGTTGTCACGAAGTATAGACGTCTGGTGGAGAAATTCATTTATCTTACAGTGACTAGACCAGACATCTCCTATGCCGTAGGCAAGGTTAGTCAGTTCATGCAAGCTCCTAGGGAATGTCATCTTCAGTCTGCCTTGAGGATATTAAAGTACGTCAAAGCTGCACCAGGAAAAGGGTTACTTTTTTAGAAGAATGATCATCTAAAGGTTGAAGCCTACTCAGATTCTAGCTATGCGGATGATAAAGGTGACCGTAAATCTACATCTGGTTTTTGCACTTTTGTTGGAGGAAATCTTGTGAGTTTGAAGAGCAAGAAACAGTCTGTTGTCTCCATATCCAGTGCAGAAGCCGAATATCGGAGTATGATGTCAACCACCTGTGAGTTAAAATGGTTGCGTGCTCTCATGCTTGACTTAGGAGAGGTCTACGACTATCCTCTTCCTATGTTCTGTGACAACAAGACCGCGATATACATATCCATAAATCCGGTCTTCCATGAGAGAATAAAACATATAGAAGTTGATTGCCATTTCATTCGGGAAGAGGTCCTGAAGAAACAGATTTATACTCCGTTCGTCACCTCCGACAAAGAATTGACGGATATCTTCACAAAGCCGGTTTCTACTTCCTTCTTCCACATTTGTGATAAACTAGGCATGATTGATATCTATGCTCCAGCTTGAGGGAGAGTGTTGAAGTATGACTGGGCGGACTAGCAGTTAAAATCAGCGGGTTGTTAACCGCGCGGTCAGGCGGCTTGTCTCCAGCGGATTGATGTCCAGACTGTTGCTGTTGGTAACCTTGCGGTCTACTATTGCAACATGTTCTCTTTTGTCTCTGGTGTTGCCGAGCGGTTAGTGTTGTCTAACCGCGCGGCCTTATCGGCCTGATCGGTCTCTTTGTTCTAGCCGCCCAGCTCTGTATTTTGCTTTTTAGTCCCACATTGTGTATATGTATTCTCTCTTCTCTCCTCCATTCTATAAAAGAGAGGGCATACCTTTGTAAATGATAACTTTTTGGATAATAAAACTTTCAATTATTCAAATTTCTGGAGTGTTTTTAATCGCCTGTTCGCTACTCTCACACCCGTGATGACAAAGAGGGTCGGAGACTTAAAGGCTTGTCCAAGAGATTGAATCCGATGGTCGAAATTCAAGGGGGTTCAAGTAAAGTTCCAGTGGCTATCCAAAGAGAGTTAAAATTTACTTAAGAGTCCTCTGCATGATGGGATCCAGAGATCTCGAATTAAGGGGGAAACAGGTAAGTGAGAGCTGCTGGCTATTCACCTCTTAGCGATGATTTGAGAGACCTTACATCACAAAAAAGGTGTTAGCATCACAATCGTCAAAATAGTTCAATTATTTCAGGATAGTATTTGAAGAGTTGGAACATAAAAAGGATATCGTGACCTAAGAGTAGCATCTCTTTAAGTCATCGTTGTTCCGGGTGTTGGAGATCTCCTCACCATCGTGGGATTGTGAATGGTAGGCGCCGTTTTTGAGCATTTCCTTGACAATAAAAAGACCTTCCCAGTTTGGGTTTAGAGTTCCTACTGAAGCCATTTTTTCTGCCGCATCTACCTTTTTCATGACGAGATCTCCCACAATGAACTACTTCACTCTCACATGCTTGTCAAAATGTTTGGCTATCCTTCTTTTGATTCCATTTTGTCTGACAACGGACTGGTCCCTCAGTTTCTTGTTATGGCTGAGGCTGCACTTTACTTCCTCGTCGTTTTCTCACATCCAACTCTCGCCAGCATGCTTGGAGAGGACTCTTGGGCTCATATTGTCAAACTATTCTGGGATGAGAGCCTCAGAACCATGTGACACCTTAAAAGGTTTTTCTCTGGGGGCTGAGGACGGGGCGGTTCTCAACGTTTACAACACCGCAGGCATTTGCTCTGCCCAATTGTCGCGGGTGTTCTCCACTTTCTTCTTCAACAGATTAAGGATCTCTTTCTTAGCGACATCCACTTGCCCATTGCTCTGCGAGTGGTGGACTGACGCGAAGTCAAGTTTGATGCCGACTTGTTCACAAAAACTTAATAAATCAGTGTTACCAAATTGGGGGCCATTATCAGTGACGATGGTCATGGGGACTCTGTGCTGACACACGATTACCCCCCGCCCCATAACGACTTGGGTCGTGATTTTTACTAATGCTTTGTCTTTGATCCACTTGCTGAGGTAATCTATCATCACAAGATTGAAACGTCGTTTTCCGCTCACCATAGTAAAGGGACCGACCATACCCATTCCCCAGACCTTGAATGGCCAAGGGGTGGAAATGGATCACTGTTGTTGGGCAGACTTAAGTTGGAGATGCGCGAACTTGACACTTGAAGAATTTCTTGTCACATTCGTCACAGGGTCGACCAGAAGTAATCCTGGCGGAAAATCGTTATCTCGAGTGTCCTTGCACCCGGGTGACTCCCACATTCTCATGATTGAACTTCTTGCAAGATTTTTGGAACTTTTTTCCTCTGATACACATCTGGCCAGAGGTGACATGAATGCATTTCGATAAAGAACCCCTGAAATGTGAAAATAATGCACAACTTTGATCTGAAACTTTCTATTGTCGGTCACTGAAGGGTGAATTTTCCCAGTTGTGATGTAATAGACAAACAGATCTGCCCATGAAGGACGATGATCGATTTCCATGTAATCTACCTCCTCGATTGCTAGGTGGAACAACTTTGTGAGGGTTCCCTTCGCATGGAGTCCGTACTTTGCTAACTCGTGGGCCTCGATGTTCTCTTCCCGAGGCATATGATAGATGCTGAAGGTACGAAAACTATCGATTTGTTGCTTTGTCAAAACCGGATACTTCTTTGGGAAGGGCTCCCTAGTCTCGAAGGCTCCATTGATTAGTGATGTCATTACTTAATGAATCTGTTTTTATGTTTATGTCTTCTGTACCGAGCTCCTGTGCGAAGCCTGAATTGGCTAAGAGCGCTTCGTACTTTGCTTGATTGTTTGTAGTTGGGAAATGAAATTTGACTTCCTGTTCCACCCTAACCCCATTGGGTTGATGAGGACAGCTCCGACAACCATGAATTTTTTTACCCGAGGCATCGTCTGCGAACATGGTCCAACACAGCGGGGTAGGGATCTCCGCTTACTATTTCTGTCCTTTAAAAAGTCGATGATGAAGTCTGTAAGAACCTGAGCTTTGATGGCCATCTCATTCTCAGGACATAAGATATGTCAAACTCTCCGAGTTCGATAGCTCATTTATCTTACTTCCGCAATTGCTCGATTTTTTCCAAATGGTCTCTTAGCGGATGATTAGTTACTACTTGGATGGAATGAGCTTGGAAATAAGGGCGAAACCTTCGTGCTAATATTACCAAGGTCAAGGCTAATTTCTCAAGAATAGGATAACACATCTCGTTGTTTTTCAACCTAAGTTATCAAAGGCGCAAGACGCAAAGGGGCCATGGAGTCTAAGCGCAAGACGCATGCGCGTGCTTGAGGCACGTGAAACGCAAAAAATGGGGGAAAAAGGAAATTGAGCGAATTGGGCGCCCAATTTGATGGATTCCAGCGAATTGGGCGCCCAATCCGCTAGAATTTCGCGAAATGGGCGCCCAATTCGCGAATGCCAAATGGAAAAAGTTTTGGAAATTTCTTATGAGTGAGTGTTCACGAAATGTCTTAAAATTTTAGAATGAGTAGTAAAAAACTCTAATGAGTGAGTGTCATGAAATGTCTTAAAATTTTAGAATGATGCACATGCAATGTATAAGCAACTATCTGACAAATAATTACTGTAAGTGATGAAATTAATAAAATCAGAAACATTCACTATTCAAATTAGAATGTATAGTGAAAACCATTGAACAGACTTCCATAGTGAACTGGGCTTCTAGTTCACTGTTTTACAGTGAACTGGAGCTTCCAGTTCACTATTTTTCAGTGAACTGGAAGCTAACATTAATTTTTATTCATTTTAGGATATTTTGTCAGCGAATTTATACAATAAACACACAACCATTCACTTTAGGAAACATTGCACAAACTTAGCATGCAAGATAACCGAACTCAAATCAACTGTAGCATTTTATTTGGCAAAAAGAGCAATATTGATCAGCTTTTTGTATACTGGAGTTCAGAGTAACCATTGGTAAAGTCTTCTGCTTGACCCGCAGTTTAAACTATCAGACCATTCAAAAAAATCATTATCTTGAACATTAAATCAATCAATAATAACAATCACCTATTGGTCCCTCAACATCCATCTTATATAAAATGGCTCAACAATTCACAACTCCCCGAACCAGTAAATAAAGAAGAATGAATGACCTACTAAGAAAAAGTTCTACCCCTAATTGAAAAAGAGACAACAAGAACATATCTACTCAACATTTTCAAAGAAACACATCCTCTTGGGCCATAGTAAAAGAATAACATGAATCAAAGTAGGGAACAAAAAGAGGAGTAGAAATTGCCTGCTATTATCAGGATCATATAAGAAGAGAAGAAACAGAAAACGTCGGGGCCGGCGAGCAGAAGAAATAGGGAAAGACTAAAGAAGAAATAAGGAGAAGAAGAAGAGAAGAAAAAGAAACTAACCAATAAACGGCGGCCGGCGAGCAGATGAGGAGCGGTGAGAGCGGCGAGCAGATGAGGGCATCAGGGCAAGATTTCCCTGCGTCAGTTGCATGAGATAAAGAATGGCGGCGACACGGCGTGCCCTACCCCGACTTCTTATAAGAAACAAAACCTAAACCTAAAAAAAACCGAACCGGCGGCCAGGCGCGCCTAATGTGCTCCTCAATGGCCCGCAAGGCGCGCGCCTAGGCGCGCCCGAGGCATTTCGCCCGCCTCGGCCGTGCTCGAACGCCACCCACTGCGCCCGGCGCCTCAGGCGCACCTTGACAACTTTGTTTTCAACACGTGAGTGACATAATGGATTGGAAACTACTGTTCTCTTCTTCTTGAATCAGTACTAAGCTGATTGCTTCTATGTCGACTTTGAGGTATAAAAAAAGATCTTTCGACTGAGGGGGCGTTAGAGAAGAGGGATTGTAGTCAGCTGACGCTTCAACTCCTCAAATGCCTTATTACATTCTTTTGTTCACTCGAACATAGATCCACCATGGAGAGTTTTGAAAAACGGAGCACACTTATCTCCGAAGCAGAGATGAATCAGCTTAGACCCGCGAGCCTTCTTGTTAAGTGGTGGACCTGCTTTGGGATCTTAGGATGGGGCATGTCTGCAAGACCACAACAACTTTTACTTTGTCAGGATTGGGCACAAGGCCCCGTGGAGTCAGGAGATGACCGATGAACTTTCTTTGCTTTCTCCGAATACACATTTTACTGGATTCAATATCATATTATACTTCCGAAGGGTGTATAACATTTCCACTAAGTCTTGGATGTGGCTTTCCATTTGACAGCTCTTGACGAGGAGGTTATCAGCATACACTTTCAAGTTACGATCTTTTTGATTTTTTAACGCATGGTCCATCCTTTAGTACGTCACGCCAACGTTCTTCAAGCCAAAAGGCATGACACGATAGAAGTAACAATTGTCATTCGTGATGAACGACGTGTGAGGAATGTAGGGGGATGTATTCGCTTCTAATGGTACCCCGAGAAGGCGTCAAGGAAGCTCATGACGGAAAAGCCTACTGCGGAGTCGACCAAAGAATTTATCAGGGGGTAATAATCATTTGGGCACGCCTTGTTGAGTTTTGTGAAATCAACACACATTCTTCACTTGTTTTAGTCTTGCGAACCATTACCATGTTAGTGACCCACTAATGATATTGAATTTCCTTAATGAAGTTTTCCTTAGGAGTTTGGAGACGAATTGCCTCAACGAGCGTTATGGTTCCGAACATTTTTTTTGCTGATATTGAGGCGAAGGCAGGCGACATCCGGATTTCACACCAGGTATGTTGGTAGCTGACCATGCGAAGATGTCGATGTTGTCGGGGAGGCATTGAATCAATAATGCTTTCTCCCGTTCTTTCAAATCCGAATTTATAGATACATTTCTATTTCCATCCCCTCCGGGAACTGAAACTTTTTGTTCATCTTGGGCGGCTTCTAGGTGAGTACCGTCCACCGCTACTTTCATCTGAAAAGAGCCGGCTACGGTCTCCTCAGGTTCATCCACAAAAATTATCCCTGGGTTAGTGATTACAACCTCTTCATAAGTGTTCGCTCGGGGGGGGGGGGACATTTTTGGGTGCAACCGCTTAAGAGGGATGGTCCCGGGCTCGGGTGGAATCTGCCGCCGTATGGTGGCAATTTCTCCAATTACTAGATCTGAAGGCCGCTCATTCGAACTGTTGGTGTAAAAATTATCACCAACCTCCACACACTTTCAGGGACCTTTTAAGAAGAGGGGGAATCAGGGACTGCAGGCAATCAACTACTAGCCTTCTGTGTCGACTCCAAGGTATAAAAAAGAATTTCTGACTGAGGGGGCGTTAGAGAAGAGGGTAGCTATGTTATTAAAGGCGCGCCTAAGGCTCAAGACTCATCAGACTCAGAAGTTTGCGCCTCTGTGCGCCTTATTTGTGTCTTTGGAACATAAAAGGCGCCCTTGCGTGAGATTTCTGTTGTCAATTTTTTTCCAATAATTAAGAAAAAATGTAAGAACTTAATAAATTTTTTATTGATTTAGTGTTTGTGAAAGGTAATTGTGCTTAGATATGATGCAAGTGACCACATTAATTCTATTTTTAAAGATATAAACGATAGTAATGAATGATTAATTAGTAGATTAGATGAAGAATTTGATATAAAAGCTGAAATAATGTTTGTTGCTGATTATTTAAAATGGATACGGTTGCGCCTTGCCTTCGTCAGACACTTTCCTGCGCCTTGAGCCTTACGCCTAGGCTCTGAGACGTCTTTGTGCGTTGTTGCGCCTTGCGCCTTTAATAACTATGGTTTGTAGTCAGCTGACGCTTCAACTCCTCGAGCGTCTTATTATATTCCTCTGCCCACTCGAACATTGCTCCTCCACGGAGAATTTTGAAGAACTTAACACACTTATCTCCGGAGTGAGAGATGAATCTGCTTAGACCTGCGATCCTTCTTTCTAAGTGATGGACCTCCTTTGGAATCTTAGGTTGGGGCACGTCCACAAGACCACGACAACTTTTACTTTATCAGGATTGGGCTCGAGGCCCCTTGGAGTCAGGAGATGACCGATGAACTTTTGTTTGCTCTCTCCGAAGACACATTTTACTGGATTCAATCTCATATTATACTTCCAAAGGGTGGAGAACGTCTCCACTAAGTCGTCTCCACTAAGTCTTGGATGGGGATTTCCATTTGACAGCTCTTGACAAGGAGGTTATCAACATCAAGCGTTATTCAATCCAAAAGTCATGACACGATAGCAATAACATTTGTCATTCGTTATGAACGACGTGTGAGGAATATAGAGGGGATGTATTAGCATCTAGTGGTACCTCGAGAAGGCGTCGAGGAAGTTCATGACAAAAAATCCTACTGCGGAGTCGACAAGAGAATTTATCCGCGACAGGGGGTAATAATCTTTTGGGCACGCCTTGTTGAGTCTTGTGAAATCCACAAACATTCTTCACTTATTGTTGGTCTTGCTAACCATTACCATGTTTGTGACCCACTAAGGGCATTGAATTTACTTAATGAAGTTTTCCTTAGGTCTCGGAGTTTGGAGACCTCCCGAATTGGCTCAACAAGTGTTATGGTTACCGCTCGTTTCTTTTTGATGGTGTTGAGGCGGCGACATGCAATGTCCGGATTTCACCCCAGGTATGTCGGTAGCTGACCATGCGAAGATGCCGATGTTGTCGAGTAGGCATTGGATCGATGATGCTTTCTCCTGTTCCTTCAATTCAGAATTTATAGATACATTTTTATCTCCGTCCCCTCCAGGGAGGAGGGGACTAAAACTTGTTGTACATCTTGGTGGACTTCTAGGTGAGTACCGTCAACTGAAACATTCATCTGAACAGGACTGGCTATGACCTCCTCAGGTTCATCCACATAAATTATCCCCGGGTTAGTGCTCGCAAACTCTTCATAGGTGTTCCCTCAGGAAGGGGGGGGGGGGCATTTCCGGGTGCAACCGCTCAAGAGGGATGGCCCCGGGCTCAGGTGCACTCTGCCGCCTATATGGTGGCAATTTCTCCAATTGCTAGATCTGAAGGTTGCGTGTTCTAACTGTTGATGTAAAAATTATCACCAACTTTCACACGCTTCTAGAGACCTTTTCAAAAGCGGGGGGATTTAGGGATTGCAAACATTCGACTACTAGCCATAAAGAGCTGAGGCAAACAAAATAGAGTAGAGGGGGTCTGAGGAAAAAAGTATATCGCAAACGACTACATCAGATTTGCCCGCAACGGTAAATACAACTTGTTGCGGACGATTTTATATCTTTAAAGTGTTATTGCAAGTCTATTACAGTTGAAAGACGTAAGAGTAGGCAACAAAAGGGCAACTCCAAACTTGTAACTGCTCCTACTAAATGGGAAGTTCTGACCAAAGTTCATCGTATCTTCTAGACATCCCAGACCCTTTATTTGTTCTCATAGAGGGCCGCCCAAACGGGTGGGCGTATTAAATACTGCAACAAATGCAGGTTGCTTGGGATACAAGAGAGTCCGAGCAGGAAAGAGAAAGAGAGAGGGGAGGTGCGGTTACAACAGGCTGTAACAGCGCCAACCAGCACGAACTGGAGAGGGGGGAGCTGGGGAGGAAACTTTGAGTGTTCGCTCGGACCCTTCGAGACTTAGGCTGCTGCTGAGGTCACCGAGCAGTCCGGCTACTGAGATTGGAGAAGAGGGTGCGGACAAACTGTGAGTATCCACCCTTACTCTACTAATTGACCGGTGAAGCTACATGGGCAATAACCGCATGCATTTCTGGAGACCGATTGCTGGCTCTGGCTATTGTTGCATGATTTTAGGTTAACAACCACCACAAAGAAAAAGACTATTTTTGAACATAAATATGGATGCAGTTCAGTTGGTGAAGTCGGGCATTCACAAATGATGGTTCATAACAACCTCGTTTATGACCGCAACCATCCTGCCAAATAAAACAATGTTTTGGGAGATGCTAAGTTACAACTACATCTAATGCAGAACGGACATACAAGAAACCCCCAAGAGATACATGTAAAACAAATTAATCAAAAAACCTAAATTATACTTGCAATGAAAGAGTAGATGCAATTTTATTTCGGTGGAGTTTATCGAAAACCGAATGCAGAAATAATATTTGTCTTTATCATTATCCACACAAACACTTGAAATGTAGTCCATCCAATGGCCTTGTGGAAGATAGAAGATCACAATTACCTGAAATGATTTCTCTACAAAAAATATCTTTAAGGCTCCGTTTGGAGGGACTTATTTTCACCGGTCAAGCGGTTGCGACCGTATGTACCGGATCTTAATTAAGACCCGTTTCATGCGGTCGCAACTGCTTGACCGGTGAAAATAAGTCCTCCCAAACGGAGCCTAAGAGTCCGTTCGTTTCACAGACATTGATATTAAAGTATTGGTTTTGAGAATATGAATGCCATTTCTTTTGTTCGTACCAATAATTTTAAAGTGGAATTGACTTTCTGGTGAAAAGTCGTCGATATTCACCCTATCCTAAAAACTCATAAATCCAATGTCTTATCTCCAAGGGAGGATATTGAGATCACCAACTATGATTTTCTAAAAGGAGAGCATTTTTTTCGGCCTGAACACGTTTTTTTTTCACCCAGACTTAATTTTTCGCCGAGACAAATTTTTCTCCCGGACAAGCTTATTTGCATGGGCGCGATTTTTTCGCCAAAACACAATTTTTTCGCCCAGACACGTTTTTTTCGCTCGAATGTGATTTTTCTGCCCGGAAGCGATTTTTTTCTCCATGACGCAAATTTTTCGCCCGGACGCGATTTTTTAATCTAGGCTGATTTTTTTCCGCCCTGTCGCGGATTTTTCGCCAGGACTCAATTTTTATTACCCAAACGCGTTTTTTTGGCCTGGACACGATTTTTTCGCTCGGACGCGATTTTTTCGCACTGATGCAATTTCTTCTCCTGAAAGCGATTTTTTCACCCGGACGTTATTTTTTCACCCGAATGCGATTTTTTTCGCCCGAACGTGATTTTTTTCCCTCGGACGTGATTTTTCACCCGGAGACGATTTTTTCGCCCGACGCGATATTTTTGCCCATGCGCCTTTTTTCACCCCGACATCTCTTTTTTGCTTGGCCTACTCTTTCGCCTGGACGCTTTTTTTTCGCCCTGACGCGATTATTTCACGCGGGCGTGATTTTTTTGCTCAAACGTGATTTCTTCACTGAATGCGATTTCTTCGCCCTGACGCGTTTTTTTTCCCGAACGCGATTTTTTCGCCCGGAGTCGTTTTCTTCGCCCGTAAGCGTTTTTTCCGCCCTTAAGAGTTTTTTCGCAAGAACGTGTTTTTTTTGCCCGGATGCATTTTTTTCGCCCGCACGTGATTTTTTTGACCGCACACAACGATTTTTTCGTCTAGATGGAATTTTTTCGGCCGGATGCGTTTTTTTTTCGCCCGGACGCGATTTTTCCGCTCGAACCCAATTTTTCGCGTTACTTCTTTGCCAGGACACAAATTTTTCGTCCGGATGCGATTTTTTCGCTCAGACGCGATATTTTTGCTCGAACCTGATTCTACGCGCTTGGGCGAAAATTTTATGTCGTTCGAAAATTTCGCGATCGGACAGAAAAAATCGAGTTTGGGCGAAAAAATCGCGTCTGCACGAAAAAATTACGTCCTGACGAAATTTCGCGTTTTGGACAAAAAAATTGAGTCATGGCCAAAATATCTCATCCGGACGAAAAAATCGCGTGCGGGGGAAAAAATCGCGTCCGGGGGAAAAATCGCGTCCGGGGAAAAATTGTCGTACGGGGGAAAAATCGCGTTCGGGCGAAAAGATCGCGGCCAGGCGAAAAGATCATGCCCGGGCGAAAAGATCGCGTCCGGGCGAAATAATCGCGCCCGGGAGAAAAAACCGCGTCTTGCCTAAAATCGCGTTCGGGCAAAAATTTCGCGTTGGGGTCGAAAAACTTGAGTCCAGACGAAAAAATCACGCTCTGACAAAAAATTACGTACTGGCGTAAAAATTGCGGTCGGCCGAAAAATTCGTGTTTGTGATTTTTAATTGTGATCATTAAAAACATTGATCAATGTCAATTCCTATGACAGTTTTTCTACAAACGAACAATAAAAAGTAATCAATGCCAGTTCTTATGACAGAAAGTCATTCTGAGGCCGAACAAAAAAATTGGATTTAAACTCAATATCATTTCTCATGTGTATTGATATAGGATTTAAAGTCAATACTTCAATATCAATGTTGTTGAAAAATCGCGTCCTGGCGAAAGAAATCGTGTCCGGCCGAAAAAATTTCATCTGGACAAAAAGTTCGCATCCGGACGAAAAAATCGCATCCGGCCAAAAAAATTGTTGCGTGTGGGCAAAACAATCTCGTGCTGGAGAAAAAATCACGCCCGTGTGAAAAAGATGCATTCGGTCGAAAAAAATGCGTTCTTGCGAAAAAAACTGTTAAGGACGAAAAAACGCTTCTGGACTAAGAAAACGCCTTCGGGCGAAAAAATCGTGTTTGGGCAAAAACACGCCGGGGCGAAGAAATCACATCCAGGTGAAGAAATCACGTTTGAGCAAAAAAATCATGTATGAGCGAAAAAATCGCGTCAGGGTGAAAAAATCACCTCTGGGCGAAAAAATCGCCTCCAGGCGAAAAAATCGTCTCCGGGTGAAAAATTACGTCTGAGCGAACAAAAATCACGTACAGGCGAAAAAATTCCTTTCAGGCGAAAAAATTCCGTCCGGGTGAAAAAATCGCGTCCGGGCCCAAAAAACGCGTCTGGGCAAAAAAATTGAGTCCTGGCGAAAAATCCGCGACAGGGCGGAAAAAATCACTGTAGGCAAAAAAATCGAGTCCGGGCGCACATTCAGGCGAAAAAACGCGTTCGACCAAAAAAAACGTGTCTGAGCGAAAAAATTGCGTTCTGGCGAAAAAATCGCGCCCATGCAAATTAGCTTGTCTGGGAGAAAAAATTGTCCCGGCGAAAAATTAAGTGGGTGAAAAAAAAAAACGCGTTCAGGCCGAACAAAATGATCTTCTTTTGGAAAACCAAAGTTGGTGATCTCAATATCCTCCTTTGAAGATAGACATTGGTTTTATGAGTTTTTAGGTTAAGGTGAATATCGACGACTTTTCACCAGAAAGCCAATTCCCTTATAATCTCAAAATCAATACTTTAATATCAAGAAATGAACGATGTTTGTGAAACAAATGTCTGACGTAAATTCATACCTACTCAATTTAACTTTTGGTGTCGTTGTTGTATAAGACATGTCTCTAACAGTGGTGTGCATGTGTGATAGACATTGCACCTTCATCTTCCGTCGATTGAACCCATGCATGACTGATATCATGTCTTCATCTTTTGTCGATGGCGCATTGGTATGATTTTTGGTGCGTGAATATCCTATATCAATGGCACACATTTGTGATAATTGTCGCCTTCTTCATCTTTCATGAGTGGTGTGGCTCACAAGTGTAACATCTCTTGCATCTCCATATTAAGTTGAAGCATTGGTATGATGGCTGATGCGTCTTTGTGTTCTATTAGTGTCATACGTGTGTCATTGTGTTCGCCTTTAGAGTCAACATTTTCACTTTCAGAGTTGGATCCCTCAAATGAGATGCAGATTACTCTTTTGATAGATTATTTAGGTATAGGATGCATGGCAGGTTGGATTGCTATATGGCAGTCAATTAGTTCTTGACAAAAAAGCGATGAATTTTGGACTTCCAAGTATCTTCATTGGTAATCTTCAATCAATGTGTTCATTTCATCTTGGTCAGATTTTGATTTCATTGATTTTATATGATGAATGGGCTCCTAAAAGATCTCAAATTTAATGGAGTTCAGAGGCCTTTTGATGGAGAAAGAGACCTTGTCGTTAATCAATAGGAGGCGCTGATGCTTCACTAGGCTGGCTGCGGCCGCAACTGTCTTCTTTTTGCGGCTAGGCGACATTGGTGGAAGCCACTTAACGAATGAGTCACGAGGTTGAACTGCCTCATGACACCGCAAGGGTGCCTACCGTTCATCATATTTACGTTGGGTTGATGTTCAAATATTCGTTGAATTTGATGTCAAAATTGGAAATTTCTTTATGGAGATTTCGGCGTAAATTTATATCAAGATAGTTTGATGATGTTTAGTAATTGAATGACCATTATTCATGTTTTGCTTTACTATGAAAACTCTTATTTCCGATTAAGCTGTCGGCATTAAATTTCAGTGTGCCCTACTATTGGTCTCATTTACAGTCCCAATAATTTGTTACTCTAAAAATATTCTCGTTGCAATTAGGCTCCTTTTGTTGGTTACTCCGGCCTCATTCTCCAATATGATGACCGACTTCTCTTTTTGCCGCCAGGCAATATCTTCACCCTTGCCCACGAGGACAAATCTTTTTCTGTTGTTGAGTGGCACTCCATCCTAACTCCATCTGGCATGAGGCGTGGCAATTATCCACTTCATAATATATATATTATAGTTAAGCAAAACATGAGGCTCCGTTTGGAGGGACTTATTTTCACCGATCAAGCGGTTGCGATCGCATGAACCAGACATTAATCATAGAACCAATTTAAGAATAATGGTGTTTGGTATAGCATAATGGAAAAATCACACTCAAAAATAATGATCCCACACAAATCACAGAGCCAATTTAAGAAGAATCCCTAATAATACAATAATGAATGTTTATTATTGCAATCATGCTCCCTTTGGCACGGCGGTGACGGTCATTTCATCCACTTTTATGTTTAAAATCAGTTTTCTTTTTTGATGACGGCCATAACATTGTCATCTCAAATATACATTTTATGGTGGTGTTTTTGTTCAAACATTTCGGAGCAAAATGCTGCCATAAATAGAGCCTAAAATTTTCAATTTGTGTTATGATAATTACAAGATATTTTCACCACACCAACACTTGCTAAGAACCGAGCAGAGGAACTAGGCCAACAATATCTGCCTTGTATGATGCAAAGGTTTGCATATGTGGGGTATGCATCGTCTTATGCTCTCCTAAGAGGGTTTCTGAGGAGGATTCTTCATAACCGTTATTACCTGTAGGTTCACTTCTATATAGTAATGCCATTTAAGCATCCATGAGTTTAAAAACCAAAGTAGAGTAGTGATGCACAATAATTAACAATAAAGATCCAATAAAAAAAATGTAGAATGGAAAGAAAATAGGTACTCAGTCACCATTATCTCAGGTTTACCTTCTAGGGCCCTTCCTAGAAAAAGGAGGCACACTGGTACTAATGCCCTGTTTGGGAGGTTTTTTTTTCCCTCCTTTTCGTTTTCTGGAAAACGTCACCGTCTATAATATTGTGTTTGTTTTAGGGACGGATGACTTTAAAAAGGTGAAATAATTCATTTTGGATGAATTGCATTTTTCACTAATAGAGAAAACATACACAATATTATGAACGACGGCATTTTTCAGAAAACAAAAAAGCGAAAAAAGGCCCTTCCAAACATCTAGAACAAAGCTACTCATACCTCAATGATGGCCGGAAGTATCTTGATGTAATGGAGCTCGAACAAAGCAACTCTAACATCTAGAATGACAATCTTCTTGATTAAAGGTGCATGGATGCGTTGATTTGACATCAAAATTAGAGGAAAAGCTACCAAGCTTAAGTAATAATTTGGGTCCCCAAATATTGGAAATGCTTTTTAAGAGCAAGCGGTGAAGTTAGTTAGAGACTCCATAATTAAGATAGATTTGATTGGGTGAAATTCCGGGGTGAATTATCTCTTGGGAAACACTCGTATACCACCTTTGAAAAATAATAAACCAGAGCTTCAACTTAGTATGGGCTTGACTAAAACAAAATAGACAATATCTCTAAGGGTCCGTTCGTTTCACAGACATTGATATTGAAGTATTGGTTTTGAGAATATGAATGTCAATTCTCTTGTTCGTATCAAAGATTTTAAAATGGAATTGGCTTTTTGATGGAAAGTCGTCGATATTCACCGTAATCTAAAAACTCATAGATTCAATATCCATCTCTAGTGGTGGATATTGAGATCACCAACTCCGGTTTTCCAAAATGAGACCATTTTTTTAGCCTGAACGTGATTTTTTTCGGCCGAACGCAATTTTTCATCGGGACGCAATTTTTTTGCGCGGACGTGTTTTATTCGTCTGTGTACGATTTTTTCGTCCAGACGTGTTTTTTTGTCTTGACGCATTTTTTTGGCCCGGGCAGGTTTTTTTCTCCCGAATGCGATATTTCTGCACGAACGCGGTTTTTGCCTCTATGACGCAAATTTTTCGCCAGAACGCAATTTTTTTGCCAGAATGTGTTTTTTTCGCCTGTACGGAAATTTTTTGCCGCGACTCAATTTTTGGTCGCCTGGGCCGAATTATTCATCCAGACGTAATTTTTTCGCTCAAACACAATTTTTTTCGCCCGAACATGAATTATTCGGCCAAACGCGGTTTTTTCGCCCGAACGCGCTTTTTTCCGCCCGGACGCGATTTTTTCGCCCTGGCGCGATTTTTTCGACCGGGCGCGATTTTTTCGCCTGGGCGAGATTTTTTCGCCGAACGCGATTTTTTCGCTCGAACGCGGTTTTTTCGCCCAGACGCGATAATTTGGCCTAGACGCGAATTTTTCGCTCAGACGCGATATTTTGGATCGGACGCGATATTTTTGCCCAGACGCGATATTTTTCACCCGGACGCGCTTTTTTCGCCCGTACGCGATTTTTTCGCCCGGACGCAATATTTTCGCCACGACGCAAATTTTTTGCCCCGACACAAATTTTTCGCCCCGAAGCAAATTTTTCGCCCGGACGCGAATTTTTCGCCCGGACGCGAATTTTTCGCCCGGACGCGAATTTTTCGCCCGTACGCGTATTTTTCGCCCGGACGCGAGTTTTTCACCCAGACGCGAGTTTTTCGCCCGGACGCGAGTTTTTCGCCCGGGCGCAATATTTTTGCCCGGACGCGATATTTTCGCCCGGACGCGAATTTTTCGCCCGGACGTGGTCTTTTCGCCCGGACGCGATCTTTTCGCACGGACTCGATGTTTTTGCCCGGACACAATTTTTTCGCTCGGACGCGAATATTTTTCGCCCGGACGCGAATATTTCGCCCGGACGCGAATATTTCGCCCGGACGCGAATATTTCGCCCGGACGCGAATATTTCCCCCGGACGCGGATATTTCGCCCGGACGCGAATATTTTGCCCGGACGCGAATTTTTCGCCCGGACGCGAATTTTTCGCCCCGACGCAATTTTTTCTCCCCGATGCAATTTTTTCACGTCGGGGCAAAAATATCGCGTCGGGGCGAAAAATTCGCTTCGAGACGTAAAAATCGCGTCCGGGCGAAAAATCGCGTACGGGTGATGTGCTTGGGCGAGAAATTCGCGCACGGGCGAAAAATTCGCGCCCGGTCGAAATATTCGCGCCCGGGCGAAAAATTCGCGCCTGGGCGAAAATTTCGCGTCCGGGCGTTAATATTGCGTCTGAACGAAAAAATACGACCGGGCGAAAATATCGCGTCCGGACGAAAAAACGCGTCCGGGCAAAAATTCGTGTCCGGGTGAAAAAATCGCGTCCGGGCGAAAAATCGCGTCGGGGCGAAATATTCGCCTCCAGGCAAAAAAATCGCGACCGGGCAAAAATATCGCGTCCGGGCCAAAATATCGCGTCCGGGCCAAATATCGCGTCCGGACGAAAATATCGCGTCCGGGCCAAAATATCGCGTCCGGGCGAAAAAATCACGTTCGGGCGAAAAAATCGAATCCGGGCGAAAAAATCGCGCCCGGTCGAAAAATTCACGTCCGGGCGAAAAAATCGCGTCCGGACGATAAAATTCGCGTGCGGACGAAAAAATCGTGTTCGGGCGAAAAATTCGCGTTCATATGAAAATTTCGCATTCGGACCGAAAAAATCAAATCAGAGTGAAAAAATCACGCCCTGGCGAAAAAAACACGTCTGGGCGAAAAGAACACTTTTGGGCGAAAATTTCACGTCCGGTCAAAAAATTCGCATTGGGGTCGAAAAACTTGAGTTTAGTCGAAAAAATCACGCCCTAAGAAAAAATCACGATCGGACTAAAAAATCGCATTTGTGATTTTTAATTGTGATCATTAATAGCATTGATCAATGTCAATTCCTATGACAGAAAGTCTTTCTACAAACGAACAATAAAAAAATATCAATGTCAATTCCTATGACAGAAAGTCATCGTGCCGCCAAACAAAAAAATTGGTTTTAAATTCAAAGTTATTTCTCATGTGTATTGATATTGGATTGAAAGTCAATACTTCAATATCAATGTCTGTGAAACGAACATACCATAATATTATGATCCAGGTTGTCATAAGTGGTATCAAAGTCAAATCTTCAACAATAGGGAAGGTGATTTAGGGGCAAACCAGAAGGAAGTTAGTGGGCATGCACCATCCTAAATCTACTAAAGATGTACAGTATCTTTGAGATGGGAAATTAGGACAAAAAGAAGTCTGAACAAGCTTCTAGGATGGTGAATTTTTAGGTGAAATGAAATGTAAGAATGAATTGAATTGCACGCCGAAATTGAAGAAATACGTATTGTGCTTAAGTAATCATTTAAGCCCATAAATATTAGAGGTTACTATGAAAACACAATTCACTAAGATCTAAGTGGGAATAGTTTTGGGATGAATGACTTCTTAAGAAGTATTCAAAGCCACCTCAAGAAAATAAGTATGTTGGCCAAGCAAACAATATCTCATATATTATGGGCTTGATTATTCCATATAGTATCATAGTCTGGCCTCTTGTGGTATGAGATGCGGTTCAGGGAAGTACCTAGTAAAACTTGGTAGGTTTGCACTATCTTGAATGTGATAAGGTGGTTCAATGAACTAGGCTTTTGATAATAGATTTCTTGGTGAATAACTGTGCATGAATGAACTTAATCTAACATTTAAATTATAAAAAAATTATTGAGGTAAGTAATAATTTGGAGCCTCAAATATTATAGACACCTTTTTATAGTAAATGGTGAAGTTATTCTTAAGAACTTCATAGTAAGTGAGCTTTGGATGTGAGTAATTTTGGGGTGTGGTACCTCTTTGGAAATATGTAGGCGATCTTAGGAATGTAAAATTGTGAAATTCAACTTAGTTTGAGTTTAAATGAACCAAATCAGATACTAGTTAGATATTATGGGTTGAGTTATTAGAGTTATAATCAAACTATGACTAGTTACTATCATAATCATACAATAACAATGAAAAATTTGGCATTCCAATATGTTAATCACATACGCAATGATAGTGTTATAAAATTTTCACAAACATATAGCTTACTCAAGAAGTAACCACAACCAAAGGCGAGAGTATAAATATTACATGCATATTCACATACGTACGCCATGTCTTCTTATAAACCATATTGAATGTCCTCTCGTAATCCGTAACTATCTTCTTATAGACCTTAACAAAGTTGCAACCAATCCAAGATACACTCATTTTATTGGCCTGCCCACACTCAATGTCTTCCAAAAGACCTCAACATGGTTGTCTCCAATGCCAAGGTATAATTATGGCAATGTTCCGACCATTTATATTGCCTTCTAACAGACCTTTTATGAAGCATATAATCAGTATATATCAAGCATTTCATTCATCTCATAACTCGGTACAATTTCAGTATTCAATGAAGTCACAACAGTGCTAACACTAACCATAACCATAAGGATTACGATTCCTTCCATACAAGTCAACTTGAACCGACTTTTTATCAAATGTCCCAAGAAATTATCTATGAAGTTGTTTCATAACGACCATTTCATTATCTTAGGGTTATATCTTCTAGGAACAAACCATACCTCAAACACATTAGTCAAACTTATTATAGCAGTTTTTTTCCCACTAGGGCTCCGTTTGGGGGGACTTATTTTCACCGGTCAAGCGTTTACGACCGCATGAACCAGACCTTAATTAAGGTTAGGTTCATGCGGTCGTAACCGTTTGACCGGTGAGAATAAGTCCTCCCAAACAAAGCCTAGATCAAAAACATAGACAGTTATAGAAAGTGGGCTGTTTTCAGATCTCCGAATTGCACAAATTCTAGTACCAAAAGAAGTTTATACAATGTTCTAGACATTTACAAAGTATCCCGAATACCAATTATGCTAAGGCATTTGCTTCCGAAAATGGCTAAAATATGCCATAATACTAATCCAGAACCCAAATTTTATTTCCATGATGGGCGTCAATTACCACTTGGTCCATACTCAGTTACACAAAGAGAACATGCAAGTGCATGCCATTGGATTAATTCTAGAGTCAGAGCTATCCATAAGTTTTATCCAACTACAAAATTTTGATCAAGGCACATGTCTGCTATGCAGATTTCATCTGACTTTAACTAAATTCACCAAAGACCATTAAGAATCTAATATTAGCTAAAAAGTTTGGTTCATTCATACAGAGATCCATACAGTTCCAAGCATGTTGAAGTAGCACAACATATTTCAACCCGAAGTTCTCTAAACTCCAAATACTTTTTTCATCAAAAAATTCCCTAATTGGGGTTAACCACGTTATCTAGGGGTTTTACTCAAAACTCATCCCTCGTTTGGGTGACTTCTACTATTTTATTTTCCGCAAGTCAATATGCAACCCAAAAATACAAGCTAAGTAACAAAAGAGATTTGTAACACCGATCCTATCATAATCTCATGATCCACAATAGGTTTAGCATATACAAACAAGAAATCATCCCCGAACGTAGCGCCATTTAGCCTAATTGATTTCACTGGAGATGCAAGCTCAAGGTCATTAGTCTGAGCTTAAAAGTAAACAAATATTGGCATATTATGCACGTTTGACAAGAGCAATATCTGTAGTATATAGCATGGGTCCAGCCGGAGCCCCAGGACATACAAAATTCACAAATCTAAAATGCTATTAATTGATACAAGAAACCATACAGATTAAAAACCCACAACGGAAGCTAAGAAAAGCCCAAAGCAAAGGGGGCCAAATGTCCACATCTACAAAGAATGAAACACACCATAACATGAGGTGCTCAGCCTTAAGGCTTTACAAGGCTTTCCAAAATAAACGTTTCACACGCTACAAGAATTACACACATCAGCACACAAGCCATCAATGCATAAAAGCTATACAAAACTCTGTCCTTCAAGGGACGACACAATATAGGGCTTCTTGCCCGCTATTCTCCACTCGGCTCGTCAGCACCTGTACCTGAACAATCCACAAAGACGAGACAAAAACAAAAACAACGGTCATCTTTAGCTGACCACAATGGTATAACGAATCCACCCCATTCCCTGGGTGGTGATACTTCTTCCATATTATAAAAAGGAAGGTGCAGCTACTGACTGGCCAATCACGAACAACATATGCACAAACATCACAAATGGTGGCACGCACAACAACATGGATCAAGCTCTCATTGCATGCTTTTAATGCACTCCTTCCCGAGTCTCGCCTAAAATACAAGGACACATAAGGGGTCCTTGTAGCCATACTATCATGCACGTGTCGCCGACATTCAAAGTCGTACAACACAAACTCTAGAAATGTTCTAATTCGAGTAGCCCCATTGAGAGGCGTGTTATCGCCTTTCACACTCAACCATAGAGATAGGAGGTACATGCTTCACATTTATCTGAAAGGGGTCCTTGTAGCCATACTATCATGCACGTGTCACCGACATTCAAAGTCGTACAACATAAACTCTAGAAATGTTCTAATTCGAGTACCCCCATTGAGAGGCGTGTTATCGCCTTTCACACTCAACCATAGCGATAGGAGGTACATGCTTCACATTTATCTGAAATAGCGCGACAGAGATGCACAAGGTCCATATCTGTCCAAAAGAGCGCAATAGAGAGGAAAATGATACACATCTATACAAAAGCGTGTGATAGAGAAGAAAACAATCCACATCTGTCCAAAAGAACGCAACAATGTGGAGAAATAGTCCGCAACTGTCCAAAAAGCGCAACGGGGGTTATAACACTACTCCCGGTCCTGGAACATCATGACGGGAGGTACAAACATGCCTCCGGTCCAAAGAACGATTGTTTCTTAACGTAGCCTAAAGATGCTCTAAACGTACTGGTTAGGTGACATAGATTAAGAGGTCTATGTACACGACTACAATGTGATGGAGAACTCACTCGTCCTACGAAAGACCACAAGAATGTCATTCTACCGGGCCTAACAGAAGCCCGCCTAGGAACATGGCATTCTAGAACGAAGCCGACGAATTCCTGCAATCTCTACGACGAATAGCACGGGACATTCCTGTCCGCGCACCTAGGGCTAATCGTAAAGCACATCAAAAACATCACCGATCCAAGCTTATCACCACCGGTAGGCTTCACAAATCATGCCTAAATCCAGACTCGCACGTCGGATCACTAAATGCACATTTATGCCGGGGACAGACACAATCGACCAGGATGTTCGCAATGAAAACTACACCGGGGTTGCAATCATATGCCCTGGAGGAGTCCCCGCTCTCAACCGTATAGCGGGAGAGGGACTCTACGCGCAGTTCTCACATAAACATATGCTGGGGTCGCAATCCCACGCCCTAGCGGAGTCCCCGTCCTCAACCGAAATGGTGTGAGGGGACTCTCATTACACGAAAAATATCACAAAAATATAATGGTCCTAAGACTGGGGGAAAAAGAGTCATTACCCTTAAAATACCTTGTCGAGCCATTGGAACGAACACAACCATTTTCCCTCGACAATTTTGATAGTTAACTTTGTAGTAGTCTAAATCACCTAGAGGGGGGGGGGTGAATAGGTTGTTTGGTTTCTTCTTAGCTGTTTTGGTTGTTTTACACAACAAAAGCACACACAGAAAGAACACTATGGTTTATAGTGGTTCCCCAAGGTATGTGTACATCCACTCCCCCTCTCCACCTTTCTAACAATGTGTTAGACAAGACAACCTCCTCTAAAACTCTGCTCAAAGAGCTTACAACATATTTCCCTCAGGATCTCTCAGGTCTCCTCCAAGACCCTACCTCAGGCCACTGCCCTACAAACTCAGAGTACACTTTACTCGTATAGCTCTGTGACCCTCCTGGTCACTTACCTCATGCTTATCAAGAAGCCCTACCACTCAGGATAGGAGAAAAATCTTACACTCAGGCACACAAGCCCTACACTCAGGTCCAAGACCTTACACACAGAACAACAATGTTCTTACCGAGAAAATATGTATATGATTACAATAGAAGACCTTAAATTATAAACCTTTAGCCTTTGTATTTAGTTGTGCTTGTACAACAGTTAACTGGATTGGAGCAGGACTGGAAAATGGTTCTGCAGCTTAAGACCTTGCTCCACCTTGATCTCCTGTCTTCAGCAAAAGTAAGAAGATCCAATTCTTGAGACCAGAGTGACTCAACCTATTCTCCTAAAGACGATCAGCAAGAATAACTTATCTTCCTGAAATTGTATCAGGAAGATTGACTTCTCGTGTAACACAACCGGGAAGAACTTTTTTCTTGATCAGATTATAGATATAAAGAACTTCTCACTTTTTTTCCGATCCTCTTCCATTGACCTAAGAGTTGCTTTTATATCATTTAGCACAACAATGACTCTTTGACTTTGTCCTAACACATCATGAAAACAACCCAACAGTTGAGCTGAGACTGGCTCTTGTCTCAACGGTTCCACTAAGAACAGGTTGTCTACACAACGGGGCAGAGACTGACATCTCTCTCAGCGGCAAATCAGTTGCTTCTCAGTGGATCCGCTGAGACTAGGCTGTCTTCTACGAGGTTCCGCTGAGACTAGACTGCCTTCTCAGCAGAGCTTAGACTGGATTCTATCTCAGCAGCAAATCAGCTACTTCTCAGCGCTTCCACTGAGACCAGACTGTCTTCTCAGTGGATTGCCCCTTGAATAGCTGAGATAATGCAACCATAACCAGAGATGTTCTAACCATGTTTTTAGAACAACTTAAACCTATAATGATATGAAAGAAAATGTTTATTAAATACAATATGCACTTAGCATTGTAGGTGATGCATCTTCAAATCCTAGAAATATTAAAGGGCAATATTCCCAACAATCTCCCACTATTTGAAAAAGACAAAACACATAACAATGCTAAGATGCATTATCAAATAAAACATATCATGATAGATTTGAAATTTTGATTAATCATAGGAATGCCATTATAACAAAAATATAGTTAACAAGTATAAGCATTTAAAGTCCTATTACAACCAAGTAACAACAACAACAAAATAAAATCTAAGGCTCAGTCCTCCTTTTCTTTACTGTTGAGCATGAACCTTCATCTTGGGCAGCATTAAGCAGCTATGCATTTTGGGCTTTGTTCTTCTGTCTTTTGAAATACAGAAATGGTTTGGGTAACTATTTGGAGGGCAACCTTTTAGGATTGTTTCTCCTAGCCAAATTTTCTTTGAATATCCTTAGGGAATTCCTCTCTAGGTGCTTTATCCATTCTTCACTGGGATATAAGCTATCTAAGTTCTTTAATAGCTGACCATGACAACCATGCATTGATGATAATCTTTTTTGAACCAGCACTCAAGTATTCATAATCAGGGTCTTGAGATTTATCAGCCATTCTCTTTTCCATGAAATCCTAAACCAGCATAGTAAGCCTTTTAATTTTATATTTGGCCCCTCTCTTTCTCACACATGCTTTTTGTTAATTTTATCAAACTAGGGATCCAACATTGACAACCTTCTCGTAAAGAGCCAGGGTGGCGTGGTAAGCCTTTTAATTTTATCTTTGGCCTGTCTCTTTCTCGCACATGCTTTTTGTTAATTGACGGGCTTCTTGCAGGATGCCGAGACGGCGGATCGGATGCGCTCGCGCATAACTGCCTTGGAAGCAGAGAATAAGGACTTGAAAGCCCAGAATGCCTCTCTTCTGGATAGCATTCGGCCTCACTCTCGCTCTGAACCACCCCAAGCTCCCCCGCCTTCTCATTACTCAGTTGACGAGGTCGACGATCTTTGCTGAGACGCCAATATTAAGACGGCCGAGCTTGTTCTAAAGATGATGAAAGAGCTGGGTGTTGTCAAAGAAGACGCCGAGTCCGTCACTGCTCGCGACCTTGTGCCACACCTTTATGGTGAGGTGGACGAGGATTCAACTTCCAGTGAAGATGACTGAAGAGGCGCCGACGAGACCTGGGGCCCCTCCCCTCTTTTTTTTTTCAACCTCCCTCTACTTGTATTTTTATTTTTCTTCTTGGGATTTTGAAGTATTTTTTCATGGGAGAGTACTCCACTTCTTTTGTAATGACCAATGACCAAATGCAAAAGAAATTCTTGTCATATCCTCTCGCTTTATGTTTCATTTCTTTCACTTTATTTTGCTCTATTTATTGCGGACGACCCTCTACTCTGTTTCTACTCGCGAGATAAAGCTACTTGCCGTCTTGCTTGAGAATCGGCTTAGGACACGAGTCATTAGACCCCTCTTCGCCCCTTCCGTGCGCAAGACCGTTTGGTTTCCTTCCCGCGTCTCTCCTTGAGACAAATCTAGCGCGAGTAGACCCTGGAATTTAACCCACTTTTTTTATTGGAAGCCACCCGTCTTCAATTTTTTAGGCGAGACCTCTCTTTTACCAGCGAGCGCCCGCTCGCTATGGGCGAGACCCTTCTCACCGAGCACTGGTTGGAGGTGCCCCTCTTCATTTGTATTGGACCAATCTCTTCTTACCATAAAAGCTTCTTATTTTTTACAAACATTCTTTTTCTGATAAGTATAGATATTTCTCTTTGAGGGATCTCACCATTTACCTTGCCACCGAGTGAGCCTACAGTCGTGCCAGCTTGATGAGAGCCTGATCAGCGGGTCTTCTCGGGGCCTTACCAATCACCCTGCCACCGAGTGAGCCTACAGTCCTGCCAGCTTGATGAGAGCCTGGTCAGCGGGTCTTCTCGGGGCCTTGTCAATCATCCTTCCACCGAGTGAGCCTACAGTCCTACCAGATTGATGAGAATTTGGTCAGCGGGTCTTCTCGGGGCCTTGCCAATCATCCTGCCACCGAGTGAGCTTACAGTCCTGCCAACTTGATAAGAGCCTGGTCAGCGGGTCTTCTCGGGGCCTTCCCAATCATCCTACCACCGAGTGAGCCTACAATCCTGCCAACTTGATGAGAGCCTGGTCAGCGGGTCTTCTCGGGGCCTTGCCAATCATCCTGCCACTGAGTGATCCTATAGTCCTGCCAGCTTGATGAGAGCCTGGTCAGCGGGTCTTCTCGAGGCCTTGCACATCTTGAAGAAACCCTCCCGCAGTCCAACGGTGAACGCCATTTGGAGAGAAAATCCCGGCACCTCCTGAATATCCAAGAATTCTTCCTAGAACCTGTCCACGTACTAGGCCAAGGATTCATCTGCCTTCTGCCGGATCAAAAAAATCGACTCGGGATTCTTCTTTCTTTTCTTCGAGGTTGAGAAACGCAACTGGAAACTTCTACTCAGGTTCTCGAAGCCATAGATTTATCTTGTTGGGAGTTGATGAAACCAGTCCCTAGCTTTATCTTTTAAGGTGATGGCGAAAAGACGGCACTTGAACGCGTCCGTCATTGTCCTGATGGAGACAGCATCTTCGAACCATTGCAAGTGCTTGAGAGGGTCGTCTTTTCCTACATAGTTTGTCCTTTCGGTCTCCCTGAACCCCTTCGGGACTGGAGATGAAAGGATCAACTCGTAGAACGGGGACCCTCTCGCTACGGGTCTCGCCGCCTCCACCCACACAATGATGTCTCCTGGCAAGACAGCACTCACAGAGATAGGGAACAACTCCCTACCCGCCAAGTCTCACCCGCTTCCTTCCACCACCTTTTCCTTTCCAGGTCGCCCCCCGGGGCGTCCTCTCTAATCCTTGCCGAGACGAGCTCGTCCTGATGCGCGAGAGCGGACGCCTGAGGTAAAGGAGTTGAGCAGTCGCCTCGCTGTGAGATCCCCTATAATATGTCCATGATGCCTCTAATGGACGCCATGAATTCTTCTCTTCTTACAAATCCTCCCGAGTTCTTGGACCCATCCCCATCTCCTTCACCGAGATCTCCCGCCATGAAGTAGCTCAAGATTCTTCTATGTAGGCTGTGATCCACGCTCACCGCACCAAAAAATGTAGAAGCCGGAAGCCCGACTTCACCTAGAGTTCGAATCTAAAGTTGTAGCTCACACTTACTCTTCCCGACCGGCATAAAAGTTCTTGGGGGTGGTGGCCTCCATGGTACAAAAAGAGATTCAGCGGTGATTATATTGGGAGCTGCTTTTCCCTAAAATTTTTAGAAATAGTAACCATTAGCCTTTAAGAAAGACTAAGTGAGAAACCATCTTTTTAACCTGCTATACATACAAGTCAATAGAAATATATAAAACAAATTGCATATTCACTTAAGCAGTGTATATTTAAAGAAGTTATTGAACAGTATATGAGAATTCAATCTTAAAGAACATAGGGCAATATGCATATTATCCTTATCTTTAATTTCAAGCTTTCATCCATAAGAAATGTTTAGGGCACTTGAATCAGTAACAGTATTCATAATCCATATATCAGTATTTGGGCCCGACCCTGGTGGGTATACAGTAGCCAATTCAGTACGTTCATCACGCGTTTATGCCTTTCGGCTCGACTGATTTGGCAATTCAGTACAAAAACATTTATGCGCATCATTTTCAATATGCCCTAAACCTTTCTATGTGTCGACACATTTTGATAAGTGAGTTTATTAAATTTTCCCCTCAGATTACTTGTTCGATTTACTTTCAAAAAAAGCCATATCATAACGATGCAAGTATTAGTGATCATTGTCCATACAAGAGAACTATGTAGTATCTTTGAATCCCATATGTACAGTATACAAAAAAATACTTTAAATAAACATAAGTTAAAAACATAGATCTCACATTGGGATCTTCAGTCTCGCTACTACGCTTCGCGTCATCGTCGCGATTATTGTGTGATGCCATTCTTCAGCGTATCTGTAGTATCAGTATAATACTTAAGGCACGTTCTGTTTCTTTTGGGTTGCATCACAAAATAAATCGGTGTTGACGCTAAGGTAGACTCATTCACTAACATATGCAACATTCGTACCCACTCGTACCCACACACTTAATAATTTCATGCACAGTGTAGCTCTACGCATGCTGCCCAAACCCACAAACTCCATGTTCCTGCAGCACTAGACATACCCACACAACTACAACTGGAAGGACACAAAGCCCCAAATCTAAAGAAATCAAGGAACAAGAGTTTGGGCATGCAAATAACTAAGAACAACCGGCCAACTCATAACACAACAAAACCAACAGAAATACCAGGACACAGCCGGGAATAGGTACAACCAACATCATCAGCATGGTCAACAGAAATACCAAGGAGCAGCCGGGCAACCAGTACAGTTAACAACAAAACCCAAGATAAAGAGCAATTGCTAATTCAAAACAAAATATGAAGCAGGGAAACAACATAAAGCGGGGGAGCCACAAAATTCTCTACCCGAGGTGCAGCTGCCGGCCAACTACATAAAACAGGGAGTCAACACAATATAGCAGGTGCAACCAAAATCCCTCCCGATTTGACCTAGTAACCCATTCCCTTGCTTACGTTCATTATTAACATTGAGAATTAACTAAAGAAGAAGGAGATGAAGAGCTCACAACAAGGTAGTAGTAAACCACAAGAACCGAGTCCCGTGCCAAGCTACACGAATCCAGAATCAACTTCCCGTGCCGCCAAGCTCGACAGTAAGTACTGAAACCAGCAGGAGGGGAAAGAAACCTGTTCACTTCTGGCTTGAATCCAGAGGAGATAAGGAGGAGAAAAGAGGAGGAAGTGAGAAATCGAGCCCTAGCAGCGAAATCACCGAGAAGAAAACTGCGGCAAAAGGGTAAGGTTAATCCTCTCCACCGCCCCCAATACACAGCTATTTACCAATTTGCCCCCAACTGATCGATTACAGCTTTGAATAACAGCCAGCATATGTAGCCTCCATAGTTCTTGTTACTGAAGAGTGTCTAAAACTCTTTCTGCAATTTCATTTGTGCACAAAATGTTAATAAATAAAACTCAAGTTGGACTCATATTTTATACTTCCTTGACATGAGTCTCGGAAACTAGTAACTGACCATGGGCTTCAGTTTGGAGGTCTCACCTCTTACCCGGAAGAATTAAAAATCCTTCCCCTCCCTAGCCAGTGCTGAGCTAGGGACCTTAGAGAAGGAAGAAGAAGTTAACCATCGCTCTCTTCTTCTTCTCTCTCTCTCCTTCTTGTCCCCCTTTCTCAAGGCACCTTATCGGTTTATTTATAGGCCGCTGAGTTTGGCCTGCCGATAAACAAACTGAACCGACCTGAAATTACCAAAATACCCTAGGCTGTGTCTGCCAACAGCTAAACTCCGTTGTTCTGAAGGGATATACGCAGACCCCAAAGGGCAAAAAGGTAAAATTACTTGGGGTAAAAGAGTAAAAATCCCCCCTTGGGGGTAGGAAAGTAGAAATGCCTTCTTCTCATATGACGAGTGGGAAAATGCCTGGCGGGCGAGAGGAGCCTATCAAATTGCCTTACCAATGCCCCGCCTCGCGAGTACTCTGTCTCGCTACCAGAGGTAAGCATACACTGTGAGAACCGTCTCGCTATGAGAGGCCAGCATGCGCCGCGAGCGCCTTCTCGCCACGAGAGGTCAGCGTATGCCGTGAGAGCCTTCTCGCCTGCTCCGTTGTTCCTCTCTCGCCTATTATTTTATGCCTTTTTGGAGTGTTGGCGAGTCAACCCTGTGGTCTTGCTTGCCTCTGCAATCATCTCGCCCTAACTCATCGCTCTTCTCTGAATTGTTTCCCGCATGCTCAAGGTTGACACAAAAAATGTTGAAGTCGGAAGCCCGACTTCACCTAGAGTTCAGATCTAAAGTTGCAGCTCATACGTACTCTTCCCGAATCCCTTCCTTGACGTAAGTCTCGGGAATTAGAAACAGACCGTAAGCTTCAGCTTGGAGGTCCCACCTCTTACCTATCAGAAAAGATGCAGGTAGGCATGTTCATTATCAGACTAACATGCACTAGGATCCAATAAGTATTGGGGTCCCAAGGTTAACTGATTTATGTCATGCAGGTAATTCCAAGTGCCCATACCCTATATGGTACTTGGACAGTGGATGTTCCAGGCACATGACTGGAACAAGGAGCAATCTAAAAGATTACACTCCAGTAAAGAATGGATCCAAAGTCATCTTTGGTGGTTCAAATAGGAGAGTGACAAGAGGTTATGGTAAGATCTCAAATGACATAATCATTATCACACAAGTAGCTTATGTGGAAGGTTTGCAACACAACCTAATAAGCACAAGCCAACTATGTGATCTTGGCTATGACATTTCATTCCTCAAGGATGAGTGCCAAATTAGGAGGTCAAGTGACCAAGGTGTTATCTTGACTGACACTAGGAGAGGAAATGTCTATTGTCTTAACTTTCTACGTTTAAGCAAAGACTCTCCTATTTTCCTAGTTGTAAGTGAGAAAGTCTCATATTGTGTTCAATGGCATAAGTGACTCGCTCACTTGAACAATAAGATCATAAGCAAACTCTTTAGTGAAAATCTAGTTAGGAATGGTCCTAAGATAAAATGCACCAAAGAAGTCATTTGCTCAACATATCAAAAGGGAAAGCAGACGAAGGATTTCTTCAAAAGCATTGAGACCAAAGACTCTGTGAGGTGCTTATATCTCCTGCATATGGACTTGTTTGGTCATATGCTAGTTCATAGTCTTGATAGGAAAGTCTACACCCTTGTGGTGGTTGATGATTATTCTAGGTTTGCTTGGGTGTTCTTCCTCAAAAAAAGTCTGAAACCCCTGATGTTTTTAAGACATTTGTTAAGCAGATCCTAAAAGAATTAAATAGTACAGTGGTCAAAAATTAGAAGTGACCATGAGACTAAATTTTAGTCTGAATGCATGATAAAGTTCTGTGAAGAGCATGAAATTCAACAAGAATTTTCTTCTCCAAGAACACCCCAGCAAAATGGAATTACTGAGAGGAAAAATAGGACTCTCATAGAAGCTAGAAGGACCTTACTGAATGACACAACTCTCCAAGAATATTTTTGGGCTGAGGCAGTAAACACTGCATATCATGTCCTTAACAGAGCTTCTATCACCAAGATCCACAAGAAAACTCCCTATGAGATCTTGAAGCGCAAAAAACCAAACTTATCATATCTCAGGATGTTTGGTAGCAAGTGTTATGTGCTGAACAATGGAAAGTCCCATGTGACTAAGTTTGCTGTCAAGCCCTATGAAGGGATTTTTGTTGGGTACAACATTCATAGTAAGCCTTATAGAATCTACAACTTGGCAAGTCAAGTTGTAGAAGAATCAATGTATGTAGTTTTTGATGAATCAAATATGATTAACAGTGAGTTGCCTAACTCCTCTTCTAGTACTATAGGTATATATCTGATGATGGACAAGCTGAACATCAAGGAAGCAACTCCAATAGTCAAAGATAAAGCTGAAAGACTGATCATTCCTAAAGAAGGGTGAGGCATACTTGAAGTGGATGAAGCTCATCTAGATGAAGACAATGAAGAACAGGAAGCTAAAGCTAGATTGCCTCCAGCTGTCAGGCATCTGAGGGATCATTCAGCACACTAGATTACTGGTGAAGCTAGCCAAGGAGTGGTGATAAGGAGCAGAAGTCTTAATACAGTTATGTACTCAAGTTTCCTATCACAAGTTGAGCCTAAGAGATTTGAAGATGCCAACATATATCAGTTCTGCATTGGAGCAATACAAGAGGAACTGAACAAGTTTAAGAGGTGTAAGGTCTAAAAGTTGGTTCCCAAACCACAAGAACATAATGTCATTGAGACCAAGTGGATCTACAGGAACAAGTTGGATGAAAATGACATTATCATCAAGAACAAGGCAAGACTGGTAGCTAAGGGGTATAAAAAAGAAGAAGGTATTGATTTTGATCAAACCTTGGCGCATGTAGCAAGATTGGAAGCCATTAGACTGTTCCTTGCATTTGCTTCCTACCAAGGATTTAAAGTCTACCAGATGAATGTGAAGTCAGTCTTCCTGAATGGTGACTTAAAGGAAGAAGTCTATGTTGAACAACCATCAGGTTTTGTTGATTCTAACTCTCCTGATTTTGTTTATAGACTTAGGAAAGCTCTATATGGGTTAAAACAATCCCCTAGAGCATGGTATGAGACATTGTCTCGCTTCGTCATTGAGAACAAATTCACAAGGTGGAAGATAGACAAGACCATATTCCTAAGGAAATCTACGGGCAAGATCATCCTAATCCAGATATATGTTGACGACATAATCTTTGGATTTACTGATGACAATCTTTGCATGAAGTTTGTCAAACTTATGCAAGAGAAGTTTGAGATGAGCAGTATGTGTGAGCTTAAGTTCTTCTTGGGCCTCCAAGTTAGACAGACTGAAGATGGTATATCCATATGTCAGTCTAAGTTCACCAGAGAGTTAATCAAGAAATTTGGTATGGAGAATGCCTCCACCATGAAAACTCCCATGGGGCCAAGTATGTCCATAGACAAAGATGAGGCAGGAAAACCTGTTGATGAATCTTTATATAAGGGGATAATTGGCTCCCTTCTGTACCTGACTGCTAGTAGGTCTGACATCATGTATGTTATATGTGTATGTGCTAGATATCAAGCATGCCCTAAATAATCTCACAACTCCGATGTTAAGAAGATTTTGAGGTATCTTAAGGGAACACCAGATCTTGACCTTTGGTACCCTAGAAATAGCGATTTTGAACTAACAGGCTATTCAGATGCAGATTTTGCAGGCTGTAAAGAGTACAGAAAAAACACTTTAGGGTCCTGTCAGATCCTGTGAGGGATACTAGTGTCATGGAGCAACAAGAAGCAAACAAGTGTAGAGGTTTTGGTTTGAAGAGCACAAGTGCCTAGCCTTTACTTAGTGTTTGGATTGAATGAAATTTTTGGGTCCGTCACTGGCCCTGAGTTTAGACAAAAACACCATCATCATAGAATGAATGTTTGACATACCAACAGTTATGACCGCCACCAAGATAAAAAAAAACTAGTTTTGAATGTAGAAGTGAATGGAGTTCCTTAGGGGAGGTCGAGCGTTCATGGACGAGACACACGACCACTATCACCGTGCCAAACGGAGCCTAAGTAGTGTTGGATGGAATTTGTTTATATGGTACATGATTATGGAATATATCTATGCTCCATTGAAAGGGAAAAAAGCTTCATTATCATCAAGCTTTCCATTTGACCTCTCTATCACAAAAATTTGAAATGATTTTAATATATATATTTTTCTTGAAATTATATGTTTATTATGTGATTTTTTGTGTGTTTTGTGTTTGCGTTTATGTTTGTGTCTTTGCATTTGTATGTGTGTGTTTGTGTGTGTACTTATGTATATTTGCATGTGTATGTACGTCTTTTGTGCTGAAGTGTATATGTATTGAAGTGTGAATTTATGTATTTGTTAGAATATAATTTGTGCATGGTGTTATACTCATTTTATAATTTGTGCATGACGTTGTACATTCAATATCTCTAAAGCTTGACCACACCTGCTTGACCGCGGTGGCATTTTGTCTTAAAACGTTGCTCGACAAAATAGCTTTCATGGCCACACCTACCCACAGGGGCTTATATAACGTAAATGTTGCCGTTTGATTACAATTGCAATGATATAACATAGGCTTATATATTTGTAAGTAGATAAAGTTTAGATCAGTGTGTAATTAGCACGATGCTTGGTTCAAAAAGATAATGATTCCATGTATGCATGATGTAGAGGGAAACCATGAAGAATTCATTTCAGTAAGTCCATTATATGCTTGAGAAAGGAAAGGACTTGGATCCTCTTCCCATGTTTTACGGATTTGTATCCAGAATAACAAACTATAAAATTCAAACATACAACAACACTCAAACCTTTATCCCACTCTAATGGGTCGTCTATATGGATCATTTGTCTACATTGTGCCCTATCTTTAGTCATAAATGATTCATATTCTTAAAGGTGAATAAATTTTACGTTGCGTCTACCTAACACAATCTTTGATATAAAATAGGGTTAGGATTTTCAAAGATGATATTTATTTACATTTTAAAATGAGATAAATTGAGGACTCAAGCGGGCCGAGAGACCAAATCAAATTTCCGCGCGCGCAATTCAAACTCGTCACTCTGAACTTTGACAGGTTCGCTAATCTCGCTCGAGTGGAGCTCTCACGCGTTCTATGAATCGAACCCACCACGAAATTTATACAATCACAAGCTGAAATCACACACAACAATTTATGAAATACGGTAATAAAGTATTTGAAAGTTTGAAGGCAAGCTTAGGATTATCTAAAGAAGCACATAAAAATAAACTAAGTAGTTGGAGAGGGAGTACCCAAAGGAACGCAGAGAGAGTTGGTCCAAACCAAGTCAGTCGGCGAATCGGGGGAACTGCGGGAATTCCGGAACAGGGGCTGAGGTCGACGAAAGTTCCCACGCTACAGGAGTGATCGGCGCCAGAAATAGGTGGTGAGGTCGACGGCGTCGAGCGATTCGAACACGGCCTGGAGCCGTAGCGTCCAAGCCTCATCTGGCGTCCTGGACGGTCGGCCTGTAGCAGGAGTGGCAGCGTGCAGCTGGAGTTGTCCAGGGTAGGGTTCAGCTAGGGCAGAGACGGGAATTACTGACAATACAGGGAGAACAATTTTTCGTTCTCCTGTATCCTCGTCCGGGCTTGATTTCCTCCTTGTACGGGCACTTAAATAGTCGGGCCTATTCTCTCTTCTTTAATTTTATTTCTGGCATGAAATATTTGCATGATTCTTTGCCTAATAATTTACTGCTATGATTTGGCATAAAATCAATCTCTTTGGCCGGTTGTATTGAGATTACCTAATAATTTACTTTATTGTCCGGCTAGCTCTTTAATACTTCCTATAATTGTTGGCTTCAAATTAATTTTAATTTATATTTTTCTTAAAATAACCTAAGCTTGTCGTTAGCATCTTAATTACTAAATTATCGGACCTTTTTATTAAAGGTCTCATCGGATGATCAACCTGACGAGCTGCAGATAGAAACGGTTACATGCAATAAGATTAAACACATGCAAAATAAACGAAACAAAAAATGCAAAAATAGATGACGCTAAGATGCGTCACAGGGCGCATCAATCTTCATCATTTTTCATTCAGACTTGGGACCGGCAGAGGCTAGATCCAAAGATACACATAACAAAAATTTATGAAGCGGGACTAGATCAAAAGCAGCAGAGAAGAAACAAAAACACCAGCAAATGTTAAGTTATATATACAAAAATTGATGAGCTCAGTTGGCTTCGGTCATCTCTGCCTGAAGCCTTCGATCTGTATAAATTTATGCTTTGTTATACATTATCTTATGCTCCATGAATTAGTCAGAACATAAAATATTAAAATGAAATATAATTGCAATAAAAAAACGAACTACTAAACATAATTAACCTGCATTAGACCCATGTCATGCTCAATCTTGTAGAAATTAAAGACACAAATTCCTAAACCTTGAAATAAAATCTAAAATCTTCACTCAAATGAATCAAAATAAATGACACCAAAGAAGTGGTAGGACCGAAGGAGAAGGGAGTTGTGTCTTCGGCTAGGGTTTCTGAATCAGGGTGAGCGCAAGAAGAGAGCTGTGCGTCAATGATTTCTGAAATCGATGGAGAGGAAGGGGAAGGTGAACTCTGCGTGTAGGGTTTCTAAACTCGAGTTTGGGGAAGGGGGGTAGCTTTGAACCGAGAATGAGGAGATGTGTAAGCATACCTTCTGTAACGTCCCAATTCGCGCTAGGCCCCTCGCACGAGTTCTGAGTCAAGAGACTTGACTCGGGCTCGGGGTGTAACGCCCCGTTTTTTCAGCGATTATTTTTATTCTCGTTTGGCGTTACGATGACGCGTTTCCGTGGCTTGTGCCATTTGTGGAGTGTGGTTTAGCTCCTTAGAACTGAGTGCCCTATTCTGTAGCCTGTTGGCAAGATCTCCCTAGCAAGCCGAGTCGTTTTGGGTGACCCGGTGTGGCCTCTCGGGGGGATGTTGGTGTTTGACTTTATTTGGGTATAACTCGAGTTCTGTTCGTCGAAAATTAATTTCGACTTCGCCGTTGTGTTCGTAGCGTGGGTATTTAGCTACGGTGCGAATTTCGTCGAATTCCGAGGTAGATCGGTTTTCGCGTCGATTTGGTGCTTTATGTATTTTTGTAATTAATTATATAATTATATAATTATATATATATATAGTTTATGAAAAGGCACGCATCATCTTCTTCCCCGCTTGAAACCGCCGGCCCTGTACGAGAGAACGGAGAAACCGCCTACCCTTCCCTTCAGACGCCGATTCCCGGAGCGTTTGTGGACGGAATTCGATTCCGAGAGTGGATTTGGATTGCTCTCGTCAAGACCTTCATTCCTACGGTAAGAAATTCGATTTTCGTGGAGTTTTGGGAGGATTGGAATTTTCGGTTTTGGAGTTTTCCGCCATTAATGGCCGAATGTTTGTTTTAGGTGTTGCGGCCGTTTTGATCCGTGCGAAGAGGAGGAAAGCAGTCCAAAGCTTTGCTGAGATTTGAGGCAAGTGGTATTCTTGCCCTTGCCAAGTTTTTTTTTCGATTTTACTTGCTGAAATTGAAATCCCGGTTAGCCCAGGTTAGAGGCCTTGTTGTTCTCATTTTCTTGCTAACTATAGGGCTTAGTTCTTCCTACTGAAACCTCCCCTATTTTGTGATGATTGGAGTCCAAATTGTCGGCGTGGAGCCGTTGTTTTCCTTTACTCTGATTGTTGCTCTGATTCGGGTGTAGCCGAGAGGGAGAGTTAGGAGGGGGTGTGGTTGCCGATTTTTCGTTAAGGTATTACTCGAATGATTAGGCATAGTTTGTATAGTAGTGGTGCGCGACGTTGGTAGTTTCCTGCTGCTATTGCAGTTGCGTGAGTCGTGTGCGCGTTCCGGTGTCGTTCGGGAAATTCCAAACGGTACAGGTTAGCCGCGCACGGTCGTTAACCGTTAGGGCGCACGACCACTGGTCGTGTGCCTCTGGTCGTGCGCGTATAACTTTCAGTTTCCAAAGTTCTGTCTCGTAGATCGCACGAGCGCTGGCAAGCAGTGCGTACGACCACTGATCGTGCGTCACTGATCGTGTGCTGACGCTAAGTTTTCTCAGGTTTTCCAGGTTCGCTTCGCACGATCATTAGCCGATGAGTGCGCACGACCACTGATCGTGCGTCACTGATCGTGCGCTCTGTATACTTTCTTTTGCTAGGCGAATTTAGCTGGGTTCGAGTGCGGGAGTTTAGATACTCAAGTGACAGGCAACTACTCGAGTTCTGGATCTTCTGCCTTGGTCGTTCGACTATCGTCGAACTCCGTATTCTTTAGCGGGTTTGTGGGTAGTGACTTTATTTTGGCGGCGAGTGAGGCTAGCTCACTCAACGCCAAAGTTTAGGTAGGCACTGAGTGGGTTTCACTCAACGCCTAGTCGTGTTGGTTTATTTCAACACTCTTCCTTTACCTTGTCTTTCGTTTCCGAGTGGATTTCCAGTTGTATTTCTGGGTTTTCCTTGTCGGTCGTTTTCTTTATTTTCCTAAAGGCCGAATCGTGGGTCGTGGTTAGTAGTGGTGGTTGTAGCTCTTTATGGGGGTGGAGTTGTGTGATATAGCCAAGGCCACCCATGTTTTTCTTGCTCCAGGTACGGGCTGGACATGTCGGGTGGAAGGTCCCTTGTGTTTTCACGTGTTGACCCTCGAGCTTTTGACTTGGACATGGTGGATTGGGGGACTGCGTTTGCCTTCGATCCGGTTCCTCGTTGTTGTTTTTGCTACTATCACTTCCCACAGTTTAGGGTGTTAGAAGTTTCTTCCTTGGTAGTTTGCAGCACTTTTGGCTCTTGGTAGCCTAGTAGTCCCTGCAGGATGTGGTTCCTGGGCTGGGTCGTTGCTGTTTCTTTGCACGTTGTGCATTTATTGTGGTCCTGTTTTGGACAGTTGTGACTCTTTCTACTGCATGTTTTTCTGGTACTTTTCCCCTTTTGGTTGACTCTTTCATGTAGTTTTACTTTGTTTAGCTTGCTGAGGTATTCTGTTTTCTTTGGAATACCCCAGGTTCTGAGCTGTAGCCAGTCTGGTGGCTAGTTGGAGGTGGTGTTGTTGGTGGACTCCCGGACTTTGGAGTTCTGTTTACCTTGTTAGTGAGGTTATTTTCAGTACTTTCTTACAGACATATATTTGTGCTAGTGGGTTCGTGTCAGGTTGTTGGCGTCCACTGGTAGTTTTTACCTTGTACTAGATATATACTATTGCTGCTATCATTTTCTGGAGATAGTCTACTTGCTCTGAGAAGATTTTATGCTAGGTTGCTAGTTATTTTTAAACTATAATTATTATTATAAATAAAGCTCATGATCAGCATGTTTTATAAGACGTATTCACTATTTTCCAAATCACGTATAAAGACCGCTTTCTTATATATTATATAAATTAAATGTAGGGTCTTGCATTGTCACAACCCGCATTTTCTCCGAATTAAGAATTATCAGAGTAAGAGAAAACACGCGTCATGATGCCACGTCAAGCAGGGGATAACTGCTGACGCTCAGGCAAATCCAACTACAATCTTTATGCAAGAAAATCATGTGCTTAATGAATAGAAAATCAGTTATGTTTAGAGTCCGTATCCCTCGGCTCAGTGGATCATCTAGTCCACAAAAGAAAACTATATTTAAACGCTGCGGAAAAATACTTTAATTAGGTTTTACACCCTAAAGAGCGCATAAGGGTCCCGAGAGAACCACTCATGCTATGCAAGACACTACATTTAGTTTATATAGTATATATAAGAAAACGGTTTTCGTACGTGATTTGGAAAATAGTGATTAAGTTTACAAAACATGCCGATCATGAGCTTCATTTATAATAATAATTATAGTTTAAAAATAACTAACAACCTAGCATAAAACCTTCTCAAAATAAGTAGACTATCTCCAGAAAAATAAATGGTAGCAGCAATAGTATATATCTACTACAAGGTAAAAACTACTAGTGGGCGCCAACAACCTGACACGAACCCACCAGCACACATATATGTCTGTAAGAAAGTACTGAAAACAACCTCACTAACAAGGTAAACAGAACTCCAAGGTCCGGAAGTCCACCAACAACAACACCTCCAACTAGCCACCAGACTGGCTACAGCTCAGAACCTGAGGCATTCCAAAAGAAAACAGAATACCTCAGCAAGCAAAAATCAAGGTAAAACTGCATGAAAGAGTCTACCAAAAGGACAAAATAACAGGAAACATGCAGTAGAAAGAGTCAAAACTGTCCAAAACAGGACAACAATTAATGCACAACGTGCAAAGAAACAGCAACGACCCAGCCCAGGAACAACATCCTGCAGGGCCTACTAGACTACCAAGAGCCAGAATGCTGCAGACTACCAAAGAAGAAACTTCTAACACCCTAAACTGCGGGAAGTGATAGTAGCAAAACCAACAACGAGGAACCGGATCGAAGGCAAACGCAGTCCCCCAATCCACCATGTCCAAGTCAAAAGCTCGAGGGTCAACACGTGAAAACACAAGGGACCTTCCACCCGACATGCCCAGCCCGTACCTGGAGCAAGAAATCCATGGGTGGCCTTGGCTATATCACACAACTCCCCACCCCCATAAAGAGCTACAACCACCACTACTAACCACGACCCACGATTCGGCCTTTAGGAAAATAAAGAAAACGGCCGACAAGGAAAACCCAGAAATACAACTGGAAATCCACTCGGAAATGAAATACAAGGTAAAGGAAGAGTGTTGAAATAAACCAACACGACTAGGTGTTGAGTGAAACGCACTCAGTGCCTACCTAAACTTTGGCGTTGAGTGAGCTAGCCTCACCCGCCGCCAAAATAATGTTACTACCCCCAAACCCACTAAAGAATACGGAGCTCGACGACAGTCGAACGACCAAGGCAGAAGATCCAGAACTCGAGTAGTTGCCTGCCACTTGAGTATCTAAACCCCCGCACTCGAAACCATCTAAATTCGCCTATCAAAAGAAAATATACAAAGCGCACGATCAGTGACGCACGATCAGTGGTCGTGCGCACTCATCGGCTGATGATCGTGCGAAACGAACCTGGAAAACCTGACAGAAAACCTAGCAACTGCGCACGATCAGTGTCGCACGATCAGTGGTCGTGCGCACTGTTGCCAGCGCTCGTGCGATTGCCCGAGACAGAACTTTGGAAACTGAAATTTATACGCGCACGAACAGAGGCACACGACCAGTGGTCGTGCGCCCTAAAGGTTGATGACCGTGCGCGGTCAACCTGCACCATTTGGAATTTCCCAAACGACACCGGAACGCGCACACGACTCACGCCACTGCAGTAGCAGTAGACAACTATCACGTCGCACGCTACTACCATTCAAACTATGCCTAACCATTCGAATAATATCTTAACGAAGGAAATTGGCAACCACACCCCCCCTCCTAACTCTCCCTCTCGGCTACACCCGAACCAGAGCAACAATCAAAAATAAAGGAAAACAACGGCTCCACGCCGACAATTTGGATTCCAAACATCACAAAATAGGGGGGGTTTCAGTAGGAAGAACTAAGCCCTATAGTTAGCAAGAAAATGAGAACAATAAGGCCTCTAACCTGGGCTAACCGGGATTTCAATTTCAGCAAATAAAATCAAAGAAAACACTTGGCAAGGGCAAGAATACCACTTGCCTCAATTCACAACGAAGCTTTGGACTGCTTTCCTCCTCTTCGCACGGATCAAAACGGCCGCAACACCTAGAACAAAGACTCGGCCATTAATGGCGGAAAACTTCCAAAACCGAAAATTCCAATCCTTCCAAAACTCCACGAAAATCGAATTTCTTACCGCAGGAATGAAGGTCTTGACGAGAGCAATCCAAATCCACTCTCGGAATCGAATTCCGTCCACAAACGCTCCGGGAATCGGCGTCCGAAGGCAAGGTAGGCGGTTTCTCCGTTTCTCTCGTACAAGGGGCCGGCGGTTTTCTTACGGGGAAGAAGATGATGGCGGTTCCTTTCATTCTAATTCTATATATATATATATAATTATATAATTATATTATTAATTACAAAATTACATAAAGCACCAAATCGACGCGAAAACCGAACTACCTCGGAATTCGACGAAATTCGCACCGTAGCTAAATACCCACGCTACGAACACAACGGCGAAGTCGAAATTAACTTTCGACGAACAGAACTCGAGTTACACCCAAATAAAGCCAAACACCAACACCCTCCCGAGAGGCCACACCGGGTCACCAAAACGACTCGGTTTGCTAGGGAGATCTTGCCAACAGGCTACCAAACAGGGCACTCAGTTCTAAGGAGCTAAACCGTACTCCACACATGGCACAAGCCACGGAAACGCGTCATCGTAACGCCAAACGAGAATAAAAATAATCGCTGAAAAAACGGGGCGTTACAGTCACTCCCCCTAAAAGAAAGTTTCGTCCCGAAACTTTACGCACAACCCTCCTACAAAAGAAGGAAAAGTAACAAACAGAAGTTAAAAAGGGAAACATACCGATCAAATCAGAGAAACAGGTGAGGGTACGCCCTCCTCATGGCCGACTCTAGCTCCCAAGTCGCGCTCTCCAAATCCTGATTTTTCCATAGAATTTTCACCATCGGTATGGACTTCTTTCGCAGCACACGCTCCTGAGTATCCAAAATACGAACTGGCACCTCAACGAAAGAGAGGTTGGGCTCTAACTGGGGCACAACATCCAAGAGTTGCCCACTGCTGCGCACACACTTCCGCAATTGGCTAACATGAAAAACATTATGAACACCAGGGAAGTTCGCTGACAAATCCAATCTATATGCAGACACACCAATCCGCTCCAAGACCTCAAACGGGCCCACATACCTTGGGTCCAATTTCCGATTTTTACCAAATCTCTTCACACCAACCATTGGAGAAACCTTGAGGTATACATGATCCCCTACTAAAAACTCCAAGGCAGACCTACGCCGATTGGCGTTCTTTTCATACCTCTCCTGGGCTAAACGAAGCTTTTCCCGAATAAGCTTCACGGCGACTTCCATCTCTTCCAGAGCATCAGGACCCAACAAAGGCTTCTCACCAGCCTCAGCCCAAAACAACGGAGTCCTACAGCGCCTCCCATACAAAGCTTCGAACGGAGCCATCTGCAAGCTTTCCTGATAACTGTTATTGTAAGCAAATTCCATGAGTCGCAGACGCTCATCCCACGCTCCACCGTGGTCTAAAATATAGCACCGGATCATATCCTCAACAATCTGATTGACCCGCTCCGTCTGCCCATTGGTCTGAGGGTGGTACGCAGTAGAATACCTCAGATCCGTACCCAAACCCTCCTGCAGACTCTGCCAAAAACGAGAAGTAAACCGGGAGTCTCGATCAGAAATGATGCTAACCGGCACACCGTGGAGTCGGATGACTTCATTCAAGTACAACTCCGCTATCTTCTTCATCGGGTAATCAATCTTATAAGGCACGAAGTGAGCACACTTCGTCAATCTATCCACTATAACCCAAACAGAATCAAATCCTCTCGGGGATTTTGGCAAACCCGTAATGAAGTCCATAGATATACTCTCCCACTTCCAAGTCGGGATCTCTAGCGGAGTCAACTTACCACCAGGCCTCCCATGATCGGCCTTCACACGCTTGCAAGTGTGACACTCAGCAACATATCGGGCTATATCTCCTTTCATACCATACCACCAGGCAACTTGCCTTAAGTCACGGTACATCTTCGTAGATCCTGGATGGTAGGCAACGCTGGAACCATGAGCCTCACTGCAAATCATACTCCTAATGTCCCCAACAGCGGGAACGCAAAACCTGCCGCGGTACTTCAAAGTACCCGCATCATCAATAGAAAAATCTGGCAACTCTCCCTTCTCTGTCCTGGTAAAAAGGTGCAACAGATCCGGATCGTCCTTCTGATGCAGTCTAGTCAAAGAAATCCAGGACGGCTCTTCCACTGATAAGCTACTCTGCAAACTACAGCATCCCACTGAAATATCCATAAGGAGGAACTCCTCAACTAATCGATCGGCGGAGAGGTTAAAGATCTTTCCCGTCTTTCGGCTCAGGGCGTCGGCCACCACATTGGCCTTGCCCGGATGATACTGGATTTCTACGTCATAATCCGCCACATACTCAAGCCACCGCCGCTGACGCAGATTCAACTCTTTCTGCGTGAACACGTACTTCAGGCTCTTATGGTCAGTAAAAATCTTGCACTGAGCCCCATAAAGTAAGTGCCTCCACAACTTCAACGCATAGATAACCGCTGCAAACTCAAGGTCATGCGTAGGATAATTCCGCTCATGAGTTTTCAACTGCCTTGACCCCTAAGCAATTACTTTTCCATCCTGCATTAATACGCATCCCAGTCCTATATGCGAAGCATCCACATACACATCATAATCCATGCCCTCAGTAGGAAGGGTCAGAACGGGAGCAGTACACAATCTCCTCTTTAACTCCTGAAAAGCTTCTTCGCACTTCTCGCTCCAAACAAAAGCCACATTCTTCTGAGTCAGCTTGGTCAACGGTGCGACTAGAGAAGAGAAACCCTCCACGAATCTCCTGTAATAGCCAGCCAACCCTAAGAAACTTCTGATCTCCTTAGGAGTATTCGGCCTACTCCAATCCGTCACTGCTGCAATCTTTTCTGGGTCAACCGAGATCCCATCCTTGTTCACCACGTGGCCTAGAAAAGAAACCTGAGGCAACCAAAATTCGCACTTGCTCAACTTGGCGAATAACTTGTGGTTCCTCAACTCTGATAGGACCAAACGCAAATGCAGCTCGTGCTCCTCAGCACTGCGAGAATAAACCAACACGTCATCAATGAAGACCACAATGAACTTGTCTAGGAAATCCTTGAACACCCTGTTCATCATATCCATGAAGGCTGATGGTGCGTTGGTCAGACCAAACGACATCACCAAAAACTCAAAGTGCCCATGCCTCGACCTAAACGCAGTCCGTGGAATATCTGCCTCACGGATCCTGAGCTGATGATAGCCCGAACGAAGATCGATCTTGGAGAACACCGTGCTACCACGCAACTGGTCAAATAAATCATCGATCCTCGGCAGAGGGTACCTGTTCTTGATAGTGACCTTGTTCAACTCTCTATAGTCGATGCAAAGCCGCATCGACCCATCTTTCTTCTTTACGAACAAAACAGGAGCACCCCAAGGCGACGAACTCTGCCTGATAAAACCTTTAGCCAACAACTCATCTAACTGAATTCGCAACTCCTCTAACTCACGAGGGGCTATCCGGTACGGCGCCTTAGCAATAGGACGCGTACCCGGCTCCAAATCAATAACAAACTCCACATCCCGCTCAGGAGGGATACCAGGAAGATCATCAGGAAAAACATCGGCGAAACCACGAACAATAGGAATCTCCTCCAAGCGTGGCACGCTATCAACGGTTCCAACCGCCGAGACTAAACAAACACAACAATCAGAAAGAAACAATCTCTGAACACATACCGCAGAGAGAACAGGAGAATCCTGACACGGATCAGCATACACGCTGCCGGGCTGACCGTCGTCCCTGATGAAGTCCAAGCGCTTTCCTTTGCACTGAATGACCGCATCATACCGAGAGAGCTAGTTCATGCCCAAAATGACATCGAAGTCCTCTAGATCAATCATCTTCAGATCCGCCTTCGCAAGAAAATCCCCCAACAAAACCGGGCAATCCAAAATACCCAAATCTGACAACACAGATTCACCAGAGGGAAACTTGACACGGAAGGAATCCCAAACACGATCTAGAGACAACCGATGACGCTCCACAAAGGCTCTAGCCACGAACGAGTGGGTAGCGCCGGAGTCAAACAGAACACGCGCCCAGCGGTTCTTCACCTTAAATTTCCCTATAGGAACGCACAAAGCTAAGGAACTAGCACAACAGTACCGCAAACAATCTAGCAACTAAACTACCAGGCTAGAAAGAAAACAACAAACTACTAACCTGAGATCACCTGGGTCGAAGTCTGAGCCTCCTCGGAAGAAATCACGTTCAGCTTCCCTTTTCCCTTGTCCACACGCTAAGGTGGAGGTAATGCCTGCAATGGAACTGCAGGAAGAGCTGACTGGACCTGAGGACACCTCGACTTAACGTGACCCTTCTGCCCACACTGATAGCAGACTCTATCCCTGGACCAACACTGGGCTGCATCATGCCCGGATCGCTTGCAAACTGAACAGGAGACATCTCTCCCAGGAGCACCCTGAATAGCATGAACCTGCTCCTTCTTCTGAGCTGCCGCCTTCTTGAAACACCTCTCAACAGGATGGCCTGACCGGCCACAAAAACTGCACACCACCCTGCTCCTCTTTCCCGGAACAGCATCGGGTACCAGGGGTTTCTTCTCCTCTACCAACTTCCTCTTATCCTTCCTCAACTGCTGGCCTCTGCTCTTCGCCGTCTCAATGACCTCAACCTTAAGAGCAGCCTCTACAACTCCAGCATAAGTCACTGACCCATAAGCACTGGCCAACTGCTGCACCTCACTCCTCAAACCACCGAGAAATCGCTTAACTCGATCAGCCTCAACGCTGACCAATCCAGGGGCAAAACGGCTCAACTTACTAAACTCTATCTCATACTCACCCACCGTGAGCTGCCTTTGCTTCAGATAGAGGAAATCATTCATGAGGCGGTCACGCTCGACGGAGGGTAAGAACTTCCTCAACAGCATCTCCTTGAACACTTCCCGAGGGCATCCGGCTACCAGGCTCTCCTTCTCTCTCAGCCACCAACTCTTAGCCAAACCTTTAAGCTGATAGGCGGCTATCATCACCCTCTGATCATCTGAAATCCCTGAGTACGAGAACATCTCCTCCATGGAGATCAGCTAGTCGTCTATCACCATGAAATCTGCCTTCCCATCATAAGTGGGAGGGCTCAGCCTCTGAAACTGCGAGATGAAGGCCATCTCTGCTGGCACCACCACTGGAGGCCTCAAGGGTGCAGGAGGAGGAGGAACAGCTAACCCCCCTGCAGGAACTTGCGCACCCTGAGCCTGCCCTGCCACAACTGCCACCAAAGACTGAATCTGGGCTTGCACCTCCTCCAACTGCCTACCCATAGCTTCGCTACTCTGACGCAGACCCTCGATCACCGCATCGTTCTGAGCTCCAGAAGATTCACCCTCAGACAGGGGAGTCGATCGAGTCGCAGGACGCCTAGCCATCCTAAAAATCATTACAACGCAAATCAGATCCAAATCCCACGACTAGAACCGACTACCAGTACAGACAATACATATGTAGATATAGACTTAAAGCTGCTAAACTTGCTCTGAGAGTTTATCTTCTTCACAATAATTAGATGATATGCCCTATCCTAGGATGGTTAACCACCACCTCACTAACTCTTGTGCCTAGATCGGATGCATGAACTTATGTTAGTTTGAAAACTTATGTGTGTACATATGCCATCCTGCAAATCTTTAGCTCGGCGCGTTGTGCTTATGCAATGTTATGATATGCATGTTTGTGTTATGCATTCTAAAAAAAGGCCCTAATGCATGATATGAGCGGCGTACACATGAAAATGTTATGCATCCCATACTACATAACATTTCCATGCAACGAAAAAGAAACGTGCTAGTCGCAGTCATGTGGTGAGGTTATGCATCCCATACTACATAACCCTCACATGTAGCCCCTATGGTGGATCCATATACGAACACATATTATGCATCCTATACTACATAATATGCCCCGTATACTTCATGTTATGCTATGAGTGTAGTGTTCGTGCTTTTGCCAAGACGTGCTGATGACATATCGGTGTGTGAATGACATGATGCTGAACTACTAAAAGCATCCAAGGAAGGTGCCCAACTAACTTGTCAAGCAACCTCCCTCTGATACCAACTGTCACAACCCGCATTTTCTCCGAATTAAGAATTATCAGAGTAAGAGAAAGCACGCGTCATGATGCCACGTCAAGCAGGGGATAACTGCTGACGCTCAGGCAAATCCAACTACAATCTTTATGCAAGAAAATCATGTGCTTAATGAATAGAAAATCAGTTATGTTTAGAGTCCGTATCCCTCGGCTCAGTGGATCATCTAGTCCACAAAAGAAAACTATATTTAAACGCTGCGGAAAAATACTTTAATTAGGTTTTACACCCTAAAGAGCGCATAAGGGTCCCGAGAGAACCACTCATGCTATGCAAGACACTACATTTAGTTTATATAGTATATATAAGAAAACGGTTTTCGTACGTGATTTGGAAAATAGTGATTAAGTTTACAAAACATGCCGATCATGAGCTTCATTTATAATAATAATTATAGTTTAAAAATAACTAGCAACCTAGCATAAAACCTTCTCAAAGCAAGTAGACTATCTCCAGAAAAATAAATGGTAGCAGCAATAGTATATATCTAGTACAAGGTAAAAACTACTAGTGGGCGCCAACAACCTGACACGAACCCACCAGCACACATATATGTCTGTAAGAAAGTACTGAAAACAACCTCACTAATAAGGTAAACAGAACTCCAAGGTCCGGAAGTCCACCAACAACAACACCTCCAACTAGCCACCAGACTGGCTACAGCTCAGAACCTGAGGCATTCCAAAAGAAAACAGAATACCTCAGCAAGCAAAAATCAAGGTAAAACTGCATGAAAGAGTCTACCAAAAGGACAAAATAACAGGAAACATGCAGTAGAAAGAGTCACAATTGTCCAAAACAGGACAACAAGAAATGCACAACGTGCAAAGAAACAGCAACGACCCAGCCCAGGAACAACATCCTGCAGGGCCTACTAGACTACCAAGAGCCAGAATGCTGCAAACTACCAAAGAAGAAACTTCTAACACCCTAAACTGCGGGAAGTGATAGTAGCAAAACCAACAACGAGGAACCGGATCGAAGGCAAACGCAGTCCCCCAATCCACCATGTCCAAGTCAAAAGCTCGAGGGTCAACACGTGAAAACACAAGGGACCTTCCACCCGACATGCCCAGCCCGTACCTGGAGCAAGAAATCCATGGGTGGCCTTGGCTATATCACACAACTCCACCCCCATAAAGAGCTACAACCACCACTACTAACCACGACCCACGATTCGGCCTTTAGGAAAATAAAGAAAACGGCCGACAAGGAAAACCCAGAAATACAACTGGAAATCCACTCGGAAATGAAATACAAGGTAAAGGAAGAGTGTTGAAATAAACCAACACGACTAGGCGTTGAGTGAAACGCACTCAGTGCCTACCTAAACTTTGGCGTTGAGTGAGCTAGCCTCACTCGCCGTCAAAATAATGTTACTACTCCCAAACCCACTAAAGAATACGGAGCTCGACGACAGTCGAACGACCAAGGCAGAAGATCCAGAACTCGAGTAGTTGCCTGCCACTTGAGTATCTAAACCCCCGCACTCGAAACCATCTAAATTCGTCTATCAAAAGAAAATATACAAAGCGCACGATCAGTGACGCACGATCAGTGGTCGTGCACACTCATCGGCTTATGATCGTGCGAAACGAACCTGGAAAACCTGACAGAAAACCTAGCAACTGCGCACGATCAGTGTCGCACGATCAGTGGTCGTGCGCACTGTTGCCAGCGCTCGTGCGATTGCCTGAGACAGAACTTTGGAAACTGAAATTTATACGCGCACGAACAGAGGCACACGACCAGTGGTCGTGCGCCCTAAAGGTTGATGACCGTGCGCGGTCAACCTGCACCGTTTGGAATTTCCCGAACGACACCGGAACGCGCACACGACTCACGCCACTGCAGTAGCAGTAGACAACTATCACGTCGCACACTACTACCATTCAAACTATGCCTAACCATTCGAATAATATCTTAACGAAGGAAATTGGCAACCACACCTTCCCTCCTAACTCTCCCTCTCGGCTACACCCGAACCAGAGCAACAATCAAAAATAAAGGAAAACAACGGCTCCACGCCGACAATTTGGATTCCAAACATCACAACATAGGGGGGGTTTCAGTAGGAAGAACTAAGCCCTATAGTTAGCAAGAAAATGAGAACAACAAGGCCTCTAACCTGGGCTAACCAGGATTTCAATTTCAGCAAATAAAATCAAAGAAAACACTTGGCAAGGGCAAGAATACCACTTGCCTCAATTCACAACGAAGCTTTGGACTGCTTTCCTCCTCTTCGCACGGATCAAAACGGCCGCAACACCTAGAAGAAAGACTCGGCCATTAATGGCGGAAAACTTCCAAAACCGAAAATTCCAATCCTTCCAAAACTCCATAAAAATCGAATTTCTTACCGCAGGAATGAAGGTCTTGACGAGAGCAATCCAAATCCACTCTCGGAATCGAATTCCGTCCACAAACGCTCCGGGAATCGGCGTCCGAAGGCAAGGTAGGCGGTTTCTCCGTTTCTCTCGTACAAGGGGCCGACGGTTTTCTTACGGGGAAGAAGATGATGGCGGTTCCTTTCATTCTAATTCTATATATATATATATAATTATATAATTATATTATTAATTACAAAATTACATAAAGCACCAAATCGACGCGAAAACCGAACTACCTCGGAATTCGACGAAATTCGCACCGTAGCTAAATACCCACGCTACGAACACAACGGCGAAGTCGAAATTAACTTTCGACGAACAGAACTCGAGTTACACCCAAATAAAGCCAAACACCAACATCCCCCCGAGAGGCCACACCGGGTCACCAAAACGACTCGGTTTGCTAGGGAGATCTTGCCAACAGGCTACCAAACAGGACACTCAGTTCTAAGGAGCTAAACCGTACTCCACACATGACACAAGCCACGGAAACTCGTCATCGTAACGCCAAACGAGAATAAAAATAATCGCTGAAAAAACGGGGCGTTACATGCATAGCATGGGTGGTTCTCTTGGAACCCTTATGCGCTCCTTAGGATGTTAAACCTAAATAAAGTATTTTTCCGCAGCGTATAAATATAGTTTTTCTTTTGTGGACTAGGTGATCCACTGAGCTGAGGGATACGGTCTCTAAAATATAACTGATTTTCTAATCATTAATCACATGATTTTCTTTCATTAAGTTGGTAGTTGGTTTTGCCTGAGCGTCAGCAGTTATCCCCTGCTTGACGTGGCATCACGACGCGTGTTTTCTCTTACTCTGATAATTCTTAATTCGGAGAAAATGCGGGTTGTGACAGTTGGTATCAGAGGGAGGTTGCTTGACAAGTTAGTTGAGCAACCTTCCTTGGATGCTTTTAGTGGTTCAGCATCATGTCATTCACACACCGATATGTCATCAGCACGTCTTGGCAAAAGCACGAACACTACACTCATAGCATAACATGAAGTATACGGGGCATATTATGTAGTATGGGATGCATAATATGTGTTCGTATATGGATCCACCATAGGGGCTACATGTGAGGGTTATGTAGTATGGGATGCATAACCTCACCACATGACTGCGACTAGCACGTTTCTTTTTCGTTGCATGAGAATGTTATGTAGTATGGGATGCATAACATTTTCATGTGTACGCCGCTCATAACATGCATTAGGGCCTTTTTTTTAGAATGCATAGCACAATCATGCATATCATATCATTGCATAAGCACAATGCGCCGAGCTGAAGATTTGCAGGATGACATATGTACACACATGAGTTTTCAAATTAACATAAATTCATGCATCCGATCTAGGCACAAGAGTTAGTAAGGTGGTGGTTAACCATCCTAGGTTAGGGCATATCATCTAATTTTTGTGAAGAAGATAAAATCTCAGAGCAAGTTTAGCAGCTTTAAATCTATATCTACATATGTATTGTCTGTACTGGTAATCGGTTCTAGTCGTTGGGTTTGGATCTGATTTGCGTTGTAATGATTTTTAGGATGGCTAGGCGTCCTGCGACTCGATCGACTCCCCTGTCTGAGGGTGAATCTTCTGGAGCTCAGAACGATGCGGTGATCGAGAGTCTGCGTCAGAGTAGCGAAGCTATGGGCAGGTAGTTGGAGGAGGTGCAAGCCCAGATTCAGTCTTTGGTGGCTGTTGTGGCAGGTCAGACTCAGGGTGTGCAAGTTCCTGCTGGGGGGTTAGCTGTTCCTCCTCCTCCTACACCCTTGAGACCTCCAGTGGTGGTGCCAGCAGAGATGACCTTCATCTCGCAGTTTCAGAGGCTGAGCCCTCCCACTTATGATGGGAAGGCAGATTTCATGGTGATAGACGACTGGCTGATCTCCATGGAGGAGATGTTCTCGTACTCAGGGATTGCAGATGATCAGAGGGTGATGTTAGACACCTATCAGCTCAAAGGGTTGGCTAAGAGTTGGTGGCTGAGAGAGAAGGAGAGCTTAGTAGCCGGATGCTCTTGGGAAGTCTTCAAGGAGATGCTGTTGAGGAAGTTCTTACCTTCGGTTGAGCGTGACCGCCTCATGAATGATTTCCTCTATCTGAAGCAAAGGCAGCTCACGGTGGGTGAGTATGAGATAGAGTTTAGTAAGTTGAGCCGTTTTGCCCCTGGATTGGTCAGCGTTGAGGCTGATCGAGTTAAGCGATTTCCCGGTGGTTTGAGGAGTGAGGTGCAGCAGTTGGCCAGTACTTATGGGACAGTGACTTATGCTGGAGTTGTAGAGGCTGCTCTTAAGGTTGAGGCCATTGAGACGGCGAAGAGCAGAGACCAACAGTTGAAGAAGGATAAGAGGAAGTTGGTAGAGGAGAAGAAACCCCTGGTACCCGATGCTGTTCCGGGAAAGAGGAGCAGGGTGGTGTGCAGTTTTTGTGGCCGGTCAGGCCATCCTGTCGAGAGGTGTTTCAAGAAGGCGGCAGCTCAGAAGAAGGAGCAGGTTCATGCGATTCAGGGTGCTCCTAGGAGAGATGCCTCCTGTTCTGTTTGTAAGCGATCCGGTCATGATGCGGCCCAGTGTTGGTCCAGGGATAGAGTCTGCTATCAGTGTGGGCAGAAGGGACACATCAAATCGAGGTGTCCTCAGGTCCAGTAAGCTCTTCCTGCAGTTCCGTTACAGGCTTTACCTCCACCTCAGCGAGTGGACAAGGGAAAAGGGAAGCTGAACGTGATTTCTTCCGAGGAGGCTCAGACTTCGACCCAGGTGATCTCAGGTTAGTTGTTTGTTGTTTTTCTTTCTAGCCTGGTGGTTTAGTTGCTAGTTTTTTTGCGGTACTGTTGTGCTAGTTCCTTAGCTTTGTGCGCTCCTATAGGGAAATTTAAGGTGAAGAACCGCTGGGCGCGTGTTCTGTTTGACTCCGGCGCTACCCACTCGTTCGTGGCTAGAGCCTTTGTGGAGCGTCATCGGTTGTCTCTAGATCGTGTTCGGGATTCCTTCCGTGTCAAGTTTCCCTCTGGTGAATCTGTGTTGTCAGATTTGGGTATTTTGGATTGCCCGGTTTTGTTGGGGGATTTTCTTGCGAAGGCGGACCTGAAGATGATTGATCTAGAGGACTTCGATGTCATTTTGGGCATGGACTGGCTCTCTCGGTATGATGCGGTCATTCAGTGCAAAGGAAAGCGCTTGGACTTCATCAGGGACGACGGTCAGCCCGGCAGCGTGTATGCTGATCCGTGTCAGGATTCTCCTGTTCTCTCTGCGGTATGTGTTCAGAGATTGTTTCTTTCTGATTGTTGTGTTTGTTTAGTCTCGGCGGTTGGAACCGTTGTTAGCGTGCCACACTTGGAGGAGATTCCTATTGTTTGTGGTTTCGCAGATGTTTTTCCTGATGATCTTCCTGGTATCCCTCCTGAGCGGGATGTGGAGTTTGTTATTGATTTGGAGCCGGGTACGCGTCCTATTGCTAAGGCGCCGTACCGGATGGCCCTCGTGAGTTAGAGGAGTTGCGAATTCAGTTAGATGAGTTGTTGGCTAAAGGTTTTATCAGGCAGAGTTCGTCGCCTTGGGGTGCTCCTGTTTTGTTCGTAAAGAAGAAAGATGGGTCGATGCGGCTTTGCATCGACTATAGAGAGTTGAACAAGGTCACTATCAAGAACAGGTACCCTCTGCCGAGGATCGATGATTTATTTGACCAGTTGCATGGTAGCGCGGTGTTCTCCAAGATCGATCTTCGTTCGGGCTATCATCAGCTCAGGATCCGTGAGGCGGATATTCCACGGACTGCGTTTAGGTCGAGGCATGGACACTTTGAGTTTTTAGTGATGTCGTTTGGTTTGACCAACGCACCATCAGCTTTCATGGACATGATGAATCGGGTATTCAAGGATTTCCTAGACAAGTTCGTGGTGGTCTTCATTGATGACGTGCTGGTTTATTCTCGCAGTGCTGAGGAGCATGAGCAGCATTTGCGTTTGGTCCTATCAGAGTTGAGGAACCACAAGTTATTCGCCAAGTTGAGCAAGTGCGAATTTTGGTTGCCTCAGGTTTCTTTTCTAGGCCACGTGGTGAACAAGGATGGTATCTCGGTCGACCCAGAAAAGATTGCAGCAGTGATGGATTGGAGTAGGCCGAATACTCCTAAGGAGATCAGAAGTTTCTTAGGGTTGGCTGGCTATTACAGGAGATTCGTGGAGGGTTTCTCTTCTCTAGCCGCACCTTTGACCAAGCTGACTCAGAAGAATGTGGCTTTTGTTTGGAGCGAGAAGTGCGAAGAAGCTTTTCTGGAGCTAAAGAAGAGATTGTGCACTGCTCCCGTTCTGACCCTTCCTACTGAGGGCGTGGATTATGATGTGTATGTGGATGCTTCGCATATAGGACTGGGATGCGTATTAATGCAGGATGGAAAAGTAATTGCTTATGGGTCAAGGCAGTTGAAGACTCATGAGAAGAATTATCCTACGCATGACCTTTAGTTTGCAGCAGTTATCTATGCGTTGAAGTTGTGGAGGCACTTACTTTATGGGGCTCAGTGCAAGATTTTTACTGACCATAAGAGCCTGAAGTACGTGTTCACGCAGAAGGAGTTGAATCTGCGTCAGCGGCGGTGGCTTGAGTATGTGGCGGATTATGATGTATAAATCCAGTATCATCCGGGCAAGGCCAATGTGGTGGCCGACGCCCTGAGCCAAAAGACGGGAAAGATCTTTAACCTCTCCGCCGATCGGTTAGTTGAGGAGTTCCTCCTTATGGATATTTCAGTGGGATGCTGTGGTTTGCAGAGTAGTTTGTCAGTGGCAGAGCCGTCCTGGATTTCTTTGACTAGACTGCATCAGAAGGACGATCCGGATCTGTTGCACCTTTTTACCAGGACAGAGAAGGGAGAGTTGCCAGATTTTGCTATTGATGATGCGGGTACTTTGAAGTACCGCGGCAGGTTTTGCGTTCCCGCTGTTGGGGACATTAGGAGTATGATTTGCAGTGAGGCTCATGGTTCCAGCGTTGCCTACCATCCAGGATCTACGAAGATGTATCGTGACTTAAGGCAAATTGTCTGGTGGTATGGTATGAAAGGAGATATAGCCCGATTTGTTGCTGAGTGTCACACTTGCAAGCGTGTGAAGGCCGATCATGGAAGGCCTGGTGGTAAGTTGACTCCGTTAGAGATCCCGACTTGGAAGTGGGAGAGTATATCTATGGACTTCATTACGGGTTTGCCAAAATCCCCGAGGGGATTTGATTCTGTTTGGGTTATAGTGGATAGATTGACGAAGTGTGCTCACTTCGTGCCATATGAGATTGATTACCCGATGAAGAAGATAGCGGAGTTGTACTTGAATGAAGTCATCTGACTCCATGGTGTGCCGGTTAGCATCATTTCTGATCGAGACTCTCGGTTTACTTCTCGTTTTTGGCAGAGTCTGCAGGAGGGTTTGGGTACGGATCTGAGGTATTCTACTGCGTACCACCCTCAGACCAATGGGAAGACGGAGCGGGTCAATCAGATTGTTGAGGATATGATCCGGTGCTATATTTTAGACCACGGTGGAGCGTGGGATGAGCGTCTGCGACTCATGGAATTTGCTTACAATAACAGTTATCAGGAAAGCTTGCAGATGGCTCCGTTCGAAGCTTTGTATGGGAGGCGCTGTAGGACTCCGTTGTTTTGGGCCGAGGCTGGTGAGAGGCCGTTGTTGGGTCCTGATGCGCTGGAGGATATGGAAGTCGCCGTGAAGCTTATTCGGGAGAAGCTTCGTATAGCTCAGGAGAGGTATGAAAAGAACGCCAATCGGTGTAGGTCTGCTTTGGAGTTTTTAGTAGGGGATCATGTATACCTCAAGGTTTCTCCAATGGTTGGTGTGAAGAGATTTGGTAAAAATCGGAAATTGGACCCAAGGTATGTGGGCCCGTTCGAGATTTTGGAGCGGATTGGTGTGTCTGCATATAGATTGGATTTGCCAGCGAACTTCCCTGGTGTTCATAATGTTTTTCATGTTAGCCAATTGCGGAAGTGTGTGCGCAGCAGTGGGCAACTCTTGGATGTTGTGCCCCAGTTGGAGCCCAACCTCTCTTTTGTTGAGGTGCCAGTTCGTATTTTGGATACTCAGGAGCGTGTGCTGCGAAAGAAGTCCATACCGATGGTGAAAGTTTTATGGAAAAATCAGGATTTGGAGAGCGCGACTTGGGAGCTAGAGTCGGCCATGAGGAGGGCGTACCCTCACCTGTTTCACTGATTTGATCGGTATGTTTCCCTTTGTAACTTCTGTTTGTTACTTTTCCTTCTTTAGTAGGAGGGTTGTGCGTAAAGTTTCGGGACGAAACTTTCTTTTAGGGGGAGTGACTGTAACGCCCCGTTTTTTCAGCGATTATTTTTATTCTCGTTTGGCGTTACGATGACGCATTTCCGTGGCTTGTGCCATTTGTGGAGTGTGGTTTAGCTCCTTAGAACTGAGTGCCCTATTCTGTAGCCTGTTGGCAAGATCTCCCTAGCAAGCCGAGTCGTTTTGGGTGACCCGGTGTGGCCTCTCGGGGGGATGTTGGTGTTTGGCTTTATTTGGGTATAACTCGAGTTCTATTCGTCGAAAATTAATTTCGACTTCGTCGTTGTGTTCGTAGCGTGGGTATTTAGCTACGGTGCGAATTTCGTCGAATTCCGAGGTAGATCGGTTTTCGCGTCGATTTGGTGCTTTATGTAATTTTGTAATTAATTATATTATTATATAATTATATATATATATAGTTTATGAAAAGGCACGCATCATCTTCTTCCCCGCTTGAAACCGCCGGCCCTGTACGATAGAACGGAGAAACCGCCTACCCTTCCCTTCAGACGCCGATTCCCGGAGCGTTTGTGGACGGAATTCGATTCCGAGAGTGGATTTGGATTGCTCTCGTCAAGACCTTCATTCCTACGGTAAGAAATTCGATTTTCGTGGAGTTTTGGGAGGATTGGAATTTTTGGTTTTGGAGTTTTCCGCCATTAATGGCCGAGTGTTTGTTTTAGGTGTTGCGGCCGTTTTGATCCATGCGAAGAGGAGGAAAGCAGTCCAAAGCTTCGCTGAGATTTGAGGCAAGTGGTATTCTTGCCCTTGCCAAGTTTTTTTTTCGATTTTACTTGCTGAAATTGAAATCCCGGTTAGCCCAGGTTAGAGGCCTTGTTGTTCTCATTTTCTTGCTAACTATAGGGCTTAGTTCTTCCTACTGAAACCCCCCCTATTTTGTGATGATTGGAGTCCAAATTGTCGGCGTGGAGCCGTTGTTTTCCTTTACTCTGATTGTTGCTCTGGTTCGGGTGTAGCCGAGAGGGAGAGTTAGGAGGGGGTGTGGTTGCCGATTTTTCGTTAAGGTATTACTCGAATGATTAGGCATAGTTTGTATAGTAGTGGTGCGCGACGTTGGTAGTTTCCTGCTGCTATTGCAGTTGCGTGAGTCGTGTGCGCGTTCCGGTGTAATTCGGGAAATTCCAAACGGTACAGGTTAGCCGCGCACGGTCGTTAACCGTTAGGGCGCACGACCACTGGTCGTGTGCCTCTGGTCGTGCGCGTATAACTTTCAGTTTCCAAAGTTCTGTCTCGTAGATCGCACGAGTGCTGGCAAGCAGTGCGCACGACCACTGATCGTGCATCACTGATCATGCCCTGACGCTAAGTTTTCTCAGGTTTTCCAGGTTCGCTTCGCACGATCATCAGCCGATGAGTGCGCACGACCACTGATCGTGCATCACTGATCGTGCGCTTTGTATACTTTCTTTTGCTAGGCGAATTTAGCTGGGTTCGAGTGCGGGAGTTTAGATACTCAAGTGATAGGCAACTACTCGAGTTCTGGATCTTCTGCCTTGGTCGTTCGACTATCGTCGAGCTCCGTATTCTTTAGCGGGTTTGTGGGTAGTGACTTTATTTTGGCGGCGAGTGAGGCTAGCTCACTCAACGCCAAAGTTTAGGTAGGCACTGAGTGGGTTTCACTCAACGCCTAGTCGTGTTGGTTTATTTCAACACTCTTCCTTTACCTTGTCTTTCGTTTCCGAGTGGATTTCCAGTTGTATTTCTGGGTTTTCCTTGTCGGCCGTTTTCTTTATTTTCCTAAAGGCCGAATCGTGGGTCGTGGTTAGTAGTGGTGGTTGTAGCTCTTTATGGGGGTGGAGTTGTGTGATATAGCCAAGGCCACCCATGTTTTTCTTGCTCCAGGTACGGGCTGGGCATGTCGGGTGGAAGGTCCCTTGTGTTTTCACGTGTTGACCCTCGAGCTTTTGACTTGGACATGGTGGATTGGGGGACTGCGTTTGCCTTCAATCCGGTTCCTCGTTGTTGTTTTTGCTACTATCACTTCCCACAGTTTAGGGTGTTAGAAGTTTCTTCCTTGGTAGTTTGTAGCACTTTTGGCTCTTGGTAGCCTAGTAGTCCCTGCAGGATGTGGTTCCTGGGCTAGGTCATTGCTGTTTCTTTGCACGTTGTGCATTTATTGTGGTCCTGTTTTGGACAGTTGTGACTCTTTCTACTGCATGTTTTTCTGGTACTTTTCCCCTTTTGGTTGACTCTTTCATGCAGTTTTACTTTGTTTAGCTTGCTGAGGTATTCTGTTTTCTTTGGAATACCCCAGGTTCTGAGCTGTAGCCAGTCTGGTGGCTAGTTGGAGGTGGTGTTGTTGGTGGACTCCCGGACTTTGGAGTTCTGTTTACCATGTTAGTGAGGTTGTTTTCAGTACTTTCTTACAGACATATATTTGTGCTAGTGGGTTCGTGTCAGGTTGTTGGCGCCCACTGGTAGTTTTTACCTTGTACTAGATATATACTATTGCTACTACCATTTTCTGGAGATAGTCTACTTGCTCTGAGAAGGTTTTATGCTAGGTTGCTAGTTGTTTTTAAACTATAATTATTATTATAAATAAAGCTCATGATCAGCATGTTTTATAAGACGTATTCACTATTTTCCAAATCACGTATAAAGACCGCTTTCTTATATATTATATAAATTAAATGTAGGGTCTTGCATAGCATGTGTGGTTCTCTTGGAACCCTTTTGCGCTCCTTAGGATGTTAAACCTAAATAAAGTATTTTTCCGCAGCGTATAAATATAGTTTTTCTTTTGTGGACTAGGTGATCCACTGAGCCGAGGGATACGGTCTCTAAAATATAACTGATTTTCTGATCATTAATCACATGATTTTCTTTCATTAAGTTGGTAGTTGGTTTTGCCTGAGCGTCAGCAGTTATCCTCTGCTTGACGTGGCATCACGACGCGTGTTTTCTCTTACTCTGATAATTCTTAATTCGGAGAAAATGCGGGTTGTGACATCGGGGTGCACTGGCAAAAGATGTCAAGTGCATTGAACGGAGTGATGGGTTGAGTGATACCCGACAAATTCGTCGAGAATGCCCAGATATACTCACCGATCGTCGAGTATCGTTGACTGATACTCAACACACTCAAGGCCAGGATTTCCGATAAACTGGTTAAGGGAAATTCGTCGGGAATCATTGTTGATACCCGACGATTCGTCGAGAATGCCCGGATATACCCACCGATCGTCTAGTATCCTTGACTGATACTCAACGCACTCAACGCCAGGATTTCCGATAAATTGGTTGAGGAAAATTCGTCGGGAATCATTGTTGATACCCGACGAATTCGTTGAGAATACCCGGCTATACTCGCCGATCGTCGAGAATGGAAGTTGATTCCCGCCAAATTTGACTTGTGCGCTTTTTCCGCCCAGGCAGATTCGCTGGCTTGTACAGGCGGACTGAACCGGACTTCGGGATTCGTTCTGGATGATCCCTTGGGCCGGTCATGTCAAATAAGACCTAATTTGGGTGGTCCAATACGAGGTTGACACATGGCAAAGTGACATAACCCTAATGAGCTAATATAAATAAGAAGAAAACTAAACCCTAGCCATCACTTCGATCATTACCGAGCCGCTACCCGCGCAAAACCATCGGGAGAGAAGCCGATCGCCAGAGTTGGAGCTCTGGAGGAGGAAAGGCTTGCTAGAGCCAGCCAAACTTTGGGAGAGGAGAAACGCCATCGCTGTCAAGGGAGAAATGATGCCGCGGAGGAGGATGACTAGATCCATGGCCGAGAATGATGGTACCGCTGGAAATGAGGTGAGCTTCCTCCCCTCTCTCTTGGTGCTAGATCTGTAGTTAATATTCTAGGAGAGATATCGACTCCATAGAGTCTTGATGGTGAGGAGGAGATTTCTTAGGGAAAAGCCATGCCTAGGTCGTTTTCTAGGCTTTGTCTCCTCCAACCTCTTCATTCTTCAAAGTGAAGATGAGAGAGTGATTCGTGGAGAAGAATGGCTTTGTGAGGGTGAATAAGGGTGGACATAATTTCTGGAGAAGTTTTTGGGAGATCGATGTAAGGAGGAAGATGAACGGATGCCGTTCATCTCACCTTAAGATGCGTGCAGAAATCTGATTTCTCCACGCAGCGATATTCGTGGCTAATTTCGGGGGTGTTCTGGCCAGATCTGGGCTTTCGACTAAACATGAAAGTTGTAGCCCTTGAAATTATCTTTCCGACGAGTGGTTACACGCACTCGCCAGATTTCTGTAGCCACGGGAATCCTTGGTCGAAGTTGCTGCCCGGATTAATGCTGCTCCTAAATTCTGGGCTGTGTAAAGTGGAATTCGATTTGGTGGAATTTAATGTTGCGATCCAACTCGAGGTTTGGGTGAACTCTTTTGACATAATCATCATCGTGATATGATAAGTTGATGTTATAAATCAGAATTCGTATAACGAGTTATGGACAAACCTAATTTAAGGAAAGAGCCTGATATAAATTGGCAGATATATATTGATGTCCATTATCTATATCATGTTGAATTCATTTGGAAGGACATATAAATGATTTAACTATGGCCATGATGTATGTTGAATGTATAGAAGGGAATTAGTAATCCAATGCTTAGAGAGTCGTCTCCCTACGGGTAGCATTGTGAAAGTTAACAAGTGCGGTGTTGACCGTCACTAGTTGGAATGAGGTTGAGATGAGCAAAGTTGGACGGTTGGGCTTGGTCCTCGGTGTTCACGTTCCGAGGCTCCTTCCGTATTTGATGGATGGTTGGGCTTGGTCCTCGGTGTTCACGTCCCGAGGCTCCTTCCATGCCACTATATTGTGGAATTGCATGTGGTGTGAGTCGACACGCGGTGTCGCAATCCCGGGTTGAGGATAGTGTGACAGGTCTACGGGCTCGCCAATCGTCACACCGATGGGAGTTGACAGTTAGACCTTGGGCGGTTGGGCTTGGTCCTCGGTGTTCACGTCCCGAGGCTCCTTCCGTGCCAAGTGAACGGTTGGGCTTGGTCCTCGTGCTCATTTCTGGGGCTCCTTCCGTGTCATACCTTAGGCCAGTTCAGGGCTAGGATCTTGGTGCACATTTATCCAAGAGAACCCGTTGAGCCGTAGTACGCATGTGAGCTCCGCTGTTGTGTTCTTAGCGTTGAGGCGTACGGAGGCCTAGGCCAGGTAGTGTGGAGACCAGCCTAGTAGTGGAGATGCCCCTTCTACTGTCACCGTTCGGCCACGACGGTTGACGCCTGTGAGGTTAGCTATCTGCTCGTATAATGGGAACTATAAGTCTGTGTCGACATAGTAATTGCATGTGCTTGATCATGGGCATGTCATTGCATTGCATACATAGCATTGCACTTCATTACATACACAAGACCCTCATCTTATAAGTTTGTATGGGCACTCCTATACGATGAGTTACTTACTGCGGAACGACCCTCAACTTATATGCTTGTATGGGCATCCATATAAGTTGAGTTACTTACTGTTATAACATTATACTCTCTTGCTGCCGTAGATGGTAGAATTGTAGAATAAGAGGTTGCTCATTTATACACTAATTCTATTGCTACTTATGACATGTATACTTACTTCACCTGCTTGTACTACTATTTTATATATATTGTACCTGTTCCTTTCTCCTCCTGGTACCGAGGAGTCGCCGGGGGGAGCGGATGTGAAGCCACTTAGTCTTTATGACTAACGGTTGCTACGTCTTCTTTTTTAGGAGGAAACCCTGCAGGTGGAGCAGCAGGTCATGCAGCTGGACAGCCAGGCCAGGACGATAGGGCCTGAGGGGATGGTACCGTCGCTACCGTCGGTTACAGATGTGAGTGAGAGAGATTTTATTGTAGCCCTTCGGGGCAATTCTGTTTACGTACTCTGATTATGTAGAAGCTTGTTTAGCTTCTCTTTTGCTATACTTATGGACTTATTCTTAGTGTGGATTGACTTCTTTATATTATTATGGTTGGGTTGGCATTTATATGTTGATATTGGTTGTAGCTGGCAGAATAGGCGTCTTATGGTACAAGCTAGCCCGAGTTCTAGTGTTACTGCAAGGCGGCTGTTCTGGGCATAAGAACCCTCTCATGCCGTGTTTTGTGTTCCGGGAGAGGGGTCTTACAAATGGTATCAGCTTGCTACGATCCTCCAAGGAGACAGTCACTTAACAATGGTGCCACCCCCATTTGATTAGTCTGTTTGGGGACAAACTGACTTAGCGGAAGCAGTGGTGTGCCCATATGTAATTCACACTAAGTTCGTCCATCTTTGGCCTTAGATTAGCCAACCTAACCTTAGGTCTGTACCCTATGTGTAGATCCGAGTACATGCTGAGCCAGTGAGGGGCACCCCCGCCCCGTCCGTACCTACACAATTCCAACAATCAGAGCTGGGGCAGACGCTCAAAGTTATTTTGGACGCCTTTAAGTCCCAATCTCAGCAGGCACCTGCACAACAACAGCGTCCGGGATCTAGTTGGTTAAGCATTTTCCGAGCTCTCTCCCCTCCCGCTTATATTGGGACAGAGTCGGCGGTGCGTACGGAAGAGTGGCTCGACACTGTACAAGAGTTGTTGGCAGGAATAAGATGCCCAAACAACATGGCGGTGACCCTTGTGGTGACACTCTTAGAGCTGCACGCCAAAAGGTGATTGAAGTCCCTCATGGGCTCCACTTTTCATGGAAGAGTGTACACGAACATTAGTTGGAGCGAATTATCTGAAGCCTTCTTAGAGCATTTCATCCCCTCGGCCGCTCGGGATGATCTTGAAGAGAGATTTTTGCAACTAAAGCAAGGGTGCAAGTCGGTGACAGAGTACCAACGGGAGTTTCAGCACTTGGCTAGATTCGCTGACTCCTATGAGTTGGATGATAGATAGTACGCCAAACGATTCTACAAAGGCTTGCGAGATCCCCTAAGGCAAACCCTTTTGTTTATAGCGGACTCTAGTCTGGCGGAGATTATCGATATGGCGAAGATATTGGAAGCGGACCACTTGGGAAGTGGTAAGAGGCCAGCGGAAGGCGTGATGAAAGCCGGCCCCAACAACAGAAGGAGATTTGACAATAGAAGAGGAAGAGGATATCAGAGAGGTGGCAGGCGTTTCCCCCAGAATTTTAGAGAGGAGCGCCCGGTTCCGCAACCGCCAGCATTACCTCCACCTCAACAATTTCAGCAACACGGCGGAAGGCAGGAACGGGTGTGCTTTGAATGCAACCAACCAGGCCACATTCGACGCTACTGTCCACAACTGTTTGGAGATGCGCCTCTTGCTCTCCCTCCAGCGGCCCCTCGGGAGCGAGGGTATATGCGTGGTCAAGGGCGTGGACCACGAGGAAGAAACCCCGGACCCGCTCAGGATCAGATGTATGCCTTGGATATGACTCAAGAGCGGAATCATCAGGAGATGATTGAAGGTACTATTTGAATTAGCCATTTTGCTTCCATTAATATCCTCTAGTGGCTTAAGATATACTAGATGTCTAGCTTGAGTATTATTAATGACACTTTGGCACCGTGATGGTCGGCGGGAAACCGACTTATACGTTATTTGACACCGGTGCCTCACATTCTTTCGTGTCTGAAGACTTCATCAAGGACATATACGGAGTGTAATATTTCACTGGTATTTCTCGAAGAGTACGCCTCCCAGACGAATCTGAGATGACGGCAACCGCGAAGTATGAGTTGGAGATAACCATTGGGGGAAAGACCTTTGATACCCCCGCCATAATTTTAAGAATGCCAGAATTCGACCTCATTCTGGGCATGGCGTGGCTGGATTGGCACTATGCAAGGATTGACTTTGCGGAGAAGCAAATCTATTTGAGACATGGAGATACTGATGTAATATTCCAAGGTATAAATTTCGCACCACGATTATTGTTATCCTCAATCCTGACCTTGAAAGCTCATATGAGAGGGGATGAAGTCTACATGGTATGTTTCGAACTGAAGGAGGTGAGGGTAGATGTGAAGGATGTGCGGGTAGCACGGGATTTCCCTGAGGTATTTCCTGAGAAATTACCAGGGTTACCCCCGCATAGAGAAGTGGATTTTCAGATTAAGCTTGTATCAGGAGCTAAGCCTGTTTCCAGGACCCCTTATCGAATGGCCCCAAAAGAACTCGCAGAGTTTAGAGTTTAACTGCAGGAGTTGGTAGAATCAGGGTTTGTTCTCCCCAGCTCATCACCTTGGGGAGCCCCTATTCTATTCATAAAGAAAAAAGATGGAACCCTGCGTTTATGTATAGACTATCGGGAGCTCAACCGACTGACGGTACGGAACACCTATCCGTTACCTCGGATCGATGAGTTGTTCGATCAACTGGTGGGAGTACATTGGTTCTCCAAGCTGGATTTGTGCTCGGGGTATTATCAATTGAGAATACAAGAGGATGATATCCAGAAAACGGCTTTCAGCTCAAGGTAAGGCTTATATGAGTTTACGGTGATGCCGTTTGGGCTCACAAATGCCCCATCAGATTTCATGAGCTTGATGAATAAAGTGTTTGAGGCCTATCTAGATGTCTTCGTCATTGTGTTTATTGACGACATCTTAGTCTACTATAAGACGGAGGAAGAGCATGCCGGGCATCTGGCCTTAGTTCTGGAAAAGTTAAAAGAGAACGCCCTGTTCGCCAAGTTTAGCAAGTGTGAATTCTGGCTTAGGGAAGTGGCTTTCTTGAGTCATGTAATCAGTGGGGCTGGACTATCTGTGGATCCGGCCAAGGTGCGTGCCATGAAGGAGTGGTCGCCCTTGAAGTCGGCGGTCGATGTGAGAAGTTTTCTTGGACTTGCCGGATACTACCGCAAGTTCGTAAAAGGATTCTCCAAGATTGCCCTCCCGCTTACTTCTTTGACAAAGAATGGTGTGCCATTTGAGTGGACACCCCAATGTGAAGCGGCCTTCCAGGAATTGAAGGATAGACTTACCTCCGCCCCCATCCTTGTCTTGCCGTCTGGGAAGGAAGGATTTCAATTTTACACGGACACGTCTTATCAGGGGTTGGGAGCGGTGTTGAAGCAGCACGGGCACGCGATTGCTTATGCTTCAAGACAATTGAAGAAGCATGAAATCAATTACCCGGTGCATGATTTGGAGCTAGGAGCAGTGGTGTTCGCCTTGAAGGTATGGAGGCATTATCTATACGGTATCCACTGCGAAATCTTCTCGGACCATAAAAACTTGAAGTACGTTTATACCCAGAAGGAGTTGAACCTAAGACAACGGCGGTGGTTAGAGTTTCTATGCGATTATGAGTTCACCTTGAACTACTACCCTGGAAAAGCAAACTCTGTAGCCGATACGTTGAGCAGGAAAGTACCCGGCTCGGGCCCAGAGTCTCGGTTGATGAGCATGGAGTTGGCGCGGATGATTGAGGAGATGGATATTACATTGATATTTAAGGCTCCTTTGGCAGAATATATGGATTATTTGTCCAGCATGAGCATAGTTTGTGAAATCCGGGACCGGATCTGAGTGGAGCAAGGATTGGATGCGGCCCTGGCCCCGACACTCAAGTTGATCGAATACGGGGCTACTAACGAGTATACACTAAAGGACGGCCTCGTTTACTTTCGCGGCCTGCTCTACATTCCCAAAGGCAGTAAAATCCGGGAGGATATCTTGAGAGGCACATTGCTCTCAATATTCAGTGCACCCGAGAATCTCAAAGATATACGCCGGCTTACGGAAGACGATGTGTTGGCCAGGAATGAAGAAGGATGTCCGATACTTTGTCACGCATTGTGAAGCCTGCCAAAGATTGAAGGCGGAGTGCAGGAGCCCTGGTGGCCTGTTGCAGTCGTTGCCAATCCCCGAGTGGAAGTTCGAGGATATTTCCATGGACTTCGTACATGGGCTACCTCGCTCCCGCTCAGGAACTGATTCAGTGTGGGTGATCGTTGATCGCCTGACGAAAGTTGCCCGGTTCATTCCTATGAAGAAGGAGGCTCATGTGGATGTCTTAGTACGCCTTTTCATGGAGCAGTTTGTACGGTATCACGGCATACCTAAGACGATAGTTTCGGACCGTGATGGTCGCTTTACCTCCAAGGAGTGGAAGGCGGTACATGCGTATTTGGGCTCGCGCCTTACCTTCAGCATCACATTTCATCCTCAGACGGACGGGCAGTCTGAGCGGACCATCCGAACATTGGAGGATCTGTTTAGGTTGTGTGTGATAGATAGGGGAGAGCCGTGGGAAAGACTCTTGCCCTTGGTGGAATTCTCCTACAACAACAACCATCAAGCTAGCATTGGCATGACACCCCATGAAGCCCTATATGGAAGGAGGTGTAGAACCCCCTTGTCTTGGGTGCAAGATGAAGACCCGAAGACTTTGGGTGTTGAATATATAGATGACACAGATGCGATGGTAAGGTTGATACGGGATCGTATGTTAGAGGCTCAAAGTCCGTAGACAAAGTATTATAACGCAAGGCACCGTATGGTGGAGTTTCAAGTGGGTGATAAAGTGTTCCTGAAAATCCGGCCGATGCATGGAGTGTCACGGGTGCGGGGAGTGAAGAAGCTAAACCCACGGTATGTTGGGCCCTGTGTCATATTGGAAAGGATTGGCCCTTTGGCCTATCGGGTTGAGCTACTCCCCGAGCTAGAGAATCTCCACGATGTGTTCCATGTATCGTCGCTCCGGAAGGCGCTGTTGCGGCCCGAACAATACATCCCCACAACTGATGGTACTGTGGCGTCTGACAGATCTGTGCGACTGGAGCCGGTGCGGATCGTTGATAATGAGATAAGAGCCTTGCGCCGCAATAGTGTTCCCTTGGTAAAAGTGCTATGGTCTAATCATGGGAAGGAGGAATTCACATGGGAGCCGATGGATTTGATGCAAGGATGCTACCCGGAGTTGTTTGCTTCAGGTAATTTTATTTAAAAGCATATTTTACTTTCTGTATGCTTTACTCCCTATTGCCTCAGCCTGATTTCGGGGACGAAATCTTTTATTTTTGTTATAGGAATTGTAACGTCCCAATTCGCGCTAGGCCCCTCGCACGAGTTCTGAGTCAAGAGACTTGACTCGGGCTCGGGGTGCACTGGCAAAAGATGTCAAGTGCATTGAATGGAGTGATGGGTTGAGTGATACCCGACGAATTCGTCGAGAATGCCCGGATATACCCACCGATCGTCGAGTATCGTTGACTGATACTCAACGCACTCAACGCTAGGATTTCCGATAAACTAGTTTAAGGGAAATTCGTCAGGAATCATTGTTGATACCCGACGAATTCGTCGAGAATGCCCGAATATACCCACCGATCGTCGAGTATCGTTGACTGATACTCAACGCACTCAACGCCAGGATTTCAGATAAATTGGTTAAGGGAAATTCATCGGGAATAATTGTTGATACCCGATGAATTCGTCGAGAATACCCGGCTATACTCGCCGATCGTCGAGAATGGAAGTTGATTCCCGCCAAATTTGACTTGTGCGTTTTTCCGCCCAGGCAGATTCGCTGGCTTGTACAGGCGGACTGAACCGGACTTTGGGATTCGTTCTGGATGATCCCTTGGGCCGGTCATGTCAAATAAGACCTAATTTGGGTGGTCCAATCAGAGGTTGACACATGGCGAAGTGACATAACCCTAATGAGCTAATATAAATAAGAAGAAAACTAAACCCTAGCCGTCACTTCGATCATTGCCGAGCCGCTTCCCGCGCAAAACCATCGGGAGAGAAGCCGATCGCCAGAGTTGGAGCTCTGGAGGAGGAAAGGCTTGCTGGAGCAAGCCAAACTTTGGAAGAGGAGAAACGCCATCGCTGTCAAGGGAGAAATGATACCGCGGAGGAGGATGACTAGATCCATGGCCGGGAATGATGGTACCGCTGGAAATGAGGTGAGCTTCCTCCCCTCTCCCTTGGTGATAGATCTGTAGTTAATATTCTAGGAGAGATATCGACTCAATAGAGTCTTGATGGTGAGGAGGAGATTTCTTAGGGAAAAGCCATGCCTAGGTCGCTTTCTAGGCTTTGTCTCCTCCAACCTCTTCATTCTTCAAAGTGAAGATGCGAGAGTGATTCATGGAGAAGTATTGCTTTGTGAGGGTGAATAAGGGTGGAAGTAATTTCTGGAGAAGTTTTTGGGAGATCGATGTAAGGAGGAAGATGAACGGATGTCGTTCATCTCACCTTAAGATGCGTGCAGAAATTTGATTTCTGCATGCAGCGATCTTCGTGGCCAATTTCAGGGGTGTTCTTGCCAGATCTGGGCTTTTGACTAAACACGAAAGTTGTATCCCTTGAAATTATCTTTCCAACGAGTCGTAACACGCATTCTCCGGATTTCTATAGCCACTGGAATCCTTGGTCGAAGTTGCTGCCCGGATTAATGCTGCTCCTAAATTCTGGGCTGTGTAATGTGGAATTCGATTTGGTGGAATTTAATGTTGCGATCCAACTCGAGGTTTGGGTGAACTCTTTTGACATAGTCATCATAATGATATGATAAGTTGATGTTATAAATCAGAATTCGTATAACGAGTTGTGCACAAGCCTAATTTAAGGAAAGAGCCTGTTATAAATTGGCAGATATATATTGATGCCCATTATCTATATCATGTTGAATTCATTTGGAAGGACATATAAATGATTTAACTATAGCAAGGATGTATGTTGAATGTATAGAAGGGAATTAGTAATCTAATGCTTAGAGAGTCGTCTCCCTACGGGTAGCATTGTGGAAGTTAACAAGTGCGGTGTTGACCGTCACTAGTTGGAATGAGGTTGAGATGAGCAAAGTTGGACGGTTGGGCTTGGTCCTCGGTGTTCACGTCCCGAGGCTCCTTACGTATTTGATGGATGGTTGGGCTTGGTCCTCGGTGTTCACGTCCCGAGGCTCCTTCCATGCCATGATATTGTGGAATTGCATGTGGTGTGAGTCGACACGCGATGTCGCAATCCCGGGTTGAGGATAGTGTGGCAGGTCTACGGGCTTGCCAATCGTCACACCGATGGGAGTTGACAGTTAGACCTTAGGCGGTTGGGATTGGTCCTCGGTGTTCACGTCCCGAGGCTCCTTCTGTGCCAAGTGAACGGTTGGGCTTGGTCCTCGTGCTCATTTCCGGGGCTCCTTCCGTGTCATACCTTAAGCCAGTTCGAGGCTAGGATCTTGGTGCACATTTACCCAAGAGAACCCGCTGAGCCGTAGTACGCATGTGAGCTCCGCTGTTGTGTTCTTAGCGTTGAGCCGTACGGAGGCTTAGGCCAGGTAGTGTGGAGACCAACCTAGTAGTGGTGATGCCCGCTCTACTATCACCGTTTGGCCATGACGGTTGACGCCTGAGAGGTTAGCTACCTGCTCGAATAGTGGGAACTATAAGTCTGTGTCGACATAGCGATTGCATGTGCTTGATCATGGGTGTGTCATTGCATTGCATACATAGCATTGCACTTCATTACATACATAAGACCCTCATCGTATAAGTTTGTATGGGCACTCCCATACGATGAGTTACTTACTGTTGAACGACCCTCAACTTATATTCTTGTATGGGCATCCATATAAGTTGAGTTACTTACTGTTATAACATTATACTCTCTTGCTACTGTAGATGGTAGAATTGTAGAATAAGAGGTTGCTCATTTATACACTAATTCTATTACTACTTATGACATGTATACTTTCTTCACCTGCTTGTACTACTGTTTTATATATATTGTACCTGTTCCTTTCTCCGCCCGGTGCCGAGGAGTCGCCGGGGGGAGCGGATGTGAAGCCACTTAGTCTTTATGACTAACGGTTGCTACGTCTTCCTTTTTAGGAGGAAACCTTGCAGGTGGAGCAGCAGGTCATGCAGCTGGACAGCCAGGCCAGGACGACAGGGCCTGAGGGGACAGTACCGTCGCTACCGTCGGTTACAGATGTGAGTGAGAGAGATTTTATTGTAGGCCTTCGGGGCAATTCTATTTACGTACTCTGATTATGTATAAGCTTGTTTAGCTTCTCTTTTGCTGTACTTATGAACTTTTGCTTAGTGTGGATTGACTTCTTTATATTATTATGGTTGGGTTGGCATTTATATGTTGATATTGGTTGTAGCTGGCAGAATAGGCGTCTTGTGGTACAGGCTAGCCTGAGTGCTAGTGTTACCGCAAGACGGCTGTTCTGGGCATAAGACCCCTCTCGTGCCGTATTTTGTGTTCCGAGAGGGTGGGTCTTACATCTTCAAGGATTGAGGAGACGTCATCAACGACGGTAGTTGTTGGTAGATCGAGTAGGGAGAAATGCAAGCAGGACGTTGGAAGAGCTGGATCGCCAGTAGGGGCGGATCCAGTGGTGCCGTCGGGTTCCTCTCTGGTATGAGGGGGGGGGGGGAGGGGGGAGGGGGAGGGAAGAGAAAAAAAAGAGGGGGAGGATAAAAAAAGAGGGGGATAGAGGGATCACACTACAACATTTAACGCATACGACCAGGATTTTTAGTAGTTTCTGCGGTTTTTTTAAACGTCGCATATTATTTTGCTGCGTTTGATAAAACACCGCAAAATCATCACAAATAGCATCATCATTGTAGCCATTTGCGGCATTTTTCAAAAACAAGTGGCAACTCAAACAAATAATGACCCGGCCAATTAAGCAACTTTATTTAACTAACTAGCCCTACATAAATTTCTGCACGCATCTACTAGGTTTAAGGTGAATGCTATCAGAGATCAACACAACTTTAAACTCAATAAATACCTTCAGAATCTTTAAAAAATTATAAAAAAAATCATTTCTTACATTAAATTTTCTCATAAATTAAGTTGATATTAAATGAACTTTTTCTCAAATTCTTTTCCTCCTGCAAACAATAAGATAAGCCTTTTTTTAAACCAACATAGATATTAATTGATCCTTCTGTAGGAAGCTTAAATGAACAAAAGCCTTTCTACATCAATTTACTAGTAAATAATGCCAAAATTTGCGATGCACTGGTTCAGAGGAATGCAAAATTGTCAGATCGAGACCACAGAAGAGAACAGTGGTCTTACTCGAGCACTTTACGGTGGTTACGATCCCAGCTTCAAACACAGACTAATTAGGATCCCTTTGGCACAAAGGTTGCGGTCATAAACGTGGTGACTATGTGCCGTAGTTCATGAACCCACGACCTCACATAAGGAACTCCATCATCATCATCATCCACTTTTATGTTCTTAGTTGTGGTCATAACTTTGTTTGTGTCAAACATATATTTTATGACGGGGACGTTTTTGTTCAAACTCACTGGAGTAAAAACGTTTGAGAAAGAAGTATTACATCAATAATTTCTTAGAGAGAGAAAATCGCCAGATTTGTTTTCTCTTAGGCTCTGTTTGGGACAGCTCTGGCGGATTGAAAAGCTGCTTTTCGGATAGAGCTGTTTTAAAATAGATTTCTGGGGAGCAGTTTTGAAAAGCTGCAGAGTGTTTGGGTGTTCTGTGCAGAAGTGCGCTCGGAATCGCCGGAGAAAGGCCGTCGGGGGCTCGGAATTGCCGGAGGAAGGCCGTCCGGGGCTCGCAATCGCCGGAGGAAGGTCGTCCGGCCTCTGAGCATGTTCCAACTGAAGAAACCATTAGATTTCCAAAACCTGTGAGAGAGAGCTATTTTGCGAAAGCTGAAGCTGGGGGGGGGGAGAGATTTCTGAAGAGCTGCAAAACAACTCCAGATTTCTGAAAACTCTTCATAAGGAGCTGTCCCAAACAGTTAAAAAACAGCTCTGGCGGCTGGAATAGAGATTCTCCAGCCTCCAGAGCTGCGCCAAACAGACCCTTAGTCACACAAATTGCAAACTTTCCTCAGTATTGTTCGGTACATACGGCCTCTGCGATCCAAGACGTGCTGCTCCCAATCGGATCGCACCTCAAATGTGTTCTCTGGGAGTCATCAATTTCCTTCACCATCATCCTCCAAATTACCCTACCCTTTCCATACTTTATGAATTGTTCTTCCATTCTGATTGTCACAGCCTTAATATCAGACTGTAAGAAAACCTTGAATGATCAACACCTACAGATTAGCTCACATCACAAACATACATATCTGGAACTCCTATCCCTAATCAAGTTGTTGAAGGAGTTGCATGACAGAGGAGCATTAATGCAAAAAAGATAGACCTTTTCATATGGTGAGAGCAGATCAATGATTGCCTCCACCAGTGCTCTTTAGACCATTCTCCGTCTGTGATCTTCGCGATTAAAATCAGGGTTCAGGCACTGCATAAACACGCTCGATAATATATTCTGGTCATACGAGAAGGGTTTAATTTCATTTATAAGATAAAAAAATCAGTAACTCAGAAAAATAGGGTTGTGGCAGTATGACAAGTTGACACATTAGTGCAGATCTTATGAACATAGATACACTATGCCCGGTCAGCTGATACATAAAGTTGTTTGATGCAGTAACCAAATAACCTTCTAACTATTTGGAGTTCGGCTGTAAGAATCTGCACTTTTCATTCATTTTTTGTAGATGCAAAATCAGAATAATACAAATCATCTCAAAAAACGTTCACTTATTTTCATTCATCTAACTATTCAAAGTTCTGGACAGTTTGCAAGTTGTGAAGCATGGCCATTATTGACGTGAACTACTCAGCTTGGGCCTCTAATGGAATATATGGTGTTGCTCAATTGTAACAGTATGTATACATATTATATATGTTACCTAAAAAACATATAGTTGCTAATAATGGAAAGTGTTGTATAACAATGATGTAATGTGTTTTTTAAGGTGCCAATCTTGGCCACTTATATTAAAGAAGCGTAGTAAATTTATGAAAAACATGAATTTCGCATAATTTCTACAAAGTTAGAGACGAGGTGACCCTATAGGAAAAGTATAACATTGTTGATCAACAATTAACTCAAGCAAACATGCTTTTAATTCACTTTGAATAACAAGTGCATTAAAATTCAAATTCTGTAAAAATAAATCTTATAAAAAGCCAATGTTTACAAAGTACATTGGATATAAAACACAAGCATGTCCAGAAAAAGAGTAAATATCAAAAGACCCATGAATCAGTGGACAACGACTAATAACTGGACTCCAAATTCCTACATGTGTTATTTTATATGGTTTATTAATCTAGTTTAGGATCCATTAATCTAGTTTAAAAGATTTTGTCCTTGATGCTTATCACTTTTCGTGAAACAAGCTGTGGGTTTTCATTTTTTGTCCTAGTGGTTTTTGGAGGGCAGGTGTTTGTTTAAATTACTAAGATAATTTTTTTCTTCTCTTTGAGCTTATATATATACAATATGGTATAGCTTTGCAAGAGTTTTTCTTTTGATGTTTGAATCGACAGTTTCATATAAAAAAATAAAAATTATGTGCTAGTTTATGATTTGCATGTGCATTTGACCTTTTGATTTGGATAAAAATGAGTTTTTGATTGAAAGACTTATGTTTTTAAGTTTTTGGTTCCCTAAAAGAAGATTATTGCGTGTGTATATGTGTGTGTTGTTTCTCTTAGCAAAAAACTTTTTATTTACTTTAGAAGGTGAAACTTGAATCTGGAGACACAATTCTAATTTAAGAAGGTACAATACCTACAAAAAATTCTTTGATAATCACCATCAAATAATTTTGATCCTAAAATTAGCTAGCATTAAAATTGTTGTAGATTTTGATGCTATTAAATGTTAAACATAAAAAATATTAATAATAAATTATTTTGTTGATAATTTGATGATTTATTATTTATTTTGAATCAATTAGCAATAAAAATATATTGTGACAATTTTGTTTTAACAGTAACATTATATAACACATAACGTTAAAATAATTTTATTTTTGATTATGCGCGATTGACAAATTAATTACTAACAATACTATTTTCATTAAAACAACACATAATTTTTTAATAACTTACACTATAATTAAAAGACAGACATGATCAAATATATTTGATGCATACTCAATATTGAGATATAACTAAAATTTAATACATTAACAAACTTTCATACACCATGAAACTTGTTTTTCATATATCAACAAGCAAATTACATATATTATCGAAATTTCATATATACAACATCAAACTTTCATATATACATCATCAAACTTCCATATATAAATCATCAAACTTTCATATATATACATCATCAAACTTTCATATACATACATCATCAAACTTTCATATATACATTAAGATTAAAGTTTTAATATATAACCAAAACAACAATATATTTCCGTTTGTTTGTTCAATGAGTGTGAGTAAACACTTTTTTCATGAGGCACTAATATCTCTTCAATATCCTTGAACTGCAATGCAAAAAAACATAATTGTCTTGCATGTCAATTATAAGCATGTGCACAAATCTTGTAAAAAATATACAAAGTAAAAAAATAATATTACATGAAATCTTGTACACATGCACACAAATGTACACACAGTAAAAGAAAAATAAGACATCATCATTCAAATTTACATGTAAAATTGACTACTTCCCTCCTCAACTCACTTTAAGTACATATAATAACCTTCTCCTGCTAGCAATTCATAGCAATAACTATTTTTGTTGAATATATGGAATTATCAACCTCTTCCTTGCAAATTTCACTTCCATTTCCTAAACTACTGGAGAAATTGTAACAAAAATCGACTTTGCAACCGCAATTTCTAGGTTTGAGCAAGATAGATTGTCACAAAAGAACCAAAGCCATGCTTCACCCTCGTATCGATCCCTTTGAGCAAGAATATAGGGTCGGAAGAATGGAGGGAGATGATGCTGGGATGAGCGGAAGAAGGGACGAGGTTGGGGGGAAGAGCGGAAGAAGATACGCGGCGCAGGAGAGCGAGGACGGAGGAAGCAACAGAAAATCAGGTAGAGTGCTTTTAGGATTTTAGGGTTGTCTTAGCTCTGATACCATGTTGTAAGAATAAAATTATATCTACATTAAATAAGTATCACTCCTTTTGTAACGCCCCGAAACTCAAAAGAGTTACAGGTGGTGTTTTGACCCAAATCTGGGATTTGGTAGAGGTGACACGGCTTGGGACACAGGCGTGTCCCAGGGCGTGTCGTGCGCGGGTTCGGCGTTGGCCGCGTGGTCAGCAAAATTGCAATCAACGATCGTCGGGGCAGTGAACACGGCCTGGGACACGGGCGTGTCCCAGGGCATGTCAGGCACTAAAAGCCTTTCACTCAACGATCGTTGAGTGAGGGCACACGGTCTGAGCCCAGGCGTGTTCGTGTCTGACACGGGCGTGTGGAATTCAACACGGGTGTGTCGAATACTGAAAGTCACACTAGTGCCAACTAACTTCACCTAAGGGAGGGGGGAATAGGTGATGCGCAGTCTTTTCTTTTTACGGAATTAAAATTTTACTTGCACAATAAGAGAAAACAAACAAAGCACAGAAAGACACAGGCAGTTATAGTGGTTCCCCGATTTGGGTACGTCCACTTTTCCCCTTCGACCTATCTCCCAACAAGGGACGACTCGGTCACTTCACCAACAGGATTGAAATCCAATCCTCACACTAATGGAAGGAACCCTTCCACCCGAAGGAGTCACCACTCCTCCACCACGGGTTGCACCCAACCCTTACAATGAGGAACCAACGTTCCTTTACAACAAACGTAAAAATGGAATGTATAAAATACAAACTACTTTTGGAGCGCTAGGTGTCCCTCTTCGTTCGATGATGCGTTCTTGAAGAAGACGAAGAGTCCACGACCTTAGCTCTCACTTGGAAAGGATCTCCTCGAGATCGGCGGCGGCAAAGATTGCGGCGGCAATTCTTTCGAGATCCAACCTTCGTAGCAAAGCTAGCAAGGTCTACCAACGGTCTTACTTGGATTGATCGTCTCAATCGATTCGGAAGGGGAAGGTATTCCCGTTCAACAAATCAAGAGACAAAGGATCTCAAGATAGACACGTGAGACGCGTTGCTTGGCTAAGCTTCTGTCTTCGGGAGATCAGGAAGAATCCACGATTAGCGGCGGCGACCACCTTCACGAGCGGCGACGGCGGCAGACGACGATCTGCGATCCGCTAGGTCAAGTCGATGGTCGTGCGTTTTCTTTTTCTTCGCTCCTTCTTTCTTTCAAAATAGGAGAGTATTTATACAGTAGAATAATCCATGATGACCGTTATGGGCCCCACCAGTAGAAACCCTAAGTCCGGTTCAAAACAGTGCCTGAATATTTGGTCCGGTCCAGTGCGCCAACGAAAATCGCTTAAGGCAAATTCGGCGGGAATCATTGGTGATTCTCGACGATTCGGTGAGAATGCAAAGTCATTCTCGACGATTCGGCGAGAATCACTAAGTGATTCTTGCCGATTCTGCCTTAGCAGAATTCTAGACGGCGCTGAGACAGCCGGAAGCATTCGGCGAGAATCGGGTAGTGATTCTCGACGATTCGTCGAATCGGCGAGAATCACTTAGTGATTCTCGTCGAATCTTACTTAGACGAATTTTCGTCTATCTTCTCGAGAGCTGGTCTTTGACCCATTCTTGCTCCTTGTCGGCTCTTGATCTATCACTGCCCTGTACTTGAAAGTAAGTACACTCCAATAGAGAGAGTACACGTAAGCCAATACACTGATCTGCTCAACGAGGGATTACGTTGTGCAGACCCGTGTATATTGACCTACAACACCCTAACATTGGTGTGTACTTAGCGTGGAGTAACTGCAAGCACAACTTAAAGATATATCATCAAATACATTGTGAATTCATCTTAACTTGACAGTGGCTTCCTTAAATCCAGGTAATTGTGGATACAATACCCAACAAATACCCGTGTCCTGCTCGGGTTGATTGGCGAGCTGTGCTAAGGCAACAACACGGCCTGGGACACGGGCGTGTCTAGCATACGGTATGTGACACGGGCGTGTCACATGGCCATGCCGTGCTCTGGTCGTTTTGGACCTGTGTCGATTGAGGAACACACCCAGCTACACGGGCGTGTATTGTATGACACGGGCGTGTCAAGCCTGACACAGGCGTATCGAGTGCCTGTGTTCTTTTTGGGATGCGACGGTTTTGACGGCGAATGGGTAACACGGCCTTGGACACAGGCGTGTCGCAAGCCGTGTTCGGCCCAGATCTTGGATTTCAAGTCCGGATCGCAGCCGTCTGTTTCCTTATTTTGAGATCCGATGGCTGGGGGTTGTTTCCCCAGGGATATACCCGGGTGTAGGGCTTATAAAACCCCATTTCTCTTGGGTTACTCTCTTTCTAAGATCTAGAGAGAGGAGAGATCAAGGAGGAATAAGGAGGGCTAGATCCGGTCACCGGCAGAGTTTCGGAGCTCCAAATCGCGAGCCGACTTCGGATCTATGGAGGCAAGGAGATTGCGGTGCTTTTCATCCGCGTAGATTTCAATGGCACCAAGGAAAAACGCTAGGGTAACGATTCTCATCTTGAGCATGTGAAGCTCTTCTTCTTTTGCATGGGAAAACTCTCTCCCGCGAGTATGCGGCGAATTTGCGGTATTCCTTGGGGTAGATATGTAAAGTCCCCCTTGTTTGCATATAGAGTCCGAAATCAAAATGGACATAGGCATGGTGTGTGAAGCCTGCCGGACATGTTGGTCTGGATCGGTGATGTTTTGCTATGCATGATTAGCCGGAGAAGTCTCCGTGCCTGTTGTTGTTTTCAGGTTTCTACGTGGTAGATTGCAGCAGGGATCCTTGGGGATTAACCCCAAGATGCACCCGAAAATCTTGGCAGAAGTGTGATTCTGCCATTGTGGGTGGCCCGGGAGCCATCGTTGTACATAACCGGGTTATGTACGTTGTTTGATCGTTTTACGGGTTACGGGGAAACTTAGCTCGTGCCGATAATTTTTAGTGTCGTGGAGGTGTGAGCAGCGAGTTGAGTGAAACCGTACCCGCTCTATGTGGTTCGGTTTAGTGGCCTGTCGATGGCATAGAGGGAGGATCTTCGGCTCAAGCCATGAAGACTTTACTGCTCACGAGTTTGCCGTCCTCGGGGCGGTGGTGGACCGATTTCACCGAGTAAGTGCCCTGAGAGCACGACGTGTATGGCCGTGTGTGCATGCACCCATGATGTTGTGTTTATTCACTATATTGCTTGTTTTGCTAACAATTGCAGGGAAGGAGCTTTGCCGCCCCGAGTTCAGGGGCGGAATCGTTATAATTTGGTTAGCTTTAGCTTACCGTTATTCTTGTTTGCCACCGTTGTAATGAATTGTGCTTACAAGTGATGTGGAGCCGAGCGGCAAATAGCGGGCCAAAGCCAAGTTGCTGAGCCGGCCCTCGAAGGTCTTGTTTGTTTACTTATTTAAATAATGTGTGACCGGCCTGCAAGCCGAAGCTTGTAATACACTGTTGAAATATTGTGAACTCTTGTAAGGCCATAAGGCCAGTACTTTTGTGTATTTTGTACTTCATTCCTACTGGGTTTTCTATTAGTGGACATTCATGCTTGTTGGCAGGGTTCTTATTATTACAACTTAATAAATTGCTTCTGCTAGATGCTCTGTGTAGGACGTGTGTATTGGTTGAATGGTTTCATCTAATAACCCACTGGTCTGTCCGTGGTATACGGCGTCGGGCCCCGGCCGGACCTACTACTATATACTATGTGAAGGATAGGGGTGTTACACCTTTATATATATTGGAGTAGCAAAATACAAACCACAATAGATACCAAATACATGTTGGAGTTGTGGAACACTTTCGGTCCTCTTGTTTCTCACACCGGGTTCGCCCACGTGAGCTTAGAGGAATCGAAGTGTGAATCCCTCCGACATATCCGGCGCCGACGACAGCGGGGGTCCGAGGGCGGCAGCCCCCGACGGAGGTCCCACTGTCCGGACAACGGACAAGGGTCCAGGGGACAACGTCCCCGGTGGGGGCTCGGGGGCAACGCCCCCGAAACAAAATCAGTTTTGGGTTTCCCGGGTGTGCGGATATCAGCCCGTTTTCACACAAACTTTCATATAATTAACATGTTTGTTCTGTTGGTCGCCAAACTGCATGACATGCCCCGCCGAGGAGCATCATCCATTACAATTATCCTATTTTTCTAAGCTCTTTTTTTCAGAGATTGTTTAAACTCCATGACACCACACTCAAGACAAGATCAACATATCACCTTTGAATTGCTTGAGAAACAGAATCATCAAACGCTACCTTGAACAATTCCCCATTGTTTTTATATGGATAAAATCAGGCAATGGTTCTTCTCTCTCTGTTGGTTATAAGTTAGAGACAAAAGCTGGTATAACACCACATAGCATTTTGCAACTGACATGAACCTGTTTAAGTATTATACGATCAAGAACCTCATAGTATACCGGATTATTACGCACCTAAAAACAAACTATTTAGGTTCTCAAAATCGAATGAAGACTCAAGTTTATGCTTATCATACACATCACATCTTCACTAAGAAGAACTTAGGCTCCGTTTGGCGTATCGTTTTTACTCCGGTGAGTATGGACAAGAACTTCACCGTCATAGAATGTGTGTTTGGCATGACAATGGTTATGACACTAGGAAAAAAAACTAGTTTTGAACATAAAAGTGGATGAAATTCCGTAGGTGAGGTCGGGGATTCCTAAATGGCGGTTCATAACCACCGTGTTCACGAGCTCCACTGTCGATGCCAAACAGAGCCATAGTCTTCTTGTACCTTCAACCCACTAGCATAAATCCATCTTTTGTCGGTCCTCAATAAATTATGCCCGGTACTATGTTTCCTCTCTTGTATCATCTTGAGCTCTTACAAACTACGTACTTCCATCTAACTCCTGCATCCACCCGATCTTTCATGTTTCCTTGCTTAAACAATTCTAATGCCACTTTCCGTTACTTCCTCAGTAGTCCTTCACTCATGAGCTTGCACCAAACCCATTAGTTGGTTGAAAGATTCTGTATTCAAGTCAGGGTTTCCTCTGTTGTAGAAGCTATGTAATTTGTAATTTGCGAATAATACTTAAAACCTTTTCTGCTACTTTTGGTTGAGCAAAATTTCACGAAGTGTTCCCTTTTGATTAACAATAGTGTTTCCATTTGAAGCTTTGCTATTATCATGTTGTTAACAAGTTACAAATGGGGCTACAAGTTACAATCCACATTGTTAATAATGGAAGAGAAAAAGGGAAGTGGTGATGCATGGTACTATTCAAATTGGAAATGAAAACTAATAATGAAAGCAACTATCTACGCCTTGATCTAAGCGGTACACAAGAGTTAGATGAGAAGGGGCGGTTTACTACCTGAAGGAGAAGAAGTTGCAGGGAGAGGAAGTACCGGCCACCTTCCGGCGGAAATCAGAGTTTCTGTCCCTAGTGGAGAGGAGAACGAGGATAGGGAAGTAAATGTAAGTGTATAGGGTTTACCTTAGAGGAGGAAATAGAGTAGGAAGTGGAGATCTACCTGATCCTAGGGCGTCTTGTCATTATTGCAGAAGGAAGTAGATGTTCATTGATGGAGGAAAAGGGATTCTTGGGCGGAGGAGCAAGTGAGGAGGAGCAGGTGAGGGAATGACGGAAAAGGGAATCTAGCTCTGATGAGGATTCTGGGCAGAGGAGCAGGTGTGGGATTCACCTTGTAGATTTGTCGTCGGAGGTCCCCGAGGAAGGCCGCCAAGAACCTCCCATCCTCCCCTCTCCGCTGCCGCCTTGGAAAAGGAAGGCGGCCAAGAACCGCCCATCCTCCCCTCTCCGCTGCTGCCTTGGAAAAGGAAGCCGCCAACTCCCATCCTCCCCGCGACGGGAGAAGATGCGTCGGGAGGTGCTGCAGCGGGTGGAGCTATGTCGGGCATTGCTGCGTCGGGCGGTGCTGCAGTGGATGTGGTGGCCAACGGACATCGCAGAGGCAGAGAGCGGAGAGGCTGCGGGAGAGAAAGCGATGGATCGGGAATAGTTTTATTAGGATTTTTATAAAAAAAACGTTTTTTTATGCACAGGCGGGGGTATTTTCGGAAGAGCCAAACTTCAGTCCGATTCAGTCGGACTGAAGTGAGGCCCGACCGCAGGGAGGGCAAGCTCGGGCCCGGCCCCCCAAATTTTTTTTTATTTTGTCATTTTGCAAGAGCAAATTCGCGCAACCCGACCTAAATCGCGAGAGGTCGAGAGAAATTTCGCGCAGCTGGCCCCCGCAAGTCCGTAACGGCGCAACCCCGATGATTCGGCCTCATCGTCGTCATCGCGACTTGTCAGCGAGGGTTTCCTGTTCGTTCGGCTAGGGATTGACCCCTCGGCCCTCGACGTGCTCTTCCCTGCACTCCTGCAGGCTGTAAGCGACGATCGGATGACATCAAAACCTCTGTCTGAGAAGTGAGACCGTCTCTACTCAACTACTCCTATTCTTCTTCTTCTTGATCTTTCTCTCACTGGCTTGTTTTTGTTGTTGATGCAATTTTTATCGGCCTGATTTTAGGTCCGACGAGGATTCTTAAGGCCGGCGGTGAATGCCTCACTTTTGACCAGCTTGCCCTTCGGGCACCTCTCGGACAGTCAGACAAAACACGGTATTCACTTTTGACCAACTTGCCTGTATTTAGTTTCAGTGTTTTGTTTTCTTCATTTTTTGTAGATAGATTCACTTTTATCGGTTATATGCTTTGCTAATAGAATGTTTAGATGCTTGATTTTTTTGTAGAGTGATTCACTTTTATCGGTTATATGATAGCTAGGGATGGTTTTGGGGGAGCTGTATTTTGTTAGATTTTTAGCTTAATTGTATATTTTTCAAGCTTGCTACATTTTCTCTATTTTTCAAGTTAGAAGCTAGTTTTTATATAGTTTTGCTCCCATTGCAAATAGTTCTGTTTGAAGATAACATTTTTTCTTTGAATTCATGGTTTGAATTCATTGAGATAACCATGGTATTGCTGTTTCAATCTAGGTTAATATGAAGAAGTTGAAAACTATTAACTCATTTTTAAATAAAAAGTCATCAACCGAAGCTGAAAACTGCTCTTCACCTGCAATTATTGATTCTCCTTTAGCAAATGTTGGTTCTTCTTTGGTTGAGAAGCTTCCACTAGTTATGGAGCGTGATCCTGGATTGCTACATCAAATTTGGGAATATCACATAAATCAACAAGATGAAATGCGTCGAGCTTATGTTAAAGCGGGATCTTATCAGCACAAACTTCAAGAGTAACCCTCCTCAGCATCAGGTGAACATAATAGAAGTTTTCAACAGTCTTGGTTTGGGAAGTTCTCATGGTTGGAGTATTCTCCTGCGAAAGCTGCTGCATTTTGTTTACCGTGCTTTGTTTTCAATAAACAACCTAATTGTCGTTGTGGATCAAGTACGTTTACTATTGAAGGGTTTCGAAACTAGAAGAAAGTAAATGCAAAAATTGTGCCTTTTTGATTCACATAGGGAAGGATCATTGCTGTTCACACAATATTGCTGTCAAAAATTGTGTAGATTTAATGGTTCAATCTCAACACATTGATAAAGTGATGGAAAGACAAACATCTCAACAAATTACAATGAATCGGTTGTCGATTGGAACTTCAATTGATGCCTTGCGTTATTGTGCATTTCAAGGAATCGCATTTCGGGGCCATGATGAAAGTGCAGATTCTATTAATCGGGGTAATTTCATTGAAGTGATTAAATTGCTTAGAAATTATAGCAAAGAATTTGATGAAGTTGTCTTAGAAAACGCACCAGGAAATGCTATTTACATCTCACCAAATATTCAGAAGGAGCTTTTATCCATTATGTTAAGAATGGTGCAAAATACAATTCGTAAAGAAATTGGAGATTCTAAATATTGCATTGTTGTTGATGAATCTAGAGACAAATTAAAAAGAGAGCAAATGGCTATAGTACTTCGATTTGTCGATGTTCATGGGTTTGTACAAGAAAGGTACTTAGATATTGTTCATGTTCAAGATACAAGTGCACTAACACTTAAACATGAAATTTCTACAGTTCTATCCAATCATAATTTGAGTATTTAAGATATACGTGGTCAATGATATGATGGTGCTAGTAACATGCATGGTGAATGGAATGGTTTAAAAGCTTTGCTTCTTAATGAATGTTCACATGCTTACTATGTTCATTATTTCGCTCATAAGCTTCAGCTAGTTCTTGTTGCAACCTCAAGAGAAGTAAAAGCAATGCATAATTTTTTCAATGAACTGATATATATTATTAATACTGTTGGTGCTTTTTCGAAATGCAATGATCAATTACGAGCTACGCCAAAAGAATATTTTGATCACATGATTACTCTTGGTGAAATTGAGACCGGCACAGGAGCAAATCAAATTTGTTCACTACAATGACATGGGAACACTAGATGGTCATCTCATCTAAACTCTGTTTGTAGTGTTATTAATATATATAATGCCACTTGCTCCGTGTTACTTGACATTAGTGAAAATAGAGTGACATCTGCACAACGAAGAGATGTTGAAGAACCTTTTAGAAAGATGGGTGTTTTTGAAATTGTATTCATCTTACATTTGATGAAAGAAGTTTTGGGAATCAGTTATATTCTATACAAAGCGCTGCAACAAAAATCTCAAGATATATTAAACGCTGTAAATTTAGTTTCAACAAAGAAAGCACTCATTAAAAAATTACAGTCATTTGGTTGAGAAATGTTTTTAGGGACCGTGAAGATATTTTGTGAGAAAAATGAAGATGAAGTTCCTGACATGGCTGCTAAATACAGTGATCGTCGCTTTCGAAGTTCACGTCATAACATTACAGTTGAACATCATTTTCGGGTGGACATTTTCAATGCAACAATAGATTGTGTGTTGCAGGAGGTGAACTATAGATTTAGTGAAAATTCTATGGAACTACTTCGTCTTAGCATGGATTTAGATCCGAGCAATGAATACAAATCTTTTAGTACTGAAGATATATATTCTCTTGCAAAAAAATTCTACCATCAAGATTTCACTGAACATGAGCTTTATGTTTTGAAAACTCAGTTGCTACATTATGAGCTTGATGTTCCTTCTCATAATGATTTGAAAAATTTGTCTACAATTTCCGAACTTTGTGAAAAACTAGTGGAAACGAAGATATCAAAGACCTATTATCTTATTGACAGATTGATTCGATTCATTCTGACTCTTCCGGTCTCAACATCAACTGTAGAGCGATCATTTTCAGCAATAAAGATTGTTAAAACAAGACTTCGCAACAAGATAGAGGATGGATTTCTAGCAAATTGCATGACTTTATATATTGAGCGAGAAATAGCAGAGAAGTTCGATAAAAATTTGATCATAGATGAATTCTATGAAATGAAAAATCGGCGTGCACAATTGAAATAGCTTAATATAATAGCTATTTATGTATCTTTTTATTTATTAATATTGTTATTTTACTTCTTGAATGTTTGATTAAGAACTAATAAACATTTTATCATTTGCATTTAAAATTTTATTAAATTTGCTTCTTTACCGTATTTTTTCCATCTTGTATTATGTCTCGGCCCCCCTTGTTATAATTCTTTGATCCGCCCCTGATCGCCAGGGTGAGGATTTGTGTGGGAAATCTCATTTGTGTGGAGGGTCGGGAGGGGTAGGGGGAGGAGAAGCGACATATGATATGGAGATCGGGTTTCGCGCGTTTACTAAAATAAATTTTGGGATTTACAAAATGGCGGTTATGATGAAAATTGAACCATTACGGCTTTGGCTCCACGTTTTTAGAGCAGCTTTCTGCCGCTGAATTTAAAGATGCCCCCGCCAAACAAAATAAAAAGTCTCACAGTGGAAGAAGCCACTTCGTGTAAATCGTTATTTTTTAGCCATTTAGATTTGTGATTTTTTCGGCTCAGTTTGGCGGGGCATTTAGGGGGTGGGGTTCCTCAACATTTGGAAAAGCCCCGCCAAATAACATATGTGAGCCCGCAACTAGAGTCGCCCCTGCTTCGTAATCGTCATTGTATGGCTTTCCGGAGTCGTGAAAAATTACCACGACTACGGAAACGCGCCTGCCCCTCGATCCCGATAAAAACCCTCGCTCCTCCTGTTCTTCGCCGAAGGAGTGGAATCCTGCGGCTCTGCCACAGGCGCCTTCATCGATTGATCTGTGAGGAGCTTTCCGTTCGATAGGTCAAATCTGCGGTAAACCTCGCCGTCGACCTATCTGCTTGCTTGTTGTTCGATAGCCCATTTTCTTCATCGATTTCAACGTCTATCCGTCGACTTTTCTGTAAGCATAAACTATATTCCATCTTCGAACATCATTTCCTGCTTCTTTATTCATGGGTGATCAAAGTTTCAACTTGATTTTTAGGGTTATAAATGATGTTTTTAGTTGGGATATTTTGTCCACTTTGAACAAAATTTCAGGGTTATCTATCTTCTATCTTCGATCTTCATTTCCTCCTCGTCCCAACTAAAATCAGATCAAAGTTTCAGCATGATTTTTAGGGTTATCTATTTTCTATCTTCGATCTTCACTTATAGGCGAGTCCTGCAGTTCTTGTTTGATATCTTGTTTTCTATTGGATTATATTCGATCTTCATTTACTCCTCATAAGGCTACATTATTTGTGTTCAAAGTTTTCTGAGATAATACATATATGGTCTCTAAATTTTTGATTGAAGTTAAGCAGCAATTATAGAGCCTAAAAGCAACAAATTTGTTAATTGTTTTGTCAAGTTATGCTGTGTTTTTGAAGGCCATAGAGTTTCACGATTAAAAATTTTAGAATACCAAAAGTGTAGCAAATATATAGGGTTACAACTTTGATGTCTGTAGTTTGCTTTAAGATTTTAAGTTGGAATCAATTTCTCTCTTATTACAATATATGATTAGTTTTGCTGTAGTTTTTGTTGTAGTTTTTCCCATAGATGGGCAAATTAAAAAAAACGGGATTTCTACAAATTGGGAGACTTCACATGTTCTCCTATTTTGCGAACTTTGTATTCGAGAGATAGATTTAGTGAATAGACCCACCACCCATTTCAATAAGGAAGGTTGGTGCAATTTGATGAAAAACTTCAAGGAGCGCACATGTTTGGAATATAGCCGCATACAGATGAAAAATAAATGGGATCAACTGAAGCGTGATTGGAAATTATGGCATGAACTTAAAAGAGGTGAGACTGGCCTTGGTTGGAATCCTACTAAACGGACAATTGACGCATCCGACGATTGGTGAAAAGAACGTATTGAGGTTAGAATTTTTTAATATAAATTTATTTTGAAAGCAATGGACAATTATTTAGAATGTGCATTTATTTTTCATTGATATTTTAATTTATAGATGTTTCCGAATGCGAAAAAATTCTGTTTGGGTTGAATAGCATTCGAGCTTGAGGAAAATTTAGACAAAATGTATAGTTTGGTGGTTGCCACAGGAGAAAATGTATGGATGCCTTCATTTGGAGATTTTCCTTCAATTTTTTCCCAGCCTGAAACCGTATCTTGGGAAGTTGAAGATCATATCAATGAAAGCAATAATACACAGACTTTTGCTAATGAAGATGTTGACTCGGCTACACCTGGGCAAAGTTCGCAAAGTGGCACAGCTTCCAAACGAAAAAGAAGGGGAAAGAGACATGAAATTGGAACTAAAAAGGTTTTGTTAACACACGTTGACAAATTATTTTCCTCCTCAGAATCTATTATGCAGCGCATTATAACACAAATTGTTCCGCCTAGTATTTATCGACTGTGAGAGGCAATTCAAGAACTCAAGAAGTATCCTCAAATCTTAGAGGACCGGTTGTTATATCATTTTGCAACGGTTCATTTCCAAACTCCGGTGAATCCCGTGACCTTCCTTAGTATCCCAGAGGATAGGAGGGTGGAATGGCTGAAGACCCACTACATGAATTCACATCTGTGATATCTTTTAGTATATGAATTTTTATTTAAGACATATGTATGTTGTTGAAGTCCTGCCACTTATGTGTTTTTGGTGTTTTTGTGTGGAACTTATATGTGTTCGGAGCTTATTTCATATTAGTTTTGCAGATCTCTTATGCAATGATATATGTTACATCATCATAATATTTGTTGTTTCCTATGTTTAGGTCGCTATAATGACAAATGTAAATGGTGATGAAGATGTTAACAATGATGATGATGAAGAATTGGTTCTGGATTATTTTGCAACTCGTCAACAAGATTGCGCTCACTTTGTGAAACTCGTAACATCAAGTGTATGTTTAATCAATGATTATGTCAATTTGTTTTGTAATAAAACACCTTGCATGCCATCATCTCAAACGGGGCATAAATGGCTCCGAGAATTATTTGAAGGACATCCTGGACGTTTCCACAATATGTTTCGAATGACTAAGGTCATTTTTTTTGACTTGCTAGCACTGTTAGAATAACATCACGGTTTAAGAGGAACACAGAGGACACAAGCTAGTGAAGTTTTGAAAATAACAATGTATATATTGGGCCACAATGAAACATTTAGAAAATCAGGTGAAATATTCCAACATTCCACGGAAACTTTGAGTCGGTTGTTTATGATCGGTCTAGAAGCTCTGACTAGTTTATCCATGTATAACATTTCTCTGATTGATCCCTAATTTCGTTCAATTCCTTTGCATATACAAATTGATGAAAGATATATGTAATTTTTAAGGATTGTATCAGAACAATTGATGGTACACATGTTGATGCATGTATAACTGTTGAACATCAAGTTTCTTATATTTGTCGTCATGGTAGCACGACTCAAAACATAATGGTCGTTTGCGACGTCAATATGTGTTTTACATATGTTGTACCTGGATGGGAGGGCTCCGCACAATACACATAAATATATCATCGTGCAGTAAGGGATCCACTAAGTAAATTTCTATTTCCCCCAGAAGGTACGTATCATGAGCTTTTACATTATGTTATTTTATTGAGTTGTTTGCATTTAATAAATATCATATCTTCAATTGTTTAAACCCTTTCTTACTACTGAAGGTAAATATTATCTTATCGATGCTGGTTACCCATTGTAAAATGGACTCTTGAAACCTTTTCCGGAAACTAGATATCACTTGCCAGACTTTACTCGGGGAAATCACCCAATTAAAGGGCGACAAGAAATATTTAATAAAGCACACTAATCGCTACGTAGTGTGATCGAAAAAAGCTTTGATATATGGAAGAAAAAGTGGCCCATACTTGGTAAAATGCCTCATTTTGAATTCTCAAAGCATTGTGTTGTTGTGGTTGTTACGATGTCGCTCCACAACTTTATTAGAAGACATCCATTGAGTGCTGTCCTAGAGTTTGATGTATGTGACGGAAATGAAATCTTTATTCATCCAAAGGCATATGAGTTGCGACCAAACAATCATCCAAGAACTATCGGTTCAAATTCGAACATTGCATCAAGCTCATTTGAGGGGACGAGAGCTACAGAAATAGCCAATATCAGGGACTACATTGCAGATCAACTCACGGAGTATCACAGGTATCCAACATTATGATGTTTACATTTATAAACATATATAAAAAAAAATTAAAATTATATTTATTCTTGATGTGCAGTTAACTGTCGATGATCGAAGGATAATTGTTTTCATCAGCATGACCTAGCACGTTTACGATTTTCAAGACTGAAATAATCCTTTTGAAAATAGTCTGTTATTTTTTAATATTGTTATTGGGCACTTAAAATGAATTAAGTTAACTTGTTCTTTTTATGTTATTGTTGATTGTGTTTAAGTTTCAAAAAAAATGAACTGCTCACCGCATAGCTATTTTGCCAAATAGATTAAACAGCTTCTCCATTTGAAACATCTCTGCAAAAGTTGTTCATCCAAACAGTTTCACAGATTCTGCCACCACTCTGTAAAACAGCTGATTATTCCACCACTGTTTTTGCAGTTGCTGCAGCTGAGCCAAACAGAGCCTTCATGAATCATGATCACGGTTAGCGCATTCTTGCCAGTCTCGTCCTAGGAAACACATTCGCGATAGCCACTGTTTTTGATCTTCGTCATTCCACTTCCACTTTCCTATGTTTTTATTTGACCAAAGGCTCGTTTGGCGCCAAAGTAAGGAAATGTCGATTTCATCCGTACGAGCGGTGTCCTGGTCGGGTGGTGTCATCTGCACGACCAGCACAGATCCTCACCGCCAAACGGCCCTACTGTAAAGTTTTAACATAAATTTCTTATATTGTATTGTCAAATTTCGCATACAAAAATTATTTGTTCTAAATTGTTAATTATAACAAAAGTAGTGGCAATCTTTTAAAAATTTAGGGCTAATTTAAATATCTCGGAGTCTTAGACTGTGTTCGGCGCAGCTTATTTGCTCCGGTGAGGTTGGACAAAAATTTCATTGGCATACCAAAATCTTATGCTCCAAACTAATTTCTTTTTTTGGCAACAGTAGTAACATTTGTCATACCTATTGCGGTCTAACTCGACGTCCTGGTTGGACTAGAATAACCTGGATCGCCTTAGCTCTCGGAACGGTCAAGCGCACACACAGTCAATGAGATAGATCAATTGTACACACAAAGTTTTAACTTAGAAACCCCCCTCAACCGAGTAAAAAACCACATGATCGGGACTGCGCTAGTTAAAGTCCATTATTTGCTCGCGGTTACAATCAGTTTGGTGAATCGAGGGCGAGGACGCTCCTCATTACAATTTGGAGGTGAGAGAATACTTTGTGACAGGCGGACGTCTTTGAGCGTCACAATGGAGCTGGACGCAGGAGGGGTGCACTTTGAATTGTGATGGCAGGGACTTCCAGGAAGTTACGAATTAGGCTTCATTGGGTGGCTCAGAGGTGTCTTGAATGCAGTTCGAGGATGGCTTGAATGTGGCTTGAAGGCATCTTGCACGTGGCTAGGAGACGGCTTGAACACTGCTCGCAGGAGAAATCCAATAGAGCTCTGGCCTAAGGAAGAAGAAAACTCGGAGGAAAAAGGTAAGAAATGAGGAGTCCTGGGGCTTCGTTTTTTAGCCTCCAGGAGGTCGTTATGGTGGTTACGCGGTTATCCACACACCACAACCACCCAAATTTATATTTTTCATATAGTTTAAGAGTGGGCATTATGATCATTTATTTCGCTACTCGTAGACCAATTAATTTAATAATAAATTCCCCCACTAACCTGACAGTTAGTGGGTGGTTACACGTGAATCAGACGATGATGAGCCATCCGAGAAGATCAGATGGTGGGGACGGGCTCCCTCGGTCGGTCGACGAACTCGCCGATGAACAATCTAACGAACTGGTCGCTGAACTTACCGGTGAGGAGGGAGACCGCTGCCAACGACTGGGATAGAGGGCAGCGGGAAAGTGGGGAGCGGCCGGCGGTGGCGATGTCCGAGGACAAGGGGAGCGACGATGACATCGTTCGAGGGGGAGAGGAGCGATGGTGGAGGTGCTTGAGGAAGAGAGGAGTGACGGTGGCAGCGGCCGCAGGAGAAAGAAGCGATGGCTGCGGTGGTCGTGGAAGAGAGGAGTGATGATGGCGGCGGCCGTGGGAGAAAGGAGCAACGACGACTGCGACCGTGGTGTTGCGAGGCGATGGAGGCGGAGGCCCTGAAGTTGCGAGGCGATGGCGGAGGCGACGACCATGAAGTCGGGAAATAATGGCAGTGATGGCCACGACGTTGGGAGACGATGACGACGACGACTGTGGAAGAGAGGAGTGACGGCGGCAGCCGCTGCAGGAGAAAGGAGCGACGGTGGAGGCGGACGTGGTGTTGTGAGGCGATGGCGGCGGCGGCCGTGAAGTTGCGAGGCGATTGCGGCAGTGGCAGCCGTGAAGTCGAGAAATAACGGTGGCGACGGCAGTGTTGGGAGATGACGGCGGCGGCGTCCACAGAAGGTAGGGGGACACGCGGTCGTTCCATGGCCGGCGTCGCCCCGACAACACCCGCACCACCCTATTTAGGGCAGGGGCGACAGTTAGACGTTACGTCTCCCTGATGGGGAGTGCACAACACTCCCCAAAATGGAGATCGTGCATGGCGCTAACCAAGTCAACGCCCCTTCCAGCCAATGTGGAAAATCCCCATTAATTGGCTTGGAAATCCCGCGTGCGGGGGATGATTTTCATGCGCGCCGCGTGAGATGATTCTCGTGTGCGCACGCTGTGCGAGAGGATTTCCTCTCACTCCCTGCACCGGCCTTGTACACGGTGGTTTTTTTGTTCCCTTGGCAGTTGCGCTGGTCGGGTTAAGGTCGCCCTTCAATTTGACTGAACCATTCTTAGGGGGAACCCTATCAAATGCCCCCCAAGTCCATGAACTTCGTGGTCTAAGTGGAAGGAGGGAGGGGACTTATTTGTCATATTGCGTGCTTGAAGGCAGTGTAGGCGATTGGCAAGACATGGGTGTGGTAGGTGGATTAACTTCGATCGAAGTGGTCACTTGTGGTGGTTTATGTGTATAATAAAACGTATGGAGGTGTAGAGGGTGGATCGTGCAAGGGATGCATTGGGCGCTAGGATTTGTATACACGGGGGGCGTAATGTGCACCATGTGTACTTGGGGCAATGTGCGCGAGGTGCGTGCTCGGCATAATATATATGTGGCGTAGAGCGCGCAATTGTGGAGTGCTTGCAATGAGTGGGCAGCGCACAATGTGTGCTGTGCGCATGCGGGGCACTATACAACCTCGTATTCACTGAGTGGGCCCCGACAGATTAAAAGCATTTTAGGAGAACATTCAGGTCCAAGAGTATTAGAGTGGCGAGTGGGGTATGATGGCCCGCACTCGCCTAGAGCCCCAAGGGGCATTCTCCCATCCCAAGAGAAAGTAGTCAGGCCCTTTGGCGGGTGCGATCTTCATCACGCATTCGCCCAGGGCTCGCGCCTTATTGCGCGTAAGAGCGGGTTCCTGCCTAGGAGGCAAATGCATAGCTACCCCAGCATTCGCCCCTTCAGTAGAGTAGTGCCTTCATGGACCACTCACCCAATGGGGTCTAGAGGCAAAATTACCTGGATGCCCTCGAAGGTCTGCAAATAGCCTTTCAGAACAGCGAAGTTACATTTTTGGCAGACCTAATTGGATTGCGTATAGTAATTCTGGACAACGGATTTAGGATGTTGGCAGACCAAGTTTGGAAATCTATAAATAAAAACGAGGGGGCACCTTTGGAGGGGGATTCATAGATTCTCTTGTCTTCCTCTTCTTTAGGCTTTTCTTAACAAGCCTAGAGAGCTCTCCAAGGTGCCTAAACTCAGCTTTGGCTTAGGAGGGGAAGCACTCTAATATTTTCTGGGTATGAGGTGGGACTTCCTCGCTGGGATCTTGGTTCTGTTTCTAGGTTTCTAAGTCTTGGGCCTGGTGTGCTAGCTTGAGGTAAGTTGGTGTGAGGTCACACCCTTTTGGGGACCTCGAACTCCATAGAGAACGATTTTAGGTTTCAACACTTTGGTGCGGTGAGCGTAGAGAGTGGCTAGCACAGAAGATCTTCTACTAGTTCCATGACTGGATTCGAGGAACTAGTTTCTTGCTCCGGTTGTTCGCCACCCCAGGAGACATGTATCACAATCGGGATCCTGGAGGAGTTCAAGAGGGAGGTCCTGCAAGCTGTTCACCATGCACTCTCCGCGTGCGGCGAGTGCCCGATCCCTTCTGTCCCAGTGGTCGCACCGTCGTGATTGGGCGAGAGCATCCCTTTTTAGCCGCATGGGAAGGAGGTGGCGGTGGAAGACAGTAAGAGGGATCTCACCGGGAAAAAGCTCTGCCCCAGTTTGGTGAGTGCTGATAGCGACGACGAGTCGATGTCACATGACCACCCGACTCTTCCCATAGGGGGAAAAGCCCATTCAACAATTTGATCGTCTCGACCCTAGTTCCCGAGGGGTTCCAAGAGTTGGAAATGTCTTACTACACTGAAAGGGATGATCCTATGCAGTATGTCCGATGGTTTGAAGATGCAGTCTCAATCAAGCAGATGACTGACCCCTTCAAGTGTCGGCTCTTCGTTGTCACCCTCAAGGGAAGAGCGAACAACTGGTTCTACCCAATCCCCTCCAACTCGGCCCCAGTTCCCGAGGGGTTCCAAGAGCCGGAAATGTCTTACTACACTGACAGGGATGATCCCGTATAGTATGTCCGATGGTTTGAAGATGCAGTCTCGATCAGGCAGATGACCGACCCCTTCAAGTGTCGGCTCTTCATCATCACCCTCAAGGGAAGAGCAAACAACTTGTTCCACCAAATCCCCTCCAACTCAATCCATTGCTTTGAGGACCTGTGAAAGAATTGGTTTCAAGAAAGTCTAAACACCTAGAGGGGGGGGGTGTGAATAGGTTCAATTCCAATTCACTTATGCAGTTAATAAATTAATCACAGCACAGTTATAAATTCTACAGCCACCACAACACCCAATAATTCATTCACATCACACACACAGATTAATAGTGGTTCCCCAAATGATGGGTATATCCACTTTCCCTCTTCGCCTATGTAGCAATACACTAGATTCGGCGAAACTTCCTTCCACCTTCTCAGATCCTCAGATCTTACAACTCAGAACCAAAATTGGTTCCTACAGCTCAGACTTCAACAACTCCTACAACTCAGGCTCTTCCCAAGAACCCTACCTCAGAGTGAATCCAAACTCCTACCACTCATGCAATCAATCCCTACCTCAGCCTTTATCACCAGACCTACAGCTCAGAGAACTTAATCTCCTACCTCAGGCAAACAATCCTACCTCAGCCTTTATAATTACAGGCTTACAACTCAGAGATTGAAATCTCTTACACTCAGATCTAAAAATAGATCTTATAAAAAATTGATTAAAGAGTATGTTTCTTCCTTCACCCAGATAGAGAGATAGAGATAGAGAGGTGAGGGAATCTTGATCAGATCTTGATGGATCTGCTTTCTTCTGACCTTTGCTATAATGAATCTGATTCAACCTGACTTAGCTTATTCAAAGCTTCTTGAAAGAGAGAACCTAGGTTGAATCTTCTTGAGAAGTTGGTGTAGATCCAGCTTCTTCTTCGTTGCAGAATTAAATCTGCAAACACTAACAGATCTAAAGAGATGTTGTCTACTTCTTTGATCTTGAATCAGAATCTTCTTATTGTATAGAATTATATGAATTTTTCTTGGAGTGATTTCTCCTACTTCTTATTTATTACTTCATGATCATTTTGTGATAGATCAACTCTATTTATAGATCTCATCATAGGCAACAGGCTGATCCGGTAGTTAACTGACATCTGACAGTTCTGACATATCTGACAGCCTTGACGATTCTTACAGACATCAAGTCTTCAGTCTTGAGATCTGGCACTTAGAGTTATTTAACTCAGCTGAATGTGTCGAGACACAAATATAGAATGTGTCGACACAAATGTAATGCGTGCCGACACAATTCCTTGGTGTCGACACAGCTTCTTTGATGTTGTCGTCATCTTCAGAAAACTGTCGACACAGCTCTTCATCAAGTTCTCGACACAACTGTTTTTAGAATGTGTCGACATAAGTTCTGTGTGTCGACAAAGCTTCTCCATATGTCGACCCAAGTCCTAGATGTCGACATAGTTGCTTCTTTAAAACTGACAGTACAATAAGGTCTAAGTGTGTCGACACAAGTTATGAGTGTCGACACAGTTGATGTCGACTTGAACTCTGAGTGTCGACACAGTTGATGTCAACTTAAACTCTGGGTGTCGACACAAGTCCTGTGTGTCGACACAGACTTGCTTCTTGTCTCGACACAGCTCCTTCAAAGGTGTCGACACTAAATGAGTGTCTCGACACTTTTTTACTTGGAATAATTTCTGCTATATTTAGCCTGCACAAGTAAACTCAAAATGCCATCAAATACAAACTGACATATATCATTGAGTTATGTGAGGCTTCTCCAAATCTGGTACACAATTTTCAATGTACCCAACAATCTCCCCATATTTGGAGAAATCATAACCCATAGTAAATGATATACACCAATATAACAAAAGTAATAAACAAGATATATACAGGCATTTCAAACAGGGGTTATTCAAAAATAGAATGTTACACACAAATATCCAAAATGAAACATCATAAAGGAATAATATACAACTCAGAGACATAGATATATTGTTGTCAACCAAGGATTTCTTTATATCATTTAACAAGAGTAAGATTACAAGGTTTTATAAGAACAATAAAAAGTTTACATAGTTCTTCTAAAACCTAGTCAATCTAAAGTTAAGATTGGTCTGGTTCCTTGATGACAATGCCTTTGCCTGTCTAAATAGTAGCTTTGACTTCAGCTTTAGCATCAACAACATGCTTCTTACCTTTGATGTCTTTGGCATTAAGTTGAGTAGCTTTTAGCTTTTGCCTTTCAAAGTAGTGGAATGGTTTAGGGAAGTACTTGCAAGGCTCTATGGAATTTGCAGAGATTTCTCCAGCCTTCAAGTCCTTCCTAATTAAATTTGTGGATTGCTTCTTGTTGTGCAAGATATTTGTCACATTATTATTTTGAGTACCACTTACCCCTGTCATATTGATTATCAGTAACTGCATTTCATGCAATTAAGATGATGCCTCTGGAGATTTGACTCCATTTCTCAAAATCAGGCCTAGCCTCAGCCTGTTCTCTGAATCTTTTCTTAGATAACTGGGCCTCTTGCTCTTTAAGCAAAGATGAATCAACCATTTCCACTTCCTCATAAATGAATGGCAATTTTTCCATTGGAGGGATATACATATTCTGGACTATTTGTTGAATTTCTTCAAACTCAGGAGGAAGATATATGACTTGAGCTACGTCATGTTGCATCCCCTCTAAGAATGCAGGTTGGCATCCAGATTTTGCAGTATTGTTGTCATCACATAAGGGTTGATATCCCAAGGTAGCTATGATACTGTTAGATATCAATTTAACATGTTCATAGCTAGACTGAACTAATACCCTCTCTCCCTTTATGACTTCTTTATGAATATGATCTCTGAGATCATTCTTCTGAAACCTTATTTGATTTGCAATATGATAGTTCCCAGTTGTATAGTAGTCTTTGAACTTCTTTACTTAAGTTGAAATTGCAGATGTTGGATCCCTAGTTTTGATTTTGGCTATGTTATCTCTTTTAGGCTTTATTGACCCAAGATTTATCTATGGTCAATGGTTAGACTAATTGTTAGTCTACCATAGGTTTAGTTAGGATAGACCCAAATAGGATAGTTGAGATTGGATAGAAATTGAAATTCTGTTTAGTAGTTTTGTGTTCGACGATAGTCGAACTTCGCTCGACGATCTTCGAATGATGATCGACGATCTCAGAGTCATATGAACTCTGAAGTGGGATCGACGATCTGCTTGCTCAGATCGACGATCGTGTTGCCCTGGTCGACGATTTCTGTGGAGATAGTTTTTCTTCAGGTCGACAATCTGCTTGTTCAGATCGACGATCTTCGCTCTCTGGTCGACGTTTTCTGTCTGCTATTATCTGTATTCTTTTCATTTGAATTATTGACTTATTTCCTCATGTCTAAGACATATGCTATTCAGATATTCTGCTTAATTTAATGCATATATTTCTTTGCTTATTTACAATATCCCTTGTGCATTAATTGAAAGATTTTGACAGAATAAAGTTGTTTGTTTTATTAGAGGAAATCGTGTTTTTCTAACAGCTGTAATATAGCCGTTATGTCTTGCTTCCTGTGCCAATTTATAAAGTCAATTTGATAGGATATTTTAATATCCTTAATTCCTTTTTGGGAATGACAGAGAAGATTTCTGGCGCAGTTCCTTTATTTATTTTATTGTATTATTTGGAAAGATATTTTTCGTGCAGGGCTCGAGGCAATATTCAAAAGAAGAGAAGTTTCTATATTATCAAAGTAGTCGGCAGAACAAATATACATAACAACAACATACACAACAACATAACACAGAAACAAAAAGAGAAACAACCGTGAGAGAACAAGAGCTCTCAAGAAAAAGAATTTGTTCTTCTGCTGCTTCCTGAGTTCATCCTGTCTTGAGGAAAATCAACACTCAGTGCTCAAGCTTTCAAGAAGAACTCTCCTCCCAGATTGCAAAGCTGCTGAAGAAGAACAACCATCAACATCTTGAGTCTTCTTCAAAGCTGCATCAGAAAAGGCTTCAAAGCAATCTGGAGTTCCTACACCCTGAAGCAAAGCTTCTTACTAGACATTCTCTACGCCAGGGGGAGCTTTGATTTTCTCAGAGCAATCCACTAGCTTCTCTGAACACAGAGAAGACACCTTCATTCTTTCCCTTAACCTCCTGTAAAAGGGTTATTACTCCCTTCAAAAGTGCACTTTTGGTGGCAGGGCACCTGATCAAAAACCTGTGTGTTTGGTTCTTAGGCACCTGATCAAAAGCCTGAAGGGTTTTCAGATCTACCTGAAGCAGATCTTTTGGTGGCAGGGCACCTGAACAAAAACCTGTAGTGGATTCCTACCAGAGTGGTAGAAAAGTGGATGTACCCAATTGGGGAACCACTATAAAGTTCTTGTGTTGTCTGGTTGTTTACTTTAATCATTGATATGTGGCTGTGATAGATATAACTAGGTTGCTAGTTTCTGTGTTAGTTATAAAGCTCAACTGAAACATCAGTTAGCTTGTTTCTATTCACTACACTCTGATAGGCTTTAGGTTTAAATCTTTTATATTTCAATTCCGCAATTTGCTCAAGAGAAGTGTTTAGAGTCTCTTAATTTTTGAATACTCTATTCACCCCCTCTAGAGTAATAAGTATCTTATCCCCTCTCTTTCAATTGGTATCAGAAGGAGGTTGGTAATTCAACAGCTTAACCATTCCAAGGTTGATTGGTTGAACTGCTAACACCTGAACCATAAGATCTTGTGATAAGATACTTTCATACCACATACACTCTTTAAATTCATGGCCCAATACAAAGATTATTCTAGCACCAGACCTCTAGTATGCAACTTAGCCAAGTTTGGCATCTGGAAGGCAAGAATCAGACTTTACATGAACTCTATTGATGAAGATATTTTTTCCTCTATCTTAACAGGGCCACCAGCACCACCTGCTGCTGCTACAACATCTGCAAATCTCAGTGCAGTGCCACCTCCAGACAACAATGAAACTTACAAGAAGGCCAAAATAGCTGATGCCAAAGCTATGAATATTCTGTCTTAGACTATGTCTGATGAGACATTCCAGAAAGTGGCTGATTACACCTCAGCAAAAGCCATGTGGGACTCACTGAATAAGATTGTAGCTGGTTCAGTTGATGAGAGGAAGGACAAAAGGTCCAACCTCATATCCCAATATGAGAACTTCAAGAAAGAAGAGGCTGAGACTGTAGAAGCAATGTACACAAGGCTCAGCTCCATCATCAATGAGCTGAGCACACTTGACAAGGAGATCACATTGACAGAGGTCAATGATAAAATACTGATGTGCTTTCCCAGCACATGGGATCTCAGAATCTGGCCAATCAAGAAGTCCATAAGTACAACAAAGATCTCAACTGAAGCTCTCCTTGGCAAGCTCAAATCATTTGAGCAAGTACTGAAGTCCAGGGAAGCTGAAGCTGAAGCTAAAGCACCTACTCAAACAAGGAAAGAGCAAACACTTGCTCTTAAAGCTGATGATGAGTCCAAGGTGACTCAATCAAATGAAGAACTGATGACACTCTTTGTTAAGAGGTTCTACAAGATGGGCAGAAAAGACAATAGAAGAAAGTCATCAAAATATGATGACAAGCCAAGGTATGATAAAAACCCTTCTAAAAAACTTGTTTGTTATGGATGCAGGAAGCCTGGACACATTCTCCCTGAGTGTCCAGAGACAAAGAATAAAGAAAGGAGAAAAGAAAAGGAACATGAGAAGCACCACTCCAAAACATCTTCTCACAAATACAAGAAGAAAGAGAAAGGTCTTGTTGCAAAGACCTGAAGTGATTCTGAGGAAGATTCTTCTTCTTCCAGCTCCAGTGAAGATGATGAAGAAGAGAAGAAAAGTAAGGAGATTTGCCTTATGGAAATCAATGCCTGCAGCAGTAATTCAGCTGTAGAGATGACTGAAGATGAGGAAGATGAACTGTCTGATGAAGATCAGGTAATTGCATCTTATGATTTTACATCTGATGAATTTAAACATGAATTTAAAACCCTTTTCCTAGATTTACTTAGCTCAGAAAAGGAGATTAAATTGTTTAGAGATAAACTAGCTGGATCTGAATATATATCTAATGAAAACACTTATTTGAAAGCTGAACTCACTAGATCAACTGAAGAAATTAATTTTCTTAAATTAGAGCTAGCTAAAGCTAAAAGATTAGAAGATTCACTTAATTGCAGAAGCCTTAAGTTGCTAGAAATCACAAGCACAACCAACACTAGGACAGACAATAATAAGTTAGGCTTAGGTGCCTCACATAGTGAACCCCCATTGCTCCTTGAATACAATCTATCCACTCCAGTAAAGTTTGTTTCTAAAAAGGCAATAAACAACACTGAGGTTATTCAAAAAGCTAAGAAAACCTTAAAATAAAATCAAGAGAGACAAAAGGAAACAGAAGTTCATAGAAATACAAAAATCGTCGAACGCCCATCGACGATCGCTGAACCCATCGTCGAACGACAATCGACGATCTCTGAACTCACCTGCTGGGTATAACTACTTGTCAATGAGGGATCGACGATCTCAGCCTGAGTCGTCGAACAGAGGTCCATGATCGTGGAACCCATAATTCTATTCTGTGAACCAAGATCGACGATCTGGATACCGATCGTCGACCACGGATCGACGATCAGAACTAAATTTTCAAAATTACAACAATGCTAATAGAAACAATAAGTTTAATAGCAACCCTAGGTCTGCTAATTGGATTATTCCACCTAGGAGATCTCATCCCTTAGGATATCACACTCAACCAGCATATTCTTTTATTTCTAGTTTTTCCTATGTGAAGAACAATGGACCCAAGGTTACCTGGGTCCACAATGTTTAATCTATCTTATTGCAGGTGAAGACCTATCCTATCACTCAGGACAAGTGGTATTTGGATAGTGGATGCTCCAAGCATATGACAGGAAATAAAGATAATCTATCAAGCTTCAAAGCCAAGTTGGGACCAAAAGTGGTCTTTGGTGATTCAAGCTGTGGTCAGACTGAAGGATATGGCAAATTCACCTTAGGGTCAGTGACTTTCAAGAAGGTAGCGTATGTCACAGGACTGAAGCACAACCTTATTTCTATAAGTCAGCTTTGTGATGCTGGCTACCAGGTTTGGTTTTCTAATACTTTGTGCAATATTACTTTAAATAATAAAATTGTGTTAGTAGGTATTAGACAAGGAAATATTTATCTTATAGATTTTAAATCCACTTCTTCTGAAATCTATTTTTTTAATGAAGTGAGTAGCAATAATACTTTGTGGCATAGAAGGCTAGGTCATGTTAACCTTAAAAATATATCTAGGTTATCTAAATACAACCTTGTCAGAGGTTTGCCCTCTTGCCCCTACAAGAAGGAAGGCCTATGTAAGGCTTGTTAGCTAGGCAAGCAAACCAAGAATAGTTTCAAAGCTGTAAATAAAAGTGATTCACCTAGAATCCTGTACCTATTGCACTTGGATCTTTTTGGTCCAATAGCTGTACAGAGTCTAGGAGGGAAATTCTATACCCTAGTTATTGTAGATGATTACTCTAGATTCACTTGGGTGTTCTTCTTGAGAACTAAATCTGATAACTTTAAAGTTCTTACATATTTTCTACTTTGTATATAGACTGAGTACTCTACTCAAGTTGCCTTGATCAGAAATGATCATAGTACTGAGTTTGACTCTCTTCTTATGCAAGAATTTTGTGAGAAAGAAGGTATAAGGCATAGCTTCCATGCTCTTAGAACTCCTCAACAAAATGGGATAGTGGAAAGGAAAAAATAGAACCCTGATTGAAGCTGCAGGAACATTGTTAGCAGATGCTAATATGCCTCTATCCTTTTGGGCAGAGGCAGTTAGCACAACCAACTATGTATTGAATAGGAGTTTGATACATAAACTAAAGGGGAAGACTCCTTATGAATTGCTTAAAGAAAATAAACCTAAAATAGATTATTTTAGAGTTTTTGGATGTGTAGTTTTCATTCACAATAATAATAAAGATTACATTAGAAAGTTTGAGGCAAAAGCTTCAATGAGAATCTTTCTAGGATATTCTCAAGTAAGTAAAGCCTATAGGGTTTTTAATAAATCCACCTTGAAAATTGAAGAGTCAGTCCATGTATCCTTTGATGAATTCAAAATGTTTTACAGAGAGAAGGAAACTTCCTCCAGTAGTTCTTTGCAGGTACCTGAATTATGCAAGAATTTGGATGAGCTGAAACTCTCTCAGGGGATTCAACTAGCTCCTCAGATAATTGATTTAGACAGTGATGAAGATCAGGTAGAAGTGATTGCAACTGTCCCAACAGCCAATCTAATTCCACCAGAGGAATTAATTCCAACTATTGTTGAAGATCACATACCACCAACTGATTATTTCACACTTAGAGATCATCCTACATCTCATTTGATTGGAGACATTTCCACTGGTGTGCAAACTAGACATCAACTAAGTCAAGATGTGATGCTTGCTTGCTTTCTTTCACATGTTGAGCCCTTAACCATAAAAGATGCTGAGTAAGATCCCCACTGGATCATTGCTATGCAAGAAGAGCTAAACCAGTTTGAAAGATGCAAAGTTTGGAAGTTGGTCCCTAGAACAAAAGGTCAGCTGATTATAGGCACCAAATGGGTGTTTAGAAATAAATTGGATGCACAAGGAATTATTATAAGGAATAAAGCAAGGCTTGTAGCACATGGCTATAGACTAGAAGAAGGAATAGACTATGATCAGACTTTTTCTCCTGTTGCAAGGCTAGAGGCAATAAGGATCTTTCTAGCATATGCAACCTACATGAAGTTTAAGGTGTTCCAGATGGATGTAAAGAGTGCATTCCTAAATGGTGAGCTAAAGGAAGAGGTATTTGTTGAACAACCCCCTGGTTTCATTTCTTCAACTTATCCCTCACATGTTTTTAAGTTGGAAAAAGCTCTGTATGGACTTAAATAGGCTCCTAGAGCATGGTATGAGACTCTAGCTAGTTTCCTATTAGAAGATAAGTTTGTTAGAAGCATAGTTGATAGAACCCTTTTCATTAAGCACCACAAGGACAAAATCCTGTTAGTTCAAATCTATGTGGATGATATTATATTTGGTTCCACTGATCCCAAACTTTACAAAAGGTTCTCAGACCTGATGCATTCTAAGTTTGAGATGAGTAGTATAGGTGAGCTGTCTTATTTCCTTGGTCTTCAAGTGAAACAAGATGCTGATGGCATCTTCATCTCCCAATCTAAATATGCCAAGGAATTGGTAAAGAAGTTTGGGATGACAGATGCTTCAGCAATGCACACTCCTATGGCTACTAATGTAGTTATTGATTCTGATGATAAGGGCAAGCCTGTTGATCAGAAAAATTATAGGGCCATTGTTGGTTTCCTATTATATCTAACTGCAAGTAGACCTGATATAATGTTTGCCACATGCCTCTGTGCTAGATTTCAGGTCAACCCCAAGGAATCTCATTTAACTTTTCTAAAGAGAATCTTAAGATACTTGAAGGGATGTGTTGGGTATATTGGAAAATGTGTACCTGATTTGAAGAAGCCTAACTTAGCGTAATGATATACATCAAGGTGTATTTGATGTTGTTTAAGTTGAATATGTGCAGGTTAAAAGTATGAAATTTCTAAGTCCATGTGTCGACACCAGAAGAAGATGTGTCGACACTTCAGGAAGATTGTGTCGACACTTGAAGAAGGCTGTGTCGACACAGAGAAAATGAGTCGACATCAACTATGTCGACACCGGGAGGCAGTGTCGACACACACAAGATTATAGTCGACATCAACTGTGTCGACACCAGGAGGCTGTGTCGACACACAGAGGCAGAAGTCAATAACAGCTAAGTCGACACTTAGAGACTGAGTCGACACTTAGCAGAATCAACAATAAGTCTGTGGCTGAAGTAATTGTGTCGACATACAACTATCTGTGTCGACACATTCTCAAAAAGTTGTGTCAATAAGCTGTGTTGACATCAAGACAAATATGTCGACATCACAAAGGATTGTGTCGACACTTAATCAAATTATGTTGACACATTTTAACAATTGTCTCGACACATATTGACAGTTTGTCTCGACACTTTCTGGCAGAAACAAAGACTCCTTGGCAGTTTGAAGAATTGACAGCTGTGGGTCTCTACAGGTTAACTGACGTGATTGACACAGACAGAAGTTTGTTAGGAATCGGACCAGCCGGTTACCAGGAATGAAGGCTATAAATAGACGGATAGTGTCTGAAAGAAAAACACGAAAAACTGAACACTGAATAACAAGTAACAATAAGAAGAAGATCTTTGCAGATCTAAGAAGATATTCTTATTGAACTATCAGAATCTGTCAAAGTAGAATTCAGTCAAGAATTCTGAAGTATCTTCAAGGGACTTGGATAGAGAGAGATCCAGTCAAAAGAAGGCAAGAAGAAAGCTGTCTCAGATTTCAAAAGAAACAGATTCTGAACTTATCTGTCAAGAAGATTCAGATTCAAATTCTGAAATCTAAGGAGAAAGCTGCTGATCAGTTTATTTCAAAGAAGATCAACTCAACAAAGTTCAGATTCAAGAAGCTTTGAAGAAAGCTAAGTTCCAGTTGATTTTATCCATCTGTTTATCATGAAGCTGATCAAGAACACTGTCTTGTTCCACATCTCTCACCAGGAGCAAGATAAAAATATATTTTACTCAAATCTTGTAGGATCTTTTAATAGATCTGAGTTGTAAGCCTAATTTATAAAGGCTGAGTGTAGGAGAGATAATCTCTGAGTTGTAGGTCTTGAATAAAGACTGAGGTAGGGCTGAATTGCCTGAGCTGTAGGAGTGTGGTATCACTCAAAGTTGTAGGAACCTTTCCAGGTTCTGAGCTGTAGGATCTGAGGATCTGAGTTAAAGAAGGGAGTTTGGCTGAATCTAGCACACTGCTAGATAGGAGAAGGGGGAAAGTGGATGTACCCAGATCTTGGGGAACCACTATAAATACTTGTTGCAATCTGTGATGTGTAGTTCTAGATTGTGTGATTGTGATTGCTAAAGTAGCTGCAGAACTCATAGAAAATACTCTTTAATTACTTAATCATTCTGCCTTAAGTTTGAAAAGAAAATAAGAACCTATTCACCCCCTCTCTAGGTGTCTAGGTAATCTTGAAAGTAAAACTATCAAGTGGTATCAGAGCCAGGTTGCTCAAAGAAAGACTTAACAGTCTGAGTTAGATCTAAAGGCAGAATCAAGAATCAAGAAAATGGGTTCAGGTGAGAATCACAAGGAGTTGTGATCTATGAAGCTACCCATCTGTAGAAAAGAAATCTTTGGAATCTGGAAGGAAATGGTTAGGCTTTTTGTGGAGGCCTCAGACCCAAGAATTTATATCACAGTGAAAGAAGGTCCATACATTCCAATGAATATTTTTGTATTAGATGCAAATAAAAAAACTCCTAAGGATTTTTCAGAAATGACAAAGGAGGAAATCATCTTAGCCACTATGGACAAGAGAGCTCAAAACATCATAGTAAGTGCAATAGATGATTCCACCTTCCAAAATCTGATACATTGCAAGACCTCCAAAGAGATGTGGGACACCTTGATTGTCTATATGGAAGGATCTGAAGAAGTAAGACAAGACAGAAAATCAATGCTCAACCAAGAATATGAGAGCTTCAGACAAGGAAAGTTTGATAGCATAACTGAGTGTTATAAGAAATTCTATAGGATTGTGAATGAACTAATGTCCTATGGAAGAGTCTTCAGTACATATGAGCTGAATGACAAGTTTCTCAGATCTTTAACAAAGGATTGGGATACCAAAATATGTGCCATTAGAGAAGTGGCCAAGCTAGCTGATATTTCTCCTCCAACCTTGTTTGGAAAATTGCTTTCATATGAAATGCAATTGATGGCTAGGAAGGAGGAAGAAAGAAGTACAAAAGGTGAGCATAGATCTGTGGCTTTCAAAGTTGAAGCCACTAGAAACAAAAGGGAGGATGTCTTCATCTCCTCTCAAGGAAGCTACAGAAGAAATAACAGAAAATTCAGATAGTCAGAAATCAGGGAGCAGTGACTCAGATACTAACTTTGCTGCCTTTACAAGACAGTTTCAAAAGTTCTTGAAAAAGAAGCAGTGGAAGTCCAGGCCCTCCACATCACAGCCAGTAGATGAGTACTATCAGAAAAGAAAATCCTCAAGAAATGAGAGAAACAAAACTAAGCCCAGCAAAGCCATAACTTCTAAGATTGTTTGTTATTGCTGCAATAAGACTGGACATATGGTAGCTGAATGTCCAGAAAAGAGAAAGGAGTCAGTAGACAGAAAAAGGACTCAACACAAGGGCAAGAAGGAGAAATCTTTTGTTGCAAAGAAGGATAAGAGTCTTTCAGATCAGTCCTCATCAGAGTCAGAATCTGAAGCAGAAGCATACATAGGATTGTATGCAGCCAATGAAGAAGAGGAATTTCTGCAACTGATGGATTCCATTCATGATCAAGAAGACAAGGAATGCATGGGTATGATGGCTGAGTTAGAAGATAACCAATGCCAGGATCAGCCTGGTCCTAGTAAGGTACAAAAGGTTTCTAGTTCTTCTGATTTTAGTACTGGTTCAGAGTCAGATTCATCTACATCAAGTGATGTGAATGGATCTGAATCTGAAGGTGATATTCATCAGTTGATGGATGAATATAGGGACTTGTTGCAGGCTCTTAAGAAAAGCAAGAACCTAGTCAAAACTCAGGCTCAGGAAATTGCTTATCTTAAGGTGGCTACAACTGAGTTTGAAAAAGTAATGGATCAAAAGTTAAATGAGATTGCCAAACTAAAAAATATAACCTTTATTCAGATGGGCACAATCAAATATAACAATAATCAAATTAAGAGTCTGGAGGCCAGACTAAGAATAGAGAAAGATTTAGTGGCTAGTTACTCTAAGTCAAAATCTGTCTTACCTTTAATAGATGAGTTTGTGGCTCAAAAGAGTAAGGCAGAATTAGGCTTCAAAGGTAACCCCAGGGCTGCCCAATTCAAGAGAAAAGGCAAAGCTCATGTCCAGCCACTAAACCTTTCAGTCCCTGTTATGTTTAGAAAGGTGCACTTGCCTTCTAACAAATATGATCATGAACACATTCATGGTCATAAGAAGATTGAGGTTCTTAGTGACAAAGCTGTTAAAGCCAATAAGTCAGTCCATGACAATAAATCCCATCTTCCAAGGAAAGCAATGGGTATGGCTGCAGCAGCACCAGCACAAGTAAGGAATTTTCCAGACTACAAAACTACTAAGATTGTACCTAGAACTAGGTACAACAAATATGATTGCTGGTGCTGTGGCAAAGTAGGGCATTTTGCCTTGGAATATTGGCATAACACAAGTGTCAGGAAGAACACCAATCTACCTGTTAGAGGAATTGCTAAGAGATTTGATATGAATGGAGCTAACTGGAACCAAGGACCCAAGACATTTTTGGGCTCTAAGGGAAAGTAATTCTGTATTGCAGGAAAGTCCAAGTTGCCATGACCCTATATGGTACTTGGACAGTGGATGTTCTAGGCACATGACTGGAACAAAGGGGCTGCTGAAGGAGTACACATCTGTCAAAGATGGACCTAAAGTAATCTTTGGTGGATCTGAAAGAGGAATCATCAAAGAGTTTGGTAACATTTCTTCAAACCAAATTACCATCACCCAAGTGGCTTATGTAAAAGGTTTGAAACATAATCTGATTAGCATAAGTCAGCTGAGTGATCTTGGATATGACATTTCATTTGTTAAGGATGGATGTCATATCAAAAGGTCAAGTGATCAAAAGATCGTATTGACTGGGTATAGAAAGAGAAATATTTATTGTCTTAATTTTGTATGTGAGAATAAGGCTTCTCCCATCTGTCTTGTAGCTGATGATAATGCATCTCATTGTGTCAAGTGGCACAAGAGGTTGGCTCATCTTAACTACAAGACAATTGACCAACTCTTCAGCAAAGAGTTAGTGAGGAATGGTCCTCAAGTTAAGTGTATAAAGGAAGAGATATGTTCAGCTTGTCAAAAGGGCAAGCAGACAAAATCCTCCTTTCATAGTCTTGAAAACAAAGATTCTGTGAGGTTCTTATACCTCTTACATATGGATCTTTTTGGTCCTATGCCAGTTCATAGTCTAGGTAGGAAGGTCTACACTTTTGTGGTTGTAGATGACTATTCTAGATATACATGGGTGTTCTTTCTGAGACAAAAATCAGAAACCCCAAGTGTCTTACTTAGTTTTGTGAAACAAATTCAGAATGAACTAAACAGTACAGTGGTCAAAATCAGAAGTGACCATGACACTGAATTTCAATCTGAAAGTATGACAAAATTATGTGAAGACTTTGGGATTTTCCAAGAGTTCTCCTCACTTAGAACACCTCAGCAAAATGGTATTGCTGAAAGAAAGAATAGGACATTGATTGAAGCTGGTAGAACTCTATTGAGTGACACCTCTCTTCCAGAATATTTCTGGGCTGAGGCAGTAAACACTGCATGTCATGTGATCAATAGGGCTTCTATCACCAAGTGCCACAAAAAGACTCCCTATGAAATTATGAAAGGTAGAAAACCAAATCTATCCTACTTTAGGATCTTTGGTTGCAAGTGCTATATACTTAACAATGGCAAGTCATATCTAACTAAGTTTGCTGCTAAATCCCAAGATGGGATATTTGTTGGGTACAACATAAATAGTAAGGCCTATAGAGTCTTCAACTTGACTACTCAAGTTGTAAAAGAATCTGTACATGTTGTGTTTGATGAATCAAGATTAATCAACTGTGAGTTGCCTTGTAGTTCATACAGTCCAACAGGTATAAGCAAAAGGATGGACAAGCTTTCCATTACAGAAGCATCAAATGCAGATGAAGCATTGGAAAATGAAGGCTACTGTCCAGGGGGAGTACAAGACTCTATAGAAGCTGATGACAACCAAGAAGTACAACATGATGAAGGAGCTGGAGATGTTCAACCTGAAGGAAATCTACCTTCAGCCATAAGACATCTAAAAGATCATCCAGCTAATCAAATAATAGGTGATCTAAGTCAAGGAGTGCAGATTAGAAGCAGAAATCTGAGCACAGTCCTGCACTCAAGTTTCCTATCTCAAATGGAGCCTAAGAAATTTGAAGAAGCCATCCAAGACCAACATTGGATTAATGCTATGCAAGAAGAGCTTAATCAATTCAGAAGGTGCAAAGTCTGGGAGCTTGTTCCTAAACCAAAAGACCACAACATCATTGGAACAAAGTGGATATTTAGGAACAAGTTGGATGAGAGTGGAGTAATTGTAAAAAACAAAGCAAGACTTGTTGCTAAAGGATATAGGCAGGAAGAGGGAATAGATTTTGATCAGACATTTTCCCCAGTAGCAATACTGGAGGCAATCAGGATGTTTCTTGCCTATGCTGCATACCAAGGATTCAAGGTATACCAAATGGATGTGAAATCAGCATTTCTGAATGGAGATCTAAAAGAAGAAGTCTATGTGCAATAACCATCAGGTTTTGTAGACTCTCTTAAACCTAATTATGTTTTTAGACTTAGGAAAGCTTTATATGGGTTAAAGCAAGCCCCAAGGGCTTGGTATGATACCCTGTCTACTTTCCTTATTGAGAACAAATTCTCAAGAGGCAAAATAGACAAGACTCTATTCCTCAGGGAGTCTAAAGACAAGATAATCTTAGTCCAAATCAATGTGGATGACATAATTTTTGAGTCTACAGAGAACAACCTTTGCAAGAAGTTTGCCAAACTTATGCAAGAGAAGTTTGAAATGAGTAGTATGGGGGAACTTAAGTTCTTCTTGGGACTCCAAGTAAGATAGACTGATGATGGCTTGTCCATATCCCAGTCTAAGTTCATCAAAGAGTTGATAAAGAAATATGGTATGGAATCTTCCTCTATCATGAAAACTCCTATGGGAACAAATATGCTTATATATAAAGATGATACAGGTAAGCCTGTAGATGAGTATTTGTATAGAGGAGTAGTTGGTTCTCTATTATACCTCACAGCTAGTAGACCAGATATTATGTATGCTACATGTGTCTATGCTAGGTACCAGGCATGCCCTAAAGAATCTCATTACACTGCTGTTAAAAGAATTTTGAGATATTTAAATGGCACACCAAATCTAGGCCTTTGGTACCCTAGGAATGGAGATTTTCAACTAATAGGTTATTCAGATGCAGATTTTGCAGGCTGTAGAGAAGATAGAAAAAGTATTACAGGTACATATCAATTTTTAGGAGGAAGGTTGATATCATGGAGTAGTAAGAAGCAGACTAGTGTGGCAATATCCACAGCTGAGTCTGAGTATGTTGCAGCTGGATGTTGCTGTGCACAACTATTGTGGATTCAGCATCAACTAAAAGATTATGGTATCCAGGTAAGTAGAACACCTTTATTATGTGATTCTAAAAGTGCTATTTCTATTGCAAATAATCCTGTTTCACATAGTAGGACTAAACATATAGAAATAAAATACCATTTTCTTAGAGAACATATAGAAAAAGAAGACATCTCACTAGAATTTGTTAAGACAGATTATCAAATTGCAGATGTATTTACTAAGCCTCTGGATGAAATAAAATTTAATAGATTTAAAATTGAATTAGGCATGCTAACTATAGATTAGTTTAGCAAAATTTGGCTAAGTAAAACTGTGTTGACTCATTCAGGATTTAAGTGTTGACACAGAGGATTTGTGTCGACAAACTCAGAAAAATGGTGTCGACACAGAGTAGATGTGTCGACACATCAGGGATTTTATGTCGACATAGTCTAGAGCGACATGTCGACACAACTAGAGTATTGTTGTCGACTTATTCAGAATTTGTGTCGACACATATTGTCTGTGTCGACACAATTTGACTATTTTTTCCCGCCTTTTGATCTTCTTGGCATAGAAGGGTATAAATAGGTCACAGCCGTATTTTGTCGACACGCTCACCAGGGTTTCGAGACAAAAACCTTGTGTGTCGACAATCCTTCTTCTCTCTTTTCTCAAGCCTTCTCAACGATTCAATGGCGCCAAAGATCGAAGATTCCATCAACGAGGGATATGAACTGGTTAGGCATGCGTTCGACGATGCAGCTCTAGAGATTATGATGGTGGTGTCTATTCTCATAGACAGTGGACTTGAATTCCTTGTCTCAGAACCCACCAAGGTCTGGAAGAAGGAAGTTATTGCATTCTACAACAACGCATCTGTGGATTCTACTGGTATGAAAATCAAATCAACTATTCAGTACACAAGAGTCAAGGTGACTCAGAAGCGATTAACCAGAATCCTTCATCTTCCAAGGATAAACGATGAAGAGGAGGTTTCAGCCTCACAAACAAGGCAAACACTTTAGTGGTGTGGACTGGATCCCACCATGAAGATTGGTGCTGCCTTCAATCGAAAAGGCATGAATAATCAGGGTAAATTCCTTTCTGAAGTTATTGGGAAAGTGGTGCTGTGCAAGACTGGTGGACATGATAGGATCTCTATCTTCATGTTCAACCTAATGACTAGGATTGTATTTCATATTCCCACCAACTGGTCAGCAGTTGTGTTTGACAAAATCAAGGAGGCAATCAAGAAGCCAAACATGGCTAGAATACTGAGTCTTTACTTAGCTGGAATCATTCCAGAAGTAATGCAACAACTACCAGGCTCCAAGATCAATCATATGAGGAGAATTGATATAAGGTTGTTCTCCAGGTGGGATAGAGTTCTATCCAAGGATATGCCTGAAGAAGACAGGCAGGAGACAACTGAGAAGTCTCCAGCTCATCATCACACTGAGCTTGGTACTGAAACAATTCAAGTACAGAAGGAACAGACTACAACACAAGATCAGCATCAGGCTATTACTATCCAAGATCCAGAACAGATACCTGCACAGGTTCAGGGGGAGCCTAGTACTGCACATGCATAAGAAGCAGAAAGGATTGACTTATCAGAGGAGATAGATACTGCTAGACTAGATGATCTTATAGAGATAATCAATGTTCCATCACCTCCTCAAACACCAAAGGAATATACAATGGATGATCTCTTCAAAGAGGCTGTAGACACAGTAGATAAAGATGACACCCAAAGGGTTGAGGGGGAGCAAGCTAGTGAGGAGAGGGTACCAGGTGAAGGTGAACAAGAGCCACATGTTACTGAAACTAAAATCCCTACCTCACAAAAAGAAAGAGTTCAGATTGAGAGTTCCTCTGATTCTGGGAATGAAGAAATTCAAGAGGCAAAGAAAAGGAAGCTTATGGTCTTCAAGAGAAGAAGCCATAGTTATAAGAAAGCACTTCAAACAACACCACCCACCTCTTCAGATTTTGATTATGTAAAGTTCTTTGTAACTCTTGAAATGAAAATGGATGAACAAAGAAAGGCTCTAGAGAAATATGTTGATGAAAGTCATAAAAATCTTCAGTTTGATCTGGCTCAAGATATAAAGTCTATAAGATTTGAAGTCAATCAACATAAAAGAGAAATGACTGATTGTTTTACAAAAGGGGCACATGCTGTTGTATATCTGGCCAAACAACAAGAAGTAATGAAGAAAGAAATAGATGCTCAATCTATTAATCAAGGATACATTCTTGAAAATCAGAAAAGACTAAATGACAATCTAACAACTGCCAACACAGATATTCTTGCTCAATTTCAAACAACCATGACTAAATTGACTGAAGCTAGGGCAGCTAAAATGCTAGCATATGACACTAAGTTCAAAACTACTTTAGACTCAGTACAGACAACCATAACCACTTCTAGGAAGGAAATTACTGCAAAACATAACAAGTTGAAACCCTTCTTCAAAGATGGCATTAATTATCTAGATGGTTAGATCAGGTTTCAGAAGGAAGATCTCAGAGATCATGTAGCAAGAGAAGTCCTAAAGGGGGAGAGGATACTTATTTATGCTGGCTCAGAACATGCCAAGTGGGTCACTAACAGTGTCAGAGCCACATTGGGATATCCACCCCTTTGTGATGATGATAATATGGCAGAATCAGGAGTACAGCCACAAGGTCTACTTGAAGGCAACCAACTAGAGGTTGCTCAAGTCATATACCCCCCTACAGATTTTGACATGATTCATCAGTAGGTGCAAACTATGTATAGTCCTCCAAAGGAGGTTTCAAATATTATACTTGGAAAAGTAGACATGCCTGAAGCTGCAATCAAGGCTCAGCAAGAGGCTCAACTATCAAAGAAGAGATTTAGGGAGCAAGCTGAACTAAAACCTGATTTTGAACAATGGAGCCCTACCTCTAGAAACATCATTCTAACTGCCTAGAAAGCTGTAAAAGATCAAGTGCATGAAAGGGGCAAGTGGTATAATGAATAAGAATGGCAGAAGCATGAAGCCAGACAGGAGGCTATTGTTCAGCATAGAAGGAAAGCTAAGATGGGAAAGCTACCTCCTGATGCTATGGAGCCTAGCAAATACTTTCCCAAGCCGTATCACTATTTTGACAGACAAAGACTGAAGACTGAGGATCAGGAGAAGGCTGATCTTAAAGGCAAAAAGCCCATGGAAGAAACTGAACCTTCTGTGCAGGCACAAGTACAACCAGGAAGAGGGATTGTTATAAAGGAGCCTGATCAGTCTTAGTCTAAGATGTCTTAGTTTTAGTTTAAAAATGTGTAATGTGAAATATTCAGTGTTAAACATTTTGACATAATACACAAAATCTTGCTCTTTAATTAATTTTTGTGTATATCCTTTTATCTCTGTGATGAATCTGTGCAAATGTTTTGATTGTTAATATTTTCTGTAATATTAAGCTTATATACATCATCATCATTTTTTTTATTATCATAAGTGGTGTATATCATTATCTAATATGGGTTACGACTTCTCCAAATAGGGGGAGATTGTTGGGTACATTGAAAAATGTGTACCTGATTTGAAGAAGCCTAACTTAGCGTAATGATATACATCAAGGTGTATTTGATGTTGTTTAAGTTGAATATGCGCAAGTTAAAAGTATGAAATTTCTAAGTCCATGTGTCGACACCAGAAGAAGATGTGTCGACACTTCAGGAAGATTGTGTCGACACTTGAAGAAGGCTGTGTCGACACAGAGAAAATGAGTCGACATCAACTGTGTCGACACCGGGAGGCAGTGTCGACACACACACGATTATAGTCGACATCAACTGTGTCGACACCAGGAGGCTGTGTCGACACACAGAGGCAGAAGTCAACAACAGCTAAGTCGACACTTAGAGACTGAGTCGACACTTAGTAGAATCAACAATAAGTCTGTGGCTGAAGTAATTGTGTCGACATACAACTATCTATGTCGACACATTCTCAAAAAGTTGTGTCAAGAAGCTGTGTCGACATCAAGACAAATGTGTCGACATCACAAAGGATTGTGTCGACACTTAATCAAATTGTGTCAACACATTTTAACAATTGTCTCGACACATATTGACAGTTTGTCTCGACACTTTCTGGCAGAAACAAAGACTCCTTGGCAGTTTAAAGAATTGAAAGCTGTGGGTCTTTAAAGGTTAACTGACGTGATTGACATAGACAGAAGTTTGTTAGGAATCGGACCAGCCGGTTACCAGGAATGAAGGCTATAAATAGACGAAAAGTGTCTGAAAGAAAAACACGAAAAACTGAACACTGAATAACAAGTAACAATAAGAAGAAGATTTTTGCAGATCTAAGAAGATATTCTGATTGAACTATCAGAATCTGTCAAAGTAGAATTCAGTCAAGAATTCTGAAGTATCTTCAAGGGACTTGGATAGAGAGAGATCCAGTCAAAAGAAGGCAAGAAGAAAGCTGTCTCAGATTTCAAAAGAAACAGATTCTGAACTTATCTGTCAAGAAGATTCAGATTCAAATTCTGAAATCTAAGGAGAAAGCTGCTGATCAGTTTATTTCAAAGAAGATCAACTCAACAAAGTTCAGATTCAAGAAGCTTTGAAGAAAGCCAAGTTCCAGTTGATTTTATCCATCTGGTTTATCAAGAAGCTGATCAAGAACACTGTCTTGTTCCACCTCTCTCACCAGGAGCAAGATAAAAATATATTTTACTCAAATCTTGTAGGATCTTTTAATAGATCTGAGTTGTAAGCCTAATTTATAAAGGCTGAGTGTCGGAGAGATAATCTCTGAGTTGTAGGTCTTGAATAAAGACTGAGGTAGGGCTGAATTGCCTGAGCTGTAGGAGTGTGGTATCACTCTGAGTTGTAGGAACCTTTCCAGGTTCTGAGCTGTAGGATCTGAGGATCTGAGTTAAAGAAGGGAGTTTGGCTGAATCTAGCACACTGCTAGATAGGCGAAGGGGGAAAGTGGATGTACCCAGATCTTGGGGAACCACTATAAATACTTGTTGCAATCTGTGATGTGTAGTTCTAGATTGTGTGATTGTGATTGCTAAAGTAGCTGCAGAACTCATAGAAAATAGTCTTTAATTACTTAATCATTCTGCCTTAAGTTTGAAAAGAAAATAAGAACATATTCACCCCCTCTAGGTGTCTAGGTAATCTTGAAAGTAAAACTATCAGGATTCCCAAATTTAGGACTTTGGTACCCAGCTGAATCAGAATTTGAGTTAATTGGATACTCAGATGCTAACTATACTGGCTGTAGAGTTGACAGGAAGAGTACCTCAGGGACTTGTCAGTTCCTAGGTGAGAGATTAGTCTCATGGTTTTGCAAAAAGCAGACTTCTATTTCAACGTCAACTACAGAGGCTGAATATATAGCAGCTGTTACTTGCTGTTCACAGATTCTTTGGATTCAAAATCAACTCTTGGATTATGGGTACACACACAGAAATGCCAAAATTATTTGTGATAGTACCAGTGCTATTTCCATAGCACATAATCCTGTGCACCATTCTAGGACTAAGCACATTGACATTCGACACCATTTTCTTAGAGAATGTGTTGACAATAATAAGATAAATCTCGAGTTTATACCCACAGATCTTCAGAGAAGTGATATTTTCACAAAGCCTTTAGATGAACAGAAACATCTATTCTTTTTGAATCAACTAGGCATGATGAATGGATCAGACTAAGTGAAAAATCTAATAAGTTGAAATCTGTTCTGAGATCGTCGAACGGTGTTCGAAGATCGTCGAACAGGTTGAGCTATATCGTCGACCCTTGGTCTATGACAACTCTTTGCGTTTAGAGACAGAAATCGTTGATCGATGATCGATGACTCTGATTTGGAAATCGATCGTCGACCGACGATCGACGACCGATTCTCCTGATCTTCATTCAGAGATCGACGATTCTAGTTTATTTCTAAACGATCGTCTATTTAGGTCTGAAGATCGTCGACGGAGCTCGCCGTTTCATATTCTGCTTCCAGAATTGTTTCGAGCTCTCGTCCCGCGCTTTCTCTTCTCTCTCTCTATGTTTGTTCTTGTTTCAGGTACTCTCATCGATCAAATGGCGATTTCGTCAGCAACCTTGTCTGTGATGAAGTTCGACGCAGGCTTCAGTGCTGACTTCGAGTCTTTCAGAAACATCAAACAAGTTTTTCAGGAAATGCTGCAGTTGTGTGAAGATCAAGGTCTTAAGAAACTCATGTCCTCCAAGCTCAAACTGCACCTATCAGAAATCAAGGAATGGGTATATACATCGTCTTCTGATGACAAAGAGATGAAAGGATCAATCAGGGGTGTGGAGGTAACTCTTACTCTAGAAATTCTAACTGAAATTTTTGAGTTAAAGAATTGCTCTGATGATTATGAGCAAGATTCTGCTGAGTACGGAAGGATGCTGTTGGAAATGGGTCATGTAAAAGGCATCCCATCCAAGCTCCTGAAGGTAAACCTATCTGTTGGATTCAAGTTTTTGGCGGATCTGGTTGGAAAAGTGCTTCTTGGAAAGCACTCAGCTCATGACAACATCAACCGGCAACAGTTTTCCTTAATGCCAGCTCTCGTGAATAAGAAAGAAATTAACTGGGCTGGTCTGTTGTTTGATTTGATCAGGAAGAAGAACAACAAGAAAGAAGTAACGCAAGGAAGGCTGATCAGGTTCTTTCTCTCTCAGAAAGCTTCCCAGCTGTTAGGCTCTGTTCCTACAACGATCAATGCCAGCAAAAGGATTGATTCATCCCTGTTTTCTAAGTGGAAAAGGGTCATTCAGAAACCCTCCAAGGCTAAGTCTGCTTTTATAACATCTGAGAGCACAAGGGCTCTTGAAGCCGCTTCCCACCCTACTGAAGAATTCCCTGCTTCATCCTCCTTGCCATCCACCTCCATTGACATTCCTTATTCTCCTGTAAACCATCTATCACAACCTGCTTCTCCAACTCCAGCTCATCTAGCTGAGATACACAATCTCAACATAGATTCCTTGTTCAATCTACTTTCTCCATCTCATTCCCCAGCTACATCAAATCATCCCTCACTTGCTGCTGATCATCCATCTCATCACAATTCTCCAAATACTGAAACCCTAGTTCAGAAGAATATTAATCCTGATGATGCCCCTTCTAGCATTCCTCCATCATTTCATATTACAACAGAATTCATTGCATCTGTCCTTCACCTCATAACACCTTCCATCAAAGCCATGATAGCTGAGGCCATTGCCCCTCTTGCTCAATCTATCTCTTCTCTTGCTGCCTCCATTTCCAACCCCACAGTCCCTTCTTCATCTAGGGGCCTGGGTTTAGTTTTCACTAAACCCAGGCAGGGGGAGATGCTTGATGAAGATGATTCAGGCCCTGCTATGGAGTTAGAAAGATTCTCAGAGTTAGAAAGATTTTCAGTTCCAGCTCCAGATGCAGTTGTTTCAGTTTCAGATACCGTTGTTCCAGATTCTGTTCAGAAGATAGTTGAAGATTCAGATGCTCCAGTTGTTTTGGAAGAGGAACTGGATGCATTCCTTGACTCAGACGATGAGTCATCCTGTGGAGACTTTTATAATCCTATCTCCTCGCCTTGTTCTTTTGACCCTATTCAGGCCATTGTGTGCTACCAGAGACCAATGTGCCTTCAGCTTTTGGATATCTTTGTTATCTCTGAGACTATAGCTGAATCAGATTTTGCTTTCAAAGTTTATCTTGAGGAGATTTCTACTCCTATTGCTGCTAGATATCTAGAAGGTATTATAACATCTTCCTTAGAAGCTAAATGGAATTCTGCTGCTCAAGAAACAGTTCCAGAAATTGAGACTGCTGTGCCATCTACTCTTTGGGATGACACCCCAGGTCCAGATTTGGACTCTCTCCTGGCCCAAGACATTCTAGAAGAAGAAAAAGAAAAAGCTCTTCTGCAAGCTAAAGAGAAAGAAGAGGCTATGTTAAAGGAAATTGATGATATGTATGCAGAACCTCAACCCTCACATTCTGAGGATGAAGATGAAGATTCTGATTTTTCTGATGGTAAAAAGAAAAAGAAAAGGTCTGTTCAAAAGAAAAGGAAAGCCACAGCTCCAGCTCCTTCTAATCCAGATAATGATATTCCTTATTACATTTTGAAAGGAATTGATCCTAAAGCTAAAAACTTTGAGGATTGGATGTGGTACTATAAGAATTAACAGAAAGCAAGGAAGAAAAGTAGGAAGTACTCTCCTCCTCCCAAGGGAATTCAGAGAGGTCCTCCTCCTCCTCCTCCCTCTGCTGGTGCCTCAGGAAATATTGCTTCCAGATTTTCTGCTCTCTCAGCCAGGAAAAATTAGCCCTATACCTATCATAAAAAGGGAAGGAATCCCCCTCCAAGCAGTTCTAGTGATCAGAGGCACTCCAAAAGGTCAAACATTCAAAGAGAGCAAGTTAACGAAGTTGTATATCAATAACCCACCTTCTCTCCTCCTCCAGCCTCTAGATCACCTTCAAAGACAAAACCTGCTCAGGCCAAACCAGCAAATTTCAAAGGAAAAAGAGTCATATATTCTGATAAATCAAACAAAAAGTATGTTGAGTTTGCTCCTCCTTCCAGTCTTATAATTCAAGAGCCAGAAGATATAAATATCAAGCCAGTTCAAGTGCAAACTGAGAGTTTCTTAACTCAATCAGTAAAATTCAAGACTATAAATTCATTGGATCCTTCTGATGAGAATGCCTATGAAAGTCAAGAGCTTGATCCTAACTATAAAATGGCTAGACTTCTAGATTTGGTTGGATCTGCACAAATCAAGAAAGCCAAAGAAGAAGGAAAAGATATCTCAGGATTCTCTACAATGTCAAAATACAGAAAGAAAGAACTGAACAGATTTCAAGTCAGTTAAGAGGTTTTTGATGCTTCCAAGTATATGGAGAAACATCCTGAAGTTGTTCTACCCAAAGCTGGAGAGATAAAGATCATTGGAGAGCAGGACTTGAAGCCGTCAAAGAAAGATGCTTATGATCCAAATAGGAAAATTACTTTCTCTCCTGCTTCTTCTATTCTTCCTTCAGACTCTATTGATAATTGACTGTGTTATTTATTCTAATATGCTTGCTGATATATCTATTTTTTATCTGCTTGTATTAGATTTATTTTGTTCGAGTGACATCACCCAAATAGGGGGAGATTGTTGGATCCCTAGTTTTGATTTGGGCCATGTCATCTCTTTTAGGCTTTATTGACCCAAGATTTATCTATGGTCAATGGTTAGACTAATTGTAATTCTACCATAGGTTTAGTTAGGATAGACCCAGATAGGATAGTTGAGATTGGATAGAAATAGAAATTCTGTTTAGTAGTTTTGTATTCGACGATAGTCGAACTTCGCTCGACGATCTTCGATTGATGATCGACGATCTCAGAGTCATATGAACTCTGAAGTGGGATCGACGATCTGCTTGCTCAAATCGACGATCGTGTTGCCCTGGTCGACGATTTCTATGGAGATAGTTTTTCTTCAGGTCGACGATCTGCTTGTTCAGATCGACGATCTTCGCTCTCTGGTCGATGTTTTCTGTCTGCTATTATCTATATTCTTTTCATTTGAATTATTGACTTATTTCCTCATGTCTAAGACATATGCTATTCAGATATTCTGCTTAATTTAATGCTTATATTTCTTTGCTTATTTGCAATATCCCTTTTGCATTAATTGAAAGATTTTCACAGAATAAAGTTATTTGTTTTATTAGAGGAAATTGTGTTTTTCTAATAGCTGTAATATAGCCATTATGCCTTGCTTCCTGTGCCAATTTATAAAGTCAATTTGATAGGATATTTTAATATCCTTAATTCCTTTTTGGGAATGATCGAGAAGATTTCTGGTGCAGTTCCTTTATTTGTTTTATTGTATTATTTGGAAAGATCTTTTTAGTGCAGGGCTCTAGGCAATATTCAAAAGAAGAGAAGTTTATATATTATCAGAGCAGTCGGCAGAACAAATATACAGAACAACAACATACACAACAACACAACACAGAAACAAAAAGAGAAACAACCGTGAGAGAACAAGAGCTCTCAAGAAAAAGAATTTGTTCTTCTGCTGCTTCCCGAGTTCATCCTGTCTTGAGGAAAATCAACACTCAGTGCTCAAGCTTTCAAGAAGAACTCTCCTCCTAGATTGCAAAGCTGCTGAAGAAGAACAACCATCAACATCTTGAGTCTTCTTCAAAGCTGCATTAGAAAAGGCTTCAAAGCAATCTGGAGTTCCTACACCCTGAAGCAAAGCTTCTTCCTGGACATTCTCTAAGCCAGGGGGAGCTTTGATTTTCTCAGAGCAATCCACTAGCTTCTCTGAACACAAAGAAGACACCTTCATTATTTCCCTTAACCTCCTGTAAAAGGGTTATTACTCCCTTCAAAAGTGAACCTTTGGTGGTAGGGCACCTGATCAAAAACCTGTGTGTTTTGTTCTTAGGCACCTGATCAAAAGCCTAAAGGGTTTCTAGATCTACCTGAAGCAGATCTTGTGGTGGCAGGGCACCTGAACAAAAACCTGTAGTGGATTCCTATCAGGGTAATAGAAGAGTGGATGTACCCAATTGGGGAACCACTATAAAGTTCTTGTGTTTTCTGGTTGTTTACTTTAATCATTGATCTGTGGCTGTGATAGATATAACTAGGTTGCTAGTTGCTGTGTTAGGTATAAAGCTCAACTGAAACATCATTTAGCTTGTTTCTATTCACTACACTCTTATAGGCTTTAGGTTTAAAGCTTTTATATTTCAATTCCGCAATTTGCTCAAGAGAACTGTTTAGAGTCTCTTAATTTTTGAATACTCTATTCACCCACCTCTAGAGTAATAAGTATCTTATCCCCTCTCTTTCAGCAGACTCAGAAGTTTTGATAGCAGTATCAACTGCTGCCAAATCCAGTTTGATCTGTGTTTCTACAGCAGATACTTTGGTGTCCATACATGTTTTTATGGTAGTGCGTTGTTCAGCCAATTTAGCAGAGTGATGAAATGTATTTCCATAAAATTCTCATTCATTCTTTTCTGATTTTCTAGAACAAAGCCTTGCTTGACAACCAGATCATCCACTTCAGTTTTAGTGTTTTGTTGCTGTTTGGCAATATATACAACATCATTGTCTCCATTATGGAAGAAATCTTTCATTTCTTTCTTAAGCAAATTTACCTCAAATTTTATAGATTTGATATCCTGTGCCAAACTGAACTGCAACTCCTTGTGGCTTTCATCCACATACTTTTCTAGTGCAAGTCTTTGCTCATCAAGCTTGACCTGTAGTTGTACTAACAGAGAACTAAAGTCCATTGTAGGAGTAGTAGATGTGGATCCAGCCTTTAAAAGGATTTCTTTTATCAAGAGCTCTTTTTCCTTAGCTCTATAAACTTCCTTTTCTTTATCCTAGAGGTTGCTTACTCATCAGCAGAATCAGAAGAACTGTCAACTTCCACTAGTTGTTCTTGAGCATTTGCTCCTTGACTTGGGGCTAGGTCAGGTACCTCCCCCTTAACCCTTGTATCTGGTTGAATATCAGCAGGAGTGTCTTCCTTGTTTACTTGTTAATGCTCCCCCTGGAAGTTAGTTTCCAGTTCTTTGACTATCTCATCAAGATTCAGAGGTTGTGCTGGCATAACAGAAATATGCACATCTTGTGCCTCATTTTCAGAAGTTTCAGCAGCTGTGTTAATGTACTGAACCACTTCCATAACAGTGAGGTTTGTAGTCTCACTATCTAGCTCAACTTCATTGATATCTCCCCCTTAGACTAACATCTCTTGATTATCTGTCAGATGGACAGTCTCCCCCTGGATTTGAGCTTCTGTTCCAGGTGTGAGATTGGGAGACTTCCTTGGTAGTTCAGTATTATCATCATCAAAACTGAAATCAACTCTTTCTTCTGAGTCACTAGAGGACTCTACATCTTGGTCAGGAGATTTCTTGGTTTTAGTGACCTGTGTGGACTGGTGCTTTGGGGCAGGTTATTCCTTGGACAATACTTTGTCCCACCTAGATAGGATTCTTGTGTCCATTCTCCTCATGTGGTTAATTTTGGAACCAATAATCTAGTTTAGTACATCAGGTATGTGGATAGCCAGATACAGGATTAAGATTCTGCCTAGATTTGGCTTCTTAATACCTTCATTAATCTTGATAAAGATTACAACACTCTAGTTAGTCTTCACCTGGAAGATGACTCTAGTCATGAGACTGAACATGCAGGAAGAGATCCTATCATGCCCCCCAGTTTTGTAGAGAATTACTTTTCTAATAATTTCTGACAGAAACTTTCCTTTGGAGTTCATCCCTTTCCTAGTCATGGATGATCCAATGTTGGTTCTTAAGGACAACCCACACCATTTAAGGGCTTCAGCAGTTAAAATAGAATCAACCTCAGCCTCTTCTTTAATATTTGGAAGTTGAAGGGATTTACTAAGACTTTTGAGGGTTATCTTCACCTTTTCTCCGTGAACAATAGACTTGATCTTGTGTCCTTTAGAATTCAATGAAGCGTTGAAATAGAATGCAAGAACTTCCTTCTTCCAAAACCTTGTTGGTTCAGAAACCAGATCCAGTCAAGCGGCTTGGATTAGGTCCACAACCGCCTTGATTTCCCATTCAGCATTGTTGAACGCGTCTCAGACAAGCTCATAACCTTCGTTAATATTGTTGTCCATCTTGGGCGCCATTAGAGAGAGAAGAAGTGGAAGTTAAAGAGAGAGAAGAAGAATTTCTTGTCGACACTGAGGGTTTAGTCTTGAGATTTTTGAGAGCGTAGTCGACAAGGTATTGTTTCCTCCTATTAATAAATTTTCTAAATAGGGTAGGTCAAAAGGCGCGCAGAAATTAGAGTTTCATTTGTCGACACAAGTTTGTTTGTGTCGACAGTGACAGCTAAAGTCTCGATAGTGAGTTAAGAGTCTCGACAACTCTATGTGTCGACACCAACTTCTATGTGTCAACAACTCTACATGTCAACACCAACTTCTAAGTGTCGACACAGACTACTTTAGTGTTGACACCAACTTCTTTGTGTCGACCAACTCATAACTTGTGTCGACACATAATTTACCTAGTCATATGTTGAGTAGAATTTTTCTTAACCTACCATCCTATTCTAGGTTCAACATGCCTAATTCAATTTAAAAATAATTGAATTTACTTTCATCTAGAGGTTTAGTGAATATGTCAGCTACTTGTTTATTAGTAGAAATAAACTATAGACTTATGTCCTCTTTCTCAACATGTTCTCTAATAAAATAGTACCTAATTTCAATATGCTTTGTTCAGCTATGTGAAATAGGATTCCTAGAAATTGATATAGCACTAGTAGAATCATAATATAATGGAGTTCTACTTATCTTGATGTCATAATCTTCAAGTTGATGTTGTAACCACAGCACCTGAACACAGCAACTCCCAGCTGCAATATATTCTGACTCTGCTGTAGATATAACAACACTTGTCTGCTTTTTGCTGCTCCATGACACCAATCTTCCACCTAGGAATTGGCATGTACCTGTGGTACTTTTCTTGTCTTCCTCGCAGCCTGCAAAGTCTGTATCTGAAAAACCTGTTAGCAGAAAATCTCTATTCATAGGGTACCATAGACCAAGATCTGTTGTGCCCTTAAGATATCTAAAAATTCTCTTTACAGCAGAATAATGAGACTCTTTAGGGCATGCCTGATATCTAACACAGACACATATAGCATACATGATGTCAGGCCTACTTGCGGTCAAGTATAGTAAAGAGCCAATTATCCCTCTATACAAAGACTCATCAACAGGTTTCCCTGCCTCATCTTTGCCTATAAGCATATTTGAACCCATTGGAGTTTTCATGGTGGAGGCAGTCTCCATGCCATATTTTTTAATCAACTCCCTAGTGAACTTAGACTGGGATATGGACAGACCATCATCAATCTGTCTTACTTGGAGTCCTAAGAAGAACTTTAGCTCACCCATGCTGCTCATCTCAAACTTCCCTTGCAAAAGTTTGGCAAACTTCCTGCAAAGGTTGTTCTCAGTAGATCCAAAGATTATGTCATATATATATATCTGGATTAGGATGATCTTGCCCTTTGATTCCCTTAAGAATAGGGTCTTGTCTATTTTCCCCCTTGAGAATTTGTTCTCAATGAGGAAAGTAGACAATGTCTCATACCATGCTCTAGGGGCTTGTTTCAACCCATATAGAGCTTTCTTAAGACTATAAGCATGATCAGGAAAGTGAGGATCTACAAAACCTGATGGCTGATCCACATATACTTCCTCTTTTAGATCTCCATTCAGGAATGCTGACTTGACATCCATCTAGAATACCTTGAATTCTTTATAGGCTGCATAGGAAATGAATAGTCTTATTGCTTCCAGCCTTGCTACTGGGACAAAGGTCTAGTCAAAGTCTATTGTAACGCCCCTGATTTTCTGCGATTATTTAATTCTCGTTTGGCGTTATGTCGACGCATTTTCTTGGCTTGTGTCATCAGTGGAGTGTGGTCTTAACTCCTTAAAACTAAGTGGCCTATTTTGTAGTCTATTTGCAAGATCTCCCTAGCAAGCCGAGTCATTTTGGGTGACCCGGTGTGACCTCTCGGGGGATGCTTTTTTTTGACTTCGGGTGGGTATAACTCGAGTTCTGTTCGTCGAAAGTTAATTTCGACTTCGCCGTTGTATTCGTAGCGTGGATATTTAGCTACGGTGCAAATTTCGTCGAATTCCGAGGATGTTCTGTGTTCGCATCGTTTTGTATTTTATGAAAAAATAAAATATTTAATAAATATTATATTAATAATTATTTTGAAAGGGTGCGGATGCTTGGCGGTTTTGGCTTGTCATTTTTAGCCATAATTAATTGATTAGTAATTAAGATTAAGAGGATGCTATATATAGGATAGTTTAGACTTAAGAGGAAACCACTCTTGTTCATCTTCCCGAAAGACCGAACCAGTCCGCGTCTGTTCGCGGAAAGAAGAGAAACCGCTGGAACTGCTCCCCTTCGGACGCCGATTCTGGGAGCGTTTGTGGTCTGAATTTGATTCCGAAAGCGGATTTGGATTGCTCTCGCCTAGACCTTCATTCCTACGGTAAGAAATTCAGTTTTCGTGGTGTTTCTAGGGGTCTCGATTTTCTAGGGTTGTCCGTTTCCGCCATTAAAGCTCCAGATTTCTTCTTTAGGTGTTGCTGCTGTTGGTACCGAGTGAGGATAAGGGAGGCCGACCAAGCTCTGCTGGAAAATGAGGAAAGATGTACTCTTGCCCTTGCCATCTAGTTTCCTGTTCTCTTATATGCCCAGTTAGCCAATTTGATACAACCGAGCATTGCTTTAGCCATAGTCAGTTTCCTTCCTGTATAATAGATGCTTTCTTTTCCTGTGCAAGAACCGGTGATGATGCCTAAGCTTGCTGTTAGAAAATTCCCTGTACAGAACCTTGCCCAAAACAGCCGTATATGTTCTCTGTTCTTTTTCTCTCGCTGTAGATTGTTTGTTCTCGGGCCGGGGAAGGAAGTAAGGGTTAGGTTAGCATTTTCCTGTGTCGTAGCTGTAGCCGGGTAGGAGTTAGAAGCTTTAACTCGAAAAATGTGCTAGAAATGTGTTTGGCTATTAGATTAATATAGACTTGCTGGAGTTAGTGATGGAGGATTCAGGGCTTGGCGTTGAGTGTGGTGCACACACTCAATGTCGGGTCTGCTTGGACTTGGCGTTGAGTGTGGTGCACACACTCAACACCGGGTCTGCTTGGACTTGGCGTTGAGTGTGGTGCGCACACTCAACGCCGGGTCTGCTTGGACTTGGCGTTGAGTGTGGTGCACACACTCAACGTCGGGTCTGCTGGGACTTAGCGTTGAGTGTGGTGCACACACTCAACGCCATTGCCCCTTGATCTGTTCTTTTGCGGCTAAGTAGTGTGGCATTGAGTGAGAAAATTCTTCTAAGTCAATATTGACGGGAATCACTAAGTGATTCTCGCCGACTTCGACGAGAATCATTAGTGATTCCCGCCGATTCAGTGAGAATCAATTTGCATTCCCGCCGACCTCTTCCGGATGGCGTTAAGTGAGTGGGCCTCACTCAACGCCATGGCGATTTAGGCGCTGAGTGAGGCGGACTCACTCAATGTCGCAGCCCTTTCTTGCGGGTAAGTACTTTTGCGTTGAGTGAGTTGACCTCACTCAATGCCAAAGCTGTTCTATCGATGAGAATGGTGGACGCACTCAACGCCGTAGTTTGTTTTCACGGCTAAGTACTTTGGCGTTGAGTGAGTCGACCTCACTCAATGCCAAAGTTGTTTTGGCGTTGAGAGAGGTGGACTCACTCAACGCCACAGTTGGGTTATGCGGCTAAGTGCTAAGGCGTTGAGTGAGTGGACCTCACTCAATGCCGTAGCTGTTTTGGCATTGAGTGAGGTTAGCTAACTCAACGCAACAGCCTGCTTTGCTGAAGGCGTTAAGGGAGTGGACCTAACTCAACACCATAGCTGTTTTGGCGTTGAGTGAGGTTAGCTCACTCAACGTCACAGCCAGTGTTGTAGAAGGCGTTGAGTGAGTGAACCTCACTCAACGCCATTGCTGTTTTGGCGTCTAGTGAGGTTAGCTCACTCAACGCCACCGTCTGTTTAGGCATTGAGTTAGTTGGGCTCACTCAACGCCATGCCGTGTTGAGTCATCTCAATGCTTTTCCCTTACCTTGATTTTCTCCCCCGAGTGAATTCCTTGATTTTGAGGTTCCTTGTCGGCTATTTTATTTTTTTTCCAAAAAGGTCGAATCGTGGGTCGTGGTTAGTAGTGGTGGTTTGAAGCTCTTAATGGGGAAGGTGTTGTGTTATTTAGCCGAGGCCACCCTTTTTATTTTATCTTGCTCCAGGTACGGGCTGGGCAAGGGGGTGGGATGTCCCTAGTGCTTTCACATGTAGACCCCTGAGCTTTGTTTCTTGGAAATGGTGGTTGGGGGATTGAGTTTTCCTCCAACCCGGATCTGCATTGTTTTTGCTACTACCATCTCTCACAGCTTAGGGTGTTAGATGTTTCTTCCTTTGTAAATCTGCAACATTTGGGCTCATAGTAGCCTGATAAACTCTGCAGGATTTAGTTTTGGGCAGGGTTGTTGCTGTTTCCTCACACTTAGTGTTTTTCTTTCTGTCTTGCCTTGGACAGTGGTGCTTGTTTTCGGTTTACTTACTCATCTTGCTTACCTTATAACCTAACATTTCCGTACAGCTTACTTGTTTAGCTTGCTGAGGCATTCTTTTCTTCTTTGAATGCCTCAGGTTCTGGTTAGTAGCCGATTAGGCGGCTAGTTGTGCTGTGCTGTTGCTGGTGGTCTCTCGTACTGTGGAGATCAGTTCTTTGGTCTTGTGAGGTAGTTTTGTACTTCTTTCTTACAGACATACATACTTGCTAGTGGGTTCGTGTCAGTTTGTTGGCGCTCACTAGTAGTTTTACCTTGATACTAGATATGTTATCTTTTTGTTGCTACCTATTTTTGGAGATAGTCTACTTGCTCTTGGAATGATTTATGCTAGGTTGCTAGTTACTTTCAAACCTAAAAACACTATTATAAGTATATCACATGATCAACATGTTTTATAAAACTCAATACTATTTTCCAAATAACGTAAAAAGATCATTTTCCTATATATAGTATAAATTAAATGTAGGGTCCTGCATAGTATAAGGTTCCCTCTGGGGACACTTATGCACTCTTTTAGGATGTTGAACCTGAATAAAGTATTTTCCGCAGCGTATAAGTATAGTTTTTAAATTGTGGACTAGGTGATCCACCGAGCCGAGGGATACGGCCTTTAAAAATATAACTGATTTTCTAATCATGTAACTTATGAATTTTCATAAAGTATAGTTTATAGTGGTTTGCCTGAGCGTCGGCAGTTATCCCCTGCTCGACGTGGCATCATGATGCGTGTTTTCTCCTACTCTGATAATCCGTTTTCCTCGGATAAAATGCGGGTTGTGATAGTTGGTATCATAGGGAGGTTGCTTGACAAGTTAGTCGGGCAACCTTCCCTTCTGATTGCATTTGTAGTTTAGCATCATGTCATTCACACACCGATATGTCATCAGCACGTCTTGGCAAAAGCACAAACACTACACTCATAGCATAACATGAAGTATACGAGGCATATTATGTAATATGGGATGCATAATATGTGTTCGTATATGGATCCACCATAGGGGCAACATGTGAGGGTTATGTAGTACGGGATGCATAACCTCACCACATGACTGCGACTAGCTCGTTTTCTTTTTCGTTGCATGAGGATGTTATGTAGTATGGGATGCATAACATTATCATGTGTACGCCGCTCATAACATGCATTAGGGTCTTTTTAGAATGCATAGCACAAACATGCATAGCATAAGATTGCATAAGCACAACGTGCCAAGCTAAAGACTGGCAGGATGACATATGTACACACATAAGTTTTCGAGTCAAAAATAATATAAGTCATGCATTATCGATCTAGGCACAAGAGTTAGTATGGTGGTGGTTAACCATCCTAGGTTAAGGCATAACATCAATTCTTGTAAAAATAAACTCCCAGAGCAAGTTTAGCAGCTTTAAGTTCATATTTATGTATGTATTGTCTGTACTTATAGTTAGTTGCAGCTGTTGTACTAGGATCTGACTAATGTTGTTATGATTTTAGGATGGCGAGACGCCCTTTGACTAGATCGACCCCCCTATCTGAGGGTGAGTCATCAGGAGCGCAGAATGATGCAGTGATCGAGAACCTGCGACAGAGTAGCGATTCCTTGAGCATGCAGATGGCGGAGGTGCGAGCCCAGATCCAGTCTCTGGTGGCAGTTGTGGCAGGACAGACTCCGGGAGTGCAAGGCCCTGCAGGAGGGTTAGCTGTTCCTCCACCTCCTGCACCCCTGAGACCTCCAGTGGTGGTGCCAGCAGAGATGGCATTCATCTCGCAGTTTCAGAGACTTAGCCCTCCTACTTATGATGGAAAGGCAGATTTCATGGTCATAGACGATTGACTGATCTCCATGGAGGAGATGTTCTCATACTCCGGTATTGTAGATGATCAGAGAGTGATGATAGCCGCCTATCAGCTCAAGGGTTTTGCTAAGAGTTGGTGGCTTAGAGAAAAGGAGAGCTTGGTAGCTGGTTACTCTTGGGAAGAGTTCAAGGAAATGCTGCTGAGGAAGTTCTTTCCTTTGGTCAAGCGTGACAGTCTTATGAACGACTTCCTCCACCTGAAGCAAAGGCAACTCACGGTCGGTGAGTATGAGGTAGAGTTCAACAAGTTGAGCCGGTTTGCTCCTAGGTTGGTAAGTGTTGAGGCTGATCGAGTCAAGCGATTCCTTGGTGGCTTGAGGAGCGAGGTGCAGCAGTTGACCAGTGCTTATGGATCAGAGACTTATGCAGGGGTAGTGGAGGTGCTCTGAAAGTGGAGTCTATCGATACCGCAAAGAACAGAGGCCAACAAATGAGGAAGGACAAGCGGAAGTCTGTTGAGGAGAAGAAACCCCAGGTACCCGATTCTACTTCAGGAAAGAAGAGCAAGGTGGTGTGTAGCTTCCGTGGCCGGTCAGGCCACCCTGTTGAGAGGTGTTTCAAGAAGGCAGCAGCCCAGAAGAAGGAGCAAGTTCATGCTATTTAGGGTGCTTCTAAGAGGCATGTTTCCTGTTCTATTTGCAAGCGGCCCGGGCATGATGCTGCCCAGTGCTGGTCCAAGGACAAAGTCTGCTATCAGTGTGGGCAGAAGAGTCACATCAAGTCTAGGTGTCCTCAGGTCAAGCCTGCTCTTCATGCAGTTCCACTTCAGGCACCACCTCCGCCTCAGCGTGTGGACAAGGGCAAAGAAAAGCTGAACGGGATTTCTTGCGAGGAGGCTCAAGCTTCGACTCAGGTCATCTCAGGTTAGTTGTCTCTTTTTCTTTCCAGCTTTAAAGTTTTATTTAGTAGAATGGTTATAACTTTTTTTTGGTAGTTCCTTAGTTGTATATACTCCTATAGGGAAATTTAAGGTGAAGAACCGCTAGGCGCGTGCTCTGTTCGACTCCGGCGCTACCCACTCATTTATGGCTAGAGCCTTTGTGGAGCGACATCGGTTGACTCTAGATCGAGTTCGTGATACCTTCCGTGTCAAGTTCCCTTCTTGTGAATCTGTGTTATCAGATTTGGGCATTCTAGATTGCCCTGTTTTGTTGGAGGACTTTCTTGCGAAGGCAGACTTGAAGATGATTGATCTGGAGGACTTCGATGTGATTCTGGGCATGGAATGACTGTCTAAGTATGATGCGGTCATTCAGTGCAAAGGGAAGCACTTGGACTTCATCAAGGACAATGGTCAGTCGGGAAGCGTGTATGCTAATCCGTGCCAAGATTCTCCTATCATTTCTGCAGTATGTGCTCAGAAGTTGTTTCTTTCTGGTTGTTTTGCTTGTTTAGTCTCGGTGGTTGGGACCGCTGTTAGTATACCGCGCTTAGAGGAGATTCCCGTTGTTCGTGGTTTCGCTGATGTGTTTCCTGATGACCTTCCTGGTCTTCCTCCCGATCGAGATGTCGAATTTGTGATTGATTTGGAACCGGGTACGCATCCTATTGCTAAGGCGCCGTACCGGATGGCCCCTCGTGAGCTAGAGGAGTTGCGAGTCAAGTTAGATGAGTTGTTGGCAAAAGGGTTTATCAGGCAGAGTTCGTCGCCTTGGGATGCTCCTATTTTGTTTGTAAAGAAGAAGGATGGGTCGATGCGGCTTTGCATCGACTACAGGGAGTTGAACAAAGTCACTATTAAGAACAGGTACCCTCTGCCGAGGATCGATGACTTATTTTATCAGTTGCGCGGTAGCATAGTGTTCTCCAAGATCGATCTTTATTCTGGCTATTATCAGCTCAGAATCCGTGAGGCAGATATTCCACGGACTGCGTTTAGATCAAGGCATGGTCATTTTGAGTTCTTGGTGATGTCATCTGGATTGACTAACGCACCATCAGCTTTCATGGATATGATGAACCGAGTGTTCAAGGATTTACTAGACAAATTCATTGTGGTTTTCATCGATGATGTGTTGGTCTATTCCCGCAGCGCTGAGGAGCATGAGCATCATCTGCGCTTGGTTCTATCGGAGTTGAGGAATCACAAGTTATTCGCCAAGTTGAGCAAGTGCGAATTTTGGTTGCTTATGGTCTCGTTTCTGGGCCACGTGGTGAACAGGGATGGGATCTCGGTCGACCCAGAAAAGATCGCAGCAGTGATGGATTGGAGCAGGCCGGGCACGCCCAAGGAGGTCAGAAGATTCCTAGGGTTGGCCGGCTACTACAGGAGGTTCGTGGAGGGTTTCTCTACCCTGGCTGCACCTTTGACCAGGTTGACTCAGAAGAACGCAGCCTTTGTTTGGAGAGAGATGTGCAAAGAAGCCTTCCTGGAGCTAAAGAACAGATTGTGCACTGCTCTCGTCCTGACCCTACCTACTGAGGGTGTGGAGTATGATGTGTACGTGGATGCTTCGCATGTTGGTCTGGGTTGCGTGTTGATGCAGGTTGGAAAAGTGATTGCGTATGGGTCAAGGCAATTGAAGACTCATGAGAGAAATTACCCTACACATGACCTTGAGTTTGCAACGGTGATTTATGCGTTGAAGCTGTGGAGGCATCTACTTTATGGGGCTCAGTGCAAGATCTTCACTGATCACAAGAGCCTGAAGTACATGTTCACGTAGAAGGAGTTGAATCTACGCCAGTGTCGGTGGCTAGAGTATGTGGCCGATTATGACGTAGAGATCCTGTATTATCCAGGCAAGGCCAATGTGGTGGCCGATGCCCTAAGCCGGAAGACGAGGAAGATCTTTAATCTCTCCGCCAATAGTTTAGTGGAAGAGTTCCTCCTTATGGATATCTCAGTGGGATGCTGCGACATGCAGAGCAGTTTTGCAGTGGCAGAGTCGTCTTGGATTTCTCTTACTAGGTTGCACCAGAAGGATGATCCGGACCTTCTGCACTTATACTCCAGGATTGAGAGAGGGGAGTTGTCGGATTATTCCATCGATGATGCGGGTACTTTGAAGTACCGCGGCAGATTTTGCATCCCTGCTGTTGGAGACATCAGGGGTATGGTATGCAGAGAGGCTCATGGATCCAGTGTTGCCTACCATCCGGGATCTACAAAGATGTATCGTGATTTGAAGCAAATTGTCTGGTGGTATGGGATGAAAAGTGATATAGCCCAATTTGTTACTGAGTGCCACACTTGCAAGCGTGTGAAGGACGATCACGGAAGACTTGGTGGCATGTTGACTCTACTAGAGATCCCGACTTGGAAGTGGGAAAGTATTTCTATGGACTTCATCACGGGCTTACCGAAATATCCAAGGGGATTTTATTCTGTTTGGGTTATAGTGGATAGACTGACGAAGTGTGCTCACTTTGTGCCGTATAAGATTGATTTCCCGATGAAGAAGATGGCAGAGCTGTACTTGAATGAGGTCATTAGATTGCACGGTGTGCCTGTTAGCATCATTTCTGATCGAGACTCCCGGTTTACTTCTCGCTTTTGGCAGAGTCTACAGGAGGGTTTGGGTACAGATCAGAGGGACTCTACTGCTTACCACCCACAGACCAATGGGCAGACGGAGAGGGTGAACCAGATAGTTGAGGATATGATCAGATGCTACATTCTAGACCACAGTGGAGCATGGGATGAGCGGTTGCGACTTATGGAGTTCGCATACAACAACAGTTATCAAGAGAGTTTGAAAATGGCTCCGTTTGAAGCTTTGTTTGGGAGGTGCTGCAGAACTCCCCTGTTTTGGGCTGAGGCAGGTGAGAGACCCTTGTTGGGTTCGGATGCGCTCGAGGAGATGGAAGTCGTGGTGAAGCTTATTCGAGAAAAGCTTCATATAGCTCAGGAGAGATACGAAAAGAACGCCAATCGGCGTAGGTCGGACATGGAGTTTTATGTAGGGGACCTTGTGTTTCTTAAGGTTTCCCCGATAGTTGGTGTTAAGAGGCTCGGTAAGAACCGGAAATTGGACCCAAGGTATATGGGCCCGTTTAAGATTGTTGAACGGATTGACGTGTTAGCTTATAGGTTGGATTTGCCAGCAAACTTCCCAGGTGTTCATAATGTATTTCATGTAAGCCAATTGCGGAAGTGTGTGCGCAGTAGTGGGTAAGTCTTGGATGATGTGCCCCAGTTGGAGCCTAATCTCTCTTTTATTGAAGTGCCGGTCCGCATTTTGGATACTCAAGATCGGGTGCTGCGAAGGAAGTCCATCCCAATGGTCAAAGTTCTATGGAAATATCAGGGTTTGGAAAGCGCAACTTGGGAGTTAGAGTCGGCTATGAGGGAGGCTCACCCTCAATTGTTTCCCTGATTAGATTGGTTTGTTTTCTTCTTTTAATTTTTGGCTTGTTACCTTTCCTTCTATAGTTGAGGCGTGGTGCGCAAAGTTTCGGGACGAAACTTTCTTTTAGGGGGAGTGACTGTAACGCCCCTGATTTTCTGCGATTATTTAATTCTCGTTTGGCATTAAGACGACACGTTTTCTTGGCTTGTGTCATCAGTGGAGTGTGGTCTTAACTCCTTAAAACTGAGTGGCCTATTTTGTAGTCTATTAACAAGATCTCCCTAGCAAGTCGGGTCGTTTTGGGTGACCCGGTGTGGCCTCTCGGGGGATGCTTGTGATTTGACTTCGGGTGGGTATAACTCGAGTTCTGTTTGTCAAAAGTTAATTTCGACTTCGTCGTTGTATTCGTAGCATGGATATTTAGCTACGGTGCGAATTTCGTCGAATTCCGAGGATGTTTGGTGTTCGTGTCGTTTTGTATTTTATGAAAAAATAAAACTATTTAATAAATATTATATTAATAATTATTTTGAAAGGGTGCGGATGCTTGGCAATTTTGCCTTGTCATTTTTAGCCTTAATTAATTGATTAGTAATTAAGATTAAGAGGATTCTATATATAGGATAGTTTAGACTTAAGAGGAAACCGCTCCTGTTCATCTTCCCGAAAGACCGAACCAGTCCGCGCCTGTTCGCGGAAAGCAGAGAAACCGCCGGAACTGCTCCCTTTCGGACGCTGATTCCGGGAGCGTTTGTGGACGGAATTCGATTCCGAAAGCGGATTTGGATTGCTCTCGCCTAGAACTTCATTCCTACGGTAAGAAATTCAGTTTTCGTGATGTTTCTAGGGGTCTCGATTTTCTAGGGTTGTCTGTTTCCGCCATTAAAGCTCCAGATTTCTTCTTTATGTGTTGCTGCTGTTGGAACCGAGTGAGTATAAGGGAGGCCGACCAAGCTCCGCTGAAAAATGAGGTAAGTGGTACTCTTGCCCTTGCCATTTAGTTTCCTGTTTTCTTATATGCCCAGTTAGCCTATTTGATACAACCGAGCATTTCTTTAGCCAGTCAGTTTCCTTTCCTGTACAATAGATGCTTTCTTTTCTTGTGCAAGAACCGGTGATGATGCCTAAGCTTGCTGTTAGAAAATTCCCTGTACAGAACCTTGCCCAAACAGCCGTGTATGTTCTCTGTTCTTTTTCCCTCGCTATAGCTTGTTTGTTCTCGGGCCGGGGAAGGAAGTAAGGGTTAGGTTAGCATTTTCCTGTGTCATAGCTATAGCAGGGTAGGAGTTAGAAGCTTTAACTCGAAAATTGTGCTAGAAACGTGTTTGGCTGTTAGATTAATATAGACTTGCTGGAGTTAGCGATGGAGGATTCAGGGCTTGGCGTTGAGTGTGGTGCACACACTTAACGCCGGGTCTGCTTGGACTTGGCGTTGAGTGTGGTGCACACACTCAACGCCGGGTCTGCTTGGACTTGGCGTTGAGTGTGGTGCACAGACTCAACGTCGGGTCTGCTTGGACTTGGCGTTGAGTGTGGTGCACACACTCAACGCCGGGTTTGCTTGGACTTGGTGTTGAGTGTGGTTCACACACTCAACGCAGGGTCTGCTTGGACTTGGCGTTGAGTGTGGTTCACACACTCAACGCCATTGCCTCTTGATCTATTCTTTTGCGGCTAAGTAGTGTGGCGTTGAGTGAGAAAATTCTTCTAAGTCAAGATCGACGGGAATCACTTAGTGATTCTCGCCGACTTCGACGAGAATCGTTAGTGATTCCCGCCGATTCGGCGAGAATAAATCTGCATTCCCGTCGACCTCTTCCAGATGGCGTTGAGTGAGTGGGCCTCACTCAACTCCATGGCGGTTTAGGCGCTGAGTTAGGCGGGCTCACTCAACGCCACAACCATTTCTTGCGGGTAAGTACTTTGGCGTTGAGTGAGTTGACCTCACTCAACGCCAAAGCTGTTCTATCGTTGAGAATGGTGGATGCACTCAACGCCGCAGTTTTTTTTCGCGGCTAAGTACTTTGGCGTTGAGTGAGTCGACCTCACTCAATGCCAAAGCTGTTTTGGCGTTGATAGAGGTGGACTCACTCAACGCCACAGTTGGGTTATGCGGCTAAGTGCTAAGGCGTTGAGTGAGTGAACCTCACTCAATGCCGTAGCTGTTTAGGCGTTGAGTGAGGTTAGCTAACTCAACGCAACAGCCTGCTTTGCTGAAGGCGTTGAGGGAGTGGACCTAACTCAACACCATAGCTGTTTTGGCATTGAGTGAGGTTAGCTCACTCAACGTCACAACCAGTGTTGTAGAAGGCGTTGAGTGAGTGAACCTCACTCAACGCCATTGCTGTTTTGGTGTCTAGTGAGGTTAGTTCACTCAACGCCACCGTCTGTTTAGGCGTTGAGTTAGTTGGGCTCACTCAACGCCATGCCGTGTTGAGTCATCTCAATGCTTTTCCCTTACCTTGATTTTCTCCCCCGAGTGAATTCCTTGATTTTGAGGTTCCTTGTCGGCTATTTTATTTTTTTTCCAAAAAGGCCGAATCGTGGGTCGTTGTTAGTAGTGGTGGTTTGAAGCTCTTAATGGGAAAGGTGTTGTGTTATTTAGCCGAGGCCACCCTTTTTCTTTTATCTTGCTCAAGGTACGGGCTGAGAAAGGGGGTGGGAGGTCCCTAGTGCTTTCACATGTAGACCCCTGAGCTTTGTTTCTTGGAAATGGTGATTGGGGGACTGAGTTTGCCTCCAACCCGGATCGACATTGTTTTTGCTACTACCATCTCTCACACCTTAGGGTGTTAGACGTTTCTTCCTTTGTAAATCTGTAATGTTTGGGCTCATGGTAGCCTGGTAAACTCCGCAGGATTTAGTTTTGGGCAGGGTTGTTACTGTATCCACGCACTTAGTGTTTTTCTTTCTGCCTTGCCTTGGACAGTGGTGCTTGTTTTCGGTTTACTTACTCATCTTGCTTACCTTATAACCTAACATTTCCGTACAGCTTTCTTGTTTAGCTTACTGAGGTATTCTTTTCTTCTTTGAATGCCTCAGGTTCTGGTTAGTAGTCGATTAGGCGGCTAGTTGTGCTGTGCTGTTTCTGGTGGTCTCTCGTACTGTGGAGATCAGTTCTTTTGTCTTGTGAGGTAGTTTTGTACTTCTTTCTTACAGACATACATACTTGACAGTGGGTTTGTGTCAGTTTGTTGGCGCCCACTAGTAGTTTTACCTTGATACTAGATATGTTATCTTTTTGCTGCTACCTTTTTTGGAGATAGTCTACTTGCTCTTGGGATGATTTATGCTAGGTTGCTAGTTACTTTTAAACCTAAAAAGATTATTATAAGTATATCACATGATCAGCATGTTTTATAAAACTCAACACTATATTCCAAATAACGTTAAAAGATCATTATCCTATATATAGTATAAATTAAATGTAGAGTCCTGCATAGTATAAGTTGCCCTCTGGGGACACTTATGCACTCTTTTAGGATGTCGAACCTGAATAAAGTATTTTCCGCAGCGTATAAGTATAGTTTTAAATTGTGGACTAGGTGATCCACCGAGCCGAGAGATACAGCCTTTAAAAATATAACTGATTTTCTAATCATGTAACTTATGAATTTTCATAAAGTATAGTTGATAGTGGTTTGCCTGAGCGTCGGTATTTATCCCCTGCTCGACGTGGCATCATGACGCGTGTTTTCTCCTACTCTGATAATCCATTTTCCTCGGAGAAAATGCGGGTTGTGACATCTATTCCTTCTTCCTTCCTGTAGCCTTTTTCCACCAATCTAGCCTTATTCTTGACAATAATGCAATTTTCATCTAACTTATTCTTGTAGACCCACTTAATCCCTATGACATTACGTCCCTTAGGTATGAGAATCAGTTTCCAAACTTTGCATTTCTTGAATTGGTTCAGATCTTCCTGCATAGCACCAATCCAGTATGAGTCTTAGATAGCCTCTTCAAACTTCTTTGGTTCCATTTGAGATAGGAAGCTTGAACATAATGCTGAATTCAAACTCTTGCTTCTGGTCATTACACCATGACTTGCATCACCAATGATTTTGTGAGCTGGATGGTCTCTTAAATTTCTCATAGCCAGAGGCAATCTTTCTTCAGCTAGTTGTTCTTCATTTCCTTCAGCTTGTTAATCCTTAATGTCTTCAGTTGGTTGTTCATCATTCTAAGCTTGTAAGTCTTGAGCTCCCCCTTGACAACATCTATCATCTTCAATCTCTTGGCCTGCTGGTTTATCTTCCCCGATGGTCAGATTATCCATCTTATCCTTTAAATCTGCAGGACTAGAAGAAGTGCTTGACAACTCATAGTTAATTAACTTAGACTCATCAAAGACAATATGTACAGATTCTTCTACAACTTAAGTAGTCAAGTTATAGATCATATATGCCATACTATTGTTGCTGTACCCAACAAATATCCCTTCATGGGACTTGGCAGCAAACTTAGTCAAATGAGACTTACCATTGTTAAGTACATAACACTTGCTACCAAAAATCCTGAAATAGGATAAATTAGGTTTTCTGCCTTTCAGAATCTCATAGGGAGTCTTTTTGTGGCTTTTGGTGATGAAAGCTATATTGAGAACATGACAAGAAGTAATTACTGCCTCAGCCTAGAAATATTCTAGGAGAGAAGTGACATTTAATAAGGTCCTACCTGTCTCAATTAGAGTTCTGTTCTTCCTTTCAGCAATTCCATTTTGCTTTGGAGTTCTACGTGAGGAGAATTCTTGATGAATCCCAAGCCCTTCACAGAACTTTGTCATGCATTCAGACTGAAACTCAGTACCGTGGTCACTTCTGACCTTGACCACAGAACTATTAAATTCATTTTAGATTTGCTTGACAAAAGTCTGGAAGATATCTGTGGTTTCAGATTTTCTCCTTAGGAAGAATACCCAAACAAACCTGAAAAAGTCATCAACCACCACAAGAGTATAGACTTTCCTACCTAGACTATGAACTGGCATAGGACCAAATAGATCCATATGTAGGAGGTATAAACACCTCACTGAGTCTTTGGTATCAAGACTTTGGAAGGAAGACCTGGTCTGCTTGCCCTTTTGAAAAGCTGAGCAGATTCCCTCCTTAATGCACTTAATCTCAGGACCATTCCTCACCAACTCTTCACTAAAGAGTCTTCTTATGGTCTTATAGTTAAGGTGAGCTAGCCTCTTATGCCATTGGACACAATGAGAAACTTTCTCATCTACAACTAGGCATATAGGAAAGTCCTTACTCTCACACTCAAAGTCTAGACAATAAACAATTCCTCTCCTAGTGCATGTCAAGATAACCCCTTGGTCACTTGACCTTCTAATTTGACACTCATCCTTGAGGAAAGAAATATCATAATCAAGATCACATAGTTGACTTATGCTTATAAGGTTATGTTTCAAATGTTTTACATAAGTTACTTGTGTGATAATTACTATGCCATTAATTATTTTACCCAAACCTTTAGTTACCCCTTTTCATGAGCCCCCAAAGATAACATTGGGACCATTCTCAGTAGGAGTGTATTCCTTTAGCTTGCTCCTTGTTCCATTCATGTGCCTGGAACATCCACTGTCCAAGTACCATGTAGGGGTATGACCACTTGGACTTACCTGCAACAAATATATTATCTAACCTTAGGACCCCAAATTTTATTGGGTCCTAGGTGCAAGTTAGACTTAAACTGAACATGCCTATCTGCCATTCTTCTGATAGGTAAGCAACCATTACTTCTCTGGACACTCTCATTGTGCCAACAATCAATGACATAGTGGCCCACTTTGCCACAACACCAGCACTCATACACATTGTACTTTCCTTTAAGAACTGGCTTAACATCAATGTTGTTGTCAACTCTTAAACCAGCTGGTACATCAGCTCTTTTCTTAAGTCTTTCAGCAAAGGATCTCTTAGGGACTTGTCTGATAGCAGAAGTACTTGGGATATATTGAACCCTATCTACAACTACCTTCTTTTCAGAATGCATACTCCAGATAACCTCAGATATTCCTAAGTCTGTTTTGCTAACAGACTTTCCCTTAGCTTAGTAATTGGCTGCCAGACTTTGTGAGTCAGCTGCTACCTTGTTCTTGAGTGTTGGGGTTGGTACACCAAACACAAATGGTCCATTTTGGGCCATTTGGGTTTTCTCATGGACTGCCTAATAGGCACTAACACCCTTGCCATTTCTACTTCCTTGCTCATAGTTACCATAAATACTATTATGGTCATACCCGTTAGAAGGTTGAACCACTTTTTTAAAATAAATTGGAGGCTTGGAAGCAAGTGGCTGAACTGGAGCTTTGCCTTTTCTGTTAGAATTGGCAGCTCTTGTTCTTACCTAATCCCTTCTTACCCTTTTGGGAAAAGAAGGAATCTACCAAAGGTAACACAGAACTAGGTTTTGAGAACTTGGCCACTAGCTCCCTCTCCTTTTTGAGTCTACTTTCAAGATTCCTAATGTGGTTATTCTTGAAAGTAATGGTATCCATCTGAATAAAAGTTATGTTCTTCAATTTACTAATCTCTTTTAACTTCAGATCCAGCTCTTTTGTTGAGTCTGAAGCAGCCAACATCAGAGTGGCATTCTACTTTGCCAGCTGTTTGGTTAGGAGCCTTCTTTCCTTAAAGGCTTGTAAGAGCTCTTCATAGTCATCAATCAGTTGATTGATGTCTCCTTCAGATTCAAAGCCACCTTCATCTCTTGATGAAGATACTTCTGGATCTGGGCTAGTAACATAATCTGACACTGAAGGTGAAGATTGTACCTTACAAGGACCAGCCTGCTCCTGGCTGAGTCCATCCTCAGCTATGACCATCAACCCTATGCAATGGCTGTCTTCTGCTTTATTAATATCATCCAGCAATTGCAAGAATTTTGTTTCTACAGAATTCCCCTTTGTTGAGAACAACCCAATGTAGGCCTCAGTATCCTCTTCATTTTCCAACTCTGATGAAGAAGAGTCAGTCCAGCTTTTCTGCTTCTTGGCCATAAAGGATTTATCCTTCTTGCCTTTATGCTAGTGTTTCTTTTTCTCACCAGACTCCTTTCTTTTGACAGGACATTCTGCTATAACATGTCATGGCTTGCTGCAACAATAACAAACAATTTTAGTAGAAGTTTGTTTACCAGGTTTAAAACCATAACTTTCCTCTTTAGAGGTTTTCTTCTTTCCCCTATAACAATCATCCTTGGAGTAAGAAGAAGAGGATGGCCTTCTCCTCCAATTTTTTTTCTTCAGAAACCTCTGAAATTGCCTAGAAAAGGCATCAAAATCCTCATCAGAGTTATGGCAATCTTATGTGCTTGTGTCTGAACTTTCTGAACCAGTATCAACAACTTTTCTAGGAGGAGAAGGAGTCTTTCTCCTGCCCTTCCTTATAGATTCAACTTTGAAAGCCACAGACTTATCTTTGGCAAAAGACCTGCTGCTCTTCTCCTCTTCCATTCTAGCAGTTAGCTGCATTTCATAAGACAGTAATTTTCCAAACAAGGTTGGTGGAGGAGTATCTATAAGTCTGGCCACTTCTCTGATGGAACAGACCTTGGTATCCTAGTCCTTGGTTAATGATCTGAGAAACTTGTCATTCAGTTCATAAGTGCTGAAGACTCTTCCATAAGTCATCAGCTCATTGACAATCCTGAAGAAATTTTCATAGCATATAGCTATGCTATCTGTCTTAACTTGTCTGAAACTCTCATATTCTTGATTGAGCATAGATTTCCTATCCTCTCTTACTTCTTCTGTCCCCTCCATGTAGACAATCAAGGTGTCCCACATTTCCTTTGATGTTTTGCAGTGGACTAAATTCTGAAATGTAGAATCATCTATGACACTAACAATTATTTTCTGTGCCCTCTTGTCAGAAGTGGCTAAGATGATCTCATCTTTGGTCATCTCAGAATAACTCTTTGGAGTTTTCAGATTTGCATCTAGAATAGATGTCTTCATAGGGATGAAAGGCACTTCTTGAACTGTGATGTAATTTCTTGGATCAAATGTCTCCATGAATAATCTGACCCTCTCTTTCCATATGCCAAAGGTTTCCTTTCTACATATAGGAAGCTTCATGGATCCAAGTTCTTTGTGATTTTCACCTGAACCCATCTTAGCTATCTTATTACTGCCTTGGAGATATACTCAGATTGTTAAGTCTAATTTTGAGGAACCTCCCTCTGATACCACTTGAAAGAATTGGTTTCAAGAAAGTCTAAACACCTAAAGGGGAGTGACGGGGGGGGGGGGGTGTGAATAGGTTCAATTCCAATTCACTTAGACAGTTAATAAATTAATCACATCACAGTTATAAATTATACAACTACCACAGCACACAATAATTCATTCACAGCACACACACAGATTTATAGTGGTTCCCAACATGATGGGTACATCGACTTTCCCCCTTCGCCTACTAGCAGTACACTAGATTCAGCCAAACTTTCTTCCACCATCTCAGATCCTCAGATCTTATAACTCAGAACCAAAATTTGTTCATATAGCTCAGACTTCAACAAGTCCTACAACTCAAGCTCTTCCCAAGAACCCTACCTCTGAGTGAATCCACACTCCTACCACTCAGGCAATCAAGCCCTACCTCATCCCTTACCACCAGACCTACAGCTTTGAGAACTTAATCTCCTACCTCAGGCAAACAACCCTACCTCAGCCTTTATAATTACAGGCTTACAACTCAGAGATTGAAATCTCTTACACTCAGATCTAAAAATAGATTTTACAGAAAATTGATTAAAGAGTATGTTTCTTCCTTCACACAGATTGAGTGATAAGGAGGTGAGGGAATCTTGATCAGATCTTGATGGATCTGCTTTCTTCTAACCTTTGCTGTAATGAATCTGATTCAACCTGACTTAGCTTATTCAAAGCTTCTTGAAAGAGAGAACCTAGGTTGAATCTTCTTGAGAAGTTGGTGTAGATCCATCTTCTTCTTTCTTGCAGAATTAAATCTATAAACACTGACAGATCTTAAGAGATGCTGTCTACTTCTCTGATCTTGAATCAGAATCTTCTTGTTGTATAGAATTCTGTGAATTCTTCTTGGAGTGAATTCTCCTACTTCTTATTTATTTCTTCATGATCATTCTGTGATAGATAAGCTCTATTTATAGATCTCGTCAGAGGCAACCGGCTGATTCGGTAGTTAACCGACATCTAACAATTCTGACATATCTGACAGCCTTGACGATTCTGACAGACGTCAAGTCTTCAGTCTTGAGATTTGGCACTTAGATTTATTTAACTCAGCTGAATGTGTTGAGACACAAATATAGAATGTGTCGACACAAATATAATGCGTCCGACACAATTCCTTGGTACCGACGTAGCTTCTTTGATGTTGTCGACATCTTCAGAAAACTTTCGACACATCTCTTTATCAAGTTCTCGACACAGCTGTTTTTAGAATGTGTTGACACAAGTCCTTTGTGTCGACACAGCTTCTCCATATGTCGATCCAAGTCCTGGATGTCGACATAGTTGCTTCTTTACAACTGACAGTACAACAAGGTCTAAGTGTGTCGACACAAGTTATGAGTGTCGATAGAGTTGATGTCGACTTGAACTCTGAGTGTTGACACAGTTGATGTCGACTTAAACTCTGGGTGTCGACAAAAGTCCCGTGTGTCGACACAGACTTGCTTCTTATCTCGACACAACTCCTTCAAAGTTGTTGACACTAAATAAGTGTCTCAACACTTTTGTACTTAGAATAATTTCTGCAATCTTTAGCCTGCACAAGTAAGCTCAAAATGCCATCAAATATAAACTGACATATATCATTGAGTTATGTGAGGCTTTTCCAAATCTGGTACACAATTTTCAATGTACCCAGCAACCTATGTCAGGGTTTCCTATCAAGGTTCTCGACGTCCAAGAAGAGGATAGAAAGAAGGAATCACTCAGGAAGGAGAAGAGGGGGCTGGGGAGAGTTGCCCTACCATGACCTCCATCTGAAGGAAGGTCACGAAACAGTCACCAGCCCAGAAATCCTGGAGGTGACGAGGGCAAGAGGCCCAGTACAGCAGTAGGAGCAGGTGCAGGTTGAGGAAACTCCGCCCGAGGTAGGGGAAAGAAAGGTGAACAATCATGCATTCTGAGGGAGCCTTGTCCCGATAAGCTCTTCTTTCTAATAAACTTTATCTCGGTCCAATTAAGGCAGGGTTCTCCTTATTAAAAAGTATTTATCTAAGTAAATGAAATATAAGATTATGGTCTTGTTTGGGATCCCTCGAGATGGTTCCATAGAACATGATCATTAGCCGGCAGGGCAGGTAGACCTATCAGAGAGGCAAGTTATGATATAGTTTGGAGAGCCCTCAAGATGGTTCTGCTGACCGAGTTCTCATTAGCTGGCAGTGTAGGTTGACTTCTCGGAGTGGCATGACATGTTTACCCCAAGAAGATCGCGCTGACCAAGCTACCACTAGCTGGTAGGGTTGTTGGTCACTCGGTGGTGGTTTGGCATGATAACCCTGAGATGGTTCCACTGACCGGGCTCTCATTAGCCGGCAGGGCAGGTAGACCTCTCGAAGAGGAAGGTTATGATATAGTTTTGAGAGGCCTCGAGATGGTTCTGCTGACCGGGCTCTCATTAGCCGGCAGGGCAGGTTGACCTCTTGGAGTGACATGATATGTTGACCCCGAGATGATCCCGCTGATCATGCTCCCGCTAGCTGGCAGGGATGTTGGTCACACGATGGTTGTTTGACATGATAGCCCCAAGATGGTTCTGCTGACTGGGCTCTCATTAGCCGACAGGGCAGGTTGACCTCTCAGAGTGGCAGGACATGTTGACCCCGGGAAGATCCCACTAACCAGGCTCTCACTAGCTGGCAAGGCTGGAAGATCACTCGGTGGAAGTTTACAATGTTGACCCCGAGAAGATCCCGCTGACCAGGCTCCCACTAGTTGCAGGGCTGTTGGTCACTCGGTGGTAGTTTGACATGTTGACCCCGAGAAGATCCCGCTAAACAGGCTCACACTACCTGGCAGGGTTGGAAGGTGATTCGGTGGCAGTTTGACATGTTAACCCCGAGAAGATCCTGCTGACAAGGCTCCCACTAGCTAGCAGGGCTGGAAGGTCACTCAGTGGCAGTTTGACATGTTGAACCCGAGAAGATCCGCTGACCAGGATCCCACTAGCTGGAAGGGTTTTTGGTCACTCAGTGGTTGTTTGACATATTGATCCCGAGAAGATCCCGCTGACCAGACTCCCATAAGCTGGCAGGGCCTGGAAGGTCACTCAGTGGTAGTTTGACATATTGACCCCGAAAAGATCCTGCTGACCAGGCTCCCACTAGCTGGCAGGGTTGTTGGTTACTCGGTGGTGGTTTGATATGTTAGACCCGAGATGGTTTAGCTGACCGGGCACTCATTAGCCGGCAGGGCAGGTATACCACTCGTAGAGGCAAGTTGTGATATAGTTTGGGGAGCCCTCGAGATGGTTCCGCTGACCGGGCTCTCATTATCCTGCGGAGATGGTTGACCTCTCAAAGTGGCAGGACATGTTGATCCATAGAAGATCCCGCTGATCGAGCTCTCATTAGCTGACAGGGTAGGATGACCTCTTAGAGTGGCATGACATGTTGACCCCGAGAATATCCCTTTGATCAGGCTTCCACTAGCTGACAAGGATATTGGTCATTCGGTGGTAGTTTGACATGTTAGTCCCGAGCGGCTCCTGCTATCAAGATCTCACCTAGCTGGTAGGTCTGGTTGGCCCACGGTGGATGTTGAAAAGTGTTCTGGAACTAAGTACTGAGTGGCTCCCACTGGCAGGCTCTCACCTAGCTGGCAGGCCTAGTTGGCCCTCGGTGGACATTGTAAAATATTTTTGAACTAAGTCTCAAGCTGCTTCCGCTATCAGGCTCTCATCTAGCTAGTAGGTCTTGAGAGACCTCGGTGGAATATTGAAGTGACTGAAGAGTCCTAAGGAGATCTCGTCGTCAGGGGTCTCGCCAGTCACTAAGACAGGCATTTGAAGGTAAGATATGGGCAAGTGCCAAGGCCAGGACATAAAATTGGACAAAGGGTACAAGTGAATGCGAATGCTCGAGTCTAGATCTCGCTAGTCGAGCATTGAATGCGCACGTAAGACAATATGGCAAGAACTGCGTGAGACCTAATTCTAGGCGTCAAGTTTGAGAGGTTGAACATTGTAGGTGCACGTGAGACAATATGGAGAGAACTGCGCGAGACCTAATTCTAAGTGCCAAGTAAGCAAAATCGACATTGTGCAGGCTGTCGCAGCGAGAGGCTGGGCTATGTTCTCTCGAGATGTCTTACCCACGGGATACAGAAGTTGAAGCGCGAATCGAATGCGTTCTCACACAATAGATCATCCAGAGTTAAAAATAAGAATAAAGAGTAAAGAAAATTTACATCAGAATTGTAATTTATTTCATTGGTTTAATATTACATCTCGCAAGAAAGGGGAAATACCCGAAAAGGAAAATACAAGAGAGAAAAAAAGAGGAAGCAAGAGCTTCACGATAGGGAGGCAGACTGTTCTCTCTCATGAGAGGTGGCGTTGGCGTCGTCCTCTTCGATGGGTAGAAACAACTCAAGGACCAAGTCCTCGACAGTCACCCTCACGCCCTCGCCCTTCAAGAAGCCAAATCTCTGCATCATCTTGAGTGAATTCCTTGTCACCGTGATGGAGTTCTCTTACATCATCAGTTCTATCTCATGAGAAGAGTATAGTTAAAACTACTTCTTCTCGGTAGGAGGAGGGGGAACTAGCGAGTCGACCCACTCCTTGTTCTGGGCCTTCAACCCCCGGTTCACATCCTCAAGGTGGGCAATGCACACATATAGATGGGCAACAACCACGACATCCTGCATTAAATTAGAGTTAGAGCGAGAATAGAATTCAATGAATGTGCTTGGGGGGAGAAATCTTACCACTCCACCCGCTCGCATGACGAGATCTTGCTCAGCAGCGGCCAGCTTCTGCTTCAGTGTCATGACTTCTTCAGAAAGTAGGCCCCGTGAGTCACTAACATCAGCTAGGTTTTGCATCAGGTGAATGTCGCGGCGAGCCGCCATGTGGGTGAGCTCAATGGCATGGAGTTTGGCTCGTGTGCTCTCATAGGCGAGTGCTTGCATGCTTGCACCATCGTAGTAGGCGGCGTTGTCCCGCCCATACAACTCGAAGGCAAATGCGTAGGCTTCACCGGACACAGTCTCACCCTCTTGCCATGAGGGGAGTATAGTGGAGATGGAGGCCCTGTTGGCCTCTCGACCCCAGAGCAGCAGAGGATCACCGACGTCATCTAGTAGTTTCTCACCTAGGCCAAAATTTTGATGGCCTCTCGATACCACCTTATCTTTTGGCACAGCCGAGGTCCCGCCGAACTCACTGGTTTTCTTTCCCCTGGTCTCACCCACGACCAGATAGCTCACGGTAGGAGCCGAGCTGACCTCCTTAACTTTGGCAAGACTTGTGGATTTTGAATTCCTGGGGAACGGTTGGGCGGGAGGCGCGTGGTAACTCTAATTATTTCTTTATTTCAGTTATTAATTTCTATTAAATTATATATCTATATTATAATATTAAGCTAATAATTAATTTCATTTTGTATTTTATATTTATTTGGGCTAACATTAATAATTTCAATCATGTAGGGATGATCTGTAGATTTTTTTGGAGCAAAGAAGAAATTTCCAAACTTCTCGTCCTAGACACGCCCGTGTCTATCGTGACACGGGCGTGACACCACGGCGTGACCATTGCCACGGCCCGTGTCAGCCAAATGTCCCCAACAGGAGGCCTGATACGATGGATTAAAATGACACACATGCATCACGGGCTTGACCTAGGGCGTGACTGGGAGAGTTTCGAGCCAATCACTCTGCCGTTCCTGCCATTTGTCGCCAGATTGTCGTTCAAGCCAGGCACACCTAGGTCACGGGCGTCACTAGGGGTGTGACCCCTCCAGCAATAGAGAAGAACACCCGCCATTTTCATCTTCCCTCCATTTTCAGTAATAGACCCGAAACGCCCTAGGTCACGGGCGTGACCTAGGGGCGTGACCTGTAATCTACAATTTTGGCCATTTCTCCTCCAACGTTCGCGGGGTTTTAAGATGACGGTTCCGAGCCTGACACGCCCTAGGTCACGAGCGTGACCTATGGGCGTGTCTATCCAGCACTTTTTTCTATAAATTCCAGACAACTTAAGATGCTCAGGGTCGAATTTTTGGAGTTGGAGTCTTGTATTTTGCTACTTTAATTGTTGTATTTTCCATTTCCTAGTCTAGATTAATATTGTGTAAGCTTTAATTCTAGTTGTTTTTATTTCAAGCATGTCTTTCCCTACCTTATCTTGTAATTCCCTAATCATGATGAGTAGCTAATTTTCATTTAGCACTTGATCATGATGAACCTTGGAATAAAATAAACTTTTCATTTTTTATCAAAAGCGTCTTGTTCTTAATCTTGCTCACTAACGATTTATCTTTGAATTATATTTTGTCGAATTTATATTTTGTGGATATGGTTTTCGATCTAAGATCCATATTCTAAATGATCGAGAGGCTGCAGATATGAGGACATCACTCAAAGATAAATGGAGTTTCATGCACCCCTCGAGAGAGGACGACATAACTCTTCCGGATTGAAGTTAAACCAATAGTGGGGTTCACCTCCTAAAGCAAGCTTAGGGGTTTCGACTGGCCGAGAGGTCTTATTCGATCAACCTAAAATTACTCAAAAGCATGAGCTCGAGAGAGACACTTTTGTACTTAGGAACCTCCACGGTCGAGTGAGTAAATTTAAGAACTCGCATTACTTTAATTTTCAAGAAGGTTTATTTTAGCCTAAGGGGATTATAGATCAAGTGCTAGTTTCCCCAACATCGAATTTATCTTTCTTAGTGTGACGCTTCCTTTTACGTTTTAAACAAAACCAACTTTTCATCCGATAAGATAATAGCTCTTTCTTATGAGTACAAGTACTCGACAAGCCCTGAGTCGAAATACGACACTTGATTCTATACTTCGAACGATAGGTATACTTGCCTCATCGATTGGAAACACACGTTTGTGTGGTGAAAATAATCATCAAGTTTTTGATGCCATTGCCGGGGAGCTTTCTTTGTTGATATTTTGAAAGAAAGAATCTATTAATTTTATCATTTTCTTTTTTTTATTTTGTTTGTTTTCTTTAAAAGTTTAAACTTTAATTTTTTATAATTAAAGTTTCTTGTGAAAGGGTCGTGCCATGTTTTCATCCCGTAATAACGCCTAGTACCTTGCGAACCCGTCATTGGGTAGCCCTTGGGAAGTCCAGGAAATTTTATTTTATAAATTTTTAATCTTAAAAATTTTACTTTTATTTTTATTTTGGTGTATGACCCGAGAGAATCCGTCAAATCTATTTGACTTGAATCCAGAGATCGAGCAAAGCTTATGACGACGCCTAAGACTCTGTGAACTCAATTCTCCAGATTTGATTGAGGAATCCGTAGGTAACACTTTTTCTTCTTCTTCATCTTCGTCTTCTTCTTCTTCTTCTACTTCCCCTTCTTCTAAATTTTCTTCTATTTTGGGTAACCAAAATCCAAATATGGCCGAAGAACGGATTATGTCCTATTATGCCCGGTCGAATTTGGATGAGGCGCAATCAAGTATTGTTTGACCCACTATTGCGAACAATAACTTTGAATTGAAGCCAAGCATCATTCAAATGGTACAACAATCAGTATAATTTGATGAGCTTCAAGATGACGACCCAAATGCGCATATTTCTAACTTTTTAGAAATATGCGATACTTTTAAAATTAACGGGATTTCTGATGATACCATTCGACTAAGACTTTTTCCTTTTTCTTTGCGTACCAAGGCTAAGCAGTGGTTGAGTTCTCTACCAAGAGGATCCATCACTACTTGGGCCGAGATGATGGAAAAATTTCTCACGAAATATTTTCCGCCCGCTAAGACAGCCAAATTGTGCAATGATATTACATATTTCTCCCAAGTTGATACAGAAACGTTATATGATACTTTGGAGCGATTTAAGGAATTGCTTCGTCGTTGTCCGCATCATGCAATCCCCGATTGGTTGTAAGTGCAAACCTTCTATAATTGTCTCAATCAACAAACGAGGCAACATATTGATGCCACCGCCGGTGGAACGTTAAACAACAAGACACCAGCGGCCGCCCAAGAACAATGTATGGACATGAATACGTATCAATGGAGTATACCCCGGTCTCGTCCACCTAAACCGGTCGGGATGTATGAAATAGATACGGTTTCTAGATTATCTCTCTAGGTTGAGAAACTAAAAAAACAAATGAACGAGATGTCTGCTTCCTCATCTACACCTACCTGTGAACCCCAATATTGGGAGCCTTCCACTATTGCTGAACATATGGATTACATGGGTAATTCGAATCGGCCACCTTTTAATTCAGGTAATAATTATGGTAATACTTATCACCCGGGTATAAGGAATCACCCCAACTTCTCTTGGAGTAATCTGGGGAACGTGGCGCGCCCACCAATCACAATTCCACCCGGTTATTTTCCACCACAGGCTCCAAAAGCTCCCAATCTCAAGTAGTTGTTTACCAAATATACGACTACAAATGATGCCAATATCTGGAATCTCACTAGATCTCTTCGTAATTTGGAGAACCAAATTGGGCAAATCGCTAAAATGCTCTCCGATCGCAAACAAGGAGCGCTACTGGGCAATACGGAGCCCAACCCAAAGGAGCAAGCCAAAGCCATCACTCTATGGAGCGGGAAGGAGGAAACCACTTCTCCAATTCCAGTTGATACGGAGGTAATAATTTCTTCATCTTCTCCTCAACTTAAGCCTTCTGATTCTAATAAACCAAAAGCTTTTCAACCACCTCTTCCCTATCCGTCTAGAATGCAAAAAGACCTAGTGGATAAGCACCACGGTAAATTTTTTGATATGTTTAAACAAATTCAAATAAATTTACCATTTTACGAAGTGATAGCATAAATGCCGAAGTATGCCAAGTACCTCAAGGATCTTTTATCCAATAAAAAGAAACTTAATGATATCTCTACGGTTCAGTTGAACACAGAGTGTTCGGTAGTTTTACTTAATAAATTACCTAAGAAATTACCCGATCCGGGTAGTTTCTCTATTCTTGTTTATTTGGTTATTTATTAGTAAAACGTGTGTTAGCCGATCTAGGCGCCTCAATTAATTTAATGCCTTATTCTTAGTGAAGAAATTGGGATTAGGAGAGCCTAAACCCACAAGAATGTGCATTCAATTGGCGGATTGGTTTGTCAAGCTCCCTATGGGGATTATTGAGGATGTGCTTGTCAAAGTTGACAAATTTATCTTTCCGGTAGATTTCATCATCTTTGACATCGAAGAGGACACCGAGGTACCACTCATTCTTGGTCATCCTTTCTTTCCACCTCGCGCGCAGTTATAGACGCTAGTAACAGTAAACTTCCCTTTAGAGTCAGAGATGAAGAAGTTATCTTTACTATTGACTCGTCTATGAAAAATTCGCTCTCGAATGATGACTCATGTTACTATTTGGATACTTCTCCCGAAGAAGACTTCTTTCCTTTTTCTGAACATTCTTTATCATCTATTGATCATGACGCCGATTTTGAAAATTTAGATTTAATTGCTCATGAAAATAGGGATAATGTTTCGATCACTTGAGCGCCTATTTTCAAAATTTTGGAAGTTGGTAGTGATCGTTTGAAAACTTCTTATGATGAACCTCCCATGGTAGAATTAAAACAATTACCCGATCATTTAGAGTTTTTATTTTTTGTGGAGGATTCCAAACTTCCCGTTATTGTGTCGGCCTACTTGACCGATGAAGAAAAAAATTAAATTATCTAATATCTTAAAACATCATCGCCGCGTAATTGCGTGGAAGATTATGGATTTGAGAGGGATTAATCCCTCCTTTTACACCCACAAAATTTTATTAGAAGAACACACTCATAAAACCATTCAACCTCAATGCCGGCTAAATCCTAACATGAAAGAGGTAGTTAAGGCGGAGGTAATAAAATTATTAGATGCGGGCATAATCTATCCGATTTCGGATAGAACTTGGGTAAGTCTGGTCCAAGTGTTTCCCAAGGAAGGGCTAGGATGGGTATGGATGTAAGTCGGTCCTTCAGTTCCTGAAACGCAGCTTCACACTGAGGTGTCCACTCATATGACACACCTTTCTTTGTCAGCGTAGTAAGAGGAAGGGAGATCTTTGAGAACCCTTTTACAAACTTGCGATAGTACCCGACAAGTCCAAGGAAGCTCCGCAGATCGGCTGCTGACTTTAAGGGCGACCACTCCTTCACGGCACGCACCTTGGCCGGATCCACAGCTAACCCAGCCCCACTGATCACATGGTCCAAGAAGGAAACCTCTTGGAGCCAAAATTTGCACGTGCTGAACTTGGAAAACAAGGCGTGCTCTTTTAGCTTTTTCAGGTCCAAGGTTAGATGTTCGGCATGTTCTTCCTCTGTCTTAGAGTAGACAAAGATGTCGTCGATGGAAACGATGAAGAAGATGTCCAGATAAGGCTCGAACACCTTGTTCATTAAGCTCATGAAAGCTGAAGGGGAATTTGTGAGACCAAACGGCATCACAATGAACTCGTACAAGCCGTACCTTGAGCTAAAGGTTTTTTTCTGAATGTCCTCCTATATTCTCAACTGATAATACCCCCAAAGCAAATCCAATTTGGAAAACCAATGCACTCCTACCAATTGGTCGAACAACTCATCGATCCGAGGTAGCATTTAAGTGTTCCATACCCTCAGTCGGTTGAGCTCCCGATAGTCAATATAAAATCGCAAGGTTCCATCCTTATTCTTAATGAACAGAATAGGGGCTCCCCAAGGTGATGAGCTAGGGCGAACAAACCTTGACTCCACCAGTTCATGCAACTGAACTCTAAACTCTGCGAGTTCCTTCGGGGCCATTCGGTAAGGAGTCCTGGAGACAGGCTTGACACCCGGTACTAACTTAATTTGGAAATCCACCTCTCTATGTGGGGGTAATCCTGGCAGTTTATCAGGAAATACCTCGGGAAAATCTCGCACCACCCGCACCTCCTTGATATCTAATGTCATCTCTTTCAACTCCAAACAAATCATAAGGACTTCATCCCCCTCTATATTGGCTTTTATGGCCTGAATCGAGGATAATAACAGACGAGGTGCGGATTTTATACCTTGGAAAATGACATCGGTATCCCCATGTCTCAAGTAAACTCGCTTCTCCGTGCAGTAAATTCTTGCGTAGTGTCAATCCATCCATGTCATGCCCAGAATGAGATCGAATTCTGGTATTCTCAGAACTATAGCATGGGTATCGAAGGTCTTTCCCCCAATGAGTATCTCCAATTCGCACTTGGCGGTTGCAGTCATCTCAGAGCCATCTGGGAGGTGTAATCTTCGAGCAATATCAGTGATGTATTGCACTCCTTCTAGGTCTTTAATGAAGTCCGCAGACACAAACGAGTGAGAGGCACCGGTATCGAATAACGTATAGGCCGGTTTTCCCCCGACCACCATGGTGCCAAAGTACCAATAGCAATACTCAAAGATATCTAACTTAATATTAATAATGAAAATATGATAACTAACTGTAACATACCTGCAATCACCTCCTGAGGGTTCCGCTCATGTGTCATGTCCAGTGCAAACACCTGATTCCGAGCAGGTCCGGGGTTTCCTCCTCGTGGTCCTCGTCCTCGACCATGCATATTTCCCCGCCCTCGAGGAGCTGTCGGAGGGGGAAGAGCAAGAGGCGCTTTTCCAAACAGTTGTGGGAAGTAGCGTTGAATGTGTCCCAGTTGGTTGCATTCGAAGCACACTCGCTCATGCCACCCCCCGGGTTGCTAAAACTGTTGAGGCTGTGGCGGTGGAGGCAATGCTAGCGGCTGTGGAACCGGGTGCTCCACTCTAAAATTCTTGTGGAAAAGCCTTCCACCTCTTTGGTGTCCTCTTCCTCCTCCGTAGTCGTGTCTCCTTCTATTGCTAGGGCAAGCTTCCATCACTCCTCAGCAGGTCTCTTACCACTTCCCAAGTTGTCTGCTTCTAGCCTCTTTGCCATGTCAATTATTTTCGCCAAACTAGAGTCTGCTATAAACAAAATGGCCTGCCTCAGGGGGTCCCGTAGCACTTTATAGAAGCGCTTAGCGTATCCTTTGTCATCCAAGTCATATGAGTCAGCAAATCTCGCGAGATGTTGGAACTCTCGTTTATACTCCGTGACCGACGTCAATCCCTATCTTTAGCTGTAAAAATCTCTCTTCGAGTTCATCTCAAGAAGATGAGGGAATGAAGTGATCTAAAAAGGCTCCCGAGAACTCGTTCCAGCTGATCTTCGTATACACTCACCCTTGAAAGGTGGAGCCCATGAGGGACTTCCACCAACTCTTGGCGTGCAGTTCTAGGAGTGTCACTACCAGGGTCACAGCCATGTTGCTTGGACATTTAATTCCTTCCAGCAGTTCTTGCACGGTGTCGAGCCATTCCTCCGTATGCACTGTTGACTCTGTCCCAAGGTAGGCAGGAGGGGAGAGAGTTCTGAAAGTGCTCACCCAATTGGAGCCCGGAACTTGTTGTTGTACGAGGGCTTGTTGGGATCTGAAGGCATCCACGATAGCTGTGAGCGTTTGCCCTAGCTTCGATTGCTGGAACTGTGTATGTACGGACGGGGCGGGGGTGCCCCCCACTGGCTCAACGTGCACTGGGATCTACACATAGAATACAAACCTAAGGTCTGGTTGGCTAATCTTAAGGTAAAAGTTAAACATACTTATTGTGAATTACATATGGGCACACCACTGCTTCCGCTAAGTCAGTTTGTCCCCAAACTGGCTAATCGAATGGGGGTGGCACCATTGTTAAATGACTTCTCTAATTCAGGATCGTAGCAAGCCGATACCATTTGTATGACCCCCTCTCCCGGAACACAAGACACGGCACGAGGGGAGTCTTATGCCCAGAACAGCCACATTGCGGTAGCGCCAGCACTCGGGCTAACCTGTACCACAAGACGCCTATCCTGTCGGCTATAACCAATATCAAACATTGCTAACCCAACCAAACATATAATAAGAAGTCAATCCACACATAAGCATATAGTCCAAAAGTATAACAAATAAAAGAAGCTTCAACAATCTTCTAAAGTATCAGAGTACGAGTAAAATTTGCCCAAAGGGGCTACATCAAGAGTCTCTCAAAGACTCACATCAGTAACTGACGGTAGCGAAGGCACCATCCCTTTAGGCCCTGTCGTCCTGGCCTGGCTGTCCTGCTGCATAACCTGCTGCTGCTCTGTCTGCGGGTTTTCCTCCTAAAAAGGAAGACGTAGCAACCGTTAGTCATAAAGACTAAGTGGCTATCACATCCGCTCTCCCAGCAACTCCTCGGCACCGGGCGAAGAAAGTAACAAGGGTAAAATATATTTATATAAGCAGTAGTACAAACAGGTGTTAAAAGGTGAACAATATCAATGTATATAAAGCAGCACAATAATTGAGCAAACCATTTACTCTAGAAGTTCTATCATCTATAGCAGAATATGAAAGTGTAAAGCTACAACAGAGAGTAACTCACCTTATATGAATGCTCATACAGACATATAAGTTGAGGATCAACTCAACAGTAAAGTAACTCATCGTATAAGAGTGCTCATACAAACTTATACGATGAGGATCTTGTGTATGCAATGTAATGCAATGTCATGAATGCTATGCAATGACTCACCCACGATCACGCACAAGCAATTGCCACGTCGACACAGACCTTTAGTTCCCACTTTTCGAGTAGGTAGCTAACCTCTCAGGCATCATCTGATGTGGCCAGACGATGACAGTGGAGCGGGCATCTCCACTACTACGCTGACATCCACACTACCTAGCCTAGGCCTCTGTACGACTAAACGCTAAGAACACAACAGCAGAGCTCATATGGGTAGTACGGCTATGCGGGAGTCTCGGCTAGATGTGCACCGAGCACCAAGCCCCGAACTAGCCTATGTTGTGACCCGAAAGGAGCCTCGGAAGAAGCACGAGGACTAAGCCCAACCGTTAACTAGGCATGGAAGGTGCCCTGGGAATGAGCACCAAGGACCAAGCCAAACTGCCCAAGGTCTTACCGTCAACTCCCGTCGGTGTGATGACTGGCGAGCCCGTAGACCTGCCACACTATCCTTAACCCTGGATCACGACAGCACATGTCGACTCACACCGCATGCAATTTCACATCTCAAGCTCAACAACACACAAGGGCTCCTCACCGAGTCCCTTATTAGCACAATAGATGATGTGCGGAAAACACTCACGCACTATCAACCCTTCCACATTTTCTAGCATCCAAGCATTGAAGGGTTCCTTGTAAACATTAGGTGTCAAGCCATCTAGTACAACATAACATCACTCACTGCTACCCGTAGAGAGACACGACCCTACGCAGTGGACTACAATACACGTTCCATTGACCATATGTATCCCGCGAGTATGCACTAACCTTATTCAATCCTCTTCCACATAATATTCATCGCTTTGCTAGTGTCAAGCTCATCCTTACCGGTTCACATAACTTGTTCGTTTATACAGCCCAACTCATCAACCCACTAGTTCACATAAGGATCAATCAACCAAATCATTTCATTTAAGTACGTTTCAGTTCGTAATTTGATTACAAAGGATCTATCCAACAACTCACAACAATCCCTCTACCACCTCCTATCATGGATTTACTTAAACCTGAGAACAAAACGTGCAAGAAATGAGTAAAGTATAGAACTTCAAACAGAGATTCTTGATGCTACAGGAATCCGGTGAAAACGTTTAACCCCTCGTTGGAAAGGTATTCCAAAGGGCTACGACTTTTGTATTCGGTCTCTCAACAAGATCAGACCGTAACACACCTGAAATCAGCTTCAAAGTCCGCTGCGTACAAAATACAGTTTCTGCACACTTAGCTTGGAAGCCACCAATTTAGATCATACTTTCCCATGGCTACAGACTTATCTTGAAGACGTGTAATCACTCATTGGAAAGGTCTTTCCAAGGGCTATGGATTTCTTGTTTAGTCAAAAGTCCAGATCTGGCCATAACATATCTGAAAATGGTCACGAAGATCCCTGCGTGCAGAACACAGATTTCTGCACGCATCTTAAAGTAGAATGAACGACATCGGTTCGTCTTCCTCCTCTAGCCTATCTTCCCAATCACATCAAGAATTCCTCCTCCCTTATTCACCCTCATAAGGCCATTTCTCTTCATGAAACCATCCCTCATCTTCACATGGAAGGAAGGAGAGGTTGAAGACACCACTATCCATAAAACACAAGCCCTGGAATGGCCTCTTCCTAGGGAAATCATCATCTCACAAGTCTAGACTCTTTTGAGTCGACATCCCACCTAGATATATCTACAAATCTAGCACCATGGGAGAGGTGAGGAAGCTCACCTCATTTCCGACGTTTCCACTATTTCCGACCGACGATCTTGTCACCCTTCGCGGCGACATCTTCTTCTCCTCGGCGTCATCGGTTCTCCACTGGTTGAGGGTTGGCTCCAACACCAGTCGCTCCATAGAAATGGCTTGAAAAGAGGATGAAAAATAGCTAGGATTTCAAAAATAATATATATATGGAACCAACACGGGTAGGGACACGCCCGTGTCCCTACCCGTGTCTTGATCGGGCGAAGTGTCGTCGAAGGTTCGTCTGTCATTTGGACACACAAACACGAGTAGGGAGACGTCTATGTCTCTACCCATGTCCACGTGACACGGACCTGTTCATGCCCGTGTCCTGCTCGAGAAACACGACCGGCTTCCTAAAGACATTTAAACGGGTAGGGACACGCCCGTATCTCTACCCGTGTCCTGCTCGATAAACACTTGGACACATATACATGGGTAGGGACACGCCCGTATCTCTACCCGTGGCCTTCTCGAGAAACACGATCGACGATGTCAGTTATACACACGGGTAGGACATGCTCGTGACCCTACCCGTTTCCACATACACACGAGTAGGGACATGCCTGTATCACTTCTCGTGCCCTCTAGAAATCCCACGAATTTCCTATCCTAACACCAGAGTATCACACCGGTATGGACACGCCCGTATCACTACCCGTGTCCTACTCTGGACGTCATTTCACCTCCCTTACACAAGTGTAAGCCTAGTTGCCAGCACTCCCTTAGCCCAAGTTAGCTCCCCTGACTTAAAAATGCACACGAGGGGCCTAGAGCGAATCCGGACATTACAGATAATTTAGCTGATGTCCTTACCAAGGGCTTATTTAAGGTGCTAACAACTAAACATCGAGGGAGATGAGATTAAAGTCCATTTATGAGGACTTAATACCTTGCTAATGTTTTAAATTTTAGAACTATAGTCTGCTTACATTCAAGCATCTAGAGGTTAATACACGGAAGTATTTCAGATGTTATCTGATAAAAGCTAGAGATGAATAGTTTTCAGTCATTCTAAACTTGATGACTTACACAATTATTTTATTCAAATACTGATTTATATATCATTACAAAAAGAAATACTGAAGTTGCTGATATGTGTCCTGATATTATGATTATTAGTTACATCATTCCAAACTTGATTATATAATAGTCACAACTTGTTGTATCATTCCAAACTTGATGATATAACACAATTGTGAAACGGTTAATAATAATCTTAATAATCGAAGGAACATTATTTGATTCAATGAAATTAATTTTTTAATTTTTTGTTGATTAGATTAAGATTCTATGATACACTACAACACCATATTAATACTAATGCCCGATTTGAGACATCAAAATCATAGTAAGATAGCAATATAATACATTCCCATTCAGAATATTGCAATAGCACAAGAACAAAAAATAGAATATTTCTTTCCAGATTATTGCTAAGGAAGAATCAGAAGATGATAAGAGAGATTGGGAGAATAGAAGTAGATAAAACAACACTTCACTAGTGTACAACCCCAGATCCGGCGAGTGGGATCGATAGGAGCCAGCCCAACCATTTTGAGCGGTCCAAGTCTCAAGCGTGTTGGAAGGGAGGCGAGTGCTCTAAAGCCTCACCGACTCGCCCAGGCTTGGTGGAACGGATGCGGGGCGAGTGGAGCAAGCAGGTTCGCACTCGCCCCTGGCTCTCGGTAGCAGTAAGTGAGTGGACGGGTTAGGTCCGCACTCACCCCGGGCTATGTTGAGGCAGCGAGTGCCAGCCCCATCGAGCACTCGCCACCCAAGGTGAGTGGAAATTTCATGGACCACTCGCTAGTGATGTTTTGTACCATTCCACCCCTCCTGGCCTGCAAGTAGCCTTTTAGAACAATAGAGTTACGCTGTTGGTAGACCGATTTGGACTGTATTTAGCCTTTTAGAACAGCGGAGGTAGGCTATTGGCACACCAATTTCAGAAAACTATAAATAGACCAAGGGGGCACCTCAGAAAGTATGCTTTTCTTGTTCTCTGGTCTTCTAGCGCTTTCTGAGGTATCCTTAGCTCAACAATGGCTAAGGAGGGGAAGCGCTCTAAGATCTTCCGGGTGTGTGGCGGGACCTTTGTGCTGGAGCCTTGGGCCAGTTTCTAGTTCTAAGTCTTTGGTCATTCAAGTTTGCTAGGAGAAGTAAGTGTGCGGTCACCCCTTTCTAAGGGCCCGAGCTCCACAGAAGTGATTCTCAGTTTCAACATTTTGGTGTGGTGAGCGTGGAGAGTGAGCAGCACCAAAAATCCTCTGTGAGCTCAATGACTAGAGGCGAAGGATAGGGTTTTGACCGGGCCAACTCGCCACCTCTCCCTCCTCTCGCCACCCTCGGGATGTTCGAAGATTTTAGGCAGGAGATGCGGAATGTCATCATGTTCGCACTCGGAGCTTGTTGGGTATTGTATCCACAATAACATAGATTTGTGAAAAGTCACCCTTGAACTAAGATGAATTAAGTTTGTATTTGATGTTATTCTGTAGTTGAGTGCTTGCATGTCATTATTGCTAAGTATAGACCAATGTCAGTTTACAATGAGTCACTAAACACAGGACCAACCCTCATTGGGTGATCCATGGTGTTGACTCATGTGTAACCTCTTCATTGGGATACACTTCATTTTCAAGTACTAGAGCAATAGAAGAAAAGAAGGGTTGCTGGTCTTCAACAAAGAAGAAAAGACAATTTTCTGAAAAGATTTCTAAGTCCTTTTCTCGTGAAAATTGAACTCTGTTTCTCAAGAAGTCTAAGTACATTTCTCGAGAAAGCAAGTTTTTCTCGAGAAACCGATAGACTTCTCAGAAAACTGTCTGAAACTATCTCTAATACTTTTCTCGAGAAAAGCCCTGAAGATTTCTCGAGAAACCAAGTTCATTTCTCGAGAAAAGCAAGTAGTTCTCGAAAAGTCGAATCTATTTCTCAAGAAGCTAAGTCCTTTTCTCTGGAAACCATTTCTTTCTCGAGAAATCAATCCTTCAGTTCACAGAATTTTCGTTAAGTAAATTTCTCGAGAAGGTCAGGTCATTTCTCAAGAAAGAAATTTATTTCTCGAGAAATCTATCTTCAGTTCTAAATTTGCGCTAAGTACTTTTTCGAGAAATTATATCCTTCTCGAGAAATCAGGTTTTCACTTCAAAAAAAGTTCGTTAAATCTTTTCTCGAGAAAGTCATGTCCTTTCTCGAGAAAGAAAATGATTTCTCGAGAAATCTATTTCTTCTCAAGAAATGGAGTTGCAGAAATTTTGATTTAATCTTCTGACGGGATTTCAATTTTATTCTAAGTTCCTCATGATTGATCCACGTGGATCTTTCCTTAATGACTTATGACCGTTAGACGATGATCTATAAATAGAATTTTTAATCGAAATCACAAACCCTAATCATTTTTATAGAATAAGAATCGCATTCGCACTTTCCAAATTTGGGAGAAGCCACCGTCTTCATCGTCATTCTTCTCTGCCGCTCTCTCTAAATCCAGCGATTCAATAGGAGAAAAGATTCGACAGATACAAGATTCAAAGATTCTTCAACATCTATTTGATCATGTCAGATTCTAAGTTTTCAGACCGAGCTTTCTCGAGTTTTCTTCCTCAACCTTCTTCACCGAGAATTCTAGTTTTCAAGAAGGAAGATCCCTGAAGATTTCAGATCTTGAAGAGTAACATTTTTATTATTGTTGTAAATTTTTTTTAACATATGTAAGAGCTTTGTCTCCAAAATTGTAGGAAGTTTTTTTTCCCGAGTGTAGATCTGTTTGTGGATCGAGTTTGTAGATCTGTGTGTGGATCGAGTTTGTAGATCCGGTTTGTGGATCAAGGTGTAGATCCGGTTGTGGATCGAGATATAGGAGCGTTGCTCCGAGGTGTAAGATTGTGATAATCTGAGAAAGGTGAAGTAGCTAAATCTATCCCTTCGTGGTAGATAGGCGAGGCAGGACAATTCAAGACCTGCATTTCCTCATTAATAAAATTATATCAGAGTAGGGGAAAATACGCGCTGTGATGCAACACCGTGTAGGGGATAACTGCAGATGCTCAGGTAAAACTCTAGACTCTAAAGTTCAACAGAAAATCATAATTTATTATGAAAGAAATCCAATTAAGTTAGATGGTCGTATCCCTTGACACAGTGGATCAACTAGTCCGCAAGTAAAATATATTTATATGGTGCGAAAAATACCTTGGTTAAGGTGATTTGACATCCAATATGAGCGTAAACGTCCCCGAAGGACAACTCATGAAATGTAGGACTAAAAATTTAGTATAATATGAAAATAGTCTTTATGTTACTTTGGAAAGTAGTACTTTAGGTTTAGAAATATGGCATGTATGAAGTACATATAGTAATGCTTTTATGAGTTAAAATACCTAACATGCATCCTAGCATAAAGAATTCTGAGAGCGCGTAAATAACCTTCATAAAGGAAAAAACAGCAGTTTAAGTCACATACTTAGCATCACAAAAGAAAATCACCAGTGGGCATCAACTACCTGACACGAACCCACTGGTGAATATGCATGTTTATACAGAAGGAAACAAGAAAAGATCTACCTCACAAAGATGAGGAAGAGGAATCTCAACAACCAAGGAGATCACTAGCAAGCCTCAAAAGAAAACTAGTCGATCAACCGGCTACTGTTCTGAACCTAGGGCATTCAAAGAAAGAACACCTCAACAAGAATATAATCAAATAGAAGCATTAGATCATAAGCCATAAAAAGGAAGGGGTTTACCAAACCCTACAATAGAATTCTATCAAACTAAGCAAAAGGAAATAAACGAGACATCAAAAGTAAGACACTGTCCAAGGAATAATCAAAACGCACCAAGTGCGAGAAATTAGCAACACGCCTTGCTAAAACCCAGCAGCAGCAACAAGATAAACATATGCCAAAATAGTAATTTTAAAAGGAAAAGGAACTAACAGTCCTAACTTGTGAATTATTAGCAGTGGTAAAACCATGGATCGGGGTTGGTGACAAAAAACAACCCTCATCCAAACAACCAGATCCAAATAACTCAGGGGCCATCAGTGCAGCCTTGGGGTCGAACACACCGGCCCAAACTGGGGTTAAATCAGTGGTGGCCACGGCTCTGCACCAAAAAATCCCTGTCAAGAAAACCAGAGTAACCACCTTCCATGATTCACGATTCGACCTTCAAAACTAGCCGAAAACATCACCAAACCGAAATAAAACCCACACTAACAAACTCGGGAGAAAACACCAGCCTAAGGAAAAAAAACGTCGAGTCCACTCGACGCCGCGTTGAGTGAGTACCACTCACTCAACGCCAAACACTAAGCAGGGAAGCCGTCGAGTTTACTCGACGCCGCGTTGAGTGAGCTCCACTCACTCAACGCTAAAAGACTTAGCCGCAAAATCTCTCACTGGACGACGACGTTGAGTGAGTTCAGCTCACTCAATGCTGCCAATGCTAAACATCCAACGGCGTTGAGCGAGTTCACCACACTCAACGCTTTTGACTTAAAACTAAACAAGGTCGACGGTGTTGAGTGAGTTTAGCTCACTCAACACTATCTATGCTTTTTACATAGTCTCCAGACCGAAAAGCTAGGCGTTGAGTGTGCACAGCACACTGAACGCTTTTACACTTAGCCCTAAAACTAAACTTCGGCCCTAAGCTAACACTCAACTCCTGCTCACAGAGAGTTAGCAACTATAATTTTCCACCCAAATTTACCCTGCTAAGCTATAACTTCCAAAAAACCAGCCAATTTCCTCTTATTTCATGGACTAGTTGGCCCTATTCTACCTTAACAACTGGTTAACCGAAGCCAAAATCTACAACCGACTAAAACTAAGCCTGGACGAGCTATACAGCAGACTAACTCTGGACTAGATCTACAACAGCCCTAAGTTCTAAGAAGAGAACAAAAAATAGCTACCAAAAAGAATAAGATTAATAAAATCAACTTGGCAAGGGCAAAGAGCACCACTTGCCTCTACTTTCCAGGAATCGGCAGCTACACTCCTCACTCGGCGCCGGCAGCAAGATCAGCCACCTAAGAAAAGATCTGGAGCTTTTAGAGGGAAGACAAGCTAACCCGCAAAACCCTAGCTACAAAGACAAACCTAGAACTCTAAATACTTACCCTAGGGAGGTAGATTCGGGCGAGAGCAGTTCAGATCTGCCTTTACACGAGAAATCTGGGCTCTAACTAGCAAGAAATCGGCGGACGGAGCCCCAGCTACTCCCGTCTCCCTAGTTCCTTCCGCAGGAAGCTAGCTGGCTGAAGGCTTGGGGAAGAGGAAATGAGGGGAAGACTAAAGAATAGCCATTTATACTCACGCTCTACTCAGCTAGCTAAACTAATTCAATAATATATAAGCTATAGCCACTTCAAGTTAAAGGAAAACACAATCAACCACTAGCACAAACTATCAGCCATAGCAGCCACCACTGCCTCCATCCTATCAAAACCACTGGTATTATACAGCTAGCTTAATTTATCTTATGATACACAGCCACTAAGCCACTAAACAAAGCAAGCAAATTCTGCTATATGCTTAATCACCTAGCTAACACATCCACTGTATATATACATATATACATATATAAAATCCACCTAACAACACTTAGCCACAAACAAGCCAAACAAAACCGGCCACTTATAGAACCAGCAAAAAAAATAAAATAGGCTATTCATATAGCATAATATCCACATATAGCCAAAACAATTGCCCAAATATAACATTATATCGGCCATTTAAATAAAACGCCAAAACGACGCGAAAAACAAACGATCTCAGAATTCGATGAAATTCGCACCGTAGCTAAATACCCATGCTACGAAAACAACGGCGAAGTCGAAATCAACATCCGACGAACAAAACTCAGGCTAACACCTCCCGAAGACAAAACACAAGAATTCCCCGAGGGGCTCCACCGAGTAACCAAAATAGACTCCGGCTCGCTAGGGAATCTTGTAAACAGGCTACAAAACAAGCCACTCAGAGAACCTAAAGAGCTAAGACTACGCTCTAACAACAGCAAAGGACAAAATTGCGTCAATGTAACGCCAAACAAAGATTAAACAATCACAAAAAACCGGGGGCATTACAGCGTTTCTCCGAGGTGTACGATTGTGATAATCTAAGAAAGGTGAAGTAGGTAAATGTCACAACCCGCATTTTCTCCGAATTAAAGAATTATCAGAGTATGAGAAATGCGCATCATGATGCCACGTCAAGCAGGTGGTAACTGCTGACGCTCAGGCAAAACCATCTATTACACTTAATGAAAGAAATTTATGAGTTTAATGATTAGAAAATCAGTTATACTTTAGAGGTCGTATCCCTCAGCTCGGTGGATCACCTAGTCCACAGTTAAAAACTATACTTAAGCGCTGCGGAAAAATATTTTATTCAGGTTTGACATCCTAAGAAGAGCATAAGAGCCCTAAGAGGACCACTTATGTTATGCAAGACTCTACATTTAATTTATATTATATATAGGAAAACGGTCTTTATACGCTGCTTGAAAATAGTGATTTACTTTTATAAATCATGCTGATCATGCAATATATTTACAATAATAATAAATGTAGTTTTAAAATAACTAGCAACCTAGCATAAATCCTCCCCAGAGAAAGTAGACTATCTCCAGAAAATGGTAGCAGCAAAAGTAATATATCTAGTACAAAGGTAAAAACTACCAGTGGGCGCTAACAACCTGGCACGAAACCATTGGTAAATATGTATGTCTGTAAAAAAAGTACAGAAAAACTACCTCACTAACAAAGCAACAGGATCTCCAAAGTCCAAGAGACCAACAGCAACACCACCGCAACCTAGCCACCAAACCGGCTACTACTCAGAACCTGAGACATTCAAAAGAAGAAAGAATACCTCAGCAAGCAAAACAAGGAAAAAAAACTTCAAGGAAGTGTCAACCAGAGAATAAATAAAAGAGGAAAACACACAGTAGTAAAAGTCACAACTGCCCAAGGCAAGACAATAAGAAATGCACTACGTGCAAGAAAACAGCACCAACCCTGCCCAGAAACTACATCCTGCAGGGTCTACTAGGCTACCAAGAGCCCAAAGTGCTGCAATCTACCAAGGAAGAAACTTCTAACACCCTAAGTTGTGGGAGATGGTAGTAGCAAAAACAAACAGCATGGATCTGGGTTGGAGGCAAACTCAATCCCTCAACCACCATTTCCAAGCCAACAAGCTAAAGGGTCTACATGTGAAAGCATAAGGGACCTTCCACCCACTTGCCCAGCCCGTATCTAGAGCAAGATAGAAGAATAAGGGTGGCCTTGGCTAAATTGCACAACACCTCCCCCATGAAGAGCTTCAACCCACCACTACTAACCACGACCCACGATTTGGCCATTAGGAAAGAGAAACATGGCCGACAAGGAAATTACAAATATAATCAGGGAATTCGACTCGAGAACAAAAATCGAGGTAAGGTAAACAGTGTTGAAGTTACTCAACACGGCTTGGCATTGAGTGGGACCCACTCAACGCCTAACCAGACCTTGGCGTTGAGTGAGTTAGCCTCACTCAGCACCAGAACAGCCATGGCGTTGAGTGAAGTCCACTCCCTCAACGCCTTCCGCAAGAACAGCTCTGGCGTTGAGTGAGCTATCCTCACTCAACGCCAAAATAGCCATGGCGTTGAGTGAGGTCCACTCCCTCAACGCCTTCAGCAAAAGAGGCAGCGGCGTTGACTGAGCTAACCTCACTCAACGCCAAAACAGCTATGGCGTTGAGTGAGGTCCACTCCCTCAACGCCTTCAGCAAAACCACAAAACCTAACAGTGGCGTTGAGTGAGTCCACCTCCCTCAACGCCAAAACAGCTTTGGCGTTGAGTGAGATCAACTCACTCTACGCCAAAGTTCATTCCCGCAGGAAAACCCTAAGCCAACGCCAACAAGAGGAGGTCGGAGGGAATACCGACTAATTCTCGCCGAATCGGCGGGAATGCAAGATGATTCTCGTCGAATCGGCGGGAATGCAGGATGATTCTCGACGATCGGCGGGAATCCAGGATGATTCTCGCCGAATCGGCGGGAATCAAGGATGATTCTCGCCGAATCGGCGGGAATCAAGGATGATTCTCGCCGATCGGTGGGAATCACATCGAAATCGGCGGGAATCAAGGATGATTCTCGTCGATTTTGACTTAGACAAAAATTTTCACACAATAACCCCCTACTCAGCCGCAAAGAACAAACCAAACAATGACTTTGAGTGTGTCCACCACACTCAACGCCAAGTCCGGGCGGCTTTTGGCTTTGAGTGTGTGCACCACACTCGACACCAAAACCCGAGAGTCTACCAAGACTGGTTCTAACCAGAGCCCTACCACAACAACCTCCCTCACTCTCTCTCTCGGCTCCACCCGCAAAAGTACCCAACTAGAACTACAAATCTGGAGTCTAAATGGTCAAAACAATCATCGGGTTGAGAAAAATGCCCAAGGAGGGGGCTCATAGGAGAATCTAAGCCCTAAAATTAGCAAGATAAAGGAGAATATGTTTGGTTTCTACCCTAGGGCTAACCGGGAAACATTCCAAAATTTAAAAGAACAACAATGGCAAGGGCAAGAATACCACTTGCCTCGATTTCCGGCGAAGCTTAGTCGGCTTTCCCTCCTCTTCATTCTGCACTAGAAGGAGAAGCGCCTAACAAGCAAACCCGCACATTAATGGCGGAAAATCACAAGAAACCGAAAATCCAAGTCTCCTAAAACTCCACGAAAAACAAACCTCTTACCGTCGAAACGTAGATCTGAGCGAGAGCAAGACAACGCCACTTTCGGAATCGAAATCCGTCCACGAACACTCCCGGAATCGTCGTCCGAAGGAGAAGCAGGTCCGGCGGTTTCCTCTATTTTCCGCAAACAGGAGCAGGCGACGGTTTCGGTCTTGGGAAGAAAGACGAGAGTGGCCCGCCACTTCTTAATAAAGCCTTTATATAAGCTTTAAACGCATCGGTTCAGCAAAACCGAATCCTAACCGCCGGCTCCCTTATTAAATTAAGAGAATTCTCTAATAGGCTTTACTAATGGCACACCAAAAACGACGCGAAAACCAAACTATCTCGGAATTCGACGAAATTCGCACCATAGCTAAATATCCATGTTACGAACACATCAGCGAAGTCGAAACTAACTTTCGACGAACAGAACTCGAGTTATACCCTCCCAAAGCCAAAATACAAGCATCCCCCGAGAGGCCACACTGAGTCACCCAAAACGACTTGACTTGCTAGGGAGATCTTGCCAACCGGCTACAAAATAGGGCACCCAGTTCTAAGGAGTTAAGACCACACTCCACAAATGGCACGAGCCACGAAAACGCGTCAACATAACGCCAAACGAGAATTAAATAATCGCAGAAAAATCAGGGGCGTTACAGTCACTCCCCCTAAAAGAAAGTTTCGTCCCGAAACTTTACGCACAACACTTCTACTATAGAAGGAAAGTAATAATCCAAACATTACAAGAAGAAAAACAAACCAAACTAATCAGGGAAACAGCTGAGGGTGAGCCTCCCTCATAGCCGACTCTAGCTCCCAAGTCGCGCTCTCCAAATCCTGATTCTTCCAAAGAACTTTCACCATCGAAATAGACTTCTTTCGCAGCACCCGTTCCTGAGTATCCAAAATACGAACCGGCACTTCAACAAAAGAGAGGTTGGGCTCCAACTGGGGCACAACGTCCAAAACTAGCCCACAGCTGCGCACACACTTCCGCAATTGACTAACATGGAAAACATTATGAACACCTGGGAAGTTTGCTGGCAATTCCAACCTGTAAGCTGACATGCCAATCTGTTCCAAAATCTTAAACGGGCCCACATACCTCGGGTCCAATTTCCTATTCTTACCAAACCTCTTTACACCAACCATCGGGGAAACTTTAAGAAATACAAGGTCCCCTACAGAAAACTCCAAGGCAGACCTACGCCGATTGGCGTTCTTCTCGTACCTCTCCTGAGCTATACGAATCTTCTCTCGAACAAGCTTCACTGCGACTTCCATTTCCTCGAGCGCATCAGGACCCAACAATGGCCTCTCACCAGCCTCAGCCCAAAACAACAAAGTTCTGCAGCGCCTCCAATACAAGGCTTCGAACGGAGCCAACTGCAAGCTCTCCTGATAACTATTGTTGTATGCAAATTCCATAAGTCGCAGCCGCTCATCCCACACTCCACCGTGGTCAAAATGTAGCATCGGATCATATCCTCAACCATCTGATTCACCCGCTCCGTCTGCCCATTAGTCTGTGGGTGGTACGCAGTAGAATACCTTAGATCCGTACCCAAACCCTCCTGCAGACTCTGCCAAAAACGAGAAGTAAATCGGGAGTCTCGATCAGAAATGATGCTAACCGGCACACCGTTCAGTCGGATGACTTCATTCAAGTACAACTCCGCTATCTTCTTCATCGGGTAATCAATCTTATATGGCACGAAGTGAGCACACTTCGTCAGTCTATCCACTATGACCCAAACAGAATCAAATCCCCTCGGGGATCGCGGTAAACCCGTGATGAAATCCATAGATATACTTTCCCACTTCCAAGTCGGGATCTCTAACGGAGTCAACTTACCACCAGGCCTTCCATGATCGGCCTTCACCCGCTTGCAAGTGTGGCACTCCGCAACAAATCGGGCTATATCTCCTTTCATGTCATACCACCAGGCAATTTGCTTTAAGTCCCGATACATCTTTGTAGATCCTGGATGGTAGGCAACGCTGGATCCATGAGCCTCTCTGCAAACCATACCCCGAATGTCCCCAACCGCGGGGACGCAAAATCTGTCGCGGTACTTCAAAGTTCCCGCATCATCGATGGAATAATCCGGCAACTCTCCTCTCTCAGTCCTGGAGTACAAGTGTAGAAGATCCGGGTCGTCCTTCTGGTGAAGTCTGGTCAAAGAAATCCAAGACGGCTCTGCCACTGACAAACTACTCTGCAAGCCACAGCATCTCACTGACATATCCATAAGGAGGAACTCCTCCACTAAACGATCGGCGGTGAGATTAAAGATCTTTCCCGTCTTTCGGCTCAAGGCGTCGGCCACCACATTGGTCTTGCCTGGATGATACTGGATCTCTACATCATAATCGGCCACATACTCTAGCCACCGACGCTGGCGCAGATTTAACTCCTTCTGCGTGAACACGTACTTCAGGCTCTTATGGTCGGTGAAGATCTTTCACTGAGCCCCATAAAGTAGGTGTCTCCACAGCTTCAACGCATAAATAACCGATGCGAACTCGAGGTCATGTGTAGGATAATTCTTCTCATGAATCTTCAGTTGCCTTGACCCATAGGCAATCACCTTACCCACCTGCATTAATACGCATCCCAGACCCACATGCGAAGCATCCACGTATACATCATAATCCACGCCCTCGGTAGGCAGGGTCAGAACGGGAAAAGTGCATAATCTCCTCTTTAACTCCAGGAAGGCTTCATCGCACTTCTCGCTCCAAACAAAAGCCACGTTCTTTGAGTCAGCTTAATCAAAGGTGCAGCTAGGGTAGAGAAACCCTCCACAAACCTCCTGTAGTAGCCGACCAATCCTAGAAAGCTCCTGATCTCCTTGGGCGTGCCCGGCCTACTCCAATCCATCACTGCTGCGATCTTTTTCGGGTCAACCGAGATCCCATACTCATTCACCACGTGGCCTAGAAACGAGACCTGAGGCAACCAAAATTCGCACTTGCTTAACTTGGCGAATAACTTATGGTTCCTCAACTCCGATAGAACCAAGCGCAGATGCTGCTCATGCTCCTCAGCACTGCGAGAATAAACCAACACGTCATCGATGAAGACCACCACAAACTTATCTAGGAAATCCTTGAACACCCGGTTCATCATATCCATGAACGCTGATAGAGCGTTGGTCAATCCAAACGACATCACTAAGAACTCAAAATGTCCGTGCCTCGATCTAAACGCAGTCCGTGGAATATCTGTCTCACGGATCCTAAGCTGATGATAGCCTGAACGAAGGTCAATCTTGGAGAAGACCGTGCTACCGCGCAACTGGTCAAATAAATCATCGATCCTCGGCAGAGGGTACATGTTCTTAATTGTGACTTTGTTCAACTCCCTATAGTCGATGCAAAGCCGCATTGACCCATCTTTCTTCTTCACAAATAGAACATGAGCACCCCAAGGCGACGAACTCTGCCTGATAAACCCTTTCGCCAACAACTCATCTAACTGGACTCGCAACTCCTCTAGCTCTCGAGGGGCCATCTGGTACGGCGCCTTAGCAATAGGACGCGTACCCGGCTCAAAATCGATCACAAACTCAACATCCCGCTCGGGAGGAAGACCAGGAAGGTCATCAGGAAAAACATCGGCGAAATCACGAACAACTGGAATCTCCTCTAAGTGCAATACACTAACAGCGGTCCCAACCACCGAGACCAAACAAGCAAAACAGTCTGAAAGAAAATGCTTCTGAGCACATACCGCAAAGATGACAGAAGAATCCTGGCTCAGATCTGCATACACGCTTCCGGGCTGACCGTCGTCCCTGATGAAGTCTAAGCGCTTCCCTTTGCACTAAATGACTGCATCATACCTAGACAGCCAGTCCATGCCCAAAATAACATCGAAGTCCTCCAGATCAATCATCCTCAGGTCTGCCTTCGCAAGGAAGTCCCCCAACAAAACAGGGCAATCTAACATGCCCAAATCTGACAACACAGATTCACCAGAGGGGAACTTGACATGAAAGGTATCCCTAACTCGATCTAAAGTCAACCGATGTCGCTCTACAAAGGCTCGAGCCACGAACGAGTGGGTAGCACCGAAGTCAAACAGAACCCGCGCCCAGCGATTCTCCACCTTAAACTTCCCTATAGGAACATATATAACTAAGAAACTACCACAACAATACTACAAACATTCTAGTAAGACAAGAACAAAACATTCAGGTGGAAAGACAACTAACCTGAGATGACCTGAGTCGAAGCTTCAGCCTCCTCGGAAGAGATCACGTTTAGCTTTCCCTTTCCCTTGTCCACACGCTGAGGCGGAGGTAATGCCTGAAGAGGAACTGCATGAAGAGCAGACTGGACCTGAGGACACCTAGACTTGATGTGTCCCTTCTGCCCACACTGAAAACAGACCTTATCCTTGGACCAGCACTGGGCAGCATCATACCCGGGTCGCTTGCAAACAGAACAGGAGACATCTCTCCTAGGAGCACCCTGAATCGCATGAACCTGCTCCTTCCTCTGAGCTGCTACCCTCTTGAAACATCTCTCGACAGGGTGGCCTGACCGACCACAGAAACTGCACACCACTTTGCTCTTCTTCCCAGGAACCGTACCGGGTACCTGGGGTTTCTTTTCCTCCACAGACTTCCTCTTATCCTTCCTACTTTGATGTCCTCTGCTCTTCGCGGTATCAATAGCCTCCACCTTCAGAGCAGCCTCCACTACTCCTACATAAGTCTCTGACCCATAAGCACTGGTCAGCTGCTGCACCTCACTCCTCAAACGACCGAGAAATCGCTTAACTCGATCAGCCTCAATGCTGATCAATCCTGGGGCAAAACGGCTCAGCTTGCTGAACTCTATCTCATACTCACCCACCGTGAGCTACCTTTGCTTCAGATGGAGGAAGTCGTTCATGAGGCGGTCACGCTCGACCGAGGGTAAGAACTTCCTCAATAGTATCTCCTTGAACACCTCCCAAGAGCATCCAGCTACCAAGCTCTCCTTCTCTCTCAGCCACCAACTCTTAGCCAATCCTTTAAGCTAATAGGCGGCTATCATCACCCTTTGATCGTCTGCAATCCCTGAGTACGAGAACATCTCCTCCATGGAGATCAGCCAGTCGTCTATCACCATGAAATCTGCCTTCCCGTCATAAGTGGGAGGGCTCAGCCTCTGAAACTGCGAGATGAAGGCCATCTCCGCTGGCACCATCACTGGAGGTCTTAAGGGTGCAGGAGGGGGAGGAACAGCAATCCCCCCTGCAGGGCCTTGCACTCCCTGAGTCTGACCTGCCACACCTGCTACCAAAGACTGAATCTGGGCACGCACCTCCACAATCTGCCTGCTCAAGAAATCGCTACTCTGCCGTAAGCTTTCGATCACCGCATCATTCTGAGCTCCAGATGACTCACCCTCAGACAAAGGAGTCGATCTAGTTGAAGGACGTCTTGTCATTCTAAAGTCATAGCAACACTAGTTAGATCCTAGTACAATAGCTAGACCCAACTACTAGTATAGACAATACATATATAGATATGAACTTAAAGCTGCTAAACTTGCTCTGGGAGTTTATCTTTTTACAAAAATTGATGTTATGCCCTAACCTAGGATGGTTAACCACCACCATACAAATTCTTGTGCCCAGATCAAGAATGCATGATTTTATATTATTTTTGACTCGAAAACTTATGTGTTTACATATGTCATCCTGCCAGTATTTAGCTTGGCACGTTGTGCTTATGCAATGTTATGATATGCATGTTTGTACTATGCATTCTAAAAAAGCCCTAATGCATGTTATGAGCGGCGTACGCATGAAAATGTTATGCATCCCATACTAAATAACATTCGCATGCAACGAAGAAAAGAAAACGTGCTAGTCGCAACCATGTGGTGAGGTTATGCATCCCATACTACATAACCTTCACATGTTGCCTATATGGTGGATCCATATACGAACACATATTATGCATCCCATACAACATAATATGTCCTGTATACTTTATGTTATGCTATAAGTGTAGTGTTCGTGCTTTTGCCAAGACGTGCTGATGACATATTGGTGAGTGAATGACATGATGCTGAACTACTAAAGCAATCAAAGGAAGGTTGTCTGACTAACTTGTCAAGCAACCTCCCTCTGATACCAACTGTCACAACCCGCATTTTCTCCGAATTAAAGAATTATCAGAGTATGAGAAAATGCGCATCATGATGCCACGTCAAGCAGGGGTAACTGCTGACGCTCAGGCAAAACCATCTATTACACTTAATGAAAGAAATTTATGAGTTTAATGATTAGAAAATTAGTTATACTTTAGAGGTCGTATCCCTCGGCTCGGTGGATCACCTAGTCCACAGTTAAAAACTATACTTAAGCGCTGCGGAAAAATATTTTATTCAGGTTTGACATCCTAAGAAGAGCATAAGAGCCCTAAGAGGACCACTTATGCTATGCAAGACTCTACATTTAATTTATATTATATATAGGAAAACGGTTTTTATACGCTGCTTGGAAAATAGTGATTTACTTTTATAAATCATGCTGATCATGCAATATATTTACAATAATAATAAATGTAGTTTTAAAATAACTAGCAACCTAGCATAAATCCTCCTCAGAGCAAGTAGACTATCTCCAGAAAATGGTAGCAGCAAAAGTAATATATCTAGTACAAAGGTAAAAACTACCAGTGGGCGCCAACAACCTGACACAAAACCACTGGAAAATATGTATGTTTGTAAGAAAAGTACAGAAAAACTACCTCATTAACAAAGCAACGGGATCTCCAAAGTCCAAGAGACCAACAACAACAACACCGCAACCTAGCCACCAAACCGGCTACTGCTCGGAACCTGAGGCATTCAAAAGAAGAAAGAATACCTCAGCAAGCAAAACAAGGAAAAAAAACTGCAAGCAAGTGTCAACCAGGGAATAAATAAAAGAGGAAAACACACAGCAGTAAAATTCACAACTGCCCAAGGCAAGACAATAAGAAATGCACTACGTGCAAGGAAACAGCACCAACCCTGCCTAGAAACTACATCCTGTAGGGTCTACTAGGCTACCAAGAGACCAAAGTGCTGCAATCTACCAAGGAAGAAACTTCTAACACCCTAAGTTGTGGGAGATGGTAGTAGCAAAAACAAACAGCATGGATCCGGGTTGGAGGCAAACTCAATCCCTCAACCACCATTTCCAAGCCAACAAGCTCAAGGGTCTACATGTGAAAGCACAAGGGACCTTCCACCCCCTTGCCCAGCCTGTACCTGGAGCAAGATAGAAGAATAAGGGTGGCCTTTGCTAAATTGCACAACACCTCCCCCATGAAGAGCTTCAACCCACCACTACTAACCACGACCCACGATTCGGCCATTAGGAAAGAGAAACATGGCCGACAAGGAAATTACAAATATAATCAGGGAATTCACTCGGGAACGAAAATCGAGGTAAGGGAAACAGTGTTGAAGTTACTCAACACGGCTTGGCATTGAGTGGGACCCACTCAACGCCTAACCAGACCTTGGCGTTGAGTGAGTTAGCCTCACTCAGTGTCAGAACAGCCATGGCGTTGTGTGAGGTCCACTCCCTCAACGCCTTCTGCAAGAACAGCTCTGGCGTTGAGTGAGCTATCCTCACTCAACGCCAAAATAGCCATGGCGTTGAGTGAGGTCCACTCCCTCAACGCCTTCAGCAAAAGAGGCAGCGGCGTTGAGTGAGCTAACCTCACTCAACTCCAAAACAGTTATGGCGTGTTGAGTGAGGCCCACTCCCTCAATGCCTTCAGCAAAACCACAAAACCTAACAGTGGCGTTGAGTGAGTCCACCTCCCTCAACGCCAAAACAGCTTTGGCGTTGAGTGAGCTCAACTCACTCTACGCCAAAGTTCATTCCCGCAGGAAAACCCTAAGCCAACGCCAACAAGAGGAGGTCGGCGGGAATGCCGACTGATTCTCGCCGAATCAGCGGGAATGCAGGATGATTCTCGCCGAATCGGAGGGAATGCAGGATGATTCTCGATGATCGGCGGGAATCCAGAATGATTCTCGCCGAATCGGCGGGAATCAAGGATGATTCGCGCCGATCGGCAGGAATCAAGGATGATTCTCGCCGATCGGTGGGAATCACGTCGAAATCGGCGGGAATCAAGAATGATTCTCGTCGATTTTGACTTAGACGAAAATTTTCACTCAATCACCCCACCACTCAGCCGCAAAGAACAAACCAAACTATGGCTTTGAGTGTGTCCACAACACTAAACGCCAAGTCCGGGCGGCTTTTGGCTTTGAGTGTGTGCACCACACTCGACACCAAAACCCGAGAGTCTACCAAGACTGGTTCTAACCAGATCCCTACCACAACAACCTCCCTCACTCTCTCTCTCGGCTCCACCCGCAAAAGCACCCAACTAGAACTACAAATCTTGAGTCTAAATGGTCAAAACAACCATCGGGTTGAGCAAACAGCCCAAGGAGGGGGCTCATAGGAGAATCTAAGCCCTAAAATTAGCAAGATAAATGAGAATATGTTTGGTTTCTACCCTAGGGCTAACCGGGAAACATTCAAAAATTCAAAAGAATAACAATGGCAAGGGCAAGAATACCACTTGCCTCGATTTCTGGCGAAGCTTGGTCGGCTTTCCCTCCTCTTCGTTCTGCATTAGAAGGAGAAGCACCTAACAAGCAAACCCGCACATTAATGGCGGAAAACCACAAGAAACCGAAAATCCAAGTCTCCTAAAACTCCACGAAAAACCAATCTCTTACCGTCGAAACGTAGATCTGAGCGAGAGCAAGACAACGCCACTTTCGGAATCGAAATCCGTCCACGAACACTCCCGGAATCGCCGTCCGAAGGAGAAGCAGGTCTGGCGGTTTCCTCTGTTTTCCGCGAACGGGAGCAGGCGACGGTTTCGGTCTTGGGAAGAAAGAAGAGAGTGGTCCGCCACTTCTTAATAAAGCCTTTTTATAAGCTTTAAACGCATCGGTTCAGCAAAACCGAATCCTAACCGCCAGCTCCCTTATTAAATTAAGAGAATTCTCTAATACGCTTTACTAATGGCACACCAAAAACGACGTGAAAACCAAACTATCTCGGAATTCGACGAAATTCGCACCGTAGCTAAATATCCATGCTACGAACACAACGGCGAAGTCGAAACTAACTTTCGACGAACAGAACTCGAGTTATACCCTCCCGAAGCCAAAACACAAGCATCCCCCGAGAGGCCACACCGGGTCACCCAAAACGACTCGGCTTGCTAGGGAGATCTTGCCAACCGGCTACAAAATAGGGCACCCAGTTCTAAGGAGTTAAGACCACACTCCACAAATTGCACGAGCCACGAAAACGCGTCAACGTAACGCCAAACGAGAATTAAATAATCGCAGAAAAATCGGGGGCGTTACAGTAAATCTATCCCTTCGTGGTAGATAGGCGAGGCGGGACAATGGACGTACCCAATACGGGGAACCACTATAAATCTCTGTGTTTGTATGCTTGAAATTTTAGATAATTTTTATTCCGCAAAAAGGCACAAACATCACTTATTCACCACCCTCTAGGGGATTTTGGTAGATGTTAAATACTTTTAATTGGTATCAGATGGGCGTTTTGTTCTATAAGGCTAACACCTTAAACAAGATCCCTGATCTAGCATTCAGAGATTTCACATATTCACCATGTATCGAAGCAAAGACATGTCATCCATGAAGCTACCGGTGTGCACCAAGGAAAACTTTCCCATGTAGAAAGAACGAGTACGGTTCTACATAGAAGTTGCTGATCCGAGGATTTTTCAAATTGTGGAAGAAGGACCACACATCCCTATACATGCTTCAATGATAAATCCAGCGATCATGATTCCAAGAAGATGATAGATCTCACCAAGGATGAGATTTCCTTAGTCTCCCTAGACAAGAAGTCAAAAAATATCATAGCAAATGCAGTGGACGGTTCAATGCTCTAGAACTTATTCCACTACAAATCTGCGAAAAAGATATGGGACTATCTTGTGGTCCTAATGGAAGGTACTTAATAAGTGAGAGACGATCGGAGATCGTTGTTGAACCAGGAGTACGAAGCCTTCAAGATAGGTGCCAATGACTCCATAGCTGACAGCTTCAAGAAGTTCTTCAAGATTGTGAACGATCTCAGGAACTACGACCGTGTCTTCACTTATGGTGAACTGAACGATAAATTCCTCAGATCCTTGACAAAGGACTGGGGTACAAAAGTTGTTGCCATCAGAGAATTCGGGAAGCTTCCAGAGATAGACTCTCAGAACCTGTTTGGAAAGTTGCTCTCCTATGAGCTTCAAATGAATACTCACAAGAAGGAGGAGCAGAACAACAGAACTTCTAGCAGGGAAAAGTCTGTGGCTCTTAAGGCAGAAGAGTCGAGAAAATCTAAAGCTAGGTCACCTGTAAGGACACGAGCTCCTAACACTCCAGAAGACTCTGTGCCTAGCATGTCTAGCTCTGAGCTATCAGATGGAGAATTTTCCCTAATCTCCAAGCAGTTCAAGAAGCTGCTGAGCAAGAGGAGAAATGAAAAATAAGTCATTCTCTTTGGATTATAGGAGATCACATCGTGACAGTGATCGTACCAAGAAAAGCTACAATAAAGAGGACAGGTATAAATCCAAACCGAACAAACAGTTTTCCTCTAACGTTGTTTGCTACTGCTATAATAAATCAGGTCACATGATTGCAGAGTGTCCTTACAAGAAGAAGGATAGCTCTAGGAAGGACGAGAATATATCATTCAAAGGGAAGAAGAATAGAGCATCGTCACAAAAAAGTCGAAGACTCTCAGTTACAGTGACTCGAGTGAGTCGAGATCTGAGAACGAAGAAGCTTACTTCGGGCTTATGGCCCAATCTAACGAGGAAGTGGGAGACTCCGAGTACCATGGGAAGGTAAACTTGCACACCATACTCTCTGAATCTGAAACGTCCTCGAATGGTCATGATGAATATTCTTATGAAGCGGAAGGTGATTCTGAGTTGATGGTTATGCACGAGAACCTTTTAAAGGCTTTTTACAAATGTCGTAAGGTACTCAAAAAGCAGTTAAAAGATATTGCCTCCCTCAAGGCAGTGGAAATAAATCGAAAGGAGGAAATTGCAAAATTGCTTTCTCTCAAAGATGAAGTCCACTCCTTGAAAAAGGAACTCAAGGGCTCTGCTGAGACGTTAAGTCTGAAAGAAAAATATCTTGATGAGCTGGAAGAAAAGCTCGTGATGTAAAGAAAACTTATTGAGAGTTTCTCCAAGCCGAAGACTGTTCTCCCTCTCATCGATGAGTTTTCAACTCAGAAGAAGGGTAGTGATCTTGACTACATCGGTGGAAAGAGTAAGGCTGCCAAGAAGGCTAGCGCCAAAGAAAAGGGTAAGGCACCCATGAGTCAACCTTCGTTCAGGAAAGTAATCTTCCTGACGAACAAGTTTGACCATGAGTCGTCCTATGGTCATCATGTCAGGCCTACTCATATAGAGCCCATGAATACATATAAGGGATGGACCTATCCCCGTGACTTTGGTGGCAGCGTGTTCAAAGCACCTTTTGAAGAAATTAAGTTGAAAAATCATGGTCCATATATTCATGGCCATAACAACAAGAAGGCACCAAAAGACAAAACCGATGTACCTAAGGCTAAAGAGATGGGGAGCTCCTGTGTATGCTACATCCATGAGGTTTCCACCTCAAAGAATGCTTCCCCGCTAGACCTCAGCTCCAAAAGGTAAAGCTGTAGTACAAAAGGAGGTACAACAGGTTTGACTGTTAGTGTTGCGGCAAAGTTGGTCACTTTGGCGCAGATTGCTATTACAACCCCGCCAATTTTGTAACTCCACGATTTAGCTATGTGAGACCGACCACTCACAAGGTTAATGTTCCTAGTGGTGTTCAGCTGACCAGGAACTAAGGACCCAAATATGTTTGGGTTCCTAAGGTAAAATGATATGTTATTGCAGGTATGTCCAAAGGCCAAAAGAACTCTAATCTGGTATTTGGATAGTGGTTGCTCTTGGCACATGACCCGGACAAGAAGCCTTTTGCGTGATTATACCCCAGTCAAAGAAGGACCAAAAGTCATCTTTGGAGGTTCAGACAGGGGAACAACAAAAGGTTATGGTATGATTTCCAATAACGTAGTCTCTTTCACAGACGTGGCTTATGTTGAAGGATTACACCATAATCTCATAAACATAAGTCAACTATATGACAAAGGCTACATCATTGTGTTCTGCAGGGACAATTGTTTGATAAAGTCATCTGCAAATTTGGAGACGGTCTTAGAGAAGAAATATTTTCTGTCTAAATTTCCATTACTTAGACAATTCTACCCCAGTATGTTTTATTGCAAAAGATAGTGTGTCTCTATATGACCAATGGCACAAGAGATTAGCATATATTAATTTTAAAACCTTAAATATGTTATTTTCTCACAACTTAGTGTGCGATGCCTCCAGCATTAAGTGCCTTAAAGAGATTACATGTCACTCCTGTCAAATAGGTAAGCAGACACGGGCTACCTTCCAGGGTATTGCTGAAAAAGACTCTTCACGAAGCTTATACTAGCTTGATATGAACTTATTCGATCATATGTCTATTCACAGCTAAGGAGGTAAGGTCTATATGTTAGTGATTGTTGATGACTATTCGCGTTTAACTTGGGTGTTATTTCAGAAACACAAGTGAGACACCTTCAATTCTTTCACTAATTTTGTCCGGCAAATTCAGAATGATTTGGACTACTCAGTGGTCAAAATCAGAAGTCACCACGGAACAGAGTTTGAGTCTAGTGCCATGACAAAATTTTGTGAAAGCCAAGGTATCATCATGAGTTTTCCTCCCCGTGCACTCCACAGAAAAATTGAGTTGCTGAGAGAAGGAATAGAACCCTAATTAAAGCATGTACAACCATTTTGAATGATGCTACACTTCTAGAGTACTTCTAGGTTGAAGCTGTCAACACAGCTTGTCACGTGCAAAACAGAGAACTCATCAACAAAAACTACTGTAAGACCCCCTATGAGCTATTGAAGGGCAGAAAACCGACTGTGTCCAAATTTAGAATCTTTGGAAGTAAATGCTTCGTACTTAAAAATGGGAAGAATTACCGCACAAAGTTTAGTGAAAAGTATTTCGAAGGTATTTTCGTATGATATAATAGTCATAGTAAGGCATATAGGATTTTCAACAAGAAAACTCTAGTGGTAGAAGAGTCAAACAATGTTGTATTTGATGAGACTAGCATGCTTCATAGTAGCCCGTCTAGTGTTATTGGTGTTGATATAGGTAGCAGGTTCAAGGAGCTAAGCTTTGATGAAGCTGTTAAGGAAGAAGCTCCAAGCTCAGTCAAGATCGTCGATCCAGGCTTGGTGGATGAAGAACTCCTAAAGGAAGAATTGCCTCAAGCTACAGAGGCGGCACTAGATATTGTAGAGCCTTCTAGAGGGAGAGCAAGTAACCTAGGGCTCATACACCTAAGAGATCACCCAGCTGATCAGATCATTGGAGAGTCAGGCGACGGCGTTAGAACTAGAAGAGGTACAACAAATGAAATTTTACATCTTAGCTTTGTGTCTTAGGTTGAACCGAAGAAGTTCGAGGTAGCGAACAAAGATGCCTCTTGGATAATGGGAATGCAAGAGGAGTTCAACCAGTTTGAACGATGCAAAGTCTGGGAGCTAGTGCCCAGGCCAAAGGGATAGAACGTGATAAGCATCAAGTGGATATTCAGAAATAAGCTGGACGAACACGGAGTAATTATCAAGAACAAAGCCTTGCTTGTAGTGCAAGGTTATAGACAATAAGAGGGGATCGACTTCGACCAAACATTTTCTTTAGTAGCTCAGCTCAAGGCAATCAGGTTGTTTCTTGCATATACTGCCCTCAAAGGCTTCACTATCTACCAAATGGACGTGAAGTCAGCTTTCCTCAATGGGAATCTAAAAGAGGAAGTATACGTAGCGCAACCCATAGGTTTTGTAAATTCTCAATTCCCTGAACATGTTTATTTTTTAAATAAAGCTTTATACGGGTTAAAGCAAGCTCCCCGAGCTTGGTATGAGACATTGTCCATCTTTCTTCTTTAGAACAAATTCACAAGGGGAAAGATAGACAAGTCATTATTTTTTAGGGAAGTTAAAGGCAAGATTTTGATAGTGCAAATCTATGTCGACGACATCATATTTGGCTCTACAGAAGACAACCTTTGCAAAAAGTTTTCCAAACTTATGCAAGGGAAGTTTGAAATGAGCAGTATGGGAGAGCTGAAGTATTTCTTAGGACTTCAGGTGAAGCAATCTGAAGATGGAATTTTCATCTCTTAGACGAAGTTCACCAAGGAGCTTCTTAAGAAATTCGTAATGGAGAGCGCAACCTCTATGAGGACTCCAATGGGTTCAACTGTGTCTCTGGACAAGGATGAGAGAGGGAAACTTTTTGATGAAACTAAGTACAGAAGCATAATTGGATCCTTGCTCTACTTGACTGCCAGTAGACCAGATATAATGTTTTCAACATGTGTAAGCGCTAGATATCAGGTGAACACTAAGGAATCTAATTACATCACTACAAAGCGGATTTTAAGATACCTTAAGGATACACCCAATCTTGGCTTGTGGTACCCAAGATTAATAATGTCGAGCTAATTGGTTTTTTAAATGCAAATTTTGCAGGTTGTAGGGATGATAGAAAAAGCACTTCCGGGATATGCCAATTCCACGGAAGATGGCTTATTTGTTGGAGCAGTAAGAAGCAAAATTGTGTGGAAACACTTACAGTCGAGTCAGAGTATATCTCAGCAGGTAGTTGTTGTACACAGCTTCTATAGATAAGAAATCAACTCGAAGATTACAATTTGAAGTTCATAGATATTCCGATGTATTGCGACTTATCCAACGCAATTGCTATCGCAAACTATCTAGTTTCCAACAACCGTACCAAGCACATCGAGGTATGCTACCATTTCATTCAGGAGTATGTGGAGAACAAGGACATAGACCTTAGCTATGTCCGGACAGACAAGCAAGTTGTAGATATCTTCACAAAGTCGCTGGACGAGGCCAAGTTCTCCTTCTTCAAGAAAGAACTTGGTATGCTCAACATGGAATCCTAAAAAGTTCATTTTTAAAGTCAAGAGAAGATTCAACTTCAGCCACACAGAAAATTCCAAGAGAATTAAAACTCAGAAAAATCTCAAGCTCAGAAAGGGATTTCTCGGAAATTACTTCTATTTCTCGAGAAGAATTAGATTACTTGAGAAATGACTTGTCCTTCTCGAGAAAAACTACTGGATTTCTCGGAACACTATATGTATTTCTTGAGAAATGGCTTATATTTCTCGGAAAGTCTAATGGATTTCTCGAGAAGCCTTATATTTCTCGAGAAATGTCCAAATCCGCCAGAATAATTTTTTGAATAATTCGAACCTCCATTCCAGGTATGCCTTTCGTTATACTTCAAAATATTTAAATTTTTATAAATAGAAGATAAGTCCATAGAAATACCCAAATCCATAAATTTGAAAAAAAGGCTTTCCCGAGAAAGACGTTTCAATTCCGTGAAGGTCACCATCGTTCTTCATGAACTTCATCGATTCATCTCCGAAAGATCAGAAATTTTTCATTCTTCTCCATCGATGGCTCCTTCTACAAAGATTGGCATGGGTAGTGAGTTCATTCGAACAGGAATCGAAGAAATTTTAGATGATTTCGAGAATGTCATTTTACATCTTGAGTTCGCCGGCCTCACATTCATCCTAAAGCATCCGTGCAAGGTTCTGATTCCATATGTCGAAGAGTTCTTCAGAAATGTCAAGCTTAAGCGGAGTGGGAACTTGTTGAAAACTTCAGTCAGAGATGTAAAAATCAAATCAGGCCCTCCTCTCTAACAGAGTTTCTAAGATTGCCCTCCATTGATAAGGAAGAATATTTGGAAGAAGCTGATTACTCAAGAACCTTCTCCTTTTGTGGTCTTCCCCAATCCACCACTTATGTTAGAAGACAACACATGACAGATGAAAGTAAACTTTTGGCTGACATTCTAGGAAAGGTGCTACTCTGCAAAACAAGCTCTATTGGATACATCTCCTCAGATTTCTTTGACATGATGACTGTTGTTGTGTGTCGAAAGAAGTTCCAATGGGGATACCTATTATTTAAGAGGATCAAGGAAAGATTGAAAGCAACAAACTTTGGAAGGATCATCTCCTTATATCAGAATCAGGCATATCCTGAAATCTTTGACATATCCAAAGGTATAGAAATTCACAGCCTGAAGAAAATCTCTCTATCCTCCATCCAGAGAAGGGAGATCAGGATTCCATGATAAGGCCAGGCTCCTTCAGTTCCCAGGGTAGTAGATGATGAGGACAAAACCCCATCTCCTCCTCATATTGATACAGTTGGCACATCTGGTGCAGCTGTTGAGGGGGATCCTGCTCCTTCAGTTCATGTAGAGGATCAACAAGCTGAAGTACTAGAAATAGAGCTCCAATCAGATGTTCCTACAGACCAGGTGTAACGCCCCCGATTTTCTTTGCGATTATTTAATTCTTGTTTGGCGTTACGTCGACGCGTTTTCTTGGTTTGTGCCATCTATGGAGTGTGGTCTTAACTCCTTATAACTGGGTGGCCTATTTTGTAGCTTATTGGCAAGATCTCCCAAGCAAGCCGAGTCGTTTTGGGTGACCCGGTGTGGCCTCTCGGGGGATGCTTGTGTTTTGGCTTCGGGTGGGTATAACTGGAGTTCTGTTCGTCGAAAGTTAATTTCGACTTCGTCGTTGTGTTCGTAGCGTGGATATTTAGCTACGGTGCGAATTTCGTTGAATTCCGAGGTAGTTTTGGGTGTGCTATTAGTAAAAAACAAATTAGAGATTTCTTAGCTTAAGTGAACCGGCATTTTAGGTAGCGGTTAGGGCCGAATAAGTGTGCCTTTTTATTTTTTAAAGCCTTAATCAGTAGATGGCGGGCCCACTCCTCTTCTTCCCGAGACCAAACCGTCGCCTGCTCCTGTTCGCGGAAAACAGAGGAAACCGCCGGACCTGCTACCCCTTCGGACGGCGATTGCGGGAGCGTTTGTGGATGGATTTTGTTTCCGAGAGTGGATCTGGATTGCTCTCGCTCATACCTTCGTTTCTACGGTAAGAGATTTGAGTTTCGTAGGGTTTTTAGGAGATTTGGATTTTCGATTTTTGCCCTTTCCGCCATTTAAAGCTCGGGATGTGCTGGCTAGGTGTTGCTGCTGCTGGTGCCGAGAGAGAGGAAAGGCTCGAGTGAAGCTTCGCTGAAAAAACCCGAGGCAAGTGGTTCTTGCACTTGCTGTTTTGATCTTCCCCCTCTTAACTACCCGGTTAGCCCTAGGATAGAAGCCAAGTTTTTCTCTTCTGCTTGCTAAAATTCTGTGATGTAGTTTTAGGTTAGCCCTAAATTCTGTTTTGATCTTCCTCCTTGTGTTGTTTTTGCTCAACCCGCTGGTGGTTTTCACCATTTAGACTCCAGATTTTATTTCTGGTTTGGTGCTTTTGCGGGTGGAGCCGAGAGAGAGAGAGAGAGGGAGATTTATGTGGTAGTGCTCTAGTTAGAACCGGTCTTGGTAGGCTCTCGGGATTTGGTGTTGAGTGTGGTGCACACACTCAAAGCCAAAAGCCGCCCGAGATTTGGCGTTGAGTGTGGTGCACACACTCAAAGCCATAGTTTGGTCTGTTCTTTTGCGGCTTAGTAGTGAGGCGACTTAGTGAGAAATTCGTCTAAGTCGAAATCGACGGGAATCACTAAGTGATTCTCGCCGACTTCGTCGAGTATCGTTAGTGATTCCCGCCGATTCGGCGAGAATCTGTCGGCATTCCCGCCGATTCGGCGAGAATCAGTGGGCATTCCCGCCGATTCGGCGAGAATCAGTCGGCATTCCCGCCAATTCGGCGAGAATCTGTCGGCATTCCCGTCGACCTCTTCCGGATAGCATTGGTTTAGGGTTTTCCTGCGGTTAAGTGCTAATGCGTTGAGTGAGTGGACCTCACTCAACGCCGTAGCTGTTTTGGCGTTGAGTGAGGTTAGCTCACTCAACGCCACTTCCTGTTTTGCTGAAGGCGTTGAGGGAGTGGACCTCACTCAACTCCATGATTGTTTTGGCGTTGAGTGAGGTTAGCTCACTCAACGCCAGAGTTTTATTGCAGGAGGCATTGAGTGAGTGAAACTCACTCAATGCCATGGTTTAAACTGGCGCTGAGAGAGGCTAACTCACTCAATGTCAAGGTCTGGTTAGGCGTTGAGTGAGTGGGGCTCACTCAACGCCAAGCCGTGTTGAGTCATCTCGACGCTTTTCCCTTACCTCTGTTTTCTCCCCCGAGTGAATTTCTTGATTTGAGGTTCCTTGTCGGCTATTTTCTTGTTTTTCCAAAAAGGCCGAATCATGGGTCATGGTTAGTAGTGGTGGTTTGAAGCTCTTAATTGGGGAGGTGTTGTGTAATTTAGCCAAGGTCACTCTTTTCCTTTTATCTTACTCCAGGTACGGGCTGGGCAAGGGGGTTGGAGGTCCCTAGTGCTTTCACATGTTGACCCCTGAGCTTGGTTTCTTGGAAATAGTGGTTGGGGGACTGAGTTGGCCTCCAACCCGGATCCGCGATGTTTTTTTTGCTACTACCATCTCTCACAGCTTAGGGTGTTAGACGTTTCTTCCTTGGTAGATTGAAGCATTTGGGCTCATGGTAGCCTTATTGACTCTGCAGCTTTTGGGCAGAGTTACTGTTGTGTCCTCGCACTTAGTGCACTTCCTTTTTGCCTTCCCTTGGGCAGTTGTGACATTTACTGCTTTGTTTTTCCTCTTTTACTTATCTTCTGATTGACACTTTCGAGCAGTTTTTTCTAGTTTGCTTGTTGAGGTATTCTTTCTTCTTGAATGCCTCAGGTTCTGGATAGTAGCCGCTCTGACGGCTAGTGGTGTTGTACTGTTGGTGGTGGTCTCTGGTGCTATAGAGATCAGTTTCTTGTTTCTGCGAGGTAGTTTTGGTGTTGTTTTTCTTACAGACATACATACTTGTCAGTGGGTTCGTGTCAGTTTGTTGGCGCTCACTGGTAGTTTTTACCTTGATACTAAATGTGTTACTTTTTGCTGCTACCTTTCTGGAGTTAGTCTACTTGCTCTGAGGTTGATTTATGCTAAGTTGCTAGTGACTTTTAAACCTAAAATTATTATTATAAGTATATCACAAGATGAACATGTTTTATAAAACTCAAACACTATTCTCCAAACAACGTAAAAAGATCATTTTTTTATATATAGTATAAATTGAATGTAGGGTCTTGCATAGTATAAGATGTCCTCTGGGGACACTTATGCACTCTTTTAGGATGTCAAACCTAAATAAAGTATTTTTTTCGCAGCGTATAAGTATAGTTTTTAAATTGTGGACTAGGTGATCCACCGAGCCGAGGGATACGGCCTTTAAAAATATAACCGATTTTCTAATCATTTAACTTATGAATTTTCATAAAGTATAGTTGTTAGTGGGTTGCCTGAGCGTCGGCAGTTATCCCCTGCTCGACGTGGCATCATGACGCGTGTTTTATCCTACTCTGACATTTCGTTTTCCTCGGAGAAAATGCGGGTTGTGACAGTTGGTATCAGTGGGAGGTTGCTTGACAGGCTAGTCGGGCAACCTTCCCTTTTGATTGCATTAGTAGTTCAGCATCATGTCATTCACACACTGATATGTCATCAGCACGTCTTGGCAAAGGCACGAACACTACACTCATAGCATAACATGAAGTATACAGGGCATATTATGTAGTATGAGATGCATAATATGTGTTCGTATATGGATCCACCATAGGGGCAACATGTGAGGGTTATGTAGTATGGGATGCATAACCTCACCACATGGATGCGACTAGCTCGTTTTCTTTTTCGTTGCATGAGGATGTTATGTAGCATGGGATGCATAACATTTTCATGTGTACGCTGCTCATAACATGCATTAGGGCCTTTTTAGAATGCATTGCACAAACATGCATAGCATAACATTACATAAGCAAAAGGTGCCAAGCTAAAGACTGGCATGATGATATATGTACACACATAATTTTTGAGTCAAAAATAATATAAAGTCATGCATCCCCGATCTAGGCACAAGAGTTAGTATGGTGGTGGTTAACCATCCTAGGTTAAGGCATAACATCAATTCTTGTAAAAAAATATATATATAAACTCCCAGAGCAAGTTTAGCAGCTTTAAATTCATATTTATGTATGTATTGCCTGTACTTGTAGTTAGTTGCAGCTGTCGTACTAGAATCTGACTAAGGTTGTTATGACTTTAGGATGGCGAGACGCCCTTCGACTAGATCGACCCCCCTATCTGAGGGTGAGTCATCTGGAGCGCAGAATGATGCGGTGATCGAGAGCTTGCGGCAGAGTAGCGATTCCTTGAGCAGGCAGTTGGTGGAGGTGCGAGCCAAGATCCAGTCTTTGGTGGCAGTTGTGGCAGGATAGACTCAGGGAGTGCAAGGCCCTGCAGGGGGGATTGTTGTTCCTCCACCTCCTGCACCCCGTAGACCTCCAGTCGTGGTGCCAGCGGAGATGGCATTCATCTCACAGTTTCAGAGACTTAGCCCCCCTACGTATGATGGAAGGGCAGATTTCATGGTCATAGACGATTGGCTGATCTCCATGGAGGAGATGTTCTCGTACTCCGATATTGCGGATGATCAGAGAGTGATGATAGTCGCCTATCAGCTCAAGGGTTTGGCGAAGAATTGGTGGCTTAGAGAAAAGGAGGGCTTGGTAGCTGGTTGCCCTTGGGAAGTGTTCAAGGAAATGTTGCTGAGGAAGTTCTTGCCTACGGTCGAGCGTGACCGTCTTATGAACGACTTCCTCCACCTGAAGAAAATGCAACTCAATGTCGGTGAGTATGAGATAGAGTTCAGCAAGTTGAGTAGGTTTGCTCCTGGGTTGGTGAGTGGTTAGGCTGATCGAGACAAGCGGTATCTTGGTGGCTTGAGGAGCGAGGTGCAGCAGTTGACCAGTGCTTATGGATCGGAGACCTATGCATGGGTAGTGGAGGCTGCTCTGAAGGTGGAGGCTATCGAGACCGCAAAGAGCAGAGGCCAGCAAATGAGGAAGGACAAGAGGAAGTCCGTAGAGGAGAAGAAACCCCAGGTACCCGATGCTGTTTCGGGAAAGAAGAGCAAGGTGGTGTGTAGCTTCTGTGGCCGGTCGGGCCACCCTGTCGAGAGGTGTTTCAAGAGGGCAGCAACTCAGAAGAAGGAGCAAGTTCATGCTATTCAGGGTGCCCCTAGGAGGGATGTTTCCTATTCTGTTTGCAAGCGACCCGAGCATGATGCTGCCCAGTGCTTGTCCAAGGATAAAGTCTGCTATCAGTGTGGGCAGAAGGGTCACATCAAGTCTAAGTGTCCTCAAGTCCAGCCTGCTCTTCATGCAGTTCCACTTCAGGCGCTACCTCCGCCTCAGCATATGGACAAGGGTAAAGGAAAGCTGAACGTGATCTCTTCCGAGGAGGCCCAAGCTTCGACTCAGGTCATCTCAGGTTAGTTGTTTCTTTTTTCCAGCTTGAAAGTTTTATTTGCTAGTATGGTTACAGTTGGGTTTTGGTAGATCCTTAGTTGTATATGCTCCTATAGGGAAATTTAAGGTGAAGAACTGCTGGGCACGCGTTCTGTTCGACTCCGGCGCTACCCACTCATTCGTGGTTAGAGCCTTTGTGGAGCGACATCGGTTAACTCTAGATCGAGTTCGTGGTACCTTTCGCGTCAAGTTCCCTTCTGGTGAATCTGTGTTATAAGATTTGGGCATTCTAAATTGCCCTGTTTTGTTAGGGGATTTTCTTGCGAGGGCAGACTTGAAGATGTTTGACCTGGAGGATTTCGATGTCATTCTGGGCATGGACTAGCTGTCTAAGTATGATGTGATAATTCATTGCAAAGGGAAGCGCTTGGACTTCATCAAGGACAATGGTCAGCCGGGAAGCGTGTATGCTGATCCGTGCCAAGATTCTCCTGTCTTTTCTGCGGTATGTGCTCAAAAGTTATTTCCTTCTGGTTGTTTTGCTTGTTTAGTCTCGGTGGTTGGGACCGCTGTTAGTATACCGCACTTAGAGGAGATTCTCGTTGTTCACGGTTTCGCTGATGTGTTTCCTGATGACCTTCCGGGCCTTCCTCCCGATCGGGATGTTGAATTTGTGATTGATTTGGAACCGAGTACGCGTCCTATTGCTAAGGCGCCGTACCGGATGGCCCCTCGTGAGCTAGAGGAGTTGCGAGTCCAGTTAGATGAGTTGTTGGCAAAAGGGTTTATCAGGCAGAGTTCGTCGCCTTGGGGTGCTCCTGTTCTATTTGTGAAGAAGAAGGATGGGTCGATGCGGCTTTGCATCGACTACAGGGAGTTGAACAAAGTCACTATTAAGAACAGGTACCCTCTGTCGAGGATCGATGACTTGTTTGATCAGCTGCGCGGTAGCACAGTGTTCTCCAAGATTGATCTTCGTTCTGGCTATCATCAGCTCAGGATCCGTGAGGCAGATATTCCACGGACTGCGTTTAGATCGAGGCATGGACATTTTGAGTTCTTGGTGATGTCGTTCAGTCTGACCAACGCACCATCAGCTTTCATGGATATGATGAACCGGGTGTTCAAGGATTTCCTGGACAAGTTTGTTGTGGTTTTCATCGATGACGTGTTGGTCTATTATCGCAGCGCTGAGGAGCATGAGCAGCATCTGCGCTTGGTTCTAACAGAGTTGAGGAATCACAAGTTATTCGCCAAGTTGAGCAAGTGCGAATTTTGGTTGCCTCAGGTCTCGTTTCTGGGCCACGTGGTGAACAAGGATGGGATCTCGGTTGACCCGGAAAAGATCGCAGCAGTGATGGACTAGAGTAGGTTGGGCACGCCCAAGGAGATCAGGAGCTTTCTAAGGTTGGTCGGCTACTACAAGAGGTTCGTGGAGGGTTTCTCTACCCTAGCTGCACATTTGACCAGGTTGACTCAGAAGAACGCGGCCTTAGTTTGGAGCGAGAAGTGCGAAGAAGCCATCTTGGAGCTAAAGAACAGATTGTGCACTGCTCCCGTTCTGACCCTACCTACTGAGGGTGTGGAGTATGACGTTTACGTGGATGCTTCGCATGTTGGTCTGGGTTGCGTGCTGATTCAGGTTGGAAAAGTGATTGCGTATGGGTCAAGACAATTAAAGACTCACAATAGAAATTATCCTACGCATGACCTTGAGTTTGCAGCGGTGATTTATGTGTTGAAGCTGTGGAGGCATCTACTTTATGGGGCTCAGTGCAAGATCTTCACTGATCACAAGAGCCTGAAGTATGTGTTCACGCAGAAGGAGTTAAATCTGCTCCAGCGTCGGTGGCTAGAGTATGTGGCCGATTATGATGTAGAGATCCAGTACCATCCAGGCAAGGCCAATGTGGTGGCCAATGCCCTGAGTCATAAGACGGGGAAGATCTTTAATCTCTCCACCGATCGTTTAGTGGAAGAATTCCTCCTTATGGATATCTCAGTGGGATGCTGCGACATGCAGAGTAGTTTGGCAGTGGCAGAGCCGTCTTGGATTTCCCTTACTAAATTGCATCAGAAGGATGATCCGGACCTTCTGCACTTATACCTCAGGACTGAGAGAGGGGAGTTGCCGGATTTTTCCATCGATGATGTGGGTACTTTGAAGTACCGCGGCAGATTTTGCATCCCTGCTGTTGGAGACATCAGGGGTATGGTATGCAGAGAGGCTCATGGATCCAGTGTTGCCTACCATCCTGGATCTACGAAGATATACCATGATTTGAAGCAAATTGCCTGGTGGTATGGTATGAAAAGTGATATAGCCCGATTTGTTGCTGAGTGCCACACTTGCAAGCGTGTGAAGGCCGATCACGGAAGGCCTGGTGGCAAGTTGACTCTGTTAGAGATCCCGACTTGGAAGTGGGAAAGTATTTCTATGGACTTCATCACGGGCTTACCGAAATCTCCAAGGAGATTTGATTCTGTTTGGGTTATAGTGTATAGACTGACGAAGTGTGCTCACTTCGTGCCGTATAAGATTGACTACCCGATGAAGAAGATAGGAGAGTTGTACTTGAATGAGGTCATCAGATTGCACGGTGTGCCTGTTAGCATCATTTCTGATCGAGATTCCCGGTTTACTTCTCGCTTTTGGCAGAGTCTGCAGGAGGGTTAGGGTACTGATCTGAGGTATTCAACTTCTTACCGCCCACAGACCAATTGGCAGACGTAGCGGGGGAACCAGATTGTTGAGGATATGATCAGATGCTACATTCTAGACCACGGTGGAGCGTGGGATGAGCGATTGCGGCTTATGGAATTTGCATACAATAACAGTTATCAAGAAAGTTTGCAAATGGCTCCGTTTGAAGCTTTGTATGGGAGGCGCTGCAGAACTCCCTTATTTTGGGCTGAGGCAGGTGAGAGACCCTTGTTGGGTCCGGATGTGCTCGAGAAGATGGAAGTCGCAGTGAAGCTTATTCGAGAAAAGCTTCATTTAGCTAAGGAGAGATATGAGAAGAACGCCAATCGGCGTAGGTCTGACTTGGTGTTTTCTGTAGAAAACCTTGTGTTTCTTAAGGTTTCCGCGGTGGTTGGAGTTAAGAGGTTCGGTAAGAATTGGAAATTGGACCCGAGGTATGTGGGTCTGTTTAAGATTGTTGAGCGGATTGGCGTGTCAGCTTATAGGTTGGATTTTCCAGCAAACTTCCCAGGTGTTCATAATGCATTTCATGTAAGCCAATTGTGGACGTGTGTGCGAAGTAGTGGGCAAGTCTTGGATATGGTGCCCCAGTTGGAGCCTAATCTCTCTTTTATTGAAGTGTCGGTCCGCATTTTGGATACTCAAGATCGGGTGCTGTGAAGGAAGTCCATCCCGATGGTCAAAGTTCTATGGAAGAATCAGGATTTGGAAAACGGGACTTGGGAGTTAGAGTCGGCTATGAGGGAGGCTCACCCTCAACTGTTTCCCTGATTAGTTTGGTTTGTTTTCTTCTTGTAATATTTGGCTTGTTACTTTTTCCTTCTATAGTAGAAGTGTTGTGCGTAAAGTTTTGGGACCAAAATTTCTTTTAGGAGGAGTGACTGTAACGCCCCCGATTTTTTTTTCGATTATTTAATTCTCGTTTGGCATTACGTCGACACATTTTATTGGCTTGTGCCATCTGTGGAGTGTGGTCTTAACTCCTTAGAATTGGGTGGCCTATTTTGTAGCCTATTGGAAAGATCTCCCTAGCAAGCTGAGTCATTTTGGGTGACCCGTTGTGGCCTCTCGGGGGATGCTTGTGTTTTGGATTTGGGTGGGTATAACCCGAGTTCTGTTCGTCGAAAGTTAATTTCGACTTCGCTGTTGTGTTCGTAGCGTGGATATTTAGCTACGGTGCGAATTTCATCGAATTCCGAGGGAGTTTGGTTTTCGAGTCATTTTGGGTGTGCTATTAGTAAAAACAAATTAGAGATTTCTTAGCTTAAGTGAACCGGAAGTTTAGGCAGCGGTTAGGGCCGAATAGGCGTGCCTTTTTATTTTTTAAAGCCTTAATCAGTAGATGCAGGCCCACTCTTCTTCTTCCCGAGACCAAACCATCACCTGCTCGTGTTCGCGGAAAACAGAGGAAACCGCCGGACCTGCTACCCCTTCGGAGGGCGATTCCGGGAGTGTTTGTGAACGGATTTTATTTCCGAGAGTGGATCTGGATTGCTCTCGCTCAGACCTTCGTTTCTACGGAAAGAGATTTAGTTTTTTAGGGTTTTTATGAGATTTGGTTTTTTGATTTTTGTCCTTTCCGCCATTTAAAGCTCGGGATGTGCTGGCTAGGTGTTGCTGCTGCTGGTCTCGAGGGAGAGGAAAGGCTCGAGTGAAGCTTCGCTGAAAAAAACTTAGGCAATTGGTTTTTACACTTGTTGTTTTGATCTTCCCCCTCTTAACTACCCGGTTTGCCCTAGGATAGAAGCCATGTTTTTCTCTTCTGCTTGCTAAAATTCTGTGCTGTAGTTTTTTGTTAGCCCTAAATTTTGTTTTGATTTTCCTCCTTGTGCTGTTTTTGCTCAACCCGCTGGTGGTTTTCACCATTTAGACTCCAGATTTTATTTTTGGTTTGGTGCTTTTGTGGGTGGAGCCGAGAGAGAGAGAGAGAGGGAGATTTCTGTGGTAGTGCTCTGGTTAGAACCGGTCTTGGTGGGCTCTCGGGATTTGGTGTTGAGTGTGGTGCACACACTCAAAGCCAAAAGATGCCCGGGATTTGGCGTTGAGTGTGGTGCACACACTCAAAGCCATAGTTTGGTCTGTTCTTTTGCGGCTTAGTAGTGAGGTGACTGAGTGAGAAATTCCACTATGTCGAAATCGACGGGAATCACTAAGTGATTCTCGCCGACTTCGTCGAGTATCGTTAGTGATTCCCGCCGATTCGGTGAGAATCTGTCGGAATTCCCGCCAATTCGGCGAGAATCAGTGGGCATTCCCGCCGATTCGGCGAGAATCAGTCGGCATTCCCGCAGATTCGGCGAGAATCTGTTGGCATTCCCGCCGACCTCTTCCGGATAGCGTTGGTTTAGGGTTTTCCTGCGGTTAAGTGCTAAGGCGTAGAGTGAGTGGACCTCACTCAACGCCGTAGCTGTTGTGGCGTTGAGTGAGGTTAGCTCACTCAACGCCACTGCCTGTTTTGCTGAAGGCGTTGAGGGAGTGGACCTCACTCAACGCCATGGCTGTTTTGGAATTGAGTGAGGTTAGCTCACTCAACGCCAGAGTTTTCTTGCAGGAGGCATTGAGTGAGTGAACCTCACTCAATGCCATGGTTGTTTTTGGCGCTGAGAGAGGCTAACTAACTCAACGCCAAGGTCTGGTTAGGCGTTGAGTGAGTGGGGCTCACTCAACGTCAGGCCGTGTTGAGTCATATCGACGCTTTTCCCTTACCTTGGTTTTCTCCCCCGAGTGAATTTCTTGATTTGAGGTTCATTGTCGGCTATTTTCTTGTTTTTCAAAAAAGGCCGAATCGTGGGTCGTGGTTAGTAGTGGTGGTTTGAAGCTCTTAATTGGGGAGCTGTTGTGTAATTTAGCCAAGGCCACCCTTTTTCTTTTATCTTGCTCCAGGTACGGGCTGGGCAAGGGGGTGGGAGTTCCCTAGTGCTTTCACATGTTGATCCCTGAGCTTGGTTTCTTGGAAATAGTGGTTGGGGGACTGAGTTGGCCTCCAACCCGGATCCGCGATGTTTTTTTTTGTTACTACCATCTCTCACAGCTTAGGGTGTTAGACGTTTCTTCCTTGGTAGATTGCAGCATTTGGGCTCATGGTAGCCTTATTGACTCTGCAACTTTTGGGCAGAGTTACTGTTGTGTCCTCGCACTTAGTGCACTTCCTTTTTGCCTTGCCTTAGGCAGTTGTGACTGTTACTGTTTTGTTTTTCCTCTTTTACTTATCTTCTGATTGACACTTTCGAGCAGTTTTTTCTAGTTTGCTTGCTGAGGTATTCTTTCTTCTTGAATGCCTCAGGTTCTAGATAGTAGCCGCTCTGACGGCTAGTGGTGTTGTGCTGTTGTTGGTGGTCTCTGGTTCTATAGAGATCAGTTTCCTGTTTCTGCGAGATAGTTTTTGTGTTGTTTTTCTTACAGACATACATACTTGTCATTGGATTCGTGTCAGTTTGTTGGCGCCCACTGGTAGTTTTTACCTTGATACTAGATGTGTTACTTTTTTCTGCTACCTTCATGGAGTTAGTCTACTTGCTCTGATGTTGATTTATGCTAGGATGCTAGTTACATTTAAACCTAAAATTATTATTATAAGTATATCACAAGATCAACATGTTTTATAAAACTCAAACACTATTCTCCAAACAACGTAAAAAGATCGTTTTATATATATATAGTATAAATTGAATGTAGGGTCTTGCATAGTATAAGATGTTCTCTGCGGACACTTATGCACTCTTTTAGGATGTCAAACTTGAATAAAGTATTTTTTCGCAGCGTATAAGTATAGTTTTTAAATTGTGGACTAGGTGATCCACCGAGTCGAGGGATACGGCCTTTAAAAATATAACCGATTTTTTAATCATTTAACTTATAAATTTTCATAAAGTATAGTTGTTAGTGGGTTGCCTGAGCGTCAGCAGTTATCCCCTGCTCGACGTGGCATCATGACGCGTGTTTTCTCCTACTCTAACATTTCGTTTTCGTCGGAGAAAATGCGAGTTGTGACACCAGGTTCCAGTTGCTGCTGATGATGTGATAGAAAAAGAAAGCATAGCTCAGTGTGAAGATGAGAAGAGCATCTCTGTGTATGAGGGTGGCTCAGGTATAGACTTGACTACCCTTCTAATCAAGAAAAACTTGATGATTCTCAAATGGATACTACTGCAGCTGACATTGACATAACGATAGAAAATCTAACTTCAGATGATCCCCTGTTCATCTCTCCTGAAAAGACTTCTGAAAAGTCTCCTGAAAAGATTCCTGAAGAGTCTCCTGAAGAGACCCCAGAAGATTCTCAGCCCCAGGCAAAGTGAGGGGAGAATGTGTTGTTACTTTTTTATGAGGATGCAGTTACTCCAGAACCTACAGAACCTCCTCTCAAGAACTTAGAATCCTCTATGTCTGTTATTCTTGGAGAGGAAGGAGATATTATGACTTCTGCCCAAAAAGGTAAAAGTGCAATTTTAATTGAAGAAATTATAGTATGGACAGTTCCAGCATTACCTCCACCATCTCCTCCAGCTCCAATTATTCTTGATGATACCATATTGGGTAAAATTGAGTTTATGTTAACTAAGCAAAGAGAGTACTTTGACAGGTATCTCAAAGAAGTGACTGAAAAACTAACTGCTCTTGATAAAGAGATGAGCAGAGGATTTGCTGAAATTCAGAGCAATATAGATGAGTTCAAAAGACTGCTCAATATTGGTGGAAAGGATCTAGACCACACTATCACTAGTGTTGGTCAAGTCATGGATTAAGCAGACACAATGGCAAATAATCAGTTCCTTTTACTAAAGAAGACTGAACATTAAAATTTCAAAACTTTTGAAGAAGTTGGAAAATTCAAAGATGATGCCATTGATACCCTAACTATATAATTCAGAAAGGGGGAGGATATAGTAAAATAAAATCTTGACAAGAAAGTTCAAGAGATGAAAAATCAGTGGGATGAACAACTGTGAAAGTGGAAGGCATAAATCTAACTTTACTCTAGAGGGGGGGTGAATAAAGTATTTTAAAAATTTTAATTTATTTTTATAGCAGTTTAAAAATTAGTGATATATATATAGATAATAAGTACAACACAGAAATAAAAAGTAACAATCATAGACGACACAAGGATTTTATAGTAATTCCCCAATAAATCTTGGTACGTCTACTCTTCTTTCACCCTGGTAGGAATCCACTATAGGTTTTTGATCGGGTGCCCTATCACCAAAAGATCAATTTTTTAAGGTAGATCTAGCAACCCTTTGGGCTTTTGACAAGGTACCCAAAACCAAACTTAAGTCTTTTGATCAAGTGACTTATGAACCAAGTGTTAACTTTTGAAGGGAGTTAGAACTCTGTACACAGTTTAAGAATAAACTAAGGAGTTAGATGTTGCCTTCTCTGTCAAGTATCTCTGAGAAGACTTAGTGGATGATGTTGCAAAAAGCCCCCCCTGATTTAAATAGAGATTGTGATAAAGAGAGGAGACTTTTCTTCAAGGTGTAGGCCTTCTTGTATGCTTTTACTCTCCAGTAGATATTTCAGACAGATATGTATCAGGATGTCTCTCAGATTGAAGAAGTGTCTACAGAAGAGTGTGAAGCAGAATATATGTATCAATATCTCTATATCTATATCTGTGTATATGTATATCTCTATCTATCTCTGCTGGTGAAGAACCAATCTTCTATATATATAAAGTCTGTCAGGGAAGAATTCAAACGATGTGACTGTTTGAAATAATCAATTTTTGAAACGTCTGAATAATCTTTTGAGAATTGTAACTGCCTTGGAATTAAATAGATTTAAAATCTGTGATAAATCCATATTTAATGCTGCCTTAAACGGCTATATTCGTTAAAATATTTAGCATTAAATATCAAGGTTTTAGTTATCAAGCTTTTGAAAATATACTACCTTCTGTATATAGAAATTGTCTGATCGTCGAACTCAGCAAGGATTTCGTCGAACTGATCTTGGATTTTGTCGAACTGAGGTTTTACTAACTGAGCTTATACTTTCATCGAGATTAACTTTTAGTTCGTCGAATTGAGCTCTGAGTTTGTCGAACTAAGCTCAGAGTTCGTCGAACTAAACAAAGAGTTTAGATTTGAGTTAGTCGAACTGATTTCTAAGTTCTTCGAACTGAGCATCTCTGGAATACCTTCTGAAACAACTCTGGAAATAAAATATGACCCTAGTCTATACAAGTTGGGTCAAAATAAAAATCATAATCAAAGAATAGTAATCTTATCCCAAATCAGTAATAAGGAGTTCTAACAATCTCTCCCTATTTGGGTGAGGATACTATCAAATGAGAAAAACACAAAGCATAAATAATTATCTGGCAGAAATTTTCAGAAGATATAAAAAGTTTTGGAAAGTTAAAATAATAAGTTTCAAAAACATAATCAAAGTTAGGATTCTTTCTAAAATGCATCAGATGAAAGATCTGAAGAAAACTTGGTAAATATAAGTTGTCTAGATGGATCATCAGACTCCTTTTTGCTTAGCTTCAAATCATGAGAACCAATAATCTTCTGGGAAGAGACTGTAGGGACAACAGCTTCTTGATGCAAGCTCATATATTCATCAACATTAAACAAGCTTTTCTTCTGATATTTTTCCAATTCTTATTGCCTGTATGAAGATATAGTATTAAACTGATTGGTATCCTTACCTTCAGTTCTTACATTCTTTATCTGAGAAAGTGCAACTTGTTCCTTGAACCTAGCCATTCTGAACAAAGGATCTAACTCTGGTTCAATTATTAGGGAGGCTGGCCTGTCTTTACTAGAATATTGCTGACTGCTCTATCTACCATAAGTCTCAGACCATGTGGTCTGTCTTTCTTTGTAGGTCTGTCTTGCCTGAATTGAGTTGTTCTAGAATGATGAGAAAAAGACCTCTGAGAAGAAGGTGAAGTACCTGCAGATCTTACTACTGGAGGAGGAGGAGGAGGACCTCCCCAAGAATTTGGATAAGAATGAAACCTTTTCTTTTTCTTCCTTCTTTTCTGCTCATTCTTGGAATATCTCATCCAATTTGGATGGTATGGAGTAAGAGTTATCGCTTTCAAAATATAGTAAGGGATATCAGCAGTAAAAGAAGGTTGAGGAGCGACCTTGGCTTGAGACTTTTTCCTGGATTTCCTTTTCTTAGAAGTAGAATTTTTGATTCATCAGAATCTATAGGATCATCAGACTGCTCCTCTACCTGTTGATATAATTCATCAATTTGTTTAACTACCTCATCAATTTTATCTTCCTCTACCACATCTTTATTAAACAGATCATCAAAATTAGGCATCGGAGATTCATCCCATTTAGGAGGGGAATAAGCCTGCTAAGAAATATTTATTATCTCATCAATCATAATAGTCTGTGGGACTGGATCAAAACTGGTAGAGACATCTTTTATAAGCTGTTCTAAGGCTGAGGAATTAATAGGAGCAGAGTATCAAACTATTTCTCTAGAAAGATCCTCATCAAAATCTGAATCTGGTAGGATATCAATATGACTGTAGTAAATCAAAATATGATAGTAAAGAATATATATTAACTGTGGGATTAAAGATGAGATCACCAACAGTAATAACCTTTGGAAACTTATCCTCAACTGTCACAAAATCTTTACAGTGAGCTAGATCGGCCAACACTGAGATGACTTCATCATTTCTGTATCAGGAATTTCAACAAAATCAACTGTTGCAACTGGAGTTTCTTCATTTGAAGCTTCTTCATCAATCATCTCCCCCTGCTTAGATCTAGGTAAAACTAAATCTAGGCCCCAAGAAGAAGGGACAAAATGGGAAGAGGCAATATTAGAAGAGAGTTCTGAGATAGCAGTTAAAATAGGAGCCAAAGATGTATCCAAGAGCTCCTTGAGTGTAGGAGTGATGAAATCAAGAAGTTGAGTGGCAATAGATGAGAAATCTAGATACATAAACTCAGATGGATTCTGAGTAGATGCAGAGGATTGATTATAAGAAGAGGGAGTTGTTCTGTTAGCACAGTTTGTATATAGAAAGGAAGATTGTGGCATAGATGAAGAATTGATGACAGGGAGAATGTCATCAGGAATTGGTTCCTAGATGGGTGAGTGAGGTGGAGATAAGTGAGGTGGAGATGAATGAGGTGGAGATGAAAGAGATGGAGATGAATGAGATGGAGATAGGTGAGATGGAGATGAATGAGGTGGAGAAAGGTGAGGTGGAGATGAATGAGGTGAATGATGAGCTGGGGAATATGCATGGAAGGCTGAGGATGAAACTTCTTCAGACAAAGTAGTTTGAAGAGAAGGTGGAGTAGAAGATCTAGGTGAATGATGTGGAGATTGTGGAGTGTGAGAAACAAGGTGAGAATCTTCTTTTGGAGTAGGGAGAGTAGCTGTAATAGCTCTTGTACTTTCAGAAGCTACCCTAGCAGATTAAACCCTGGGAGGCTTAGGAATCACCCTCTCCCATTTTCCAAACAGTGCTGAGGTGATTCTCTTGGATGCATTAATATATACAGTCTGAGAGACCAAAACCTCTGGACATTTGGTCTGGAGAAAAATACCCAAAACTCTTCCATAACACACTTTTTTTTATTAATTTTCTTCTTAATAGAATCAAACCACACTGTCCCCCAATTAATGGTTTTCTTGTCAACCAGAGCACTCATCAACAGAAACTGGTGCTTGGTGACATAGTCATGGGTTGAAGGTTTTCCCAGAAGAACTTTCCCAACTATATCAGCTAGAAATTTGTATTCGACAAAAAAAATCTTTTTCAACAAATGGTTAGGGTTTCCTTATGAGTGACCCATTCTATCTAGCATAATATCAAATTCTATACTAGTTAATTCTAGATCATCTTCTCCATTGACTAAACCAAAAATTTCAGTTAGAATTACAGGGGTAAGAGAAACCTGATGACCTGAGATGTATCCAATAATGGTTGTAAGATCTTGAACCTTCGCTGTGTGAACCCATTCCTTTATCTCTATGATGGGGAGCTTGATACGGGTGGACATAAAATTAAGCAGATGTTGTGCCTCAAATAGTTGCAAGATGTCCTTGAAGATTTGATTCGAATGACGAAAAGAGTCCGGGTCAATATCGAATCCAGCATCGAACTTCATCGCAGTGAGAATCGCTTTTGCCACTGCCATTATCCTACAAAACAAAGAGATCAAGTACAAGAGAAGAGAAATAGAGAATGCGCAGGATGGAGCTCGATGAAATCCTAAATATAAGTTTTCAGAAGTTAAACGGACGATAAGCAGTCCGTCGAACTCCGTTCGACGAAAGGTTCACGAAAGGTTCATAATTCGTTGATCTCCGAAAGGTTTACAATTCATCGATCTCCGTTCGACGAAAGGTTTACAATTCATCGATCTTCGTTCGACGAAAGGTTTACAATTCGTCGATTTCCGTTCAAAATCAATTTAATGACTCTCCATCAATCATTGCTAATTGATTTAAAAAAATATGTTTCTTTTCATCCAATGGTTTGGTGAAAATATCTGCTCTTTATAAATCAGAAGAAATGAATACTATGCTAATTTTATTTTTATCCACATTATCTCTGATAAAGTGGTGCTTTATTTAGTCCTACTATGGAGGACTGGATTATGTGCAATTGAAATTGCACTATTATTGTTACAGTATAATAATTGAATTATTTAAGTTGTAACCATAATCTAGTAGTTGATTTTGAGTCCACAAAATCTATGAACAACAACTACTTGCTGCAATATATTCAGCCTCAGTAGTTGAAGTAGAAGTAGATGTTTTCTTTTTGCAAAACCATGACACAAGCCTATCACCAAAAAACTGACAAGTTCATGATGTGCTTTTTAGGTCAACTCTGCATCCAGCGTAGTCAACATTTGTGAATCAAGTTAATTCAAATCCTGACTCAATAGGATAAAGATCCTAGATTAGGACAACCCTTTATATATCTCAAAATTCTTTTTACTAAAATAAGGCGAGATTCTTTATGGTTAACTTAAAACCTAGCACAAGTACAGGTTACAAACATAATATCTAGTCTACTTACTGCTAAATACAAAAGAGGCCCAATGATTGTTCTATATGTTTTCTGATCAACAGTTTGCCTTGTTCATCATTATCAACTACAACATCAGTGGGCATGGGTGTTTTCATAGAGGAGGCATCTGACATCCCAAATCTTTTAATTATCTCTTTAGCATATTTAGATTGAGATATGAAGATGCCATCAGATGTTTACTTTACTTGTAAACCAAGAAAATAAGATAATTCACCCAAGGTACTCATTTCAAACTTTGAATGCATTTGGTCAAAGAACCTTTTGCAAAGTTTGGAATTAGTAGAACCAAAAATTATATCATCAACATATATTTGAACTAGTATAATTTTAGTTTTATGATGTCTAAAAAATAAAGTTTTGTCAACCTTTCCTCTACAAAAATTATTTTCTAATAGAAAATTAGCAAGGGTCTCATACCAAGCTCTTGGAGCTTGTTTAAGACAATAAAGAGCTTTATTAAGCTTAAAAACATGAGATGAGTGAGTTGAAGAGATAAAACCTGGAGGTTGTTCTACATAGACTTTCTCTTTGATTTCTCCATTCAGAAGTGCACTCTTTACACACATCTGACATACTTTGAATTTCTTGAATGCAGCAAAAGCAAGAAATATCCCGATAGCTTGTAGTCTTGCAACAGGAGCAAATGTTTGATCATAATCTATTCCTTCCTCCTGTGAATATCCTTGAGCTATCAGTCTAGCTTTATTTCTCACTTTAACTCCTTGAGAATCCAATTTATTTTTGAAGACTCATTTGGTTCCAATTATTGGATAGTCTTTGGGTCTTGGAACTAAGTCTTAAACTCTACTTCTCTTAAACTGATTTAGTTCCTCTTGCATTGCAATGATCCAATGAGGATCTTGTTCTACATATTTTATTGATTGAAGTTCAATCTGAGATAGAAAGCTTGTGTGCATCAGATATTGATTGAGTTGATGTCTTGTTTGCACACCAACTGATATGTCTCCAATCACTTGAGATCCAGTATGATCTTTAAGAGTGACAAAATAAATAGGTGGAGTTGGTTATTCAATTTTTTGTGTTGTTAATTTCGCTTGTGGAATTTTATTAGCTACAACTTTTTCAACATAAATTTCATGATTATCTTCATCACTCTCTTCAGTAATCAATTGAGAAGGTTGCAATGTATCCTCTTGCTTTAGGTTTAATTCATCTAGTTTCTCACAAAGAATTGGTTCCTTAAACGAATCTATTGTAGAGGTATTCCTCTCCTTATAAAACATGTTAGATTCATCAAATGATACATGTATGGATTCTTCTATTTTAAAGGTAGAATTATTATAAACCATATAAGCCTTACTGACAAGAGAATATCCAAGAAATATTCCATCTGTAGTTTTGACTTCAAATTTTCCTAAATATTTCTTGTCATTATTATGAATATAACATTTACACCCAAAATTTTTAAAATAATTTACTTTATGTTTCTTATTTTTAAGCAATTCATAGGGAGTCATACCATTGAGTTTATGAATGAGACTTCTGTTAACAACATAATTTGATGTGCTTACTGCCTCTGCCCAAAAAGATAGGGGCAAGTGAGCAACTGCAAGAAATGTTCTAGCAAATTCAATTAGGATTATATTTTTCCTTTCAGCCACCCCATTTTGTTATGGAGTTCTAGGAGCAGAGAAACACTGCATGATTCCTTCTTTCTCACAGAATTCTCTCATCAGAATAGATTCAAACTCAGAGCCATGATCACTTCTAATCAATGCAATCTGAGTAGAATACTCAATCTTGATGTTCCTAAGAAAGTATGTAAGAATTTTGAAGTTATCAAACTAATTCCTAAGAAAGAACACCCAAGTGAATCTGGAGAAATCATCAACAATTACTAATGTGTATGACTTTTCTCCCAAACTTTGTATTGCAATAGGTCCAAAAAGGTCTATATGTAGCAAATACAAAATTCTGGGTGAATCACTCTTAGATATGGATTTAATACTATTTTTAGTTTGCTTACCTAACTCCAGCACACCGCTAGACAAGAATGGCGACCTGCCTCCAGGCCGCTAGTCAGGAATTGGGACCTGCCTCCAGGCCGCCAATCAGCAGTGGTGAGCTGCCTCCAGGCCTCCATCCAGCATGCGCGACCTGCCTCCTTAGTCTGCCAGGTCGCCAAGCTCTTGTCACCCAGTAAGGGGAACAAGCCCCCAGTAGATAAGCTCATCTTGTCCGCAGCGGGCTAAGCGAACTCATTCTACAATATGCCAGCTAGCCCTCCTATTTCCCGGTGCCGCTTCTTCCCAGTAGCGGGCAGACTACTCCTCAGCTCGCATAACTTGGCGCGAGCTCGCTTAGTGCAGCAGAGCCAGACTTGTCCCAGTCTACCAATAGTAGATCAATTCAAGTAGGCAAGTACCTAACCGCAGAACATAGTGCGGACTCGGCGGACTTCGCGTCTACTTGCAAAACTTACCAACATACCGGGGGTAAAGTTACCAGGACCGTCTCTGGCCCGAGCCTATATATAGACCCCCCATACCTCTCATTCAGCAAGCACGGTGGAGTGGGACAACCAACGCATCAAGTCCTACGGACTCAGTTTTCTAGTCCACGTGTCTAGCCCTTAAGGTTTGTTTCCCTGCCTTGGCCTCAGCTGTCCTCTCTGCCTGATCGCGCAGTTCGCTCAGCCTTGAGTAGCAAACTGCGGGATCAGCTTTCCGCACGGTCTGCCGACCTGCTTTGTCAAACCGAGCGGCCTATGGCTTCCTCTTCTCTCAAGCCGCCAGCTTCCCCCTTTGTACCCTTTAATTTTTTTCCATGTAAAGGTGCAATCTCAAGCTGTAATATTGATTCATAATAAAAAGAAGGTTCATCGGATGAGTGGCAATTAAGCCGCGACGGGTGAACTCTATTGTTGACGCTACCAGCGGCCCCCTTTCCATCTCTTTTTCCCTCTCTCAGTCTCAACCATCAGAGCCAACCGTCAAAGTAACTGTCTACTCGATAGTTCCTCATCAACCTCCACCTTATCCCTGCATCCCAGATCGATCGTGCTCCACTCTCGAGCAAGCCAGCAGAAGAGCGCATTTTTTGCATCAACATTAACACGCGACCTTCATATCTCAAACATAGAGTGAAATCAACGGTTACTCATGTTAGACCATCAACCAGCCCAGAACCTTGCTCCTTCAAGTCCTAATGAAGATCATCTCTGGGAAGCCTTGGAGCAATCGCGCAAAGAAACTGCCCAACAGTTTCAAGCAATCAATCGTACTGTAGCTGTTATCACTCAGCGACTAGAAATGCAATCTATAGTAGCACCAATTCCTCCAGTCAATCCAACACCAGCATTGGACAATCCGTAAGCTTATCCACCAGCTTATCCGCCGTTCTATCCTACTGAATACCCACCAACCTTTTCGCAAGGGCCCGTAGCTCCTTTGCGGTCTCAAAATGATGAGTTTGCTGCTAGCCAAAACTTCTTCCGAAAAGCTTCCCGAGGAAGTCCAGCAAGATTTTTAAATTTTCAGGGAAGTAATCCCTACTCATCAGCTCCTGCCTTTGCTCCTCCTGCAGAAGCTTTTCCATTCTATCCTCCTGCTCCTTTTACAGCTACAACTTATGTTCCCTTTTTTCCTTATGTTGTAGGAGAGCAGGATGATCCATCACCATTTTCAGAGAATGTTCGGCATGAACCAACTCCGGTTAACTTCAGAGAGCCCCGATTTCCAATTTACATTGGAGAGTCTGACCCATCAGCACACCTTCAATCTTTTGAATCATCCGTCGCTCTCAGGACCCTTACAGATGCTACCAAGTGCAAACTCCTCATAACGTCCTTTGATGGATAGGCAAGAGAGTGGTTTTATGGATTACGTCCTCAATCAATCGCTTCCTTTGCTGATCTGCGGTGGGAGCTTTTGCTTAGATTTTCTACCTCTTCAAAGAGGAAGAGCGGTCCTAAAGCCCTCTTTGAGATCAGGCAGCGTGAGAATGAGACTTGGTGTCATTTCATGGATTGCTTTCAAAGAGAGCTTTTGGAGGTCGTGAACGTCGATCCAGAAATGTATCGACTTGCTCTAATAAGTGGTTTAAGAGAAGGGCCACTAAAATTCGAAGCTAATGTCCGAGAACCGAGGACATAACAGGAAATGATTAGCCTGGCTAACTCATACATACGAGGTGAAAAGAGCAATCCCAGCTTCATCTCTAGGCTTATAACAGAGAAAGATTCGTCTTCTTATAAGAAACCCCTGACGACTCCTCGGAAAGATTTTCATTCAAGGAAGGGAAGAAAATTTCAATGTCGTCGACACTCCTTCCCGGGCCAGGATCACTTCCATGGTCAAAGATTGATATTGCCAGCCCCACCTGCTTATCCAACACAAACTCTGCAAACAGATTCGGTTCATCAATAGTAGGATGAAGACTTGTTTGAGTCTGAACTGAATGCAGCCATGTAGGAAGTAGGCCAAGTCATGAAGGGTAGGGATAACTATAAAATGCCTTACCAACCGTCAGATCAAAGATCAAAAGATTCGGATTCGTTCTGCGAATTTCATAAAGAGAAAGGACATTCAATCGAAAATTGCCGAGCTCTTTACCAGTGGGTAGAAAGAATGCTGAAGCTAGGCAAATTCTGTGAACTCTTCCCGAAGTTTTATCATTATGATCCATCTACTTCAAAAGGCAAAGAAATAGAAAATCCCTCTCTCGGCTCAAAAATGACAAACCAAGTCAGCAACATCGACATCCGTGAAACCATCAATGCTAACGATGAAGGACCTTTGGGATTGCTATTCTGAGCTGAAGGAGGACATCAAAGTCCCCAAAGCTCCTCGCAACCATGGCTAATTAACTTTGCTTTACATTCTTCAAACATTTTTTCTCTAAAGACACTTCTAAGTGTTCTTTCATTCATTTCAATAAATGTTACGTCAGAGATCCCATACTGACACATTTTCCTTTTTGGAGTGCCTCCTCCACTTTTTTCTCTTTGCCCAAGGGTTCGATGAACCACTGAGATTTCACTGAGTCTTGTTGTTCCCTCCATAGATTGTTCTCGGGCGTAAAACCACAATGTTCATATACAGTGGGGAGTGTTCGCGTATGTGTAGTGGGTGCCGCTCAATCTATGATTGTGGACTTCAGGACTTTGGATCCTAGCCGGTATCTAACACACAGTGTGTATCAAGGGAGGTCCCAGTGTGTTAGCTCTGTTGTGCTTCGCTAGGGATACATTACAGTTAAGATGATCTTTGCTTGATAAGCAATGACGATCAAGTGTAGTCTTGTCTCTTCGATCATCTCATGGTTGTAATAGTTGAATACTCTATGGTACTCTCAATCCGTGCTTACGCGGGGCCCACACTATTGTTGATCTTTTCAAAGACGAGCAATGTTATAGACCACTTGGCGCACCTTATCTAACTGATAAGCACTATTTGTAACCTGAGGCATGAGAGCAGTGTATCTTCCGTTCCTTCTTAAGATTTTGTGCATGTCTCCCTTTTGTGCCCATTCAAGGGAATGCGGCTAGTATGCTCTAAGTAGGTGATGAGTCCAAATTATACACTTATTTTTGGACTAATCTGGGCCAGTTTTATTGCACTGCACTTGACAGCCATAAATTCTTATATTTGTTTCTCTGTCCATTTCATGATTAAGTGCACCTTAGGCCCGTTTTCAGTGTGGTTTCGTTGTTTCTGTACTTCCGCTTTTTACTTTTTATCTCTCTGTGTATGGATAATGTGATGTGCACTTTTGGTGGCCTTTCTGTTCTACTGCAGGTGCATGGGTCGCGTGAGTGTTCCGAGATCGCTCGGGAAATCCCAAACGGTACATGAATACTGTGCACGATCACTTGACTTACTGCGCACGACCACTGGTCGTGCGCCACTGATCGTGCGCACTACGCTCTCCATTTTCTTATTTCAGCCAGGGTAATCGCACAAGCACTGTACATAGCGCGCACGACCACCGGTCGTGCGCCATTGCTCATGCGCGTTTACCTCATTTTTTTGCAGGTCTGTCTTTGCCAATCGCACGATCAGTGGATTCAGTGCGCACGACCACCGGTCGTGCGCCACTGATCGTGCACATATATGCTGATATTTCTGACCAGTTGCAGGTTTATCTAGGGAATTGCGCACGATCATAAGCCGATCGTGTGCCCGACCACTGGTCGTGCTCCACTGATCGTGCGCTCTGCTTATTCTGCTTCAGTATTTATGGCCCTGTTCCGCGATTTATGTAAACGCTTGTCATTATTCCGATCGGGAGTTGCGCGGGAAGCGCCGATCTACTCCTCCGAAGTTCCTCCACCCATCTACACCCTCCGAGAAGCATTCGCCGGCCATTCGAAGCCATCTTCAACCTTCGGAGAGCTCCTGGCCATCAACAACAAGCAACGAGAACTTTTGGTGACATTCCTCTGGACGAAAGGAAGAAAAGATCAAAGGAAAGGAAAGAAGACGGAGAAGAACAAGTGGTTTGATGACCCACATGCATCTGGTAGCAACCACGGCCAGAGTCGTGAAGTGGATTGACAACACACCACTCCGGCCAAGATCCACGGCTACGCCTTCCTTCTTTCGGTTTACTCTACCTTTTCTCTTGTGGATTGTAATTTAAGCTTGTAATCGAACTTAACCTACTTTTAATTTGTCTATGAATGAAGTACGTTTGGTCAGTTACTTGTTCTGTTGTAGTTGTGATGCTCTCGCCTCCGCTCGCACCCACTCACTAGCGCACTTGAATCCACTCTAGCAAAGGCTAGAGTTGGTGTGTGAAGAGCTGTTTACGACCCTCACCCTCGCACTTGCTCTCTGTCCATCCGCGTACCGAAGCACGGCATAGTGGTCTGCTCTCACTCATCCACCAAGCGAAGCGGTGCTGGCGACCCGCAATAGTTTTATTTTTGTTTTGCAGCGTTAGGAAATCAAACCAAAACCCCTTGTTGTTTATTTTCACTCTTAGTGACGATCTTCACACAATGCTATCACGTACCCTTCCTGCATTCCCTCAAGATCGATATTCGGGCAAGCTATTCCCAATTTATTACTTGACAGCGACCGGTACACTTGTCGTTAGCGCATCAAGTTTTTGGCGTCGTTGCCGGGGAATACAGGCATATTATTGATTGTGTTTTGTTAAGGGAGTTACGACAGAGTTTCTTGTTTTTGAATTTGTTTTTCTTTCCCCAGTTTATTTTTGCTTTTTATATCGGTTGGAATTGTTAGATTCTTATTGAGAACCTTTGCAAGGTAGTTTATTCCTTGAAATTCATGATCTTTACAATGTGGGTCAGCTTTAAAATCTGTTGTTGCTGGTGTGGAGATATCTCTCATGCAAGTGATAGATGTCTTGAGGAATATGGTAGCCATGACACTCAAGGATCTACATATGGAGCACCAACCTCATTTAGTACTCAATATGGAGCACCAACCTCATTTAGTACTCAATATGCTAGACATAAGCCAGTTAGCTACTCATCCACACCTCCATTGCCCACTAATTCTTTTCGGCATCAGTACCCATTGTACCGACAAGGCCGGCTAAGCAGTGTTTATTTTGTCAGGGTTGGGATCACTCTTTGAAGGAGTGTGCTACTTATTTGGCGCAGTTGGAGGAGGATGATGAACTGGACATTCAGATTATCTCCACTCCGTCAACTTGCAGCACCCCTTCTGTATCTGGGTATGAACTAGTGCCTCCTTCGGATTTTAAAGGGAGCAATACTGGTATTTGAACAGATATATTTGTCAATCTAAACCCTGACACGGATGTTTTTACTCCGGATATGCATACATTATCATGTATTGAGTCTGTTAGTAGTGAGGAGCCTGTGCTTGACCTTTTTGCGAGCACTGGTCCTCTATCCTCTACCTTGCATAGCATTTTTTCTACTTCTGACATTATTGTGGAGGTTGATTTGTAGGGAGATGCTGGTGTTTGTAGCATTATGCTAGATCCAGTCGAGGAGGACATTTTCATGGACAAGGTTGATACCTCAATCCCATGTAAGGAAGTCTGAGGCGAGGACAAGGCAGATGGAGCTCTAGCACATTCTTGTGCTAGCCCAGACAGCAGTGTGGATTTACCCACAATTCCACCGATGGGAGATGACACTGGAATCATCCCCAAGATTAAGGTTACTTTTTATCATTCTTCTAATTTATTTCCTAACCCCGCTCTCGAGCCTACTTCTTTTCAGGACTACATTATGGAACCGGTCCACTTAATGAAAGGGCTTGTAATGCAGCCTAGCATTGATGGAAATCGGGTGCAGGTGGAGTTAGATTCGTCGGGCTTCACAACATTTATTCTACCCATGCCTATTGTTCAAGAAAGGTATTCCTATACAGGCAGGTGGGTAGTTGTTTTATCGTCGTTTCGGTACCCGCTACCGAAACGAGAATTTAAACAACTGCTCGAGAACTTAAGATTTCATACGCCCATCAGCTTGGAGAGGGCATGGTTCTCGATTAAGTCATGTTGGGAGACAATAAACCCATCAGTTATCTAGGTTAGTATTTCTTTTGTTTTAAATATATGTACTTTTTATCTCTAGTTTAGATTTGTCGTTAAATTTATCTGTCGAAGGGGTTGCGGTAGCCCAGCTGCGTGATGAGCTTTATGGTTCACCCATGTGGTCAGCAGGGTGAATTTGACTAAAAAACTGGGCGCGCGAAAAATTTCACCGCGCACGACCACTGATCGTGTGCACTACTTAACAACGCATGACCACTGGTCGTGCGCCGACCCAGTTTCTTTAAATTTCAGTCGGCCGACCACTGTGTGTGCGCCCTAGATCTCTCACTTTGTCCTCTATGCGTGCGTCGTTCGTCGCTCCTCTTCGTTCCATTTCCTCTCCGGTGATCGGCCCCTTCTCCTCCGGTAGGCTCTTGCAACCTCAGACCTTTTTCTTCCTTCTTGAGCTGTAATGGAGTCTGGACGCCGCCAAGTGGTAAAGGCCTACAAATGCTCGGCCGTTCTTCGGCGACTCCTGCTCAGATCTTGGGGAGAATGGGAATTTTTCGAAGGCAGAGCATACTCAGCGCTATAATTCTTTGAAGGACAAGCCATTCCTCTCTCAGCGGCTTGTAGACTGGAACAAGCTCCGTTCGATAGGGGATGATGGTGCGTTGGCGGAGGCTGTGCTCCTCCTCTACTCTTTCAATTTTTGGGGCAAGTTGTTTGGGTGTGATGAGCTTGGGTACCTGGAGCTGACCTTGGAGTTCCTTTCCACATTCGATTGGGGGACAACGACGGACACCCGCTGTTTACCTACTTGTTCATTTCGAATGATGGGGAATGTCTTCACTATCACGTTGCCAGAGCTCGCCATTCATGCCGGCATCTACATCGAGGCGGAGGCATCCCAGATTAACTTCCCGCTGCTTTGCATTGATTTTCCGGAAGGCGTGACTCCGTGTGCCGCTTGGAATTCTTTGATCGGGGGAACGAGGAGTACGTCGCCCGCAGTGCCAAGTTTGCGAAGATTGTCTCCCCCGCTCTGAGGTATATGTTGTAACATCCCATGTTACTTCTAAGCCCCTTAACTTAGATTGGGTTAGGCATATGGTGAGTCAGGGGAAAATTAGCTAGGTTTGATCCTAGGTGGTGAGTTGTCACAAGGTGGGGCCCACTATAGGACCAAGTCAAACTATGACTAAATAAGGACCCTAGCCACACCATGACCCTCACCACACTGCCCTAACCCTAATTGCAATCTAAGTAGACCCAAGGTCATGCCCTAGGTCAACACTTTGACCATAGTTGACCCAGGTCAACCTTAGGCCTAAAAGGGGTCAAACCCTACACTCTTGGGTCCAATTAGGTCAAGTAAGGCATCACCATGACCCAAGCCATGTTGGGTGATGATTTAGACCTCATGACCACTAGGTGGGGTCAACCCACACACCCATTTGACCAAGTCAACCCTAAAGTCAAACTTGGTCAACCTTAAGCCTAAATAAGGGTAAATGAAGACCTAACCCATTCCTAGTGGGCTAAGACCATCACCATGGCCCAACCCATGTTTGGTGGTGACATGGAGTCCATGACCATCAAGTGGGGTCAGCCCACTCATCAAGTTGACCAAGTCAACCTAAAAAGTTAACAAGTCAACAAATGGCCTAAAGGAAGAAAAGTGAAGGCCAAGCCCATTCCCAATGGGCAAAGCCCATGAGCCAAGGCCCATGACCAGCCCAAATGGACAAGGACAGCCCCTAACCCCCAAAATGAGGAGAGATTACATGCAAAGGGGTAGTTTTGGAATTTTTGTGAAAAGGAAGAGAGAGAAAGGAGGAAATGAAGGGATGGAGGCCATGTGGCCCTCCTCCTCTCTTCCCAAGCCCTCCTCTGAGCTCCAACAGCATTTACCAGCCATTTCCAGCAAGCTTCATGCCACATGGCATCTTGGAGGAGAATCCAATGTAGAGGCCGAAATCCCCTTAATGGCAACTCACTATACAGCCAATATCAGCTCATTTTAACCCTCCCATTAGCTTCAGAAGGTTCAAAGGAGTGGAATTCGATACCTAGATTGAAGCTTTTGGTGGAGAATCGGGTTCGGGAGCAAGCTCGCCGGAGAGGAGAAATTCCATGGCCAACCACCGCCACCGCCGCCGCCGGGCTCCGATCAAGGTCCGTTTCGCCTCACCTCTACTCGTACTAGCTTTCTAGATCGATTAGGCGAGACATCGGGCTCAATTGAGTCTGATCTAATGTGAGATTTTCATGGATTTTTGGATTTTAATGGAGTTCAAGTTCGCCGGAAACCGCCACCTCCGGCGGCCAAGTCGCCGCCAAACGTTAGCCCTCACCTCAACGGAGGTGGTGGTGGTGGTGGCCGGACAGGGAGGTGGCCGAGTGGCCGGGAAATGACCTTGGAAGGAGCTCCAGGTAGGGCAAATCTCGGCCCTTGGCTGTTTGGAGAAGATGAACGGATGCCCTCCATTTTGCTTTAAGATTCGTGCTATAATGATTTTTGGCATTCTGTCACATATTTTCTTGTACCTTGCGGGCTAATTTTAGGCCCCATAGAAGAAGATTTATAAATAATGGTTAACATAAAAAATGTAGCCTGTTCTCCTAACTTTAATATGCCACCTTAAACTTGCATTTTGGCCACGTAGTTTGTCCTGTAGGGCTGTTTTCCTAGGACTGGTCCTAGGCTAGGGCAGAAATTAAAAATGAAGCCCATGCCAAACCAGGTGTCCTCATGACCTGAAATTTTGTTCATGTGCATGTTTAGGGCATATCTAGCCCCTGCCAAAAATTGGGAATTTTTGGGAAATATTTTCCTATAGTTTTAATCAAAATGTCATAAATTAAATGAATGGAATAAATGGAGTGTTAGGTCTCCAAATTGCCCCAAATTTTGGTGGCAAGTCCTCTGGGACATTGTTCGGGTCTGACAAAACTTTCAGCCCATTTGGACCTCTGCATGATGGGTTAACCCACTTGCAAGTGTAGGCTAGTATTAGCCTTGGTGTGCCAATAGCAAGTTCTACTATAATGTGAATTTATTCTTTATGGAGCTTTTGCAGACCATGAAATTAATTCTAGAGGGTATTTAGGTCAAATGTAGTCCCTCAAAATTTTTATGGGATTTTTGGGATCAAAAATCCCATTATTTGGATTTTTGGAAATTATGGCTCTATTTGTAAATTAAAAAGAAAATTGGAATTAATTAGGTAAAAATATTCAAATTTGTCCCTGTTGTATAGTGGATCATAATTGACTAGGGGTAATTTTAATTTCTCTGTTTGAAGTCTTTTGAGGTAACATGACATGAAATGACCACTTTACCCCTATCCTTTCTATTTCATAAATCAATACAAATATGGGTCAGAAAAATTTGTGAATATTTCCAGAGGTATATATAGGTATGAGACCACTGAATTAGTTATTTCAGAATTTTTGAATGTACCTATAAATTTTAAATCATCATAATGGCATTTTGGTAATTATCCAATATAATGATTTGCAAGTTTATAACTTTGTTAAAACTGATGAAACTTGGTCAGTAGTATTATTTTGATGAATTAGATTCCCTGTAAATTTATTGGAATTTTTGTGATTAAATTTCATATACTTCATTTGAAAAGTAGTAATTATGATGGTTTATGAAAATTAATATTTAAATACATAAATTTGGGGAGAAATTATGAATTTTGGAAAATAATGATGATTCATCATGATAATGATAAGATAACTATTTTGCATCATTAGGACTATGCAACAACATACTTCATGTGTTAAACGACCATAGAAAATATTTGGAGAAAATAAAATAAATATAAAAAATAATAGAGAAAATTATAAAAATTACCATGCACATTCTAGATGGTCATACCACCCTAGGATAAATATTTGGGGTCTATTGGTCCAAAGATTTGAAAGTTCGATTTCAGGGTGGTACAAGGTCATGGGGTGCGCATAGTAAAGGTATACTGTACAATAGGCCACCAGGAAATGAATCAACAATTGAGTTAGAGTCTAAGATCGGAAATATAACCCTGGGTGGCAGATGTTTTCTAGAGACGAGAGTAAAAGTGCAACCTTAGCCTACCTAAGAGGGGGATGACGGAAGACCGCCATTCCTTAACTCATACCTTAAGTCACTAGGTCACTCCACGTAACAGGAGAGAGAAAAAGGGGTTCTGGGTAGACATCAACTAAAGTAAATATCCTAGAGAAAGGGAGCTTTGGGATTCAGCCCATCGTAGCTCCTAGTGCCCCTGAGAGCCCTTCACCGAGAATACCTTGGGCAGTCCTGGGATTAACCTTAAGATACTAAGTATAATAATCGGTAGGCAAGAGTAGTCTAAATAGTTAAGTGAACTGGAAATGTGCTCACTCGTGCCGGGTTGGAGGGACTTGGAGTCTTTTGACTACTTGCTCACCCGTGCCGAGTTGGAGAAAAGAGATTGACATATATACTCACCCGGGCAGGGTTGGAGGTTTTGTAGCACATACTCACCCGTGACGGGTTGGAGAAATTTGGGACAGGATAGTCCTTTGAGCTGGAGGTTCAATATATAATACTTGCATGTGCATAACTAGTGGCGGGCCATGCGGTACTGGCCAGTCGTCACACCGACAGCAGTACGGTGGACCAGGCGGGTGCGAGGGTTAGAAGGACCGGTAGGATGTTTATACTGGAGTCTGGAGGACTTTTCCTAATAACGCGCACCCGGCCCAACAAGACTGACGGGTAGTCAGCAAAGTGGTACGCAGAGACTCTAGAGTGCACTGTCGGTGTACAGAGGCGTACAAGAGAGGTCTAGGCCTGGTAGTGTGTATACCCGCCTAGAAGGCGGAGATGCCCGCTCCGCTGCTGCCGTAGCCACAACGGTAGTACCTGAGAGTGATGCTAGCTCTCGAAAAGTGGGAACTAAAGGTCTGTGATCACGGAGTCGTGTGTGTGTGTTGCACTGCATGTTCATATCATACCCACCATATAGATGCATATCATTAACCTTCATAACAACCTATGACACCTAATGTATAAGTGGTATGGGACGCTTATACATTAGGACCTGCTATACGATCCCTTAGCCTATAAGCTTGAGTGGGCAAGTTTATAGGTTGAGGTTACTTTCCTTTTATATATATATTTTCTTGTGACACCTGACACCCCATTGTATAAAATGGTATGGGACATTTTATACAATGGGAGCCCTGCAGAAGACCCCTTGCTTATGTGTACCCGCATAAGTGAAGGTTACCTTTCATTTCTTACTTGGTTACATATTCTGCTTAGATTCCTGTCACCTGCTCCGCCTTTGTCACCTCTTGTTGTCCTCCGCTTCGTCCTCCCGCACGGTGCCTAGGAGTTGCGGGGCGAGGTGTGGAGGAAACGACTTAGTCTTTTGACTAATGGTCGGTGGCCATACTATTTTTAGGAGCTCGAAGAGATGGACCAGCACGACGAGGAGGCAGGACTTGAGGGGCAGATACCGGCTACTACTACTGGAGCACACGTCTACAAGTGTGATGAGTGAGATTTTAGATTTCCGCTGCTGTTAGTTGAGAGAGAGACTTGATTTTGATGTACAGGGCATAAGCCCGTTTTACTCTCATTATATTGTACTCATTGTGGACTGTACCCTGTACTTTTCATTTGTTATATATATATGTTTAGTATTGTGGCTGTGGACTTCTCCATTTTTGCTCTGCTTTGTACTCTTTTATTCTCATATTGGCCGACAGGTTATGATCGTACTAGCCGGCAGAATCGGCGTCTTGCGGTGTCGACTAACCCGTGCGTTAGTGTCACCGTAAGGCGGCGGTTCTGGGCATAAGATCCGGGTTAGCCTCGGAATGGGGAGACAGGATCTTACAAACTGGTATCACTTGAACACACGATCATATGAGAACAAAAGTCCACAACATTGGAACACCCCGCTCGAGCATTAGTTTGCGGACAAACTATGCAGCGGAAGCAATGGTGTGCCATGTGTAAAAAGCCAGATAAACCAGTCCATTAGCAATGAGTTAGGCCAATCCAACTAGGACACCACCCTAGTTTGACTTACCAAGAGGATTTTGTGTCGTACCTTAGACCAAAGATCGACTTCAGGTGTAGATTAGTTACGGTACATGGATAACCAAGTCGATTAAAGAAAGATCTAAATGTCAGAGTCCCTACTTAAGGCTTAAACCTCGGTGTTCCTAAGTCGTAGATCGAATGATATTACCAATTCTTACTCAAACTGATAAGGACCACCTCGAGAAGAATTGATGCATAAGCTTAATGGTGGATTAGTAGGGTACTCGTAAGCTTAATCCTAGTATCGATGACTTGATTACGTCAAGACAACCACGATGATAAATATCCAAGGTTGAATTAGAGTTCAGATTTTAGAAGAGACACTTCCTAGTTTGGTCATATGTTGACCTTGAACAGATTGTCGTACGATAACCTTGAAGGCCTAAGGTAGATAACATATCAATTGAATTGGAAATCCATGCCAAGGATGATTAGCTCTAAGGATTATGGCATGTACAGGATGACTGCATTGTGAAAGTCAAAGGAAAATTTAACAAAAATATATGGGGGCTTAACTTTTTGTTTATAGGGCTTATTGATAACAACTCGATTTTTCCTAAGCCTTCTCATTAAGAATGTGTCGCAAGCATAGTGATTTAAAACTTGGATTATTTAAAGATCGCTCAAGTAAAGATGAGAATTGTATGTACATGACCAGTATGATGATCAATCGTCCCCGGAAGGTTAGGACTCTCAAAGATCTTCACCCTATTTATTAATCTTAAGTAGCATAGACTATTGACGACAAGATAGGAACGCAATAAATTCACAAGTGAAATAGGAAAGTAGAACCTTTCGAGAATGACTTCTCACTCTCATAAGTACTCCAAGACCGTTGGAGTAAGTGAACAAGTAGAACAGTGAAATTGGTTCCGTGAAAGTTGCATAAATGCCGGCTTAGTGATAAATACATATGACCTTGAAACTAGGGAAGACCGTATAAGACTTCAAGAGGTTTTCCCCAATTTCGAGTCTAAGTACCCACTTAAATCGTAGTCTAATGAACACTCGTGATTTCCTTAATACAAACACGGTATAAATCTTTTTACGCATACATGTGAAATCAGAGAAATTCACGTTCAAAAGACCGAATTAGAATCAGTATGGGTTGTAGAAGGATGTACAAACAATTAAGGTTTATTTTGATTATCGCATCAACAAGCATGTTTCAAGGATACTCTAAACACCTTAACCCAATCAATGTAACGCGTGGTTAAGGGACTCAGATGTACTGCAATGGAAACCAATGGGAAATGAGGATTCGAAATATCTGAATAATTACGTCTACAACAATGGGTGCACCATAACCCTAGAAAGATTTAAATCAAGGAAGAATCAACTAAATTTGGAAGAAGTATAAACATAATGACGGATCACTACTACCCGTACCTACGTAACATACCCAGGCCATTAATTAGAAAACATACAGATTGTGACAAAGTAACGACAAGATAAAACGAAGGAATGATTGTAAATCTCAACTGTTATTTGAGAGTCCATGAAGTGGAAATGCTGGAATATCCACACGATTACATCCATAACAAGGAGAGTATAGTGACCCCAGCAAGCATAAAATCAGGTGAAGAAACATATTAGATTGGAAAATGTATACTCTAGGCATAACCTCGTGGATGTGACTCAGATGATCTCAGGAATCAAAATGAAAATACTTGATGAAATAATAATCGCCCTCAAAAGGTTCGGGATTTCGATATCAACCCATGATTATGGATATATTATTATCTTTAGAACCGATGTTATAACAATTCAGAAAAACTTGATCGTGAGTAGACAATACCAGCATATCCTGCGCACGAAGAAACGAATAAGTTTCAACATTACCTATGTTAGGTGGTGCGAGGTATGTACTTTTGGGAATATATAAGTGATGAAAACTCATGAACTTAGGGATATGTTAGTCTCTACCATGACATAATAATTTTTGAGGATTAAGTTTACATATGCTTGAACTAACCTCGTAAGTATAATAACTTTAGATGGGTATTCACCCATGCTTGTCAATTAAGATGGCCATATGAACATGTATAAGAGAATTACTACGAGCATACCGAATTGAAACTTCAAGCACGTAAAGGTTTAAATTGTCAAGGTAGGACATTTACAATGGTAACGACTCAACAAATTGGAATATGGCCGATGATGAGTTGTAGCATACGCATAGGAATGACCCCTTGGTTGCGGTTACATCAAGAACCAAGTCACGAATGTTGATAACATCATGATCACCATAGGGAAATTCATGACAACGAAGTAATCAATGTTAGATTGTTATCACGGATACGGTGAAATACTCGAGAACAATTGGACATTTATTAAGATTCGATCAATGAAGAAATTAAAGTGCTTCAATTTTGAAAAATGTGCACTTATAATTTATAGGTTAGACTGAACATGAAAAACAATTGAGGGTCAAAAACTCATTACAACGTTCATATTGATAATAAATGCTTCAGGTATAAAACAAGTCAAGGATTGTACATGTATATATGACCCTTGATCATGATAGCATTAAAAACCAGGATACACACGTGGTAACATTATAATCGCCAATAGGAGATTTCATAGATCATGACTATCAAGGGCATATGCCAAGGTAATCGGTGCTCAATAAAAGTTCCTTTTTGCTAAATCAAAATTGTGTCGGATCTCACCATACCTGAAAAGACACGCTCATGGATTCATGAATTAGACTATATGTGAAAAGTGATCAAGAGTCACTGGTACGAACATCAATATCCATAATGATCGCTTGATGTACGCTCGAAAGGTGAACACACTACGAACCATATGTTACTGCTTAGATAGAGATGTGATGAGTCTTGAAGTTGGGAGAAACGAAATGATGATCTTTTCATCACATCAGGATCTCGGAAGTTGATTTACTGCTATATATAATAATGTTGATCTAATGTATAGAATATCTTGGGGTGATTATAAGTTCTCGCTGAATTATAAATAAAAACCTAGGTGGACCGGAATGGAAAAGATTCCTACTTATGAAATTGTTAATTTACAAGTACTTGATGATTATGGGTCGTAAGACTACAATCCAATGAGTGGTTAAAGCTTATTTTGATTAAAAAATATCGAGGGACTTGGAAACATGTCCTCACAATATGAGTAGCCCAAAATATGAGGAAAGTGCATTCGGAAGAGGATTGTTACCTCTAATGAGTTCTTATGATTCTCAAAAAGAACCCCGTAGACCCGAACTTAAATTTCGGGGACGAAATTATTTGTTTTGTTTATAGGATTTGTAACATCCCATGTTACTTCTAGGCCCCTTAACTTAGATTGGGTTAGGCATATGGTGAGTCAGGGGGAAATTAGCTAGGTTTGATCCTAGGTGGTGAGTTGTCACAAGGTGGGGCCCACTATAGGACCAAGTCAAACTATGACTAAATAAGGACCCTAGCCACACCATGACCCTCACCACACTGCCCTAACCCTAATTGCAATCTAAGTAGACCCAAGGTCATGCCCTAGGTCAACACTTTGACCATAGTTGACCCAGGTCAACCTTAGGCCTAAAAGGGGTCAAACCCTACACTCTTGGGTCCAATTAGGTCAAGTAAGGCATCACCATGACCCAAGCCATGTTGGGTGATGATTTAGACCTCATGACCACTAGGTGGGGTCAACCCACACACCCATTTGACCAAGTCAACCCTAAAGTCAAACTTGGTCAACCTTAAGCCTAAATAAGGGTAAATGAAGACCTAACCCATTCCTAGTGGGCTAAGACCATCACCATGGCCCAACCCATGTTTGGTGGTGACATGGAGTCCATGACCATCAAGTGGGGTCAGCCCACTCATCAAGTTGACCAAGTCAACCTAAAAGTCAACAAGTCAACAAATGGCCTAAAGGAAGAAAAGTGAAGGCCAAGCCCATTCCCAATGGGCAAAGCTCATGAGCCAAGGCCCATGACCAGCCCAAATGGACAAGGACAGCCCCTAACCCCCAAAATGAGGAGAGAGATTACATGCAAAGGGGTAGTTTTGGAATTTTTGTGAAAAGGAAGAGAGAGAAAGGAGGAAATGAAGGGATGGAGGCCATGTGGCCCTCCTCCTCTCTTCCCAAGCCCTCCTCTGAGCTCCAACAGCATTTACCAGCCATTTCCAGCAAGCTTCATGCCACATGGCATCTTGGAGGAGAATCCAATGTAGAGGCCGAAATCCCCTTAATGGCAACTCACTATACAGCCAATATGAGCTCATTTTAACCCTCCCATTAGCTCAGAAGGTCCAAAGGAGTGGAATTCGATACCTAGATCGAAGCTTTTGGTGGAGAATCGGGTTCGGGAGCAAGCTCGTCGGAGAGGAGAAATTCCATGGCCAACCACCGCCACCGCCGCCGCCGGGCTCCGATCAAGGTCCGTTTCGCCTCACCTCTACCCGTACTAGCTTTCTAGATCGATTAGGCGAGACATCAGGCTCAATTGAGCCTGATCTAATGTGAGATTTTCATGGATTTTTGGATTTTAATGGAGTTCAAGTTCGCCGGAAACCGCCACCTCCGGCGGCCAAGTCGCCGCCAAACGTTAGCCCTCACCTCAACGGAGGTGGTGGTGGTGGTGGCCGGCCAGGGAGGTGGCCGAGTGGCCGGGAAATGACCTTGGAAGGAGCTCCAGGTCGGGCAAATCTCGGCCCTTGGCTGTTTGGAGAAGATGAACGAATGCCCTCCATTTTGCTTTAAGATTCGTGCTATAATGATTTTTGGCATTCTGTCACATATTTTCCTGTACCTTGCGGGCTAATTTTAGGCCCCATAGAAGAGGATTCATAAATAATGGTTAACATAAAAAATGTAGCCTGTTCTCCTAACTTTAATATGCCACCTTAAACTTGCATTTTGGCCACGTAGTTTGTCCTGTAGGGCTGTTTTCCTAGGACTGGTCCTAGGCTAGGGCAGAAATTAAAAATGAAGCCCATGCCAAACCAGGTGTCCTCATGACCTGAAATTTTGGTCATGTGCATGTTTAGGGCATATCTAGCCCCTAACAAAAATTGGGAATTTTTGGGAAACATTTTCCTATAGTTTTAATCAAAATGTCATAAATTAAATGAATGGAATAAATGGAGTGTTAGGTCTCCAAATGGCCCCAAATTTTGGTGGCAAGTCCTCTGGGACATTGTTCGGGTCTGACAAAAATTTCAGCCCATTTGGACCTCTGCATGATGGGTTAACCCACTTGCAAGTGTAGGCTAGTATTAGCCTTGGTGTGCCAATAACAAGTTCTACTATAATGTGAATTTATTCTTTATGGAGCTTTTGCAGACCATGAAATTAATTCTAGAGGGTATTTAGGTCAAATGTAGTCCCTCAAAATTTTTATGGGATTTTTGGGATCAAAAATCCCATTATTTGGATTTTTGGAAATTATAGCTCTATTTGTAAATTAAAAAGAAAATTGGAATTAATTAGGTAAAAATCTTCAAATTTGGCCCTGTTGTATAGTGGATCATAATTGACTAGGGGTAATTTTAATTTCTCTGTTTGAAGTCTTTTGAGGTAACATGACATGAAATGACCACTTTACCCCTATCCTTTCTATTTCATAAATCAATACAAATATGGGTCAGAAAAATTTGTGAATATTTCCAGAGGTATATATAGGTATGAGACCACTGAATTAGTTATTTCAGAATTTTTGAATGTACCAATAAATTTTAAATCATCATAATGGCATTTTGGTAATTATCCAATATAATGATTTGCAAGTTTATAACTTTGTTAAAACTGATGAAACTTGGTCAGTAGTATTATTTTGATGAATTAGATTCCCTGTAAATTTATTGGAATTTTTGTGATTAAATTTCATATACTTCATTTGAAAAGTAGTAATTATGATGGTTTATGAAAATTAATATTTAAATACATAAATTTGGGGAGAAATTATGAATTTTGGAAAATAGTGATGATTCATCATGATAATGATAAGATAACTATTTTGCATCATTAGGACTATGCAACAACATACTTCATGTGTTAAACGACCATAGAAAATATTTGGAGAAAATAAAATAAATATAAAAAATAATAGAGAAAATTATAAAAATTACCATGCACATTCTAGATGGTCATACAACCCTAGGATAAATATTTGGGGTCAATTGGTCCAAAGATTTGAAAGTTCGATTTCAGGGTGGTACAAGGTCATAGGGTGCGCATAGTAAAGGTATACTGTACAATAGGCCACCAGGAAATGAATCAACAATTGAGTTAGAGTCTAAGATCGGAAATATAACCCTGGGTGGCAGATGTTTTCTAGAGACGAGAGTAAAAGTGCAACCTTAGCCTACCTAAGAGGGGGATGACGGAAGACCGCCATTCCTTAACTCATATCTTAAGTCACTAGGTCACTCCACGTAACAGGAGAGAGAAAAAGGGGTTCTGGGTAGACATCAACTAAAGTAAATATCCTTGAGAAAGGGAGCTTTGGGATTCAGCCCATCGTAGCTCCTAGTGCCCCTGAGAGCCCTTCACCGAGAATACCTTGGGCAGTCCTGGGATTAACCTTAAGATACTAAGTATAATAATCGGTAGGCAAGAGTAGTCTAAATAGTTAAGTGAACTGGACATGTGCTCACTCGTGCCGGGTTGGAGGAACTTGGAGTCTTTTGACTACTTGCTCACCCGTGCCGAGTTGGAGAAAAGAGATTGACATATATACTCACTCGGGCAGGGTTGGAGGTTTTGTAGTACATACTCACCCGTGACGGGTTGGAGAAATTTGGGACAGGATAGTCCTTTGAGCTGGAGGTTCAATATATAATACTTGCATGTGCATATACTAGTGGAGGGCCATGCGGTACTGGCCAGTCGTCACACCGACAGCAGTATGGTGGACCAGGCGGGTGCGAGGGTTAGAAGGACCGGTAGGATGTTTATACTGGAGTCTGGAGGACTTTTCCTAATAACGCGCACCCGGCCCAACAAGACTGACGGGTAGTCAGCAAAGTGGTACGCAGAGACTCTAGAGTGCACTGTCGGTGTACAGAGGCGTACAAGAGAGGTCTAGGCCTGGTAGTGTGTATACCCGCCTAGAAGGCGGAGATGCCCGCTCCACTGCTGCCGTAGCCACAACGGTAGTACCTGAGAGTGATGCTAGCTCTCGAAAAGTGGGAACTAAAGGTCTGTGATCACGGAGTCGTGTGTGTGTGTTGCACTGCATGTTCATATCATACCCACCATATAGATGCATATCATTAACCTTCATAACAACCTATGACACCTAATGTATAAGTGGTATGGGACGCTTATACATTAGGACCTGCTATACGATCTCTTACCCTATAAGCTTGAGTGGGCAAGTTTATAGGTTGAGGTTACTTTCCTTTTATATATATATTTGCTTGTGACACCTGACACCCCATTGTATAAAATGGTATGGGACATTTTATACAATGGGAGTCCTGCAGAAGACCCCTTGCTTATGTGTACCCGCATAAGTGAAGGTTACCTTTCATTTCTTACTTGGTTATATATTCTGCTTAGATTCCTGTCACCTGCTCCGCCTTTGTCACCTCTTGTTGTCCTCCGCTTCGTCCTCCCGCACGGTGCCTAGGAGTTGCGGGGCGAGGTGTGGAGGAAACGACTTAGTCTTTTGACTAATGGTCGGTGACCATACTATTTTTAGGAGCTCGAGGAGATGGACCAGCACGACGAGGAGGCAGGACTTGAGGGGCAGATACCGGCTACTACTACTGGAGCACACGTCTACAAGTGTGATGAGTGAGATTTTAGATTTCCGCTGCTGTTAGTTGAGAGAGAGACTTGATTTTGATGTACAGGGCATAAGCCCGTTTTACTCTCATTATATTGTACTCATTGTGGACTGTACCCTGTACTTTTCATTTGTTATATATATATGTTTAGTACTGTGGCTGTGGACTTCTCCATTTTTGCTCTGCTTTGTACTCTTTTATTCTCATATTGGCCGACAGGTTATGATCGTACTAGCCGGCAGAATCGGCGTCTTGCGGTGTCGACTAACCCGTACGTTAGTGTCACCGTAAGGCGGCGGTTCTGGGCATAAGATCCGGGTTAGCCTCGGAATGGGGAGACAGGATCTTACATATACAGCATTTGCTTAGCCACTCACTCACCACAAGGGCATTGTGCAAGAATGTGGTGGGGTGGCAGGACTTGATTTTCCAATTTAGTATGCAGCAGCAATACCCCATCCATCTAGGGTACATGCTGGCCTATTTCTTCCACCACGAAGCCACTTATGGCCTCGTGGGCGCGATCAGGGGTGCTTACTACATCACCCGCATCACGAAAAGTTTGGGAGTTTGGAGCCAGCTACCTCCGATGGTGCAGGTCATTGCCCCGTCCTTGATCACCAGGGCTAATTTGGTGAGTTGTCATTTGCTGCGAGTGTTTGGGAGAAAGGATAGCTGGAGGTTTGTCGTCAACATGCCTGCTGATGCGGCTAGGGGTAGAGAAGAGGAGGAAGAGCCGGGTGAATCTTCCGCCATGGGTAGGCGGAGTGCGCCAGAGCCATAGCATCAGAGTTAGCAGCAGCAACAATTGAGGCCTCCAGTAAAGCATGAGGGGCAGTCTAGCCGCCAGTTCAGCCCAGCTCAGGAGCAGATTGTTCCATATTAGTCTGAGTGCCTTGATGATCTGGAAGATTCACAATATTGGATGCAAGACTTCATTTATCAGTAAGCGGTGTGAGACGGGTTGAACATTCGATCACCACCTGCTCGTGTCGCTCCGTCGGCGCCTGCTCCTCGTTCGTCTCCCATCGAGATTCACGACTGCGATAGTGAGGGGGAGTGAGAGGAGTTCACCACAAAGCTAGTCTACCACACCTTCTGATTATTCTCGTGTTTTATTAAATTGTAGAAATGTTTGTACTTTATTTAACAGGTTTAGTCATGGAACAATTATATTTTTGTGGGTGCCCATCTGGGTGCCGAATGCCTTTTTTATATAAAACTATATATTATGCTAATACAGGTATTTGGTCCACCTTAAGGACAGTAAACAAAAGTGGTTTCTAGGAGACAACCCATGTTGGACCATTTGGTCCTGTGCTGTGCTCTGTGCTCCTTTTTCTATATATATATATATATATATATATATATATATATATATGTCTATCTTTTATTTTGCTTGGATATTTAAATCGCAGGTGCAGGAAATTTTGGAGGCGCGGCAACTTGGCCATATTTGGAAATCTCGTTGCACGACTAGTATGCTCAATTTTGAGCATAGGTACTTCTTTCCCCTAGCCCTTGTATTTTTATTTGCATGTTTAGTTTTACGTATTGTCGCATTCAAGTCTGGGGGTGGAGTTTCCTGTGGTCACTACATAGCATAGTTTATTGCATACTAGTCTGTATTTATTTATTTCATGATCACTATTGCACACACTGAATCACCCACATGAGTGCGCACTTAACCACGCGCGCGGTTCGAGTCAAATGTATTACATTTGTGTAAACTTTAAAAGAGTGGTGCTAGCTTAGGATTTTGGGATAGAGTAGTTCGAAACTCATGCAATGCTCCTAATCGAGTACTCATGGTTTGTGTAGAAATAGTATAGGTTTACTTTTTCTTTATTCTCGTAGATTTAAACTTTTTTTGCAAAAGTAAATATTGTTTGTGCTACTCAAAATTGTGGAATCTGGAGTAATCGAACGGTAGTGTAGGGATGAGTGTAGCTGTCACGAGATTCATATTGCTCGAGTTGGGAGGAAGAATCGTCTTTCTCGGTTGCTAAGAACTTGCCCCAAGTTACTCTCGAAGCATTGGTGCCTGGTTAGTCGAGTGTGAGCGTGAGGTAGGCCATCATTTTGGCTAGTTTGAGCATTGTGTACCTAGTCCTAGCCGCTGACCGTTGCAAGCCAAATTTGTGCCTACCCCTCTTTTGTTTCAACTCCACCCTCATTCACCAAAGCCTAAAGCCAACACTCTTATCACAACCAAAACTTTGAGCTTGATCGGATTCAAAATTTTATAAGTTGTGATATGTGGGATTCATGGGATGTGGTGATGAATTCATGAAATTTTAATTATTAAATGTGGGGATTGCTAAAAGAAAAAAAAAAGAGAAAAGAAAAAAAAAGAGTGAAAAAGAAAATCTAAAAGCATTGTAATGAGAATTGGAATCCCCACCTTGTTTGTCAGTTTTGGTCGGGTGAGGCCGTGTGCACACCCTGTTTTCAAGCTAAGTCTGGGGGTGTGTCACACCTGCATTTCTTAGTGGTTGTATGGTTTAGCTTTTTGTTCGCTCGCTTTGGTTGTGTGTAGCCTCCATGTTTATCATTGACTACCACACCTTAGCCTATGCCCCATTCAATCCTACAAGTCCTACTGATTCATGTTTGAGTCTACCTAGCATCGTGGAGAGAGTGTGAACGGGCAAGCTTATGGTCCCCGACATTGATGGATTTCTTTGGAGGTGATCACGAGCCCCGGTCTTTGGCAATGCTCATCTTAGTGGCCTGCCTACTTTCTTTTTTCATATGACCGAACGATTCTCCACAATTCTAATTTTGAGTAGATACAATATTTATTTACCTTTATCGAATAATTTAAACTCCGTAGTATAATTAAAAAGTTTTTATATTCTATTTTCAATGCATATGATGTATTTGATTTCTCGTCTTACTTTATTTTGAAATTTCTAAGCCAGCTAGCTGTTTTTAAAGTCCATGGAGTGATGATTTGCTCGGGACACATAAATGGGTAAGTCTTGGGGTGCGATGAGTCCAAATTATACACTTATTTTTGGACTCATCTGGGCCAATTTTATCGTTATTGCACTGCACTTGAGATCCATAACTGCTTATATTCGTTTCTCTGTCCATTTCATGATTAAGTGCACCTTAGGCCCATTTTCAGTGTAGTTTCGTTGTTTTTGTACTTCCGCTTTTTACTTGTTGTCTCTCTGTGTATGGAGAATGTGGTGTGCACTTTTGGTGGCCTTTCTGTTCAACTTCAGGTGCATGGGTCGCGTGCATGTTCCGGGATCGCTCGAGAAATCCCAAACGGTACAGGAATACTGCGCACGATCACTGGACTTACTGCACACGACCAATGGTTGTGCGCCACTGATCGTGCGCACTACGGTCTCCATTTTCTTGTTTCAGCCAGGGTAATAGCATGAGCACTGGACATAGCATGCACGACCACCAATCGTGCGCCATTGCTCGTGCGCATTTACCTCTCTTTTTTCCAGGTCTGTCTTTGCCAATCGCACGATCAGTGGATTCAGTGTGCACGACCACCTGTCGTGCGCCACTGATCGTGCACATATATGTTGATATTTCTGACCAGTTGTAGGTTTCTTTAGGGAATTGCGCACGATCATCAGTCGATAGTGCACACGACCACTAGTCGTGCGCCACTGATCATGTGCTCTGCTTATTCTGCTTCCGTATTTAAGGCCCTGTTATGCGATTTAGGTCAACGCTTGTCATTATTCTGATCGGGAGTTGCGCGGGAAGCGCCGTTCTACTCCTCTACCCATCTACACCCTCCGGGAAGCATTCTCCAGCCATTCAAAGCCATCTTCAACCTTCGGAGAGCTCCTGGCCATCAACAACAAGCAACGAGATCTTTTGGTGACATTCCTCTGGACGAAAGGAAGAAAAGATCAAAGGAAAGGAAAGAAGACAGAGAAGAACAAGGGGATTGACGACCCACTTGCATCCGGTATCAATCACGGTAAGAGTCGTGAAGTGGATTGACAACCCACCACTCTGACCAAGAGCCACGGCTACGCCTTCCCTCTTTCGGTTTACTCTACCTTTTCTCTTGTGGATTGTACTTTAAGCTTGTAATCAAACTTAACATACTTTTAATTTGTCTATGAATGATGTATGTTCGGTCAGTTACTTATTCTGTTGTAGTTGTGATGCACTCGCCTCCGCTCGCACCCACTCACTAGTGCACTTGAATCCACTCTAGCAAAGGCTAGAGTTGGTGTGTGAAGAGGTGTTTACGACCCTCTCCCTCGCACTTACTCTCTGTCCATCCGCGTACTGAAGCACGGCATAGCGGCCTGCACTCACTCATCCACAAAGCGAAGCAGTGCTGGCGACCCGCAGTAGTTTTATTTCTGTTTTGTAGCGTTAGGAAATCAAACCAAAACCCCCACTGTTGTTTATATTCACTCTTAGTGACGATCTAAACACAACGCTATCACGTACCTTTCCTGCATTCCCTCGAGATCGATATTCGAGGAAGCTATTCCCAATTTATTACTTGACAGCGACCGGTACACTTGTCGTTAGCGCATCAAGTTTTGTGTGATGAGTCCAAATTATACACTTATTTTTGGACTCTTCTGTGCCAATTTTATCGTTATTGCACTGCACTTGAAGGCCATAACTGTTTATATTCATTTCTCTGTCCATTTCATGATTAAGTGCACCTTAGGCCTGTTTTCAGTGTGGTTTTGTTTCTTTTGTACTTCCGCTTTTTACTTGTTGTCTCTCTGTGTATGGAGAATGTGGTGTGCACTTTTGGTGGACTTTCTGTTTTACTGCAGGTGCATGGGTCGCGTGCGTGTTTCGGGATCGCTCGGGAAATCCCAAACGGTACAGGAATACTGCGCAGGATCACTGGACTTACTGCGCACGACCATTGGTCGTGCGCCACTGATCGTGCGCCACTGATCGTGCGCCACTGATCGTGCGCACTACGCTCTCCATTTTCTTGTTTCAGTCAGGGTAATCGCACGAGCACTGGACATAACGCTCACTACCACCGGTCGTGCGCCATTGCTCGTGCATGTTTACCTCTTTTTTTGCAGGTCTGTCTTTGCCAATCGCACGATTAGTGGATTCAGCGCGCACGACCACTGGTCCTGTGCCACTGATCGTGCGCATATATGCTAATATTTCTGACCAGTTGCATGTTTCTTTGGGGAATTGCGCACGATCATCAGCCGATAGTGTGCATGACAACTGGTCGTGCGCCACTGATCGTGCGCTCTGCTTATTCCGCTTCTGTATTTAAGGCCTTGTTCCGCGATTTAGGTTAATGCTTGTCATTATTTCGATCGGGAGTTGCGCGGGAAGCACCGTTCTACTCCTCCACAGTTCCTCCATCCATATACACCCTCCGGGAAGCATTCTCCGGCCATTCGAAGCCATCTTCAACCTTCGGAGAGCTCCTGGCCATCAGCAACAAGCAACGAGAACTTTTGGTGACATTCCTATGGACGAAAGGATGAAAAGATCAAAGGAAAGGAAAGAAGGCGGAGAAGAACAAGTGGATTGATGACCCACTTGCATCCGGTAGCAACCACGGTTAGAGTCGTGAAGTGGATTGACAACCCACCACTCCGGCCAAGAGCCACGACGACGCCTTCCCTCTTTCAGTTTACTCTACGTTTTCTCTTGTGGATTGTACTTTAAGCTTGTAATCGAACTTAATCTACTTTTTATTTGTCTATGAATGAAGTATGTTTGTCAGTTACTTGTTCTGTTGTAGTTGTGATGCACTCGCCTCCGCTCGCACCCACTCTCTAGCGCACTTGAATCCACTCTAGCAAAGGCTAGAGTTGGTGTGTGAAGAGGTGTTTACGAACCTCACCCTCACACTTGCTCTCCATCCATCTGCATACTGAAGCACAACATAGAGGCCTACACTCACTCATTCACCAAACGAAGCGGTGCTGGCGACCCACAGTAGTTTTATTTCTGTTTTGTAGCATTAGGAAATCAAACCAAAACACCCCTGTTGTTTATTTTCACTCTTAGTGACGATCTTCCCACAACGCTATCACGTACGCTTCTTGCATTCCCTCGAGATCGATATTCGGGGAAGCTATTCCCAATTTATTACTTGACAGCGACCGACACACTTGTCGTTAGCGCATCAGTAAGACTACACTCGTTTTGACCTTTCTTGAGCAGGCGATGCATAAGGCCTTCGGCGAACACCTAAGGCGCATCCGGCCTTTTTTGATCATCTTCGAGGGTAGACCTTATATTTTCAACCTCCTTCTTTTAGGTTAACAGGTTATATCCAACCTATCCAAAGGATTAGCAACATCTTTTAGCTTATGCTCATCTTATATGCTCAGCTTGCACGCAGCTCTATCAGATGATGGTTTACAAGATCTCTGCTACCCTTATTGGGTGTTTCTGGCACTAATTAATACTCAGAGAATCTGGTTCTCTTTATTGACAAACTATTTAGCTGAAGTCTAGTCAGTACTTCCATCTTACTGATTAGGATTTCATATTGGGATATCATATCTGACCAAGCAAGAAGCTTATTGATGTGTCTTGATCCTACTTAATTTTGCTTACTCAATCAACAACGGGATTTCATGGATGTTCCTTCTATAGTCTAATCATATCTATCTTATCACAACAACTTTTAGCAGAAGATTTATCCATAAACTCCTAAGGTACTCAACTTACTCTTCTTTCATATCTGCTACTCACTCTTCTTTTGCAGAGATTAGCAGATATTTGCAAGTCTCCTTCAGGTACTTGCAGCTTAGTTTTCTTTCACATCTGCTACTGGCTCTTCTTTTGCAGAGATTAACAGATATTTGCAAGTTCCGTTCAGGCACTTGTAGCTTACTTTTCTTTCATATCTGCTACTCACTCTTCTTTTGTAGAGATTAACAGATATCTGCAAGTTCCCTTCAGGTACTTGCAACTTAGTTTTCTTTCATATCTGATGCTTACTCTTTTCTTGCAGAAATTAGCAGATATTTGCAAGTTCCCTTCAGGTATTTGCAACATACTCTTCTTTCTTATCTGCAACTCATTCTTCTTTTGTAGAGATTAGCAGATATTTGCAAGTTCCCTTCAGGTACTTGCAGCTTAGTTTTCTTTCATATCTGCTACTCACTCTTTTCTTGTAAAGATTAGAAGATATTTGCAAGTTCCCTTCAGGTACTAGCAACTTACTCTTCTTTTATATCTGCTACTCACAATTCTTTTTCAAAGATTAGCAGATATTTGCAAATTCCATTCAGGTACTTGCAGCTTAGTTTTCTTTCATATCTGGTACTCACTCTTCTTTTGTAGAGATTAACAGATATTTGTAAGTTCCCTTCAGGTACTTGCAACTTAGTTTTCTTCCATATCTGCTACTCACTCTTCTTTTGCAGAGATTATTAGATATTTGCAAGTTCCCTTCAGGTACTTGCAGCTTAGTTTTTTTTCATATTTTCTACTCAATTTTCTTTTGCAGAGATTAACAGATATTTGCAAGTTCCCTTCACGTACTTGCAGAATAATTTTCTTTCATATCTACTACTCACTCTTCTTTTGCAGAGATTAGTAGATATTTGCAAGTTCACTTCAGGCACTTTCAGCTTAGTTTTCTTTCATATCTGCTACTCACTCTTTTTTTGCAGAGATTTGTAGATATTTGCAAGTTCCCTTCAGGTACTTGCACCTTAGTTTTCTTTCATATCTGTTTCTTACTCTTTTCTTATAGAGATTATCAGATATTTGCAAGTCCCTTCAGGTACTTGATGCTTAGTTTTCTTTCATATCTGCTGCTTACTCTTTTCTTGCAGAGATTAGCAGATATTTGCAAGTTCCCTTCAGGTACTTGCAACTTAGTTTTCTTTCATATCTGCTACTCACTCTTCTTCATTAGAGATTCACAGATATTTCAAAGTTCCCTTCAGGTACTTGCAACTTAATTTTCTTTCATATCTGCTACTCACTCTTCTTTTCCAGAGATTAACAGATATTTGCAAGTTCCCTTCAGGTACTTGCAGCTTAGTTTTCTTTCATATTTATTGTTTACTCTTTTCTTGCAGAGATTAGCAGATATTTGCAAGTTTCCATCAGGTACTTGTAGCTTACTCTTCTTACATATCTGCTACTCACTCTTCTTTTGCAGAGATTAGCAGATATTTGCAAGTTCCCTTTAGGTACTTGCAGCTTAGTTTTCTTTCATATCAACTACTCACTCTTCTTTTGCAGAGATTTGTAGATATTTGCAAATTCCCTTCAGGTACTTAAAGCTTAGTTTTCTTTCATATCTGCTACTCGCTCTTCTTTTGCAGAGATTAGTAGATATTTGCAAGTTCCCTTCAGGTACTAGCAGCTTAGTTTTCTTTTATAACTGCTACTCCATCTTCGTTTACAAAGATTAGCAGATATTTGCAAGTTCCCTTCAAGTGCTTGTAGCTTAGTTTTCTTTCATATCTGCTACTCACTCTTCTTTTGTAGAGATTAACAGATATTTGTAAGTTCCCTCCAGGTACTTGTAGCTTACTCTTCTTTCATATATGCAAAGATTAGCAGATATTTGCAAGTTCCATTTAGGTACTAACAACTTTTTTTTCTTTCATATATGTCATTTACTCTTTTCTTGCAGAGATTAGGAGATATTTGCAAGTTCCCTTCAGGTACTTGTAACTTACTCTTCTTTCATATCTGCTACTCATTCTTCTTTTACAGAGATTAGCAGATATTTGCAAGTTCCCTTCAGGTACTTGCAGCTTTGTTTTCTTTCATATCTGCTACTCACTCTTCTTTTGCAAAGATTAGCAGATATTTGCAAGTTTCCTTCAGGTACTTGCAGCTTAGTTTTCTTTCATATATGCTACTCACTCTTCTTTTGCAGAGATTATCAGATATTTGCAAGTTCCCTTCAGGTACTTGCAACTTATTTTTCTTTCGTATCTGCTACTCACTCTTCTTTTGCAGAGATTAGCAGATATTTGCAAGTCCCCTTCTGATACTTGCAACTTATTTTTCTTTCATATCCACTGTTTACTCTTCTTTTGTAGAGATTAACAGATATTTGCAAGTTCCCTCTAGCTACTTGAAACTTGCTTTTCTCTCATATCTACTGCTTACCTTTCCTTTTGTAGAGGTTAACAGGTGCTTGCAAGTTTCCTTAAGGTACTTGAAAGTTATTATTCTTCCATGCCTTCCTCTCATCTTTATTTTGCAGGGCTCAATGGAAGACATTCACGTCTTCTTCGTTTTGTAAAAGTAACTCAGGTACACACAATATGTACCTTTTTTCGCTTGCATTTACTCTTCCTTTGCAGGAAGAAAAAATAAGCATTGACAATATTTTCTGAGGAGAGACTTCAGGTTCTGTCTCTCCCTGCCTCCTATTTTTTCGAGGGGAGGATCACAATTTTTGTAGGTCTTCTACTCTTTTGAAGTTCCCTCCGGGACTTAAAAAAGTGCGGTGATAATATTGACCTAGAAATCGGCGATCCCTCCCAAGGTATCCAGCTCGCAAGTCGCGGACTACTCTAGGTTCCCCCTGGAGTTCGCGACCTGCCTCAGCCCTCTCTTTGGGCCAGGAGGATAGACCTATCTATCCGCTCAAGTCACGCGGCTAGGGCGGTCTCACCTTTCTGGCCGCCCAAGTCGCGGAACAGTTGCAGTCTGTGGGGGTGCGGAATGCTTTCGCAGTTCATCTCCGCAGACCGTGCGGTTAGCTTATGATAACCGCGCAGTTAGCTTAGGCTAACCGTGCAGTACTCTGTACTCCATCAGGGGCGGACTCTATGTTCAGTCTCCCAGCTCGCCACATAATAGTAATGACAACAAGACTCCAGGCCGCCAGTCAGGAGTGGCGACCTGCCTCTTCTGTCCGCCAACAGTGGGCGGACTCGACCTCAGTCCGCCTGAGGAAGGACTTGGCAACAGGACTCCGCCCAGCCTTCGCAACACGGTGCGGACTCAACTCCAGCACATCGCCAGAAAGCAGTGGCGACCTAACTCCAGGTCACCAGTAGGGAATGGCGACCTGCCTCCTGGCCGCCAGTCAGCAGCGGCGACCTGCCTCTAGGCCGCCAGCCAGCATGCGCGACCTGCCTCCTCAGTCCGTAAGGTCGCCAAGCTCTTATCACCGAGCAGGGGGTACAAGCCCCCAGCAGATAAGCTCATCCTGTCAGCAACGGGCAAGACAGACTCATTCTACAGTCCGCCAGCTAGCCCTCCTGTTTCCCGGCGCCGCTTTTTCCAGTAGCGGGTGGACTACTCCTCAGCTCGCATAACTTGGCGCGAGCTCGCTTAGTCCAGCAGAGGTAGACTTGTCCCAGTCCGCCAACAACAGATTAATTCAAGCAGGCAAGTCCCTAACCGCACAACATGGTGCGGACTCGGCGGACTTCGCATCTACTCGCACAACTTACCGACATACTGTGGGTAAAATTACTAGGATCGTCTCCGGCCCAAGCCTATATATAGACCCCCATACCTCTCATTCAGCAAGTACGGTGGAGTGGGACAACCAATGCATCAAGTCCTGCGGACTTAATTTTCCAGTCCGCACGGCTAGCCCTTACGGCCTATTTCCCCGCCTTGGCCTCAGCTATCCTCTCCACCTGATTGCGCAGTCCGCTCGGCCTTAAGTAGTGAACTGCGGGATCAGCTTTCTGCGTGGTCTGCCGACCTGCTTTGTCAAACCGCACGGCTGTTGGGTATTGTATCCATAATGTAACTGATTTGAAGAAGCCCCTGAACAAGCTAAGTTGGATTGACAATGTATTTGATGATTTTCTATCAAGTTGTGCTTGCAGCTAATCCATGCTAAGTACACACCAATGTCAGGGTGCAATGGGTCAATATAAACGGGTCTGCGCAACGTAATCCCTCGTTGAGCAGATCAGTGTGTTGACTCACGTGTGCTCTTTCTATTGGAGTGTACTTATTTTCAAGTACAGGGTCGAGATAGATCAAGAGCAGAAGAGGAGAAAAGATGGGTCAAAGACCAAGTTCATAGGAAGGAAGAGAAAAATCGTCTAAGTTAAAATCGACGGGAATCACTAAGTCATTCCCGCCGACTTCGACGGGAGTCACATGTGATTCTCGCCGATTCGACGGGAATCAGTCTGCATTCCGGCCGACCTCTTCCAAATGACTTTTTTCCTACATAAATTCTGCTAAGGCAGAATCGACGGGATTCACAAAGTGATTATCGCCGACTTCGACGGGAATCGTTCTGATTCCCGCCGATTCGACGAGAATCAGGTTGCATTCCCGCCGATTCCCACAGGCTGACAAGCTTTATAACTAGAAATCGGCCAAGGCAGAATCGACGGGAATCGTGAGTGATTCCCGCCGACTTCGACAGGAATCACCAACGATTCTCGCCGATTTTGCCTTAGGAAATTTTTGCCTATTCGCTGGACCGAACCAAGAGACCGTGCGTTGTTTCGGCCGGGGCTAGGGCTTTTCCTTGTGGGCCCCACAACGGTCTTTTAGGGTTTGCTCGGGTATATATACATGCGTATTTCGAACCTCTACAGTAATCGATTCACAGAAAATCTGAAGTAGCCGACGCGTGCCCTAGCTGATCGCGAAACGTCGCCGATCGCTGTCGCCGATCGCAAGCTAGTCGCCGCCGCAGATCTAAGAGGTTCTTTGATCTCTAACGACAGTACTGAGGCTAGCAGTGCGTCTCACGCTTCTCCCTTGAGATCTCTTATCTCTCAATTCGTTGAATGAGGTTAGTTCTTCATTCCGAATCGATTGAGACGACTGATCAGACTAAGATCGTTCGTAGACCTTGCTTGCTTCGTCAAGAAGTTTGGATCTACAAGTATCGCCGCCGCAATCACTTGTCGCCGCCGATCTTGAAAAAATCCTCTCAAAGAGAGTACTCCGGTTGTGGATTCTTTGTTATCTTCAAGCAAGCTTCAAATAACGAAGAAGGACATCGGGATCTCCAAAAGCGTTGTTTGTATTTTCTAATACATTCTATTTTTGGTTTTGTTGTAAAGGAATTTTTATTCCTAGTTGTAAGGGTTGGGTGCAACTCGTGGTGGTGGAGTTGTGACTCCATTGTTGGAAGGGTTCCTTCCGTAGTGTGAGGATTGGATTTCAATCCGTTTGGTGAAGTGACTGAGTCGTCCCTTGGTGGGAAATAGGTTGAAGGGGGAAAGTGGACGTACCCAAATCGTGGAACCACTATAATTTCTTGTGTTTTCTGTGCTGTGTTTGTTTAATTGTGCAGGTAAATTTAATTCCGCAAAAAACTACACGTCACCTATTCCCCCCCCCCCCCCTCTCTCATAGGTGAACTTAGTCGACACTAGATACTTTCAAGTGGTATCAGAGTGAGGTTCCTCATCAATAAGGATAACACCTTGAGTAAGATCCTGCATCTAGTGTCAAGAAGAAAACAAGACTCAAGCATGGAGTTATACACTGATGTCTCTCCCCTGAGACTGCCTGTCTACACAAAAGAATATTATCTCATCTGGAAAATGAGGGTTCAGTTTCATTTGGAAGTCATTGACCCCCATGCATTATTCATTGTGGAAGAGGGTCCATTCATTCCCATGAAGTCTTCTGACTCTGGAGAAGATCTCCAAATCCCTAAGAATACCGCAGAGATGTTTGAAACTGAGCTCTCACTATTCAACTTGGATAAGCTGTTACGATAGATCATCTCTGATATCTGGTCAGGCTCTTCTCTTACAAGATTGGATAAGTGCAAGACTGCAAAGTCCATGTGGGAAACAATCTCTGTCCTCATGGAGGGAAAGATGACTGTCGGGACTGAATGCCAGCAAGAGGATGAAGCATATGTGGGGGTCCTCATCTCTGATGATGAAAGTCAAGAAAAACTTCTCAATATCAGGGCTCCAGTGTCTCTATCTGAGACTGAAGAAGAGATGGAGGAATGCAGTGGTGATGAAGCTAAAACCTCAGTCTCTGTAGACCTTAACTCTAACCCTGATCAGCACAATCAGGATCAGGTATCTTCCTCTTCTTGCTCCCTTCCTCTTGTATCTCCTGAAGACAGGCGAAGTTCAGAGGCTTGTCCATCTTTTGATGCCAGGGAAATAGACAGTTTCAATCAAAAGATTGAAACTCTTGATTCCCTTCGTAGTGCCCTTCAGAAGAGAAACTTGCTTGTTGAGAAACAAGCTATGGAAATTGCTCAGTTGAGGACCATGATGGACCTACAATTGGAATCCAATAAGGTGAAGGACTCAAAGATCTCGGATCTAGAGTTTTCTTTAGAGTCCGAGAAGAGAATAGTATCTAACTTTTCCAAGGTAGATGCTATTAAAAGAAAGGGAGAAAACGGGTGGATCTCACGAATTATAAAATCGTGGAGAAATGGGGAAACTGTTTTCAGACCCCCCACATCGAGTAGGAGGGGCATTCGTCATTCCTTCAGGTATGACCATAAGAACAACTATGGTCACCTCAAGAATGATTGGACCTCATGTGGAAACACCCATAGTGCAAGTGCTGTTATGGCTACCCATGAGAAAATACACACGGCTCATCATGAACCGTTTGTATTTACGGGCTCAGCCCCCTCACTTCATGACATTGCTGGAACTAGCTCTCACAAAGCTTCTTCCCACCCTAGGACAAAAGAAAAGGAAGTTGGCAAACATGTAGCAAGCATCAATGGGGCCCCCGGATGTGTGATGGCTGAAAAGAAAGCATCACCTCCCAGGCCTCATGACACTCACCACATGTTCACCATCAGACCCCCCTCGAGTCTTGGTGGAAAGGGAAAATCTGAGAGCAGATCCAGCTCGGCCCCTTTCAGACCTAGGATCGTGACTAACTCTGTTAGTAGATCTGGTCAGAAAAGGAGGTACAATATCCATGAGTGTTGATGTTGTGCCAAAGTGGGTCACTTTGCAATAGATTGTTGGCATAATCCTTCTGTGCCAAGGGCAAGGGTATGTCCACATTTTTTGGCTAGAGATAGCCTTCCTGACAGAAATCCTGTAGGAAGGCATCCTGTATTTTATGCTGACAAGAACCTAGGACCCAATACCTATTGGGTTCCTAAGATAAGGTAATTCTTTTTTGCAGGATAGTCTAGGTACCCATGAACATGATGGGACCTAGACAAGAGATGTTCCAGGCTTGCTATGGAACAAGATTATGGGAAAAGAGATAATGTTAACTACAGTGCAAGGCTTGAATAGCTAAGTTTAGATGAGATTGCTAAAGATGAATCTCCCAAGTACGTCAAGGTCTCCACCTCAATACCAACTGGAGAAGATGACGGTCAAGATGGAGAAATTCTCTCAGAAGAGGGAGGAGCCCGAGAAGCTGTTAGAGCTCTAGATGCCAGACTCTTAGAGCTTCGACATGTGAGGGATCATCTTAGAGATCAGATCATAGGAGATCCTCGTGACGGTGTCAGAACTCACAGAGGTACAATTAACGAGATTCTGCACCTTAGTTTCCTGTCACAGGTTGAGCCAAAGAAGTTCGATGAAGCGAACAAAGATGCATCATGGATATTGGCTATGCAAGTTGAACTGCATCAATTCGAACGATGCAACGTCTGGACGCTTGTTCCCAAACCAAAGAAACAGAATGTGATCGGCACCAAGTGGATCTTTAGAAATAAACTGGATGAAAACAGTGTCATCATTAAGAACAAGGCAAGACTAGTTGCACAAGGCTACAGACAGGAGGAGGGGATTGACTTCAACCAAACCTTTGCACCAGTTGCAAGGCTGGAGGCGATCAGATTGTTCCTGGCATATGCCTCTAGCAAAGGATTCACTGTCTATCATATGGACGTGAAATCTGCATTCCTAAATGGAAATTTGAAAGAAGAAGTATATGTCGCGCAACCCCCAGGGATGATAGAAAAAGCACTTCCGGGACGTGCCAATTCCTCGGAAGAAGGCTTATATCGTGGAACAGTAAAAAGCAGAACTGTGTCGCAACCTCTACGGCTGAATCTGAGTACATCTCAGCAAGCAGCTATTGCACACAACTTCTATGGATCAAGAATCAACTCGAAGATTATGACTTGCCGTTCAGAGAAGTTCCTATGTATTGCGACTCCTCGAGCGCAATAGCAATTGCGAACAATCCAGTGTCGCACAACAGAACAAAGCAAATTGAAGTGCGCTACCACTTCATTCGGGAGCATGTGGAAAACAAAGATATATCTCTCTACTATGTCCCCATGCATAAGCAGATTGCAGATATCTTCACAAAGCCCCTAGACGAGGCCAAGTTCAGTCTCTTCAAAACTGAACTCGACATGCTGAACTATGAAGATTGAAGACTGAAGGGCTCAAGGCTCTTGGATCAAGGGGGAGCATCAACAAGGAACTCTAGCTCGAGCACGGATTCAAGAACTGAGGGGGAGCATTTGAGTCCAAGTGAAGTCCCAGATTTGAAGAAGCCGAAAACGGGGATATTACCCTCTCGGCTAAGGCTAAGGTGGCTGCCAATGTTAAGTGTGCTCTCAGGAAAATGGTAATGAATTTCACTCTAAGCTGAATTTTCATTTTATGATTTTCATTTCCATCTATTCTATTCACCTTAGCTTGTAGGGTTTAGGCTTCTTCAAATAGGGGGAGATTGTTGGGTATTGTATCCATAATGTACCTGATTTGAAGAAGCCCCTGAACAAGCTAAGTTGGATTGACAATGTATTTGATGATTTTCTATCAAGTTGTGCTTTCAGCTATTCCATGCTAAGTACACACAAATGTCAGGGTGCAGTTTGTCAATATACACGGGTCTGCGCAACGTAATCCCTCGTTGAGCAGATCAGTGCGTTGACTCACATGTGCTCTCTCTATTGGAGTGTACTTATTTTCAAGTACAGGGTCGAGATTGATCAAGAGCAGAAGACAAGCAAAGATGGGTCAAAGACCAAGTTCATAGGAAGGAATAGAAAAATCGTCTAAGTTAAAATCGACGGGAATCACTAAGTCATTCCCGCCGACTTCGACGGGAGTCACTTGTGATTCTCGCCGATTCGACAGGAATCAGTCTGCATTCCCGCCGACCTCTTCCGAATGACTGTTTTCCTATAGAAATTCTGTTAAGGCAAAATCGATGGGAATCACCAAGTGATTCTCGCCGACTTCGACGGGAATCGTTCTGATTCCCGCCGATTCGACGAGAATCAAGTTTCATTCCTGCCGATTCCCACAGGCTGACAAGCTTTATAACTGGAAATCGGCCAAGGCAGAATCGACGGGAATCGTGAGTGATTCCCGCCGACTTCGACGGGAATCACCAACGATTCTCGCCAATTTTTCCTTAGGCAATTTTCGCCTGTTCGCTGGACCGAACCAAGAGACCGTGCGCTGTTTCGGCCGGGGCTAGGGCTTTTCCTTGTGGGCCCCACAACGGTATTTTAGGGTTGGCTCGGGTATATATACATGCGTATTTCGAACCTCTACAGTAATCGATTCACGGAAAATCTGAAGTAGCCGACGCGTGCCCTAGCTGATTGCGGAACGTCGCCGATCGCTGTCGCCGCTCGCAAGCTAGTCACCGCCACAAATCTTAGAGGTTCTTTGATCTTCCGACGACAGTACCAAGGCTAGCAGTGCATCTCACGCTTCTCCTTTGAGATCTCTTGTCTCTCGATTCGTTGAACGAGGTTAGTTCTTCATTCCGAATCGATTGAGACGACTTATCCGACTGAGATCGTTCGTAGACCTTTCTTGCTTCGTCAAGAAGTTTGGATCTACAAGTATCGCCGCCGCAATCACTTTCCGCCGCCGATCTTGACAAGATCCTCTCAAAGAGAGTACTCTGGTTGTGGATTCTTCGTTATCTTCAAGCAAGCTTCAAAGAACGAAGAAGGACATCGGGATCTCCAAAAGCTTTGTTTGTATTTTCTAATACATTCTATTTTTTGTTTTGTTGTAAAGGAATTTTTATTCCTAGTTGTAAGGGTTGGGTGCAACCCGTGGTGGTGGAGTTGTGACTCCATTGTTGGAAGGGTTACTTCCGTAGTGTGAGGATTGGATTTCAATCTGTTTGGTGAAGTGACCGAGTCATCCCTTGGTGGGAGATAGGTCGAAGGGGGAAGTGGACGTACCCAAATCGGGGAACCAGTATAATTTCTTGTGTGTTTTCTGTGCTGTGTTTGTTTAATTGTGCAGGTAAATTTAATTCCGTAAAAGACTGCACGACACCTATTCCCCCCCCATAGGTGGACTTAGTCGACACTAGATACTTTCAACGGCCTCTGGCATCCTCTTCTCTCAAGCTGCAAGATTCCCCCTTTATACCCTTTATTTGCTTTTCATGTAAATGTGCAATCTCAAGCTGTAATCTCAATTCATAATCAAAGGAAAGCCCATCACAGAAGTGGCATTTATGTCGCAGCGGGCAAACTCTGTTGTTGCCTCTGCAAGCAACCCCCTCTCTTTTTCCCTCTCTCGGTACTAACAATTAGAGCAAACCATCAAAGTAACTGTTTGCTCGATAGTTCCTCATCAACCTCCTCCTTATCCCGGCATCCCGGATCGATCGTGCACCACTCTCGAGCAAGCTATTTGAAGAGCGCATTTTCTGCATCAACACCAAAGTTCATTTGATTTACTTATCTGATTAAACAAATATATCTCAGTTCTAGCAGAATTTAAATTGACTAAAGATATGTTACCCTGTCTAACCCTAGATAAAATAATTTTGTTATCATTATATGTGATAAAGCATAAAGACTTATTAAATGATACCCGATAACCTTCATCACATAATTGACTGATGCTGATAAGTATATGCTAAAGACCTCTCACATAAGCTACCTTTCTGAAGGTAACTACCCCAACTTTGACATTGTCATAGCCCTCTATTTGGCTACAGTTGGAGTCTCCAAATATGACTTTTGATCCAAGATTTGCTTTGAAGTCTCTTATATTAGCTTTTCTTCCTGTCATGTGTTTAGAGCACCCAATATCCAAATACCACTGTTCCTCTATGGTAGGATAGTTCTTTTCCTGTATTGAAAACAAGTTAGGTGTTCTTGACCCAGATAACCTTGGGTCCTGGTATTCTGTCATAATAAGTAGAAATATAAAAATATTCAGGTTGATTTTTATATCCAAGTGGATGATATCTCCTGGGAGGAATGATCCACTCAGTAAAAGGATTTATCAACTTTTGAGTTTGAATATTCTTTTGAAAAGATGTAAATTTTCCATTTGAAAAATTTAAGTTCGACGAATTAATCTGATTTCGTCGAGCCACGTTTGATGAATAATAGTGATTTCATCAACCACCATTTACTGAATAGTTATTCTCATTCCATATGTTCACTGTTTGTCTATCTCTGTTCGACGAATAACTTTGATTTTGTCGAGCTCAGTTCGACGAATGCTGTTGAACATTATTTTTGTCTTAGAATAGATTTTGATTTATTCTCTAGTACATTATATGACAAAACTTCAGTGTATTTATCTGTAATTGATAATATTTCTTTTCCTTTAGCAGATATAAATTTTATAGGGGTAGTTAAAATATCTTTCTTAAGAATTTGAGGTTGACTGGATGAAGCTCTCAAGCTTAGTCTGCCATTTAATCTGGCTTTGACTGTTCTTATAATATTCATCAGTTTGATACTTCTCCCATTAAGAGTTTCTTCAAGCTTCTTAGTCTCAGATAATTTGTTTTCTAGAGAAACTATTTGCTCCTTATAAATTTATAAATCTTCTTTAAGTTTAATATTTTCTGAAGATAGATTGTTCAATTCAGTTAATTTTTCTCTGAGATGTTTTATTTCCTTCTCAGATTTTTTCAAATCTTTATAAAGTAATTTAAAATATTTTTTGAATTGATCTGATGTAAAATCAATAGTTGAAATTACCTGGTCTTCTTCAAACTCAGATTCAGAATCAGAATTGCTGTTTGATTCATTGATTGCCATCATACAAACTTCTTTAGCATTTGATTCTTTTTCATCTTCACTTGAACTGGATGAAGATTCTGTGTCTGACTCACTCCATATTTCAGCTACAAAGCCTCTCTCCTTCAATTTGTGTTTAATAGAAGAGGGTTAATTTGAATGCTTCTTAAATTCTTTCTCCTTCTTATTATCTATCTTCTAATTTTCAGGACATTCTAGAAGAATGTGTCCTAGTTTCCTGCAACCATAGCAAATAATTTCCTTAGTAGATGTTTTGTCATACCTTAATTTTTCCTTATTTCTGGAAAATCTTATCCTGATGTCTTTCCAGGCCATTTTGTAAGTTGTTCTTCTTCTTCAGTTACTTAGAAAGCAATACTTTTGTCCTTCTTTAATGAGGATAAGGTCATTTGTTCAGCTTCTCTTATTTTGATGAGTTGATCATATGATTTGAGCTTGCCCAACAAAGTTTCTAATAAAACTTCATTCACACTTCTTGCTTCTCTAATTGGCCAAATTCTTGAATCCCATGTGCTAGAAAAACACATGAGAATTTTGTCATTTACTTCTGCCAATGTAATGTCTTTCTCCAAGGTTTTTAGTTCATTGATTATGAGACTGAGTCTTGTATACATATCAACAAAAGATTCAGTTTCTCCCTTTTTGAAATTCTCATATTGAGAAATCAGGTGGGATCTTCTGTCTTTTCTTTCATCTGCTGATCCATCTACCATTACATTGAGAGAGTCCCAGATATCTTTTGCTGAGGTGCATTCAGCAACCTTCTGGAAAATATCATAAGACATTGTTTGGACTAGTATATTCATATCCTTTGCCTCAACAGTTCTCAGTTTTTTTCTGAGCTTTTATCCATTCTGGAGGTTGTGTAGCACTCGTGCTTGTTGCTGCTGGTAGTGGAGGTGGACCTGTCAAAATTGAATTGTAGATATCCTCATCAATATAATTCATATATAATTTAATCCTTGTCTGCCATAGTACAAAATTATTAAGATTGCAAACAGGAAGTCTAGTGTTTGAGTACTCCTTATTTTGTGTCATGATAAATTTATCAGTGATCTAAAAAACAAACTTCTAGGTAAAATGTGATCTATAAGATCCGTTGGTTTAGGTGTTAGCCTGTAAAACAAACCCTCCTCTGATACCAATTAAAAGTTGAAGGGATAGATCTAACTTTACTCTAAAGGGGGGTGAATAGAGTATTTTAAAAACTTTAATTTATTTTTATAGTAGTTTAAAAATTAGTGATATATATATATATAATAAGCACAACATAGAAATAAAAAAGTAACAATCACGGATGACATAAGGATTTTATAGTAGTTCTCCAATAAATCTGGGTACGTCTACTCTTCTACCACCCTGGTAGAAATCCACTACAGGTTTTTGATCAGGTGTCCTGTCACCAGAAGATCTATTTTCTAAGGGAGGTCTAGCAACCCTTTAGGCTTTTGACCAGGTACCCAAAAACCAAACTTTAGTCTTTTGATTAGGTGACTTATGAACCAAGTGTTAACTTTTGAAGGGAGTTAAAACCCTATACACAGTTTAAGAATAAACTAAGGAGTTAGATGTTGTCTTCTTTGTCAAGTATCTCTAAGAAGACTTAGTGGATGATGTTGTAAAAAGCTCCTCTTGATTTGAATAGTGATTGTGATGAACAGAGGATACTTTTTCTTAAGGGTGTAGGCCTTCTTATATTCTTTTACTCTCTAGTAGATATTTCAGACGGATATGCATCAGGATGTCTCTCAGATTGAAGATGTGTCTATAGAAGAGTGTGAAGCAGAATATATGTATCAATATCTCTATATCTATATCTGTGTATATGTATATCTCTACCTATCTCTGTTGGTGAAGCAGCAATCTTATATATATATAAATTCTGTGAGGGAAGAATTCAAACGATGTGACTGTTTGAAATAATCGATTTTTGAAATGTCTGAAGAATCCTTTGAGAATTGTAACTGTCTTGGAATTAATTAGATTTAAAACTCTGAGATAAATCCATATTTAATGCTGCCTTAAACGACTATATTCGTTAGAATATTTAGCATTAAATATCAGAGTTTAGTTATCAAGCTTTTGAAAATATTCGGCCTTCTGTATATAGAAACTGTCTGATCGTCGAACTCAGCTTGGATTTTGTCGAACTGAGCTTGGATTTTGTCGAACTGAGCTTTTAAAAACTGAGCTTATACTTTCATCGAGCTGAACTCTTAGTTTGTCGAACTGAGCTCTGAGTTTGTTGAACTAAGCTCAGAGTTCGTCGAACTAAACTTAGAGTTAAGATCTGAGTTAGTCAAACTGTGTTTTGAGTTTGTCGAACTAAGCATCTCTAGAATACCTTCTGAAACAACTCTGGAAATAAAATATGACCCTAGTCTATACAAGTTGGGTCAAAATAAAAATCCTAATCAAAGAATAGTAATCGTAGCCCAAATTAATAATAAGGAGTTCTAACAAACTACAAGAGATCAATACAAGTGTTGAAAAACAGATTAAGGGGGTAAACATATATAATTATGAGACTGCTGTATGGATGCATAACCAAATCTTTCTAGACTTTAAAGTTGACCTTAATGTTATTCCACCTCCACATCTTGATCCCAATGTCTGTAAGCCTACTTTTTCTCCTGGTCCTGAATAGTTTGAAGCTCCTCCTGAAGATTATTCTCAAATATGGACTTCTGAGCAACCTGAGTTTCCTCGAGATCTACCTCCTAAAGTGCAAGTGCAAAAGAAAAGGAAATATGGTGAGGGCGCCTCTGCCAGCTGATCTATCCCCAGACAAGGTGCTACTAAAAGCATAGAACAAGAATTTGCTGAAGTTTGGAGTCCAACTTCAAAGTCTCTTATTATGGATACTCTGAAGCTGGTTGTAGAATATAATGAAAATAAAGATGATCATTACAATCACAAGGAGTGGGAGCTCTGTGAAAAGTCTTTGACTAAGAGAAGGATTTAAGATCATGAATATGGTCGTAATATTCCTAGTGCTCCTTCTCGGCCTTCAAAGTACTATCCCAAGCCATTCAGTTATCAGAAGAGACAGCAAGAGAAGAAGGAAAGACATCATCAACAACAGTTCAAATAATGTTATGATTGTCAGTTGTATAGAATTTTGTGGACCAATATATTCCTATGGACAAACTCTATATATATATATATTTTTGAATTTTGTTGATCTTATTATTTCTTATTTCTCATTGCATATATTGTTTTACTTGTTAGTTAATTATTTTTTTATCTTGATATAATTCACCTTAGCGTAGAGGGTTCTGACTTCTACAAATAGGGGGAGATTGTTGGGAATTGTATCCACAATAACCTAGATTTGTGAAAAGTCACCCTTGAACTAAGATGAGTTAAGTTTGTATTTGATGCTATTCTGTAGTTGAGTGCTTGCAGGTCATTATTACTAAGTGTAGACCAATGTCAGTTTACAATTAGTCACTAAACACAGGACCATGCAATGTAATCCCTCATTTTTTTATCCATGGTGTTAACTCATGTGTAACCTTTCTATTGGGATGCACTTCATTTTCAAGTACTAGAGCAATAGAAGAAAAGAAGGGTTGCTGGTCTTCAACAAAGAAGAAAAGAAATTTTTTCTGAAAAAAATTTCTAAGTTCTTTTCTCGAGAAAATTGAAGTTTATTTCTTGAGAAGTCTAAGTACCTTTCTCAGGAAAGCAAGCTGTTCTCGAGAAACTGATAGACTTCTCGGAAAACTGTCTGAAACTATCTCTAAGTCTTTTCTCGAGAAAAGCCCTGAAGATTTCTCAAGAAACCAATTTCATTTCTCGAGAAAGACAAGTAGTTCTCGGGAAGTTGAATCTATTTCTAGAGAAGCTAAGTCCTTTTCTCGAAAAATCAATCCTTCAGTCCACAGAATTTTTGTTAAGTAAATTTCTCGAGAAGGTCAGACCGTTTTTCGAGAAAGCAATTTATTTATCGAGAAATCATATCCTTCTCGAGAAATTTGTCTTCAATTCTAAATTTGCGCTAAGTACTTTTCTCAAGAAATTATATCCTTCTCGATAAATCAGGTTTTCACTTCAAATAAATTTCGTTAAATCTTTTCTCGAGAAATCCATTTCCTTTCTCGAGAAAGCAAATGATTTCTCGAGAAATCTATTTCTTCTCGTGAAAATGGAGTTGCAAAAATTTTGATTTAATCTTCTGACGAGATTTCAATTTTATTCTAAGTTCCTCATGATTGATCCACGTGGATTTTCCTTAATGACTTATGACCGTTAGATGATGATCTATAAATAGTCTTTTCTATCGGAATCGCCAACCCTAATCATTTTTACAGAATTAGAATCACATTCGCACTTTCCAAATTTGGGAAAAGTCGCTGTCTTCATCGTCATTCTTCTCTGTCGCTCTCTCTCAATCCAACGATTCAACAGGAGAAAAGATTTGATAGATCCAAGATTCAAAGATTCTTCAACATATATTTGATCTTATCGGATTCTATGTTTTTAGATCGAGCTTTCTCGGGTTTTCTTCCTCAACCTTCTTCACCGAGAATTTCAGTTTTCAAGAACGAAGATCCCTTAAGATTTCAAATTTGGAAGACTAGCATTTTAATTATTGCTGTAAAAATGTTTTAACATTTGTAGGAGCTTTGTCTCCGAGATTGTAGGAAGTTCGTTCTTTCGAGTGAAGATCCGTTTGTGAATCGAGTTTGTTGATCCATGTGTAGATCGAGTTTGTAGATCCGGTTTGTGGATCGAGGTGTAGATCCGGTTGTGGATCGAGGTGTAGGAGCGTTGCTCCGAGGTGTAGGAGCGTTGCTCCGAGGTGTAAGATTGTGATAATCTATGAAAGGTGAAGTAGCCGAATTTATCTCTTCGTGGTAGATAGGAGAGGCAAGACAGTGGACATACATAATATAGGGAACCACTATAAATCTCTGTGTTTGTGTGCTTGAATTTTTAGATAATTTTTATTCCGCAAAAAGACACAAACATCACCTATTCACCCCCCCTTTAGGTGATTTAGGTAGATGTTAGATACTTTCAGAGCTCGCATCGAGTGATCAACACCCGTCGTCACAATTATCGCAGCTCCAGCCCTAGGAGAGAACGCCCCCATCAGGCGACCTGGGAAGGAAGTAGCAGAGGAAGGCAGCGAGCGGGATCTGCCGGGGTGAGCTCTGTTCCCCGGCTCAGCATGTGCGGGTCAGACTGGCGAGATGGAGGCGCCAGATCGCCCGGCTTGCCTGGCATGGGAGGGAAGTCCCTTCAGTGAGTTGGTCTCATCAACCCCAGTTCCAGAGGGGTTTCGCAAGCTGGAATTGTCCTACTACACCGAAAAGGATGATCCGGTTCAACACATCATGTGGTTCGAGGATGTGGTTTCGATCTGACAGATGTCAGATGCATTTAAGTGCCGGCTCTTAGCCATAACCCTCAAGGAGAAGGCAAGGGATTGGCTCCATCAGCTCCCTGCCAGCTCCATTTACTGTTTTGAGGACCTGCGTCGTGGGTTCATGCATAGGTTCACAACTTCCAAGAAGAGGAAGGAGTCAGAGTCTCAATTCCTCATCAAGCTGGGAGTTAACGAGACTCTGGGAGCTACATAGACCGGTTCTAAGAGGAGGTCCTCTATGTTCAGGAGATGCCCAGGCACACCCCCATGGTGGCCTTCACCCGAGGGCTACAGTAGGGGTTCTTCAGGATGGAGCTGAAGAGGGTGCCTCCACTTTCCTTCGAGGAACTGATGGAGAGGGCAGCGAGGGAAGTCGACCTAGAAGTGTCGAACCCAGCGTTTGCTAGGAAGTTGGCCAGGTGGGATACGGAGGAGGAGAAGGAGCCAGGAGGTGGCAAGGGTTAGGAAGTGCGGAGGGCAGAGCCCAGGCAGAGGGAGCAGCATCAGTAGCAGCGGTCGAGGTGGGGGTGCCATGATCCGAATAATCGGCTAGGATGGAGGCAACAGGAGTTGCATGACCAGGGCCTGTGGCGAGGTTTCCTCGGAGGGGACAACAGCCAAGGGGGGCAAGGCCAGTTCAACCCTCTAGGATGGAGGCAAGGCTAGAGGCCCCTTATCCCCGATCAACACCAGGCTATGGTGATAGCCCTGGGGAGGAGGAGGAGAGGTCAGCAGAGATGGAGACAAGAAGGCAGGGGGAGCTGCCCTATTGTGATTTCCACCAGGAGGTGGGCCATGCAATGGCCACGTGCCCGGAGTTCCTAGAGAGGAAGGGAACTAGGGAGCAGCTACAGTAACACTGCCAGGAAGTGCAGATCGAGGAAGTCCTGCCTAGGGCAGAGGAGGACATGGTTGAGGACCGGCCCAATGTAGAAGGCCGAGAAGGGATCCAGGTGATCCATGGGGAGGGGGAGTCGAAGGTGCCCGTAAGGCGATTCTCCACACCATGTACCGCTGGAACGTTGTCTCAACATCTCTTACCCCACCCCTAGATGAGAAGATTACCTTCTCTCAGAAGGACATGCAAGATCATGAGGATAAATTTTGCGATGCGCTGGTCATTCAGACCGCCATCGAGAACTTTACCGTCTCTCAAATCCTCATTGATAACTAGAGCTCTGTCAACGTATTCTTCAAGAAGGCGTTTGACGCAATGAATGTTGAGGCCAGGAGGGTGTTGGCCTCAGATGTACCTCTGTTCGGATTCTCCGGTGAGTGGAAGGAGGTGGAATGAGGAATAGGACTCCATGTTACTTGGGGGGGCAGTCCAGGAACTATAGGTTCTCCATTGTGGATGCTCCTAGCAATTACAATGTAATATTTGGTCATCCCCTACTCAGTGCCTTTCGTTGCATACCGTCATTCTTCTAATAGTACCTAAAGTTCAATGTCGAGGGCATCCAAGTCAGGGTCCGGGGAGACCTCAAGGTGGAAATGAAGTGCTACGTCACCGCGGTTAACTCCATCTCTTGGCAGGGAGTAGACGAGGAAATGGAGAGGAGGATGCAGGAGATGTCTGGGAAGGAGGCCGCAGGAGGAGTAGAGGAGATGGAAGTGGAGGAGGAAGAGATCTGCATCCAAGTGCGGGCGGCAAAAAAAGTTCTTGAGGAGAAGGCTGAGGTGATGGCCATGGAGAAAGCCAAGGAGGAGGATGATCTTAACCCAGGTGAGGGGGTCGCAGACGAGTGGGAATAGAAATCTCGGCTGGAAGCATTAGATGAGGTGGTGGAGATGGAAGTTCTCACCCGGGAAGGAAGGGTGGAGAGTGCGGATCAGCAGGGGGCTGAGCCCGGAGCACCAAGGGAGGATGCTGGAGTGCATCCAAAGGAACGTGGACATCGTCGTATGGAGTACATCAGACATGCCGAGGATTGATGCAGATGTTGCATGCCACTGCCTCAACATTTATCTCGAGGCCCACCCCATCCGACAGAAGAAGATGTCTACCGCTGACAAGCTGGCCGAGCCCATCAAAGAGGAGGTGCGTAAGCTCCTCAAGGCCGGATTTGTGTCAGAGATCATGTATCGTGGCTGGGTCTCGAATGTAGTGATGGTTAAAAAATGAGACGGCCGCTGGAGGATGTGTATAGATTTCTCTCTTTTAAATAAATCATGTCCTAAAGATTGCTACCCCCTGCCTTGGATCGACGCGTTGGTTGACTCAGCCTTCGGTTTTTCTGTAATGAATTTCTTAGATACTTTTCAGATTACAATCAGATCGGGAAGCACCCGCCCATCATAAAAGATTTCTCCTTCACCACCAAGGATGGGTGCTACTGTTATAAAATGATGCCCTTTGGGCTAAAAAATGCAGGGGCAACATTCTAGAGGATGATGGATCGGGTCTCCCGAGAGCAGAAGGGAAGAAACTTGGAGGTATATGTTGATGACCTCATGATTAAGAGTCGAGACGTGGACTCTCACCTCCGGGATTTGGAGGATACCTTCAACACCCTGCGAAAATATAAAATGAGGTTGAACCCATTAAAGTTCGTTTTTGGGGCAAGCAGGGGGAGGTTCCTGGGTCATCTCATTACTCCCACAGGGGTGGAACCCAATCCTGATAAGGTGAGGGTGATCATGGAGTTGGGGTCGCCACGAAACGCCAAGTAAGCCCAGCGGCTGATGGGGAAGTTAGCAGGGTTGAGCAGGTTCCTCTCTCGGGCAGGAAAGAAGTGCTCGCCCTTCTTCAAAGCACTAAGATGAGGCCAGAAATTTTAATGGTCTAAGGAGTTAGAGGAAGTGTTTCAAGCCTTGAAGAGGAAGCCGAACCAGGCTCCACTTCTCTAGGGACCAAAGGAGGGGGAAGACTTGTCCCTGTACCTTGGGGTCGGGGTTGAGGCCATAAGCTCTGTCCTGGTTCGGGAGGACAGGAAGAAGCAGTTGCTAATCTATTACGTTAGCAGGGTCCTGAGGAAGGCGGAGCTTCGATACCCGATTATAGAGAAGTTAGATTTTGTGCTGGTTATCTCGGCTTAGAGGCTTCGGCCCTACCTCCAAGCTCATTCCATCCGGATAGTAACTAACCATCCCCTCCACAACATCTTTGTGGGGGTGGAGCACTCTGGAAGGTTTGCAAAGTGGTCTGTGGAATTAAGCGAGTTCGATATATCCTTTGTTCCCCCTTTCGATCAAGGCCTAGGCAATGATCGACTTCCTGGATGATTATGTGGTCGAGGTGGCAGAGATGGAGATCACCCGCCCGTTTCCTTGGAAGGTGATGGTGGACGGCGCCTCAGAAAGGCATTCCTTGGGGGTGAGAGTAATCTTGGAAAGCCCTCAGGGAATGAGGATAAAGTAGACAGTGGTCATACTGATGTAGGATCCGTCCCGAAGGATACTACACGGACGGCGTAATTACGACTCTTGGAACGTTTAACGCTCTTCTAATCGCACGCTAACGGAACGCATCAATAACAAAGATTCTATTTATCGTTCGCACTAACATATGGGTAGTCGATCCGCACTTGGAACGGAGAATGGCTATAGGCCAAAATACTTTCTGGCTAAAAGGGATAATATTGATTCCGGACGAGCTTGGAGTTGTACCAAAATAGATCCACCAAAGAAAAATCACGATTCGAGAAAATAATAGGATCTATCCAAACTAAAGAAAATAGCGAGGATCGACAGTCCTCTCGGAGTCTTCGGAAAACCCAACGAAAAATTACAAACTATTTAAGAGGCACCGCGAAGAAATCAACGATTCAAAGATCACGCAAAATTTCGTCCACCACAAGAACTATCTAGGGAAAGAAAACTCTTGAGTAGATGGTTTTGTTACCCCGCTCGAAGACGGTAGATCCGAGATGTTTGGGATCCACACGAAAACGATCGCTTTCCTTGGACGCGGCGGGAGATGCACCAAGGATGAAGAACTCGTTCGTCTTCTCTGCTTCTCGCCGGGGAGGTTCACCGTTGGGCACCGTCTTCCTTACACTTGGCCTTCAATATTGAAGGCGGACGGACTTTGATGGATGAAATCACGCCGAAGGAGATGTCGAGTTGGAGAAAAGAGAAGGAGGGTGGAGGAAACAAGGGGGGCAGCCAAGAGGAAGAGGAGAAGTGGAGAAGAGGGGCCGAATTTTGAGGAGGGAGCAAGAGAGGGGGCAGCGGGTTTGAGAGGGAGAGGAAAGGGGAATTAGGGTAGGGCAATCTCAATTCAATTCAATCAAATTCTAAAATGAAAAATACATGGTCAAAGGCCTTTTATAAGGTTTACAACACAAAAGGCTATTAGCAGCCCAATAAATGATAAACACACACCAACATGAAATAAAAAGACAATAAAAAAATTAGTCCATCAACTTATCAAATTAAAATTAATACTAATTTTAATTCCTTTTGTGTTGGCGAAGATTGTAGCCATGGCCGCTGGGGCGTCGCAAGTCCTTGACCGGTGGGTCAATGTCTCCGTCTTCCGCCAACATCCCGCGATTATCATGAACATCAAGTGCGCCCTCGTCGTCATCGTTAACACCAACTAGGCCGTCATGATTGCCGTCTCCATCAATCCTACCCCGCTCGAAAGGGCTCATCACCGATGAGTGGGCGGGAAGGTAACGGCGCAAGAGATCCGCATCTAAAAGATCCACTTGTGCAGCAGAGAGCCATGAGTCGTCCGAAGCAGGACGATCACGCCATCGAATCAAAAACCTGTGAATGTCACCGTCGGGAGTGGGAAACAACGCATCCTGTAAAATCCTGTCAGGCAAGAAATTAGTTCGGGGGAACCTTGGAAATGCATTAGGCAAAGAATAAAAAACAAATTGCATTATCAGTAGGCAACGTACCTCTCGGAGAATCCAAAGGAGAGAGCGATCCAGAATCATTCTCACCCCCCACCCCATTAGACGATATAGTGGAAATATCAAACGGAGAGACAGAAAGTTCAGGTGGTGGAGCGACATAAAGCGTTAAATCTGAAACGTTAAAGACAGGAGAAATTCCCCAATCAGCAGGCAACTTTAATAAATATGCATTTTCGCCTAGCTTCTGTAAAACTCGAAAAGTACCTGCTCTCTTATTCGCTAATTTCTTTATAGTGCCTGAAGGCATCCGTTTAGGGATAAGTCGAACCATTACCAAATCACCAACATACAAGGGGACTGCTCGCCTATGTACATTAGCATTCGATTGATAAATATCATATTGCTTACCTAATGTCTTGCCAATGTGCTCATGGAGAGAGTGAACGTGCGAGGCGATGTCCTGTGCGAATTGACTTGATTTAAAAGATGGAGGTAACGGAACCAAGTCAAGAGGCACATGCGCCTTGTATCCATGCACTATCTCATTCGGAGATAAACCGGTGGACCGATTCTTAGAATTGTTGTACGCTAGTTGAGCATGCGGAAGAATAAGGTCTCACGTACCCTTATGATCACCCACTAAGCAACGTAGTAACCCTCCCAAATTATGGTTAACTACTTCCGTTTGCCCATCCGTCTGAGGATGGGCCGACGAAAACATAAGTTTTGTACCTAAAAGCTTCCAAAGTGTTTTCCAAAAATAACTAGTAAAATTAACGTCCTTATCACTCACTATCATTTTGGGGATGCCCCGGTGTGCAACGACCTCTTTGAAATACAATTTAGCGACGTGTGAAGCATCATTAGTGTTATGACACGCAATAAAATAGAACATCTTGGAGAAACGGTCCACAACGACCAAAATAGAATCGTGTCGCCTAAAGGTCAACGGTAGGCCCAATATGTAAGACCCCCTCCCGGAACACAACACACGGCACGAGGGGAGTCTTATGCCCGAAATAGCCGCCTTGCGGTAGCACTAACACACGGGTTAGCCTTTACCACAAGACGCCTATTCCGCCGGCTACAATCCATATCACAACAATTATGCCAACCCAACCATAACAGAAAAGTAAAGCTAAAAGCAGTTCAGTTCACAGCTAAGTTAAGGTCTAAAAATAGCGGAAGATAACAAGCACAACAGGCTTGCACAAAAGAAACAAGAGTCTAGAAATGTTTTGCCAAACGGCTACATGAAATCACTCACTACTGTCACTGACGGTGCCGATGGCACCACCACCTCAGGTCCTATCATCCGGGCCTGGCTGTCCTGCTGCATAGTCCGTTGCCGCTCTACCTGCGGGGTTTCCTCCTAAAAAGGAAGACGTAGCAACCGTTAGTCATAAGACTAAGTGGCTTCACATCCGCTCCCCCGGCGACTCCTCGGCACCGGGCGGAGAAAGGAATACAGGTACAATATATATACATAAGCAAGTAAACAAGCAGGTGACAGTAAATATGGTGAAGTATAAACTACGCTACACAACTAGCAGTTCTACAAATATCCATATAAATGACAGCAGGTATAATTAATCAGAATAGCAACTTAACTTATAAGAGTGCCCATACAAACTTATAAGTTAAGGATCGGCTTAACAGTAAAGTAACTCATCGTATAAGAGTGCCCATACAAACTTATACGATGAGGATCTTGTGTATGCAATGAATGACATGTTATGAATGTTATGTTATGACTGACTCATGCGCACGCACATGCAAGTTGCTATGTCGACACAGACTAGAAGTTCCCACTTTTCGAGCAGGTAGCTAACCTCTCAGGCGTCGTCCGTCGTGGCCAGACGGCGACAGTGGAGCGGGCGTCTCCACTACTAGGTGGTATCACACTACCTATCTTAGGCCCCCGTACGCCTCAACGCTAAGAACACAACAGCGGAGCTCACATGCGTACTACGGCTCAGAAGGGGTCTTGGGTAAATGTGCACCAAGAACACAGCCCAACCTGGCCTTGATTTCGAACCGGATGGAACCTCGGAAACGCACGAGGTGCAAGCCCAACCGTTCTCATGGCACGGAGGAGATCTCGGGTTATGGACACCAAGTATCTAACCCTACCGCCCAAGGTCTACTCATTGGCTCCCATCGGTGTGACGACTGGCAAACCTGTAAACCTGCCACAATCATTATCTCAACACCGCGACACGATGAATCGTCGCACATCACATGCCCCAAAACAACTCACTCGATGCTACCCGTAGGGAGACTTCAACTCTAAGCATCGGTTGTTAATAAACCCCTCGGGCTCGGATTACAGTTACAAAATACTCTTCACATAGTGTTCATCATGTTCACGCCCACCTATTCAATGATTTCACCTCAACACTACGTACATTAGATATGTTCAACGCCAATTTGTAAAAATATATCCTTTACCAATAGCAACTCCTAATATCTAGCCTTCCCATCCCATCCATTTCTCTACCATTGCATGGTTATCCCTTATTACACAACCAAATGAGTAACCATACTAAATTATAGTAACAACGACATTATAGTTATATGGGAGCAAGATATCACATGAGCAAATCACAATCATTGCAAGAGTGCTAACATTATAATTTAACAAGTGCATTAACATAGGATAGTCCAATACTAAAACTGGGATTCCCGGAGCTACAGGAATCCGATCACAATGCACAACCCCTCGTTGGAAAGGTATTCGCGAGGGCTACGACTTTCGTGTTGAGTCGATCGCCCAGATCTGGTCGCAACATACCAGAAATTCAACTCGAATACGTACAGGAAACAGTTTCCTGTACAGAAATTTTCCCGAACGCAGCGGACTCGAACCAGCTTTCCCGTGGCTACAGGTATCGCATGGAAACGAGCAACCCCTCGTTGGAAAGGTAATTTCAAGGGCTACGACTTTCGTGTTGAGTCGATCACCCAGATCTGGCCAGAACACCTCCGAAATTGGCCACGAAGGTCGCCGCGTGCAGAAATCAGATTTCTGCACGCATCTTAAGGCGAGATGAACGACATCCGTTCATCTTCTTCCTTGCAACGACCTCGCATAAACTTCTCCAGAAATCACACCCAACCTTATTTCTCCTTTCAAAGCCAAACCCCCAACGAAAACCCCTCTCATCTCCACTTTGAAGGATGAGAAGGTTGAGGGAGACTAAGCCTAAAACCTAGGCATGGCTTATCCTAAGAACTCTCCTCCTCACCATCAAGACTCTATGGAGTCGATGTCTCTCCTATAATAACTATAGATCTAGCACCAAGGGAGAGGGGAGGAAGCTCACCTCAAGTCCAGCGGTACCACCATGGCCGGCCATGAGCCTCGCACTCCTTCGCGGCGGCATTGTTTTTCCCTTGACGGTGGCGGCGTTTTGATTCCTCCAAGGATGGCTCCGGCAAGCTCTTCCTCCTCCTCCAGCCAAGAACCCTCTCAGGAATTTCGGGGCAGAAGAAAGGAGATGAAATGCTAGGGTTTCCCAACTTTTTTCCTTTTTATACATCGCAGACACGGGTAGGCACACGGCCGTGTTCCTACCCGTGTTCAGGTGACACGGCCGTGTGGCATGCCGTGTCTAGGGCCGTGTTCCTCCCAGAACCACTTTCTGCCGGGTCAGGGTTGCGGCACACGGGTAGAGACACGGCCGTGTCCTTGGCACACGGCTAGGGACACGCCCGTGTCCCAACTCGTGTCCTTGGCACACGGCTAGGGACACGCCCGTGTCCCAATGCCCGTGTACCTCTCTGACTGGTAAACCTATTTTTATGAGGCACACGGGTATGGACACGGCCGTGTCCATACCCGTGTCAGCCAAAAATGCTGTTTTGCCTTGTTTTCCTCATTTCCCGCACGTCCGCACCTGTTCACCCACATCCCCCATTGGGCTCACCACAGCCCCCTTGACTCAAATACGCAATCAAGGGGCCTAGCGCGAATTGGGACGTTACAAATCCTATAAACAAAATAAAAGATTTCGTCCCCGAAATCAGGGTAAGGCTATGGGAGTGAAACACATAAAAAGGGAACTATGCTTTCAAATAAAATTTTTTACCTGGAGTAAATAATTCCGGGTAGCGCTCTTGCATCAAATCCCTTGGCTCCCATGTGCACTCTTCCTTCCCGTGATTAGACCATAGCACTTTCACCAAGGGAACACTTTTGCGGCGCAAGGTCCTTGTCTCGTTATCAACGATCCGCACCGGCTCCAGTCGCACAGACCTATCAGACGCCACGGCACCATCCGCCGTGGGGATATACTGTTCAGGTCGCAACAAAGCCTTCCGAAGCGACGATACATGGAACACGTCGTGAAGGTTCTCCAGCTCCGGTGGTAACTCCAATCGATAGGCCAGAGGGCCAATCCTTTCCACTACAACATAGGGCCCAACATACCTTGGGCTGAGCTTCTTGACTCCACGTACTCGTGACACTCCGTGCATCGGTCGAATCTTCAGGAACACCTTATCACCCACTTGAAACTCTACCATACGGTGCCTTGCGTTGTAATATTTCGCCTGTCGGCTTTGAGCCTCTAGCATTCGATTCCGGATCAACCTAACCACCGCGTCCGTGTCATCAATATACTCATTTCCCAATGTCTTCGGATCTTCGTCTTGCACCCAGGACAAGGGTGTTCTACACCTCCTTCCATACAAAGCTTCATGAGGTGCCATTCCAATACTAGCTTGATGACTGTTATTATAAGAGAACTCCACGAGAGGTAAGAGCCTCTCCCATGGTTCTCCTTTATCTAGCACACACAACCTCAATAGGTCCTCCAATGTTCGGATGGTTCGTTCAGATTGTCCGTCCGTTTGTGGGTGAAAGGCTGTGCTAAAGGCGAGGCGCGAGCCCAAATAAGCCTGTACAGCCCTCCATTCTCTTGAAGTAAACCGACCATCCCGGTCGGAGACGATCGTCTTTGGCACACCATGGTACCGCACAAATTGTTCCACAAAGAGACGCACTAAGACGCCCACTTGCGCCTCCTTCTTCATTGGGATAAATCGGGCTACCTTGGTCAACCGGTCAACTATCACCCACACAGAATCATTCCCCGAGCACGAGCGAGGTAACCCGTGGACGAAGTCCATGGAGATGTCCTCAAATTTCCATTCGGGGATGGGCAACGACTGTAGCATTCCACCGGGGCTTCGGCACTCTGCCTTCACCATTTGGCAGGCCACACAATGAGTAACAAAGTACTTGACATCCCTCTTCATGCCCGGCCAACACATCGTCTTTCTCAAATCGGTGTACATCTTCGCGATCCCCGGGTGCACCGAGTACTTGGAGCAATGGGCCTCCTTTAGAATATCCTCCCGAATGTTGTCACCTTCGGGGATGTAAAGCCGGCCACGAAAATGGGCGAGGCCGTCTTTTAGGGAGTATTCTTCCGTAGTCCCATCCTCCATTGACTTGAAAGCCGGGGTTAAAGCCGCATCCTTCTTTTGTTTCGTACGGATCCGGTCTCGTATGTTGCAAACTATTCTCATCGCGGCCAAATATTCGGTATACTCTTCCGGTTGATTCTTAAAGACCAAAGTGATTTCCATCTCTTGCAACGTCCGGATTAACTCCATCCTCATCAAGCGGAATTCCGTGCTCGCTTCCGGCGCTTTCCGGCTCAAGGCATCAGCTACGGAATTAACCTTCCCGGGGTGGTAGTTCAAGGTGAAATCATAGTCGCACAAGAACTCCAACCACCGCCGCTGTCTCAAGTTTAACTCCTTTTGGGTGTGAACGTACTTCAGGTTTTTGTGATCCGAGTAGATCTCGCAGTGGACGCCGTATAAATAATGCCTCCACATCTTCAAGGCGAATACCACCGCTCCCAACTCTAGATCATGCACCGGGTAGCTGGCTTCATGCTTCTTCAACTGTCTTGAAGCATAAGCGATCACATGCCCATTCTGCATCAACACAGCTCCCATCCCTTGATACGACGCATCCGTGTAAACTTGAAAGCCCTCCTTCCCAGATGGAAGAGCTAGGATGGGTGCAGTCGTCAATCTGTCTTTCAACTCTTGGAATGCAGCTTCGCACTGGGGTGTCCATTCAAACGGCACACCCTTCTTGGTCAGCGTAGTAAGGGGAAGGGCGATCTTCGAGAAGCCTTTCACGAACTTGCGATAGTACCCGGCAAGTCCAAGAAAGCTTCGTATGTCGGCCGCTGACTTCAATGGCGACCACTCCTTCACGGCCCGCACCTTGGCCGGATCTACTGCTAGCCCCGCCCCACTAATCACATGGCCCAAGAACGCGACCTCTCGAAGCCAAAACTCACATTTGCTGAACTTGGCAAACAAAGTGTGCTCCTTTAGTTTCCTCAGCACTAAAGTTAGATGTTCGGCGTGTTCTGCTTCAGTCTTGGAGTAGACTAGGATATCATCGATGAACACGATGACAAAGATGTCCAAATAAGGGCCGAACACCTTGTTCATCAAGCTCATAAAGGCGGAAGGGGCGTTTGTGAGCCCAAACGGCATCACGGTGAATTCATACAAACCATATCTCGAACTGAACGCCGTCTTCTGAATGTCATCTTCTTGTATCCTCAGCTGATAATATCCCGAACGCAGATCTAACTTGGAGAACCAATACGATCCCACCAATTGATCGAATAATTCATCAATGCGCGGTAGGGGATAGGTGTTCCGCACCGTTAACCGGTTCAACTCTCGATAATCAATACATAACCGCAAGGTGCCATCCTTCTTTTTGACGAACAAAACGGGCACTCCCCAAGGCGACGAGCTTGGGCGAACGAACCCTGCTTCCACCAATTCCTGAAGCTGAACTCTAAACTCTGCAAGTTCCTTCGGAGCCATTCGGTATGGAGCTCGCGAGACGGGCTTGGCACCCGGAATTAGCTTGATTTGGAAGTCCACTTCCCTATGCGGGGGTCGTCCTGGCAATTTCTCGGGAAATACCTCGGGAAATTCTCGCACCACCCGCACATCCTTGACCTCTAATGTCAATTTCTTCAACTCGAAGCAAATTACATAGACCTCGTCCCCTTCCATATGAGATTTCATAACTTGGATTGAAGATAATAATTTATGGGGTGCGAATTTAATACCTTGGAAGATGACTTCCGAGTCTCCATGCCTCAACATAACTTGCTTCTCCGCACAATTGATCCTGGCGTGGTGCCAGTCCAACCACTTCATGCCCAGGATGAGATCGAACTCCGGGATTCTTAACATTGTAGCCGGAGTTTCAAAGAACTTTCCTCCAATAAGGGTGTCGAAGTCGCAACTTGCTGACGACGTCATCTCAGAGCCGTCCGGAAGGCGCACCCTTTGAGTAATGCCCGTGAAGTGTTGCACTCCCTCCAAGTCCTTCACGAAGTCCTCCGAAATGAACGAGTGAGACGCACCCGTGTCAAATAACGTATAGGCGGGTCTCCCGCTAACCACGACAGTGCCTAGGTTCCAAAAGGGGTAATCACTATTCAGAATAGCGCGTATTATTTGTATCATAAATCCAACAAGTCATATAATATTAAAACAATTTTGCACGTACCGGTGATGACTTCCTGCGGATTTCTCTCCTGAGTCATATCCAATGCGAATACATGCTCCCGTGCATGTCCTTGATTTCTCCCTGGTGGTCCTCTTCCTCGGCCACGCATGTGCCCTCGTCCCCGTGGAGCTACTGGAGGGGGAGCAATAGGGGCACCCCCGATCAGTCGCGGGCAAACTCGTCGGACATGCCCCGGTTGGTTGCACTCAAAACATATCATCTCACGTCGGCCCCCAGGTTGTTGATAATATTGCTGCTGCGGTGGTGGTGGTAAAGGTAGTGGTTGCGGAGTTGGGTACTCCACCCGATAGTTCCGGTTGACCCACCGACCGCCTCTGTGGTTTCCCCTTCCTCTGCCATGATCATTCCGCCTTCTATTACTAGGGCCGACTTCAATTACTCCTTCCGCAGGTCTCTTGCCACATCCCATGTGGTCTGCCTCCAGTCTCTTTGCCATGTCAATGATTTCTGCCAGGCTTCCATCGGCTATAAACAAAAGGGCCTGCCTCAGGGGGTCCCTTAACCCTTTGTAGAAGCGCTTCGCGTAGCCTCTATCGTCCAACTTATAGGAATCGGCAAACCTAGCGAGGTGTTGGAACTCCCTCTGGTACTCCGTTACCGAATTCGATCCCTGCTTCAGCTGCAGAAATTTTTCTTCAAGTCCATCCCGAGCAGAAGAAGGGATGAAGTGCTCCAGAAAAGCCTCGGTGAACTCGTTCCAACCGATGTCCGTGTACAACCGCCCTTGGAAGATGGAGCCCATGAGGGACTTCCACCACCTTTTGGCGTGCAGCTCTAGCAGCGTCACTACCAATGTCACCGCCATGCTGTTCGGACATCTTATGCCAGCCATCAATTCCTGCACGGTATCAAGCCATTCCTCGGTGCGCACCGGCGATTCTGTCCCAAGATAGGCAGGAGGGGACAGGGCACGGAAGGTGCTCAACCAGTTGGAGCTTGGCGCTTGTTGTTGCACCGGAGCTTGCTGGGCTTTAAATGCATCCAATATGGCTGACAGCGTTTGTCCCAGCTCCGACTGCTGGAATTGTGAAGGAACGGAAGGGGTAGGAGTGCCCCCAACCGGCTCCACCTGCGCTGGGACCTATACGCAAGGTACAAATTAGGGTCAGGTTGGCTAAAACTAATGTCAAAGTTGGACAACTTAGTGTGAATTACATATGGGCACACCACTGCTTCCGCTAAGTCGATTTGTCCCCAAACCGACTAATCGAACGGGAGTGGCCCATTGTTACCTGACTGCTGTAGGTGAAGATCGGCTAAGTCTGATACCATTTGTAAGACCCCCCTCCCGGAACACAACACACGGCACGAGGGGAGTCTTATGCCCGAAATAGCCGCCTTGCGGTAGCACTAACACACGGGTTAGCCTTTACCACAAGACGCCTATTCCGCCGGCTACAATCCATATCACAACAATTATGCCAACCCAACCATAACAGAAAAGTAAAGCTAAAAGCAGTTCAGTTCACAGCTAAGTTAAGGTCCAAAAATAGCGGAAGATAACAAGCACAACAGGCTTGCACAAAAGAAACAAGAGTCTAGAAATGTTTTGCCAAACGGCTACATGAAATCACTCACTACTGTCACAGACGGTGCCGATGGCACCACCACCTCAGGTCCTATCATCCGGGCCTGGCTGTCCTGCTGCATAGTCCGTTGCCGCTCTACCTGCGGGGTTTCCTCCTAAAAAGGAAGACGTAGCAACCGTTAGTCATAAGACTAAGTGGCTTCACATCCGCTCCCCCGGCGACTCCTCGGCACCAGGCGGAGAAAGGAATACAGGTACAATATATATACATAAGCAAGTAAACAAGCAGGTGACAGTAAATATGGTGAAGTATAAACTACGCTACACAACTAGCAGTTCTACAAATATCCATATAAATGACAGCAGGTATAATTAATCAGAATAGCAACTTAACTTATAAGAGTGCCCATACAAACTTATAAGTTAAGGATCGGCTTAACAGTAAAGTAACTCATCGTATAAGAGTGCCCATACAAACTTATACGATGAGGATCTTGTGTATGCAATGAATGACATGTTATGAATGTTATGTTATGACTGACTCATGCGCACGCACATGCAAGTTGCTATGTCGACACAGACTAGAAGTTCCCACTTTTCGAGCAGGTAGCTAACCTCTCAGGCGTCGTCCGTCGTGGCCAGACGGCGACAGTGGAGCGGGCGTCTCCACTACTAGGTGGTATCACACTACCTATCCTAGGCCCCCGTACGCCTCAACGCTAAGAACACAACAGCGGAGCTCACATGCGTACTACGGCTCAGAAGGGGTCTTGGGTAAATGTGCACCAAGAACACAGCCCAACCTGGCCTTGATTTCGAACCGGATGGAACCTCGGAAACGCACGAGGTGCAAGCCCAACCGTTCTCATGGCACGGAGGAGATCTCGGGTTATGGACACCAAGTATCTAACCCTACCGCCCAAGGTCTACTCATTGGCTCCCATCGGTGTGACGACTGGCAAACCTGTAAACCTGCCATAATCATTATCTCAACACCGCGACACGATGAATCGTCGCACATCACATGTCCCAAAACAACTCACTCGATGCTACCCGTAGGGAGACTTCAACTCTAAGCATCGGTTGTTAATAAACCCCTCGGACTCGGATTCCAGTTACAAAATACTCTTCACATAGTGTTCATCATGTTCACGCCCACCTATTCAATGATTTCACCTCAACACTACGTACATTAGATATGTTCAACGCCAATTTGTAAAAATATATCCTTTACCAATAGCAACTCCTAATATCTAGCCTTCTCATCCCATCCATTTCTCTACCATTGCATGGTTATCCCTTATTACACAACCAAATGAGTAACCATACTAAATTATAGTAACAACGACATTATAGTTATATGGGAGCAAGATATCACATGAGCAAATCACAATCATTGCAAGAGTGCTAACATTATAATTTAACAAGTGCATTAACATAGGATAGTCCAATACTAAAACTGGGATTCCCGGAGCTACAGGAATCCGATCACAATGCACAACCCCTCGTTGGAAAGGTATTCGCGAGGGCTACGACTTTCGTGTTGAGTCGATCGCCCAGATCTGGTCGCAACATACCAGAAATTCAACTCGAATACGTACAGGAAACAGTTTCCTGTACAGGAATTTTCCCGAACGCAGCGGACTCGAACCAGCTTTCCCGTGGCTACAGGTATCGCATGGAAACGAGCAACCCCTCGTTGGAAAGGTAATTTCAAGGGCTACGACTTTCGTGTTGAGTCGATCACCCAGATCTGGCCAGAACACCTCCGAAATTGGCCACGAAGGTCGCCGCGTGCAGAAATCAGATTTCTGCACGCATCTTAAGGCGAGATGAACGGCATCCGTTCATCTTCTTCCTTGCAACGACCTCGCATAAACTTCTCCAGAAATCACACCCAACCTTATTTCTCCTTTCAAAGCCAAACCCCCAACGAAAACCCCTCTCATCTCCACTTTGAAGGATGAGAAGGTTAAGGGAGACTAAGCCTAAAACCTAGGCATGGCTTATCCTAAGAACTCTCCTCCTCACCATCAAGACTCTATGGAGTCGATGTCTCTCCTATAATAACTATAGATCTAGCACCAAGGGAGAGGGGAGGAAGCTCACCTCAAGTCCAGCGGTACCACCATGGCCGGCCATGAGCCTCGCACTCCTTCGCGGCGGCATTGTTTTTCCCTTGACGGTGGCGGCGTTTTGATTCCTCCAAGGATGGCTCCGGCAAGCTCTTCCTCCTCCTCCAGCCAAGAACCCTCTCAGGAATTTCGGGGCAGAAGAAAGGAGATGAAATGCTAGGGTTTCCCAACTTTTTTCCTTTTTATACATCGCAGACACGGGTAGGCACACGGCCGTGTTCCTACCCGTGTTCAGGTGACACGGCCGTGTGGCATGCCGTGTCTAGGGCCGTGTTCCTCCCAGAACCACTTTCTGCCGGGTCAGGGTTGCGGCACACGGGTAGAGACACGGCCGTGTCCCGACCCGTGTCCTTGGCACACAGCTAGGGACACGCCCGTGTCCCAACCCGTGTCCTTGGCACACGGCTAGGGACACGCCCGTGTCCCAATGCCCGTGTACCTCTCTGACTGGTAAACCTATTTTTATGAGGCACACGGGTATGGACACGGCCGTGTCCATACCCGTGTCAGCCAAAAATGCTGTTTTGCCTTGTTTTCCTCATTTCCCGCACGTCCGCACCTGTTCACCCACATCCCTCATTGGGCTCACCACAGCCCCCTTGACTCAAATACGCAATCAAGGGGCCTAGCGCGAATTGGGACGTTACACAATATGATATCCATGCTAACGTCCACCCATGGTACCGACGGGATCGGAAGGGGTGTGTACAGGCCCGCGTTGGTCTTGTTACCTTTTGCTAGTTGAAAGACGCAACAACTTCCTACTATTTTATTGACCATAGGTTTGAGGCCCGGCCAAAAGAATTTATCCTCTACCAGTGCGATAGTTTTATCTCGACCGAAATGTCCACCTAAACCGCCACTATGTAACTCCAAAATAATAAAATGTCATAATGACGAGCGGGGAATACATAACTGCATATGCTTAAATAAATACCCATCACGGAGGTAGAATGCTGATATAGTGGTCGGAGAGTGGTCCTGAGCGGTGAATTAAATATCCTTGAAATCCGGGTATTGCGCATACTCATCTTTAATTCTCTCAAATCCTATGACCGATACTTCCATGATAGATAGTAATAGGGAGACCCGACTAAGAGCGTCCGCCACGCGATTTAACGTACCCTTAAGGTGCTTGATAACAAAAGTGTACTCCTGAAGGTAGGCAACCAATTTGGCGTGTCGAGGACTGATTTTACTTTGTGAGTTAACGAACTTTACGGCCTCATGGTCGGATAAGACTACGATTTCTTTTGAAATTAAGTAGTGTCGCCAATGTTGGAGACAACGTATTACGGCATAGAACTCGCGGTCATAATTGGAATAATTTTATTTTGGACCGGCTAGTTTTTCGCTAAAATACCCTAGCGGATGTCCGTCCTGGCTAAAAACACCTCCGATTCCTATCCCCGATGCGTCACATGATAACTCAAACACCTTATTAAAATCCGGTAGGCGGAGTAGTGGGGCTTCGGACATCCGTTCCTTAATCGTTTGAAACGCATTAGTGGCCGCACTCGTCCAAATAAAATCGCCCTTTTTCATGCATTCGGTAATCGGTGCCATTATACTGCTAAAGTTTCGAATGAATCTTCGATAAAACGTGGCCAATCCGTGGAAACTTCTAACGTCCCAAATATTTTTAGGTTCTGGCCATTCTTTAATTACTTGGACCTTTTTTAGGGCAACATGAATACCTTCAGAACTCACTATGTAGCCTAGGAATTCTACGGAATTCACACCAAACGCGCATTTCTTAAGATTAATAAATAATTTTTCTTGCCGCAGTGTTGTAAGGATAGTCTGTAGGTGAGTTTCATGATCTCTCTGCGAGAGGCTAAATACCAAGATATCATCGAAATAGACCACTACAAATTTGCCCATATATGGTTTAAATACTTGGGTCATCAATCGTAAAAACGTACTTGGTCCGTTGGTAAGCCCCTCTCCAAGCACTAGCCACTAATAGAGTCCATCCTTAGACTTAAATGTCGTTTTCCATTCGTCCCCTTCTCGTATCCTAATTTGATGGTAGCCACTCTTAAGATCCAATTTAGAGAATATGGTGGCTCCTGATAGCATATCCAACAAGTCGTCCAAACGGGGAATGGGAAACCTATACTTGACAGTGATTTTATTTATAGCCCGATAGTCTACGCATAATCTCCAAGATTTATCTTTCTTTGGGACCAAAAGGGCACGAACGACACACAGGCTCTTACTGTGGCGAATAAATCCCTTTGCCAGCAAATCTGAGATCAAGGTTTGTAGTTCGTCATGAGCGGAGGGATTGAGCCGGTAATGGGGAAGATTAGGCAAAGAGGAGCCGGGGACGAAATCAATTTCGTGTTGAATATCCCTCATGGGTGGCAACTCAGATGGTAAATCTATCGGATAGACGTCCTTATATTCTTCCAATAACATCCGCAGAGATATCGGCAAACTATTTAAAGATGGTGAGTCTTCCTTAGCTTGTAGGCAAACTAGCGCATAGATGACGCCATCTAGAAAGGTCTCGCGCTCTAACTCTTTCTTGCTTATTAGGCTAATAGTTTTCTTTTCCACAAGCACAATTGTGTCTGTGGAGGCACTCGACGGGTCCTTAGGCGGGGATGGTTTAAGAATGATGGTCTTACCGTTGAATTTGAACTCGTAGGTGTTAGCTTGTCCGAAATGGGTCACGTCATAATCATAGAGCCACGGGCGCCCTAGTAGTACATGAAAAACATCCATGGGGATGACGTCGCACCACACCTTATCGATATAACTCTTCACCGTAAGTGGAACTAGACACCGCTTAGAGACCGCGATATACGTTTTATTTACCCATGCTATTTTGTACGGATGTGGGTGCGGCTCGGGGACTAAGTGCATACGAGTGATAGCATTTTCGGATATGACATTCATGCAACTTCCGCTATCTATTATTAATTTGCACCACTTTTCACCGTTTTTAAAATTTAATGAGAAAATATTCGTTCTATTATATTAATCCGAAACAAAAGGTGTGGCCAAAATACACCACATAACCATCATGAAAGAATCATCTCCTATATCACTTGGCTCAGCGTCCGTTTCATCGCCATCTTCATAGACAAACTCGGCAGGCTCAGACGTGGAGTCTAAAAGTGCATGTGGTTTACCACTAGTGGGACACTCACTAGCGTAGTGCCCTTGAATTCCGCACGAATAACACGTGGCATTAGTCTTATTAATTCTTCCTATCGGAACTCTCTCGCCATTGGGATTTTTGTTGTTCCTAGCAGTAATTACGATAGAGCTTGAATCAGTCGACCAGAATTTTCCTTTGTCCCGCATGGAGGACGTGGGTGGGGCACCTAAGATAGATTTTCCTTTCTGAAAAGTTCGTCCCTTGGACTTGTTGGCAATGTGCTTTTCTATATCCAATGCTGCATTGAATGTTGTGTTAAGGTCCGTGTGACCATAATGCAAAATCTTGCCTTGGATGCCCGTATTAAGTCCCTTACGGAAACGAGATAGTGTGACCTTGGGCATTTCTCAGATATCACAACGCACCATCATATCCTTGAGTTGTCCCATGTACTCCGCTACTGATTGGCCCCCTTGACGAAGGGTGAATAACTCGTCGAACATTTGGGTTCGGTGATACGCCGGGACATATTGGTCATGCAGGAGTGCCTTCATGGCAGCCCACCCAATTGGGGGTGCTCCATTCAGGGTGCCTAGACGGCTCTCTTCGTTCAACCAGAATGTTTTGCCTCTACCCAGAAGTTTCATTCGTGCTACCCGCACCTTCTCAACGTCCGTTAGGTTGTGCCACTCAAAATAGCACTCAATATCCATGATCCAGTTTAGAAATACTTGGGGTTCACCCATATCATCGTAGGATGGTGAATCCATTTTAACAGCCCTAGTTAAGTTGAACTCATGAGGGGCTCGAGGTGCGTACTCGTAGTCCTGATCACGAGGGTGATTTTGTCGCTCTTCTCGTTGGTTGGCGGGCCGGGGTGGTGGCCCCGGTCGATTTATCCCAAAGCCGGGATTTTGAGGCGCCGCCTGATTTACAGCCAACCCTTGTATTAACTGTGTGAGTGCATCGAACCTGGTGTTAAACTCTTCCCTAAGCGCCGCAATGGTTGCAGGGGCGTGCTCATCATCATGGTTGTCGGCCATGTGTGAGGTGGAGGGAGGGTACTCCGTGCCAAGCCTCGTGCGCTTGAACGACAGTGAAGCAAGGTGTCTCACCTAGACAAAAGACTGTTTTGGACAAGAATTTATAAATCAGGATTTTTAAATGCTTAATGACTTGGAAAACGGAAATATTTTTGTAGGCTTTTATGCTTAAAAAAATAGGTAGAAAATTCAGAATTTTTTTTGTAATTTTTTTGCAGATATTTTTTTTTTTTGTTTTATGCAGATCAAAAGGAGAAAATTTCAGATTTTGTGACTACGAAACGTGCACGACCAAGTATGGGTCGACATCCTATGACAGGGAAGCGTAAGGACGGTGTCCATTGAGAAATCAACACGAACCTCCCTCTGATACCAAATTGATGTAGGATCCGTCCCGACGGATACTACACGAACGGCGTAACTACGACTCTTGCAACGTTTAACGCTCTTCTAATCGCACGCTAACGGAACGTAGCAATAACAAAGATTCTATTTATCGTTCGCACTAAGATACGGGTAGCCGATCCGCACTTGGAACGGAGAATGGCTATAGGCCAAAATCCTTTCCGGCTAAAAGGGATAATATTGATCCCGGGCGAGCTTGGAGTTGAACCAAAATAGATCCACCAAAGAAAAATCACGATTCGAGAAAATGGTAGGATCTATCCCAACTAAAGAAAATAGCGAGGATCGCCAGTCCTCTCGGAGTCTTCGGAAAACCCAACGAAAAATTACAAACTATTTAAGAGGCACCGCGAAGAAATCAACGATTCAAAGATCACGCAAAATTTCATCCACCACAAGAACTATCTAGGGAAGAAATCTCTTGAGTAGATGGTTTCGTTACCCAGCTCGGAGACGGTAGATCCGAGATGTTTGGGATCAACACGAAAATGATTGCTTTCCTTGGACACGGCGGGAAATGCACCAAGGATGAAGAACTCGTTCGTCTTCTCCTCTTCTCGCCGGGGAGGTTCACCGTTGGGCACCGTCTACCTTGCACTTGGCCTTCAAGATTGAAGGCGGCCGAACTTTGATGGATGAAATCACGCCGAAGGAGATGTCGAGTCGGAGAAAAGAGAAGGATGGTGGAGGAAACAAGGGGGCGGCCAAGAGGAAGAGGAGAAGTGGAGAAGAGGGGCCGAATTTTGAGGAGGGAGCAAGAGAGGGGGGGCGACTGGTTTGAGAGGGAGAGGAAAGGGGAATTAGGTAGGGCAATCTCAATTCAATTCAATCAAATTCTAAAATGAAAAATACATGGTCCAAGGCCTTTTATAAGGCTTACAACACAAAAGGTTATTAGCAGCCCAATAAATGATAAACGCACACCAACATGAAATAAAAAGACAAAATAAATAAATTAGTCCATCAACTTATCAAATTAAAATTAATACTAATTTTAATTCCTTTTGCGTTGGCGAAGATTGTAGCCATGGCCGCTGCGGCGTCGAAAGTCCTTGGCCGGTGGGTCAATGTCTCCGTCTTCCGCCAACATCCCGCGATCATCATGAACATCAAGTGCGCCCTCGTCGTCATCTTTAACACCAACTAGGCCGTCATGATGGCAGTCGCCATCACATACACTTTCTCATTACCAACAATCAGGCAGAGTACGAGGCAATTATAGCAAGACTGCGTCTGGCAAGGGAGTTGGGGGTAGTCGACGTGGAGGTGTTAACGAACTCCATGGTGGTGGCCTCTCGGATCAACTGGGAGTTCGAGGCAAGGGAGTCTACTCTCCAATTATACCTGGCAAAGGTGAAAGGAGTCATCGGCATGTTCCAAACATTCTCCTTCAGGCACGTGCTGCGGGAGGAAAATGAGCAAGTAGATCAATTGGCCAAGCAAGGACCCCGTTCGGGAGGAACCATCACAGACTTATTCTTTTCTTCCATCGAAGAGGGGGAACTGATGGAGGTGGATCAAGGCCCCTCAAAGATGGACCCCTTCGCCGCCTTCTTATTCACAGGGGAGTTTCTAGAAGGCATGGATAAAACACACTTTAAGTATAAATCGGCATATTACCTTATGTGCGACGGGAAGCTGTATCGGAAGACCCTCTCAGGAATCTTGGTGCATTGCGTGGCTGAGGAGGAAGTCCCAAGAGTCTTGGAAGAAGTCCACTCTAGGGAGTGTGGGAGTCACTCGGGGAGCCAGACTCTGGAAGGAAGAATAGTAATGCAAGGGTATTTCTAGCCGACCCTAGGCCAGGATGTCGTCGTGTTCACAAGGAAGTGTCAGAAGTGCCAGCTGTTCACTCCACTCCAACTACTACCAACTAAATGTCTTCAAAGCATCAACGCGCCTCAGGCAATTGTCACGAACAATGGGCTGCAGTTCGCTAGCGTAGAATTTATCAGCTTCTATGGTGAACAAGATTATCACGAACCTCTTGAAAAAGAAGGTTGGGAGCCTGAAGGGGAGTTGGGTAAAATAGCTAACTTTGGTCCTTTTGACCCTGAGAACCACTCCAAAAATGGCCACAAGAGAGACCCCCTTCAAGCTCTCCCATGGTTGAAAAGTTGTACTCTTGATAGAGTTCGAGGTCTGGACACCGCGGGTATTAGAGGCGGAGGAAGGTGGAGAAGAATGGAGGTTCAAGAATGAAAACGAGCTGCGATTCTCCTTGGATGTGACAGAGGAACTCCGAGTAGTGTCCTCCGGCAGGCAAGAAGAAATTAAACGGTGGATGGCAAAAAAAATTTGACAACATGTTAGAATAAAATAGTTCACTGAAGGGGACTTGATCTTGAAAAAGGTAGATGTCGTAGGAAGATCAAGAGCCGTGGGAAAGCTCAATCAAATTTGGGAGGGTCCATATATAGTCAAAAAGGCATTGAAGTCAAGAGGGTATCACCTCCAGAATATGGAGGGAGAGACCCTAAATCACACCTGGAGTGTTGATGACTTGAAGCTTTTCTACCCATAAATAATGTACGTAACACCTTTTTTCTAATATGAAATCTCTTAGTATTCTTAATCGTTACTAGGGGGTGCATGAACAAGGGAAAGGACTACCCAGACCTCGAGTAGATCCCTCTGTCAGGCTCTCAATAGCTAGCAGGGATGGAAGTCACTCGTAGTGTCTACCCAGACACCGAGCAGATCCCGCTGCTAGGCTCCCATTAGCTGACAGGGTTGGATGTCACTAGATGGTGTTAACTTTGACCCTGAGCAAATCCCGCTTCCTTGCTCCCGTTAGCTGGCAGGGTTGGATGTCACTCGAGGATATCTGCTAGGACCCCGAGCAGATCCCGCTACCAAACTCCTATTAGCTAGCAGGGCTGGAAGTCACCCGATAGTGTATACCCAGACCCCGAGCTGATCCCGATGTCAGGCTCCATTTAGATGGCAGGGTTGGATGTCACTCGATGGTGTCTACCCAGACCCCGAGCAGATCTCGTTACTAGCCTCCCATTAGCTGGTAAGGCTGGAGGTCACTCAATAGTGTCTATCGAGACGCCAAGCAGATCCCACTGCGACGCTCCCATTAGCTGGCAGAGTTGGCTGTCACTTAATGGTGTCGACCCTGACCCCGAGAAGATCCTGCTGCCAGGTTCCTATTAGCTGGTAGGGCTGGATGTCCCTCGATGGTGTCTACCCGGACCACAAGCAGATCCCGCTGCCAGGTTCCCATTAGCTGGCAGGGCTGGAAGTCGCTCGATGGTGTCTACCCAGACCCCGAGTAGATCCTACTGCTAGGCTCCCATTAGCTGGCAGGGCTAAATGTCACTCGATGATCTCTAACCAGACCCCGAGCAGATTCCTCTATTAGGCTTCCATTAGCTGGCAGGGCTGGAGTTCACTCAATGGTGTCTACCTTGACCCGAAGCAGATCCCGCTACCAGGCTCCCATTAGTTAGCAGGGATCGATATCACTCGATAGTGTATACCCAGACCCCGAGTAAATCCCGATGTCAGGCTTCCATTAGCTGGTAGGGCTTGAAGTCACTCGATGGTGTCTACCCAGACCCCAAGCAGATCTTACTGCCAGGCTCCCATTAGCTGGCAGGGCTAGATGTCACTCGATGGTGTCTACCCATACCCCAATCAAATCTCGATGTCAGGCTCCCATTAGCTGGCAGAGCTGGATATCACTTGATGGCGTCTCCCAAGTTGAGCTCCAGAAGGTCCCACTGCCACTAGTTTTCACGACAAAAGATCACGAGGGGACAAAATGTCATGTCCAACAATATCCAAGATATCCAGGTTATGGCGAGTTGGGATCTCAGCAACTAATATGGGGGCAACAATCACTCGGCAAAGGAATATCGAAAGAGGGCGAGCCATGTCATTTGGGGGTGGATCTCGCTAAGGGTGCACTCGCCTACTCCAACAATCAGAAGGCGAGCCGAACCTAACCTTTTGCTCGCACTTAGCTCCTGAGAGGAAGCGCAAGAACTACCAGGTGAATGTTAATGCATTTGGCTATCCTCGACGACAGCAGTCCACCCCATCGAGTTTTTACTTGGGAAAATAAAGCCTGGAAAAAACCTTTAAAGGGGAAGAGATCTCGCAGGCGAGCAAGAAGGTTGTGTGTCCAGCGTGGTGAGTGTTCTAGCTTATACTACAAAGGAGTGGCGAGATCTCGGGGTATTTGCATGGGTACGTATTCTAACCTAACTCGAATGGAGTCTAACGGCGAGTTCAACCCTAGAGAAGTTGCATCTCAAGAGGCAATGTGCGAGTGTAGTACTGCGAACAAACATTTAAAGGATTAAAAATTGCTAAGTCAAAATTTCATTAATATATATCTTGCTACAAAAAGTAGTCGTCTCGCGACGAGAATACAAAAAGTGGGGGAGAATCATTACAAAAAAATTACATTCATCTCTCGTCTCCTCCCCCAAAAGGCTCATCCAGATAGACCTCCACCTCGTCGATCAGCGAGTCGAAGTAGCCCTCCGCCTCGCCAGGGGTGGGGATGGGAAGGAACAACTCCGACACCAAGTCTTTGGCAGTCACCTCCTCACGGTCCGCCATCAATACCTGTAGATCTCGCATGAACAACAGTGTATGATCAGTAGCCTTGATGGAATTTACCTACAACATTTCGTTGACCTCCGCCTCGCTGAAATACTTTAGTTTCTTGGCTTGGGCGCTCGACTCTCCACGATCTGATGGGAAAATGCAATCCACCAGGTGAGAGAGCTCACCCAGGAGGACCTTATTCTATCCCTCCAACGGCTTATTCTTCTCCTCAAGCTCGGTCACGCGAGTGCGTAGGCGATCCGCAGTAGCAACATCCTGCGAGATGAAGGGAGCAAGCTAAGAAGTTATACAAGCAAAGCAACGAAGGGAAAGGAATTAACTAACACTCACGTCCCCTCCGACACTCTTATTGATGATTTCCTCGGCAATTCTCATCCGCCTCGTCAAGTCGGCGCCATCGTCTCGGGAGAGATCCAGAGCTTCCTCGACAGCCGTCATTTTATGGTTGAGGGTGAAACCGCGGCGAACGGACATGTGCGCGAGCTCCATGGAACACATTTGGGCTCGCATGAATACATGGGAGAGTCATGGCAAGGTCATGTCATCGTAGGCCTCGTCAACCTCACGACCATACAGACCGTAGCCAATCACGAAGGCATGTCCATTGGGAGTCATGCGCTCAGACCAAGAAGGGAGGAGAAAAGAGATAGAAACCATGTGGGCCTCCTCATCCCAGTGCACCATTGAATCACCAACTTTTTCTTTTGCTATCCTGCCGATACTGAAGTTCCGATGGTCCTTCGGCAGGCCCGGCTCGCGGGCCAAGGATACCTCAGCAGTTAGGGAGGCGGGGAGATCGTTGTTTCCTCGCTCCTTCTCTAGCGAGTCGAGCATGATTTGTTTTCCATTGGAGACCACCGCCTTCTTTAGTCTCTTCAGCGGCGGTGTGAGGCGAGGCGAGCTGGAGCTGGCGAGATCGGGCTGTTTTTAACTAGGGGGAGGTCTGGCGGATTCTGACTCCCTCCGGCAGGCCGTCACAGATGCCCTCTTGCGTGCGAGTGGGTTGGGTTGAAGCACAAAATCCACGAAAGGTGGATGCTCCATGATCAGTCGCTCCCCTGCAAAAAATAACTTAGCATCATCAGAAAAAAGTCCTTCTGGCGAGCTCACTAATGGGAAAGGGAAAGTATACCTTCGCCAGGGAGGACTTGAGGGAGCGAGTCGAGGCCCCTTCGAAGGAAGGAGACCCCAAAGTCTTTGTTGAGGAAGAATTGGTAGAGGTTGGAGTCGTTGTCGGTCACATTTGGTGGCTGGTATACCTCCTCGCTTCGCTAGAGGGGCAAGAAGGGGAAGTTACCAAGCTCTCCCTTGATGAAGACGAACTTTGTGAACCATTTGTGATTCTTGTTGGTCATCTCACGCACCTTGAGCTGCGAGCCGACGAGGAAGGCGACCCCGTAGTTGGTGGCATGGTAGATGAATAGTTTTCATAGAACTGTGAGGTTGAACTCAATCTGTTCCTTCCGAAGGAAACATGCGAAAGCCACAAGCATGACGATCGCGTTAGGGTTCAGCTGTGCGGGGACCGCCCGAAGTACTTGAGCACTTGGCGAACCTCCGACCAGAGGGGTAGGCGTAGCCCCACCTCGAAGTGTGAGATGGGGAAGGTGAGCTCGTCCTTGAAGAATGTGTTGATTGCCTCGCCCCTCTTAGGCCGATGCGCAGTGAACCCCGGGGGAACGTGGTCTACCATGAAGGCGAGATATTCCTGCCTTGTGAGATTTTCATCGAAGAAGGGGTTCTCGGCAAATTGTTTGGCACATTTTGACCTCCCATCAACATTAGCTCGCGTCTTTCCCATTTCAACAGATCCTAACGCGAGTGCAAGTGGAGAGAAGATTAATGAAGGGGTATATGTCTGTAATAAATATGATATGCTAAGGGTAGGTAAGGGGTCTTATTTATAGAAAGCAGGATAGACCTGCCGAGCCTCTCATCCATCCCAACTTACTGACCCCAGCTCGGCAGCTTCTCGCAGCCTATTCTTTCCTAAGGCGAGCCGAGCCTATAAAATAATACCATTCGCAAGATCAACACGAATTAAAAATTGAACAGTCAAGTTATTACACAATAGTGCTAATGTTCAATAATGCAACAGAGGAGGGTACTAGTTGTTAACACACGCAAGATGGGAGTCCACGGGGCGAGTCCCGGTAGGCTCAACTTGGGAGCCATTTCCATCTACCCCGGCCTCGCGCCCCCATCCACGGTGGTTGGCGATGGTTATTGAACTTGCGGACTAGCTCGATGTCTTGATGAATAAAGCACATGTTCTTGTTAATTCGATCCATAAGAGGACCGGGGGAATTCATCCTGCTGGCCGAGCCGCGCTTCACCTCGCCTGCCAGTACAGTTAGTCCTGCTTGAGTGCCTGCAGCCTCTGCTCGTCGACAGCACTCTCCTGCTTGATCTCGCGCAGTATGAGTCCATACTTCTTAAGTACTCTGACAGTTCCCTTTCTCATCTCGGCAGGGTCGAGCATGGTATATAGGAAGTCTTCCAGCGTGTTAGGGGAAGGAGGTCGAGAGTGGTGCGCCGGCTCGGAGGATTCTTCGACTTCGGTTTGACCGGGAAGGCCTGCGAGGATAGTAAATTCAGATAAGAGGATCGGGGTTTTAAATATGGTGAATGCTTCGAACTAACCATGCAAGATAGTCCTGTGGAGATGTGGCTTATGAGAAGAGCTTGGATGTCCCTAAAAGGGGCGATTGAGAGGGTAGATAAGAGTCTTGCCTCAACCCGAAGGATGAAAATCCGAGTAAGTGATCAGGTCAAAGCCGGGAATGGGGATGTCAATGTCGCCTCCCCCTGCGAGTGCGGGATCGGGGGTAGGAACCCGAACAAGTTCGTGAGTCGGCAACTTCGGTCTTAGCACGAGTCCTTCTAAGGTCTCAAAGTTAGGGACCTGGTTTCTCGCACGGTCGTCGGTGGTGGTTTGGAGGCACGAGTCCTTCTAAGGAGAATCAATTCGCGTCATAGGGGTGTCTGCGTCACCCTGATGAGCATCAGTATCAGAAGGAAGTCAATAACCTCCTTCCCTTTGGGTTTGGCTACCAGTTTGGAAGAGGAAGAGACGAGTCAACGATCTGGCATAGCAGACAGATCAGAGACAGATTCACCGACCTTGGGGTCATACTTGGCCATTTTAGCAGGCTTGCGCTTCGGTGACTCGCGTAATGATGGATTGGAAAGCAAAGGGCTCAGCTCGGTAGTGCAAGCGGAGTTAAGCTCCCGGGCGCGATTGAGCCTCTCTTAAAATTCCTTGGAAATAGGCATAGTAATGAATCAGATAAGGGGAATGACGACCCTCCCCTAATAGGGTGGGTGTATATATAGCAACTTGTGGATCCCACCAAAAGATTCCCTCTGGCTCTTGTTGCACTCCTCGAATCTCTTGGGGTTGGATGATTATTTTTGAGCTTGGGGAAACCTCGCAACGAGCGGGGATTGTGTACAACCCCATATTGGACGAGTGGGATCGATAGGAGCCAGCCCAGCCATTTTGTGCAGTCCAAGTCTCAAGCAAGTCGGAAGGTAGGTGAGTGCTCAGAAGCCTCACCGACTCACCTAGGCTAGGTGGAATAGATGTAGGGCGAGTGGAGCAAGCAGGCTCGCACTTGCCCCTGGCTCTCGGTAGCGGTAAGTGTCAGCCCCATCAAACACTCGCCACCCCAAACGAGTGGAAATTTCATGGACCACTTACCCAGGGATGTTTTTTACCCTTCCACCCCTGCTGTTATGCCAGTATCCTTTCAGAATAGTGGAGTTACACTGTTGGCAGGTCGATTTGGATTGCGTTTCGCCATTTAGAATAGTGGAGGTAGGCTGTTGGCATACCAATTTCAGAAAACTATAAATAGACCCAATGGGGTACCTCAGAAGGCATGCTTTTCTTGTTTTCTAGTCTCATGTGCTTTCTTAGGTATCCCTAGCTCAGCACTGGCGAAGGAGAGGAAGCGCCTAAGATCTTTCGGGTGTGTGGTGGGACCTCCGTGCTGGAGCCTTGGGTCAGTTTCTGGTTCTAAATCTTTTGTCATTCAAGTTTGCTAGTAGAAGTAAGTGTGCGGTCGCTGATGAGTTGTAAATATTCTTATTTTACAGTACTTTATTTAGGTCATTTTAGGTTATTTTTGTCGTTTTTTGCTTTTATTCCTTAATAAAATATTTCTTTTTGTATATTCCGTTCTAACTTAGCTATATTTTGTTTTCCAGAAATTTCTGCAAAAAATGATGAATTTTCAAAGTACACACCCATGTCATGCCCGTGTCACTTCGGACACGCCCGTGACCGGGGCGTGTCACTTTGATTCCAGTGGAAAGATGTTGCCTGCAATGAATCCAGGAAAAAGATTGCAAGCCATGCCTGTGTCATTTCGACACGCCCGTGACATTTCAACACGCCCCGTGTCGGTCCAACATGCTTCGATCCAGTCAAAATCAACTTCTCCTACTTCCAAGTGTCCATGATTTCTCCAACACGCCAATATTTTGGCTTCTCCAGCACTCCAATCCAGCACGTCAGCCAGTCACGCCCCCTATATGCCCCGGTCACGCCCATGACCATGACGTGGAACTTCTAGAAGGACCCAGAAGCCAACCTGCCACGAACATCCCATCCTCTCCAACATGCTGACCCGACACGCCCCCATGTCACGCCAGTGACCGAGGGGCGTGTAATCTCTTTTTTTCTATAAATTGAAATTTTCAGGGTGAGCCAAGGGTTCACTTTTTTTGGACCATTTTGTTGTTTGTGGGCTGCTTAGGTGTACTTCTTGCTATGTAAGGAGAATTTCCCTTCCCTCCTTTTTGATTTGTTTTAGCTTTGTAATCAACTTTTTTCCTTAATAAAATTAGTTAGTTTTTCCTCCTTTTGTTCTCTTGGATTGCACGTGATTGCCCCACTTTTATTCTCTTTTTATCCCTTGTTTTCCTTGTTTTCCATGGTGTGTGTGTGTGTGTATGAGAGTAATTTGTCTTTTTATGTTTTCTAGTTTTACTTTGCTTAGTTCTGGTCTTAGGTTTTCTCTTATAATTAGTTGTTATGATATCTTTTCTCATTTTTTTCCCTTAGCTTAGGTGCTTTTTATTTGCTTTGTATTCATTCTTATGAATTCATAAAAGTGTTTTTAAGTGTTTTTATTTTTTTTAACTTAGTTTTTCTCTTTGTTTTTGTAAACCTTTTTGTTCTTTTAACATTTATTTTCACCTTTTATGCACTTTTATGAACTTATAAGAATGAATATGTAGTCGTTTTAATTTTTAGAAAACTTTGACTTTACTTTATTTTGAAAATCTTTTTTCACCTTTAATTTTTATTTTTTATTTTTATGCATTTTTGGCATGTTCTAGAAGTAGAAATGTAGTTGTTTTAATTTTTAGATCACTTTATTTTTCTCTTTATATAGAGTGTGTGCGTGTACGCGGTAGTATTTATCGCTTTATTTATTGCTTTCTTTAATTCACATAGAGTGTGTGTGTGTGTGTATGAGATAGCTTTTATTGCTTTCTTTTAATGCTTTCTTTATTGCTTTCTCAAATTCATGTAGTGTGTGTGTGTATGAGATAACTTTTATTGCTTTCTTTTTATAGCTTTTTTTATCGCTTTCATTCAATTATGTAGAGTGTGTGTGTGTATGAGATTAGCCTTTTTTATTCCTTGTAACTAAGTTTCTTTTTTTGTTAACTTAGTTTACTTTTTGCAATCGCATTTATTTCCCGCCTACTCATTTTAGTATGACTCGCATTTATTTTCTGCCTACTCATTTGAGTAGGACTTGGATTTATTTCCCGCCTACTCATTTGAGTCGGACTTGCAATTTTCATTTATGTTTTTTCTTTTTTTATGGTTTTGTTGAGTGCGTGAGTTCTCTTTTTAGTAAGTTCTTCCTTTCTCCTAATGTCGTGTTATTTTATGTTTTTATTTATAACCCTTTAGCACTTAGTCTCGAACTCACGCCTCACCAAACTCATAAGCCATCCTCATTCCGATGAGTGGCTAATCGCTCTTAGCCCTCACTATCGAAGCGCATTGGGACATAAAAATATTTTTAAATAACTAAAGGTCCTCTTTTTCACTTTAATTAAAGAACTTAAGGTTTACCCCAGGTAAACGATGTGTAGAACCGCATATCGATGTGTGAGCTCTATTTCTGTTATTCATACGCTAGCTAGCCGATAGGTCATGCGTATGGACTGATCATTCTTGGGTAAAGAGAATTGCGCACTAACCCTCGAGAGAGGAGGCGGGGAATTCTTCTGGATTGGGTCCCCCCCCCCTCCAATTGTGGGGTTCTTAACGCATTGTGGGCATTAAGAGGAATCCTTCGTCGAACGAGAGCTCGGTCAAATAGTCTTAATGTTTAGGTGAGTGATATCCCTTGAGAAAGGTGAGCTCACATTTATGGAACATCCACGGCCAAGTTGCCCTTAATAAAATTGAAATCTAAGATCTCTAGTTATATAATGTTATTCTAGTCCTAATCAATTCGATATCGAGCGTTATTTCTTCATCGAATTTTTCCAAGTCTATTTTCAGCTTTTATATAGTCGTTTTAGTTAGTTAAAACCTGACACTTTATTTTCGGTAGAATAATAGTCCCTCCTAAAGGAGTAGAAATAACCAACACGCCCGGTGAAATATACGACCTCGATATTTCCCTCAAATATCTTGTACTACTCGCGATAGGTGCACTTGCCTCCTTTCGCTAAAACTTGTTTTTAACAAATTTTTTCCGTGCGCTTTGACGTAATCAGCACTAACTAACTTAAACCTAACACCCCGGGTCGGGGGCGTGCGGCACACATCAAGTTTTTGGCTCCGTTGCCGGGGAATCTGGTGCTATTATTTTGAATCTTGGAAGCTATTACTTTTACATATATATATACAAGCATTCGTGCATGGGGGACCCCATGTGGGGCGGCGACATTTGTCGGCGCGGAGACATTGGTCGGGGGAGCCGACATTGGTCGGGGGCGGCGACATGGGTCGGGGGCGACAACTTGGGTCGGGGACGGCAACAGGTTCGTGGGCAGCGACATTGGTCGTGGGTGGTGACATGGGTCGTGGGGGCAAGATTGGTCGTGGGGGAGGGGGGCGACGTTGGTCGTGGATGTTATGGAGGGAAGCGACGTTCGGCGGGGGCAACAATGTTTGTCAGGCGGCGACGTTCAGCGGGGGTGACGATGTTTGTCGGGTGGCGACGTTTGGCGGGGGCAGCGATATTTAACATTAATTGTTAGTGGATAAGAGAAATATAACAAAATAATCTTATATTTCAAATTAAAGATGGATTTTTAGATGGGATTTTTGGTAGTTTAAATGTTACACCATAGGATTTTTTGGTACCCTTATAGTACTTCTAATTATGTGTAAAGTTGAGACTTGTGTTAAACCAAATAATTCGCAGAAATAATGGTCACAAATAAAACAAAATATATATTTATCTTAACATGTTAAACTTCATAATTACATATAAAAAGTTAGACATACACCTCACTTTCAAGTTAAACATTTTTCATCCTAAAGAAGCACACTTAAACCTAACCCTTAGAATCATGTACTCTAATAAATAGCAGTTAAGAAGATGTAATTAAGAAGCTAATTTTCCCTATGGTGCATTCATAAATATCCTTTATCAGACATTATAATATTAAAATCCATGGATTAATGTTGCTCCTGAAGAATGCAACTATTAATTAATATCTACTAATAATCAAAACTACAGTTTATTTTAAAACTGTAGCAGACAGCAATATTTAAAGCCAGACATAAGAATAAAATCCCTATGTTGTGACATGCATAGCTCCGCAAAATGTTTTTAAATCATGTGAATGGAGATAACATCAATCACAATTTTAATTGTTAGGAAATTCATTAATTAAGGTAGATGCAAGAACAAAATTCCGCCGTGCATGCCACCACAAACATTTATAAAAATAATAGTTAGAACTTTAGAAAATAAAAAATAAAGAACCTGAAATTTGAGATTTCGGTTTGCCTCAAGCCTCTCTTTAAGAAGCCCTTTGGCCCGTATGAAATTTATTCTTTGAAATAGAACAATGCGAGAATAACCTAAAACCTGAAATATAAATGTAAAAAGTCATAGCAACTATGGAAGAAATAGCTTCTGTATTGAAATTAACCATAATAACACTAATAAAAAGTAGTCACACCGGAGTACCAGCATTCAGGTTTAGCATAATTAATATTTGGGCAAACCATGGTTTGAAGAAGATGTGCAATCAAATGGTTAGAGATGGAACAAAATTAATTATTGAAAAATTTCAATTAAATTCATGCATTTCATCAAGGCAGGAAAATGAGGAAAAATTATTGAGCCCGCAGATAATAATAGGGATGTTATGGTGAGAAACAGATGATAATCTTATGCAAAATAATCTAGAATTAATGAAAATAAATAAAGATGGTAAATGGAGGTTGCATGAAATTGGATCATCTGAAAAGAGTTTGAATCATTACTGACTTCTGAGTTCTGAGAGAGATCAGAGATGGCTTCCATTTGAATGAGAAAATGGATGATTTTCTGATGTTACCATTGTTCCTGATCAGTAGGAAGAAGATTTGGTGGTAGGCAAGAACTTTGATCCAGAAATGCCTGAGATGCAGCAGCCAAATGGAAGAATGCCTAGATGCAGAACTTTTCACTACATCATGAGCTTGGAGCTCCAAAAATTTTTAAGTAGGAACAAAGAGGAGGAAGACAGCATTCTGTTAATGCCCTAAAATAGAAATGGAGAGGTGAAGTTCTGCTAAAGGAGGATGAAGATGGCATTCTGATGATGCCCTAAAATATAAATGGAGAGGTGAAGTTCTACTAATGGAGGAGGAAGACATGTTCTGCTAATGGAGGAGGAAGTCGACGTTCTGCTAATGCCCTAAAATAGAAATCGAGAGGCAATATAATAGAAACGTGGACATCTGTTACCTTTACTCCCGATCGTAGGAAGAAGCTGAATGGAAGAACTTTGATCCAGATGCAGCAACCAAATCGAAGAAGGCCGAAATGCAGAAAGATTTTCATGGTGACATGGTGTAATACCTTTTATCCTCACCAACAGTCCATCAAATTAATCCAGCAGTTGTAAGAAGATTCCAGATTATACAATTCAGGCAAAACATTCACCGAAGATTTTTACATCACAAGCAAAATAATAAAAGGATGAGATTCAACTCCTTTTCCAAGGAGGCCCTAGATACTGACAGGTGGCAATTGCATTTAATACAAGCTGCAGCAGTATTCCCACCAAGACAATCATCCAGCCACAACATTTATTACAGCTGTACTCATTGTTATATTGTAACGGCTATATGGGATTAGCCTATAAATAGCAGATTAGAGAAATGTAAACATTAAGATGAAAATTAATAAAATTCCAGTTCAACTATTCCTTCCTCCTATTCATCTCTCCTTCATCCAGCCGTCTTCTGGCTTTCTTCTATTATTACTGAAGTTCTTTTGTGTTACACATGGGCTTCGAGCTCTGGAAAATTCTGAGGAAGAACGAAGAGGAGGAAGAAGGTGTTCTGAAGTCGGGCGAGGCAGGCACAAGGCGTGGTCCGAACATGGCTTATCCCATTTCAGCGAAGGGAAAACGAAGAGGAAGACGCATTCAAAATTCGGGCGAGGAGCAATATATAGGATATCGTGCGGGATTTTCTTTGGTAGGAGACTGTACCGAGGGCATCATCATATTGGCCGGAGAATGCAACATTACGATAATGACCCTCTCAAAAATTTTTTTTGAAATACCAATGAACTTGAAGCATTATTAATTCTAAAGAGGAGGGTATAATCGCCATTGAAATGTTACGCCAATGCAGGTTTCCTCCTTGCTTATATAATAAAGATATACAAAATTAACTAAAAACATTACTTAAAACAACCAAAAAAATATTTCCCACTTTGTCTTAAATTTTATATTTAAATTTCAAAAATCCAAATAAATTTTTATGTTGTTATTATAAATTTTAAAAGGGTGTATGACCCGTGGACAGCCTTCGGAGTCTGGAAATTTTTATTTAAATCCTGAAATCGAACGCACTCTTAGGCGTATTCGATCTCAACACCGAAATTTTCCTTTGGACCCTGAAGAATCTGTCAAAGAACCCTCTGCCGCTAATGTAACATCCCTCAGAAAACTAGACCACTGGGAGTGGTTTTGTCATGACTAGGTCATGACAAAATCCTAGGAATACCAAGTGGACCTAGGAATGTAGGTGAGATCACTATGGTCTGCAAATAGTAGATTCTAAACACAAGGTTCGGATGATCATGGGGCTTCACCATGACTACAAGACCCCCACCACAACCTCACCAATCTATTGAAAGGTCCATTAGAGCCTAAGGGTCCATTGGAGTCAACGCTGGATGGCCAAGTTGACCTAGGATCATCCTAGTCCTAAACTTGGCAAGGTACCCTAACTAAGGGAAATGTTCCCCTAAGGAGTCCAACCAACCCTACCTAGGTCTTCCTAGACCTAAGGTTAAGTCAATGAGTCACCAAGGACCCATTGGGGTCAACCCAAAAGGTCAAAATGACCAAGGTCAATCCTAGTCTAGGTTAGGTCAACTTAGCCCAAATGGGCTAACCCAAACTCAAGCCCATTTCCATTTAGGCAAATCACCTCCTAATTATATGATGGTATGATTTATTGGGCTGCAAATAGGATAAAGTGATGAGCAAGTCAGCCTTGATGACTAGGAGAGAGAGAAAGAGCTCCACCTTACCCTTTAATTGAGGGGGGAGAAAGGGGGAAGAAGAAGTCATTCATTACAAAGGGAGGCCAAGAGCCACCTTTGATGGCTGGATTCAACTCCTCTGGGAAAGAGGAGGAGTTTCTTGCAATTTTTTGGTCATAATCAGCCCAAATTCACCCCCCACCACCATGGCCGAAAATGACCTTTAAAGGCCATTAATGGCCATTTCAGCCTACACTCTTCCCTTACCCCATTTGAGTGTTTTAAAAGCATCACTGGGCACCATGGAGTCATTTCCACCCTTCCCTCGGCGGTTTAGAGCCCTTCTACAGTACTATTGCAGAACTCCGGCGACACCTCCACCGCAAATGGCAACCCGGCGATCGGCTTAACTCTAGACCACCAATAAGGTCCTCCCCTTCTCCTCTCTCTGTGGGCAGATCGTAGGGATCATTCTGGATGAGAATCAGGCTCAATTGAGCCCGATCGAGAAAGGCGTTTTCTCGATTTTTCAATGAAAAATCAACCTATCAGGATTGCCAAAATCTGCCCCTCCGGCGGTTGTGTCGCCGCCTGGCGATAGCCACCACCTCGACGGAGGTGGTGGTGGCGGTGGCTGGCAAGGGAGATGGCTGGGTGGCCCGCGGTAGTGGCTTAAAGATGGCCCAGGAAGATGAAATTTGGACTATTTGCGCACTAGAGAAGATGACCAGATGCCGTCCATCCCTGCGTCAAGATTCGCGCTACATCATTTTAATCTTAGGTTTAATATTTCATTTCATTTGATTATTGTCACAGGAAATGATATTAATGTTTTTAATTATTAAAAATACCTAGAGACCTCTAGTGTAAAAATGGTAAACATCAAAGTTGTAGCCCTAGGAGTGTACTTTAATTTAAAATTTTTTGAACCAATGTGGTTGTCAGGTTTGACCAGGGCACTCATTTGGGTGGGGTCTATACCTAGGGTTAGTTAGGGACTAAAATGAGTGCCCCCACTTCATCTCTTGTCTAAATTATTTGAAATTTGGACAGGGAGTCATTCTAACTTATACCTAGGTTCTATCCAAAAATCGGAATTTTTGGAGATACTTTGTTTATAGTTTTTGGAAAAATTTAATAAATCATGCACAAATTAATTTGGTGTCTTAAACTCCTCAAAAACCACCAAAAGTTTGGTGGGTGATCGTGGGAGATATTATAAGGCTATGGAAAAAATTTCACCCCTTTTGGGTTTAGATTGATAGGGTATTTGTGTAGGCAAAGATTGACCCTTTTAGGTCAAATTAGGGCTAAGTGCTCTTGAGTTGGCCAACCTCATCCAAAGGTGATGGAACTTGGCACACAGTCTTTTTAGCACATAAAATTCCCCCTCCACTGATATTGGGTGGAAGTTGAAGGGTGGAGCCCTAGAACTCTAGGGTAGGTCCTAGATGTGCAAATCTAGGGTTTGAGGGTCAAGGGGTCATGTGACCTTGAAATTACTTGAAACTTCGTGGAGAGGTCTTTAAGGTAGTCAAGGTCCTTTGGTATAAATATTATTGGATTTGGAGGCTGTTAAACTCCCCAAAACCCTAACCCTAGTTCAGGGCATAAATATTACACTTGTAAGTTAGGTCATCAAAACTCAATGGAAAGTAGTACAACTTGGGTAGTGGAGTCATAGGGTTAATATGGGACTCTGGGAATTTTACTGGAAATTTTGGAACCATAATCTTAGTACCTCCTTTGTAATATATGGATTAGCCCTTCATAATCATTTGTTTGAAATGACCTCATTGTTCATTGGAAAATTATTAAAATAAGGTAGAGAAAGTTTTAAATAATTATACTCATACCTGAATTTTTTTATAATTTGTAGATGTATATTTTCAGTACTTACCTCACAAGCTTATAAATATGCAAATATGTTCAATAATAGATTCAGAGCTCAATGCTTGTTAGAAAATTGTGAAACTTATTCAGTGGTGTTCTTAGGTCAATATTCTCATGAGAAAATTTTATCATAATTTTTAGGTGTATATTTTCTGTAGTTATTTCATCAATTTATGAAATAAGAATATTGTACAAAATTAAAATTAGAGTTTATTATTCACTGGAAAATTTGGAAACTTGGTCGGGAGTGTTTTTAGGACATTTCAGTCATGCTTAAATTTTCTCATAAATTTTAAATGTCTATTTGCAGCACTTGTTTCTTTAATTGATAAATATGTGTTTATATTTAAAATTTTGGATCAGAGGCCTAACCTTGCAAAAGGATTGGGAGATTTGAATTTAGTGTCTATTAGCTTCATAGTATTTATCATAATTTTGTGGAGCATTTTTCATGACTATAAAATCCACTTCATATTCAAAACTAGGGCATTTAGATTTTTAGGGAAAATAAATGAAATAACAGTTTAATTACGAAAATTCCAAGTTTCTATATTTAGACTAAAAATTTCATGATAGACCCCCATTAATTATCTTAAGATTATTGGATGAATATTTGGAGTACCTTCTATCATGTACATCATATAGCATAGGGTGGTCTACATGTAGTAAATCTGCAGAAAATCTGATAGCAGTTGAATTGGGCATATGGATTGGGGTTAGTGGTTTGTTGGTTTGGATAAAGTGAAATTGAGTACATCCATGGAAGTTGGGATGAGTAGAAGGTTTGTTTGACTAGGATTAGGTTGTGCTCGGGATCGATGAAAGATCGTCTTTCCTATGGAGGGAGAGAGAGGGTAAAACACACTAGAGTTAGATCCAGAGTAATATTAAAGGGATCAGGAATCGAGTATTAACCAATAATAGTAAGTGTCTTGCGAAAGGGAGCTTTGGGCTTCAACCCATCGTAGTTCCTAGTGCCCTCGAGAGCCCTTCACGGGGAATGCCCTGGACAGTCCAAGATTAACGTAAGCCGTAAGAGTAATCAATATTTAAGAGTAGCTAGTATAACTAGGGGTTAACTTTCACACACCCCGGTGTTTCGGGAAGTTAGGTTGGGTCACACGGGCGGTAGGCTCGGTGGTTTTAGTGATGGGAAGGTTAGCCCGGCAAGCTGATGGCTCGGTGGATAATTGTGACGGACACACTACTAGAAAGTGAGTATTGGAAACACTTTTTTTGGACAGGGACTAAAAATCGTTGTTAATACACTAATATTAGCCACGATAGCAAAAATCGTGGTTAATTATTATTTTATAGCCAGGGTTATAAATAGTGTGGCTAATACAGATGTATTAGCCATGAAAAATAATATTCATGGCCAAAAAGAAATTATTGACCTAAATCAGGTCCATTGATTCAGCTTTGTTTAATAGGAACCGCCGGATTCATTTGGAATCTCCATTAAAAATAGGGATAGCACCTTTTCCCCCTGTATCTCTTAACCCTAAACTACAAACCCCCCCCCCATATGGTGCACACCTCAGTCCCCTACGTCGCTCCCTTGGATAGAAGCTAGGGCAGAAGCTCGCAATTGTCGCCTCCAACCGACATGGTCGATAGCGGGAAATGCCCGCAACTCGCAATCGTCGCCTCTAACTGCTTTTTTCCTTCATAACCTCCATCGATTATGTGTTCTACTGGTATTCAATTTTCCTCTTGATTCTGCTATTGGTTTTAGGTCATTGTCACACTGATTAAACGGCGTGCCAGGTTACTATTGGGGAGTGCATCGCCGACGGTGACGAGTTCGATTTGGCATCCGAGTCAGCCCGCATAATCCTGGATACCTCCGGTTACATCAGCTACGAAGCGCTGAAGAGAGGCAGTGTATCCTGCTCTCTCCGTGGCGCCTCCTATTACAACTGCCGTCCCGACAGCGAGGCCTATATCTATTCTCGTGGAGTACATTCTAAGCAGGGTTTTTCGCAAGGATGGCCCTCTCCTGGGATTGGAGTTTGATCATCCTCCGGCAAATTTTCCTGGTGGTTTTGCTGGTATTTCTTACTTCCTACTGTCAAATGCTTTATTGTTGAAAATGGGAAATGATACCTCATTATTGTCTGGAGGGATTTCTATAGAGATATTTTAATATAGATAGGTAGAAATTGAGAGAAGATTTGATGTTTAATAACTGGCAGGTAGGAAGAAGATAGATGTATTTTGACTTCTATGACAGTGTGCTTATGTAGGAACAATTAAAATATATGAAAGTGGAGAGTGAGGGAAGATGTTTGTGTGCTTATGTAGGAACAAAGAGAGAGTAGGGTTTTAGTTCTTATGATTTGCATTTTGAGGTAGTATTTTAGTATTTGGGAACAGTTATTGAATTTAAGTTTAAGCAATGCTTTGCATAATGTATAATTTTATTTGAACAAATTTTTTGGAATATGCACACATGAATATAAAATATGACAACAAAAATATAAGTTTGTATAGTTCAATATTGTCTTAATAGAATGGAAATATGAACACCGGTGGTAAAACACTAAATTATCTCTTGAATTTTCTTTGTAACCAAACCAAAGTTATATCTACTCTTGCATAGTTGCATTCCCGCAATTGTTCTATAACTTTGAGCTATATTAAAGTATAAATTGTAATAGAATCAATATTTTAGGGAATAAGAACAGATGAATCGATGAACATGACAATAATACTCTATAAATGTTAAAGGTCAATATTGTCTATACTACATGGCAAAATGGATTGAAGTCCATGATGTAATTATCTTTTGTTTCCCAATGGAAGTTTCAGCGGTGCTTTCATTCCAAAAATTCTTAACTTTGAGCAATATTATTTTCCATATTTCATGAATCAAATATACATAATTATTGAGTAAATGCCATGTTCTTTTATCCTCAGACAAATATCATGTATAGAGGAAAACTAAATTACTTAGCTTGACCACTCACTAAAAGGTCAATTTGTATAATGTTAGATATTAATCTTTAGGATCTCTGTTGCATTTTGAATACAATTACTTTTGATGAATAATGATGTTAGTTTTGTTTCATTCAATCACCTTACCACCCTCTTATTGTTATTGGTGGTCCTTTCACTATGTGAATGCTATGCAAATATACTTAAATAACCTATGTTCATACTAGCTCTTTTTTCTTTTAAATTTGATTTTTTTTGGTTTTCTAATTATGTAGCATTCACTTGTCAACCATATATTGAAGGAATTGATCATAAGTTCTCATTTATAGAGCATACTTGAGACTTTTTATATTCCTTTAAGTTGATTGTGATCTTCTAATTAATTTGCTTTATCTCAGATATTGCAAATTCACATTGTTGTCAAGATGAGCAGAGAGTCCGCAAAAGGAGAAAGGTAATGAAACTATGATTGCATTTTCAAAATCATTTTGTACATGCATAATGGTACCTGATGCAAATTTTAGTAACTGTTCTACTTAAATTTAGGATGAACATTGGCACTGGTTATAAGGTTGGATAAACTTGCAACTATTACTTTTAAGTTGTATTACAATAAAGTTCAACCTTGGCATTGTCTCATTTTGCAATAGCTTATGAATATTATTTCTAGGTCACATTAAAACAAAGTCCCCCTTAACATTTCATGTTGAAATAGTTGATAAATTCTCTTATTTAGCACCTTTCATTAGAGTTTTTTTATTTTCTCGTTCTATTATTTTCATTTTTTCTCGTAAATGACTTAATGTTGGTACATATTTCTATTAAAACAATGGGTTCTTGTTGATATTTGGCATGTTGAAGTTTAGTTAATGTATAACAATGTTAAAATTAATTTTTACCTTTGTGTGGGTTCTGCTGATAGTAGTATGGGGCTCCATACGAAGAATGTTTCTGAAAAAAAGCAAGGCAAGGGAAAGCTCTAATGATAGTTTGGCGTGCATACGAGTCCTCCAATGGGAAGTTTCCAAGAGGACTCAAATACTTTGATGGAAAAGTTAACTGCTTTCCCTACATGTCATCAGTGAAAGCACAAATACAGGTTCAAAAGAGTTCCATCATCAACAAAATTAGTGCTTTACTTATTTGGGAGCAAAAGTTCTTGGATGTTAATTTCATCATATTTCTTTAATTTTATGTACAGAAACAAGGCAAGTCGAATAAAAAAGTGACCAAGAAACCTCCTAGAAGAAGAAAGGTAAATTTGCAATAGTCGAGATAAGTGTTTATGAATGATAATAGATCATTTAAAGTAACAACAGAGCATCTGAAGCGGATGCTTAAATTTGATATTTGATTTGAAATTAAAACATACATGCTACTTATACATATATCAGCTAACTTTAATAATGGATTTTATATTCATGGTATATAGGTACTCGAAAACATTAATGATACAAATTTTGTGGAGCCTCGTCATCCAGATTTCAAGCTTAAGATTGATAAAACACAGGTCATGTATCAGTCAAAATCATTTACCCCATTGATAGATGATGAGGAGCTTGAACTCTTGGAGTCAGAGGAAGCTTCAACAGCATTTCGATGTTGTGCCACTAATGAAACATGTAGTACCAGGATTAGCAAATAATTTCTCAATTATTTTGGTCTTCAAATTTGCTAATTTTTTTATTCTTACAATACCATTGACATCACTTTTTCCTCTCGTGTGATTCTTAAACCTTTTAGAAAGAAATATTGTATGTGTATGCATCACAACTATATTATGTTACTTGAACAAGGAAGTATTTTAAAGGTTTATTGTAAACTTTGTTTTGAGTTCTCCCTCTTACTTTTGGGATCTTTATCTATATCTTTAATTTATCTTTTAAGTTTTAATTATTTTATCTTTTTAGCAAAGATTTTTTTTTAAATAACTGAACATGCTACTTTTTAACTTGAAAATTTTATGCTTTGCTTGTGGTGAAATATTTTTAACTGTATTATTATACATGAAGAAATTTTATTAAATTTTTTCTCATAATGTAAAAGGGGCAATGATATAACTGTGGCAAAATTAGTATTACAGTATTTTTAATGTGTTTTAAAAAAAACATAAATTAGTATTTGCCACGGCTTGTAACTATGGCAAATAGTTTTTAAAAATGATGAGTTCACTTTTAGCCAGGGTTTCATACCGTGGCTAATAGTTGGCTTATTTGCCACGACAATTTTTCCCCATGGCTAATACCATTTACTACGGCCAATCCGTGGCTTAAAATTTTTACCCAGACCGAGTTTAGCCACAACATTTTCCTGTGGCTAGACTGTGCCTAAAGGTTTTTAGCCACGGTTTTGGACTTTTTGCCAGAGCAATTTTCCCTGGCCAAAAGTCAATTTTCTAGTAGTGATGGGTTAGTCTGCGGAGCTTTAGCTCGGTTGTTTGTTGTAACGGACGGGTTAGTCAGGGGAGCTTTGGCTCGGTGGTTGATACATCAAGTTTGCACGTGTATAAATTATAAGGTGGTGGGTCTTCGGTGTTGGAGGGTCGATGCACCGATGCCAATACATTTGACTCTGCAAGTACGCAGGATCTTTGCTTAGTACACCAGCATTGAGGCATATGATAGGTCAGACTGGTTATGCAATTACCGGTTTATACGTGTGCGAGGCCCAACCCACTTCTTCCATTTTCCACTACGGAGATATCCTGAGAGGTTAGGCTCCAGAAAGGAGGAACTAATGGTCTATGTGCACAGAGTTGGGTGGGTGTATTGCATTTGCGTGACTCACATCATAACATACTTGAATGACATAGCATAATCATTGCATTTAACCCTTGACACATATTGTATAAATTGGTATGAGACTCTTTATACAATATGCCTTGCAAAACGACCCCTTGGTTTATAAGCTTGCGTGAGCGTGCTTATAAGTTGAGGTTATTATTCTATGGATTCATACAATTGCTTGCTTGAAAACCGACACCCTATCGTATAAATTGGTATGAGACTTTTTATACGATAGGGGCATTGCAGAAGATCCCTTAACTTATGTGTTTTCATATAAGTTAAGGTTACTTATTTCATATTTTATCTTACATACTTTTATTACAACTACTTATTCTCACAGAACTGTTAGATTAGTTCCGCCGTCACCTTCTACTTTGTCTTCTCCCCACTTGGTGCCTAGGAGTCATGGGGGGGAGGGGTAGAGGATGATAGGACTTAGTCTTATAGACTAACGGTTTTTGGACCACATCATTTTAGGGGATCGTGGAGCCCAACATGGAGGTGCAGCCCCAGAGGACGGCACGCTTGGAGATGGGAAAGTCTAGTACCGGAGTTCAGACAGCTGGGACAGTGAGTCCCGATCGTTAGTAGTTGTTTTTGTTTTGCTTCCACGATGAGTGAACTTTAGTGAGGACTTGATGTATCGGGCATGAGCCCTATTTTCAGTACTTTTATTATTATTGTTGTAGACTCTCCCTTCGTGGAGACTTATTATTTTATATGTGATTATTGTGGACATGTGTAGAGTTATACTTTTATGTACTCTCATATTTTGCTACTGTTCTGTGATCGATTTTGCAGGCAGGTTCGGCGTTTTGTAGTGATGACCTTCCCAGGAGTGAAGGTGTTACCACAAAGTGACTGTTCTAGGCTTAAGACCTCATTTTTTTAAAAGAAAAAAAGGGGGTCTTACAAGTGGTATCATAGCAAACCTTGATCGAAAAAGTAGCAGTCCAAAAACCCTGGGCCACCCCCGCGCGAGTTTAGTTTGGGGACAAACTAAGCAGTGGAAGCAGTGGTATGCCCATATGGGGGATCACATATAAATTGTCCACTTTTAATTAAGTTTGGGTCTATTACTTACAAATGATCTTTGTTACGTAGCCTCCAACACAGCCTACACCACAGGGCATAGTCTAGCAGACTCCGAATGTTGCACCACCTCCCCCGGTTCCCACTCTGTTTCTACAGTCAGAGATGGGGCATACCCTGACAGCCATTCTGGAGGCTTTCAGGGCCCATCAGGTTCCGGCTCCGCAGCCAAACCCGGGGGCCAATTGGTTGAGCATCTTCCGAGGACTTTCTCCCACATCTTAGTTGGGGATAAAGTCGGCTGTACAGATAGAGGAGGGGCTTGACATCATGTGCAAGATGCTGATTGGGATACGGTTCCCATGGGAGGAGAGGGTGCCTTTGTGGTCTCTTGCTTGGAGTATCATGCCAAGAGATGGTGGAAGACATTACTGGACACGATATTTGTAGATAGGGAGGTTGCAGAAATTTCTTGGGAGGAGTTCAGGGCCACACTGTTGGAGAACTTTGTTCCATAATTGACAAGAGATGAGCTAGAAGACAGGTTCCTGCAGCTGAGGCAGGGCAACAAGACGGTGATGGAGTACCACCGGGCGTTCAATCATCTAGCCCGGTTTGCAGACTCCTATCAGCTAGATGAGGCAGGATACACCAAGAGGTTTTATAAGGGCCTGCAAGAGGATCTGAGAGAGGCTCTATTGTTCGTATCTGACGGGCCTATTCCTCAGATATTGGAGATGGCAAAGAGGATTGAGGCAGATTGGCATACGACTCGAGGCCGGAAGAGGCCAACTGAGGATCAGGGTTTGGGAGCAAGAAATGATCAACAAAGGGGCCGCATTACTGATGGGACAGATGGGAGAAGAGCAGAGGACAAAACTCGTGAAGAGGTGAGACAGGAGCCGAGGGAGTTGGTGGTAATGGCTCCTCAACCTCTCTAGATGGGGGAGATATAGAGACCTGGGGGTATGGCATATCCCCCGCCCGAGTGCTACAACTATCATCAGGTATGGCATATCCGAAGAAACTGCCCCATGAGGGGGGGGGGGGGACCACTACCAGCACCATCGGCTGCCCCGCCTGCTCAGCAATTTGGAGGTCTAGTACGCGGTTGAGGACGTGGATTCCAGGGAGGAGACCACAGGCAGGATAGAGAACAGGTGTATGCCCTGGATCAGGCTAACCCTCGGAACCCGGAGCAAGTAATAACAAGTATGTCAGTAATTTTTAGTTTTTTTCTTTCCTAAAAAGCTAGAATCATGGATATAGAATTGTTAGAACTCGGAAGGAAAATCATAACTAGATTTCTAAGATATTTAACTACCCCAGGCATAGTCGTCATCGGCGGCAAGCTCTCTTATACGTTATTCGATACGGGTGCTTCACACTCATTCGTGTTGGAAGCCTTGATGGAAGAACTAGAAGGCGTGGAGAGATTCATAGGGTTAATGATGAGGGTGCGACTACTCGATGGATCAGAGATATTAACCTCTGCCCACTGCAACATAGAGGCAGAGATCGGCGGAAAGGAATTCGAAGCACCAGCGATGATCCTAAGGATGCCAACCTATGATCTGATCCTGGGCATGACATGGTTGCATTGGAACCATACCCAGATTGACTGCTTGTCAAAGAGGGTCACCTTGAGGCATGGGGATTCCTATGTCGTCATCGAAGGTATTAGACCTACCACCCCTCTCTTGTTATCATCCATACAGGCCATCAAGGACCACCTGCAGGGAGACGAGGTCTACTGAGTGCTGTTTGAGAAGGCCGAGGCCAAGGATCCCATCCCTACTATCTCGGTGGTACGGGATTTTGCTGACATGTTTCTAGAGAAGCTGTCGGGGCTACCCCCGCATCGGGAGAAGGACTTCCAGATACATCTCGTGTCACGGGCTAAGTCGGCATCTAGATCTCCTTACCGGAAGGCCCAGAAGGAGTTGGCGGAGTTTCAAACCCGCTGTAGGAGCTAATGGAAGTCGGATTTGTCCGACCGAGCTCTTCACAATGGGTAGCCCCGGTGATGTTCGTCAAGAAGAAGGATGGGACACTCAAATTGTGCATCGACTACCGAGCACTGAACAGACTGACAGTCCGGAATACCTATCCACTGCCAAGGATAGATGAGTTGTTTGACCAGCTGGAGGGGGCACATTTCTTTTCGAAACTGGATTTGAGGTCGAGCTACTACCAGCTGTGGATTAAGGAGGAGGACATTCATAAGAATGCCTTTAGTAGAAGATATGGGTTGTTCGAGTTTACCGTGATGTCGTTTGGGCTCACGAATGCACCGTCGACATTCATGAGCCTCATGAATCGGGTGTTCGAGGCTTATCTGGATGTGTTCGTCATCGTGTTTATTGGCGACATCCTCATTTACTCGAGGACAGAGGAGGAGCACGCATGACATCTGTCACTGGCTCTAGAGAGACTGCAAGAGCACCGCCTTTATGCGAAGTTCAGAAAGTGTCAATTCTGGTTGAAGGAGGTGGCCTTCCTAGGCCAAATTATCAGTGGAGCTAGGTTGGCAGTGGACCCGGCTAAGATTCAGGCAGTTCAGGATTGGCCGCCACTGAAGACGGACACAGACGTGTGGAGTTTCCTAGGACTTGCCGGTTATTACCGAAAGTTCGTGGAGGGATTCTCTCGAATTTCCCTCTCATACACATACCTGACAAGGAAGGATGTGCCCTTTGTCTGGACCCCGCAGTGCGAGACGGCTTTCAAGGAGCTGAAGGATCGAATTACCTCGGCTCCTATCCTTGCCCTTCCTTTGGGGAAAGAAGGATTCCAATTCTACACCGAAGTTGCTACCATGGCATGGGTGCAGTGCTGATGCAGAAAGGCCATGTGATTGCTTATGCTTCCCACTAGCTTAAGAAGCATGAGCAGAACTACCCTGTTCATGACTTGGAAATGGGAGCGGTCGTGTTTGCTTTGAAGGTCTTGCGGCACTACCTCTACGGTGTCCACTGCAACATATACTCTTATCACAAAAATTTTAAGTACATGGACACGCAGAAGGTGCTGAATATCAGGCAGAGGTGATGGGTGGAGTTTCTAGCAGATTACCAGTACGAGATGCACTACCACCTAGGGAAGGCGAATGTGGTAGCTGATGCGCTGAGTCGGAGAGCCTCCACCTCCGGAGCGGAGCCCCAGATTATGTCCATGGAGCTGGTACATAGATTAGAAGATATGCACATCACGCTGGTGTTGTCTGATGACGCCGAGCTCTAGAGGAGTATTTAGCCGCGATGAGCGCCACAGATGACATTTGAGACCGAGTTAGAGATGGGCAGAGGCAGGACGCCAAGCTGGAGCCAATATTCAAGGCCTTGCAGGCCGGCACTGCTGGAGATTTCACACTGAGTGATGGCCTGGTATGCTTCAGAGGACGGGTTTATATACCAGAGGGAGGACAGGTCCGGGAGGATATCATGACGGAGGCCCACTTCAGCCGGTATTCGGTACACCCAGGAGTTACGAAGATGACTGCGGATCTGAAGAAGACCATGTACTGGCCAGGCATGAAGAAGGATATCACCTACTTTGTGACCCACTGCGAGATATGTCAGCTGGTGAAGGCGGAGTGCAGGAACCCCACAGGATTGTTGCAACCACTCCCGGTGTCGGAGTGGAATTCGATAATATCGCGATGGAATTCATACATGGGCTTCCCAGATCGCGGACGGGGAATGATTCTATCTGGGTAATCGTCAACCGACTGACGATGGTAGCCAGATTTATTCCGATCAGGAAGGATGACTCGGTTGGTGTGCTGGTGCGGAAGTTTGTGGAGTAGTTCGTTCGTTATCATGGCGTGACTAAGACAATCGTGTCAGATCGGGATGGACGTTTTACGTCCAGGGAGTGGCGATCAGTGCAGACCTACTTGGGCACTCGACTGACATTCAGTACATCCTTCCACCCTCAAACAGACTGGCAGACAAGCGCACCAATCGGACTTTGGAGGATCTACTTCACCTATGCATTCTAGACTACGGAGAGCCATGGGAGAGGTTGTTTCCACTGGTCGAGTTCTCATATAATAACAACTACCAGTACAGAATAGGTATGGCCGCTTATGAGGCCCTATACGGACGAAGGTGTAGGACTCTACTGTCATGGATATAGGATGAGGACCTGAAGGTGCTGTGCTCGGAGTTTGTTGAGGACACCGAGGCTCAGGTGAGGCTAATATGGGAGGATGCTGGAGGCATAGAGCAGGCAATCCAAGTATTACGACGTGAGACAGTGTCAGGTAGAGTTCCGGGTTGGAGACTGGTTATTCTTAAAGATCCGACCGATGCATGGAGTTTCACGGGTACGTGGTCGGAGAAGAAGCTCAGCCCGAGATATATAGGGCCTTACAGGATCCTGGAGCGGATCGGTCCCTTAGCATACAGGCTGGAGCTTCAACCGGAACTGGAGGGCTTGCACAATGTTTTCCACGTCTCCTCCCTAAGGAGAGCTCTACTTCTGCTGGAGCAGCAAATTACGACTACAGATGGGCTTATAGCTTATGATCGATCGATGCACCTGGAGCCGATTCGGATAGAGGATACTGGGATGCAGGTCTTGCGATGCAAGACGGTCCCATTGGTCAAGGTCTTGTGGAGAAATCATGGGCAAGAGGAGCACTCATGGGAGCCACAGGACTTGATGCAACAAAGGTACCTCGAGATTTTCGGTTAGGTATTCCATACAACCTCTCGGGATGTTATATTTTATTTTGCATACTTGAAACCCCGTAGACCTAACTCGAATTTCGAGGATGAAATTTTTTGTTTATGTATTGGGATTTTTAACATTCCTTAGACAACTAGACCCCTAGGAGTGGTTTTGGCATGACTAGGTCATGAAAAAACCCTAGGAAGAACAAGTGGACCTAGGAATGTAGGTGAGATCACTATAGTCTACAAATAGTAGATTCTAAACACAAGGTTGGGATGATTATGGGGCTTCACCATGACTCCAAGACCCCACCACAACCTCACCAATCTATTGAAAGGTCCATTAGAGCCTAAGGGTCCATTGGACTCAACTCTGGTGGCCAAGTTCACCTAGGATCATCCTAGTCTTAAACTGGGCAAGGTACCCTAACTAAGGGCAATGTTCCCCTAAGGAGCCCAACCAACCCTACCTAGGTCTTCCAAGACCTAAGGTGAAGTCAATGAGTCACCAAGGACCCATTGGGGTCAACCCAAAAGGTCAAAATGACCAAGGTCAAACCTAGTCTAGGTTAGGTCAACTTAGCCCAAATGGGCTAACCCAAGCTCAAGCCCTTTTCCATTTTGGCTAACCACCTCCTAATTATATGATGGTATGATTTATTGGGCTGCAAATAGGCTAAATGGATGATCAAGTCAGCCTTGATGACTAGGAGAGAGAGAGAGAGCTCCACCTTACCCTTTAATGGAGGGGAGAGAAAGGGGGGAAGAAGAAGCCATTCATGGCATAGGGAGGCCAAGGGCCACCTTTGATGGATGGATTCAACTCCTCTAGGGAAGAGGAGGAGTTTCCAGCCATTTTCTAACCATAATCAGCTCAAGTTCACCTGATGCAGGCTTATACGTTGACACCAAATAGATCTACGGACTAGCACGTATACCTCTCTACGATCCAACCCTATACTCGCATAATGTTTCTACGCAGCACCACATTAATTAATTCTATCAATTATATACTAGCGTACAGGTAGCCAAACTAATTCGGATCGAATAGAGGCGATAGGCCAATATTCTTTTCGGCTAAAAGGACCTACCCGGTCCGAACGAGCAGTGTTGTACCAAAAGATATCTACCAAATAAAATACGATTCAGAAAAGGTTGATCTCTTCCAAAAAAAGAAAACGAAGGTTCGCCAAGCCTTTCTCGAAATTAAAGGAAATTAAGAGGGTCAACAAAAGCAATTGAAAGATCACCATGATATAATTTTTATTGCTATCAAAAATTCAACGCTAAGAATCTACCACCACAGGAATAAATCTTGGGAGAGAAACACACAATCGGTAGAAAGGATTCGTTACCCTATCGGAATGGATGATTCTGATTTCTCTACTTGGATCGTTCTTCAACGGCTCCGTCGGAGTCATGCCGGTTGGAGAGAAACGTGTCCGCCTTTGTCGCGTCACGCCGGAGTTGGAATCCACAAAGGAAATCTTTTCCTTGGCCGATTTCTTCAAGGAGGTGGGTTGAATGGTTGCTTTGTTGGAGGTCGGTTTTGGGAGAGGATGATGGGGGAAGCTGGCCAAGCCACTAAGAGGGGGGAGATAGAGAGGGCCGGCAGCCAGGAGAGGGAGAGGAGGGAGGAGGCCGAATTTTCCCAAGGGGGAAGAAAAGATCTCAAAATATTTTAGGGGGGATTATTTTCTTATTCTTCTTCTCTCTAATCAATCCTTCATAACATGGCTATAGGTAGCCTACACTACTCAATCTCCCTCCATTCAAAATTCAAAATTCAAAATTCAAAATTCAAAATTCAAAATTCAAAATTCAAAATTCAAAATTCAAATTGAAAATATGATGGTTATATGCACCCATCGTAGCACATGAAATGAAATAATTAAAACAACACATGATGGTTATAAGCACCCATCATTACACATTAAATTAAATGAGAATTAAAACAAACATAAAAATGACTTAATAATTATTAATAGTTATTAATAAATTATTAATAATTATAAATAAATTGGTTTTCGCCCCGGGCAGATATTATGGCGACGCTCCACATGGTCATCACGGCGCCGCAAATCTTTATTTAGAGGCTGAGAAAGTTATTCTGTAAGTGCGTCGTCACTGTCTTCAATATGTTGAGGGTCGTCGTCTCTATCAATCCTCCCCCACTCAAAATTACTCATCACCGATGAGTTGGTATGAAAGTAACGGTGCAGGAGAGCATCATCCCAAGGAAACACGTATCGACAAACAGCACCACTTGGAGAAGAGAGCACTTCAACCTGGAGTATCCTGTCATGCAAAGGTGGTCCTAGAGAATCTCGGAAAAGCATTAGGCAATAAAGGATAACAAATTTCTACATCAACAACCAACTAACCTCCAGTGAAGACTGATGAAGAGAGATATCCAGGCACAAACTCACTACCAAAACTATAAGAAAATAAAGTGGACTCAAACAGACAGGCAGATAATTCAAGTGGTGGAGAAACATATAGCGTTAAACTAGAAACATTAAAAATAGGGGTAATACCCCAAACAGTGGATAACTTCAAATGATATGCGTATTCTCCTAATTTTATTAATATCCGAAAAAAGTCTAGTTCGCCAACTCACCAACTTTCTATAGTGCATGAAGGCAACCATTTAGGGATGAGACACACCACAACTAAGTCGCAAATCATATAGTGAGACGCTCTTTTATGTATTCTAGCATGAATTTGATAAGATATAATTTGTATGGTTAGCGTTTCACTAATGTGCTTATATAAAATGTGATCATGATGAGCATAAACTTGGGCAAGCTTATTTAATATATTCGGTGGAGGTAATAGAACTAAATAAGATGGCACCAACGGAACTAAATAAAGTGGCACCAGAAGAACTGCATCAGGTGGCACCAACAGTACGAGATCAGGTGGTACCAACGGAATGAAATCAGGTGGCACAATAGACGGCCACATCACTAATGTATACTTAGAGATTTGGTTATTCTTAGAAAGTCGAGAGGATACAGAGCTATCAAAAATGATATTGTGGCCAAACACAAATTCCATCAACGCACTAAAACTTGTACGACGAGACATGTCCAAAAAAGGGGCCCGCAGGGTTGGCAAAATAAAACTACTCAGATCAAACATACCAAACTCATGTCCTAAAGTGTCCACTAAACGAGTCAACGGATCAGGTGGGAGAGTCGGTAAAACTAAAATCGAGAGAGAGTTAAAATCATATTCAATTTCATGCAACGGAGTCAGCATCAGGGGAAGCTCATCCGGGCTTACTTCAATAACGTCTTCCAAAAGTATAACTCTCTCACATGGAAATTCTTCCAACACATTACATACGTCATCCAATTCAGAATCAGTAAAGGCCTCAAAAATGGGCAAAATCGAACCCGGCGTAAATTTTAACTCAGAGTGAACTTCAGATAATGGAGATAACAATAAAGAACTATTGTTCGGGTTCATAGCGTTAAAATCATCCAAACATAAACTTCTCACATAAGGTGAGTCTTTCCAATCAGTTGGAACAACCTTTATGTACTGGTCATCAATAATAATATTGAAATCCTCACTCATAGGCTCCTCAGATAACTCAGGTATATTCTCAGTAGGTGTAATTGTAGGTTCTAGCACGACTGGGATCGTATTTTTGAGAGGGCTCTCAATACTAAGGTGATCAGTCACAATGCTAGTAGGGCTATTAATAGGCAATGTACTACTCTCATATATCAGATTATCATCATCATCCCAAACATCGTCTTCTAGATCACTAGGAATTCCCTCAGACTCAGATGCATCAGAATCGCCGGGAACTAACGAACATGCTCGAATACTCTCACCTATGGGGTCATCCTAAAAATCCAGAGATAGTATATCAACATCAGCATCCTCAGGGTTAACAGTCACTATCTCTAAGGGCTTAGATTTTGAGGCTAACAGAGGCATAACCCTAGTGGTAACATCTATCGAGTCCACAGCAAAAAACCTATTAAGAGAGGTTTCCCTAATGGGGGTTGTGGTCCTAATACGTCCTTTCCGGTCTGACACGAGTAAGCTTTATTCCTAGGAACGTAGTGCTTCTCAATTTCTACTACTGTAATAAAAGTGGTGTCTATATCAGTGTGAAAATAATGCAGTAATTTACCCTGGATGTAGGGGTTTAACCCCTTACGAAACCTAGAGAGGGTGATCTCTGGCAACTCCTTCACACCACTTCTAACCATCATATCCTTAAAAAGACGCATATAATCCGAGAACGACTTGTTCCCTTATTTAAGGTTAGTCAAATCATCAGTTATCTGTCGCGTGGTCTGGGCATTTGGTTTATAATTATTCCTAACAGCAGGTATGGATCTAGTGCCAAAACTATACTCACTCATAGGCTTGGTGTTAGCCGGGCGAAGGTAGGTGGGATCAAATTGATCCGAGAGTAGGCTACGCATGTGCGACGAAGCGTAACGATAGTGACCAACACGACGCTCTTCGTTTAACCAAAATAATTGGGCTTAACCTACTAATCGCTCTCGGGCAAAGTTAACCTTTTTGTGGTCATCCTATAAGTGGCTATTAAAATAATGCTCTAATCCCTTAAGCCAATCTCTAAAATTTTGGGGACATCCTAAACCGTCATAAGTAGGATAAATGTGGTGTGCCCTAGGAGTGTGTTTAGCCATATCCTTAGCATATGAATAGTATAATCGGGCAGCATATACTTCATATGCCATTTAAGAGAGAACCCGAGAGAAAAACTCACCTGGAACTAGTGCACATGCAATGACTAAATAACCTTACCCTATTTAATTTTCAAAGATGTAATTGTTCCCGCTAATTACTTAAAATAACAAATGTATTTTTTTTATTTTCTTGCTGGAAATAATATGAAGATTATTAAATGTTTTTTTATTTATTTACTGAAAAAATAAAAATATAGGCCGCTATTTGCGGACCAACATTAAAATTTTATTACGATTTAATAAAAATAATGACTTAATGAAAAATAATTTTTTTTTGATTTCTTACTAAGAAAATGATGGAGAATTTCTAGAATTTTCTTTTTTTAATTTTTAGAAAAATTGAAAATTTTAGGCCGCTATTTGCAGACCAAAAAATTAAAAATGATTTATATATTGTGCAATGAAACGTGCAAAGTGCGTTCGGTGTTCAACGCAAAAGGGGGAGGGGGCCAATTAGGAAATTGACGTGAACCTCCCTCTGATACCAAATTGATGCAGGCTTACACGTTGACACTGAATAGATCTACGAACTAACACGTATACCTCTCTACGATCCAACCCTATACTCGCACAATCGTTCTACGCAGCACCACGTTAATTAATACTATCAATTATATGCTAGCGTATGTGTAGCCAAACCGATTAAGATCGAATAGAGGTGATAGGCCAAAATTCTTTCCGGCTAAAAGGACCTACCCGGTCCGAACGAGCGTTATTGTACCAAAAGAGATCTACCAAATAAAATACGATTCGTAATAGGTAGATCCCTCCCAACTAAATAAAACGAAGGTTCGCCAAGCCTTTCTAAAAATTAAAAGAAATTAATATGGACAACAAAAGCAATTGAAAGATTATCACGATATAATTTTTATTGTTATCAAAAAATCAACGCTAAGAATCTACCACCACAGGACTTAATCTAGGGAGAGAAACACGCAATTGGTAGAAAGGATTCGTTACCATATCGGAATGGATGATTCCAATTTCTCTACTTGGATCGTTCTTCAATGGCTCCGCTAGAGTCACGACGGTTGGAGAGAAACTTGTCCACCTTCATCGCGTCACGCCGGAGTTGGAATCCATAAAGGAAATCTTTGCCTTGGCCGATTTCTTCAAGGAGGTGGATTGAATGGTTGCTTTGTTGGAGGTCGGTTTTGGGAGAGGTTGATGGGGGAAGGTGGCCGAGCCACTAAGAGGGGGGAGATAGAGAGGGTCGGCGGCCAAGAGAGGGAGAGGAGGGAGGATGCCGAATTTTACCAAGGGGGGAGGGAAAGATCTCAAAAGATTTTAGGGTTGATTATTTTCCTAATCTTCTTCTCTCTAATCAATCCTTCATAACATGGCTATATATAGCCTACACCACTCAATCTCCCTCCATTCAAAATTCAAAATTCAAAATTCAAATTGAAAAATATGATGGTTATATGCACCCATCATAGCACATGAAATGAAATAATTAAAACAACACATGATGGTTATAAGCACCCATCATTACACAAGAAATGAAAATTAAAACAAACATAAAATGGACTTAATAATTATTAATAAATTATTAATAATTATTAATAAATTGGTTTGCGCCCCGGGAGGATATTATGGTGACGCTCCACATGGTTATCACGGCACCGCAAATCTTTATTTGAAGGCGGAGACAGTTCTTCTGTAAGCGCGCTCTCACCGTCTTCAATATGTTGAGGGCTGTCGTCTTCATCATCACCCCCCCCCCCCACCAACATGGCCAAAAATGACCTTTAATGCCCATTAATGGCCATTTCAGCCTACACTCTTCCCCTACCCCATTTTAGTGTTTTAAAAGCATCACTGGGCACCAGGGTGTCGTTTCCACCCTTCCCCTGGCGGTTTCGAGCCCTTCTATTATACTGTTGCAGAACTCCGGCGACACCTCCACCGCAAATGGTAAGCTGACGATCGGCTCGATCCCATACCACCAATAAGGTCCTCCCCTTCACCTCTCTATCTGGGTAGATTGTAGGAATCATTAGGGATGAGAATCAAGCTCAATTGAGCCCGATCGGGAAAGGCCTTTTCCCGATTTTCCATGAAAAATCAACCTATCGAGATCATCGGACTCCTCCCCTCCGGCGTCTGTGTCGCCACCTGGCAATAGCCACCACCTCGACGGAGGTGGTGGCGGCTAGCCAGGGAGGTGGATGGGTGGCCGACAACAGCAGCTTGAAGATGGCCCAAGAAGATGCAATCTGGATCATTGGTGCGCTGGATAAGATGACCAGATGTTGTCCATCCCTACGTTAAGATTCGTGCTGCATCATTTTAATCTTAGGTTTAATATTTCATTTTATTTGATTATTGTCACAAGAAATGATATTAATGTTTTTAATTATTAAAAATACCTAGAGACCTCTAGTGTAAAAATGGTAAACATCAAAGTTGTAGCCCTAGGGGTGTACTTGAATTTAAGATTAGTTTGAACCAGTTTGGATGTCTGGTTTGACCAGGGCACGCATTTAGGTGGGGTATATACCTATGGTTAGTGAAGGACTAAAATTAGTGCCCCTACTTAATCTCTTGTCCAAATGATTTGAACTTTGGACAGGGAGTCAATCTAACCTATACCTAGGTACTGTCCAAAAATGGGAATTTTTTGAGATACTTTGTCTATAGTTTTATGAAAAATTTAATAAATCATGTATAAATTAATTAGGTGTCTTAAACTCCTCAAAACCCCCCAAATTTTGGTGGGTGATCTTGGGGTATATTATAAGGCTATGGTAAAAATTTCACACCTTTTTGGTTTGGTTTGATAGGGTATTTTTTTAGGCAAAGATTGACCCGTTTAGGTCAAATTACGGCTAAGTTCCCTAAGTGCTCTTGAGTTGGCCAACCTCATCCAAAGGTGATGGAACTTGGCACACGGTTTTTTTAGCACATAAAATACCCCCTCCATAGATATTGGGTGGAAGTTGAAGGGTGGAGCCCTAGAACTCTAGGGTAGGTCCTAGATGTGCAAATCTAGGGTTTGAGGGTCAAGGGGTCATGTGACCTTGAAATTACTTGAAACTTGGTGGAGAGGACTTTAAGGTCATTAAGGTCCTCTGGTAAAAATATTATTGGATTTGGAGGCTGTTAAACTCTCCAAAACACTAACCCTACTTTAGGGCACAAATATTACACTTGTAAGTTAGGTCATCAAAACTCTGTGGAAAGTTGTGCAACTTGTGTAGTGGAGTCATAGGGTTAATATGGGACTCTGGGAATTTTACTGGAAATTTTGAAACCAAAATCTTAGTACCTCCTTTGTAATACATGGATTAGCCCTTCATTTCATTTGTTTTCTATGACTTCACTGTTCATTGGAAAATTATAAAAATTGGACAGAGGAAGTTTTTGGCCATTATGCTCATACCTGAATTTTATTATAATTTTTAGATATATATTTTCAGTATTTATGAAAGAGGAATATTGTACAAAATTACAATTAGAGTTGATTATTCACTGGAAAATTTGTAAACTTAATCAGGAGAGTTTTTAGGATATTTTTAGTCATGCTTGAATTTTCTCATAATTTTTGAATGTCTATTTGCAGCACTTGTTTCTTTAATTCATAAATATTTATTTACATTTAAAATTTATGATCAGTGGCCTAAACCTTGAAAAAGAATTGGGAGATTTTAATTTAATGTCTATTAGCTTCTTAGTATTTATCATAATTTTGTGGAGCATTTTGCATGACTATAAAAGCCACTTCATATTCAAAACGAGAGCATTTGGATTTTAAGGGAAAATAAATAAAATATCAGTTTAATTAGGAAAATTCCAAGTTTCTGTATTTATACTAAATATGTCATGATAGGCCCCCATTAATTATCTTAGGGTTATTAGATGAATATTTGGAGTACCTCCTATCATGTACATCATATAGCATAGGGTGGTCTGCATGTAGTAAATCTGCAGAAAATCCGATAGCAGATGAATTGGGCATATGGATTGGGGTTCGTGGTTTGCTGGTTTGGCTAAAGTGAAATTGAGTACATCCATGGAATTTGGGATGATTAGAAGGTTGGTTTGACTAGGATTAGGTGGTGCTCGGGATCGACGAAAGAAGTCTTTCCTGTGGAGGGAGAGAGAGGGTCAAAACACACTAGGGTTAGATCCAAAGTAACATTAAAGGGATTGGGAATTGGGTATTAACCAATAATAGTAAGTGCCTTGCAAAAGGGAGTTTTGGGCTTCAACCCATAGTAGTTCCTAGTGCCCTCGAGAGGCCTTTACGGGGAATGCCCTGGGCAGTCCAAGGTTAACATAAGCCGTAAGAGTAATCAATGTTTAAGAGTAACTAGTATAACTAGGGGTTCACTTTCACACACCCCGGTGTCTCAGGAAGTTAGGTTGGGTCACACGGGCGGTAGGCTCGGTTATTTTGGTGATGAGCAGGTTAGCCCGGCGAGCCGATGGCTCGGTAAATAATTGTGACGGACGGGTTAGTCAGGGGAGCTTTGGCTCGGTTGTTGGTTATGACGGATGGGTTAGTCCGGGGAGCTTTGGATCGGTGGTTGATACCTGAAATTTGCATGTGCAATAATTATTAGGTGGTGGGTCTTCGGTTTTTGAGGGTCGATGTACTGACGCCAATACGTTGACTCGGCAAGTGTGGTTTAGCACTTTGCAAAATTAAGTCTGATGGACCAGCCGACAAAGAGTATGTAGGAGCTCCGCTTAGCACACTAGTGTTGAGGCGTACGATAGGTCTGACTGGTTGTGCAATTACTGGTTTAGAGGTGGGCGTGGCCCAACCCACCGGTTCCATTTTCCACTACGGAGGTATCCTTGGAGGTTAGGCTTCATAAAAGGGGATTTAAAGGTCAGTGTGCATAGAGTTGGGTGTGTGTGTTACATTTTCGTGACTCACATCATAACATACTTGAATGACATAGCATAATCATTGCATTTAACCCTTGATACCTATTGTATAAATTGGTATGAGACTCTTTATACAATATGCTTTGCAAAACGACCCCTTGGTTTATAAGCTTGCGTGAGCGTGCTTATAAGTTGAGGTTATTATTCTATGGATTCATACAATTGCTTGCTTGAAAACCGACACCCTATCGTATAAACTGGTATGAGACTTTTATACGATAGGAGCCTTGTAGAAGATCCCTTAGCTTATTTGTTTTCTGTAACACCCCTATCTGTCATATAGTATATAACAGTAGGTCCGGCTGGGGCCCGACGCCATATACTACGGATAGACCGGTTGGTTATGCATTGAAACCATTCAACCAATCACAATATCCTACACTGCACCTAGCGGAAGCAATTATTAAGTTGCACAATTTAGAACCCTGCTAACATGAATGTCCACTAAACCAAAAACAAAGGAATGTTTAATACACAAATATTGGCCTTAAAGCCTTACAAGAGTTTGCTTAATAAAAAGTGTCTTCCAAACCTCGGCACGCAGGCCGGTCACGCATGAGTACAAAAAGGAAAACACTCAAAACATGGCCTTCGAGGGCCGACACAGCAACTCGGGCTTTAGCCCGCTATTTACCTCTCGGCTCCGTAGCACCTGCAAACAACAATCCACCGCACGGTGGTAAACAAAGGCAACGGTCAGCTATGCTGACCAAATTATAACGATTCCGCCCCCAAACCGGGGCGGCAAAGCTTCCTCCCTGCACTTGTTAGCAAAACAAGCAACATAGTGAAATAAGCATCACAACACAGGTGCACGCTCACATGACCGTACACCCAGTGCTCTCAGGGCACTTACTCGGCAGGCCAGTCCGAACCCCGTCCGGTCCTTGACTCCTCCACCACCCCCAGGGTGCCAACCTCGTGAGCATTTAGTCCTTTCAGCCGTAGCCTAGACTCGATCTCCAAACCTTGGTAAGTCCCACGTAATACTTTAGGTCGCTTTAACCGAGCAGATGGTGCGGGTAGGGGTCCACCAGCCCGTTGCTCACCCCGCCGTTGCCATTTTTCCTTCGACGCGGACTAAGCTTCCCCAGTCCCAAATACCGTTCAAACATGGTACATAGCCCCGCTATGTACCCGGTTGGCTCCCAGGCCACCGGTATGACAGAAATGCGTTTCCGTCCAGATTTCCGGGTGTACCTCGGGGTTAATCCCCCAGATTCCCTGATGCATTCTACCGCATAGCAACCCGAAAATAATCAAAATGCTCGGAGTCTTCTCCGGCTAAAAATGCACAGCAAAACATCACCGATCCAGACCAACACGTCTAGGCAGGCTTCACACATCATGCCTATGTCCGTACTACGATTCCGGACTCTAACAAGGGGGACTTTACATATCTACCCCAAGGAATACCACAATCTCGCCGCACACTCACGGGAGAGGGGTTTTCCCATGCAAAGGAAGAAGAGCTTCACATGCTCAAGAAGAGAATCGTTACCCTTGCACTTTTCCTCGGTGCCATGACGATCTAGTCAGATGGAAAGCACCGTATCGGTCTCACCTTCGTGGATCCAGACTCGTATCGTGATTTGGAGCTCCGAAGCTCCGCCGGTGACGGGATCTTGGCCTTCTTCCTCCTCCTTGCTCTCCCTTCTCTCTAGGTTTTAGAATGAGAAGGCTTGGATGAAAATAAGGGTTTCAAACCCTATTCCCCGGATATAACATACCAGCAACAACCCTTAGACGTCGGATCAAAAATCAAAAAATCGAACGGCTACGATTCAGCCCAATTTACAAAATCTGGGCAGAACACGGCCCGTGACACGCCCGTGTCCAGGGCCGTGTCGCCCATTCGCCGTCTCGACCAACACGATAACCAGCACATGACATTCGACACGGCCTCCGACACGCCCGTGTCGGATGCGACACGGCCATATCACGACCCGTGTCACTCCCCGTGTGCAACTACCGACACTTATTTCCCGAGGAGGACACGACCTGCGACACGACACCCGATACGCCCGTGTCACATATGACACGCCCGTGTCTGTGCCCGTGTCATGGCCCGTGTACATGCATCAGAAAACTCCCTAGCGTGACACGCCCTGGGACACGCCTGTGTCCCAAGCCGTGTGCCTTAACTCGACGATCGTCGATCGTCAAAACATCGACCACATGACCCGTGGCCGAACACGCCCGTGACACGCCCGTGACATGCCCGTGTCACACCCGTGACACCTGCTCCGAAACCCAGGCTTGGCTCAAAACGTCACCCATCCCTCTTTTGAGTTTCGGGGTATTATAACTCTCCCCCTATTAAAAGAATTTCGTCCACGAAATTACTAAAGGAGAGAAAATAGAAACTCTCAGCGGTACCCAGGCGGAACAAATCCAGGTATACTTCCAGCATAGATTGCTCTCACTCCTAAGAGAGCTCCTCACTATCGCACTTGTCCCACCGGACCACGACTATCTTGATCTCCTTGAGACAAAGTCGCTCGACTTCACGGTCTCCAAAACGAACGGGTTTGACCCTAGTCGTCAACCTTTAGTCCACCAAAACTTGATCACTCACGATAAAGTTCAAAGGCTCTTGCGCCGCCTCACCAAACCGCTCCAAAACCTCAAGTGGTCTATGGTATACCAGGCTCAGCTTCCCCAAGCGTCGCTCCCGTGAAATACTCTTGAACGACTATAACTTCCAATACGCCATCCGATAACTCCACGTTCCGATATGTGGCGTTAAAGTACTTAGTCTGCCTACCCTGAGCGATTAGCAACAATGCTCATATAGTTCGCACCAAAGGGGTAGTGTTTACCACCTCTTGCTTTAAATTCAACTTTGTGTCATCCGTTTCTAGCCTCGACAACGGCATGCGACGACTTCTACCAAAAGGGGCCTCGAAGGGCGCCATTTGTATGATCGCTTGGTAGATAAAGTTGTACACAAACTTTACCAAAACAGATGGCCTTCCCACTGCTTCCCGAAGTCCAGAACGCACAAGCGAAGCACGTCCTCCAACGTCCTGTTGACCCACTCAGTCTGCTCATCCGTCCGCAGATGTAGGACTGGACTAAACTACAACTTAGTCTCCAGCACTTTATGTAACCACCTCCAATCATTGGACGTTGAACGCCCACCTCGATTGCTCACGATGTTGCGGGGCACACCAAGCAGTCTAACTATGTTATCCAAAAAACATTTGCCAGTTACTCCGCCGAATTATCCTTCCTATGCGGAATGAAGTGCGACACTAAAGTCAACACAATTACGATCACCCACACGGCGTCGCTTCCTCACTGTGACTTTGGCAAACCATGCACACAGTCCAGTCGAACTTCTATTCCGAACTAGGCAAGGATTCAAGAATCCCCCGACACTTGGCACTTTTCCTTCACTAAGGCGGAAGGCTGGCATTTTGTCACACATAGTGCCACGACCTTCTAGAGTTCTGGCCACTAGAGCACTTCTTCAGATATCGGCACAACTTGTGCCTCCTAAGCGAGTTTAGTACTTGGTATAACGTATCACAACTCCACCTATAGATTGCCCATGCTTGGGCTGCATAAACGATTGTCTTTCCTTGGTAGCCCACCTTCAATTGTCGATTTGGGACTTTGACCCAACGAAGCTGTATTCATGATTTCCTTCACGCCGCTTCCCAAACCATAGTCTTCCAAATACGATCAGCCAGGTCATACTAGTCTTTCGACCAATTCAATTACGCTTCGACGCTAGTCTGCTTGTCAACGCAAGAGATAGCTAACATCTCCAACTCCCGGGTCAAGCCCTCAACATGAACCTACAACTAGTTGGCTTGGGCGGAAGCCCTGTGTCTCAACGCATCAGCATTTACAGTGCCTTACAACGAACACAAAATAACTTTCGAACGTATAGTCCCCCAGGAATTCCATCCATTTTTGCTGCCTCAATTTCCGACCCTTTTGATCCAACCGATATATCAGACTCCTATGATCGGTACAAATCGACTTATGCGTCGTACGAATAATTCCTCCACAGCTTAAGCGCAAAACACACGGCCGCTAACTCAAGATGGCGGACCGGGCAATTCCCCTCGTGCTCTTTCAGCTAATGCGAGCCATAAGCCATAACATTACCACGTTGCAGCAGTACACAGTCCAATCCACTGCCCAAGGCAGTGCCGTAGATCTCACAGCTTTTGGTTCCACTCGGCGAAATTAGCCCCGGCGCCGTGGTTAACCAACTCTTTAACCCTTCACAGCTTGGGCGCACTCGCGCATCTAAACAACCTTTTAAGCTTTTCCTTGACAATGTTGTGAGGGGTAATACTATCCGCGGGAAGTCCTCTACGAAGCACCTGTAGTAGCCAACCACACCAGAAACTCTGGACTTCTGCTACCGAGACAACACAGGCCACCCTCATATTGCGACTAACAACGCTGGACCCACACGCTCTCACTCTACCAACTATAGGACTGAGAAGCGCTACGAGGATAACCCAAGACTCGTGTTCGGAGAACTTGGTGTATACATGGTTCCTTCTTAGTGTCCACAAAACCAAGAGTAGATATTCATAAGCGATACCCTTCGCACTATAATTACCACCAATGTGTCGTCGATGAAGATGATCACAAAATGGACTAGGTACTCCATGAACGTTCTGTTCATCCGGTCTATGAACACTGATGCCACACTTGACAGCCAAGACAACACGATCGTAGACTCGGATTGCTCATCACTCGTGCTTAACACCGCCTTTGCGATGAAACTTACCCTTATTCTCAGATGAGGGTAACCGGACTTACGATCCACTACTGAGTCCACCGAAGACCCGACGAACTGATTAGAAGATCATCGATCATTTGGATCGATTAATTGTCCTATTTCTGCAAACTTATACAGCTCTCTACAATAGATACAAAATTGCAAGTTCCCGTCCTTCTTCTGAGTAAAGAGGACCGGTGCGCTCCAAGGCAACAAGCTTTGACGCACATACCCTTGCTCCATCAACTTTTCTAGTTGAACCTTTAACTCCGCTATCACCTTAGGCATCAGCCTATAAGGAGAGAGTGACACAGGTTTGGCACCTGGCACAACTCAATCGTGAAATCGATCTCTCTCTACGGTGGGGCTCTAGGGAGATTGTTCGGGAACACATCGGGATACTCACAAACCACTGGGATACTACCCAGAGTGGACTTAGGCATTACAAACTCCACTAACGTGAAGAACAGCTTTGCGCCAGCACAAACTATCTTGACCACCGGGAGGGAAGACGTCAGTGTCCTGCTCGATCCCTTCGGTTCCGCAAACGTTGTCTCCTGCCCAACACCCAGATAGGTCTCTTTACAGTTGCAAACGATAAAAGCCTTCTGCCCCAAAAGCCAGTCAATACCAAAGATGATGTCGAACTCTACTAGCGGCAACAATGACGCTAGCAAGTCGAATCCTTGACTTTCAATAAGACTCTTACCTCCCAGACTGTATCTCCGCGCGCGTTGGGCGACCAATGGGCAATAACCCATCCGAATTATTCCTTTACCATCGAAGGGAAAACTTCGATGTGCGATACAGATTCTTCGGATAACAGGAATGCGAAGTTCCCGTATCAAAACTATGCTCTCTCCAGATTACCAATATTCCAAAACAAAGCCTAGAACTTCCAGTTCTAAGTTACCATGCATAAGGTATCCGGCATAAGGAACTAGTTTGCTAACAAGAAGAACCATACCTGACATCCCGACGGTCGGCCACATGGCCTCCTGCTTGCCAAGGATATTCACTCTCGGTTGGGCCGGAGTAAACAACGGTGCGGTGGACGCCACCGCCTTGCCTTTCTTTACAGATATCTCCCCTGGCTTCTTTTCGGACATTAGGTATCCACTCCAACAATCCCGGGCATAGTTCCCCGGCTTTCCACAAAGAAAGCATGCATCCGGGGTTTGAACTTTAGTCGCTCCGGATGTGCTAGAGGAAGGGACTAGACCCAACCTCCTAGCCTTCTTGTACCACCTACGGTACCCAGATTTTGAGGTTTTCATCTTGACCACCGAATCCTTTGCCATAGCATCTTTGACTGCTCCTGCCAAAACTTTCCTTGTCTTCTGAGCACTCTCCCAACAATCTCTGGTGAGGTGCCCTTTCTTGCCACAAGAATAACAATTGAGGGTCGTTTGGGTAGTAGATGACCCAGCCTCTTTTCTCGGCATCTTTCGATAGACAGTCTTTATAAGATTTGTAGGGTTTGGTACCCTATTCGCTGGTACTTGGTGAGTTTTCCCCAACTCCACCTCCAAAGCTCTGGCCGACTCCACCAAAGCTCGGAATCCCAATAACTTTGGTCCTAGAAGTATGATACGCAAATCGCTGCGCAGACCGTTATAAAATCTATCAACTATATATTTCTCGCTTTCCCATTAAAATCCTGGGTAGCGCCTTATCATAAGGAATGTCTGCAAATACGCGTCAACTGATTGCACTCCCTTCACCACAGTCATGCTCATCTGCTGCCCTAATTGACCTCCAAATGTCCTTTGCTCCAATATACCGCCCGATGTTGGGGCCAACTCAGGGACAAAGGGTTGCACATTACTCCCATGTTGTGCGTTGGTCACAGCGAACACTGCTTCGACCACCCTTCTTATGGTTTCCAAAGACGTAGTGGTCTCAGGAACGTTACTTGGTGCAGTACTTTGCTCAACAAACGTGTGTTCAGACTGCCCCGCTCCACTCCTGGACACCTATAGCTGTTCAAAACACCATAAGTGAGTGAACAAAATTGCAAAAAGCAATTATAGGAACACGCAGGTTCCTCAAACATGTGTATTTTCATTCCAAAGTTGACATTCATGGGTTCTTTTCATGTTATAACGATGACACCCACACATGTGCTCACCACCCCTTAAAGTGAATTCGTCCACGAATTCATTTAAGCTTGACCAAAACCAGTAGTCTGATACCAATTTGTAACACCCCTATCAGTCACATAGTATATAACAGTAGGTCCGGCCGGGGCCCGATGCCATATACTACGGACAGACCGGTTGGTTACGCATTAAAACCATTCAACCAATCACAACGTCCTACACAGCACCTAGCGGAAGCAATTATTAAGTTGCACAATTAAGAACCCTGCTAACATGAATGTCCACTGAACCAAAAACAAAGGAATGTTTAATACACGAATATTGGCCTTAAAGCCTTACAAGAGTTTTCTCAATAAAAAGTGTCTTCCAAACCTCGACACGCAGGCCGGTCACACATGAGTACAAAAAGAAAAAAACTCAAAACTTGGCCTTCGAGGGCCGGCACAGCAACTCGGGCTTTAACACGCTATTTACCTCTCGGCTCCGCAGCACCTGCAAGCAACAATCCACTGCACGGTGGTAAACAAAGGCAACGGTAAGCTATGCTGACCAAATTATAACGATTCCTCCCCCAAACCGGGGCGGCAAAGCTTCTTCCCTGCACTTGTTAGAAAAACAAGCAACATAGCGAAATAAGCATCACATCACAGGTGCACGCTCACACGGCAGTACACCCCGTGCTCTCAGTGCACTTACTCGGTGGGCCAGTCCGAACCCCGTCCGGTCCTTGACTCCGCCACACCCCTAGGGTGGCAACCTCGTGAGCATTTAGTCCTTTCAGCCGTAGCCTAGACTCGATCTCCAAACCTCGGTAAGTCCCACGTAAAACTTTAGGTCGCTTTAACCGTGCAGATGGAGCGGGTAGGGGGTCCACCAGCCCATTGCTCACCCCGCCGTTGTAATTTGGCCTTTGGCGCGGACTAAGCTTCCCCAGTCCCAAATACCATTCAAACACGGTACATAGCCCCGCTATGTACCCGGTTGGCTCCCAGGCCACCGGTATGACAGAAATGCGTTTCCGTCAAGATTTCCGGGTGCACCTCGGGGTTAATCCCCAGAATTCCCTGATGCATTCTACCGCATAGTAACCCGAAAATAATCAAAATGCTCGGAGTCTTCTCCGGCTAAAAATGCACAGCAAAACATCACCGATCCAGACCAAAGCGTCCGGGTAGGCTTCACACATCATTCCTATGTCCGTACTACGATTCCGGACTCTAATAAGGGGGACTTTGTTGGGTTTCTCTATGAGGATGGCACAACGCTTGTGCACGCAGCGGAATGAATAAAACATCAAGACAACCCAAAAGAGATGGGATCGGGCCATGAAAATTTAATCAAGAAGTTAATACATAACTAGGCAAAAATTACCTTAGCGGCGTTGAGTCACAACTCAAAGGAGGTACTTCAAGCTTCGTGTCCTCGTCGGTGGCGAGTTCTACGTGGAATAACGTCCACGTGTCTGCAGAAATCCACACGAGCGGGAGAACCCCGAGCTTCGTCGCACGAAGGGTCGGTAAGAAGATCAGCCGCACCTTTTGCACTTCCCACGGACTGCTAGGTCCACGCCAGGGAAAGCAAGACTGGCGACGGTCGCCGAAGATGAGGTCGTCGGTGGAGCGAACAGGCGGCGGCGGAACATTTCCGTCCAGCGGGATCGGGATTCGGCGGATCGGGAGATCGGCGGAACTCTTTCCGTCGGCTTCCGTTCGGTTACAAAAATCCCGATGTTGGTCGATCATTTCCCCAAAACCCTAAGTGTCCTATTTATACCAAAGGCATAAACATTCCACAGGAATCGCTATCCGCAGACCACAACAGTTAGGGTTTCTGGACCGTTCGGAGAGAATCACCTCGAGGTTCGGCACGAATACGTCAGCGAGAATCACCTCCAGATTCGGCGAGAATCAGTCAGCGAGAATCAATCGCAGAATCGGCGAGAATCAGACGCAGAATCGGCGAGAATCGAACATTTCGATTCTCGACAATTATGCCTTAGTCAGCGAGACATACACGACGACTCCCGTCGATTCTCATCGATTTTGCCATAGTCGACGAGTCATACTCGACGACTCCCGTTGACTCTCGATGATTTTCCCTTGGCAACATTTGCCTGACTCCCCCATACTTTAGGGTGATTGGTAACCCTTACCAACACAGTTAATCTTCCAATTTCTCCACATGCTCTTATATGCGACCCTGCAGGCTCATATCGCGTTGGCAGTGAGATTACATGTTTGACCACTTCTAGATCAACTTGGTAACTCCAACAGTCTCCCACTTGATCTTAAAAGTATCAAACCAAAAACCTCACAAACAATGAGCGGCATCTAGCAATGCATCATTGCTCCCCAAGCAATAAGAGTCATAACTCATAAGGCTTTATAAACAATGTCCCAGCGTTGTCTTTATCTCTTTGTCCCTTACATCCGGAAAGAACTAGAGGCATTGACCGTGTCACCCTCATAATAGCTCAATCCCAGTTTCTTGATCTAGAACGGACTTCCGGAGAATGGTGAGTCCAATATCACATATTGAATCAACAAAGCATGGCCTTGCATTTCTCAGTCCAGTTCCATCAAGGGGCCCATTGATGCAACTTCTGTCATATAGGAGGACAAATCCCATATCTGCTCACACACAAACACCCAAATGATTCGTAACGTGCCCAACAACCACCCTTATCATCAACCTTTCTCATGGAAGACTTTAGATGGCATCAAAGCACACTCTTCCTCACTTGATGAATGTTGTGACTTCAGGTCAAAGGACCAAAAAACCATTGTCAATTGAGACCTACTCATGACACATTTAGATAACAATCCATAAAACAGTCTCAGGTTAGGTCTGTCCAGTACAACTTGTTCATTAACAAGTACCCACGTTATGACTTGATATCAAAATATCATGACCTGTGAGAACCGGTCATCAGTTAACACACGTGCTAGTCTTAATGCATCATCATCACCCTTAGATTCTATGATGATACTACGACCAGGGACCTTTTAAGAATGAAGCTTCAAATAAATCACAGGCTCTCACATTTAAGTCATATACTTGATGTCCCATGGAAGCGAACATTCTAAGGGTATTTATTACGTTAACATTTAACTATCGCATAAGGAAACCATAATAAAAGAACATGCCATTAATTGTAAAAAGAAAAATCTAGGTACATGATTCATCATATGAATAAACAATAAACAACCAACAGAATATATGTTTACATGCAACCCACAAGACTCTCACTAAAGTTGATCATTTAGGTATCGTATACCCATCGATATAGTATGACCATAATGCTTTCTCTTCGCGAGAGGCTTTGTCAGTGGATTCGTAATATTCTCCTCAATCGGCACTCTGCAAATGTTCACATCTCCTCGTTCGACAATCTCACGAATAAGATGGAACCGCCGAAGTATGTGCTTGGAGTGCTGATGAGATCTAGATTCCTTAGATTGTGCAATTGCACCATTGTTATCACAGTAGAGAACTATGAGACCAACAATGCTAGGAACTACATCAAGCTCGCCGATGAATTTCCTAATCCATACAGCCTCCTTTGCTGCGTTAGCTGCAGCGATATACTCGGCCTCTGTTGTAGAATCAGCAACTGTCTCTTGCTTCGAACTCTTCAAGCTCACAGCTCCTCCATTAAGGCAAAACACAAAACCTGACTGAGACTTTGAATCATCCCTATCAGTTTGGAAGCTAGCATCCGTGTAACAACTTACAACGAGCTCTTCCTCTCCACCATACACTAAGAACACATCCTTTGTCCTTCTCAAGTACTTCAGGATATTCTTGACTACAATCCAGTGACACTCACCGGGGGTCTGACTGATTCCTGCTAGTCATGCTCAAAGCAAAGGAGACATCGGGTCGAGTATATAGCATTGCATACATGATTGATCCAATTTCCGAAGCATATGGAATCAAATTCATGCGGTCCTTATCTTCATAAGATTTTGGACACTGGTCCTTAGAGAGATTCACACCATGAGACATGGGTAAAAATCCTTTCTTGGACTCATGCATGTTGAACCGCTTCAACACCTTCTCAATGTATGTACTCTGGGTCAAACCCAGCAACTTCTTCGATCTATCTTTATAGATATTAATACCGAGTATATAAGTCCCTTCACCCAAATCCTTCATAGAAAAGCAGTTCCCAAGGTTGTTCTTAACAACTTTTAGGGTAGGAATGTCATTCCTAATCAAAAGTATGTCATCTACATACAATATCAAGAAGACAACAATGCTCCCACTTATTCGCTTGTAAACACAAGGCTCATCTTCATTCTTGATGAAACCAAACTCTTTGATTTTCTCATCAAAACGAAGATTCCAACTTCGAGAGGCCTGCTTCAGTCCAAAAATGGACCTGTTCAGCTTGCATACTTTAGTGGCTTCATTTGGGGATACAAAACCCTCGGGTTGTGTCATGTACACTTCCTCAAGGAGGTTTCCATTAAGGAAATCCATTTTGACATCCATCTGCCAGATCTCGTAGTCATAATACGCAGCAATAGCAAGCAGTATCCTTATGGACTTTACCAGGGCAACAAGGGAAAAGGTCTCATCATAGTCAATACCATGAATTTGCTTGAAACCCTTAGCCACTAGTCGCCCTTTGAATGTCTGTACATTCCCATCCATGTCGGTCTTCTTCTTGAAGAACCACTTGCACCCTATGGGTCTTACCCCTTCAGGTGGTTCCACCAAGTTCCAAACTTGGTTTGCATACATGGAGTCCATTTCGGATTTCTTAGCCTCAAGCCATTTATCGAAGTCCGGTCCATTCATAGCCTCTTGGTAGGTTGCTGGTTCATCATCATGATCCATAAGTAACACATTACCTATTTGAGACATGAGAAATCCATATCTCTCAGGCTCAAATCTAGGTCTACCAGATCTACGTAGGACTTGTGTTTCTTGAGCAGGTTCTCTAGCTACAACATCTTGTAGTCCTGTCTCAGAATCCAAATTCGGTTTATTCACTATTTGTGGTTCTTGAACTTGTTCAAGTTCTACCTTTTCAGTCTTTCTTGATAAGAACTCTTTCTCCAAGAAGACGCCAGTCCTTGCGACAAACACTTTGCCCTCGGACGGTAGGTAAAAGTAATACCCTTTCGTTTCCTTAGGATATCCCACCAGATAACATTTATCCGATTTGGGTTCCAGCTTGTCAGGCATTTGACGTCGCACGTATACCTCACAGCCCCAAATTTTAATGAACGACATAGTAGGACGCTTCCCAGTCCATATCTCATATGGTGTCTTTAGAACCGTTTTCGTTGGAGCGCGATTCAGTGTCATTGCAGCAGTCTCTAAAGCAAAACACCAAAAGGAAACAGACAAGTCTGCATGACTCATCATCGAACGTACCATGTTTAACAATGTACGATTTCTCCTCTCAGACACACCATTATGCTGTGGTATTCTAGGTGGAGTGAGCTGTGATACAATACCACACTCTTTCAGATGATCACGGAACTCATGACTCAGGTATTCGCCACCTCGATCAGATCGGAGTGCTTTAACCCTTTTACCCAACTGGTTTTCTACTTCATTCTTGAACACTTTGAACTTTTCAAAGGTCTCGGATTTGCACTTCATAAGATACACATATCCGTATCTACTGAAATCATCAGTAAATGTAACGAAGTAGAAATACCCACCTCTAGCCATGGAACTCATGGGTCCGCTTACATCACTATGTAAAACACCCAAGATATCCTCAGCCCTCTCAGTATAACCAGTGAAAGGGGCTTTAGTCATTTTACCTAACAAACAAGATTCGCATCGCTCAAATGATTCATAATCAAATGAGTCAAAAAGTCCATCTTTATGGAGCTTGGATATGCGCTTCTCGTTTATATGGCCCAAACGACAATGCCAGAGATATGTAGGGTTTGAGTCATTCGTTCTTAGTCTTTTATTATTTTCTACATTATAGATCTGATGGTCCAAGTTCAAAACATAAAGGCCATTAAACAATTGGACTACAACATAACAAACATCATTCTTAAATATAGAACAACAGTTGTTCTTAATTATAAAAGAAAATCCAATCATGTCCAAGCATGAAATGGATATAATGTTTCTAGTTATGGCCGAAACAAAATAACAGTTATCTAGTTCTATTACAAGCCCACTGGGCAAAGAAAGACTGTAAACCCCTACGGCTACAGCAGCAACTCTTGCTCCATTGCCGACGTGCATGTCCACCTCCCCTTTACTCAGCAATCTTCTCCTTTCTAGTTCCTGCACATTTGTACAAATGTGAGAACCACATCCGGTATCCAATACCCAAGATGAAGGAGCAGAAAAGTTTATCTCTATAACGTAAATATTTGAAGCAAAAGTCATACCTCCCTTCATTTTCTGCAGACCCTCAATATAAGAAGGACAGTTCCTCCTCCAATGACCAGCCTTGCCACAGTGGTGGCATTTCCCTTCCTTCACCATGCTTTTATTTTTAATCAGTGCAAAAGACTTGGGCTCGAGATGTGACTTAGGTCCTACCTTCGTCTTCTTAGAGCCCTTGGCTTTGCCCTTGCCCTTATGCACCATCAATATGGGGCAGGCAGGCTTGGACTTCTTCATGTTGATCTCGGCAGTTCTTAATATGCCTAGGAGCTCGGGCAGTATCTTGTCTATTTCATTCATGTTGTAGTTCAAGACAAACTGCTCGTAACTGTCCGGCAACGATTGCAGGATCAAATTTGTGGCCAACTCTTGACCAAGAGGAAAACCCAGCCTTTCAAGGTTCTCTATATACCCAATCATCTTGAGTACGTGAGTCCCTACTGAGTCTTTAACTCCCATCTTGCACTGAAAAAACGCTTTTGTGACGTCGAACCTCTCTTGACGAGCTTGCCCTTGAAACATTTTCTTGAGATGCTCGTCAATCTCCTTGCACCCCATGTTCTCATGTTGACTTTGAAGCTCAGAGTTCATGGTGGCAAGCATAAGGCATTCGACGTCTAACGCATCATCAATATACTTCTTATAAGTATCTTTATCAGCACGGGAAGAATTCCCGGTCGGCACCTCGGGGGCTTCTTCTTCCAAGACATAGAGCTTTCGCTCTTGCTTGAGAACAATTCTCAGGTTCCTGTACCAGTCCATGTAGTTAGTCCCATTGAGCTTATCCTTCTTAAGGATGGCTCTAAGAGACAGAGTGGAGTGTGAACCACTTGCCATGGAATTCTACAAGAATTCATGCAGAATAATATCAGTACCAAAATTTCAAATAATATTTATTTTAATTTGGACTTCAATTAAAAAACTCCCACTATTTTATTCGAAATAATAGCCCTCACTATCAATTCGGAGAGTTCATGCGAGCTACTCTCTTAGTGGACAAGATCCGTATTTCACCAACACAATGAGTCAGCTTTGGATTTCCTCTCATAATGTGGTTATTTAGGTAGGCAACGCTTGCCAATTGCATCCTTATGCAATTCTTGTATGGTTGGTGAATAACTCCTTATTCGCATCCATCATATGGTGCATGCCAACCCTATGCCTCTAGGCACTCAACCTTTGAGGTCACCTAGTTAAGCTTGACCCAATGTCGATAGTGGGATATCACAATTATCCGCTCGCACCCTTACCAAGATAGACTAATGCACCTTGCTTTGGTAATCCCACACTTCATCGATCGAGGCAGGAAGAGTGTCATCCATCGGAAGGCATCCGAACACTTAATATTTGATGAAAGGATTTTGATTATAGGTTAACAATTAACCGTGATCAATATTTGATCATTGTGCACATCCACAGAAAAATAATTTCTAACAGCCTCATGCATCCCTTATGTGCACAACCTGGCACTATCAACATTTGATAGAAGGAAGGGCTAAATCTGAACATCTGGACATTTCCAAATCTTCAGATTTACATGCATTGGCAAAGGCAAAAGCAACTCAACTTAAAGCAGTAGACAAGCTCGTCCCTTATTGTTGGATTCAAAATCCAAAATAATACACTGGTTCATTAACCATTCGAGGGACGGTTACTGCTAAGGAGACAACAATTTCTAACAATTAGAAATTACAACGAAAATCCAGACGTTCCTGGCAGGGTTCCAAGGGGTAGAGCCCCTAACCTGTGGGTTATGGGCCCACCGATTTTCCTTGGGAAAAACCATCAACAATTGATGTACCAGGAATAAATCTAGACATTTAGAACACTTCTAAATCCCTAGGTTTACACGCACTGGGATAACCTAACTTCCAATACAAAATTCATGGCCGCAACCTGGCTCTGATACCACTGTTGGGTTTCTCTATGAGGATTGCACAACGCTTGTGCACGCAGCGGAAGGAATAAAACAACAAGACAACCCAAAAGAGATGAGATCGGGCCATGAAAATTGAATCAATAAGTTAATACATAACTAGACAAAAATTACCTTAGCGGCGTTGAGTCACAACTCAACGGAGATGCTCCAAGCTTCGTGTCCTCGTCGGTGGCAAGTTCTACGTGGAATAACGTCCACGTCTCTGCAGAAATCCACACGAGCGGGAGAACCCCGAGCTTCGTCGCACGAAGGGTCGGGAAGAAGATTAGCCGCACCTTTTGCACTTCCAACGGACTGCTAGGTCTGCGCCAGGGAAAGCAAGACCGGCGACGGTCGCTGGAGATGAGGTCGTCGGCGGAGCGAATAGGAGGTGGCGGAACGTTTCCGTCCGGCGGGATCGGGATTCGGCGGATCGGGAGATCGGCGGAACTCTTTCCGTCGGCTTTCGTTCGGCCACAGAAATCCCGATGTTGGTCGATAATTTCCCCAAAACCCTAAGTGTCCTATTTATACCAAAGGCATAAACAATCCATAGGAATCGCTATCCGCAGACCACCCAAGTTAGGGTTTCTGGACCGTTCGGCGAGAATCACCTCCAGATTCGGCGAGAATCAGTCGGCGAGAATCACCTCCAGATTCGGCAAGAATCAGTCGGCGAGAATCAATTGGCGAGAATCAGTGGGCGAGAATCAATCGCAGAATCGGCGAGAATCAGACGCAGAATCGGCGAGAATCAAACAGTTCGATTCTCGACGATTATGCCTTAGTCAGCGAGACATACACGACGACTCCCGTCGATTCTCGTCGATTTTGCATAGTCGACGAGTCATACTCGACGACTCCCGTCGACTCTCGACGATTTTCCCTTGGCAACCTTTGCCTGACTCCCCCATACTGTAGGGTGATTGGTAACCCTTAACAACACAGTTAATCTTCCAATTTCTCCACATGCTCTTATGTGCGACCCTACAGGCTCATATCGCATTGGCAGTGAGATTACATGTTTCACTACTTCTTGATCACCATGGTAACTCCAACAGTAGGTGTTATAGCAGGCACACATGATTTACGATCAGATCTGCGTACAAGTCTTGTCAGAAAAGTAATCCTGCTTGCCGTGATCATGACGCAGATAGATGCCCAGTTAGACGCTACAGTTCAAAGATTTTCCTATAACTACAGATTTGTTTTCGAGTTTCATACTTCGGTGATTATTCATCATATTATTTTATGACAACATTATGTGGGTTCAGAGGTTTGAAAAAACACAAACAAAAGTAACATTTGTAACAGAACCATAAGGAACAGGTAGCAAAGTTAAATCTAAAGTGTGCAAGTAAGAGAGAGAGAGTTCTCTACTTGCCTTAAGGTGACGTCAAAATGCTATCGATAGATAAGCGGCGCAAGCGAAGTTAAAAGTTCTAGCTAATCCTATTCAAGATCAAAAATGTATTTCAAAATGCATTAACAAGATTCCTATGCTTGCATATGTTTTTGACAATCACACTACACAATATGAGGGGTTAGAAATTTACCTCCCTTAAGGATGAGGGAGAGGTAACTACCACGAGGGAAGCGGGGTTTTGGCGGCGCTTAGGTTCGAGAAGCTCTAAATTGGAGAGCGCTTGGGGCGATTCCACCACTAGATCTGATTAGCGGCACCAGAAATACAAACAAAATTGATGTTAGACTGACATACGATAAACGCAAGAGGGATCGACGTAAATACATTGATTGGAGCAAAATTTACAAAAAAAAAAATAGGGCAAAATCTGAAAACATGAGTTGAGCGGAGATCCTTACCCAAGGAAGCCCGATCTAGGCTCCAAGATCCACGTAGAGGAGTTTTGAGAGAAAACCCTAGGCACTCCTGTTGAGATTCACAGGCTAGCGGAGAGGGAAAAGGGGGCTATCTGAGAAGGACTTTGCTTGCTGCATCACCGGCCAAAGAAGAAGCATAAAAGGAAGGGACTGCTGCTGAAACCATCGGCCTGAGGAGGAGCAGGAGCCACAACCGTCAGATCCGGGGTCTGTCGGCCAGAGGAATAGAAGAGGAAGAGGCGTCGATCCAAAAAGGAGCGATCTCTGTCCACTGGAAGGCGATGCGGGGGCTGACTGGCATGCGGGAGGCAGAGACGGGGTCGTCGGAGTGCGCAGGAAGCGATATCAGGAGTTGCGGCACGCGAGAGGAAGCTGGACCGGATGAAATGAAGTATCAGGGGAGGGGTTGGCTCGTTCTCGGGTTATAAGAGGGAAGGAATAGGGTATTATTATTATTATTATGAGATGTTATAATTATGGGTTGTTACATTCTTTTTTAAACACAAGTCAGACACCTTTTATTCTTTCACTAAGTTTGTCCGGTAAATTCAGAATGAATTGAACTGTTTTGTAGTCAAAATCAGAAGTGACCACAGAAAAGAATTCGAGTCTGGTGCCATGATTGAATTTTGTGGAAGTCAAGGTATCTTTCATGAGTTTTCCTAATTGAAGCATTTACAATGATGTTGAATGATGCTTCACTTCCAAAATACTTCTGGGCTGAAGCAGTCAACACCGATTGTCACGTGCAAAATAGAGCTCTCATCAACAAAAGCCATCCTATAACTCCCTATGGACTATTGAAGGGCTGAAAACCGACTGTGTCCTACTTTAGGATCTTTCAAAGTAAATGCTTCGTACTTAATAATATGAAGTATTAATGCACCAAGTTTAGTGAAAAGTGTTTTGAAGGTATTTTGTAGGCTATAGTAGCCATAGTAAGACATATATGATTTTTAATAAGAAAACTCTGGTGGTAGAAGACTCAATCAATGTTGTATTTGATGAGACAAGCCTGCTCCAAAGTAGCTCGTCTAGTATTATTGGTGCAGTTACAGGTACCAGTTCAAAGAACTAAGCTTGGATGAAGTTGTCAAAGAAGACATTCCAAGCTCAGTCAACATCGTCGATCAAGGCTTGGTGGATGAAGAACCTCAAGAAGATGAATTGCCTCAACCTATAGAGGCTACACAAGATGTTGCAGGACCTGCTGAGGGAGAGTAAGGAATCTAGGGTTTTGACACCTAAGAGATCACCAAGCTGATCTAACCATTGGAGAGCCAGGCGACGGTGTTAGAACTAGAAGAGGTACAACTAATGAGATTTTGTGTCTCAGTTTTCTATCGCAGGTTGAGCCAAAGATGTTTGATGATGCAAACAAGGATGCCTCTTGGATTTTGGCAATGCAAGAGGAGCTCAATCAATTTGAATGATGCAAAGTTCTGGAGTTGGTACCCAGGCCCAAGGGAAAAAATGTGATAGGCACCAAGTGGATCTTCAGAAACAAGCTGGACACAAACAAAGTGATTATCAAGAACAAAGCCAGTCTTGTAGCTTAAGGATACCGACAAGAAGAGGGGATCAACTTCGACCAGAACTTTGCTCTAGTTGCTAGGCTCGAAGCGATCAGGTTGTTCCTTTCGTATGCTGCCCTGAAAGGCTTCACCGTCTACCAAATGGTCGTGAAGTCAGCATTCTTCAATGGGGATCTGAAAGAGGAAGTATACGTAACGCAACCTCCAGGTTTTGTCAATTCTAATTTCCCTGATTACGTTTACTTTTTAAATAAAGCTCTATACGGCTTAAAGCAAGCTCCCCGAGCTTGGTATGAGATGTTTTCTAGCTTTCTTCTTGAGAACAAGTTCACAAGAGGAAAGATAGACAAGACATTATTTCTTAGGGAAGTAAAATGCAAGATTCTGCTAGTGTAAATCTATGTCGACGACATCATATTTGGATCTACGGAAGACAACCTTTGCAAAAAGTTTTTCAAACTTATGCAAGGGAAGTTAGAAATGAGCAGTATGGGAGAGCTGAAGAATTTCTTAGGACTTTAGGTGAAGCAATCCGAAGATGAAATTTTCATCTCTCAGACGAAGTTCACCAAGGAGCTTCTTAAGAAATTCAGAATGGAGAATGCAACCTCTATGAGGACTCCAATGGGTTCAACTATGTCTCTAGACAAGGATGAGAAAGGGAAACCTTTTGATGAAACCAATTACATAAGCATAATTGGATCCTTGCTCTACCTCACTGCCAGTAGACCAGATATAATGTTCTCAACATGTTTTTATGCTAGATTTCAGGTGAACTCTAAGGAATCTAATTACGTCGCTGTAAAGTGGATCCTAAGATACCTTAAGGGCACACCTAATCTTGGCTTTGGTACCCAAGAAGTAATGATGTCGAGCTAATTGGTTTTTCAGATGCCGACTTTGCAGGTAGCAGGGACGATAGGAAAAGCACTTCCAGGACTTGCCAATTCCTTTGAAGATGGCTTATTTCATGTAGTAAGATGCAGAATTGTGTGGCCACTTCTACTGTCAAGTAAGAGTATATCTCTGCGGGTAATTGTTGCGCACAGCTTCTTTGGATAAGGAATCAACTAGAAGAATATAATTTGAAGTTTAGAGAGATTCCGATGTATTGCGACTTATCCAGCGCAATAACAATCGCGAACAATCCAGTTTCCCACAGCCGGACCAAGCACATCGAGGTGCGCTATCACTTCATCCGGGAGCATGTAAAGAAAAAGGACATAGCCCTCAACTATGTTCCGACATATAAGCAGGTTGCAGACATTTTTACAAAGCCACTTGACGAGGCCAAGTTCTCGTTTTTTCAAAACAGAACTAGGATTGCTGAACATTGACTACTGAAGAAGTCCAAACAAGAAGAACATCTATCAGGACAATTTAACCATAGCACGAAATTTCCAAGGAAAATTCGGCGAATATCGGACATCCAACTCGCCGATTCGTTATATATTAGTGGATACTCGCCGAATCTGTCTCGGCTTCCAGCGATTCTTGCCAAATTCATCTTAGGACAAAATTTCTATTTTTCTATATTGGATCCGAAGAGATGCAAATTCTAGGTACGCGCATTCTAGGTCTATTTAAAATTATATATATATATATATATATATATATATATATATATATACATAAACATTCTAGGGTGCAACCGCACATTCTTTTTTGATGAAACGCTCAAGCCGACTCGCCGAATTTGAATACCGGCTCTTCGGCCCCCGCGATTCGCCGATACAGTAGATCATCGTCCTCCAGTGAATCCCGTCTGTAACGCCCCGAAACTCAAAAGAGGGACGGGTGACTTTTGTAGCAGAATCAGGGTTTTTCTAGAGGTGACACGGCCTGGGACACGGGCGTGTCCTAGGGCGTGTCAGCCACTAAGAGCCAAACACTCATCGATTGTTGAGTGAGGTGTACACGGCCTGAGCCCTGGCATGTTCGGGTCCGACACGGGCGTGTTAAATTCGACACGGGCGTGCCGAATACCGTGTCCTCCTCGTGTCTTGCAGCATTTTGTGCTAAGGAGATCACACGGCCTGGGACATGGGCGTGTCCCAGGGCGTGTCTAGCACACAGCATGTGACACGGGGGTGTCACATGGCCGTGTCCTCCTCAGGAAAATCCTGGAAGTTGCACACGGGGCGTGACACGGGTCTTGACACGGCTGTGTCACATGTGACACGGGCGTGTCGGAGGCCGTGTCGAAGGCCGTGTGTTGGTTGGGATATCGGGCGAGATGACGAATTGGCGACACGATCCTGAACACGGGCATGTCGCAGGCCATGTTCGGCCCAGTTTTAATATTTTAGGTCCCGATCGTGGCCGTTCGTTTTCTTATGTTGGGATCTGGCGGCTAGGGGTTGGTGCTGGCGGTTTAAACCTGGAAATAGGGTTTGCAATCCCTCATTTCATCCCCTTGATTCTCTTTATAAAGGCTAGAGAGAGGGGAGAGCAAGGAGGACGAGGAAGGCAAGATCCGGTCACCGATAGAGCTTCGGAGCTCCAAATCGCGAGCCGACTTCGGATCCGTGGAGGCAAGGAGATTGCGGTACTTTCAATCCACATAGATTTCCATGGCGCCAAGAAGGAATTCTAGGGTAACGATTCTCATCCTAGGACATGCGAAGTCCTCTTTTTCCTTTGCATAGGAAGCCCTCTCACGCGAGTGTTCGATGAGTTGAGGCGTTCCTTGGGGTAGATATGTAAAGTCCCCCTTGTTTAGAGTCCGTATGCGAGAACGGACATAGGCATGATGTGTGAAGCCTATCCGGACAAGTTGGTCTGGATCGTTGATGTTGCATTGCATAATAACCGGAGAAGACTCCGTGTAATTGGTTGTTTTCGGGTTTTTACAAGGCAAATTTCAACAAGGATCCTTGGAGACTAACTCCAAGGTGCATCCGGAAAACTGGGCAAATGCGGGATGTTGCCAACATGGTTGCCGGGGAGCAAACTTGAACATAACCTGGTTATGTGAATTTTGTGGTGGAAACGAGACTCAGGGAGTCTTGACCTGCGCATATGGCTTAAACTGTCATTGCGGTATGAGCACGGGTCAGGCGGAATTGTACCCGATCTATGTCGTTCGGTGGAACCGTTGGCATAGATGAGGGTCTTCGGCGGTCTATGGCTTAAATTGATGTGACCAATGCTAGGAAGATAAAACGCTCATAAGGTTGGCCGTCCAAGGGGTGGTGGCGGGACGAGAACGTCTATGGCTTAAATTGACGTGACGTTGGTCGGTTCGCCGTGAATGTGCCCTGAGTGCACGGGGTGTGCGCCCGTGTGTGCCTACGCCTGTCTTGAAGTGTGTTTACAATATACTGCTTGGTTATACTAATAAAGTGCAGGGAAAGAGCATCGCCGCCCCGTATTGGGGGCGGGGTCGTTATAATTTGGTCAGCATAGCTCACCGTTGCTTTTATTTACCACCGTGCGGTGGATTTTTTATTGCAGGTGTTGCGGAGCCGAGCTGTAAATAGCGGGCTAAAGCCCAAGTGGCTGCGCCGACCCTCGAAGCCCTAAACCTTTGAGTGTTTTCTTATTTACTCATGTGTGACCGGCCTGCGTGCCGAGGTTTGGAAAACACTTCTATTTAAGCAAACCGTTGTAAGGACATAAGGCCATTATTTCTATGTATCGTACATTCCTATGGGGCTATTGTAGTGGACATTCATGCTGTGGTTGGGTTCTTTTATCTTGCAACTTAATAATTTACTTCTGCTAGGTGCTCTGTGTAGGACGTTGTGATTGGTTCATTGGTTTCAATAAGTAACCAACCGGTCTGTCCGTAGTATATGGCGTCGGGCCCCGGCCGGACCTACTGTTCTTTGCTATGTGACGGATAGGGGTGTTACAAATTAGTATCAGACTACCGGTTTCGGTCAAGCTTAAATGAATTCGTGGGCAAATTCACTTTAAGGGGTGGTGAGCACATGTGTGTGCGTCATCGTTATAACAAGAAAAGAACCCATGAATGTCCACTTAGGAATGAAAATACACATGTTTGAGGAACCCGCGTGTTCCTATAATTGCTGTTTGCAATATTGTTGGGTCGCTTATCGGTGTTTTGCACGATTATAGGTGACCAGAAGTGGTGCTGGATCATCGGAACGGCCAGGTTTTGAGGCAAGCAGCGCACCTAATGATGCGCCTGCAACACCTCCATCAGCCGAGACCATTAGATTGGTGGCAAGAGCTGTCTTTGCAATGATCAATGCGCAGCCTGTAAGGCAGGTGCAGCAGCCTGCTCCTGCTGCGGAGCAAGTGCCGCTCCAAGCGGCAGAGTTTAGAATGGTTGAATAGGTGATGGTGGAGCCGGAGTTGCCTCGAAGAGCAACTGAGAAACAACTTAAGCATGTGATGGGCTTCCATCCACCAGTGTTCTCGGGAACAGGAACCCCGACTCAGGCAGAGGATTGGCTATCAAGAGTCAATAGAGTGCTGACAGCAACGGAGACTGAAGAGTGGTAGAAGACCACGATTGTAACGTTCTTGTTGGACGGGGACGCGAGGTTATGGTGGGAAGGGCTGGAGCTACACCACCTGAGGGGAAGACAGTTTGCTGATGTCTCTATGGGTGAATTCTCGAGGCTGTTTATGGCTCGATACCTCCCCTCAGCCCAGAGGATCGCATTGAAAAATTAATTTCAAAAGTTGGTGCAAGGAGACAACACCGTAGACGAGTATCTCCACGAGTTCACTCGTTTGGGACGATACGCTAGCGCTACCTTTGCCGACGAGGAGCGCAAGACGACCCACTTCTATGAAGGGTTAAGAGATGAGCTGAGGTTGTTACTGTTGGGGCCTATGGCACAGGGTTTCCTAACCTTGGTCAACACGACCCGGTCCTTGGAAAAGGACATGAAGAATGTCCAAGCGAAGAAGGAATCCAGTGGCAAGAAATCGGAGTTCAAAGCGCCGACTACTTCGAAGTCGGGTTATCGCAGGTTCTATAAGAAGGCTAGGACATCGAGTCCAGCCCCTTCTTCAGTTGCCTCGAGGGCGACTACAAACCAAACCCCGGGCGCTTGTTTTACCTGCGGAAAGCCGAGGCACTTTGCCCGCGATTGCTGGAGTGGACTTCCAAAGTCCGAGAGAAAACAAGGAGCCACTTATGAGGAAAAGGGGAAGGAGGTGGAGTCAACCGCGTCCCATTATGCTCCGACTCAACAAAGAGTCTTCAACTTGGGCCAGCAAGAGGCCATCAAGCAGGCCGATGTGGTGACAGGTACGGTTTAATTTATAGCCAGTTAGCTTTAAATACTGTTACCTAGTGGTTGTTAGCTTAATACAATTTGTGTAGGCTTTGTTCTTATTGGCGATAGTCCGACACGAGCACTATTTGATACGGGAGCTTCACACTCCTTTTTGTCCGAAAGCTTTATATCGCGCATCGGAGTCCCCTCTTCAATGGAGAAGGACAAATTGGATGTGCTGCTACCGAATGGTTGTTCGATGCGTGTAGACAGAGTGTGCGCCGTAAAAGTTCATATTGGAAACCAAGAGTTCGACTTGCTAGCGTCATTGCTGCCGCTAGTAGAGTTTGACGTTATCTTTGGGATGGATTTGCTTTCGGAGCAGAAGGCCTATATTGATTGCAATGGTAAGGAGGTCAAGCTGGGTGGTGAGCGGGAGACAACATTCACGGGACTGAAGGGGTCGAGCAGGACGCTGATGTCTGCTCTTCAAGTGGTAAAGGCAGTTCGTGCTGGCGCAGAGCTGTTCTTCGCGATAGTGGGGGCTGTAGAGCCAAAGTCCGCTTTGGATAGTATCCCCGTGGTTTGTGAATACCTCGATGTGTTCCCGGATAATCTTCCCGGAGCCCCACCGCAGCGAGAGATCGACTTCACGATCGAGCTCGTGCCAAGTGCCAAATATGTGTCACGTTCTCCTTATAGGCTGGCACCTAAGGAGATGGCGGAGTTGAAGGTTCAACTAGAAGAGTTGATGGAGCAAGGGTATGTGCATCCAAGCTCGTCGCCTTGGAGCGCCGGTCCTCTTTGTTAAGAAGAAGGACGGGAGTTTGCGGCTGTGTATCGACTATATGGAGTTGAACAAGCTAACGGAGAAGAATAAATACCCGATCCCAAGGATTGATGATCTGTTCGATCAGTTAGTCGGGTCGTCGGTATATTCAAAGTTGGATCTGAAGTCTGGGTACTATCAGCTGAGAATAAGTGAGTGTGATATCCCGAAGATGGCATTCAACACAAGGTATGGGCATTTCGAGTTTACGGTCATGCCGTTTGGACTGACGAATGCGCCATCGGTGTTTATGGATCTAATGAACAGGACGTTCAGAGATTACCTGGACCGCTTTGTGATCGTATTTATTGACGACATACTAGTGTACTCGCAGTGCGAGGAAGATCACTTCAAGCACTTGCATCTAGTGTTGGAGACATTGAGGAGGAATGAACTCTATGCAAAATTCTCTAAATGCGAGTTATGGCTACCCTCAGTAGCATTCCTTGGTCACATTGTCAGTGGGGAAGGTGTAGCGGTGGATCCGGCGAAGATTGTTGCAATACGGGAGTGGCCTGTGTTGTCTTCGGTAGCGAAAGTCTGGAGTTTTCTTGGGCTTGCCGACTATTACAGGCGCTTCGTGGAGAACTTCTCCCGGATAGCGTTATCTCTCACGAAGTTGACAAGGAAGGATCAGAAGTTCTTGTGGACGCAGGAGTGCGTGCAAGCGTTTGAGGAGCTGAAGGGACGGTTGACCACGACGCCGGTGTTAAGTTCGCCGAGTGGGACCGAGGGCTTCGAAATTTATAGTGATGCCTCAGGTAGTGGTTTGGGCTGTGTGCTGCTGCAGTATGGGAGCGTAATAGCATATGGATCGCGTCAGCTAAAAGTGAATGAAAGGAATTATCCGGTCCACTACTTGGAGTTGGCGGCCGTGATATTTGCGCTTAAGCTGTGGAGACACTACCTGTACGGCGTAAAGGTCAATATTTATACCGACCACAAGAGCCTGAAGTACCTGTTGGATTAGAAGGATCTCAATATGAGACAACGGAGATGGATGGAGTTCCTGGGGGACTACACGTTCAAGATTCATTATGTACCCGGGAAGGGCAATGCAGTTGCGGATGCGTTGAGTCGCAGGGCTCCCGCCCAAGCCAACTGGTTATCTGTTCATGATGAGAGGCTAATACGGGAATTGGAGGCGTTGGAGATCTGTTGTGTGGACAAGCAGTCTAGCGCCAAAGCATTGTTGAACTGGACAGAAGTTCAGTATGACCTGGCGGATCGCATTCGGTAGGCATTGGTGTTGGATGTTAGCATGAAGGAGCTTGTGGATGCAGCATTGGATGAGTCAAATTCCCAGTTTTTGGTTGAGGATGGGCTCCTAAGGAAGGACCATCGTTTGTGCGTCCCAAGCGGGGGAAATCTACGGGCGGAGTTGATGTATGAGGCTCATAATACAAAGTACTCAATCCACCCAGGGAGCACGAAGATGTACCAAGACCTAAAGAAGCTATTTTGGTGGCCAGGGCTCAAGAAGGATGTGACACTGTTTGTGGCTAAGTGTCAAACCTGTGCCTTGGTAAAGGCAGAGTGTCAAAAGCCTGGAGGATTCTTGAAATCCTTACCTATTCCGGAGTGGAAGTTCGACGACATATCGATGGACTTTTTTGCATGGCTTGCCAAGGTCGCAGAGGGGGAACGACGCCATCTGGGTGATCGTAGACCGACTAACGAAGGTGTCGCACTTTATTCCGCATAGGAAGGATGATTCAGTGGAGAGACTGGCGAAGCTATATGTGGATAATATAGTCAGATTATACGGTGTACCGCGCAGCATCGTGAGTGATCGGGATGGGCAATTTATGTCCAATGATTGGAGGTCGGTGCAACAGATATTGGGGACTAAATTGAAGTTCAGCACAGCCTTCCATCCGCAGACGGATGGGCAAACCGAGAGAGTCAACAGAACGTTTGAGGACATGCTCCGTATGTGTGTTCTAGACTTCGGGAAGCATTGGGAAGACCAACTGTATTTGGTGGAGTTTGCGTACAACAATAGCTACAAGGCGAGTATTCTAATGGCGCCCTTCGAGGCCCTATATGGTAGGAAGTGTCGCAAGCCATTATTGTGGCTGGAAACGGGTGAGGTAAGGTTTTACAAGAAGCAGGAGGTGGAGAATGCTACTTCTTTTGTGCGGATCATTCGAGAGCGTTTGCTGATCGCTCAGGACAGGCAAGCTAAGTACTACAATGCCAAGCACCGGAACGTAGAGTTCAGGGTCAGCGATTGGGTGTACTTGAAGATAAATCCGTTCAAGGGTGTTTACCCGGGTGCGATGCTTGAAGAAGCTGAGCCCAAGATACCTTAGACCCTTTGAGATTTTGGAGCGGGTAGGCGAAGCGGCTTATCATTTGAGGCTATCAGTGGAATTGAGTGGACTACACGATGTATTCCACATCTCTGTGTTGCGGAAGGTGGTGCAAGAGCCTTCGCAGGTGATCATAGTAGATCATGTGCCGGTGGACGAAGGGTTGACGACAAAGGTCAGGCCCGTTCGTATTGAAGACTCTGATGTCAAGAGACTCCGTAACAAGGAGATCCGGATGGTGAAGGTCCGGTGGGACAATTGCGGTCGGGAGGAGCTCTCTTGGGAACGGGATCAAACCATGCTGGAGGAGTACCCGAAGTTATTCTGCTCAGGTACCGCTTAAAGTTTTCCGTTATCTTTCCTTTGGTAATTTCGTGGACGAAATTCTTTTTAGAGGGAGAGAGTTGTAACGCCTCGAAACTCAAAAGAGGGACGGGTGACTTTTGTAGCCAGATCTGGGTTTTTCTAGAGGTGACACGGCCTGGGACACGGGCATGTCCTAGGGCGTGTCAGCCACTCAGAGCCAAACACTCAACGTCATTGAGTGAGGGGTACACAGCCTGAGCCCAGACGTGTTCGGGTCCGACACGGGCGTGTTAAATTCGACACGGGCGTGTCGAATGCCGTGTCCTCCCCGGGTAGTGCGACATTTTGTGCTAAGGAGATCACACGGCCTAGGACATGGGCGTATCCCAGGGCGTGTCTAGCACACGACATGTGACACGGGCGTGTCACATGACCGTGCCCTCCTCGGGAAAATCCTGGAAGTTCTACACAGGGCGTGACACGGGTCTTGACACGGCCGTGTCATATGTGACACAGGCGTGTCGGAGGCTGTGTGCTGGTTGGGATGTCGGGGGAGACGACGAATGGGCGATACGGCCCTGAACACGGGCGTGTCGCAGGCCGTGTTCGGCCCAGTTTTAATATTTTAGGCCTCGATCGTGGCCGTTCGTTTTCTTATGTAGGGATCCGATGGCTGGGGGTTGGTGCTGGCGGTTTAAACCCAGAAATAGGGTTTGTAATCCCTCATTTCATCCCCTTGATTCTCTTTCTAAAGGCTAGAGAGAGGGGAGAGCAAGGAAGAGGAGGAAGGCAAGATCCGGTCACCGACAGAGCTTCGGAGCTCATAATCGCGAGCCGACTTCGGATCTGCGGAGGAAAGGAGATTGTGGTGCTTTCCATCCGCATAGATTTCCATGGCGCAAGTCCTCTTTTTCCTTTGCATAGGAATCCCTCTCACGCGAGTGTGCGATGAGTTGAGGCGTTCCTTGGGGTAGATATGTTAAGTCCCCCTTGTTTAGAGTCCGTATGCGAGAACGGACATAGGCATGATGTGTGAAGCCTATCCGGACAAGTTGGTCTGGATCGGTGATGTTGCATTGCATAATAACCGGAGAAGACTCCGTGTAATTTGTTGTTTTTCGAGTTTCTACGAGGTAGATTGCAACAAGGAGCCTTGGAGACTAACTCCAAGATGCACCCGGAAAACTGGGCAAACGCGGGATGTTGCCAACATGGTGGCCGGGGAGCCAACTTGAACATAACCGGGTTATGTGAATTTTGTGGTGGAAACGAGACTCGGGGAGTCTTGACCTGCGCATATGGCTTAAACTATCGTTGCGGTATGAGCACGGGTCAGGCAGAACCGTACCCGATCTATGTCATTCGGTGGAACCATTGGCATAGATGAGGGTCTTCGGCGGTCTATGGCTTAAATTGACGTGACCAATGCCAGGAAGACAAAATGGTCATAAGGGTTGCCGTCCAAGGGGCAGTGGCGGGATGAGAACGTCTATGGCTTAAATTGACGTGACGTTGGCCGGTTCGTCATGAATGTGCCCTGAGTGCATGGGGTGTGTGGCCGTGTGTGACTACACCTATGATGAAGTGTGTTTATACTATACTTCTTCGTTATACTAATAAAGTGCAGGGAAAGAGCATCGCCGCCCCATATTGGGCGCGGGGTCGTTATAATTTTGTCAGCATAGCTGACCGTTGCTTTTGCTTACCACCGTGAAGTGGATTGTTGCTTGCAGGTGCTGCGGAGCCGAGCGGTAAATAGCGGGCTAAAGCCCAAGTTGCTGCGCCGCCCTCAAAGGCCAAAACTTTTGAGTGTTTTCTTATTTACTCATGTGTGACCAGCCTGCGTGCCGAGGTTTGGAAAGCTCTTCTATTTAAGCAAACTGTTGTAAGGCCTTAAGGCAATTATTTTTGTGTATCGTACATTCCTATGGGACTATTGTAGTGGACATTCATGCTGTGGCTGGGTTCTTTTATCTTGCAACTTAATAATTTACTTCCGTTAGGTGCTCTATGTAGGACGTTGTGATTGGTTAATTGGTTTCAATAAGTAACCAACCGGTCTATCCGTAGTATATGGCGTCGGGCCCCGGCCGGACCTACTGCTATATGCTATGTGACAGATAGGGGTGTTACACCGTCTCTGTTTACTTTTCATTTCAGTCAGTGAATTCCCTCTAACCCTAGGAGACAGTGATACAAGTTTTTCCTGCCGGCATCGTGCAGTGTTTGATTCCAGTGACCCGACATTCTCCAATTTCGACAACTCTGTCTCGCTGATTTGCCGATTCCGATAACTTTGTCTCGGCCGACTCGCCGATTCCAATGCAGTCACCTACGCTTGGATCCAGTTGTCATTGCCAACAGAAGTGTAGTGTAGTGAGAGTTCAGTGCAATAGAGAACTATTTCGACAAGTCCAGATTCAGTTTTCTTATTTTTTTCATGGCTCCTAGAAGCACGAGTGGATTGCTAGGGGAGGAGAGTTAGTTTACAATGGGTTTGCTCATGCCTCCGATGAGTTTCACAATGTAATCCTCATGCTGGAGACTGTATGACTATCCTTTGTCCTAGAACACCCATGCAAGATTCTGGACAAGGAAGTTCTTGAGTTCTTCCAGAATGCCAAGCTCAGACAAGATGACACAGTGATTAAGATCAAAATTTAGAAATCCATAGTGAAAGTAAAAGCCTCCTTCTGTCGAGGTACTTGTGGCTTCAAGTCTGTGGTCAGGCCGATTACCTCGATGAGGCTAATTTCTCCAAAGCCCTTTCTTTTTGTGGACTGCCTAGAGGCACCAAGGCCATCAAGCACAAAGGGATGAATGAGGAAGGCAAGCTTCTCTCAGACATCATATGCAAGGTGCTGATTTGCAAGAAGGCCTCTCATGATTACCTGTCTTCAGAGATGTTCAAAGTTCTGGTTGCTATCATCTGCAGGAAGAAGGTAAACTGGGGTGCATTGCTGCTTGACAAAATCAAGGACAGCCTTTGCACTCCCAACTTTGAGAGGATTATCACCCTATACCTGAATCTGTTGGATGGTGATAGGTTTGATATGACCAAAGGAGTGCCTATACATCACCTCAAGAAGATCGACTCTTCAATCTTCTCAAGAGGGGATAGGTGGATCATCATGCTAGGGTGAGCCCCAAGTTTGCCAGTGGAGGAGGAAGAACATGCTCCTGATGACAGTATTCCTACTCCACCCCTAGTGAAGTTCCTGATAGAATGAGTGTAGGAATTTAGGGGGATGCAGTCGTTCCAAATTCAATTTCAGTTCTAGTGATTCAAGATCAAGTTCCTAATTTAGTGGCCCCAGATACAGTTTACCGACTCAGAGCCAGTTGATCTCCTAGCAGAGGTTGCTGCTATTAGTGCTGCTACTGCTACTGCTGAGGTTCAATCAGTTAAGAATGTTGACGAGGTTGTTGAATAAGAGGATTTAGCTCCTTCATAGCATGAAGAGGATGCTAATAATGTTGATGATGATTCTACTGGGGTTGCTCTGACGGTTGAGGATTATGAGATTGAGACTGATGCTGATGAGAATTTGATTGTTGCTGATAAATCTATTGCTGCTGCTATTATCGGTGATGCCATAGTTGTTTTAGAGCCGATTTCAGTTTCTACTCAGGTTGACAGATTCATGCGCAACCTGGAGAAAAGGATTGGTAAGATGTCGGGTGCCCCTCCAATTTTTGAGTAGGAGGTGGTCACCTTGTCTGATGAGGAAGGAGATGTTGGGGAGAATGCTCTTGTCCCAGCTACTGCTGAACCAGTGTTGATTTCTCTAAATATCTCTATCCCAGTGCTGACAGATGCTCCAAGCTCAAGTTCAAGTGATCATTTTCTGAAGGCTGTTGAAGTTATGCTGGCAAAGCAACATGCTCAATTTGAAGCCTCGTTGTAGAAAGTAGTAAAAAGAGTTAAACAATCCGAGCAATTCATGCTAAATGGCATTGTAGAGGTCAAAGTAAGATTGTATAAACTTGATTCCACATTTGATGAAAAGTTTGTACAAGCTACAATTGCAGTGACTCTTCTGATGAAGGGCCTAAAGCACAACGAAGATGTTCTGAAAACAGTTGACAAGAACACTCTCTCCATGGTAGGTGAGTACAACAGGTCTATGACACATTTTGATTTGTCTTTGCACTCATATGCCAATGTCATTGCTGTTGAAGCCAAAAAGGGGGAGGAAGCCCTTGGAGCTAAGGTTGCAATTGTTGAAAAGTCTATGATCGATCAATTCAAACAAACAAATGATTACAGTTATGAAAAATTCGCGTGGTTGCATGGATAGTTATTCCCTTCTCAAGCTCCTGCTGAGTATACACATGTTGACGTTCATCTGGCTTCGGATTACACTCAATATTAGACAGACTCTCAGGACTTCTCTCAAGTTCATGCTACTGCTGCTTCTTTTTCAGAGGCTCCAGTTCTCAAGAAGAGAAAATTTGGGGAAGGCACGTCAGAGGTCAGACCAGAACCTGTCAGGCTAGTTCATGCAAGAGAAGAGCCAAACAGAGATATGGAAGAGGTATGGTGCCCGATCTCCAAAGGAATCATTATGAATACTTTTTCTTTGGTCGAGCTCGGAGTGGAGAAACATCAGTTCCACTATAGTCAAGAATAATGAAACAAATTCAGGGAAGCTTCCACCAGGAGGAGGATTTTCTTTAGAAAACAAAAGGAGACTAATCCTGTGCCTTATCCGATGGCTCCTGTCCCTCCTAAGTACTATCCCAAGCCCAGAGAATATTTTGAGAGACAGCGATTGAAGAATCAGAACAGGCAGAAATGACTATCATATATCAATTGTTGAGTGTTGTGGGCTTCCCTCCCATCTAAATTTTTTTGATATATATATATATATATATATATATATATATATATATATATATATACATATATATGATTTCTATAATTGTCTTCGAATGCGTGCTATTATCTTTTTAATTTCATTCAACTTTTTAAGTCTTAATTTTGTTTTAGTTGGTACGTGCAATTCACCTTAGCTTGTAGGATTTTGGCTTCTTCAAATAGGGGGAGATTGTTGGGTATTGCATCCACAATAACCCTGATTTGAAGAAGGGTCCAGTCAAGCTAAGACGAATTGAGATTGTATTTGATGCTGTATTTCAGTTATGTACTTGCATGTTTACTTTGCTAAGTACACACCAATATCAGGTTACCGTGGGTCAATAAACACAGGACTATATAATGTAATCCTTCATTATGTAGGCTAATGTGTTGACTCACATGTAATCTCTCTATTGGGGTGTACTTCTATCCCAAGTACAGGAGAAGGATCAAGGAAGGCCAAAGACTTGGATTCAGAAAATAGGAATTTTACCTAAGTAAAATTTGGCGAGTATGGTTAGGCATACATGTCGAATTCGTCGAGTATCCTCTTGATACTCATCGAATTCTTCATGTATACTTCCTGATACCCGTCGAATTCGTCTTATATACTTAGAATAAATTCTCTGGAAATCTAGAAATCCACCAAGAAAAATTCACCGAGTATCACTAGCGATACTCGCCGAATTCGTCGAGTGTATCTAACGATACTCGCCGAATTTGTGTTGTATACTAGGCGATATTCGCCGAATGTGTCGAGTCAAATTTTGACTACTCTGGATTTCTGTCCAAGGCGAATTTGATGTATATCTTTATTAGGTTCAGAGAGTATCATAAGTGATACTCGACGGATCCGGTCGAAAATGACTTAGGTTGTTTTTCCGAATTTTTCTTTGGTTCAGATTTCCGTCGGCCATGCACAGTAACTTCTAGGTTACGTTTTTGGAATTCTTTTATAGCTGTTATTTCGAATCTCTCTCTTTCTATATGTTAGGTTGATTTTCGAAATGACTAATATTGCCCTAATTACATTTCGATCTAAAAAGAATCCAAAACAAGAAACCGTCGGCCGCCTGTGCGATTCGCGATTTCCTCCTGATCGGCCGCCGACAACGTGCAAAATTCTTCTTGGACGACTTTCTCGTCTGGATCGCTTCTTCTTTCAAGATAGATTCTACCCCAGTCCTAGTTTTTCAAATATCGAAGGTTCAAGTTATCAAAGTTTTCAAGTTTTCCGAGTTCTCCAAGTTTCAAGATCTACTTCTATGAAGAACGTCGGAGCGAAGACTTGTGTAATTTGTGTTTTGTAATATTCCTTTACATATTGTAGGAGATTTATCTCCGAGTTTGTAGATCCGTTTGTGGACCGAGGTTGTAGATCCATTTGTGGATCGAGTGTGTATATCCGGTTGTGGATCGAGTGGTAGGAGCGTTGTCTTTGAGTTATAGGAGTTACGGCTCCGAGTTGTAAGATTGTTGATAATCTGAGAAAGGTGAAGTAGTCGAATCTATCCCTTCGTGGTAGATAGGCGAGACAGGAAAGTGGACGTACCCAACTTGGGAAACCACTATATATCTCAGTGTTTGTGTGCTTATTTTTTAAGTATTTTTTTTTCCGCGAAAAGACACATACATCACCTATTCACCCCCCTCTATGTGATTTAGGTAGACGCTAGATACTTTCAACTATCATCCAGACCGCAACTGCGGTTTAACTCCCTGACCGCTAATGCGGCTAACCTTCAAACCACTTCTGTGGTTCACCACCAGAATGTTTAATCTAACCGCCAGACCGCCGCGACAAGATGCCCGATGCGGCTAACCACCAGATCGCAGCTGCGGCTAACCAAAGACTGTTGGTGTGTCTAACCAGTAGACTGTTGTTGCGGCTAACATGCTGACTGCTTGCTGAGGTTCACCACCAGGCCACTGAGCCATACCTACAGACCGCTATGACAAGCTAACCTCTACGACAAGCTAACCGCCCGGTCTCCCCAAGCTACAACACTCCCCCTCAAGCTGGAGCATATATATGTTGGGTTTCTCTATAAGGTTGGCACAACACTTGTGCACGCAGCGGAAGTAATAAAATCTAGAACAACTACAAAGAGATTGGATCGGGCCATGAAAGTTGAATCAAGAAGTTAACAAACATTAGGCAAAAATTACCTTGATGGCATTGAGTCACAACTCAACGAAGATGCTCCAAATGAGATTCCTTGTCAGTGGCGAGTTCCACGTAGAATAATATCTACGTCTCTGCAGAAATCCACACGAGCGGGAGAACCCCAAGCTTCGTCGCACGAAGGGTCGGGAAGAAGATCAGCCGCACCTTTACACTTCCCACGGACTGCTAGGTCTGCGTTAGGGAAAGCAAGACCAGCGACGGTCGCCGAAGAGGAGGTGGTCGGCGGAGCAAACAGTCGGCGGCGGAACGTTTCCATCCGGCGGAATCGGGATTCGGCGGAACTCTTTCCGTCGGGTTCTATTCGGCCGCAAAAACAACGCATCATGTTCGCAAAACCCTAAGTCCCTATTTATACTAAAAGTATAAACAGACCTAAAAGTATCGCTATCCGCAGACCACATAGTATAGGGTCACAGAATCATTCGTTGAGAATGAGTTCAAGGTTCGGCGAGAATCAGATCCAGAATCGACGAGAATCAAGGACAACCCTCGACGAATCAGCCTTAGTCGTCGAGTCATACTCGACGGCTCTCGACGATTCTCGTCGATCGGCGGTCGACGACAATCGTCGAACGGCGATCGACGATATTTGTCGAACGGCGGTCGACGACATTCGTCGAACGGTGATCGACGATATTCGTCGAACGACGGTCGATGACATTCGTCGACCCGCGTTTGATGACAATCGTCGAGCGGCGGTCGACGATAATCATCGAGCCGCGTTCGATGACAATCGTCGAACGGCGGTCGACGATATTCGTCGACCCAGCCACAGTCGTCGAGTCATACTCGACGACTCTCGCCGAAACAACCTTAGTAGTCGAGTCAAACTCGACGACTCTCGTCGAAACAGTCTTAATCGTCGAGTCAAACTCGACGACTCTCGACTAACCATTCTCAATGAACTTTCTTGGCAACGATTGCCGGACCCCATACTTTATGGTGATTGGTAACCTTTACCAACACAGTCAATCTTCCAACTTCTCCACTGCTCTTATGTGCGACCCTGCAGGCTCATATCGCGTTGGTAGTGAGATCACATGTTTGACCACTTCTAGATCATCATGGTAACTCCAACAGTCTCCCACTTGATCTTGAAAGTATCAAACCAAAAACCTCACAAACAATGAGCGACATCTAGCAATGCATCATTGCTCCCCAAGCAATAAGAGTTCATAACTCATAAGCCTTCATGACCAATGTTCCAGCGTTGTCTTTGTCCCTTTGTCCCTTACATCCGGAAAGAACTAGAGGCATGGACCGTGTCACCCTCATAATAGCTCAATCCAAGTTTCTTGATCTAGAACGGACTTCCAGAGAATGGTGAGTCCAATATCACATACTGACTCAACCAAGCATGGCCATGCATTTCTCAGTCCAGTTCCATCAAGGGGCCCATGGATGCAACTCCTGTCATATAGGAGAACAAATCCCATATCTGCTCACACACAAACACCCAAATGATTCGTAACGTACCCAACAACCACCCTTATCATCAACCTTTCTCAAGGAAGACTTTAGATGGCATCAAAGCATGCTCTTCCTCACTTGATGAATGCTGCGACGTCAGGTCAAAGGACCACAACACCATTGCCAATAGAGACCTACTTGTGACACGATTAGATAACAATCCACAAAGTAGTCTCAGGATGGGTTTGTCCAGTACAACTTGTTCATTAACAAGTACCCAGATGATGACTTGATATCACAATATCATGACCTGTGAGAACTGGTCATCAGTCAACGCACGTGCCAGTCTTAAGGCATCATCATCACCCTTAGTTTCTATGACGATACAACGACCAGGGACCTTTTAAGAATGAAGCTTCAAATAAATCATAGGCTCTCACATTCAAGTAACGTACTCGATGTCCTATGGAAGCGAACACTCTAAGGGTATTTATTATGTTACAATTTAACTATCACATAGAAAAATCACAATAAAAGAACTTGCCATTAATTGTAAAAAGAAACATTTGGTACACAATTCATCATATGAATAAACAATAAACAACAAACAGAATATATGTTTACATGCAACCCACAAGACTCCCACTAGAGTTGATCACTTAGGTATCGCATACCCATTGATCTAGTATGACCATCATGCTTTCTCTGTGCGAGAGGCTTTGTTAGTGGATCTGCAATATTCTCCTCAGTCAGCACTCTGCAAATGTTCATATTTCCTCGTTCGACAATCTCACGAATAAGATGGAACCGCCGAAGTATGTGCTTGGAGCGCTGATGGGATCTAGGTTCCTTAGATTGTGTAATTGCACCATTGTTATCACAATAGAGAACTACGGGACCAACAATGCTAGGAACTACATCAAGCTCGCCGATGAATTTCCTAATCCATACAGCCTCCTTCGCTGCGTTAGCTGCAGCGATATACTCGGCCTCTGTTGTAGAATCAGCAACTGTCTCTTTCTTGGAACTCTTCCAGCTCACAGCTCCTCTATTAAGGCAAAACACAAACCCTGACTGAGACTTTGAATCGTCTCAATCAGTTTGGAAGCTAGCATCCGTGTAACCACTTACAACGAGCTCTTCCTCTCCACCATACACCAAGAACACATCCTTAGTCCTTCTCAAGTACTTCAGGATATTCTTGACTGCAATCTAGTGACATTCACCGGGGTCTGACTGATACCTGCTAGTCATGCTCAAAGCAAAGGAGACATCGGGTCGAGTACATAACATTGCATACATGATTGATCCAATTGCCGAAGCATATGGAATCAACTTCATGCGGTCCTTATCTTCACAAGATTTTGGACACTGGTCCTTAGAGAGATTCACACCATGAGACATGGGTAAAAATCCTTTCTTGGACTCAAGCATGTTGAACCGCTTCAACACCTTTTCAATGTAAGTACTCTGGGGCAAACCCAACAACTTCTTCGATCTATCTCTATAGATCTTAATACCGAGTATGTAAGTCGCTTCACCCAAGTCCTTCATAGAAAAGCAGTTCCCTAGGTTGTTCTTAACAACTTTCAGGGTAGGAATGTCATTCCCAATCAAAAGTATGTCATCTACATACAATATCAGGAAGACAACAATGCTCCCACTGATTCGCTTGTAAACACAAGGCTCATCTTCATTCTTGATGAAACCAAACTCTTTGATTTTCTCATCAAAACGAAGATTCCAACATCGAGAGGCCTGTTTCAGTCCATAGATGGACTTATTCAGCTTGCATATTTTAGTGGCTTCATTTGGGGATACAAAACCCTCGGGTTGTGTCATGTACACTTCCTCAAGGAGGTTTCCATTAAGGAAAGCCATTTTGACATCCATCTGCCAGATCTCGTAGTCATAATACGCAGCAATAGTAAGCAATATCCTTATGGACTTTACCATGGCAACAGGGGAAAAGGTGTCATCATAGTCAATACCATGAATTTGCTTGAAACCCTTAGCCACCAGTCGCCCTTTGAATGACTGTACATTCCCATCCATGTCGATCTTCTTCTTGAATACCCATTTGCACCCTATGGGTCGTACCCCTTCAAGTGGTTCCACCAAGTTCCAAACTTGGTTTGCATACATGGAGTCCATCTCGGATTTCATAGCCTCAAGCTATTTGTCGGAGTCCGGTCCATTCATAGCCTCATGGTAGGTTGCTGGTTCATCATCATGATCCATAAGCAACACATTACCTATTTGAGACATGAGAAATCCATATCTCTCAGGCTCAAACCTCGGTCTACCAGATCTACGTAGGACTTGTATTTCTTGAGCAGGTTCTCTATCTATAACATCTTGTAGTCCTGTCTCAGAATCAAATTCCGGTTCATTCACTACTTATGGTTCTTGAACTTCTTCAAGTTTTACCTTTTTAGTCTTTCTTGATAAGAACTATTTCTCCAAGAAGACGCCAGTCCTTGCGACAAACACTTTTCCCTCAGACGGTAGGTAAAAGTAATACCCTTTCGTTTCCTTAGGATATCCCACCAGATAACATTTATCCGATTTGGGTTCCAGCTTGTCAGGCATTTGACGTCGCATATATGCCTCACAGCCCCAAATTTTAATGAACGACATACTAGGACGCTTCCCAGTCCATATCTCATATGGTGTCTTCAGAACCGTTTTTGTTGGAGCGCAATTCAATGTCATTGCAGCAGTCTCTAAAGAAAAACCCCAAAAGGAAACAGGCAAGTCTGCATGACTCATCATCGAACGTACCATGTCTAACAAAGTACGATTTCTCCTCTCAGATACACCATTATGCTGTGGTGTTCTAGGTGGAGTGAGCTGTGATACAATACCACACTCTTTCAGATGATCACGGAACTCATGACTCAGGTATTCGCCACCTCGATCAGATCGGAGTGCTTTAACCCTTTTACCCAACTTGTTTTCTACTTCATTCTTGAACTCTTTGAACTTTTTAAAGGTCTTGGATTTGCACTTAATAAGATACACATATCCGTATCTACTGAAATCATCAGTAAATGTAACGAAGTAGAAATACCCACCTCTAGCCATGGAACTCATGGGTCCGCATACATCACTATGTACAACACCCAAGAGATCCTCAACCCTCTCAGTATAACCAGTGAAAGGGGCCTTAGTCATCTTGCCTAACAAACAAGATTCGCATCGCTCAAATGATTCATAATCAAATGAGTCCAAAAGTCCATCTTTATGAAGCTTGGATATGCGCTTCTCGCTTATATGGCCCAAATGACAATGCCAGAGATATATAGGGTTTGTAGTCATTTGTTCTTAGTCTTTTATTATTTTCTACAATATAGATCTGATGGTCCAAGTTCAAAACATAAAAACCATTAAACAATTGGGCTACAGCATAACAAACATCATTCTTAAATATAGAACAAAAGTTGTTCTTGATCATAAAAGAAAATCCAATCATGTCCAAGCATGAAATGGATATAATGTTTCTAGTTATTGCCGGAACAAAATAACAGTTATCTTGTTCTATTACAAGCCCACTGGGCAAAGAAAGACGATAAACCCCTATGACCACAGCAACAACTCTTGCTCCATTGCCGACACGAAGGTCCACCTCCCCTTTACTCAGCAATCTTCTCATTCCCAGTTCCTTCACATTTGTATAAATGTGAGAACCACATCCGGTATCCAATACCCAAGATGAAGGAGCAGAAAGGTTTATCTCTATAACGTAAATACTTGAAGCGGAAGTCATAACTCTCTTCATTTTTTGCAGACCCTCAATGTACGAAGGACAGTTCCTCCTCCAATGACCAGCCTTGCCACAGTGGTGGCATTTCCCCTCCTTCACCGTGCTCTTCTTCTTCATTAGTGCAGAAGACTTGGGCTCAAGATGTCACTTAGGTCCCACCTTCGTCTTCTTGAAGCCCTTGCCCTTGCCCTTGCCCTTATGCAACATCAGTATGGGGCTGGCAGGCTTGGCCTTCTTCATATTGATCTCGGCAGTTCTCAACATTCCTAGGAGCTCGAGCAATGTCTTGTCTATCTCATTCATGTTGTAGTTCAAGACAAATTGCTCGTAACTGTCCTGCAACGATTGTAGGATAAGATCTGTGGCCAACTCTTGACCTAGAGGAAAACCCAGTAATTCAAGGTTCTCTATATACCCAATCATCTTGAGTACGTGAGTCCCTACTGAGTCTCGAACTCCCATCTTGCACTAAAACAACGCTTTGGTGACATCAAACCTCTCTTGACGAGCTTGCCCTTGAAACATTTTCTTGAGATGCTCGTCAATCTCCTTGTACCCCATGTTCTCATGTTGCTTCTGAAGCTCAGAGTTCATGGTGGCAAGCATAAGGCATTCGACGTCCAAGGCATCATCAGTATACTTCTTGTAAGCATCCTTATCAGCACGGGAAGAATTCCCGGTCGGCACCTCGGGGGCTTCTTCTTCCAAGATGTAGAGTTTACGCTCTTGCCTGAGAACAATTCTCAGGTTCCTATACCAGTCCATATAATTAGTCCCACTGAGCGTATACTTCTCAAGGATGGATCTCAGAGACAGAGTGGAGTGTGAACCACTTGCCATGGAATTCTATAAGAATTCATGCAGAATAAATCAGTACCAAAATTTCAAAATACAATTATTTTCTTAATTTGGACTTCAATTAAAAAACTCCCACTATTTTATTCGAAATAATAGCCCTCACTATCAATTCAGAGAGTTCATACGAGCTACTCTCTTAGTGGATAAGATCTGTATTTCACCAACACAATGAGTCAGCTTTGGCTTTCCTCTCATAATGCGGTTATTTAGGTAGGCAACGCTTGCCAATTGCATCCTCATGCAATTCTTGTATGGTTGGTGAATAACTCCTTATTCGCATCCATCATATGGTGCATGCCAACCCTATGCCTCTAGACACTCAACCTTTGAGGTCACCTAGTTAAGTTAGACCCGATGTCGACAGTGGGATATCACAATTATCCGCTCGCACCCTTACCAAGATAGATTAATGCACCTTGCTTTGGCAAGCCCACACTTCATCGATCGAGGCAGGAAGAGTGTCATCCATCGGAAGGCATCCGAACACTTAATATTTGATGAAGGGAATTTTTGATAATAGGTTAACAAATTAACCATGATCAACATTTGATCAATGTGCACATCCAAAGAAAATACTTCACTAAAATCCCCATGCATCCCTTATGTGCACAACGGAACACTATCAATATTTGATAGAAGAAAAGGGATAAATCTGAAAATCTGGACACTTCCAAATCTTTAGGTTTACATGCATTGGACAAGGGACAAAGGCAACTCAACTTAAAACAGTAGACAAGCTCATCTCTCCTTGTTGGATTCAAAATCCAAAACAAAATCGAGGGATGGTTACTGCTAAGGAGACAGTAATTCCTAACAATTAGAAATTACTACAAGATTCCAGACGTTCCCGGCGGGGTGCCATGATTAAATCTAGACATTTAGAACACTTCTAAATCCCTAGGTTTACACGTACTGGAATAACCTAACATCCAATACAATAAACATGGCCGAACCTCCCTCTGATACCACTGTTAGGTTTCTCTATAAGGTTGGCACAACACTTGTGCACGCAGTGGAAGTAATAAAATCTAGAACAACCCAAAAGAGATTGGATCGGGCCATGAATGTTGAATCAAGAAGTTAACAAACATTAGGCAAAAATTACCTTGATGGCGTTGAGTCACAACTCAACGAAGATGCTCCAAATGAGATTCCTTGTCGGTGGCGAGTTCCACGTAGAATAATATCTACGTCTCTGCAGAAATCCACACGAGCGGGAGAACCCCGAGCTTCGTCGCACGAAGGGTCGTGAAGAAGATCAGCCGCACCTTTGCACTTCCCCCGGACTGCTAGGTCTGCATCAGGGAAAACAAGACTCGCGACGGTCGCCGGAGAGGAGGTGGTCGGTGGAGCGAACAGCCGGCGGCGGAACGTTTCTGTCCGGCGGAATCGGGATTCGGCGGATCGGGAGATCGACAGAACTCTTTCCGTCGGGTTCTATTTGGCCGCAAAAACAACGCATCATGTTCGCAAAACCCTAAGTCCCTATTTATACTAAAAGTATAAACAGACCTGAAAGTATCGCTATCCGCAGACCACACAGTATAGGGTCACAGAATCATTCGTTGAGAATGAGTTCCAGGTTCGGCGAGAATCAGATCCAGAATCGACGAGAATCAAGGACAACCCTCGACGAATCAGCCTTAGTCGTCGAGTCATACTCGACGGCTCTCGAAAATTCTCGTCGATCGGCGGTCGACGACAATCGTCGAACTGCGATCGACGATATTCCTTGAACGGCGGTCGACGACATTCGTCGAACGACGATCGACAACATTCGTCGAACGGCGATCGACGATATTCGTCGAATGGCGGTCGACGACATTCGTCGACCCGCATTTGATGACAATCGTCGAGCGGCGGTCGACGATAATCGTCGAGCCGCATTCGACGACAATCGTCGAACGGCGGTCGACGATATTCGTCGACCCAGCCACAGTCGTCGAGTCATACTCAACGACTCTCGCCGAAATAACCTTAGTCGTCGAGTCAAACTCGACGACTCTCATCGAAACAGTCTTAGTCATCGAGTCAAACTCGACGACTCTCGACTAACCATTCTTAATGAACTTTCTTGGCAACAATTGCCGGACCCCATACTTTATGGTGATTGGTAACCTTTACCAACACAGTAAAACTTCCAACTTCTCCACTGCTCTTATGTACGACCCTGCAGGCTCATATCGCGTTGGCAGTGAGATCACATGTTTGACAACTTCTAGATCACCATGGTAACTCCAACAATATATATATATATATAAATCTACCATGTCGAGCTTGCTACAAACCTCCTTAAAAGGAGTAACTGGTTTGATTAAAAAATCAGCTAGTTTTCTTTCTGAATTAACAAACGGTGTGCATATCTTATTTTTAAAAATCTCCTCTCTGATGAAGTGCAATCCACCTCGATATGCTTCGTCCTCTCATGAAACACTGGATTCCTTGAGATATATATGGATGCCAGGTTCTTTGGTACCGGAGGAACAAAAACTTGCATTCGACGACCTCTTTCCGGACTTCAAAACACTGGAGGCCGAGCGGGATAATGCAGCCAATGCGGCTAAGATAATTGAATCAACTCCTGCTTCTGAGGCTGAGGCCAATACCCGCGATGGTGAAGAGAACGATGCCGAAGAAGTTACCAAGGAAGATTCTGGGTATATCGGAGGGTCTGATTCTTCAGAATCCACCGGGTCGAGCAAGTCTTCTAGTGCTTCAAGTTCGTCCAGCTCGGGACGAGATCGCCAGAAGAAGAAAGCCAAGATATGTACGAGATGTATCTATTTCTCCTTTTCAGACCGCGCAGATTCAATTTTTTGTAAACCGCGAGGTATATGTGTAATGGTCTTTTTTTATGAATGACATTCTTAATTTTTCCTGCTGTGTGATGTCGTGCGGTTGAGTGGTTTTTATTTCCTCGATTAATTAACGGATTGAAATGAAGATTATGCAACTTGATCCTGCACCGAATTCCATGTGATGGGTCTGCGGCACGTACCCTTTTTTATCCGTTCGATTATAATTTGGGCATGAAATTCAGTACATAATTCCATACAACAAGCTTGCGACTTGCAACTTTGTATCCGCGCGATTATATTCAGATGAGAAAAAATAGTACAAAATTCCATATACCAAATTGGCGACTTACAACTTCTTACTCGCGCGATTAAATTCAGATGAGAAAAAATAGTACAGAATTCCATATAACAAACTGGTGACTTGCAACTTCTTACCCACGCAATTATATTCAGATGAGAACAAATAGTACAGAATTCCATATAACAAACTGACGACTTGAAACTTCTTACCCGCACGATTACAAGATAATTATTTACTTGTCGTGCTAGTGGTGGTGACTTGCTCGCTGCTTCTTGTCTCCTCACCCGCTTGTCTTGATAATTTTTCTTCGAGAGACTGTGTAATGCCCCCGATTTTTCTGCGATTATTTAATTCTCGTTTGGCGTTACGTCGACGCGTTTTCTTGGCTTGTGTCATCTGTGGAGTGGGTCTTAATTCCTTAGGACTGAGTGGCCTATTTTGTAGCCTATGAGCAAGTTTTCCCTAGCAAGCTGGGTCGTTTTGGGTGACCCAGAGTGGCCTCTCGGGGGGTGCTTGTGTTTTGGCTTCGGGTGGAGATAACCCGATTTTTGTTCGTCGAAAGTTGATTTCTACTTCGCCGTTGTGTTCGTAGCGTGGATATTTAGCTACGGTGCGAATTTCGTCGAATTCCGAGGATGTTCGGTTTTCGCGTCGTTTTGTATTTCATGAAAAATAATACTATTTATTACGTATTTTATCATCTAATACTTTAGAAGTGTTTGGCGGTTATACTATGTATTATTATATATTATTTAATTAATTAGCTATTAAGGTTAATAGGGTTCTATATATATATGATAGTTTATACTTAAGATAAAACCACTCCTGTTCATCTTCCCGAAACCGAACCAGTCTGCGCCTGTTCGCAAAAAGAAGCAGAGAAACCATTGAACCTGCTCCCCTTCGGACGCTGATTCCGGGAGAGTTTGTGGACGGAATTCGATTCCAAAAGCGGATTTGGATTGCTCTCGTCTAGACCTTCATTCCTACGTTAAGAAATTCATTTTTCGTGGTGTTTCTAGGGGTCTCAAAATTTCTTGGTTTACCTGTTTCTGCCATTAAAGCTCTAGATTTCTAGTTTAGGTATCGTTGCTGCTGGTGCCGAGTGAGAGTAAGGGAGGCCGACCAAGCTTCGCTGGAAATTGAGGCAAGTGGTTCTCCCTCCCTTGCCATGTAGCTTTTCTTGTTCATTTTGTTCCTTACTGTTAATGATTATTCAGATTTCTCTTGCAAAAAGGTCCAACTTCTCTTTTGATTTTAACCAAGTTCTTCTTAAGCCTGTAGACAGTTTACTGTACGGATTCTTTTTCCAAAATCAGCCTTGCTATTAAAATCTCTTTTTTTCTTCCTGATGTTGAGTTGGCTTGTTCTCGGGTTGGGAGTAGTGAATTGATTTCTGGTTCAAGCATTGGAGATTTCAGGGCTTGGCATTGAGTGTGGTGCACACACTCAATGCCGGGTCTGCTTGGACTTGGCGTTGAGTGTGGTGCACACACTAAACGCCGGGTCTTCTTGGACATGGCGTTGAGTGTAGTGCACACACTCAACGCCGGGTCTGCTTGGACTTGGTGTTGAGTGTGGTGCACACGCTCAACGCCAGGTCTGCTTGGACTTGGCGTTGAGAGTGGTGCACACACTCAACACCGGGTCTTCTTGGAGTTGGCGTTGAGTGTGGTGCACACACTCAACGCCGGGTCTGCTTGGACTTGGCATTGAGAGTGGTGCACACACTCAACGCCGGGTCTGCTTGGACTTGGCATTGAGTGTGGTTCACACACTCAACGCCGGGTCCGCTTAGACTTGGCATTGAGTGTGGTGCACACACTCAACGCCATAGCCTTTTGGTCTGTTCTTTTGCGGCTAAATATTGTGGAATTGAGTGAGTCGACCTCACTCAACGCCATGGCTGTCAAGCCGTTTAGTGAGGCGGACTCACTCAACGCCGCAGCCCATCCTTGCGGCTAAGTATTTTGGCATTGAGTGAGTCGACCACACTCAACGCCAAAACTATTTTGGCGTTGAGATAGGTGGACTCACTCAACGCCACAGTTAGTTTTTGCGGCTATGTGCTAAGGCGTTGAGTGAGTGAACCTCACCCAACGCCGTGGCTATTTTGGCATTGAGTGAGGTTAGCTCACTAAACGCCACAACCAGTATTGCAGAAGGCGTTGAGTGAGTGAACCTCACTCAACGCCGTAGCTATTTTGATGTTGAGTTAGGTTAACTCACTCAACGCCACAGTCTGTTTAGGCGTTGAGTGAGTGGGGCTCACTCAACACCATGCCGTGTTGAGCCATCTCAACGCTTTTCCCTTACCTCGATTTTCTCTCCCGAGTGAATTCCTTGATTTTGAGGTTCCTTGTCGTCTATATTTTTCCAAAGGCCGAATCGTGGGTTGTGGTTAGTAGTGATTGTTTGAAGCTCTTAATGGGGGTGGTGTTGTGTAATTTAGCCATGGACACCCTTTTCTTTTATCTTTCTCCAAGTACAGGCTGGGCAAGGGGGTGGGAGGTCCCTAGTGCTTTCACATGTAGACCCTTGAGCTTTGTTTCTTGGAAATGGTGGTTGGGGAACTTAGTTGCCTCCAACCCAGATCCGCGTTGTTTTTGCTACTGCCATCTCTCACAATTTAGGATGTTAGACGTTTCTTCCTTTGTAAATTGCAACGTTTTGGGAACATGGTAGCCTTGTAAACTATGCAGGATTTTTGGGCAGGGTTGTTGCTGATTTCTCGTACATAGTGCTTTTCCTTTTTGTCTTGCCTTGGACAGTTGTGCTTGTTACGGTTTACTTACTCTTCTTGCTTATCATTTAGATTAACTTTTCCATAGAGCTTATTTGTTTTTGCTTGCTAAGGTATTCTTTTCTTCTTTGAATGCCTCAGGTTCTGGTTAGTAGCCGATTAGGCGGCTAGTTATGATGTGCTGTTGCTGGTGGTCTCTCGCTCTGTAGAGATCAGTTCCTTGGTCTCGTGAGGTAGTTTTGTGCTTCTTTCTTACAGACATACATACTTGCCAGTGGGTTCGTGTAAGTTTGTTGGCGCCCACTGGTAGTTTTACCTTGATACTAGATATGTTATCTTTTTGCTGCTACCTTTTTCTGGAGATAGTCTACTTGTTCTTGGGATGATTTATGCTAGGTCGCTAGTTACTTTTAAACCTAAAAAAAATACTATTATAAGTATATCTCATGATCAACATGTTTATAAAACTCATATACTACTTTCCAAACAACATAAAAAGATTGTTTTCTTATATATGGTATAAATTAAATGTAGGGTCTTGCATAGCATAAGTTGTCCTCTGAGGACACTTATGCACTCTTCTAGGATATCAAATGTGAATAAAGTATTTTCCACTACGTATAAGTATAGTTTTTTTTAAAACTGTGGACTAGATGATCGACTGAGCCGAGGGATACGACCTTTAAAAATATAACTGATTTTCTAATCATTAAACTTATAAATTTTCATAGTCTAGTTAGATGGTGTTCGCCTGAGCGTCGACAGTTATCCCCTGCTCGACGTGGCATCACGACGCGTGTTTTCTCATTCTCTGATACTTCTTAAATTCGGAGAAAATGCGGGTTGTGACAGTTGGTATCAGAGGGAGGTTGTTTTACAAGTTAGTCAGGCATCTTTCCTTTTGATTGCATTAGAAGTTTAGCATCATGTCATTCACATACCGATATGTCATCATCATGTCTTGGCAAAAGCACGAACACTACACTCATAGCATAACATGAAGTATACGGGGAATATTATGTAGTATGGGATGCATAATATGTGTTCGTATATGGATCCACCATAGGGGCAACATGTGAGGGTTATGTAGTATTGGATGCATAACCTAACCACATGGCTGCGACTAGCTCGTTTTCTTTTCGTTGCATGAGAATGTTATGTAGTATGGGATGCATAACATTTTCATGTGTACGCCGCTCATAACATGCATTATGGCCTTTTTAGAATGTATAGCACAAACATGCATATCATAACATTGCATAAGCACAATGTGCCAAGCTAAAGACCGACAGGATGACATATGCACACACATAAGTTTTCGAGTCAAAAATAATATAAAGTCATGCATTCCCGACTTAGGCACAAGAGTTAGTATGGTGGTGGTTAACCATACTAGGTTAGACATAACATCAATTCTTGTAAAAAAAAACTCCCTGAGCAAGTTTAGCAGCTTTAAGTTCATATTTATGTATGTATTGTCTGTACTTGTAGTTAGTTGTAGCTGTTGTACTAGGATCTGACTAATGTTGTTATGATTTTTGGATGGCGAGATGTCCTTCAACTAGATCGACTCCACTTTATGGTGGTGAGTCATCTGGAGCGCAGAATGATGCGGTGATCGAGAGCCTGCGATAGAGTAGCGATTCCTTGAGAAGGCAGATGGTGGAGATGTAGGCCCAAATCCAGTCTCTGGTGGCAGTTATGGCAGGACAGACTCAGGGAGTGCAAGGCCCTGTAGGGGGTTTAGCTGTTCCTACTCCTCCTGCACCCCCTAGACCTCCAGTGGTGGTGCCAGCAGAGATGGCATTTATCTCGCAGTTTCAGAGACTTAGCCCTCCTACTTATGATGGGAAGGCAGATTTCATGGTCATAGATGATTGGCTGATCTCCATGGAGGAGATGTTCTCGTACTCTGGTATTACAGATGATCAGAGAGTGATGATAGCCTCCTATCAGCTCAAGGGTTTTGCTAATAGTTGGTGGCTTAGAGAAAAGGAGAGCTTGGTAGCTAGATGCTCTTGGGAAGTATTCAAGGAAATGCTGCTGAGGAAGTTCTTGCCTTCGGTCGAGCGTGACCGTCTTATGAATGACTTCCTCCACCTGAAGCAAAGACAACTCACGGTCGGTGAGTATGAGATAGAGTTGACCAAGTTGAGCTGGTTTGCTCCTGGGTTGGTGAGTGTTGAGGCTGATCGAGTCAAGCGGTTTCTTTGTGGCTTGAGGAGCGAGGTTCAGCAGTTGACCAGTGCTTATGGATCAGAGACTTATGCAGGGGTAGTGGAGGCTGCTCTGAAAGTAGAGGCAATTGAGACCGCAAAGAACAAAGGCCAGCAAATGAGGAAGGACAAGAGGAAGTCCGCTGAGGAGAAGAATCCACAGGTACCCGGTGCTGCTTCGGGAAAGAAGAGCAAGGTGGTGTGTAGCTTCTGTGGCCGGTCAGGCCACCATGTTGAGAGGTGTTTCAAGAAGGCAGCAGCTCAGAAGAAGGAGCAAGTTTATGCTATTCAGGGTGCTCCTAGGAGGGATGTTTCCTATTCCGTTTGCAAGCGACCCGGGCATGATGCTGCCCAGTGTTGGTCCAAGGATAAAGTCTGCTATCAGTGTGGACATAAGGGTCATATCAAGACTAGGTGTCCTCAGGTCCAGCCTGTTCATAATGTAGTTCCACTTCAGTCATTACCTTCGCCTCATCGTGTGGACAAGGGCAAAGGAAAGCTGAACGTGATCTCTTCCGAGGAGGCTCAAGCTGCGAATCAGGTCATCTCAGGTTAGTTGTTTTTCCAGCCTGAAAGTTTTATTTATTAGAATGGTTATAGTTGTTGTTTTGGTAGTTCCTTAGTTGCATATATACTCATATAGGGAAATTTAAGGCGAAGAACCGCTGGGCCCGTGTTCTGTTCGACTCCGGCGCTACCCACTCATTTGTGGCTAGAGCCTTTGTGGAGCGACATTGGTTAATTCTAGATCAAGTTCGTGATACCTTTCGCGTCAAGTTCCCTACTGGTGAATCTGTGTTATCATATTTGGGCATTCTAGATTGCCCTATTTTGTTGGGAGACTTTCTTTCGAAGGCAGACTTGAAGATTATTGATCTAGAGGACTTCGATGTTATTCTGGGCATGGACTTGCTGTCTAAGCATGATGCGGTTATTCAGTGCAAAGGGAAGCGCTTGGACTTCATCAAGGACAACGGTCAGCCCGGAAGCCTGTATGCGGATCCGTGCCAGGATTCTCCTTTCATTTCTGCGGTATGTGCTCAGAAACTATTTCATTCTGATTTTTTTGCTTGTTTAGTCTCGGTGGTTGGGATTGCTGTTAGTGTACCGTGCTTGGAGGATATTCCTGTTGTTTGTGGGTTCGCTGATGTTTTCCTGATGACCTTCCTGGTCTTCCTCCCGATCGGGATGTTTAGTTTGTGATTTATTTGGAACCAGGTACACGTCCTATTGCTAAGGCGCCGTACCGGATGGCTCCTTATGTTTTAGAGGAGTTGCGAGTCCAGTTGGATGAGTTGTTGGCGAAAGGATTTATCAGGCAGAGTTCGTCGCCTTGGGGTGCTCCTATTTTTTTTTGTAAAGAAGAAAGATGGGTCGATGCGGCTTTGCATCGACTACAGGGAGTTGAACAAAGTCACTATTAAGAATAGGTACCCTCTGCCGAGGATCGATGACTTATTTAATCAGTTGCGCGGTAGCACGGTGTTCTCCAAGATCGATCTTCATTCTGGCTATCATCAGCTCAGGATCCGTGAGGCAGATATTCCACGGACTGCGTTTAGGTCGAGGCATGGACATTTTGAGTTCTTGGTGATGTCATTTGGTTTGACCAACGCACCATCAGCTATCATGGATATGATGAACCGGGTGTTCAAGGATTTTCTAGATAAGTTTGCTGTGGTTTTCATCGATGATGTGTTGATCTATTCTCACAGTGCTGAGGAGCATGAGCAACATCTACGCTTGGTTCTATCGGAGTTGAGGAATCACAATTTATTCGCCAAGCTGAGCAAGTGCGAATTTTGGTTGCCTCAGGTCTCGTTTCTGGGCCACGTGGTGAACAAGGATGGGATCTCGGTCGACCCAGAAAAGATCGTTGCAGTGATGGATTGGAGCTGGCCGGGCATGCCCAAGGAGATCAGAAGCTTCCTAGGGTTTGCCGGCTACTAGAGGAGGTTCGTGGAGGGTTTCTCTACCCTGGTTGCACCTATGACAAGGTTGACTCAGAAGAACGCGGCCTTTGTTTGGAACGAGAAGTGCAAAGAAGCCTTCCTTGAGCTAAAACACAGATTGTGCACTGCTCCCGTTCTGACCCTACTACTGTGGGTGCGGAGTATGATGTGTACGTTGATGCTTCGCATGTTGGTATGTGTTGCGTGTTGATGCAGGCTAGAAAAGTGATTGCATTTGGGTCAAGACAATTAAAGACTCGTGAGAGAAATTACCCTACGCATGACCTTGAGTTTGCAGCGGTGATTTATGCGCTGAAGCTATTGAGGCATCTGCTTTATGGTGCTCAGTACAAGATCTTCACAGATCATAGAATTCTAAAGTACGTGTTCACGCAGAAGGAGTTGAATCTGCGCCAGCGACGGTGGCTAGAGTATGTGGCCGATTATGATGTGGAGATCCAGTATTATCTAGGCAAGGCCAATGTAGTGGTCGACGCCCTGAGCCGGAATACGGGGAAGATCTTTAATCGCTCTGCCGATCGTTTAGTAGAAGATTTCCTCCTTATGGATATCTCCGTGGGATGCTGTGGCATGCAGAGCAGTTTGGCAGTGGCAGAGCCATCTTGGATTTCTCTTACTATGTTGCACCAGAAGGATGATCCAGACCTTCTACACTTATACCTCAGGACTGAGAGAGGGGAGTTGCCGGATTTTTCTATCGATGATGCAGGTACTTTGAAGTACCGCGGTAGATTTTGCATCCCCGCTGTAGGAGACATCAGGGTTTTGATATGCAGAGAGGCTCATGGATCCAGTATTGCCTACCATCTAGGATCTACAAAGATGTATCGTGATTTGAAGCAAATGGCCTGGTGGTATGGGATGAAGAGTTATATAGCTCGATTTGTTGCTGAGTGCCACACTTGCATGCGTGTGAAGGCCGATCACGAAAAGCCTGGTGGCAAGTTGACTCCGTTAGAGATCCCGACTTGGAAGTGGGAAAGTATTTCTATGGACTTCATTACGGGCTTACCGAAATCTCCAAGGGGATTTGATTCTGTTTGGGTTATAGTGGATAGACTGACGAAGTGTGCTCACTTTGTGCCGTATAAGATTGATTATCTGATGAAGAAGATAGCAGAGTTGTACTTGAATGAGGTCATCAGATTGCACAGTGTGCCTGTTAGCATCATTTCTGATCGAGACTCCCGGTTTACTTCTCGCTTTTGGCAGAGTCTGCAGGAGGGTTTTGGTACAGATATGAGGTATTCTACTGCTTACCACCCACATACCAATGGGCAGATAGAGCGGGTGAACCATATAGTTGAGGATATGATCAGATGCTACATTATAGACCACGATGGAGCGTGGGATGAGCGGTTACGACTTATGGAGTTTGCATACAATAACAGTTATCAAGAGAGCTTGCAAATGACTCCGTTTGAAGGTTTGTATGGGAGGCGCTGCAGAACTCCCCTGTTTTGGGCTGAGGCAGGTGAGAGACCCTTGTTGGGTCCGGATGCGCTCGAGGAGATGGAAGTCACAGTGAAGCTTATTCAAGAAAAGCTTCGTATAACTCAGGAGAGATATGAGAAGAACGCGAATTGGCGTAGGTCTGACTTGGAGTTTTCTGTAGGGGACCTTGTGTTTCTTAAGGTTTCGCTGATGGTTGGTGTTAAGAGGTTCGATAAGAACCGGAAATTTGATTCTAAGTATGTGGGTCCGTTTAAGATTGTTGAACGGATTGGCGTGTCAACAGATAGGTTGGATATGCCAGCAAACTTCCAAGATGTTCATAATGTATTTCATGTAAGCGAATTGCGGAAGTGTGTGCGTAGCAGTGGGAAAGTCTTGGATGTTGTGCCCCAGTTGGAGCCTAATCTCTCTTTTGTTGAAGTGCCAGTTCGCATTTTGGATACTCAAGATCGGGTGCTGCGGAGGAAGTCCATCCCGATGGTCAAAGTTCTATGGAAGAATCAGGATTTGGAAAGCGCGACTTGGGAGTTATAGTCGGCTATGAGGAAGGCTCACCCTCAACTGTTCCCCTGATTTGCTTGATACATTTTCCTTCTAGTAGCTCTTGTTTGCTACTTTCTTTTTATAAGTAGAAGTAGTGTATGTGAAGTTTCGGGACGAAACTTTCTTCTAGGGGGAGTGACTGTAACTCCCCCAATTTTTCTGCAATTATTTAATTCTCGTTTGGCGTTACGTCGACGCGTTTTCTTGGCTTGTGTCATCTGTGGAGTGGGTCTTAACTCCTTAGGACTGAGTGGCCTATTTTGTAGCCTATGGGCAAGTTTTCCCTAGCAAGCCGGGTCGTTTTGGGTGACCCGGAGTGGCCTCTCGGGGGGTGATGACTAGTTTTAGTCATCCCTTTTTGGGGTAATTAAGTAGTTAAAATCCTTATGTTTTATTATAATTTTGTGTTTTGTATGCTTGTTATGATGTTATTTTATGATTTGATATAAAAATATATGTAGTCTTATTATATGTATTATGTTACTATATATTATGTTATGTTTAGTAATTATAATCAATATTAGTTTATGTTTTGTTGTTTTATTTTAATGTTTTAAAATTTTCTATGTTTTGTTATTTTAATGTTTTAATGTTATTGATATGTTGTTTTTATTTTTAATGTTCTTGATGTTTTGTGTTTTAACTTTGATTATAACATAACTAATGTTTTATTTTTAATTTTTTTGTAGGTTGGCCGACCCCTCCCATAAGTGCAGCCCACATTTTGATGACCAAGTGCAGCCCTCAACCCGAGCCCTCTCTAACTTGGTGCAGCCGGCCCTTCTTTGGTACAACCTACCAGAGCCCAAGCATGCAGCCCACCACTTGGAGCAGCTCTTGTCCATGCCGAGCCCACCATGCAGCCCTTTTCCCTCTACCTGAGCCCACATCATGCAGCCCTCAAGCCAACTCGCCACCTTGCATGGTTGTCCATGCATTTCCCCATGCATGACCGGCCACCTTCCTCCCCTCCCTCTTCATTTATTCCAAATACATCTTCTCTTTCTCCCTCTCTCTTGCTCTTTAAAGCTCATTCTTCCCCGCTTCTTTATTTTATATTTTTATTTTAACTTCCCTTTAATACAATACATTGCATCCATACCTTCTCTTTCCCCCATTAAATGCAATGCATGAACCCATCCCCCTAGCATGTGGCCGGCCCCCCTTGTGTCCCTTCTCCTCCTCTTCATTCTAGAATCCTCTCCATCCCCTATATAAGCCACCCCATCCCTCAAGCCCAAGGATGACAATTTTGGAGTGAACTTTTTAAGTAAAGTTTAAGTGTTGAATTGGAGAGTGGAGAGTGCTTGTGAGTTGTAATTTTATTTTCATTATTGTTATAGTTTTTCATTAGTGCAAGTTTTCATTTTCATGCTTTTATTCCATGTTAAAATTTCCTTGTTATTGTAATAGTCTTTTAATATTGCCTTATGTTCCCTTATTGTGTACTCTCTCTTTCTTTTCAAGAAATGAAAATGTTCTTCTCTTATTTTATTTTGTCTTTCAATCCAAATATGCATAGCTAATTTTCTTGTAGCATTCGATCGCGAGGATCCATGATATGAGATGAGAATTTATTTTCTTTCTTAGTTTTATTTTTGTTATTTCATGCTCGATCCTTCTTTGAGTTATTTTGTGTCGACTCCGTATTTCCGGTATACGGTTGTAGACCTTGTTCTAATTTCATAGTAGTCGAGAGACTCATGATTTGAAAGACCACTCAAAGAAGGAAGAGTTGCATGCAATACTAGAGATAGGACGACGTAAATCCTCCGGATTGGAGTCAAATCCAATAGTGCGGATCACCTCGATAATGTAACTTTTGGCTTCTTTGGTTTGTAAAGAGATTTTGATCAAAGAGTCTATAAGTTAGGAGACTTAATGTTCTAGTGAGATTTTGTCTTATTTTCGGATCCGTCACGGTAGAGTATGGTTTGCAAAATTAAAACTATGCCTCTTTATCTCTCTCATCTCATTTCATGGTGATTCACTGATCATATGCTATCCCTTTATTATAAGTTTTTCGTCTACAAAATCGTCTTTTATTTTACTTTAAAAATTATCAAATCCCAACACTTTTCCGGTAGGATAATAGTTCGAGCGTGATTAGCAGTATTTGATAATCTCGTGTTTAAATACGACCTTGGTACTACAATTCGACAGGTACACTTGCCTGTTCGGGTTTTGGCCCACCAGGGGGTGCTTGTGTTTTTTTGCTTCGGGTGGAGATAACCCGAGTTTTGTTAGTCGAAAGTTGATTTCGACTTCGCTGTTGTGTTCTTAGCGTGGATATTTAGCTACGGTGCGAATTTCATCAAATTCCGAGGATGTTCGGTTTTCGCGTCGTTTTGTATTTCATGAAAACTAATACTTTTTATTAAGTATTTTATTATCTAATACTTTAGAAGTGTTTGGCGGTTATACTATGTATTATTATATATTATTTAATTAATTAGCTATTAAGGTTAATAGGGTTCTATATATAGGATAGTTTATACTTAAGAGAAAACCACTCCTATTCATCTTCCCGAAACCGAACCAGTCTGCGCCTGTTCACGAAAAGAAGCGGAGAAACCGCCGAACCTGCTCCCCTTCGGACGCTGATTCCAGGAGCGTTTGTGGACGGAATTCGATTCCGAAAGCGGATTTGGATTGCTCTCGCCTAGACCTTCATTCCTACGGTAAGAAATTCATTTTTTGTGGTGTTTCTAGGGGTCTCGAAATTTCTTAGTTTTCCCGTTTCTGCCATTAAAGCTCTAGATTTCTAGTTTAGGTGTCGTTGCTGGTGGTGCTGAGTGAGAGTAAGGGAGGCCGACCAAGCTTTGCTGGAAATCGAGGAAAGTGGTGCTCTTGCCCTTGCCATGTAACTTTTCTTGTTCATTTTGTTCCTTACTATTAATGATTATCAGAATTTCTCTTGCTAAAAGGTCTAACTTCTCTTTTGATTTTAACCATGTTCTGCTTAAGCCTGTAGACAGTTTCCTGTACGAATTCTTTTTCAAAAATCATCCTTGCTATTAAAATCTCTTTTTTTCTTCCTGCTGTTGAGTTGGCTTGTTCTCGGGTTTGGAGTAGTGAATTGATTGTTGGTTCAAGCATTAGAGATTTCTGGGCTTGGCATTGAGTGTGGTGCACACACTAAATGTCGGGTCTACCTGGACTTGGCGTTGAGTGTGGTGCACACACTCAATGTCGGGTCTGCTTGGACTTGGCATTTAGTGTGGTGCACACACTCAACGCCGGGTATGCTTGGACTTGGCGTTGAGTGTGGTGCACACACTCAACACCGAGTTTTCTTGGACTTGGCATTGAGAGTGGTGCACACACTCAACGCCGGGTCTGCTTGGATTTGGCGTTGAGTGTTGTGCACACACTCAATGCCGGGTCTGCTTGGACTTGGCGTTGAGAGTGGTGCACACACTCAATGCCGAGTCTACTTGGACTTGGCATTGAGTGTGGTGCACACACTCAATGCCGCGTCTTCTTGGACTTGGCGTTGAGTGTGGTGCACACACTCAACGCCATAGCCTTTTGGTCTGTTCTTTTACGGCTAAGTATTGTGGCGTTGAGTGAGTCGACCTCACTCAACGCCATGGCTGTCTAGGTGCTGAGTGAGGCTGACTCACTCAACGCTGCAGCCTATCCTTGCGGCTAAGTATTTTGGCGTTGAGAAAGTCGACCTCATTCAACGCCAAAACTATTTTGGCATTGAGAGAGGTGGACTCACTCAACGCCACAGTTAGTTTTTGCGGCTATGTGCTAAGGAGTTGAGTGAGTGAACCTCACTCAACGCCGTGGCTATTTTGGCGTTGGGTGAGGTTAGCTCACTCAACGCCAGAACCAGTATTACAGAAGGCGTTGAGTGAGTGAACCTCACTCAACGCCGTAGCTGTTTTGGCGTTGAGTGAGGTTAACTCACTCAACGCCACCGTCTGTTTTGGCATTGAGTGCGTGGGGCTCACTCAACGCCATGCCGTGTTGAGCCATCTCAACGCTTTTCCCTTACCTTGATTTTCTCTCCCGAGTGAATTCCTTGATTTTAAGGTTCCTTTTCGGCTATATTTTTCCAAAGGCCGAATCGTGGGTTGTGTTTAGTAGTGGTGGTTTGAAGCTTTTAATGGCGGTGGTGTTGTGTAATTTAGCCATGGCCACCCTTTTCTTTTATCTTGCTCCAGGTACGTGCTGGGAAAGGGGGTGGGAGGTCCCTAGTGCTTTCACATGTAGACCCTTTAGCTTTGTTTCTTGGAAATGGTGGTTGGGGAAATGAGTTGCCTCCAATCCGGATCAGCGTTGTTTTTGCTACTGCCATATCTCACAATTTAGGATGTTAGACGTTTCTTCCTTTGTAAATTGCAACGTTTTGGGCACATGGTAGCCTTGTAAACTCTACAGGATTTTTGGGTAGGGTTGTTACTGATTCCTCGCACATAGTGCTTTTCCTTTTTGTCTTGCCTTGGACAGTGGTGCTTGTAACGGTTTACTTACTCTTCTTTCTTATCATTTAGATTAACTATTCCATAGAGCTTATTTGTTTTTGCTTGCTGAGGTATTCTTTTCTTCTTTGAATGCCTCAGGTTCTGATTAGTAGCCGATTAGGCGGCTAGTTGTGCTGTGCTGTTACTGGTGGTCTCTCGCTCTGTAGAGATCAGTTCCTTGGTCTTGTGAGGTAGTTTTGTGCTTCTTTCTTACAGACATACATACTTGCCAGTGGGTTCGTGTAAGTTTGTTGGTGCCCACTGGTAGTTTTACCTTGATACTAGATATGTTATCTTTTTGCTGCTACCTTTTTCTGGAGATAGTCTACTTGCTCTTGGGATGATTTATGCTAGGTTGCTAGTTACTTTTAAACCTAAAAAAAACACTATTATAAGTATATTTCATGATCAACATGTTTATAAAACTCATATACTACTTTCCAAACAATGTAAAAAAAATCGTTTTCTTATATATGGTATAAATTAAATGTAGGGTCTTGCATAGCATAAGTTGTCCTTTGAGGACACTTATGCACTCTTTTAGGATGTCAAATGTTAATAAAGTATTTTCCGCTGCGTATAAGTATTGTTTTTTTAAACTGTGGACAAGGTGATCCACTGAGCCGAGGTATACGGCCTTTAAAAATAAAAATGATTTTCTAATCATTAAACTTATAAATTTTCATAGTCTAGTTAGATGGTGTTCGCCTGAGCATCGACAGTTATCCCCTGCTCGACGTGGCATCACGACGCGTGTTTTCTCATTCTCTGATACTTCTTAAATTCGGAGAAAATGCTGGTTGTGAAATACTGGCTTGACAGCTGATCCGAGACCGAATAGAAGTTCTGAAAAAACTCGCCATGCGATCAACCCAGTTTCACCTTGTCGCACGGTTATGCGATAAAAACTGAGTTCAGAAAAAAGAAAGGAGTTGCGCCCGATTACCACGACCTAGATTGATCAACAAGGATGAGGCTGGTGGGTGCTTAGACTGTACCATCTCATCTTAAGGAAGATCAATAAAACCGTAATAATATCCCTTATGACGCATGATAGAGCTAAGCACCCACCCTGACCCTCCTAAAATGCAGAGGTGGTGTGCTAGGTGCCAGCTGGGATCAGACGCCCAGAAGCCCTCCGCACGAGAATCTGCAAGCTCCCACTACACGGTGCGAAAACTCCATGCTACACGTGGTCTTGGTAGTGTTACGCTAATGACAATGACTCTCGTGGGGGATCGAGCTGGACTCGACGGTGTTACCCCAGGCTTAACATTTCCTAGCATCGAGTCTTGAGAGTAAATACCCCGCGATTTGTCCTAAGAATAAAACTGCTTCAAATCATCTCCGCTCCAGGTATGAGTGATATCCTCCCCTTCATACGTTTGCAGCTTGTAAGCTCCCCTTTTCAGAACTTCCTTTATGATAAAAGGCCCGATCCAATTGAGATTCAATATTCCGACTGAGCTATTTCTTGCTGTAGCATCCACTTTCTTCAAAACTAGGTCTCCTACATGAAATTGCTTGACCCTTACTTTCTGATCGAAATATCGCGCAATCCTCCTTTTCACTTCCTCTTGCCTGATGGTAGCCTCATCTCGAAGTTCCTCGATTTGATCCAGGCGGTATCTCATTTTTTCATCATTAATTTCAAGCTAGTTTTCCAAGTTTTGCCTAGCCAGTAAGACCCTAGGCGATGGTACTTCGAATTCTATTAGGATGAGGGCCTCTGATCCATGTGAGAGCTTAAAGGGAGTCTCTCTTGTTGAGCTGGAAGGTGTAGTCCTTAGGGCCCATAATACTGAGGGGAGTTGATCAGCCCAACTATTTTTTAAACTGTGAACTCTTTTCTTGAGCAAGTTCAAGATTCATTTATTGGCCGCTTCTACTTGGCCATTGCTCTGAGGATGATGCACTGAGGAAAATCGGAGGTCGATTCCCGCTTTCTTGCAAAAATCAATCATTTCCCCGTTATTGAACTGAGGTCCATTATCTGTGATTATCTCCATGGGAACTCCGTGCCTACACATTATATCACCCCAAATAAAATTTTGGACTATTTGAGCCTAGTTCTTGCTAGTGCCTTGGCTTCAATCCACTTAGTGAAGTAGTTAATCATAACCAAGATGAAGCGCCGCTGACTACTTTCCATTGGAAATGGCCCGATGAGATCCATCCCCAAAATTGCAAACGGCCATGGTGCCGTGATCGAGCAAAGTCATCAAGCGGGCTGGAGTTGAAGTTGAGCAAATTTCTGGCATTGAACGCATTTCTTGGCATACAACTCTGCGTCTTTCCTCATTGTCGACCAAAAATACCCTTGACGTAAGATCCACTGTTCAAGGGTTATGGCTCAAGAATGGCTACCACATTCTCCCGAATGGATGTCTTGGAGTATGGTGGGGACTTCCTCTTCCGAAACACATCTTGACATGGGTGAGATGAGAGTTCTTCTGTAAAGTATCCAGGAGATCAGGTTGTAATATGCTGCCTTAAATTTGAATCTTCTTCGATCTTTAATAGTAGGGTGATATTCTCCTTTTGATAAGTATAGAATGAATGGATCTATCCAGGAGTAACGCTGGTCGAATTGTATTTCCTCCCCTTCTTCGACCGATGGCTGAAAAAGCTCAGATGCTACTTCCCCCGTAGTAACGCCGATTTTCGATATGACATCGACTTCCTCATTTCCGATCCTTGGGATGTGTTCAATAACAAAGCTTTTGAATCTCCCGATTTCTGCTTTCACCAGCACGAGATATTGTTTGAGAATTGGTTCTCGGGTTTCGAAGTTCCCGAGCACTTGCGATGCCATTACTAAGGAATCTGTTTTGACGTGGGCGTGATCGATGCCGAGCTCTTTTGCTAATCTTAACCCTGCAAGAAGTGCTTCATATTAGGCCTGATTGTTAGAAACCGGAAAAAAGAATTTCACCGCATGCTTTATTTTGACTCAATTTTGATTGATGAGGACTATCCCTGTGTAACATCCCATTTCTAACTAGACCCCTAGGAGTGGTTTTGTTATGACTAGGTCATGAAAAACTCTTAGAGAACCAAAAAGTGACCAAGTCAACTTGGGTGACTAGGAGAGAGAAAATTTGGAGGAAGAGTATTCATGACCAAGGGCCTCTCTCTCTACCGTCAAGCCTTGATATCATTCCCCCCCCCATTTAATATATTATGCATGGGTGGGCTGCCAATAGACTAAAGGATTGACAAGCCAACTTAGTGACTAGGAGAGAGAAGAGAGAAGCTCAAAATGAAGAATAATTTAGGAGAGAGAAAGGATATATTTAAGAGTGCTAGTGGATTGAGCCCACTTGGGCCCATGCCATCAGCCCCCCTTGGGCTGGCCGACCCTTGGTGTCATTTAGGAGGAGGTGGATGGAGTGGGGCCCACCCACGCATGCATGGTGACAAGAACAAGGCAAACCCTCCCCCTCAGCTAGAGTGTATCGCCACCTATACTTCATCTCCTCATCCCCCCCACTCACTCCCATCGGCTCATCACCATTAGGACAAGGAGAGCAGCATAGAGAGAGAGAACCGAGCCTTGGAGCTGAACTAGAGCTAGAAAACGTGAACCCGAGGGATAAGCGCCGCCGCCGTCGCAATGGTTCTTCGCCGCTCCTCACGTCGCAAGGTCACCGGGAAGGTCCTCCCTCACCTCTCTCTTCATGCTTAGATCTTCGGAATGTTTAGGGTAGGGTTCGGGCTCGAATGAGCCTGAACCCAGTTTTTGTTTTTCTCCATTAATGGTGTTTTGGAAGCTCTCGGGTGAGGTGGCGCTGCCACTTCCCGCCGCCCTAGCCGCCGGCAAAAGCTTGCCCCCACCACCGTCAGGGCGGAGGTGAAGATCGCCGGTGGAGGCGCCGCCTGTAGCCGCCGGGAAACTTCCCGTGAAAGCCCCCGATATCGAGCTGGATTTCCATTACATTTGGAGAAGAAACACAACAGCCACACATCTGCTTTAAGATTAGTGCCATGCAAAAATTATTAATCCTGTATTTATTTTAATTACATGAATAGTTCTATTTTCTATCTTCTTTAATAGACTTTTGCAAGCAAATAATTAGGGCACTTAAAGCCTTTTTCATAAAATATACTCAACATAAAAATTTTAGGTCTTGGAGTTACCTTTAATTTGATTTGTTACACATTACTTTTGGTTAAGTATACTGCCCTATAGAGCCATTTTCCTAGGGCTGGTCCTAGGGTAGGTCAGAAAATAAAATGAGTGCCCTTACCAAAACCTAAGTCCAAATGGACTGAAATTTTTGGCATGTGGCTTAATTAGGCTTACCTAGACCCTCCCCAAAAATGGGAATTTTTGGGGAAAATAATTCTATAGTTTTAGTCAGAATTTGATAAATCAAATAATGTTTATTTTTGGAGCATACCAACTCTAATAGGTCCCAAATTTTGGTGGCCTGCCCTTAGGGGTATATTAGACCTATGGTAGAAAATTAGTCAAATTAGCCCTATGCATGTTGAGATATCTCACTTGCAAGATCTGAAAAGGTGAATTGTCTTGGGCTGCAAATAACAAAAATGCAGAAATTGGAAGAGATGCCCAAGCCCATCCAGTGGCCCAAATGACCTGGGATTTTGGGCAGTAACTGGTTTTTTGCATAATTAGGCCCTGCCCAAAAATGGGATTAATTGGAATAAAAATTAGGGGGAAATTACTAAAATGCCCCTAAGCTTGTTTAGGTGATTCTTGGAGTAGTTCAACTCCAAAAGGCCCCAATATTTGGTGGCATGTCCATGGGAACATTATTAAGGCATGGTATACTTTCAGCCCATATGAACCACAACAAGTTTGGTAAATCCCCTTGCATGTGTTGGCTTGTAAAGGGCTTGGTGTGCTTATAGCCAAAAATGAAATATTGAATGCACAGCGGTTTTGGACCACTGTCTTAGTATTACCATAAGTACCCCCCCCCTTTGGGAAGATGGATGAATTAGGGTTGATTTACCCTTGGACCCAAGTTCAAACCCTAAGGAAGGACCTTTGGGGGTTGTGAAGGACATAGGGGAAAATGCCCTTGTATGACATTGTAATTTAGTAGAGAGATAGTTTATGTATATTTAAGCCTCTGGTTTAAATGTTAGGTAATTTAGAAGTAGTTAAGTACCTCAAAAGTCAAACCCTAGCTTTAGGGTAGAAGCATTATTAGGTCAAAACAGTAACTTAACATCATCTTTAAATTGTGAAGATGGGGTAGAATGAATCTTAGGGTGAGTTGAACCCCTAGATATTTTTAGTGGAATTTTATAGATTATATTCATGGTAGTTCCTTTGTTAAATATCAAAGTGTCTAATTTAGTATTTGATTTAATTTGATCATTTGGTTTAAATGGAATCTAGTAAAATTTGGTCAGTAGAGGTTTTTGACCTAAATAGAGGTCACTGAATTTTATTATAATTTTTAATGGATTTTATATATTGCTTCCTTCACAAATATCATAAAGGCCATACTTGGTAAATAAATCATTTAAAGAATAATTTAACTCGTAAAAATGTGAATTTTGGCCACAGATAATTTTAGGATGATATCTACTGTTAAAAATTTAATTATGAATTTTTTAAGTATATTCATAGTACTTGATTCACAATTACGCCCTTTTTAAATTTTTGTATTGAATTTATTTAGAATTAAATATTCTGTGAAAAATCATGAAAGTTGGCCAGTGATCATTTTAGGACTATAGTAGTGTAATATATTTAATTCAAATTATTTGGATGATAATTTCAAGTAGTTTGTTTACAAATCTTGGAATATGGGAATTACTGCTAAAATAATTTTAGGACCCTTAAATGTTTGTAAAAAATGCCAAATTTGGAAATTGTCACTTTTAGACATATAGAATATTATCATGAATTTATGAAACATTAATCATGTCTAAAATGTATACTTCTTGATCAACTTGATAATAATTGGCTCTTTTAAGAAATTATTTAAATAGAAGATTAATTGAGGAAAATACAATATTCTTGAATTAAATCATTTATGTCATGATAGAACTCCAATAATAACCTAGGTCATTCGGATGAAAACTTGAAGGACATCCTATCATGAACATCACTTAGTATAGGTTGGTCTGCAAATAGTAATTTGGGGAAAAGTTGTATTAGGATAAGAGTTGGAATAGTGTAGAGTTAGTCGTGTTGAATTGTTTGAATGAAAGTAGATGAGTCACCATAGAAAGTTCTAAGGAGTGGTGAGAATCGAGTTGATGTGTGTTAGAAGGTACGCGAGTTCGACGAAAGATCGTCGTTCCCGCGAGAGTGAAAGGTCTAAACTACCCTAGGTACAGGTTTAATATGATGTTAAAGGGGGAGAGGTAAGAGAATCAACCAATAATAATAAGTGCCTTACGAAAGGAAACTTTGGTCTGTCATACCATCGCAGTTCCTAGTGCCTATTGAGAACCCTTCACAGGGTAAATCTGGAGGTAGTCCTTGGCTAACGTAAACCTTAAAGAACAAATTGAAAGAGTAATTCATTAGATAGGGTTTCACACTGCACACACTAGTTGGACAAGACTTGGAAATGGTTAAGTTGTCTCGAGGTGTTCAAATGGGCGCCATCCCGCGGTGTTCAAAGGGATGAGGTTTGGAATTTGAGCCGAACAGTTTAGTCCTGGGAGCTTCGTCTCGGTTTGAGGTTAACACGGACTATTCAGTCCGGGAGCTCGACTCGTTGTATACTATTTTGAGAATATTGCATGTGCATAAGAAATACCTCAGGTGGTGGGTCTTCGGTATGGGTTAGTCGTTGCACCGAAGCCGATACGATGACTCGGCAAGTGTGGTTTAACACTTCGCCAAACTTAAGTCTGGCGGTCCAGTCGGCAAGAGTATGCGGTAGTCCGCTTAGTGCACCAAGCGTTGAGGCGTACGATAGGTGAGACCGGTAGTGCTATTACTTGTTTTGAGGTGGGCGAGGCCCAACCCACCGCTTTCGTCTGCCACTACGGAGGTATCCTGGGAGGTAACGGCTCCGAAAGGGGGAACTAAAGGTTTGTGTACACAAAGTTGGGTGGGTGAGTTGCACTGCTTGAACATAACATGAACCCACCATATAGATGCATATCATAATCATTCATAATAACCTATGACACCTAATGTATAAGTTTAATGGGATGCTTATACATTAGGACTTGCCAAACGACCCCTTGGTCTATAAGCTTTTGTGGGCAAGTTTATAAATTAAGGTCATTTCGATATATATATACTGCTTGTTATAATCGACACCCCAACGTATAAAGTGGTATGAGATATTTTATATGATGGGATCCTTGTAGAAGATCCCTTGGCTTCTGTGTACTCACATAAGTGAAGGTTAAATTCTTTTCTTACTTTACCTATTACAACATGATTATAAATTGCTAGCTAGGTCCCCCTGTCACCTATTTGTTTTAATCTCCACTTTCACGTCCCTTCCTTTCTTCCTCCCTGCTCGGTGCCTAGGAGCATGGGATAAGGGGTGGGGGATGATAGGGCTTAGTCTTATAGACTAACGGTTTTCGAACCACATCATATTAGGGGATCGTGGAGCCTAGCATGGTGGAGCAGCCCAAGAGACCGGTGCGATTGGAGACAGGACAGTCTAGCTCGGGAGTACAACCAGCTGGGACCGTGAGTCCTGACTTCTAGTAGTTGTTTTATTTTGCTTCCGCATGAGAGATCTGTAGATAGGATATTGATGTACAGGGCTTAAGCCCTTCATTTCTGTACTCTTTTACTATTCTGTGGACACTCCCTTCCTGGAGATTTTATTTTATGTGATATTTCTTTGGTGGACTGCCTACTTCTACTTTACTCGCTACAGATTGATGATCGAAAGAAAAAGGCCGGCAAAATTTGCGCCAAGTGGTGACGACCTTCCCGGGTGTGAAGGAGTCACCGCAAAGCAGCGGTTCTGGGCATAAGACCCCGGTTTTTACGAGTTGTTAAAAAGGGGGTCTTACAAAGTGGTATCAGAGGCTAACCTCAATCGATCAAGTAGCTGTCCGCTAAAACCCTAGGCCACCCTAGCACGAGTTTAGTTTGCGGACAAACTAAGCAGCAGAAGCTGTGGTGTGCCCATGTGGGGATTACATATATAATTGTCCTTTTTAGTTAAGGTTGAAAAATTTCTGACGATAAATTTTGTGGCGCAGCCTCCAGCACTGCCTACACCACCGGGTTGAACCCCGCAGATTTCGGAAGTTGCACCACCGCCACCGGTTCCCACTCAGTTCCTACAGTCTGAAATGGGATAGACTTTGACGGCTATCTTGGAAGCCTTCAGGAACCAACAGGCCCCGACTCTACAGCCTATCCCGGGAGCCAACTGGCTCAGCATCTTTCGAGGACTCTCTCCCCTGTCCTACTTGGGGACAGAGGCGATAGTTCGGACAGAGGAGTGGCTATACATCATGTAGGAGATGCTGACAGGGATACGGAGCCCTTGGGAGGAAAGGGTGCCACTGGTTGTTTCCTGCTTGGAGTCCCATGCCAAGCGGTGGTGGAAGACAGTTCTGGAGACTACCTTTGCTGATAGGGAGGCTGCGGAGGTGACGTGGGAGGAGTTCAGGCCCATGCTGTTGGAGCACTTTATTCCGCAGTCGGCCCTAGACGAGCTGGAGGACCGCTTCTTGAAGTTGAAGCAAGGTACAAGGACTGTGGTGGAGTACCATCGAGAGTTCAACACTCTTGACCGTTTTGCAGACTCTTACCAGCTAGATAAGGTAGCGTAGACCAAGAGGTTCTACAAAGGTTTACGGGAATACATGAGGGATGCCCTTCTTTTCATTTCAGACGGGCCTATCACTCGTATTCTGGAGATGGCAAAAAGGTTAGAGGCAGATTGGCTCACCACCAGAGGCCGGAAGCGGCCAACAGAGGATCAGAGCCGGGGAGCCCGGAACGATCAGCGGCGAGGTCGTGCGCCAGAGGTACGAAAGGTGGAGGATCAGCCTCGACAGGAGGTGAGGCAGGAGCCAAGGGAGCAGGTGACACTGGCCCCTCAGCCTATTCAGATGCGAGATGTGCAGAGACCGAGAGGTGGGGCTTACACTCCGCCGGAATGTTACAACTATCATCAGGTGGGGCACATCAAGAGAAACTGTCCCATGAGAGGGATTCCTCCACCAGCACTGCAGATTGCCCCACTAGCTCAGCATTATGGAGGCCGAGGACGTGGCTAAGGACACAGATATCAGGGTAGAGACCGCATGCCGGAAGGATAGAAGATTTATGCACTGGACCTGGCTCAACCCAGGAACCCGGAGCAAGTGATCACAGGTACGACCGAAAAGTTTTCTTTTTTACTTAAGTTCTTTCCTTTCCTAGAAAGTAGTTTCATGAACTTGAATTATTAAGTCTAGGCAGGAAAACTAGAAATAGAACTCTAAGTAAATTTACAATCTCAGGCATCGTCTTCATTTGTGGCAAGCCCGCACACACTCTCTTCGACAGGGGTGCTTCGCACTCATTTGTGTTGGAGACCTTTATCCAAGGGTTAGGAGGCGTGGAGAGGATCATAGGCAAGACGTTACGGATACGGCTACCCAACGGGTCGGAGCTGTTCGCATCCTCCCATTGCGGCATGGATAGGCGGAAAACCATTCGAAGCTCCAGCAACAATTTTGTTGCTGCCTGATTATGATCTGATTCTGGGTATGACATGGCTCCATTGGAACCATGCCCAGATTGACTGCTTGGCCAAGAGGATTACCCAGAGATATGGGGACTCGTTTGTCGTGATGGAAGGTATTAGACCCGCCTCCCATATATTCTTATCGTCTATTCATGCCGTCAAGGCCCACATGCAGGGCGACGAGATTTATCAGATTCTCTTCGAGATGGTGGAGGTCAAGGGATCTATATCCGACGTTCCCGTGGTGCAAGATTTTGCGGATGTCTTCCCGGAGAAACTACCAGGGCTACCCCCGCACAGAGAGCAGGAATTCCAGATATTGCTTATGCTAGGGGCTAAGCCGGCATCCAGAGCTCCCTACCGTGTAACACCCCTATCCGTCACATAGTATATAACAGTAGGTCCGGCCGGGGCCCGACGCCATATACCACGGACAGACCGGTTGGTTACGCATTGAAACCATTTAACCAATCACAATGTCCTACACAGCACCTAGCAGAAGCAATTATTAAGTTGCACAATTAAGAACCCTGCTAGTATGAATGTCCACAAAACCAAAAACAAAGGAATGATTAATACATGAATACTGACCTTATAGCCTTACAAGAGTTTGCTTAATAAAAAGTGTCTTCCAAACTTCGGCACGCAGGCCGGTCACACATGAGTACAAAAAAGGAAAACAATAAAAACTTGGCCTTCGAGGGCCGGCACAGCAACTCGGGCTTTAGCCCGCTATTTACCTCTCGGCTCCACAGCACCTGCAAGCAACAATCCATCGTACGGTGGTAAACAAAGGCAACGGTCAGCTATGCTGACCAAATTATAACGATTCCGCCCCTAAACCGGGGCGACAAAGCTTCTTCGCTGCACTTGTTAGCAAAACAAGCAACATAACGAAATAAGCATCACATCACAGGTGCACGCTCACACGGCCGTACACCCCGTGCTCTCAGGGCACTTACTAGGCAGGCCAGTCCGAACCCCGTCCGGTCCTTGACTCTGCCACCACCCCTAGGGTGGCAACCTCGTGAGCATTTAGTCCTTTCAGCCGTAGCCTAGACTCGATCTCCAAACCTTGGTAAGTCCCACGTAAAATTTTAGGTTGCTTTAACCGAGCAAGTGGAGCGGGTAGGGGTCCACCAATCCGTTGCTCACCCCGCCGTTGCCAATTGGCCTTTGATGCGGACTAAGCTTTCCCAGTCCCAAATCTTGTTCAAACACAGTACATAGCCCCGCTATATACCCGGTTGGCTCCCAGGCCACCGGTATGACAGAAATGTGTTTCCGTCCAAATTTTCGGGTGCACCTCAGGGTTAATCCCCCAGATTCCCTGATGCATTCTACAACATAGCAACCCGAAAACAATCAAAATGCTCGGAGTCTTCTCCGGCTAAAAATGCACAGCAAATCATCACCGATCCAGACCAACACGTCCGGGTAGGCTTCACAAATCATGCCTATGTCCGTACTACGATTCCGGATTCTAATAAGGGAGACTTTACATATCTACCCCAAGGAATACCACAATCTCGCCGCACACTCGCGGGAGAGGGGTTTTCCCATGCAAAGGAAGAAGAGCTTCACATGCTCAAGAAGAGAATCGTTACCCTTGCGCTTTTCCTCGGCGCCATGACGATCTAGTTGGATGGAAAGCACCGTATCGGCCTCGCCTTCACGAATACGGACTCGGATCATGATTTAGAGCTCCGAAGCTCCGCCGGTAACCGGATCTTTGGTCTTCTTCCTCCTTCTAGCTCTCCCTTCTCTCTAGATCTTAGAGAGATAAAGCCCAAGTGAAATGAGGGCTTCTAAACCCTATTCCCGGAAATAACATGCAAGCAACATCCCTGAACCGTCGGATCCCAAATCAAGAAATCGAACGGCTGCGATCTAGCCCAATTTTACAAAATCTGGGCCGAACAAGGGTTGCAACACGGCCGTGTGCATGGCTGTGTCACCCATTCGCCGTCTCGACCGACGCGATATCCAGCACACGACATTCGACACGGCCTCTGACACGCCTGTGTCGCATGCGACACGGCCGTGTCACGACCCGTGTCATGCCCCGTGTGCAACTACCATACTTGTTTCCCGAGGAGGACACGGCCTGCGACACGGCAGCCGACACGCCCGTGTCACAAGTGACATGCCCGTGTCTGTGCCCGTGTCATGGCCCGTGTGCAAGCCAAGGAAAACTCCCTAGCGTGACACGCCCTGGGACACTCCCGTGTCCAAGGCCGTGTGCCTCAACTCGACGATCGCCGATCGTCAAAATGTCGACCACATGACCCGTGGCCGAACACGCCTGTGTCACCTGCTCCAAAACCCAAGCTTGGCTTAAAATGTCACCCGTCCCTCTTTTGAGTTTCGGGGTGTTACAACTCTTCCCCTCTTAAAAGAATTTTGCCCACGAAATTACCAAAGGAAAGAAAACGGAAAACTCTCAGCGGTACCAAGGCGGAACACTCCGGGTACACTTCCAGCATAAATTGCTTTCACTCCTAAGAGAGCTCCTCGCCAACACAATTGTCCCACCGGACCACGACTATCTTGATCTCCTTGAGACAAAGTCGCTCGACTTCAAGGTCTCCGAAACGAACGGGTTTTACCCTAGTCGTCAACCTTTTGTCCACCAAAACTTGATCACTCACAATCAAGTTCGAAGGCTCTTGCACCGCCTCACCAAACCGCTCCAAAACCTCAAGTGGTCCAAGGTATACCGGGCTCAGCTTCCCCAAGCATCGCTCCCGTGAAACACTCTTGAATGACTAAAACTTCTAATGCGCCATCCGATATTTCCACCTTCCGATATGTGGCGTTAAAGTACTTAGTCTGCCTCCCCCGAGCGATTAGCAACAGTGCTCATATGGTTCGCACCAAAGGGGTAGTGTTTACCACCTCTTACTTTAAATACAACTTCGTGTCATCCGTTTCTAGCCTCGACAATGGCATGCGACGAATTCTACCAAGAAGGGCCTCGAAGGGAGCCATTTGCGTGCTCGTTTGGTAGCTAAAGTTGTACGCAAACTTTACCAAAATAGATTGCCATCCCACTGCTTCTCAAAGTCTAGAACGCACATGCGAAGCACGTCCTCCAACATCCTGTTGACCCACTCGGTCTGCTCATCTGTCCGCGGATGTAAGACTGGACTAAACTATAACTTAGTCTCCAGCACTTTCTGTAAACACCTGCAATCATTGGACGTAGAACGCCCACCTCGATTGCTCACGATGTTGCGGGGCACACCATGTAGTGTAACTATGTTATCCAAAAACATTTGCCAGTTACTCCGCCGAATTACCCTTCCTATTCGGAATAAAGTGCAACCCTAAAGTCAACACAATTACGATCACCCACACGACGTCGCTTCCCCACTGTGACTTTGGCAAACCATTCACATAATCAAGTCGAACTTCTATTCCGAACTAGGCAAGGATTCAAGAATCCCCCAGCACTTGGCACTCTGCCTTCACTAAGGCGCAAGGCTAGAATTTTGTCACACATAGTGCCACGACCTTCTAGAGTTCTGGCCACCAGAGCACTTCTTCAGATATTGTCACAACCTGTGCCTCCTAAGCAAGTTGAATACTTAGTATAACATACCACAACTCCACCCATCAATTGCCCACGCATGGGCCGCACCAACGGTGGTCTTTCCTTGGAAGTCCACCCTCAATTGTTGATTTGGGACTTTGACCCAACGAAGCTGTATTCATGATCTCATTCACGCCGCTTCCCAAACCATAGTCTGCCAAAAACGATTAGCCAGGCCATACTGGCCTTCCGACCAGCTCCATTACGCTTCGACGCTAGTCTGCTTGTCAACGCAAGAGATAGCTAACATCTCCAACTCCCAGGTCAAGCCCTCAACATGAACCTACAACTGGTTGGCTTGGGCGGAAGCCCTGCGTCTCAACGCATCCGCAACACATTGTCGTACAACAAGCACAAAATAACTTTCGAACGTATAGTCCCCCAAGACTCCATCCATTTTTTCTGCCTCAATTTCCGACCCTTTTGATCCAATCGATATATCAGACTCCTATGACCGGTACAAACATCGACTTAAGCGCCGTACGAATAATGCCTCCACAGCTTAAGCGCAAAACACACGGCCGCTAACTCCAGATGGCGGACCAGGCAATTCCCCTCGTGAACTTTCAACTAATGTGAGCCATAAGCCACAACATTACCACACTATAGCAGCACGCAGTCCAATCCACTGCCCAAGGCAGTGCCGTAGATCTCACGGCTTTTGGTTCCACTCGGCGAACTTAACACTGGTGCCATGGTTGACCAACTCTTTAACCCTTCAAAGTTTCGACGCACTCGCGCATCAAAACAACCTTTTAAACTTTTCCTTGACAACGTTGCGAGGGGTAATACTATCCGCGGGAAGTCCTCTACGAAGCGCCTGTGGTAGCTGACCACACCAAAAACTCTGGACTTCCGCCACCGAGACACACAGGCCACCCTCGTATTGCGACAGACAACGCTGGACCCACACACTCTCACTCTACCAACTATAGGACTGAGAAGTGCTACGAGGATAACCCAAGACTCGTGTTCGGAGAACTTGGTGTATACATGGTTCCTTCTTAGCGTCCACAAAACCAAGAGTAGATATTCATAAGCGATACCCTTCGCACTACAATTACCCCCAATGTGTCGTCGATGAAGACGATCACAAAATGGACTAGGTACTCCATGAACGTCCCGTTCATCCGGTCTAGGAACACAAATGCCACACTTGACTGCTAAGACAGCACGATCGTAGACTCGGGTTGCTCATTCCTCGTGCTAAACTCCGTCTTTGCGACAACACTTACCCTTATTCTCAGGTAAGGGTAACTGGACTTGCGATCCACTACTGAGTCTACCGAAGACCCGACTAACCGATCAAAAGATCATCGATCCTTTGGATCGATTACTTGTCCTATTTCTGCAAACTTATACAGCTCTCTGCAACAGATACAAAATTGTAAGCTCCCGTCCTCCTTCTGAGTGAAGAGGACCGGTGCGATCCAAGGCAACGAGCTTGGACGCACATACCCTTGCTCCATCAACATTTCTAGTTGAACCTTTAACTCCGCTATCACCTTAGGCATCAGCCTATAAGGAGAGCGTGACACAGGTTTGACACCTGGCACAACTCAATCGTGAAATCGATCTCTCGCTACGGTGGGGCTCTAGGGAGTTTGTTCGTGAACACATCGGGATACTCACAAACCACTGGGCTACTACCCAGAGTGGACTTAGGCATTTCAACCTCCACTAACGTGAAGAACATCTTTGCACCAGCACAAACTATCTTGACCACCAGGAGGGCAGACGTCAGCGTCCTGCTCGATCCCTTCGGTTCCGCAAACGTTGTCTCCCGCCCAACACCTAGCTTGGTCTCTTTACGGTTGCAAACGATAAAAGCCCTCTGCCCCGAAAGCCAGTCAATACCAACTATGACGTCGAACTCTACTAGCGGCAACAACGACGCTAGCAAGTCGAATCCTTGACTTTCAAAAATACTCTTATCGCCCAGACTGTATCTCCGCGCGCATTGGATAACCACTGGGCAATACCCCATCCGAATTGTTCCTTTACCATCGAAGGGAAAACTCCGATGCATGATACAGATTCTTCGGATAATAGGAATGCGAAGTTCCCGTATCGAAACTATGCTCTCTCCGGATTACCAATATTCCAAAACAAAGCCTAGAACTTCCAGTTCTACGTTACCACGCATAAGGTATCCGGCATAAGGAACTAGTTTGCTAACAAGAAGAACCATACCTGACATCCCGACGGTTGGACACATGGCCTCCTGCTTGCCAAGGATGTTTACTCCCGGTTGGGCCGAAGTAAACAGCAATGTGGTGGATGCCACCGCCTTGCCTTTCTCAACAGATATCTCCCCCGGCTTATTTTCGGACATTAGGCGTCCATTTCGACAATCCCGGGCATAGTGCCCCGGCTTTCCACAAGCAAAGCATGCATCCGGGATTTGAACTGTAGTCGCTTCGGATGTGCTAGAGGAAGGGACAAGCCCCGACCTCCTAGCCTTCTTATGCCACCTACGGTACCTAGATTTTATGGTTGGCATTTTGAACATCGTTTCCTTTACACCAGAGGCTTCAACTGCTCCTGCCAAAACTTTCCTTGTCTTCTGAGCACTCTCCCAACAATCTCTGGCGAGGTGCCCTTTCTTGCCACAAGAATAACAATTGTAATTGGTTTGGCTAGTAGATGATTTAGCCTCTTTACTCAGCATCTTACGATAGACAGTCCTTATGGGATTTGTAGGGTTTGGTACCCTATTCACTGGTACTTGGTGAGTTTTCCCCAATTCCACCTCCAAAGCTCATGCTGACTCCACCAAAGCTCGGAATCCCAATAACTTTGGTCATAGCAGTAGGATACGCAACTCGCTGCGCAGACCGTTATAAAATCTATCAACCATAGATTGCTCGCTTTCCCATTCAAAGCCTGGGTGGCGCCTTAACATAAGGAACATCTGCAAATATGCGTCAACTGAATGAGCTCCCTACACCACAGTCATGCTCATCTGCTGCTCTAATGGACCCCCAAATGCCCTTTGCTCCAACATACTGCCCGATGTTGGGGCCAACTCAGGGACAAAGGGTTGCACATTACTCCCATGTTGTGCGTTGGTCACAACGAACACCGCTTCAACCACCCTTCTTATGGTTTCCAAAGACGTAGGGGTCTCAGGAACGTTACTTGGTGCAGAACTTTGCTCAGCAAACGCGTGTTCAGACTGACACGCTCCACTTCCGGACACCTATAGCCATTCAAAACACGATAAGTGACTGAACAAAATTGCAAAAAGCAATTATAGGAACATGCAGGTTCCTCAAACATGTGTATTTTAATTCCTAAGTGGACATTCATGGGTTCTTTTCATGTTATAACAATGACACACACACTTGTGCTCACCACCCCTTAAAGTGAATTCGTCCACGAATTCATTTAAGCTTGACCGAAACCAGTAGTCTGATACCAATTTGTAATACCCCTATCCGTCACATAGTATATAACAGTAGGTCCGGCCCGGGCCCGACGCCATATACCACAGACAGACTGGTTGGTTACGCATTGAAACCATTCAACCAATCACAACGTCCTACACAGCACCTAGCGGAAGCAATTATTAAGTTGCACAATTAAGAACCCTGCTGGTATGAATGTCCATTAAACCAAAAACAAAGGAATGATTAATACACGAATACTGGCCTTATAGCCTTAAAAGAGTTTGCTTAATAAAAAGTGTCTTCCAAACTTCGGCACGCAGGCCGGTCACACATGAGTACAAAAAAGGAAAACACTCAAAACTTGGCCTTCGAGGGCTGGCACAGCAACTCGGGCTTTAGCCTGCTATTTTCCTCTCGGCTCCGCAGCACCTACAAGCAACAATCCACCGCACGGTGGTAAACAAAGGCAACGGTCAGCTATGCTGACCAAATTATAACGATTCCGCCCCTAAACTGGGGCGGCAAAGCTTCTTCCCTGCACTTGTTAGCAAAACAAGCAACATAATGAAATAAGCATCACATCACAGGTGCACGCTCACACGGCCTTACACCCCGTGCTCTTAAGGCACTTACTCGGCGGGCCAGTCCGAACCCCGTCCGGTCCTTGACTCCGCCACCACCCCCAGGGTGGAAACCTCGTGAGCATTTAGTCCTTTCAGCCGTAGCCTAGACTCGATCTCCAAACCTCGGTAAGTCCCACGTAAAACTTTAGGTCGCTTTAACCGAGCAGGTGGAGCGGGTAGGGGTCCACCAGTCCGTTGCTCACCCCGCCGTTTCCAATTGGCCTTTGACGTGGACTAAGCTTCCCCAGTCCCAAATACCGTTCAAACACAGTACATAGCCCCGCTATGTACCCGGTTGGCTCCCAGGCCACTGGTATGACAGAAATGCGTTTCCGTCCAGATTTCTAGGTGCACCTCAGGGTTAATCCCCCAGATTCCCTGATGCATTCTACCGCATAGCAACCCGAAAACAATCAAAACGCTCGGAGTCTTCTCCGGCTAAAAATGCACAGCAAATCATCACCGATCCAGACCAATATGTCCAAGTAGGCTTCACACATCATGCCTATGTTCGTACTACGATTCCGAACTCTAACAAGGGGGACTTTACATATCTACCCCAAGGAATACCAAAATCTCGCCGCACACTTGCGGGAGAGGGGTTTTCCCATGCAAAGGAAGAAGAGCTTCACATGCTCAAGAAGAGAATCGTTACCCTTGCGCTTTTCCTCGGTGCCATGACGATCTAGTCGGATGGAAAGCACCATATCGGCCTCGCCTTCGAGGATCCGGACTCAGATCATGATTTGGAGCTCCGAAGCTCCGCCGGTGACCGGATCTTTGGTCTTCTTCCTCCTCCTAGCTCTCCCTTCTCTCTAGATCTTAGAGAGATAAAGCCCAAGTGAAATGAGGGCTTCTAAACCCTATTCCCAGAAACAACATGCCAGCAACAGCCCTGAACCGTCAGATCCCAAATCAAGAAATCGAACGGCTGTGATCTAGCCCAATTTTACAAAATCTGGGCCGAACACGGGTTGCAACACAGCCGTGTGCATGGCTGTGTCACCCATTCGCCGTCTCGACCGACGCGATATCCAGCACACGACATTCGACACAGCCTCCGACACGCCCGTGTCGCATGCGAAATGGCCGTGTCACGACCCGTGTCACGCCCCGTGTGCAACTACCACACTTGTTTCCCGAGGAGGACACGACCTGCGACACGGCACCCGACACGCCTGTGTCACAAGTGACACGTCCATGTCACAAGTGACACGCCCGTGTCTGTGCCCGTGTTATGGCCCGTGTGCAAGCCTAGGAAAACTCCCTAGCGTGACACGCCCTGGGACACGCCCGTGTCCCAGGCCGTGTGCCTCAACTCGACGATCGCCGATCGTCAAAACGTCGACCACATGACCCATGGCCGAACACGCCCTTGACACGCCCGTGTTACGCTCGTGACACGCCCGTGTCACCTGCTCCAAAACCCAAGCTTGGCTTAAAATGTCACCCGTCCCTCTTTTGAGTTTCGGGGTGTTACATACCGCATGGCCCTAAGGGAGCTGACAAAGTTCCTGAGTCAGCTACAAGAGTTGGTGGAAGCCGGGTTTGTCCGGCCGAGCTCTTCGCCATGGGGAGCCCCAGTGTTGTTCGTCAAGAAGAAAGACAGAACACTCAGGTTGTGTATCGATTACCGGGCGTTGAACCGGCTAACAGTCAGGAATACCTATCCTATGCCAAGGATAGACGAGCTGTTCGACCAACTGGAGGGAGCCCACTTCTTCTCGAAGTTGGACTTAAGATGGGGCTATTATCAATTGCGTATCCGAGAGGAGGATATACAAAAGACTGCTTTTAGTAGCAGGTATGGACTCTACGAGTTTACCGTGATGCCCTTCGGGCTCACGAATGCGCCATCAGCGTTCATGACTCTCATGAACCGGGTCTTCGAGACATATTTAGATGTGTTTGTCATCATTTTCAACGATGACATCCTCATTTACTCGAGGACCGAGGAGGAGCACACGAGGCATCTGACACTGACCTTGGAGAAGCGGGAACATCACTTATATGCCAAATTCAGCAAATTCCAGTTCTGGTTGAAGGAGGTGGCCTTCCTCGGACACGTTATTAGTGGAGCAGGGTTGGCAGTAGATCCAGCCAAGATTCAGGCAGTCCGAGTTTGGCCACAGTTGAAGACAGCTACGGACGTACGGAGCTTCCTAGGACTTGCCGGCTACTACCGGAAGTTCGTAGATGGTTTTTTCTAGACTTACCCTCCAACTTACCTCTCTGACGAGGAAGGAGATACCGTTTGTCTGGACATCACAGTGCGATACGGTGTTCCAGGAGCTGAAAGGTCGACTCACTTAGGCCCCGATACTTGCCCTCCCCTCGGGGAGAGAAGGATTTCAGGTTTATGTGGATGCCTCCTACCAGGGCATGGGAGCAGTTTTGATGCAAAAGGGACATGTGATCGCTTATGCCTCCCACCAGCTGAAGAAACATGAGCAGAACTACCCAGTTCACGATTTAGAGATGGGAGCGGTTATATTTGCATTGAAGGTCTGGCGGCCCTACCTCTATGGTGTCCACTGCGACATATTTTCAGATCATAAAAATTTGAAATATGTGGATATGCAGAAGGAACTGAATATCCGGCAAGGCAGATGGGTGGAGTTTCTAGCGGACTATCAGTACTGGATGCACTACCATCCGGGTAAGGCAAACGTGGTGGTCGATGCACTAAGACGAATAGCTGCCACTTCTTGAGCATGCCCCCAGCTTATGACCATGGAACTACTACGGAGTTTTTAAGAGATGCATATCACTCTTGTATCATTTGATGACCCTGAGCTGTACGAGGAGTAACTGGCCAATACGAGCACCACCAATGATATACATGATAGATTAAGAGATTGGCAGAGGCGGGATGCCAAGTTAGAGCCGATTTTCTGGGCCTTGGAGGCAGGCTCAACTTGGGACTACACGATACAAGATGATCTGATATGTTTCAAATGTCGGACTTACATACCAGATGGAGGATATATTCGGGAGGACATCATTGCCGAGGCTCATCATAGCAGATATTCTATATATCCTGGGATCACTAAGATGACGACGGATTTGAAGAAGACTCTATACTGGCCGGGCATGAAGAAGGACATCACCTACTTCGCGACCCACTACGAGGCGTGCCAATTCGTGAAGGCAGAGTGCAAACATCCCGCTTGTTTATTCCAACCACTCCTGGTGCCGGAGTGGAAATTTGAGGATATCGCGATGGACTTCATCCATGGCCTCCCTCAATCACGGGCGGGAAACTATTCAATCTGGGTAATCGTTGACCGACTGACAAAGGTGGCTAGGTTCATCCCGATCAGGAAGGAGGATGCTATCGGAGCACTGGCACGGAGGTTCATAGAGCAGTTTGTGCGATATCATGGGGTTCCCAAGACGATCGTGTCGGATCGAGATGGATAATTCACGTCTAGGGAGTTGAGGTCAGTACAGATATACTTGAGTACTTGACTTGCTTTCAGTACGACCTTGCACCCCCAGATAGATGGGCAGACAGAGCGCACCAACCAAACACTCGAGGACCTACTGAGACTGTGTATTGTGGACCGTGGAGAGCCCTGGGAGAGGATGTTTCCCCTAGTGGAGTTTTCGTACAATAATAGTCATCAGTCCAGTATACAAATGGCTCCGTATGAGGCATTGTATGGGCAGAAGTGTAGCACTCCGTTGTCTTGGATACAAGACGAGGATCCGGAGACTGTGGGCACGAACTTTATTGAGGATACTGAGGCACAGGTACGGCTGATACAGGATAGAATGCTGGAGGCGTAGAGCAGGCAGGCGAAATATTATGACGCTCGACATCGCCTGGTGGAGTTTTAGGTAGAGGATTAGGTGTTCTTGAAGATCCGGTCGATGCATGGGGTTTCACGAGTATGTGGTCGGCGGAAGAAGCTTAGCCTGAGGTAAATGGGGCCGTTTAGGATCCTGGAGCAGATCAGTCCCCTAGCTTACCGGCTGGAGCTGTCATCGGAGCTGGCCGGCTTGCACGACATCTTTCACGTATCTTCACTCAGGAGGGCTCTACTATGACCGGAGTTGCAGATTACGGCGACTGATGAGCCGGTAGCTTCGAATCTATCTGTACATTTGGAGCCGAAACGGATCGACGACCCGGGGATACGAGTCTTGCGCCGCAAGAAGATCCCGCAAGTCAAGGTCCTGTGGAGGAACCACGGACGAGAGGAGCATACTTGGGAGCCACAGGACATAATGCAGGAAAGATATCCGGAGCTATTTAGTCAGGTATACCTCGTAACTCCTCAAGTGGTTTAAGCGTTCTTCCTAATTGCTTTTACTAGTATAATCATATAAAAGGATAGAGACTAATCCTTTTTGTTTATTGGGGTTAGCCCTTGTTTTATTAAGCAAGTAGGCATGTCAACTCATTTTTGGGATGTTACACTTTAGTTTTGCCGGTAGAAAAACCCCGTAGGCTTAACTTTAATTTCGGGGATGAAAATTTTATTTTGTTTATTGGGTTTTGTAACATCCCATTTCCAACTAGACTCCTAGGAGTGGTTTTGTCATGACTAGGTCATGACAAACTCTTAATGAACCAAAAAGTGACCAAGTCAACTTGGGTGACTAGGAGAGAGAAAATTTGGAGGAAGAGTATTCATGACGAAGGGCCTCTCTCTCCACCGTCAAGCCTTGATATCATTCCCCCCAATTTAATATATTACGCATGGGTGGGCTGCCAATAGACTAAAGGATTGACTAGCCAACTTAGTAACTAGGAGAGAGAGTGAGAGAGAAGCTCAAAATGAAGATTAATTTAGGAGAGAGAAAGGATATATTTAAGAGTGCTAGTGGATTGAGCCCACTTGGGCCCATGTCATCAGCCCCCTTGGGCTGGCCGACCCTTGGTGTCATTTAGGAGGAGGTCGATGGAGTGGGGCCCACCCATGCATGCATGGTGACAAGAACAAGGCAAACCCGCCCCCTCACCTAGAGTTTATCGCCCCCTATACTTCATCTCCTCATCCCCCCACTCACTCCCATCAGCTCATCACCATCAGGACAAGGAGAGCAGCAGAGAGAGAGAGAGAGAGAGAGAGAGAGAGAGAGAGAGAGAGAACTGAGCCTTGGAGCTTAACTAGAGCTAGAAGCCGTGAACCCGAGGGATAAGGGCCGTCGCCGTCGCCATGGTTCTTCGCCGCTCCTCACGTCGCAAGGCCGTCGAGAAGGTCCTCCCTCACCTCTCTCTTCATGCTTAAATCTTAGGAATGTTTAGGGTAGGGTTCGGGCTCGAATGAGTCTGAACCAAGTTTTTGTTTTTCTCCATTAATGGTGTTTTCGAAACTCTCGGGTGAGGTGGCGCCGCCACTTCCCACTACCCTAGCCGTCGACAAAAGCTTGCGCCCACCACCGTGAGGGTGGAGGTGAAGATCACCGGTGGAGGCGACGCCTGTAGCCGCCGGGAAACCTCCCATTAAAGCCCCCGATATCGGGCTAGATTTCCATTACATTTCGAGAAGAAACACAGCAGCCACACATCTGCTTTAAGATTAGTGCCATGAAAAAATTATTAATCCTGTATTTATTTTAATTACATGAATAGTTCTATTTTCTAACTTCTTTAACAGACTTTTGCATGCCAAAAATTAGGGCACATACAACCTTTTTCATAAAATATACTCAACATGAGAATTGTAGTTCTTGGAGTTACCTTTAATTTGATATGTTACACATTAATTTTGGTTAAGTATACTTCCCTATAGATCCATTTTCCTAGGGCTGGTCGTAGGGTAGGTTAGAAAATAAAATGAGTGCCCTGACCAAACCCTAAGTCCAAATGGACTAAAATTTTTGGCATGTGGCATAATTAGGCATACCTAGACCCTCCCCAAAAATGGGAATTTTTGGGGAAAATAATTCTATAGTTTTAGTAAGAATTTGATAAATCAAATAATGTTGATTTTTGGAGCATACCAACTCTAATAGGTCCCAAATTTTGGTGGCCTTCCCTTAGGGGTATATTAGACCTATGGTAGAAACATTAGTCAAATTAGCCCTATGCATGTTGAGATATCTCACTTGCAAGATCTGAAAAGGTGAATTGTCTTGGGGGTCAAATAAAAAAAATGATGAAATTGGAAGAGATGCCCAAGCCCATCCAGAGGCCCAAATGACCTGAGATTTTCGACAGTAACTGGTTTAGGGCATAATTAGGCCCTGCCCAAAAATGGGATTAATTGGAATTAAAATTAGGGGCAAATTACTAAAATGCTCCTAGGCTTGTTTAGGTGATTCTTGGAGTAGTTCAACTCCAAAAGGCCCCAATATTGGGTGGAATGTTCATGGGGACATTATTAAGGCATGGTTAAAGTTTCAGCCCATATGGACCACAGCAAATTTAGTAAATCCCCTTGAATGTGTTGGCTTGTAAAGGGCTTGGTGTGCTTATAGCCAAAAATGAAATATTGAATGCACAACCCTTTTGGACCATTGGCTTAGTATTACCCTAAGTACCCCCCCCCCCTTGGGGAAGATGGATGAATTAGGGTTGATTTACCCTTGGACTCAAGTTCAAACCCTAACGAAGTACCTTTGGGGGTTGTGAAGGACATAGGGGCAAATGCCCTTGTATGACCTTGTAATTTAGTAGAGAGATAGCTTATGTATATTTAAGCCTCTGGTTGAAATGTTAGGGAATTTAGAAGTAGTTAAGTACCTCAAAAGTCAAACCATAGCTTTAGGGTAGAAGCACTATTAGGTCAAAAAAGTAACTTAACATCATCTAAAAATTGTGAAGATGGGGTAGAATGAATCTTAGGGTGAGTTGAACCCCTAGATATTTTTAGTGGAATTTTATAGATTATATTCATAGTAGTTCCTTTGTTAAATATCAAAGTGTCCAATTTAGTATTTGATTTAATTTGATCATTTGGTTTAAATAGAATCTAGTAAAATTTGGTCAGCAAAGGTTTGTGACCTAAATAGAGGTCTCTGAATTTTATTATAATTTTTAAAGGATTTTATATATTGCTTCCTTCACAAATTTTGTAAAGGCCATACTTGGTAAATAAATCATTTAAAGAATAATTTAACTTGTAAAAATGTGAATTTTTGCCACAGATAATTTTTCGATGATATCTACTGTTAGGAATTTAATTATGAATTTTTGAAGTATATTCATAGTACTTGATTCACAATTACGCCCTTTTTAGATTTTTGTATTGAATTTATTTAGAATTAAATATTATGTGAAAAATCATGAAAGTTGGCCAGTAATAATTTTAGGACTGTAGTAGTGTAATATATTTAATTCAAATTATTTGGATGATAATTTCAAGTAGTTTATTTAAAAATCTTGGAATATGGGAATTACTGCTAAAATAATTTTAGGACCCTTAAATGTTTGTAGAAAATGCCAAATTTGGAAATTGTCACTTTTAGACATATGGAATATTATCATGAATTTATGAAACATTAATCATGTCTAAAATGTATACTTCATGATCAACTTGACAATAATTGGCTCTTTTAAGAAATTATTTAAATAGAAGATTAATTGAGGAAAATACACTATTCTGGAATTAAATCATTTATGTCATGATAGGACTCCAGTAATAACCTAGGTTATTCGGATGAAAACTTTAAGGACATCTTATCATGAACATCACTTAGTATAGGGTAGTCTACAAATAGTAATTTGGGGAAAAGTTGTATTAGGATAAGAGTTGGAATAGTGTAGAGTTAGTCGTGTTGAATTGTTTAAATGAAAATAGATGAGTTGTAACATCTCATTTCCGGCTAGACCCCTAGGAGTCGGTTGGTCTTGAGAGAACCCTAGGAAGCACAAAAATTGAAATAAATCGACCGAGACTTCGGGTCACGGGTTGGTCACGCCCGTGACCGACCCGTCACGCCCGTGACCTTGGGCGTGACTCCTTCGACGATCATCGATCTCCGTGAGGCGATCGTCGAACGTGCAGCCTGGGCATGTCACGCCCGTGACCAAGGTGTCACGCCCGTGACCAAGGGCGTGACTCCTTCGACGATCGTCGATCTCCGTGAGGCGATCGACGACCTTGCAGCCCGGACATGTCACGCCCGTGACCAGAGTGTCACGCCCGTGACCAGGGGCGTGACTCCTTCGACGATCGTCGATCTCCATAAAATGATCGTCGAAATTGAACTTGGGCCTGTCACGCCCGTGACTTAAGTGTCACGCCCGTGACCTAGGGCGTGACCAGCCTTCGACGACCGTCGATCTCAGTTCGACGATCGTCGACCTCGAAATTGCCGTTCGGGCCTGTCACGCCCGTGACCTAGGGCGTGACCACCCTTCGACGACCGTCGATCTCAGTTCGACGATCGTCGACCCCAAAAATTGTCACCCGGGCCTGTCACGCCCGTGACCTATGTGTCACGCCCGTGACATTGGCCGAAACGACGGTTCAGGCCCAAAATTATTCTAACACACGTGGAAATAAATGCTGGTGTGGGAAGTTACACCAGGAGTAATTACGGGCCGTTTTTCCTTCTATAATTATATAATAAAGGAGGAAGTGTTGGTCCAATAGGAAACCGCCAACTGGACACACCTGTTCATCTTCCACCATTTCTTATCCCTTCACTGTAACCGAAAGGCTATTAAGAGGAGCCTTCATGGCCATTACAGCTTTACCCTTTCACCTCCCCACTTTCTGACTTATAAAAGCCCACTTGGGGCAAGAGGAGAAGTTTACACGCTCAAGTAAATGGATCAGATCTTTGTTCTTGCTGTAGGAGAAGTTCGGCTACGCCACCACTGCGCCATGGCACCCCGTCGTTCTTCTCGCCTCCAAACCGCGAACAAGGTCCTCCTCTGCTTCTTCTCTTTCGTGGGTAGATCTTAGGATCCTTAGAAAGGAAGTTCGCGCTCAACGGAGCCGGACCCATCTCTCGTTTTCATGGGAAAACCATGAAAAAGGTATTTTTGAGTTCGCCGGAAACCGCCACCTCCGGCGGCCAAACCACCTCCGACCAATAGCCATCGCCTCAACGGAGGTGGTGGTGGTGGTGGCTGGCCAGGGAAGTGACCGGACGGCCGGCGACGGATTACGGAAATGTTATAGGAAGAAAAAATGGCTTTCAGGGTTTCTGTTTTCGGTTTCATGAAGAAGATGAACAGTAGAATCAATTTTATAATATATAGATTATTATATATTACATAATGGAAAGATATATTATTTGAATATATTTTGAGGCTGCAAAATGAGGCACTTAGAGGCGTTTTAGGAAAAATGACCAGTCACGAAAGTTGTAGCCCTTCGAGTCTAGATTAATTTAAAATTAGTTTCAACTCGTTTGGGTAAGCGGTGCGGCCGCATCACCCGTTTTAGTGGGGGCTATACCTAGAGTTGGGCAGAAATTAAAATGGATGCCCACTCTTCGTCCCTTGTCCAAATGACCTGAAATTTGGGCAGGGGGTTCACCTTAGCTAAACCTAACGACAGACCAAAAATGAGAATTTTTGGAGAAATTTTGCCTAAAGTTTTTTTGTAAAATTCTAATAAACATTATAAAATTAATTAGGAGATGAAATTAAGTCCAAACTCCCCCAAATTTTGGGTGGTGGTCCCTGGCACCAATGTTAAGATCTGTACAAAATTTCAACTCAATTGGTCGTGTTTTGAATAGGGAAGTATCAAGTCCTAGATAGGTCTTGGTGAGGGATACTATGGGGAAAAGTACGATTGGAAATGGAGTGGACAAATCTCCTCAAATGAGGCTGGTGTTATGGCCACTGATTTGTTGAGTCTATGTCTACCCTCTTGGGTAAAATGGTGTGGATTAGGGTGGATTTTACCCTAAGAGATCGGCTCAAATCCAGTGGGTGGGAGTTTGAGGTTTGTGAAGGACATAGGAGCAAAAACTCTTGTATGCCCTTGAAATTTGGAGGAGAGTGGGATGATATGCTGAAAACCCTCTGGTTGAAATAGTGAAGGAATTGGAGGTAATTAGGTACCTCCGAAGTTGAGATTTTGGATTAGGATAAACATGTATTTTAGTTATTTTAAGCACTAAATCTAATCCAAAATTTATGAAACTCGGGAGGAGGGAGTTTTAGGATGTTTTAGACTTATGGTAATTTTCCTGGAACTTTATGATTAATAAGTATTATACTTCATGTGTTAAAGGATTATTAGCCCGATTTGTTGTTTCAATTATTTGGAGGTTTTAAATTAATTATATTCAGTTAAAATTCTGGATTTAGATCTTGACTAGTAGAACATTGATCCCTGAAGTTTTATAGAATTTTATGTTGAGTAAATCTAGTACTTTATTCACAGATGTTAGAAAGAGGTTTTATTGTTTAGAAATTAATTATGGATAAAATACTTGCTGGAAAATTATGAAACTTGGCCAGTGCTAATTTTAGGCCTTTATCTGCATGTCATAAATTATTTATAATTTTTGGAAGAATACTTTCTGTACTTGATTCATAAACAACAGAAGTTAGAGATTATTTCTAAAATAGTTTTCATGCCCTTTTGATGATAGAAAAATTATGATACTTTGAATTTAACCTATTGAGATAACCTACTATTTATCATAAATTTGCTGGACATCTTGCATGATTTCTTAGGGTAGTTCATGTTCAAACCGGTAGCCCTTGGGATTTTTGAGGAATTTAATTAAATGCCAAATAAATTATGAAAATTTCCATTTTCTGGATTTGGGTCATTTATGTCATGGTAAGTCTCCAGTAAATAATTTAGGGCATTTGGACGAGTATTGGATCATTGCATAACCGGTTCGACATGTAGTCTAGGTCGGTCTGCATACAACAATTGTGAATTTCAATAGGACATGATCTGAGGAAGGCAGTGGAGTTAATCATAATGTCTGGGTGGGCAATTGTGGGTGAAATCACAATAGGAAGGTATAAAGAGTAGTGAGAAGTGGTGATAGCTAGAGTTAAGAGGTGCTCGGGTTTCGGCGAAAGATCGCCTTTTCCCGAAGAGAGGAAGGTTAAAAATCACCCTAGGATAGTCTATCGTAATATGAGAAGGGAATCGAGTTATGGGAGATCAACCAATAACAATAAGTTCCTTGCGAAAGGGAACTTCGGGCCGTAATGCCGCCGTCTTGGTTCCTAGTGCCCCTTGAGAGCCCTTCACGGGGAATACCGGGGGCAGTCCTGGGCTAACGTAAACTGTAATAACAAACCGACAAGAGTAACTTAGTAACTAGGGCTGCACTTTTCACAAACACTGTTGGCACATGAAGATTGATGAGAGCTTCGGCTCGGTTGGTTGGAGACAGACGTTTTGGTCCGGGGAGCTTCGGCTCGGTTGGTTTGGAGACGGACGTTTTGGTCCGGGGAGCTTCGGCTCGGTTGGTTTGGAGACGGACATTTTTGGTCCGGGGAGCTTTGGCTCGGTTTCTGTGTGTTTACGATTAAACTTGCATGTACATAAAATAGGAAAAGTTAAGGTGGTGGGTTTTTCGATATCGGGGAGTTCGATTGCACCGACACCGATATCGTTGACTCGGCGGGGTGATTAGCACTTCGCCAACAGAAGTCCGGTGCGCTAGCCGGCAAGAGTACGCAGGCGTCCGCTTAGTGCACCAAGCGTTGAGGCGTACGATAGGTCAGACCAGTGGTGCTTTTACTGGTTTTGAGGTGGGCGAGGCCCAACCCACTGCTTCCGTCCGCCACTACGGAGGTATCCTGGGAGGTAACGGCTCCGAAAGGGGGAACTAAAGGTCTGTGTGCACAGAGTCGGGTGTGTGAGTTGCACTTGCATGTTTCATCATACCCACTTGCATGTCATAGCATAATCGATTCATTTAACCCAGACACCTAAAGTATAAGTCGTATGGGACGCTTATACATTAGGACCTACAAAACGACCCCTTGGTCTATAAGCTTGTGTGTGCAAGTTTATAAATCAATGGTTAATTTCAATATATAAACATATGCTATTGTTTGATAACCGACACCCCAACGTATAGGTGGTATGGGACACTCTATACGATGGGAGCCTTGCAGAAGATCCCTTGGCTTATGCGTTTCGCACATAAGTTAAGGTTACTTTTCTTACTTTCTGTTTCTGTCAAACTATTATAGAATTGCTAGATTAGTTCCGCTGCCATCTGTTTCTTGATTAATCTCTACCTTCATGTCCTTCCCTTTCTTCCTCTCCGCTCGGTACCTAGGAGCCATGGGGTAAGGGGTAGGGGATGATAGGGCTTAGTCTTTATGACTAACGGTTTTCGAACCACATCATTTAGGGGATCGTGGAGCCCAGCATGGAGGAGCAGCCCCAGAGATCGGTGTGCCTGGAGATGGGGCAGTCTAGCTCCGGAGTTCATACAGCCGGGACCGTGAGTCTCGACCCTGAGTAGTTCCTGTTTTTGCTTCCGCATGAGAGACTTGTAGTGAGGACATTTTGTACCGGGCATAAGCCCGCATTTATAGTACTCTAATGTTTTCTGTGGACACTCCCTTCGTGGAGATTTATTTCTATATATGTGATTTATTATTGTGGACTGCATTGCTCTTACTTCTATTATTGTGCTACCTTTCTGTGATTGAATTGGCCGGCAGAATCGGCGCCTTGTGGTGATGACCCTTCAGGACGTGAAGGTGTCACCGCAAAGCGGCGATTCTGGGCCTAAGACCCCGGTGGTTGAAAAAAAAGGGGGGGGGGTCTTACATGAGTCACCATAGAAAGTTCTAAGGAGTGGTGAGAATCGAGTTGATGTGTGTTAGATGGTACGTGAGTTCGACAAAAGATCGTCGTTCCCGCAAGAGTGAAAGGTCTAAACTACCGTAGGTATAGGTTTAATGTGATGTTAAAGGGGGAGAGGTAAGGGAATCAACCAATAATAATAAGTGCCTTGCGAAAGGGAACTTTTTTCTGTAATACCATCGCAGTTCCTAGTGCCTATTGAGAACCCTTCACAGGGTAAATCCGGTGGTAGTCCTGGGCTAACGTAAACCTTAAAGAACAAATCGAAAGAGTAATTTAGTAGATAGGGTTTCACACTACACACACTAGTTGGACAAGACTTGGAAATGGTTAAGTCGTCCCGAGGTGTTCAAAGGGGCGCCATCCCGCGGTGTTCAAAGGGATGAGGTTTGGAATTTGAGCCGGACAGTTTAGTCCGGGGAGCTTCGTCTCGGTTTGAGGTTAACATGGACGGTTCAGTCTGGGAGCTCGACTCGTTGTATACTATTTTGAGAATATTGCATGTGCATAAGAGATACCTATGGTGGTGGGTCTTCGGTATGGGTTAGTCGTTGCACCGATGCCAATACGATGACTCGGCAAGTGTGGTTTAACATTTCGCCAAACTTATGTCCGACGGTCCAGTCGGCAAGAGTATGCGGTAGTCCGCTTAGTGCACCAAGCATTGAGGCGTACGATAGGTTAGACTGGTAGTGCTATTACTAGTTTTGAGGTGGGAGAGGTCAAACCCACCATGCCACTACGGAGGTATCCTGGGAGGTAACGGCCCCGAAAGAGGGAACTAAAGGTTTGTGTACACAAAGTCGGGTGGGTGAGTTGCACTGCTTGAACATAACATGAACCCACCATATAGATGCATATCATAATCATTCATAATAACCTGTGACACCTAATGTATAAGTTTAATTGGACGCTTATACATTAGGACTTGCCAAACGACCCCTTGGTCTATAAGCTTGTGTGGGCAAGTTTATAATTTAAGGTCATTTCAATATATATATATACTGCTTGTGATAACCGACACCCCAACGTATAAAGTGGTATGGGACATTTTATACGATGGGAGCCTTGTAGAAGATACCTTGGCTTATGTGTACTCACATAAGTGAAGGTTAAATTCTTTTCTTACTTTACCTATTATAACATGATTATAAATTTCTAGCTAGGTCCCCCTGTCACCTGTTTGTTTTACTCTCCACTTTCACATCCCTTCCTTTCTTCCTCCCCGCTCGGTGCCTAGGAGCATGGGGGAAGGGGTGGGGGATGATAGGGCTTAGTCTTATAGACTAATGGTTTTCAAACCACATCATATTAGGGGATCGTGGAGCCCAGCATGGAGGAGCAGCCCAGGAGACCGGTGCGATTTAAGACAGGGCAGTCTAGCTCAGGAGTACAGCGAGCTGGGACTGTGAGTCCCGACTTCTAGTAATTGTTTTATTTTGCTTCCGCATGAGAGATTTGTAGTGAGGATATTGATGTACAGGGCTTAAGCCCTTCATTTTTGTACTCTTTTACTATTCTGTAGGCACTCCCTTCCTGGAGATTTTATTTTATGTGATTTTTCTTTGGTGGACTGCCTACTTCTACTTTACTCGCTACAGATTTATGATCGAAAGAAAAAGGCCGACAGAATTGGCGCCTAGTGGTGATGACCTTCCCGGGTGCGAAGGTGTCACCGCAAATCGGCGGTTCTGGGCATAAGACCCCGGTTTTTACGAGTTGTTAAAAAGGGGGTCTTACACGCTGCTCCTGACAAATTCTTTCCAGAGGCTCCATCGACATAAATGATCCAAGCGGACGGAGAATTTTCTTCCTGAGCAAAATTTTGCTCTCAGTGGTTTCTACCATGAAATCTGCCAAAACCTGAGCTTTTATTACTGTTCGTGGTACGTATGCGATTTCGAATTCACTTAGCTCGATCGCCCATTTAGCGAGTCTTCCCGAATGTTCTGGCCTTTCCAATATTCCTTTTAGGGGCTGATCCACCACAACCTTGATTGAATGTGCCTGGAAATATGGACGGAGTCGGCATGCAGAAATTACTAAGGCCAAAGCTAGCTTTTCAAGGATAGGGTATCTTAATTCAGCACTCTTTAGGATATGGCTAACATAATATACCGGGAATTGCTTTTCTTTTCCTCCCTGATAAGAACGGAGCTAACCGCCTCGGGTCCCACTCCCAGATAGATCTATAACGGTTCTCCTGGGCGAGGACTTTTTAACAAAGGAGTCGTTGTTAACTGTCTTTTGAGTTGTTTGAAAGCCTCATCGCATTCATTCGTCCATTCAAACTTTGAAGCCCCCTGAAGAGTCTTAAAGAAGGGTGCGCTCTTATCTCCTACCCTGGAGATGAAGCGGCTAAGACCTGCTAGCCTTCCTCCTAGCTGTTGGACCTCGTTTGGGGAGCGAGGAGGTGCCATACCAAGGATAGCTTTTACCTTATCAGTATTTGGATCCAACCCTTCAGGGGTAAGGAGATGACCAAGGAACTTCCCTTGGCTGGCACAAAAAACACACTTCAACGGCTTTAGCCTCATCCTAAACTCCCGTAGGGTTGCGAAGGTTTCTGCGAGATCTTCTAAATGCGCCGAAAAGGATTTACTTTTTATAAGGAGATCGTTAACATAGACTTCTAGGTTCCTTCCCTTTTGATTTTTGAAAACGGAATCCATCATGCACTGATAGGTAGCTCTTGCATTTTCAAGCCCAAATGGCATCACCAGATAACAAAAACACCCTTCATTTATGATAAATACGTGTGTGGTATGTTGGGTTTGTGAATCTTAATCTGGTGATAACCAGAGAACGCATCTAAAAAACTCATAACAGAATAACCAATCGCAAAATCTACTAAAGCATCTATTCGAGGCAAGGGATAGAAATCTTTGGGGCACGCTTTATTGAGTTTTGTGACATCTACGCACATTCTCCATTTTCCCCCGGTTTTGGCACCATTACAACATTCGATATCAAGGCGGGATATTGTATTTCTTGAACAAATTTAGCCTTTACTAGCTTGGTGACCTCTTCCCGGATTGGACTGGCCAGTTTTGTTACGACGTCTCTGTTCTTTTGTTGTACAGGCTTATACTTCGGGTCGATATTTAGATGATGGCCTGCTACGTCTGAATCCACTCCAGGCATATCTTCAGGAGACCATACAAAGATGTCGAGGTTCTTCAGGAGACAAGAGATTAATTCGATTTTCTCCTCTTCTGATAACTTCGCATTAATGGAGAGCTTTTTCTCCTCTCCCTCAGCGATTGGCACTTTCTCGGTTGGTTGAGCAGCCTCCAGATGGAGTCCTTCCTTCGCATTCTCTTTGGGTTCTCCAAGCTCAACCGCCGTGACAGCCGGAGGGGTTACCTGCTCGATCACGTTAACCATTTTCACATAACATTCTCGGGCCGCTCGATGGTTACTCCTTATCCGATACTATTTTCCTTGAGCAGAGAATTTGATAGCCAGATAGTAAGTCGACACAATTGCCCGATACTCGTTTAGTAGAGGCCTTCCAAAAATCGCATGATAGCTGCTTGCCGCGTCGATTAACACGAACCAGATCATCTTGGTGATCCCACCCAAAGTTACTAGTAGCGAAATGTTTCCTTCTGTTTCCTTCCTCTCTCCGGAGAAGCCGTAGAGTAGCCCTTCGGTGGAAGACAATGGTTTCCCGATTTTTAGGGCCTCGAACGTCTTCTTAAACAAGAGATTCACCGAGCTTCCCGTATCTATCAGAATCTTGTCTATTCTGAAGTTTTCGATGATGGCTTGAATAACAACCGCATCGTTGAATGGGTTGGCGATGGATGAGAGGTCATCTAGACAAAAAGTAACGAGTACTCTGGTCGGAGCCGAGGAATAAGTCATAGCCACCTCCTGCTTACACAACTTTGAGATGGAGGATTTTCGGCTTGATTCGAGGCCTCCCCCTCAGTGGATGCAGAAGAGTCGCCTGAGGGTTCCTTCATCATGAACATCCACACAATCATTCGAGTAACTCATATTTTCTAGGCTGCCAATGTCAGCGACGTCCTCACATTCCTGGAGTACCTCAGCCACCTCTTTGCCCTTTGAGGTGTTTGAATTGACGGGAGCCTCTTTACAGAAAAGGTCTAACATTTTTCCCTCTGAAACCAGCCTTCTTACCAAAAAGCGAAGGGCACGACAGTGCTCTGTAGGGTGCCCCTCTTCTTTGTGAAATTCGCAGAAATTCTTAGTGCTGGGGGGTCTCACCTCTCCCCGGGGTTTGGCCTTTCTGAAATCTTTTCTTTGCAGGACTTCAGCGACATCCTCCCAAGTCATGTTCGAAATGTGAGGCCCTCCATGATGACTAATAGGGAGGACTTGTGGGACTACCGGAACAGGAGTAGGGTCCAATGGCAACATTCTCTCTCGGAACTGCTGATGGTTGAGGAATGGCCTCTTATGACGAAAGTTTCTACCCCTTTGGGGTGAGGACTGATGATCATGACGGGAAGGTTTTGGAATGTGTTGCACCATGAAAGAACTTCCTGAGCCGTCACTACCTGTCATAGAGGTCAGAGTAGAAATATAGGTTGGGTTAGCTGTTGAAACCGAAAATCGGTCTCTTGTGGAGTTCACCCTTGGGGAAGGGGTGGTCGCGCACCTACTTTGCTCCTGCAAGAAAAACAACAAGAAAAAGAGAGAAAGGGACTAGTCCAAGGGACCGGCTCAGAGGTCCCACCACACACCCAGAAGATCACTGAGCGCTTCCCCTCCTTAGCCAAATGCCGGGCTAAGGTACCTCAAAAGGCGCTAGAGAACTGGGAGATAAGTCTGTATCCCCTTCTGAGGTACCCCTTGGGTCCTATTTATAGGATTTTGAAGGTGGTCTGTAAATAACTAGCCTCTGCTGTCTTGAAATTACTTAAAACTCCCCAGGCTGGTCTGCCAATAGCCAAACTCCGCTATTCTGGATAGCTATATGCAACCCACCCGGGTCTGCAAACAGCGAGATTCTGTTGGTCTAGTTGGCTAGGGGCAGACCTATAGGGACAAAATAACAAGGGGTTTCCCGATGCCTCTGCCCGACAGGAGGCGCGGGCCGGGGCTGGCTCGCCTAGGGGACGCGATTGGAGGCGGCCCTCCTGGAAAAGTGCGAGCCGGGGCGACTCGCCTAGGAGGGGCGAGCCGGGACTGACCCGTCTAGGAGGCCCTTGGAGGCCGACCCGCCTAGGAGAGGCGGGCCAGGGCTGACCCGCCTGGGCGGCCCTTGTAGGCCGACCCGCCTAGGAGAGGCGGGCCAGGGCTGACCCGCCTGGGCTGCCCTTGGAGGTCGACCCGCCTAGGAGAGGCGGGCTGGGGCTGACCTGCTTAGCTGCCCGAGCCTCTTCGGCGAACACGGGGTTGTACATAATCCCCGCTCTTTGTGAGCTTTGAAAAAGGCTCAGAAAGAAACATCCAACCCCACGTGTTCGACGAACGTCCTGCTGAGCTGGAAGGAATCTTTTCGGTGGGCGCCTACCTTCAAGATATAAATAAGCTATCGGGCCTCTAGGATGACTCCCCTTCTTTGAATCCTTCCGCGATCCATTGTTGCGAGATGCCTATGTCTGAAGAGATGCGGGCTCGTTTGGCCGCTGCGTGGGAGGGTGCCCGGGATGCAGCTTTAGAAGGGTCCCCGTGGCTGGCACGCGGGTCGCCTGGCCCCCTTTTTAAGCCAAAGAAAGCAAAGGTCGTCGGGCGGTATTTAGGGCGTGATGACCATACCTCCAGCTCGTCCGGCGGTGCCGAGGTCATCCCTGAGGTATATGCGCTTCCCTTGCTCGATTCTTCCCCCCCGCTTCTTTACTTTTCTTTCTTTGTGGTAGGAGATGTCTCGGGGAGTTAGGGCAGACGAGGGAGATCCCGGGCATTCCGCTCTGGCGGCGGCCGATCGGGTCGCTAGTCCCTTGCCGCAAGAACCTATCACTCTTATGGTGCCTCCGTCGCCAAGGCCCCACGACCTGGGAAAACCCTTCGTTACTCTTGGAGGAGAACCCTTCCAGGGTCGGCCGGGCACCTCTAGGCCTACTGATGATACAGGCGACGTACCGACGCAAGGTAAACCCTCTAGCTTTGGCCTGCTTACGGTCATTGCTCCTTCTGATCCTATCTCTGTAGGTTATAATGTGGTCTCTTCGTCTAATGCCGAGATGAGCAGAGGGTACTCGCCCCCCCCCCCCCCGCCCGCCCGACGCGGACGACATCTCCGAGTACTTGGGAGACCCGTGTGATGCCGAGAAGATGAAGAGGCAGGTAAAGCGACTGTTTCAAAAGCACACGCTACTGCTACGGGAGGTCTTCGACAGAGTGGAGAAAGATAAGGCCGAGACGGAGGAGCGAATTGCGGCTTTGGAGGGAGCGAGACTTTCCTCTGACGAGGACGAGGCGATTTCTTCGGGTTTGCATATCACGCGAGCCGAGGGGCGACTGAGGCGTGCCTCGGAGCAGATCAACAGGACCCAGCGGGAGCTGTCAACGGTCCGCGAGTATCACTACCCTCGTGTACCGCCCCGAACAAGCATGGGGAGGGGAGGTAGGTGGAAATGGATCCCGCGTTGAGTTTTCATCCTCCCCTCGCCGGTCGTGATCCGCCGGGTCTGGATCACCCCGTATGCAGCGGTAATGCTCAGGGTGTTCATTTCTTTACTTCTGATAGTCTAAATATTTGTAATAATTCAGGACTACTTTCGCCCGCCACGGGCTAATATTTATTGCAATTTTCTCTTGGTTGCACTATCGTTCAGATCTCTGCAGGCTGTGAGGGCGAGACGCTCTGGCTCGGCCAACCTTTCTTCACGCGGGCTCGGCCTTGCCGAGTCGCCTCACCGGGCCATTTTTCTGTACTGGCGAAGGCGAGCCGGTTGCTCGCGGGTTACGCGACAGGTGACTCGCGCGCGGGTCAGAACTGGCCTGCTCGGCGGCTGCTGTTTCATTATGCGGGTGCGAGTGCGGGCGGTTCGCAGCGGACTGACGGGTTGGTGAGAACCCGGCTTGGGTTCGGAAGTCGAAACGTCAGGGCCTTATTGCTATGCGCACTTTCCCGTTAAAGGAGGCTTTTTCCCGCCCTTTCTCATCCTATAAATAGCCCCTGGCGGCCCTTCCTCACCTACCACATTTAAGACTTCTTCTCCCCCTAGCTCTTTGAGAGAAAGCCCTCTGTCCCGCTCGGCAAGATAAATGTAAGATGGGTGGTGGTAGTGGCGAGGCGGAGGGGAGGGCCAAATGCGCATGGACCTTCTCCGAGCACGATTTCCCTCTCGCCGTCCTTACGGAGAGGGAATTCGTGGAAACAGTCAGCCACTTTGTCCCGCTAGGTTTTGAGGCGAGGCGGCCCAGAAAGGAGGAACGAATGAACGAGCTATTCGCTGGCGAGCTCGCGTTCCTTGTGGCCCATTTTGATGTAAGCCTTCGGCTACCCCTATGGCCGGAAGTTCGCCAAATCTTCAAGTATTACGGGGTGGTTCCCGGGCAGATGACCCCGAACTCCATCGCAGTGGTCGTCGGGTTCGCCTGCTACCTGCGAGAGGAGAAAATAGAGTTCAGCCTCGCGGTATTCCGCAAGCTATTCTCTTTTCGGGCGAATAAGGACGGGACTGTCTTCTTCGCCAGCAGCCATGTCAAGGTGCGGGAGACCGTCAATAAGATCCACAACTGGCTCAAGAAATTTATTTTCATCAAGGGGGACTTCGGCAACGTCCCCTTTTCGCCGGTCCAGCTCAGCGATGCGAGCTACCGCCCCCCGGCCCTAGGGGGCCAAGAAGCGGGGTTGTTCGGGTTCTTCGTCGGGAAGAACTTCGAGGTGGCCTACCTCCGTAGGAATCTGGACAACCTCGTCCCTATCCCACCCGGTGAAGGTAAGCAGCTCGCTCTATCTACACATCCTTGATTTCTCCGAATTTTTTCTAAGTTCCACTTCTTGCAGGCAAGCACGACATCCCTATCCATCTGCTGTATGAGAGCGCGCGACTCGCCGCCGACGAGGTTGCGCGGGCCGAGGCGGCAGCCGCCGCCCATTGCGAGTTCTCGACACCTGCTCCCGCGAAGTGGCCCAGCCGCGAGCAGCCCCAGGATCTACCACCGGCCAAGAAGTCGAAGAAGGCGGGTGGCTCGCCTTCCCCGGCTCGCGACAAGGGTAAGGACCCCATGAGCCAGCCGTCCGCCGTTCCCGCCCTGCGGCTTCTCCGGCCGTCAGATCTTCTGTCGGAGAGGCGGGCACGTCGCAGCCGTTGGAGGAGGTTCAGCCCGCCGGGAAGGAAATCCCCCGGGGTCATCGTAACTTTGGTTACGAAGAGGGGCCCGCGGACGAGGCCGGAGTCCCGCTGCTTCAGTGGGATCAGGAGACCAACAGGGTCTGTATATCCTTGCTGTTACCGAGCTGGTTGGAGGATGAATCTAGCAGCGGGGACACTTACAACCTCGCCTTCGGCCTCTATGGGCGAGAGGACGCCGCCGTTTACGATGAGGAGGCAGCGCGGGTGCTGATCTATGAAAGCACGCGGGCCCAGTTTCGCAGCCTCGAGCTGGCCCATATGGTCGGCCGGTGGTGTCTTCGGCTGGACAAGGGTTACCCATCCCTCACCACGCTAATCTATGAGAAGGAGGCGGCCCGCCAACTAGCTCGGGAAGAGGTGGACGAGCAGCGTAGGCGGGCTGATGCAGCGGAGGCCGCTCTCGCTCAGTACTTAGGTGGAGCGGTATGTTTCTTGACTCGCCTCAACCTTTCCTCCCTCTCGTATAACTTAACTCGGTTGTTCTCCTTTTCATAGGACGCGGCGAATGCCAGCCAGCTGGGTACTGATTTTGCCACCCTCCAACATGAGAAGTAGGCGCTTCAGAAGCGAGTGGACGCATTGGAGGCTGCAGCGGCCGCCCCACCACCATCTACAAGCGGCTGCCAGCTCGCTCATTACAGTGATCATGAGATCGAAGTGATGATGCAGAAGAATGCGGCCAGCGCTGCAAAATACACTTTTCGGACGCTACAGAGGGCCAACCTTATCAAGGACGATGGTTCCAAGCTTCTGGCGAGCAAGGTGGTATCGGAACTGTTCCTTCCGGTACCAGAGCCGGGCGACGGGCCATACCATTCTATATAAGGGCCCGCTGCTCAGGGCTCGCCTCGCTGAGAGCTTGCATTCGTCCCACTTTTGCCGCGGCGGTGACGCGGGCAAGAGCCCAATTTTTGTAATAGCGTTATCACTTTTGGATTTTGCAAATGTACAAAATTCTTTTTTGATCCTAAACGCGAATATCCTTATTTCTTGCATTCGCCTCTTGATTTTCACACTTATTATGATTTCTTTTGTCCTTGAATGTTCTCATGGACGTCGCGATAGTGAGCGAGTGAGTGAGGTCGTCCGTTCGCTTTAAACTCTAAACTTAGGCTTAGGAGCGAGGGGTAGGTTGGGTGGTCGTGACGCGAGGGAGCGACTCGCCAACTCCATCCAGGCTTGCTAACCCATCCGCGTCATTGGATGGGCGAGAAAAGCCTTGCGCGCGTTTGGACATTGGGCAAGCCGGCTTCCGGAGGCCTTGGCGCGGTGGGTTGTCTCCATCTGGGCCCTCTTCTGTGGGGCATGCCGTTCTCTAGGCAGGGGTCCGACTTTCTTGGTTCGCTATCATGCCGAGAACCATTCGTCGACCCGCCGATCCATTCGTGGCGAGGGCGGCTAGCGCCTTCGCCGCCCGGGCCCCCTTCCATGGGACCCGCCGATCTCTAGGCCGTAGCCGGCCTTCCTTACTCGCCATCATGTCGGTATCCCCTCGTTAACCCGTCGATTCATTCGTGGCTCCCTGCTGAGGTAGAGATTCTGCTCGGGGGGTTCTGGGACAGACTGCTCTGAGTGACATCCCGCCCTGCCAGCTTGATGGGATTCTGGCAGCGGGATCTGCTCGGGGTCTGAGGAAGACTCCTTCGAGTGACATCCAGTCTTGCCAGCTTGATGGGAGCTTGGCAGCGGGATCTGTTCGGGGTCTGAGGCAGACTCCTCCGAGTGACATCCAGCCCTGCCAGCTTGATGGGAGCCTGACAGCGGGATCTGCTCGGGGTCTGAGGCAAACTCCTCCGAGTGACATCCAGCCCTGCCAGCTTGATGGGAGCCTGGCAGCGGGATCTGCTCGGGGTCTGAGGCAGACTCCTCCGAGTGACATCCAACCCTGTCAGCTTGATGGGAGCCTGACAGCGGGATCTGCTCGGGGTCTGAGGCAGACTCCTCCGAGTGACATCCAGCCCTGCCAGCTTGTTGGGAGCCTTGCAGCGGGATCTGCTCGGGGTCTTAGGAAGACTCCTCCGAGTGACATCCAGCCCTGCCAGCTTGATGGGCGCCTGGCAGTGGGATATGCTCGGGGTCTGAGGCAGACTCCTCCGAGTGACATCCAGCCCTGCCAGCTTAATGGGAGCCTGGCAGCGGGATCAGCTTGGGGTCTAAGGTAGACTCCTCCGAGTGACATCCAGCCCTGCTAGCTTGATGGGAGCCTGGCAGCGGGATCTGCTCGGGGTCTGAGGCAGACTCCTCCGAGTGACATCCAGCCCTGCCAGCTTAATGGGAGCCTGTCAGCGGGATCTGCTCGGGGTCTGAGGCAGACTCCTCCGAGTGACATCCAGCCCTGCCAGCTTGTTGGGAGCCTTGCAGTGGGATCTGCTCGGGGTCTTAGGCAGACTCCTCTGAGTGACATCCAGACCTACCAGCTTGATGGGAGCCTGGCAGCGGGATCTGCTCGGGGTCTGAGGCAGACTCCTCCGAGTGACATCAAGCCCTGCCAGCTTAATGGGAGCCTGGCAACGGGATCTGCTTGGGGTCTTAGGTAGACTCCTCTGAGTGACATCCAACCCTGCCGGCTTGATGGGAGCCTGACAGCGGGATCTGCTCGGGTTCTGAGGCAGACTCGCGTTTGCACTTTTCATCGTCGGGGCACATGTTCATCAACAGAAGCTTTATTTGAAAACTGAAGCGACATTTACATGACTCAGGGGAAAAATGCTTCAAGTCATCACCATTCTAGGTGAGACTTAGGGTCTGTCCCTCCACATTCCGGAGGCGGTACCCTCCTCACTTCAATGCCTCCTGTACGATGTATGGTCCCTCCCAGTTGGGATTGAGCTTCCCCACGGTGGCTGACCTTCCTACAACATCCACTTTTCTCAACACCAAGTTCCCTTCCGCGAATTGTTTAACTCTGACGTGCTTGTCGAAGTATTTGGCCATTATTATCTTCACTTCCTCTTGCCTGATGGTCGAGAGGTCTCGCAATTCCTCGACCATATCGAGTGAGAGCCGCAGCTCATCCTCGTTCTCGGTCATCCATTCCTCTCTGCCCTCTCCGGCCTCGGCCACCCGAGAAGTTCGGACCTCGAACTCTACTGGAAGCACCGCCTTGCACCCATGGGAGAGCTTGAAAGGAGTCTCTCCTGTCGCCGTATTGGGTGTGGTTCTAAGGGCCCAGAGGACCGAAGGGAGTTGCTCAACCCAGCTTCCTCTCAGATTATCTACCTTCTTTTTGAGGAGGTTAAAAATGATCTTGTTCTCCGCCTCCACCTGCCCGTTAATCCTGGGGTGATGAATCGAGGCGAACCTAAGGTTGATCCCGAGCTGTTCACAAAAGCTGATGAACTCGGCGCTTGCGAACTGAGGGTCGTTGTCCGTAACAATGGCCTGAGGAAACCCATGACGGCAGATAATCTCCCCCCATACGAAGTTCCTGATGACTTGGGAGGTTACCTTGGCTAATGCCTTAACTTCCAACCACTTAGACAAATAATAAATCATTACGAGCAGGAACCTTCTCTGGCCGCTGGCCTGGGGGAAGGGCCCAACCAAGTCCATTCCCCAGATTACAAATGGCCAGGGGGCGGTGATACTCCTGAGGCGTTGGGCCGATTGTAACTGGAGGGGGGCGAACAGCTGGCACTTATGACACTCCTTCGTGAACTTCGCCGCATCTCGGCTCAGGGTCGGCAAAAAATACCCTTGCCTGATGATACGAACCTCCAAGGTTCGACTCCTGGAATGGCTCCCGCACTCCCCGGAGTGAATTTCTTCCAAGATCCTAGGGACCTCCCTTTCGGCCACGCAGCGCGCCAACATCCCGGAGAGGGTCTTTCGGTATAGCTGGCCATCTCGCATGACATAGTATGCCGACTTGTACTTGAGCCTTTTCCTGTCCATCCCTTCAGGATAATCTCCAGTGGACAGGTACGTCGAGAAGGGATCCATCCACGAGGGGTGCTGCTCCACCTCCATCAGCTCCCCTTCTTTAATGGATGGGTGGAAGAGATTTGTGAGGGTACCCCCCACCCCGGGGCCATGCTTTGCAAACTGATCTACTTGCTCGCTCTCTTCCCTGGGCACGTGTCGAATGGAAAAGGTCTGGAAGGTGACAATGACTCCCTTTACCTTCGCCAAGTAGAGCTGTAGAGTCGAATCCCTTGCCTCAAACTCCCCGTTAATCTGGGAAGCCACCACCATGGAGTTAGTGAGGACCTCCACATCATGCATGTTTATTTCCCTGGCCAAACGCAGACCCGCAATCACGGCTTCGTACTCGGCCTGATTGTTGTTGATGGGGAAGTGTATTACCACTGTCTGCTCAATCCTCGTTCCCTGGGGGATTTCCAATATAATTCCAGCCCCAAGGGAATGCCTCCCCGAAGCACCGTCCACCATGACCCTCCAAGGAACCAGGCGAGTGAGTTCTTCCTCCGCCACCTCGACCATATAGTCAACCAGGAAGTCGGCCATAGCTTGGGCCTTGATCGAGAGGCGAGGGACGAAGGAGACGTCGAACTCGCTCAACTCTACCGACCACTTAGCTAATCTACCCGAATGCTCCACCCCTTCGAAGATGTTGCGGAGGGGGTGGTCAGTCACCACTTGGATCGAGTGTGCCTGGAAGTAAGGCCGGAGCCTCCAGTCCGAGATGATGAGGGCGAAAGCCAGCTTCTCCAGGAGAGGATAGCGGAGCTCGACCTTCCTCAGCACCCTGCTCACATAATAATCCGGGAGCTGTTTCCTCCACTCTTCCCAAACTAAAACAAAACTCACGGTCTCCTCCCCAACCCCCAAATACAAGAATAAGTCCTCCCCCTCCTTTGGCCCCTAGAGCAAGGGGGCCTGAGTCAACTGCCTATTCAAGGCCTAGAACGCCTCCTCGCACTCCGAGGTCCATTCAAACTTCCGTCCTCCTCTCAAGGTCTTCAAGAAGGGAGAACACTTCTCCCCGTCCTAGGAGAGGAACCTGCTCAACCCTGCCAGCTTCCCCGTCAATCGATGTACCTCCTTTGTATCCTGAAGCGACCCCATCTCCATAATCGCCCGGACCTTGTCGGGATTTGGTTCTAACCCAGCGGGGGTGAGGAGGTGGCCCAGAAATTTTCCCTTGCTCGCCCCGAAGATGCACTTCAAGGGATTCAGCCTCATCTTGTACTCGCGCATGGTGGCGAAGGTTTCCTCCAGATCCTGGAGGTGAGAGTCGTCATCTCGACTCTTGATCATGAGGTCGTCAACATACACTTCCAAGTTCCTTTCCTTCTACTCTCGAAAGACCCTGTCCATAATTTTCTGATACGTCGCCCCTTCGTTCTTTAGCCCGAAGGGCATCATTTTATAACAGTAGCATCCATCCCCGGTGATGAAGGAGACATCTTTGATGTCAGGAGGGTGCATCCTGATCTTGTGATAACCTGAAAACGCATCTAAAAAACTCATTACAGGGAAACCGACGGCTGAGTCAACCAGCGCGTCGATCCAAGCCAAGGGGTAACAATCCTTAGGAAATGATTTATTAAGAAGCGAAAAATTAAATAACATACGCCACCGACCATCTCATTTTTTTACCATTACAACATTGGAGACCCAGCCGGGGTATTGGATCTCGGATACAAAACCAGCCTTAAGGAGCTTGGCCACCTCCTCTCGAATCGGCTCAGCCAACCTATCCGCGATAGGCTACTTCTTCTGCTGGACGGGGAGATCCTTCGGATCCAGGTTCAAGCGATGGCAGGCCACGTCGGAATCGATCCCTGGTAACTCTGCAGTGTTCCAGGCAAAGATGTCCACATTCCTCTGGATGCACTCCAGCATCTTGCCTTGGGCCTCCGGGGTCAGCCCCCCGCTGACGCGAACCTTATCCACCTTGCCTCCGAGGGTGAGAACCTCCATCTCCACCCCCTCCTCCGCCGCTTCCAGGCCAGGCCGCTCCCCCCATTCCTAAACCTCCCCTCCTCCTGGGTCGAAGGTCTCTGCCTCGGCTTCTTCCACGGCCATTACCTTGGTCGGCTCTTGAGCATCCTTCACTTCCTCCTTCTGGGCGCAGCTCTCCTCCACCTCCATCTCCTCCGGACCAACCCCTTGCTCTGCCTCCTCCATCCTTCGCCCCATCTCTTCAGCACCCTCCTGCCATGAGATGGAGTTTATGGCGGTGACATAGAACTCCCTTGCCATCTTAGGGTCTTCGCAGACCCTTACCTAGACCCCCTTGACGTTGAACTTTAGGCATTGGTGGAAGGACGAGGGGACGTAGCGGAAGGCGCTTATGAGGGGCCTCCCGAAGATGGTGCTGTAGCTACTGGGGGCGTCCACAATGATGAACTTGCAATTGTGGGACTTCCCCCCAGTGACTTGGAGTCCTACCCCTCCCTCGACTTCCTTCCTCTCCCCCGAGAAGCCAAACAGGGGCCCATATGAGGCCAACACCCTTCTGGCCTCCACCTTCATCGCGTCAAACGCCTTATTGAAGATGATATTGACGGAGCTCCCGTTGTCGATGAGGATCCGAGAGACGGTGAAATCCTCGATGGCCGTCCGGATGACCAGCGCATCGCAAAAGGGGTCCTCGTGACCCGGCATGTCCTGAACCGTGAAGGTGATTCTTTCTTCCGGGGGCGGGGTCTGGGATGTGGAGCCAACGCTCCGTCGGTACATGGTGTAGAGGCTCGCCTTACGGGAAGCCTCGATCCCTGCCCCCCCCCATGAATTGCTTCGATCTCTCCCCGGGTTCCCACATCTGCCCGGTCTTCGCCCCTATCCTCCTCTGCCCGAGGTAGGACCTCCTCAATAAACAACCCTTGGCGGTCTTGCTGTTGCTGCTGCTGCTCCCATTTTCCCCTCATCTCGAGGAACTCTGGGCACGTGGCCGTGGCGTGCCCTTCCTCCCGATGGAAGTCACAATAGGGTAACTCCACCCTAACCTCCCTTCTTCTCCTCCGCGCTGCTCTTCTCCTTTCCCCCATGGATACGACCATAGTCTCCTCTTGATCGAGGAGGGGGGGGGGGGGGGGGCTCTGGCCCTGCCTCCCGCCTGGAGGGTAGAATTGGCCCTGGCCTCCTTGGCGGTTATCTCCTCCGCAGAACCCTCTCCTCGCCCCCTGTTCCTGCCATTCGGGCCTCCACCCTAGCCGCTGATTCGGCTCCTGACGCCCCCACCTGGGCTGCTGCTGCTGCTGCTCCCTCTGTCGGGTCTGAACTATTCTTTCCTCCTGACCTCTGCCTCCTCTGGGCCTCTTATCCTCCGTAGCCCACCTGGCTAACCTCCGGGCAAACTCTGGGTTCGACGCCTCCCCGTCGAATTCTCTCGCTACCCTCTCCATCAACTCCTCGTAGGAGAGGAGGGAATCCTCTTCAACTCCATTCGTAAGAAACCCTGCTGCATCCCCAGGGTGAAGGCAATCATCAGAGTGTGGCTCGACATCTCTTGAACCTGGGTGACCTCCTCCTGGAAGCGGTCGACGTAGCTCCCCAGGGTCTCGTTCACCCCCTGCTTGATGCAGAATAGGGACTCCGACTCCCTCTTCCTCTTATTCGAGGTGGTGAACTTTAGCATGAACCCCCGACGGAGGTCCTCGAAACAGTAGATGGAACTGGCCGGCAGCTGGTGGAACAACTCCCTGGCCTTCTCTTTCAGAGTGATGGCGAAGAGCCTGCATTTAAAGCCATCCGACATCTGCCGGATCGAGACCACATCCTCGAACAATTGGACGTGCTGGACTGGGTCTCCCTTCCTGGTGTAGTAGGACATGTCGGGCTCCCTGAAACCATCTGGGACTGGTACAGAGGAGAAAACCTCACTGAAGGAAATCTCTCCCCCAACTGGGCGAGCTGGAGGGTCTCACGCTCCCAACTCGCCAAACCTGTCGCTGCCTCCTGAGCCTGGGAAAAGCACTCGCACGGGGAGCTCGGCGCCCCGACCCTCCTCGGCGACTTCCTTCCCCGCTCGCCGGGCGGGAGCGTCCTCGCCGAGTACCGGATCCGCGAGGACCGGGATTACTGGAGTCTATCACTCGGCGCGCGTGCCGAGTGCGAACCGAATCAGGCCGAGTACCTCCTGCCTGAAGTCCTTGAACATCCCCATGGTGGCGAGAGGGGGAAGGGGTGGCGAGTCGGTCCTGTCCGATCCTTGCCCTTCTCCTCCCTTCATCGATCTCGCTGAAGGTTTTCTGTACTGACCACTCTCCACGCTCACCACACCAAAATGTTGAAAACGAAAATCGGTCTCTTGTGGAGTTCACCCTTGGGAAAGGGGTGGTCAAGGGCCCGGCTCGGAGGTCCCACCACACACCCGGAAGATCACTGAACGCTTCCCCTCCTTAGCCAAATGTCGGGCTAAGGTACCTCAGAAGGTGCTAGAGAACTGGGAGATAAGTCCGTATCCCCTTCTTAGGTACCCCTTGGGTCATATTTATAGGATTTTGAAGGTGGTCTGTAAATAACTAACCTCTGCTGTCTTGAAATTACTGAAAACTCCCCAGGCTGGCCTGCCAACAACCAAAATTCGTTGTTCTTGATAGCTATATGCAGCCCACCCGGGTCTGCCAACAGCGAGATTCCGTTGTTCTAGTTGGCTAGGGGCAGACCTGTAGTGACAGAATGGCAAGGGGTTTCTCGATACCTCTGCCTGGCAAGAGGCGCGGGCCGGGGCTTTCTCGCCTAGGGGACGCGATTGGAGGCGGCCCGCCTAGAAAGGCATGAGCCGGGGATAACTCGCCTAGGAGGGGCGAGCCGGGACTGACCCGCCTAGGAGGCCCTTGGAGGCCGACCCGCCTAGGAGAGGCGGGTGGGGGCTGACCCGCCTGGGCGGCCCTTGGAGGCTGACCCGCCTAGGAGAGGCGGGCCGGGGCTGACCTGCCTGGGTTGCCCTTGGAGGCCGACCCGCCTAGGAGAGGCGGGCCGGGGCTGACCTACCTAGCTGCCTGAGCCTCTTCGGTGAACACGGGGTTGCATATTAGCACTTTCTCTTTCAATTAACTTGTTTGCGAGAGCGATTAGGGCTTGAGAAGTTGTCAGAGCCTTTGTCGTGGCTTTGAACTTTAATGGGCCTTCCTGGAGGCCATTGATAAGGGTGACCTTGTAATAATCTGGGTCTACATTCTCTACTTCCAGAATTTCCCTTTGAAAATGATCTACAGATCGCGCCACGCTTTTGCCCTCCTTCTGTATAATTTTGAAAAGAGCTGCGGGACCACTTTTCCTTTTTTTTGGAGGTTGAAAACCTCAACAAAAGCTCTTGGCAGAGCCCGACAAAAGAGTTAATTGAGCGAGGATGAAGCTCGTGAAACCACTCTCAAGCCTGCCCATCGAAAGTCATCACCAGCAACTTACACTTTAGCGCATCCGTCAGGCATCTAAGGGCCACGACATCTTCGAGTGCTTGCGGGTGCGTGACCGAATCAGATGCGCTGGTATAAAAAGGTAAGCGAGGTTCCCTGAAATTGTTCGGTGCGGGCTCTAGCCTTATCCGTGCAACAAAAGGAGACGGATCCTCCATCTCAGCCGGGGTTGAAGGTGAGGCGCGGTTAGGATTTGGGAAATTAGCAGGTATGCCGGGCTGGCGGTCTTCTTCTAAATCTAACCGCTTAGCCGGACCTGCCCGAGCGGTATCTTGGAAGTAACCCATGAAAGGATTTAGCTCGTCTTCCTGGGGCTGCGGTTGCGCGGTGGTCTGACATGGCTGGAATGCGGGCTGATTGGTCGCGAGGGTCGGAAAGATTGTGGGTTCCACGGGTGCTACGGTTGACGGCATCACGAACCGTTGGTTAAGAGCTGCTAGAGCTTGGCCGATTGTATCAAGGCGTTCGCCGGTTTTCCACCTATCTCGCTCCATTTCCTGGCGAGATTGTTCGAGCGCCGTCCAAATGGATTCTTCGAAGGACCCCACGCGATTACAATGACGAGAGTGAGAGTAGTGAGGGGATCGCCTATCCAACATATCGAAACCGCTCGGATTCACGGACAACTCAAATCTGAAGGTCGTGTGTTCAATGTTCGTGTCGAGAACGTCTCTTGGTCGCTGGAGAACTTGCGAGAGAGAGAAAACGGTAAAAGAGAAACTGCGAGTTGTAGGTTAATAGCGGTTTTATGAAAAGGAGACAAAAGGGGTGCCGCTAATAACGACGACATCAGAGTTCGCCCGTCGCGGCTAAAACCATTCCTGCGACGGGTTTTTTGGTTGTCATAGATGAAGCGATTACAGCGGTTACCAAGGAGCACCCGATCAGACAGTAACCCGCTCGGCAAAGGATTCGAGACTGCTGCCATAGATGGCGAGCTTGAGGATTCGATTCGCGATGCCTAGAGAGTATTGTTCATGCCTATTTATAGGCTCGGGGTCCTGCCCGAGTGGGCAGGTGCTAGAATCACAGCTGCCCGGGGGACAGGAGAGCGGGCAGCGGTGACAGGATGCACAGCTAGAGAAGAAAGATGGCAGGCTTTTAACCACGCTGCTACGCGGTCTTCAATAAAAAGACCGGCGACTATTAGATGGAAAAACGGCTTGCTGATTGCCACGGTCTCGCGGTTACGTGGTCAAAAATCGCACTCTCGACTCATCTTAAGGGAGAAACTGAATAGCGGTCTCCCAGGTAAACAATAATCCTAGAGCTGATTGATAACTCTAATTATTTCTATCTTTTTATTTACTATTTTATATTAATATTTAAATATTTTATATCAATTTTATAATATTAAGTTTATAAGTAACAAGTTTCTATATTTTATATTTATATGTTCTAATAAAATGATTTTTAACCTTACAGGGCTGATATATATTATTTGGAGCAAAATGAAGATTTTCCAGTTTTCTGCCTAGACACGCCCTATGACACGCCCTCCATGGGCGTGACCTAGGGCGTGACAGCCGCGATCGAAGCACGCCACCGAAGATCGTCGAACCGCGGTCGAAGATCGTAGAACGACCAAGACACGCCCGTGTCGAAATATAACACGCCCGTGTACCAATTATATGGGGCGTGACAGCCTGCGGAAGACCAGCTGACCGTGCCACATCGGATTAAGATGACACGCCCTGGTCACGGGCGTGACCAAGGGCGTGTCACGGGCGTTTCCATCCAAATTATTCCGCCGTTCCTGCCGTTGCTGCCAGATTGACGTTTCAGCCTTGTCACGCCCTAGGTCACGGGCGTGACCAGGGGCGTGACGCATACATCAACTGCACTTCATTCCCACCGTTTTCAGCTTCCTGCCGTTTTGCAGAAACAGCCTTGACACGCCCTAGGTCACGGGCGTGACTGATAAGTAATATTTACATGTATTTTTACTATAATATTTAGTTTAATATTTAGTTTTAATTAATCATATTTTATTTAATCTGGTTAAAAAATTATATCTTTTTGATATCTGTTAAATAATTTTAGTCTTATTTATTTTTGTAGGATTTATACCTATTTTTAGTATTTACTATAGTTTAATAATTAATATAAAATTAATAATAAATTATGTATTTTCATTTATAAATCATTTAATTTATATTTTAGTTTACTAATTTAATATATATTTATTTTTGTAGGTTTATTGTCGTGGTCGCGCTCCCGACGTTTGCAAAAGAAATATTTACCGAAGTCGTCACGTTGGACAAGAAATTCATGCAGTCTACGTGAAACCAAGTCAAAGTCTCGCTGCACTCGTTCAAGCCGATCAAGCGTTCCACGTCGCAACCACCCATTGAGCTCTTCTTCATGCAAGCTCATGACAAATATATTATTATGCATTGATGCCGCCACGCCATCATCACAAACTCTCAAAATTACCAGCGCCAAGCAAGTCTTAGGCATTCAATTATTTTCATGCACAACGCCATCGCCGTCACCTTTTCATGTCAAAACCGCCACCGTTAAATACATGCACTTTATTATTATTATTATTATTATTATTATTATTATTATTATTATAACCCTTTACTTCCCCTCTTCATTTCTCCATGAAACCGCTATCTCATCTTTATTCCATGAAACCACCACCTTTATATAATTCTTCATTATTTCCTCCCTCCATTTACCTCCTCTTAAATTATTTAATAAATATTTGATGTTTCAACTCCACCTTAATTTTGATAATTATGTCCACCATTCATCTCCTCTTTATAAACTATGAAACTCCCCCATTTAATTTGGTTGTTTTTTTCATATATTTCATTAATATTTAATTATTATTACCACTTTATTTTCCTCCTCTTACCTTTGGCCTTCCAACCTTTCATGTGTCTTTAATCCTTTCTTTTTTCTTATAAATAATGGCCAAGGGGAAATGATGAGGAGAGTTCACCATTGGGGTAGAAAGTAAGGTTGGGTGGCTTATTTTCGGGATATCTTCGGAGTTAGTTTTACTTTATGCAATTTTAATTTATTTGCAATATAGTTTAGATTTTTCTTTCGCGTAATTGTACTCTTTTATTTCATAGTGATAGAATGTATTTTCCAATTATGAGTAGCTAAATATCCATAAGCACTTGATCATGAATAACTTTGGAGTGAAATAAATTTTCTTTATTTTTCTCAAGATTGTCAAGCTCTCTATTTTGCTCGCTATCGATTTATCTTTGAATTATTTCGTCTCGAATTCATATTTCGCGGATATGTTCTTCGATCCTAGATCTGTATCTTAAATGACCGAGAGGTTGCGGATACGAGAAGATCGCTCAAAGATAAAAGGAGTTGCATGCACTCCTCGAGAGAGGACGACATAAATCTTCCGGATTGGAGTCAAATCCAATAGTGGGGTTCACCACTTAAAGCAAGCTTAGGGGTTTCGACTGGCTGAGGGGTCTTAATCGATCAACCTAAGGTTAGTCAAAAGCATGAGCTCGAGAGAGACGCTTTTGTATTCTTGGAACCTCCACGGTCGAGGTAAGTGATTAGGAGCTCGTATTTTTATAATTTTATGAAAGTCTATTTTAATCTAAAGAGATTCTAGATCAAGTGTTAATTTGCATTGCATAGAAATTTATCTGTTAATTTAATTTTTCTCTATTTTTAATACTCGATAAAATAATATAAATTTGTGTGAGTAAAAGTACTCAACAGACCCGAAAGAATACGACATTTGATATTCTTAAATATCCTATACTATGAACGATAGGGGCTCTTGCCTATAGTTTGTAGAATTTGGAAATATATTTATCCTAAATTTTATCCATCAGTGACCTAGGGCGTGACCCGTCAGTTAACAGATTTTGGCGGTTTCTTCTCCAACGTTCCCGGGCTTTCAAGACGACGGTTCCGAGCCTGACACGCCCTAGGTCACGGGCGTGACCCAGGGCATGACCAAACAGAAATTTTCCTATAAATTCCAGACAACTTCAAAGCTTAGGGACAGGAATTTTTGGGAGTTGTAGTCTTTTAGTTGCTGTTCTATTTTATCGTATTTTCCATTTCTTAGTTTAGTTTTACTTTGTTTAAGTTTCAATTTTAGTTTGCTTTTCAATTTAATCATGTTTGTCCCTACCTTATCTTGTAATTCTCTAATTATGATGAGTAGCTAGATTTCATTTAGCACTTGATTTTGATGAAGCTTGCAATAAAATAATCTCTTCCTTTTTATCAAAAGTCTTGTTCTTCATCTTTCTCGCTACGATTTATCTTTGATTTCTATTTCATCGAATTCATATTACGCGTATATGAACTTCGATCTAAGATCCGTATCCTAAATGAACGAGAGGTTGCGGATACGAGGAGATCACTCAAAGATAAAAGGAGTTGAATGCACTTCTCGAGAGAGGACGACGTAAATCTTCCGGATTGGAGTCAAATCCAATAGTGGGGTTCACCGCCTAAAGCAAGCTTAGGGGTTTCGACTGGCCGAGAGGTCTTAATCGATCAACCTAAGGTTAGTTAGAAGCATGAGCTCGAGAGAGACGCTTCTATACTTTAGGAACCTCCACGGTCGAGTGAGTAGATAAGAACTCGCATTGCTTTATTTCTCAAGAAGATTTATTTTATCCAAGAGAATTCTAGATCAAGTGCTAGATTCCTTAAATTGTATTTTTCTTTCTTAGTTTAGTTCTTAGTTTTTCCTTTTTCAGAAACCAACTTTTCTGTCTGATAAGATAATAGCTTTTCTTGTGAGTACAAGTACTCAACAGGCCCCGAGTCGATATACGACACTTCCTATACTGCATTTCGATAGGTACGCTTGCCTATTCAGGATTCTAGTTTGGTTGTATTTTAACTTTTAGAAAATCATCGTTAAGTTTTTGGCGCCGTTGCCGGGGACTTTCTTTGTCGATATTTTGAAAGCAAGAATCTATTATTCTTATCATTTTTTTATTTTGTTTGTTTTCTTTAAAAGTTTTAACTTAAATTTTTTATAATTAAAGTTTCTTGCGAAAGGGCCGTGCCGGGTTTTCATCTCGCAATACCGCCTAGTACCTTGCGAACCCGTCATTGGGTAGCCCTTGGGAAGTCCGGGAAATTTTATTTTATAAATTTTTAATTTTAAAACTTTTATTTTATCACTCTTTCTTGACCCCTATTCATCATTTTTATTTTATTTCTAATTCCATTCTATTAAGTACCGGTTGTTTTCTTTTCTTCTTAAAATAAAAAAATATGTTATCACAATTGGCCGCTCAAATTGCCGAGCTCCAACATAAAATTAATCTTTTGCAAGCCGCAAGACAGCGCCAAATTTTGTGTAATTTTTGTGGTGCCCCTCATCAAAGTGAGGAATGTTATTACTTTTATAATCAAAATTTTTATTATAATTTTCACAATAATTATGAAAATAATTATTCCTACTTTAATGAGAATCCTTTATCGAATTTTCATGAAAAACACTTTTCTAATAATTTTTCCAATTTTAATGAAGTTAATTCTTCTAATTTTGGTGAAAATAATTTTCATGAAAATACTTTTTCAAGCTTCAATGAGAACAATTTTTATGATTTTAATAGTTTTTCTTCTTCCTCGGATGTTGCTTTCCGGCATGATCACCCAGAAAAATTCCTGAGTAATGAGGATTTTTATTTAGATCCGACTTCTTGTTCTTCTTTTTCAACGCCACAAGCTTTTTCTCTTAATTTTGGGGATTTCTCTCAAATTTCATATGATTCTTCTCCCCAAAATTTGGATGAGAATTTTATTAATTTTAGTGATTTTTCTCCTTCGGATAATGTTGCTAATGCGGAACATGACTCTTCATGTTCTCCTTTAGTTTCTTATACCGAAGAAGAAGAAATACATTTATTTCAAGAATTTTTTTAAGTGTATGGACGCGCTGGGGGGAGTAGAAGAAGAATATATTTCTCCTCATACTACTACCAATTGTTCTCCTATTTATGAATTTGCAGACATAATCTATGATTATATAGGAGCAAAAATTTATGAACCTGATGCGTCCGATGATTTAACTTTAACTCAAACTACGGAAGAAAAATTAATTTTAGAAAATTAACAACCGGAGCTTGATCAATTTCTTTCACACGACCCTCCTCCGTGTGAAATTGTTTCTAACACGTTTATTTTTGATTTATCTTATTCTAACGATTTTTCTGTAGACGATGAGCCGTTGCAATCCAATGTCATCAACGATCCCTTTGCCGCTCATCTACAAAAATTCACATCACCTCAGGTATGTATAGGTGATTTGAATTTACATCCTCAAGACCACCATTCCAAGAAGAAAAATCAAGAAGCAAGCGGTGGAGTAGCTTGGCGAGCGTCTTCGGCATACTCACCCAAGCGGAAATTAAGGGAGTTGCCCTTACACTTGAAATTTTATTTCCCTTTTTCCTAACCAATACCGTCTAGCTTAAAGACGGGAAAAAGAAAAGCGCTCTTGGGAGACACCCCTTGCTTATCTTTAATTTTTATGCATTTATTTACTTTTCTTCTAAAAATTTTTCAATTTGTTTTTCTTTTCCCCCTTTGTACTTGACTTATAAACATTGGGGACAATGTTTATTTTTAAGTATGGGGGTGGATTCTTAGTTTTTGTTTTTATTTAAAAATCAAAATATATCTATATATAAAGTAAAAATAAATTAGAAAAATTTTCTTTTCTTTTTATTAAAAAAAACGGAAAAAAATTAGAAAATAAAAAAAAAATTTAAGTTTAAATCTTAATTAGAGAAGTCTTTTATTTCTATATTTATTCCCATGCAAAATCTCAAGTATTCATCTTTTACATAGTGTTTAGAAAATTTTTTATGCTTTAATTGAATTTTGAATTTTGGAGTAAAACTGTTGGCCATGCTGTGTTTCTAGTTAAGTGTACGTGTAAGTAGAATTTTATGTAGATTTAAATATTTAACATATATTTAGATTTTCATTTTTCTAAATGCGTGGAAATGTTTTATTTTACTTTAATTATGAAAACCAGTAAAATCTAAAATAATTTAGGTGAGTAAGTAGAAGTTTGCTAGAGAGATATTTCGCGGATAAAAAAAGAGGTATTCTTTCTCGATGTCTAGAACTTGCCCTCTAGCTATTCTCAAGACTTTGCATAAGTTAGACTAATTAGCATAAATATGATTTAGGCACTTCTTTTGGCTAGTTTGAGCTTTTATACCCTACCTAAAATTTTTATCTTTGTTAAGCCATTTTGAGCCTATTTCCCTATTCCTTTGTTTTAAGCTCCACCAAGCACTTTATCAAAGCCTAAAAAGCAACCTAATTGCACACCTAAGACCAAGCTTGAACATAAATATACAAACATGGTTTGTGAGTGATTAGGAGCCTTTTATTTTTGGTGGCCCTTTTCTTATAAAAAAAAAGTTGATTTATTTTTCTGTCCTCTTCAAAATAAAGAAAAAAAATTTTTATCATTAAAAAAATGAAGAGGTAGAAAAAATTTTTCAATATGATGAGAGAGTTAAAAAAAATAAGAAACGAAACAAAGGAATTTAGTAATTTGGCTACATTCTTAAAAGCCATAGCAAATCTTTATGTAAAAGCTTACTCTAGGTTTTGGTGTGACTAAGCCATCATTTTTTATCTTTGATCACCCTCACCAAAAACCTAAGCCTACGCTTCAACCTAATTAAGTCCTTTTGATTTATGTTTTTAAGTTAAACTAGTGTCGTGGCGAGAGTGTGATAGGGCAAGCCTATGGCCATCGACATTGATGGATTTCTTTGGAGAGTATCTTAATCTTCGTTCGTGCAATGTTATCTTAGTACACACGCTACACTCTCCCTAAATATAACTTTAAGATTTACTGGATTTTTCATTTTAAAAGTAAAAATAATAATGGAAACACATTTTAAGGAAAATGAAAACCTAATTTGTATGCTGAGTAAGTCTTTCTACAAAATATCTACAAGCATAGGCATAAGACTTCGCATTTTACTCCTTAGGTTCAATTTTCTTTTCTAACATTTAAAATTTCTCTACCCTCTATAGGAAGTTGTTTGCTCGGGACTAGCAAACGGATAAGTATGGGGGTATTTGATAACTCTAATTATTTCTATCTTTTTATTTACTATTTTATATTAATATTTAAATATTTTATATCAATTTTATAATATTAAGTTTATAAGTAAAAGTTTTCTATATTTTATATTTATATGTTCTAATAAAATGATTTTTAACCTTGCAGGGCTGATATATATATTATTTGGAGCAAAATGAATATTTTCTAGTTTTCTGCCTAGACACGCCCTATGACACGCCCTCCATGGGCGTGACCTAGGGCGTGACAGCCGCGATCGAAGCACGCCACCGAAGATCGTCGAACTGCGGTCGAAGATCGTAGAATGACCAAGACACGCCCATGTCGAAATATAACACGCCCATGTACCAGTTACATGGGGCGTGATAGCTTGCGGAAGACCAGCTGACCGTGCCACATTGGATTAAGATGACACACCCTGGTCACGGGCATGACCAAGGGCGTGTCACGGGCGTTTCCATCCAAATTATTCCGCCGTTCTTGCCGTTGCTGCCAGATTAATGTTTCAGCCTTGTCACGCCCTAGGTCACAGGCGTGACCAGGGGCGTGACGCCTACATCAACTGCACTTCATTCCCTCCGTTTTCAGCTTCCTGCCGTTTTGCAGAAACAGCCTTGACATGCCCTAGGTCACGGGCGTGACCTAGGGCGTGACCCGTCAATTAACAGATTTTGGCGGTTTCTTCTCCAATGTTCCCGGGCTTTCAAGACGACGGTTCCGAGCCTGACACGCCCTAGGTCACGGGCGTGACCCAGGGCGTGACCAAACAGAAATTTTCCTATAAATTCCAGACAACTTCAAAGCTTAGGGACAGGAATTTTTGGGAGTTGTAGTCTTTTAGTTGCTGTTTTATTTTATCGTATTTTCCATTTCTTAGCTTAGTTTTACTTTGTCTAAGTTTCAATTTTAGTTTGCTTTTCAATTTAATCACGTTTGTCCCTACCTTATCTTGTAATTCTCTAATTATGATGAGTAGCTAGATTTCATTTAGCACTTGATTTTGATGAAGCTTGCAATAAAATAATCTCTTCCTTTTTATCAAAAGTCTTGTTCTTCATCTTTCTCGCTACGATTTATCTTTGATTTCTATTTCATCGAATTCATATTACGCGTATATGATATTCGATCTAAGATCCGTATCCTAAATGACCGAGAGGTTGCGGATACGAGGAGATCACTCTAAGATAAAAGGAGTTGAATGCACTCTTCGAGAGAGGACGACGTAAATCTTCTGGATTGGAGTCAAATCCAATAGTGGGGTTCACCGCCTAAGCAAGCTTAGGGGTTTCGACTGGCCGAGAGGTCTTAATCGATCAACCTAAGGTTAGTTAGAAGCATGAGCTCGAGAGAGATGCTTCTATACTTTAGGAACCTCCACGGTCGAGTGAGTAGATAAGAACTCACATTGCTTTATTTCTCAAGAAGATTTATTTTATCCAAGGGAATTCTAGATCAAGTGCTAGCTTCCTTAAATTGTATTTTTCTTTCTTAGTTTAGTTCTTAGTTTTTCCTTCTTCAGAAACCAACTTTTTTGTCCGATAAGATAATTGCTTTTCTTGTGAGTACAAGTACTCAACAGGCCCCGAGTCGATATACGACACTTCCTATACTGCATTTCGATAGGTACGCTTGCCTATTCGGGATTCTAGTTTGGTTGTATTTTAACTTCTAGAAAATCATCATCACTGATCCTGGATCCATAGCAACTGATCATAGCAGCTACCTATCGAAATGTACTCTGACTCTACAGTTGAGATTGCAACACTTGATTGCTTCTTGCTTCACCAAGACACTAGTCTCCCTCCCAAGAATTGACAGATGCCAATAAGTGTTCTTCCTGTCCTCTTTGCAGCATACAAAATCTACATCTGAATAGCGAGTTAGTTTAAACTCCCCATTCCTGGGGTACCATAGACAGAGATCTGGAGTGCCCTTAAGATACCACAAAATCCTCTTTGCAACAGAGTAGTGACATTCTTTAGGCCAAGCCTGAAACCTAGCACAACCACATATAGCATAGATGATGTATGTCCTACTTGTAGTTAGATATAGAAGGGATCCAATTATCCCATTATACAAAAATTCTTCAATAGGTTTCCCTGCCTCATCTTTGCCTATAGGCATGCTTGAGCCCATGGGAGTTTTCATGGTGGAAGAATTCTCCATAATAAACTTCTTGATTAACTCCCTGTTGAACTTAGACTTGGATATGGACTAGCCATCATAAGTCTGTCTAACTTGGAGACCCAAGAAGAACTTAAGTTCACCCATACTGCACATCTCAAACATCCCTTACATAACTTTGGTAATATTCCTACAAAGGCTGTCTGATGTAGGGGAAATCCTTGAGATTCGTCACGGAGGCCACGACGACGCTAATGACACGATCTACGCTCTCTAACCCACACGCTAACGAAAACGCAGCCACAACAATTATTTTTATTTATCAATCGTGCTAACAATACGGATCGCCGTTCCGCAAATAGATCGAATGTTGGCTATAGGCCAAATTCTTTCCAACTAAATGGGATAATATTGATCCCGAACGAGCTTTGGGTTGTACCAAAATAGATCTACCAAGAACAAACGATTCGAAAGATGGTAGGATCTATCCCAATAAAAGAAAAGCGAGGATCGCCAATCCTCTTACGAATCTTTCGGAAAACCAAAAGAAAAATACTGATCTATTATTTGATTAACCGCGAAGAAAAACAAATCGGAAAATAACGCAAAAAGTCGTCCACCACAAGAACTATCTAGAGAAAGAAAACTCTTGGTAGAAATTTTCGTTACCCCTCTCGGATTTGTAGATCCGTGATGCGTGGATCCACCAAGTTTGATCACTCCTCCGTTGAAAGTCCACGGGAGACGCGCTACGGATGATGAACGTGCTAATCTTCTTCACTTCACGCCGTGGAGGAGTTCCTAACTTCTTTCCTTGCAAAATATCCTCTCATGCATGGGGCGAAACTCCTTGGAAAGATTAGATCTCGTTTGGCCGAGAGCAAGAGGGGAGGAGGGCGGCTGAGCACTATGTGAAAAGGGCGGCCGAGAGCAATAGGGGGGGAGGAGAGGCCGAGCACTAGGGAGAAAGTGGAGGGCTTGGGGCCGGCGTCTTGGAGGAAGAAGGAAAAGAGAGAGGCGGCGGCTATGAGAAGAAAGAGAGGGAAAATTAGGTTAGGCAAAATTCAATTTTGATTTCAATATTAATCTACTACCAAATGAAGAGTTCAAGGCCTTATATAGGCTTACATCTCAAAGCAAATAACATGTGGCTAATGGCACACCACATAAAGAAAAATACATAAATTAAATAATGTTTTAAAGAGCCAACATGAAACGGCTATTAGCACACCAAAACTAAAAATATCAAATATGAGTCTAGTTGCGAGGGCGAAGCCTGTAGCCATGACCGCTACGACGTCGCACGTCCTTTGCCGGTACATCTTCCACATAGTCATGCTCCAGTTGGCCGTCGCCAACACCGTCGCCAACACCGCCGCCATCACCGTCGCCATCACCGTCGCCATCAATCCTCCGCCGCTCAAAAGGACTCATCTCCGATGAGCGGGCTGACATATAACGGCGTACGAGGTCCGCGTCAAGAAGATCCACCTGTGCAGCAGAGAGCCAAGAGTCATCCGAAGCCGGACGACCACGCCAACGAACCAAAAACTTGTGAATGTCGCCATCGGGGGTGGGAAACACATCATCCTGCAAGATCCTGTCAGGCAAGAAATCTGTCCGGGGAAACCTCGGAAAAGCATTAGTTGAAGCAGAAAAACAAGTTTCATCATCAATAGACGGCATACCTCCCATAGAATTTGAAGGAGAGAATGATCCAGAATTGAGCTCACCCCCCACCCCATTAGATTGTATAGTGGAATTATTAAACGGAGAGACAGACAGTTCAGGTGGTGGAGCAATAAAAAGCGTTAAATCCGAAATGTTAAACACAGGGGAGATTCCCCAATTAACGGGTAATGCTAACAAATAAGCATTTTCGCCTAATTTCTTCAAAATTCAAAAAGTACCGGCTTTCTTGTTCGCTAATTTTTTTATGGTGCCTGAAGGCATCCGTTCAGGGATAAGACGAACCATAACCAAATCGCCAATGTTCAAGGAGACTGCTCGCCTATGTACGTTAGCATTCAATTGATAGATAGAATATTGCTTAGCTAACGTCTTGCCAATGTTCTCATGGAGAGTGTGAACGTGTGAAGCGAAGTCCTGTGCAAATTGACTTGACTTAAAATAAGGCGGTAACGGTACCAAGTCAAGAGGCACTGGCGCCTTATAACCATGCACTATCTCATTCAGAGACAACCCAGTGGACCTGTTCTTAGAATTATTGTACGCTAGTTGAGCATGCGGAAGAATAAGATCCCACGTACCTTTATGTTCGCCCACTAAACAACGAAGTAACCCGCCCAAGCTACGGTTGACAACTTCCGTTTGCCCATCCGTTTGGGGATGATAGGCCGACGAAAACATAAGTTTAGTGCCCATGAGTTTCTAGAGTGTCTTCCAAAAATAACTTGTAAATTTTACATCCCTATCACTCACGATCGTCTTGGGAACACCCCGATGTGCCACGACCTCCTTGAAATATAATTTTGCTACATTTGTTGCATTGTAGGTATTATTACTAGCGATAAAATAGGCCATTTTGGAGAAACGGTCTACTACTACAAGAATAGAATCGTGACGCCTCAATGTCATGGGTAACCCCAAAATAAAATCCATGCTGACATCTTCCCATGGTACCGATGGAATCGGAAGTGGAGTGTAGAGACCCGCGTTGGTCTTGTTCCCCTTGGCTAGTTGGCAAATACGACAACTTCCTACGATTTTGTTGACCATGGGTCTGAGGCACGGCCAAAATAATTTATCCTCTACGAGTGTTATCGTTTTGTCTCTACCAAAATGTCCGCCTAGCCCTCCGCTATGCAACTCCCATATGATAAAATGTCGTAATGACGAGCGGGGAATACATAGTTGCAAATGTTTGAATAAGTATCCGTCACGGATATAGTACGCCGAAATGGTGGTAGGGGAATTGTCCTGAGTGGCGAGATAAATTTCCCTAAAGTCTGGGCATTGGACATATTCATCTTTAATCCTCTCAAATCCTATAACTGATACTTCCATGGTAGTTAGTAATAAGGTGACCCTACTCAACGCGTCCGCCACACGATTTAACGTACCCTTCAGATGCTTGATAATGAAAGTGTACTCCTGTAGGTATGAAATCCATTTAGCGTGCCGTGGGCTAATCTTATTTTGAGAATTAACAAATTTGAGGGCCTCATGGTCCGATAGTATCATGAATTCTTTTGATATAAGGTAATGTCGCCAATGTTGGAGACAACGAATCACGGCATAGAATTCGCGATCATAATTCGAATAGTTTAACTTTGGGCCGGCTAGTTTCTCACTAAAATATCCTAGCGGATGTCCCTCTTGACTTAATACTCCTCCGATTCCTATCCCCGATGCGTCGCATGATAGTTCAAACACTTTACTAAAATCCGGTAATCGTAATAAGGGGGCTTCAGACATCCATTCCTTAATCGTTTGGAAAGCACTAGTGGCCGCTTTAGTCCAACTAAATTCTCCTTTCTTCATACATTCAGTGATGGGTGCCATAATACTACTAAAATTCCGAATAAATCTTCGGTAAAACATGGCCAATCCGTGGAAACTTCGAACTTCCCTTATATTCTTGGCTTCCGACCACTCTTTAATTGCTTGAACCTTCTTTGGATCCACATGAATGCCATCTGAGCTCACGATGTATCCTAAGAACTCTACGGAAGACACCCCGAATGTGCATTTTTTTAGATTAATAAATAAATTCTCTTTGCGCAATGTGGTAAGGATTGTTCTTAGGTGAGTTTCATGATCCTCCGGAGAGATGCTAAACACCAAAATGTCATCGAAATAGACCACTACAAATTTTCCCATGTAGGGTTTAAAGACTTGGGTCATCAATCGCAAAAACGTACTCGGTCCATTGGCAAGTCCTTCTCCAAGCTCTAGCCATTCATATAGTCCATCCTTAGACTTGAATGCCGTCTTCCATTCGTCACCCTACCGTATTCGTATTTGATGATAACCGCTCTTAAGATCCAATTTAGAGAACACGGCGGCTCCTGATAACATATCTAGTAAATCATCCAAGCGGGGAATGGGGAACCGATACTTGACAATTATTTTATTTATAGCCCGATAATCAACACATAATCGCCACGTTTTATCTTTCTTCGTGACTAACAAGGCAGGGACGACACAAGGACTTTTACTATGACGTATAAATCCTTTCGCTAACAAATCTGAAATTAATTTTTGCAACTCCTCATGTGAGGAGGGGTTGAGGCGGTAATGGGGTTGATTCGGCAACGAAGAACCCAGGACAAAATCTATCTCATGCTGGATATCACGCATTGGTGGCAACTGAGGTGGTAAGTCCACCGGGTAGACATCCTTATACTCTTCTAAGAGAGTTCGAAGGGATAACGGGAGGCTCGCTAATGAGGGTGCATCCTCCTTAGCTTGTAGACAAACTAGAGCGTAGATAACGCCATCCATGAAAGTCTCACACTCTAACTCTTTCCTACTTATCAGACTTATCGTTTTCTTTTCTACCGGCACAATGGTATCTTTGGACGCAGGTGACGGATCCTTGGGCGGTGATGGTGTCAAAACAATGGTCTTACCATTGAATTTGAACTCATAAATGTTGGCTCGTCCAAAATGAGTCATGTCATAATCATAAAGCCAAGGTCGTCCTAATAAGACATGACACACGTCCATAGGGATTACGTCGCACCACACTTTATCAACGTAGTTTTTTAAAGTTAGTGGCACCAAGCATCGCTTAGAAACCGCTATTGACGTCTTGTTTATCCACGCGATTTTATAAGGATGTGGGTGCGGCTCGGTGACTAACTGCATGAGTGCGATGGCATTTTCCGAAACGACGTTCATACAACTACCGCTATCAATAATTAGTTTGCACCATTTTTCACCGCACTTAAAATTTAAGGTAAATATATTTGTCCGGCTATACTCGTCCAACGCTCGCGGTGTGGCCAAAATACATCTCATCACCATCATGTAAGAATCGTCCTCCATGTCACTCGGTTCACGATCAGATTCTGCCCCATAGACGATATCGACAGGCTCAGTCGTGGAGTCTAATAGGGCTAACAGTTTGCTCTTCGTGGGACACTCACTAGCATAGTGCCCTTGGATTCCGCACGAATAACACGTGGCGTTAGTCTTGCTAATCCGTCCTATTGGAACTCGCTCGCCGGTGGGATTTCTATTATTCCTAGCGGTAATGATAATGGACTCCGAATCCGTGGATCGATACTTTCCCTTGTCTCGCGTGGAGGAAGACAGATGCGGCCCTATGAGGGACTTTCCCTTCTGAAAGTTTCGCCCTTTGACTTTGTAGGCGTTGTGTTTTTCAATATCCAAGGCAGCATTGAAATTGGTGTTAAGGTCCGTGTGACCATAACGCAAGAGCTTGCCTTGAATGTCCGAGTTGAGTCCCTTACGAAATCGGGAGAGTATGACTTCGGGCATCTCACGAACATCACAACGCACCAACATATCCTTAAGTTGTCCCATGTATTCTGCTACCGAAGAGTTACCTTGACAAAGGGAGGCTAAGTCGTCGAACATTTGTGTCCGGTGATAAGTTGGAACATATTGGTCGTGGAGAAGTGCTTTCATGGCAGCCCACCCAATTGGGGGCACTCCATTAACCGTACCTAATCGTCTCTCTTCGTTCAACCAGTATGTCTTAGCCCTTCCTAGTAGTTTCATCCACGCAACCTTCACTTTCTCAACATCTATCAGGTCGTGCCATTCAAAATAGCACTCGATTCCCATGACCCAGTCTAGGAATAGCTGGGGCTCTCCCATACCATCATATGAAGGTGAGTCTATTTTTACGGTCCTAGTTACGTCGAACTCATAATGACCTCGAGGTGGGTACTCATTGTCCAGATCACGTGGGTGATTTTGTCTTTCCTCTCGCTGGTAGGCGGCCGGGGGTTGGGGACCCGGTCGGTTTCTGCCAACGCCGATGTTTCGGGGCTCCGCATGGTTTACCGCGAGCCCTTCAATTAACTGTGTCAGTGCATCAAACCTAGCGTTAAACTCTTCTCGTAGCTCGGCGATCGTGGCCGGAGCATGATCATCACCTTGGTTGTTGGCCATGTGTGAGGTGGAGGGAAGATATTCCGTGCCCAGCCTAGTGCGCATGAACGAACGGGACAAACAACAATTTTGACCGGATTTAAATTACGCGTTTGAATTTTTTTTGACAAAAAACTATTGAGCAACAGGAAAAACTTTTCAGACTTTTTTTCTTAGAAAAATGAGGAGAAAATTCAGATTTTTTTTGTAATTTTCTGCAGAGAAAAAAAAAATTTGGTGTTTTACTAATTGCAGCCCAACTATGTAAAATTCAGATTTAACGTGATTCGTAATGGAAGTGCGCACCTTAGTGAACGAGGATATCCCTAGGTAAAATGAAAGGATGGTGTCGATTGGGAAATTAACACAACCTCCCTCTGATACCAAATTGATGTAGGGGAAATCCTTGAGATTCATCACGGAGGCCACGACGACGCTAATGACACGATCTACGCTCTCTAACCCACACGCTAACGAAAACGCAGCCACAACAATTATTTTTATTTATCGATCGTGCTAACAATACGGATCGCCGTTCCGCAAATAGATCGAATGTTGGCTATAGGCCAAATTCTTTCCGGCTAAATGGGATAATATTGATCCCGAACGAGCTTTGGGGTGTACCAAAATAGATCCATCAAGAACAAACGATTCGAAAGATGGTAGGATCTATCCCAACAAAAGAAAAGCGAGGATCGCCAATCCTCTTACGAATCTTTCGGAAAACCAAACGAAAAATATCGATCTATTATTTGATTAACCGCGAAGAAAAAACAAATCGGAAAATAACGCAAAAAGTCGTCCACCACAAGAACTATCTAGAGAAAGAAAACACTTGGTAGAAATTTTTGTTACCCCTCTCGGATTTGTAGATCCGTGATGCGTGGATCCACCAAGTTTGATCGCTCCTCCGTTGAAAGTCCACGGGAGACGCGCTACGGATGATGAACGTGCTAATCTTCTTCACTTCACGCCGTGGAGGAGTTCCTAACTTCTTTCCTTGCAAAATATCCTCTCATGCATGGGCCGAAACTCCTTGGAAAGATTACTCGTTTGGCCGAGAGCAAGAGGGGAGGAGGGCGGCCGAGCACTATGAGAAAAGGGCGGCCGAGAGCAATAGGGGGGAGGAGAGGCCGAGCACTAGGGATAAAGTGGAGGGCTTGGGGCCGGCGGCTTGGAGGAAGAAGGAAAAGAGAGAGGGGGCGACTATGAGAAGAAAGAGAGGGAAAATTAGGTTAGGCAAAATTCAATTTTGATTTCAATATTAATCTACTACCAAATGAAGAGTTCAAGGCCTTATATAGGCTTACATCTCAAAGCAAATAACATGTGGCTAATGGCACACCACATAAAGAAAAATGCATAAATTAAATAATGTTTTAAAGAGCCAACATGAAACGGCTATTAGCACACTAAAACTAAAAATATCAAATATGAGTCTTGTTGCGAGGGCGAAGCCTGTAGCCATGACCGCTACGACGTCGCACGTCCTTTGCCGGTACATCTTCAACATAGTCATGCTCCAGTTGGCCGTCGCCAACACCGTCGCTATCACCGTCGCCATCATCGTCGCCATCACTGTCATCAGTAGATCCAAAGATAATTTCATCTATATATATCAGGACTAGGATGATCTTACCTTTAGATTCTCTTAGGAATAGGGTCTTATCTATCTTCCCCTTGATAATTTGTTCACAATGAGCAAGCTAGACAAAGTCTCGTACCAAGCCCATATAGAGCCTGCTTTAGCCCATATAGAGCTTTCCTAAGTATATAAACTTAATCAGGTGAGTTAGGAATAACAAAACCTGGAGGATTCTCAACATAGACTTCCTCTTTTAAGTCACCATTTAGAAAGGCTGACTTCACATCCATCTGATAGACCTTGAATCCCTTGTGTGCAGCATATGCAAGGAACAATCTGATGGCTTCAATTTTGCTATATGGGCAAAGGTTTGATCAAAATAAATACATTCCTCTTGCATGTACCCCTTAGCTACTAGCCATGCCTTATTCTTGATTATAATTTCATTTTCATCAAGCCTATTTTTGTAAATCCACTTGACTCCAATGACATTATGTCCTTTTGGTCTGGGAACCCGCTTCAAGACCTTACATCTCTAAAACTAGTTCAGTTTTTCTTGCATAGCAATAATCTAGAACTGATCAATATTGGCCTCTTCAAATTTCTTTTGCTCAACTTGACAGTAAGCTTGAGTAGAGTGCTATGTTGATACTTCTGCTCCTGGTAACTACACCTTGGCTTGCATCACCAATGATTTGATTTCTTGGATGATCCATCAGATGGCTGATTGCTGGAGGCAATCTAGCTTCAGCTTCAAGTATAGGGGAAGATTCTTGCTGATCTTCATCCGACTTATTTATGTCTTGCAGTCCTTCTACTAGAATGTCCACTTTATCTTGGATAACTGGAGCTGTTTCCTTGATGGTTAGTTGGTCCGTCATCTATTCTCTACCTGCAATAGTAGAAGAGGCGCTTGGAAGCTCAATATTAATCATAGTAGACTCATCAAAGACTATATATACAAAATCTTCTATAACTTGAATTTTCAATTTGTAGATCCTATAGGCTTTACTATGATTGTTATACCCAACAAAAATCCCATCAAAAGTCTTGGTAGCAAGCATAGACACATAGGATTTTCCATTATGAAGCACATAACACTTACTATCAAAGATTCTGAGATAACCAAGGTTTGGTTTTCTGCCTTTCAAGATCTCATAAGGATTCTTCTTGTGGCTCTTATTGATAGAGGCCCTATTGAGGACATGACATGTTGTATTCACTGTCTTAGCCCAGAAATATTATGTGAGAGATATATCACTCAACAAAGTTCTTCCAACCTCTATGAGAGTCCTATTTTTCCTCTCAACAATCCCATTTTTCTAGGGAGTTCTTGGAGAAGAGAATTTTTGATGAATCCCTTGCTCTTCACAGAACATTATCATGCTTTCAGACTGGAATTTAGTTCTATGGTCACTTCTGATTTTGACCACTAAATTGTAAAACTCATTCTGAATTTGCTTGACAAATTTGATGAAAATGTCAAGGGTTTCTTTCTTTTTATTGAGAAAGAACACCCAAGAAAATCTAGAATAGTCATCAACCACCACAAGAGTGTAGACTTTCCTACCAAGACTATGAATTGGCATAGGACCAAACAAGTCCATCTGCAAAAGGTACAAGCACCTCACAAAATCTTTGGCCCTAATGTCCTTGAAGGAGGCTTTTGTATGTATCTAGATAACGAGTGTTTAGTCTCACGAGAGAGGTGGAGAGATAGAAAGGATAGAGGAGATGCTACTGAGCAGCTAATGCGAATAATGACACTTCTGAGGTTGAGAGGTGAAAGTGGACACGTTCGATCCGGGATGCGGGGATAGGAGAGGATGATGAGGAACTGTCGAGCAGACGGTTACTTTGACGATTAGCTTTGATGGTTGTGACCGAGAGGGTGAAAGATAGAGAGAGGGGGGCCGCTAACAGCAGTAACAATAGAGTTCATACGCCGCAGCTTAAATGCCACTAATGCGACGGGCTTTCCTTTGATTATGAATCAGTATTACAGCTTGAGTCAAGTTCCTTACATGATAATATAAAGGGTACAAGGGGAAGTTGGCGGCTAGAGGAAAAAAGTGTTAGAGGTCGCACAGTTTGGCCAAAGAGGTCAGCAGACCGTGCAGACAGCTGATCCTGTAGCTCGCCACACAAGGCCGAGTGGGCTGCGTGATCAGGAGGAGAAGACCGTGAAGGTTGCTGAAGCCAAGGCCAGGAATAAGGTTAAAATGGCTTTACTACGCGGACTGATGATCAGTCCGCGAACAGCACTGGCAGACAGAAAGACTGTGGTCACAGGGTTTGCTGTGCTGGTTGGTCCTCGACTATCATGTCTCCAATAAGAGGTATGGGGGCCTATTTATAGGCTTAGGCTGGAGATGGTCCTGGTAACGATACCCCCGGTAGGGTGGTGAGTTCTTGCCTGCCTGACGACCTGAGAAGTTATCGCCTGCCTGGCGACCTGAGGCATATCGCGTACTGTTGGGCGACCTAGAGGCAGGTCGCCTACTTCTTGGTTGACTGGGATATAGCGGAGAGTTGTTCACTCCTGTTGAAAGGGTTGTCTTCTGGTGATAGCGTAGCCTTGCTAGCCGGGTGACTTGCAGGAGTGTGCTGAAGAGCAGACCATGCTTCCTGCTGTGCATGCGGCTACTGAGCGTTCTGGGTTGATAGAAATGCGAGTCCGTGAGAGGTCTAAGTTGTTAGCCTAAATCACCTAGAGGGGGGTGAATAGGTGAAATGCGTGTCAAATGCGGAATTAAAAACTAACACAGCACACATCAAGCAATCACAGACGACAAGAGATTTATAGTGGTTCCCCAACCTTGGGTACGTCCACTTTCCTCACCGATCTAGCAAATCACTAGACTCGGCTACTCCACTATCTCGGATTGAAAACAATCCTACACCTCGGAACCATGTTCCTACAAAACTCGATCCAACTGGATCTACAAAACTCGGAAGAAAGGTCTTCCTACAAATCTCGGAGAAAAACTCCTACAAAGAAATTTTGGTTTGAGAATAAAAAATCAAAACAACAATCTCAGATCTGGATCTTTGACAGTCTTCTTCTTTAGGAACTTCGGCTTGATCAGAAAAGGTTGAAGATGACTTGAGAGAAATCCACGAATTTGAAAACTAGAACCACCTCGATCGAGAAGATAGATCTGAAATCTTTGAGGCTCGGCGAGATCGAGTGATTCACTTTTGTCTGGATCACTGGAGAAATAGTCGTTGAAGACGGAGATCGGCGATCCAGAGTTTCTTCTGTGAACAACGATGGCGGCGGCGGCGTGAGAATTAGGGTTCACGGAATTTTCTCTTTCTTAAAAAGAATATCTCTGTAATCTTGTTAATTAGTCAATTCTGAAATGACCTATTTATAGGTGGACTCCAACGGTCATAATCTTAATTAAGGATGACACGTGGACCAATCAGAAATGACGGATTCAAAATACTTATGGCGAATTCGAACTTAGAAAAATTCTGGAATAGAGAACTGCTATACTCGAGTAAGAGAAGATATACTCGAGTATGGGAATTTAGATACTCGAGTGACAAAGAGGAGTATACTCGAGTATGAGAAGAGAAATTTACTTGAGTGAAAAATGAACTACTCGAGTATCAGAAGAGATATACTCGAGTATCAGAAAAGATATACTCGAGTATCAGTAAGATATACTCGAGTGAGAGGAGAATTACTCGAGTATCAGAATATGTATCCGGGAAACATTCACTTACTTGAGTTATGAAAGTCAATTACTCGAGTATAGAAATACTTACTCGAGTATTAAAATCAACTACTCGAGTATCGAATAATTTACTCGAGTATGAAAATCAATTACTCGAGTATAGAAACACTTACTCGAGTATGACTACTTGAACTTGCAGAGAAGAGAAGAAATGGATCTACTCGAGTATGATACATGATTTACTCGAGTGATTAAGTTACTTACTCGAGTATGAAAAGAACTTACTCGAGTGACTAACTAACTACTCGAGTATAGATTTATCTACACGAGTATTCAGAGCCTACTCGAGTAAGTCTAACTGATTACTCGAGTATGTCTCACTAACTACTCGAGTATGTCTAACTAGCTACTCGAGTATTAAGTCTGATACTCGAGTATAAAAAGGGGTTACTCGAGTATTTTGGGCTTAGAAATATTTTTCTGAGGAAATTAGCTCCAATGCTTCTGTCCATCAATCCAAGTGCATGAATGAGAAGTGTATCCCAATAGAGAGGCTATACATGGGCCAACACTTTGGATCACACAATGAGGGATTACATTGCATGGTCCTGTGTTTGGTGACCCATTATAGACTGACATTGGTCTACACTTGGCAATTAGAACCTGCACACATACAACTCAAACACCACATCAAATACATCTTAATTCATCTTAGTTCAAGGTCTGACTTCCTACAAATCTGAGGTATTGTGGAGACAAACCCCAACAATCTCCCCCTATTTGTAGATGTCAGCACTCTCTATACTAAGGTGAATTACTTAAGAGTAAAAGAACAACATGCATATAACAGGAGAATAAACTAAACTAAAGCAGGGTAAACAAAACATTGCCATAATCAGAATTAAATATATATATATATAGAAATGTTTTAAGCACAGAAACAAAAGTCCAATTCCACATTCTCAGTTCAACTCAAGATGGGGCATCCTTGTGCATCCTTTCTCTTTTCAGCTCTTGCCTCTCTAGGTAGCTGAAAGGTTTTGGAAAGTATGTCCTGGGCCTAGGAGGAGCAGCTGGGTTGTTGTGCCCCCAATTCCTGTCATGTAGCCTGATCTTTATCTGAGATGCTTCATAGGCTTTCTACTCTGAATAACTGTAGTAATTATCTCTGTTCTCCCCAAGATTAGTCACTAACCTCAAAGTATCAAGAATCAGAGACTTGGAGGTAGGACTCCACACTTCAGCATGAACAACAGGTGGTCTACCTTCAGAAGTTGGCTCTTTCCTGGGTGCAGAACGGCTGGCAGAAGCGCCGTCACCATATTTTCTTTTCTTCTTAGAAGGACCTTGAGAACTGGAAGGAAAATCATCTTGCCATGCTTCAGTATAGGATAGGGGAGGCTCAGTCACATCACCCTCAGGTCTGGGTGAGAAGACTAGCACACCTCCTTGAAAGGTTGCTTGAGCTGAGACATCTGCTGGAGGCTATTCTGCAAGAGGATCTAGATGCTGAGGTATAATGGTAGGGTCCAGTTGAAACTCAGGAAAGTTTTGATTATGCAGCCAGACAACAGTGTCATAGGTATAGAATTTGACAGACTGGAGCTAGGAAAGAATGGATTCTTTCAATCCTTTTACTAGATCACTTATAGCCTCTTGAGATTGGGTAGATAGTTGTTTGATTTGAGCTTCAGCCTGTTCAGATAGCTTTTCAACTTGTTCTTTTACGATCTTCTCCCCCTTGCTGATATCTATGGATAGCTGGGCAATTGCTTCATCTCTAAAGGTGCTCACTTCATTACATACTTTCACAACATTAGTTTCAGCTCTCTCATCTAGCTTGAGCTGATTGTGAGCTACTGTCTCTGCCTGATTCCTCAGCTCACCTATGCTTGTGATGGTGTGATCTATTGCTTTGCCTCCAATATTGAACAGCTGCTTGAGTGTGTCAGTGTTTGCTTGAATTTCAGCAAAGCCTCTGCTCATCTCCTTTTCAAGAGCAGAGACCTTGGAGGTGACTGAATGCAGAGAGGCATCAAAGTAATCTCTCTGTTCTTTGAGCATAAGCTCAATCTTGCTTACAAGATCTGAAGAGGAAGAAGAAGAAGGGGCTGAGGTTGATGCAGGGACTGAGGGAGCAGGAGTATTCCAAGGGGGGATCTCTTCCACAATCACTGAGCTCACAGCTCCCTTGGTTGGAATTATCTCTATGGAATCACAAGGGTCAGTGAAGGAGGGGAGAGAGAAGTCAAGTGTCCTCAGAGGAGGGTCAACAGGTTCTGGGGAATCCTCCTCGTCATCGGACAGGATGATATCATCATGAAGATCTGCTGCTGCTAAGGGAGAGTGAGCAGGGGATGGAGAAGGTTCTGCTGCAGGGGTCTGTTCTTCTGTTAGCTCAGGTTCTTTATCATGACTTACAGTATCTGCTGGAGGAGGGGAACTGGTATCTCTCAGTTCTTCAATCATGCTGGCTATGTCTGCAGCTGATGATAGAGGCTCCTCCTGAACCTGGGTTTCTGGCTGACTTAGAGCTTCTGAGGATATCTAGAGATCTGGAAAGGATGATGGAGAAGGATCTCTGACAGTGTGGACTGGTAGTTCTGAAGTCTGTACCTGAGGGGTGGATGAGGCAGGCTCCCCCTCAATTACTGCACCCAGAGTGTCAGCAATTTGATGTTGAGGAGGAGATGGAGTCCTGATCACATCCTGATTTCTGGGAGCATCTGCTGCTTGTGAGGCCTTAGAGGTTTGAGCAGTGTTCTGAAGCTTTATCTCATATCTTTGTATAGAGGAGAGAGTGACCTTTTTCATGTGATGGAGGGGAATACCTTTGGAGAGGTCAAACACTTGAGGATTTATCTCATGGAGAAGGAGAGAGATGATCCTTGCAAAATTTGGTTGCTTGACGCTTCCCTGAATCATTTTCCAGTAACATCATTCCAAACTGGAACTTTTTCCTACAGACTATGGCTTGCATGATGGCAAACAAGTTGTGTGAGATTTCTCTGATTGAGTAGGTCTTGCAGAGGATGACTTTAGAGATTACATCAATCAAGAACTTCCCTTCTCTGTTGCAATCGGCCCGGCTGAAAGTATCACACTCTGGATCAACTCCGCAGTACAAAGCAGTCCGGTCTGAATCTTCAGGAGTTAGGTCGTCTTCTTCATCGACTACAGGGAGTCGAAGCAAGGTGGAGATAGAAGTTTTATCGAGACGGATCTTGATTCCACGGACCTTAGTTTTCAGAACTTTCCCATTCCTTCTTACCTTGAGATTACTGTAAAATTCTTCAACTGCGGGAATGATTGCTCTGCACGGCGTCTGGAGGAGAAAAGTTAATCCGGCGGTGTCGAATAAGATGAGGAGGTTGCGGAAGTCATCAGAAAGGTCGGCAATCCCCTCTAGGACGAGTTCAGAGCCCATGCCGATCTTCGAGGAAGGAGGAGCCATCTGTAATCCAGAGAATCTTGCGGCGACGGAAGATGAAGAACAGGAATCGGGAATACGAAAAGTCGGCGGCTACTCGAGTGAATGAGGAGTGGAAAGGACTTTTTCGTTTGGAATATATATATAAAAAATCCTAATTAGGTTTAAAAAGGATTAAGTATAATGACATACCTGAACGAGGCGGCAATTTGCTAGGTGCGAGTAGAGATTTTGAAAATCCAAAAAAAAAAAAAATCCGAGTACTCGAGTAGAAGATGACAGCATACACGAGTATGAGGTTTAGTATACTCGAGTAGGCACAACATACACGAGTAATCAATAATTCATACTCGAGTATGTAATTAGCATACACGAGTATTAAGTCCTTGACGAATTTTCATACTCGAGTATAAGAAGTTCATACACGAGTATCTTTTGGATTACTCGAGTATATGAAACTTTTTACTCGAGTATTAGCCGTTTACTCGTGTAAGTGTAACGATGCTCGAGTCTCTAATACTGGAAGGAATTTCCCTGGTAGATGTCTATTTCCACTGAAAAACTGTACCTCTGAGCAGCCAACATTACTGATATCTTCTTAATTTGAGAGTCCATCACTGGTCTTCTTTGTTGAGCAGTCCAAGCTCAGTTTTGAAGAACGAGAACTTGGACTCGTCCAGCGGCTTGGTGAAAATACCTGCAACTTGCCTGTCTGTGGAGACATACTGTAGATCTATATCTCCATTTTCCACATGCTCCCGGATGAAATGATAGTGAAGCTCTATGTGCTTGGTCCTGCTGTGGGAGACTGGGTTGTTGGCTATTGCTATGGCGCTGGAAGAGTCACAGAACAGGGGAATGTTCTGGAACTTCATGTTGTAGTCTTCAAACTGATTCTTGATCCATAAAAGCTGTGCACAACAGCTGCCTGCAGAGATGTACTCTGATTCAGCCGTTGAGATGGCTACACAGTTTTGTTTCTTACTGCTCCAGGAAATGAGTCTCCTTCCGAGAAATTGGCAAGTCCCAGAGGTACTTTTCCTGTCATCTTTGCTACCTGCAAAATCTGCATCTGAAAATCCAATTAGTTCACTATCATTACTTCTTGGGTACCATAAGCCAAGATTTGGTGTACCTTTGAGGTATCTCAAGATTCGCTTTGCAGCGATGTAGTGAGATTCCTTAGAGTTCACCTGAAATCTAGCACATACACATGTTGAGAACATTATATCTGGTCTACTTGCAGTGAGGTAGAGCAATGACCCAATTATGCTTCTGTACTTGATTTCATCAAAAGGTTTCCCTTTCTCATCCTTGTCCAGAGACATAGCTGAGGCCATTGGAGTCCTCATAGAGGTTGCATTCTCCATTCCGAATTTCTTAAGTAGCTCTTTGGTGAACTTGGTCTGTGAGATGAAAATCCCATCTTCAGATTGTTTCACTTGAAGCCCTAAGAAATACTTTAGCTCTCCCATACTGCTCACTTCAAACTTCCCTTGCATAAGTGTAGAAAACTTCTTGCATAGGTTGTTATCCGTAGAGCCGAAAATAATATCGTCGACATAGATCTGCACTAGCAAAATCTTGCCTTTTATTTCCCTAAGAAATAATGTTTTGTCTATCTTTCCTCTTGTGAACTTGTTCTCAAGAAGGAAGCTAGACAGAGTCTCATACCAAGCTCGAGGAGCTTGTTTAAGACCATATAGTGCTTTTTGCAATAAGTATACATAATTAGGATGGGTTGAATCAACAAAACCTGGCGGTTGCTCTACGTACACTTCTTCCTTTATGTCACCATTCAGGAAGGCGGACTTTACGTCCATCTGATAGACGGTAAAGCCCTTAAGTGCAGCGTAGGCAAGAAATAACCTGATCGCCTCCAGTCTTGCTACTGGAGCATAAGTCTTGTCGAAGTCGATTCCTTCTTCTTGATGATATCCCTTGGCGACAAGTCTGGCTTTATTCTTTATAATTGTTCCATCTTCGTCCATCTTGTTCCGGTAGACCCATTTTGTCCCGATGACGTTCTTGTGCTTGGGTCTAGGAACAAGTGTCCAGACTTTGCATCGTTTGAACTGATTCAATTCTTCTTCCATGGCTAGAATCCAGGATGCGTCGGAGTTGGCTTCCTCAAATTTCTTTGGTTCAACCTGTGAGAGAAAACTTAAGTGTAAATTCTCGTTAGTTGTACCTCGACGAGTTCTGATGCCATCCCGAGGATCACCTATTATTTGGTCAACAGGATGATCCTTCAAGTGTCTGAACTCTAAAGTCCTTGCATCTGGGATCTCTTCAGCCACTGGAGTTGCATCTTCAGCTGGGATGTCTTCTTCATCTTGATCAACCACCTCTCCAATGGTGGTTGTAGAGGGGACCTTGATGAATGTCTCATCTTTATCTTCACTAGGTTCATCCAAGCTAAGTTCTTTCAACTTTGTACCTGCATCTACAATAGGCACACTAGACGAGTTGCTTTGCAACAGACTCGTCTCATCAAATACAAGATGTATCGACTCTTCCACCACCAGAGTTTTTCTATTGAATACTCTATAAGCCTTACTATGGCTACTATATCCTACAAAAATACCTTCAGAGCTTTTCTCGCTAAACTTTGTAGTGTGATACTTGCCATTGTTAAGTACGAAGCACTTACAGCCAAAGATTCTAAAGTATGAAATGGTTGGTTGCCTGCCTTTTAGAAGTTCGTAAGGAGTCTTATCATGGTTCTTGTTGATGAGTGCTCGATTTTGCACGTGACAAGCGGTGTTGACGGCTTCAGCCCAGAAATACTCCGGAAGTGAGGCATCACTCAACATGGTCCGACAAGCCTCTATGAGTGTTCTGTTCCTTCTCTCAGCTACTCCATTTTGCTGTGGAGTGCGAGGAGAGGAAAACTCATGAAAGATACCTTGACTTTCACAAAATTCTGTCATGGCTCCAGATTTGAATTCCGTTCCATTGTCACTTCTGATTTTGACTACGGAACAGTTGTATTCATTCTGGATCTGCCTCACAAAATTAGTGAAAATACCGAAGGTATCTGACTTGTGTTTCAGAAAGAACACCCACGCAAAGCGCGAGTAATCATCCACAATAACCAACGTATATTCCTTACCTCCCAAACTTCTAACCTGTAGTGGACCAAACAAGTCCATATGGAGAAGCTGCAAACTTCTATTAGAATCCTTGCCTATTATGTTTTTAAACGAACTTCTTGTTTGCTTGCCTTTGATACAAGCGTGACAAGGACTGTCCGTAACGCACTTGACATTAGGTGCATCACACACTAAGTTTTGAGAGAATAATTTATTAATAGTTTTGAAATTAATATGTGCTAGTCTCTTGTGCCATTGGTCAGCAAGAGATGCACTACTTTTTGCCAAAAGACACACTGGCGTCGAGGAGTCTATACAAATAAAATTTAAACGGAAAATATTTCTGCTTCGAGTGCCTGATAAAATAGTTTCCATATTGTTAACCAATTTTATCAAACACTTGTCAGCATGAAATTCAACTATGTATCCTTTGTCGCATAGTTGGCTTATGCTAATGAGATTGTGTTCCAATCCTTCAACATAGGCTACATCCGAAAAGGATACGCTACCGTTAGAAATCATACCATAGCCTTTAGTGATTCCTCGATCTGAACCTCCAAAGATGACCTTTGCTCCGTTGCAGACTGAGGTGTAATTCTGTAGTAGGCTCCTTGTCCCGGTCATATGCCGAGAGCATCCACTGTCCAAGTACCAGATTGGCATTTTGGTGGCCTTTGGACATACCTGCAATTACAATCATTTAGCCTTAGGAACCCAAACAAGTTTGGGTCCTTGGTCTCGAGTTAGAATACTCCCCCTACGAGTATTATCCTCATGAGTGGTCACTCTCACGTTGCTAACTTTAGGGGTTGCAGCATTTTCAGGATTGAACTAACAATCACTGGCAAAATGACCAATTCTGCCACAGCACCAACAGTTGAACCTGTTGTATCTTTGCCTTGTGTAGTCCTGCTTGACTTTCTGGAATGAAGGTCTAGCAGGAGCTTTACTCTTGGAGGAAGAGGCTTCATGATGATGGCAGTTACATGAGGTCTTCTCCTTCATAGGCTTTTCTACAATGGGTTTTACTTTTGGTGTCTTTTTGAAATTATGACCATGAGCATAAGGTCCATAGCTTTGAAGCTGAATCTCCTCATAAGGTGCCTTGAAGACACTCTCGCCAAAGTTACGAGGACGAGTCCAACCTTGGTATCTTGACTTAGGCTTCTCAGGGATCGGCCTAGAAAAGTGTCCGTAGGTGGACTCATAATCGAGTTCGTTCGTGGGAAAGATAACTTTCTTGAACACAACAGGTTCCAAGGGAGCTTTCCCTTTTTCTTCAGCTAGAGCCTTCCGGGCAGCCTTATTCTTTCTCTTGGCCTTGTTTCTCCTAGAGGATTTACTAGAAGAGACAATGTGGCCTAAACCAGCACCCTTGGCCTTAGCAGAGAATTCAGCAATGATTGGAAGAACTGTCTTAGGCTTAGAGAAACTCTCAACAAGCTTCTTTTCAGCCTCGAGTTGTCGTTCCAATTCTTTGATGATTTCCTCTTTAAGGTCGATGTGCTTGAGAGCTTTATTGTATTCCTCCATAGCTACATTGAGGTTCTCTTGAAGAGAGTTAGTCTTATCGACTTCTTCTCTCAAGCTGCTCTCACTAGCCTGTAGAGAATTTATCTCTTTGGCTTGAGTTTTCATTATTCTACGACATTTTTCGTAAGCGGTGAGTAACTCCTTATACTGACCCATGAGCTCAGATTCATCTTCAGAGGAATATCCCTCTTGCTCATTGTCATCATCAGAATCAGAGAGAGGAGTGTGAGATTTTACCTCCCCAGTAAACTGGGGGACTTGTTCATCATCTGAATGAGCCATGAGCCCAAAGTAAGCTTCCTCTTCTTCACTCGACTCAGATGAGTCAGAGTCGCTGAGAGTTTTGCTCTTCTTGGCTACTAAGCTTTTCTCTTTCCTGTTCTTATGGTGTGAGGATTTCTTTTCCTCTCTTCTTCCACCCTCTTTCTTTTTGTGAGGGCAATCGGCGATGATGTGACCTGGCTTATTGCAACAATAACAAATGATGTCAGTTGAGATTTGTTTGTTCTGTTTAGAATTATACCTGTCATGGCTGCTTGAGCCTTTCTTCCGATGATCACCGTCATGTCGTGATCTTCTATATGAGGCATCCTTGCCTCTCCATTGCTTCTTCTTGTTCAAGAACTTCTTGAACTGCCTTGAGAGTAGGGAGAACACTCCATCAGATAGTTCTGAGCCAGATGAGCTGGGCTCAGATGATTCTTCTTCATCAGCCTCAGGAACTGGGGCAGGAGAGCTAGCCTTTATCTTCCTTGAGCTGTCTGCCTTTAGAGCGACAGATTTCTCCTTGGATGCAGACCTGCTTGTCTCTTCTTCAGCTTTTCTTGAGTTGATTTGCAGCTCGTAAGACATAAGCTTTCCGAACAGAATCTGCGGGTCCGTCTCAGCTAACCTTCCAAACTCCCGAATGGCACAAACCTTATTGTCCCATTCCTTGGTTAGGGATCTTAAGAATTTGTCATTGAGTTCCCCGTTGGTAAAGACACGTCCATAAACTCTTAGGCCATTTACTATCTTGAAGAAGTTCTCAAAAGTGTCAGCTATGGCTTCCTTATGACCCTGCCTGAAGGCTTCATATTTCTGGTTCAGTAGGGATCTACGATCATCCCTCACTTCCTCTGTACCTTCCATTAGAGTCACTAGGGATTGCCACATCTCCTTGGCAGACTGGCAATGAATCAGATTCTGCAGCATTGAGTCATCGACTGCACTTGCTATAATATTTTTAGCTTTCTTGTCCAGAAAGACAAGTGCAATCTCATCCTTATCTAGATCCATCAACTTCTTGGGAACTTGCTTGGTGGGATCTATGGTGGAAGTAGTCATAGGAATGTGGGGACCTTCTTCAACAATCATGAAGATCCGGGGATCTACTACTTCCATGAAGAACTTTACTCTTTCCTTCCACATAGGAAAATTGTTCTTGGTGCAGATAGGGAGTTTAGCAAAATCCTTAGTCTTACTCATGCTTGATACCTTTCAAGAAACAACTTAGAAGGTTAAGATCAAGGTGTTAACCTTTTAACGATCAACCTCCCTCTGATACCAATTGAGAGGTCTAAGTTGTTAGCCTAAATCACCTAGAGGGGGGTGAATAGGTGAAATGCGTGTCAAATGCGGAATTAAAAACTAACACAGCACACATCAAGCAATCACAGACGACAAGAGATTTATAGTGGTTCCCCAACCTTGGGTACGTCCACTTTCCTCACCGATCTAGCAAATCACTAGACTCGGCTACTCCACTATCTCGGATTGAAAACAATCCTACACCTCGGAACCACGTTCCTACAAAACTCGATCCAACTAGATCTACAAAACTCGGAAGAAAGGTCTTCCTACAAATCTCGGAGAAAAACTCCTACAAAGAAATTTTGGTTTGAGAATAAAAAATCAAAACAACAATCTCAGATCTGGATCTTTGACAGTCTTCTTCTTTAGGAACTTCGGCTTGATCAGAAAAGGTTGAAGATGACTTGAGAGAAATCCACGAATCTGAAAACTAGAACCACCTCGATCGAGAAGATAGATCTGAAATCTTTGAGGCTCGGGGAGATCGAGTGATTCACTTTTGTCTGGATCGCTGGAGAAATAGTCGTTGAAGACGGAGATCGGCGATCCAGAGTTTCTTCCGTGAACAACGATGGCGGCGGCGGCGTGAGAATTAGGGTTCACGGAATTTTCTCTTTCTTAAAAAGAATATCTCTGTAATCTTGTTAATTAGTCAATTCTGAAATGACCTATTTATAGGTGGACTCCAACGGTCATAATCTTAATTAAGGATGACACGTGGACCAATCAGAAATGACGGATTCAAAATACTTATGGCGAATTCGAACTTAGAAAAATTCTGGAATAGAGAACTGCTATACTCGAGTAAGAGAAGATATACTCGAGTATGGGAATTTAGATACTCGAGTGACAAAGAGGAGTATACTCGAGTATGAGAAGAGAAATTTACTTGAGTGAAAAATGAACTACTCGAGTATCAGAAGAGATATACTCGAGTATCAGAAAAGATATACTCGAGTATCAGCAAGATATACTCGAGTGAGAGGAGAATTACTCGAGTATCAGAATATGTATCCGGGAAACATTCACTTACTTGAGTTATGAAAGTCAATTACTCGAGTATAGAAATACTTACTCGAGTATTAAAATCAACTACTCGAGTATCGAATAATTTACTCGAGTATGAAAATCAATTACTCGAGTATAGAAACACTTACTCGAGTATGAAAAGAAACTACTCGAGTATGACTACTTGAACTTGCAGAGAAGAGAAGAAATGGATCTACTCGAGTATGATACATGATTTACTCGAGTGATTAAGTTACTTACTCGAGTATGAAAAGAACTTACTCGAGTGACTAACTAACTACTCGAGTATAGATTTATCTACACGAGTATTCAGAGCCTACTCGAGTAAGTCTAACTGATTACTCGAGTATGTCTCACTAACTACTCGAGTATGTCTAACTAGCTACTCGAGTATTAAGTCTGATACTCGAGTATAAAAAGGGGTTACTCGAGTATTTTGGACTTAGAAATATTTTTCTGAGGAAATTAGCTCCAATGCTTCTGTCCATCAATCCAAGTGCATGAATGAGAAGTGTATCCCAATAGAGAGGCTATACATGGGCCAACACTTTGGATCACACAATGAGGGATTACATTGCATGGTCCTGTGTTTGGTGACCCATTATAGACTGACATTGGTCTACACTTGGCAATTAGAACCTGCACACATACAACTCAAACACCACATCAAATACATCTTAATTCATCTTAGTTCAAGGTCTGACTTCCTACAAATCTGAGGTATTGTGGAGACAAACCACAACAGTCCGCTACCTAGTCGGGTTGTCCGCACCTGTTGGAGTAAAGAGAACCATTGCGCGGTTTGCCGATCTAATCGTGTGGCCAGCAGGAGCGGACTGTGGAATCTATCCGCAGACCCTACAAAATGAATGGCTGCTGCGCGACCTGGGCAGTTAGACTAGGGAGACCGCCCTAGCCGCGTGGCCTGAGCGGATAGAGAAGTCTATCAGCCTGACCCAGAGAAGGGGGCTGAGGCAGGCCATGACCTCTAGGGGGAACCTATAGCCAGTCACGACTTTCGAGATGGATACCTTGGGAGGGATCACTGATTTCCCGGTTAACATAATCCCCGCACTTTTTTAAGTCCCGAAGGGAACTTTGAAAAAGTATGAGTCCCACGAAAATTGTGATCCACCCCTTAGAAATCTGATAGGAAAATTAAGGGTCAAGGAGACATAGAACTTGATGACTCTCCTTAGAAAGGACTGGAGATACTTATTTTTCTCCTACAAAGGAAAAGTTATTATCAGTGAAGAAAGGTACATCTTGTGTGTACCTGAATTGCTCTTGCAAAATAAAGAAGACTTATGAATGTCCTCTATTTAGTCCAACAAAATAAAGGTGAGAGGAAAGTATAGAAGAATAATAACTTGCAAGTACCTAAAGGCAACTTGAAAACACCTGTTAACCTCTACAAAAGGAAGAGTGAGCAGCAGATATGAAAGAAACGTATGTTGCAAGTACCTGGAGGTAACTTGCAAACAACTGCTAACCCCTGCAAAAGAAGAGTGAGAAACAGATATGAAAGAAAAATAAGTTGCAAGTACCTGAAGGGAACTTGTAAATATCTGCTAATCTCTGCAAAAAGAAGAGTAGGTAGCAGATATAAAAGAAATGTAAGTTGCAACTACCTGAAGGGAACTTGCAAATATCTGCTAATCTGTGAAAAAAGAAGAGTGAGTGGCAGATATGAAAGAAAAATATGTTGCAAGTACCTGAAGGAAACTTGCAAATATCTGCTAATCTCTACAAAAAGTAGAGTGTGTAGTAGATATTAAAGAAAAGTAAGTTGCAAGACCTAAAGGGAACTTGCAAATATCTGCTAACCTCTGCAAAAGAAAAATGAGAAACAGATATGAAAGAAAACTATGTTGCAAGTACCTGAAGAGAACTTGTAAATATCTGCTAATCTCTATAAAAAGAAGAGTGAGTAGCAGATATGAAAGAAAAGTAAGTTGCAAGTACCTGAAGAGAACTTGCAAATATCTGCTAACCGCTGCAAAAGAAGAGTGAGAAGCAGATATGAAAGAAAACTAAGTTGTAAGTACCTGAAGGGAACTTTCAAATATTTGTTAATCTCTGTAAAAAAAGAGTGAGTAGCAGATATGAAAGAAAACTAAGTTGCAAGTACCTGAAGGAAACTTGCAAATATCTGCTAATCTCTGCAAAAAGAAGAGTGAGTAGCAGATATGAAAGAAACGTAAGTCATGTACCTGATGTGGGAATTGGGCGCACAAGTAGATAATGGGTGTTCGGTCTCATGAGAGAGGTGGAGAGATTGCAGGGATAGAGGATAGGCTGTTGATAAGTTGATGCGAAGAATGGAACCTCTGAGGTTGAGAAGTAAAAGCGGACACGTTCGATCCAAGATGCGGGGTTAGGAGTGGTTGATGAGGATCTGTCGATCGGATGGTTACTTTAATGGTTATCTTTGATGGTTGAGACCGAAAGGGTGAAAGAGTGAGAGAGGGGGGCCGCTGGCAGTGATAATAGCACCGTTCGCCCACTATGGCTTAAATGCCACTCCTGCAATGGGCTTTCCTTTGATTATGAATCAGTATTATAGCTTGAGTTAAGTCCTTTACATGAGAATATAAAGGGTTCAAGGAGAAGCTGGCGGCTAAAGGAAAGAAGTGCTAGAGGCCGCATGGCTTGACAAAAGAGGTCGGTAGATAGCGCGGATAGCTGATCCCACAGCTCGACACACAAGGCCGAACAGATTGCGCGATCAGGCAGAGAAGACCGCAAAGTTCGCTGAAGCCAAGGCCGGGAACCAGGCTGAAAGGGCTTAACCGTACGGACAGATGATCAGTTCGCGAATATCACTAGCGGATAGAAAGACCGAGGCCGTAGGTTTTGCTGCGCTGGTTGGTCCTCGACTATCATGTCTCTAATGAGAGGTATGGGGGCCTTATTTATTGGCTCGGGCTAGAGATGGTCCTGGTAACGTTACCCCGGGTAGGGCAGTGAGTTACGATTGTGATAGTTTAACTTTCAAGGCAGCCTAAACACCTAGAGGGGGGGGGGGTGAATAGGTTCTGCTTTTCTTATAAAAACTTCTAGGCAGAATTCAAAACAATAGCTAACACAATAAGCACAACAATCACAGAAAATAAAACATCACAGATTGCACAATGTTTTATAGTGGTTCCCCAAGGTCTGGGTACATCCACTTTCCCCCTTCACCTATCTAGCAGTATGCTAGATTCGACCAAACTTCCACTTATCTCAGATCAACAGATCCTACAACTCAGAACCCAACTGGTTCCTACAACTCAGGCACAACTGCCCTACCTCAGCCTTGTCCCCAAGGCCTACAACTCAGAGAATACCCTTCTCCTACACTCAGGCAAACAGCCCTACCACTCAGAGTTCAACACTCCTACACTCAGCCTTTATAACATAGGCTTACAACTCAGATCTGTGTAAACAGATCCTACAGAAATATAGAAAAGATTATTAATCTGTCTTGCCAAAGTTGAGAGAGAAAAGGCCAAGACAATTCTTGATCAGCTGATGCAATCAACTGTATCTGAGCCTTCTTCAAGGCTTCTTGAAAATGAACTTAGCTGAGTTGATTCCAAACAGCTTCTTGAGAATCCACTGGTGGTTTCTTTCTTCTTCTTCTAATTCAGGCTTGATCTCTCTCTATCCAGCACTTTGAAAGATTCTTCTGAATTCTGATTAGAACTCTTCTTAGATCTATCCTTAGATAGTCTTCTTAGATCTCCCGGAGAAAATCTTCTTAAGTGCCTAGCACTTTCTTGAAATGAATTGGATCGTAATCCTTCTCAACTTTTTGATTCTCAACAATGTTTTTTAACAGTTGCTTTCTCCTTCTGAATCTATCTATTTATAGACATTCTTCATGGTAACCGGCTGATCCGGTTTCTAACCGTTTTCTGACAAGTCTGACAGCTTCAGTTAACCGGTGGTAACCCACAGCTGTCAAGTCCTCAAACAAGTCCTGTGCCTTAGTCTTGAACCACAAGTTGTTGACACAGTCTGTCAGAAAGTGTCGAGACCATCTGTCTAACTGTGTCGACACAATTGACTTTGGTGTCGACACAGTCTTCAGTGATGTCGACTAAGTTGCCTTTGAGTCGACACAGCTTCTTCTGAAAATAACTTGGTCTTGACTCTTCAGTGTGTCGACACAAGTCCTGTGTGTCGACACAGTTGTTGTAGAATCATAACTTAGTAAGTGTCGACTTAGCCTTCAGGTGTCGACACATTCTGCTTTAATGTGTCGACTTAATCACAATGTGTCGACACATTCTGCTGGTGTCGACAAACTTGAGGTCGACTATTTTCTTTTGTGTCGACACATTCAGCTGATGTCGACAATCTTGAGATCGACTATATTCTTCTGTGTCGACACATTCTCCCAATGTTGAGGTCGACGCTTTTCTTCTGTGTCGACACAAATTCCCAGAGTTGTGTCGACTCTTTTCTTCTGTGTCGACACAAATTCCCAGTGATGTGTCGACTTACTTCTTCTGTGTCGACACTTTTTCCCAGTGTAGTTGTAGACTAACTGCTATGTGTCGACACTGCTTCCCAGTGTTGTGTCGACTCTTTTCTTCTGTGTGTCGACACTGCTTCCTCTGTGTCGACACTTGGACTTAGAATTTTTCTGCATACTTTATCAATTCTTCACCTGCACATGTCAACTTAAAACAACATCAAATACACCTTGATGTATATCATTGAGCTAGGTTGGGCTTCTTCAAATCAGGTACACATTTTCCAATGTACCCAACAATCTCCCCCTATTTGGAGAAGTCATAACCCCTATAGCCAATGATATACACCATTTATAAACAGTACTAAATGATGATTAATGACATAACAGGAATACTTTAATATAAACAAAACATAAAAACAAATCATCACAGAATGCACATTATAATATGCCAAACAACATTTTGTTTATAACTGGGTAATGTTTGATTACAATGTTTTACATTTAATGATTACATCATAACATTACAAAACACTATAAAAGAACTTGAAACAAAATCAGGCTTGATCAGGCTCTTTAATTATAATTCCTTTGCTAGATTGAATTGTAGCTGTCACAGGAGCTTCTAAATCTTCAGCTATCTTCTTTCCTTTAAGATCAGCTTTCTTCTGAGCTTCTTCCTTGATCCTTTGCCTTTCAAAATAATGAAAAGGCTTTGGGAAGTATTTGCTTGGCTCCTTAGCATCTGAAGGCAGTCTTCCCAGCTTAGCTTTCCTTCTGAATTGAACTATTGCTTCTTGTCTTGCCTCATACTTCTGCCATTCTATTTCATTGTACATCTTGCCTCTCTCATGAACTTTATCTTGTACAGCTTTCCATGCAGTGAGTATTATGTTCCTTGAAGTGGGACTCCACTGCTCATAATCTGGCTTCAGTACAGCCTGCTCTCTGAATTTCCTCTTTGCTACTAGAGCATCTTGCTGTTCTTTTAGAGTAGCCTCAGGCTTATCAACCTTTCCAAAGACAATATTAGTAACCTCCTTTGGAGGACTATACATTCCTTGAACCTTCTGATCGATCATGTCAAAATCTGGAGGGGGGTAAATGACTTGGGCAACCTCAGGTTGAGTGCCTTCAAGTAGATTTGATTGTATTCCTGATTCAGCTACCATAGCATCATCACACAATGGGGGATATCCCAAAGTGGCTCGAATGCTATTGGTCACCCATTTGGAGTGCTCTGAGCCTGCATGAATTAGCATCATCTCCCCCTTTATGGCTTCTCTAGATACATGATCTCTTAGATCTTCCTTTTGAAATCGAATTTGGCCATCCAAATAATTCACACCCTCTTTGAAAAATGGTCTTAACTTTTGAAGCTTGTCAGATATTTCTTTTTGAGAGGTTGTGATGGCAGTCTTAACAGATGCAATGGCAGCTTGAAAATTCTTATCAAATTCTTCCCTTTCTTTGGCTCTATCGGCAGGCAGACCTGGAACAATCTTCTTGACCTCCTCAATAATCTCATTATGAGATTCAGTTAAATTTTCATTCATTCTGATCTGATTTTCCAAAATATAACTTTGCTTCAAAGCAATATCATCCACCTTTGTAGTAATAGCCTCCTGTTGTTTAGCTAGATAAACCACAGCATTGCCACCCTTGTGGAAGCAATCTGTCATTTCAGTTTTATGCAAGTTGACCTGAAACTGGATGGACTTGATATCCTGAGCTAAGTCAAACTGAAGTGACTTGCTATTCTCATCAACATACTTTTCCATAGCCAACCTTTGTTCATCCAATTTTACTTGTAGATCTATCATAAATTTGTTGTAATCAAAGGCTGGAGATAGTTGTAGAGGTGTGGTCTGTAAAGCCTGCTTATAATTCTTGCTTCTTCTCTTGAAGACAACAAGTTTTCTTTTCTTTGCCACCCTGGCATCTTCAGTTTCTGTTTCAGATGAAGTATCTACATGAATTCTTTCTTGAGGATGATGAATTGTATCTGTTCCAGGGGTCTGTTGCTCAGCTTCAACATCCACTGGCTCACCCTCAACTTGTGGCTCAACTTCAGCTTCCTGATCAATGTCCATACCTATGGACTTCTCAATATCTGGTCCACCTCCTACTTTATCAGCAGTAGTATCAATATCTGGGAACAACTCTTCCATAGTAAATTCTAGTTGAGCTGTAACTTCTGCAGCAGTTAAATCTTGAGACAAGTTTAACTGTGCTTCCTCTTGTACTTGAACTTCAGTATTTGTAGTACCTGGAGTAGGAGTGGACACCAGCTCCCCCTGAACCTGTGCAAGAATAAGAATATGAGCAATGTCTTTTATAGTAAAATACATTAGCTCCCCCTATACCTGAGCAGGAGTAGATACCTTTGGAGCAGGAGTGGAAACTGGCTCCCCCTGCATCTGTGCAGGTGTTGACACTTCCTGGAAAACAGTTGTGTCTGGCTGATCTTCAACCTGTGTCCTCAGGGGGTCTTCTTGTAATTGTTCAGATTCTTGATTCTGTGTAGGGGTTTTCACAGGGGTGTCTGACCTGCTCTCTTCAGGCACATCCTTGGATAGTACCCTATCCCACCTTGAGAACAATCTCATATCCATTCTTCTCATATGATTAATCTTACTCCCTTGCAATTGCTGCAGCACTTTAGGAATCACTCCAGTGAGGTACAGGCTCATGATCCTAGCCATGTTAGGCTTCTTGATTCCTTCTTTGATCTTGTCAAAGATCACCCCTGACCAATCAGTAGGAATAGTAAAAACTATCCTGGTCATCAGGCTGAACATATAGGCAGAAATCCTATCATGTCCACCTGTCTTGCAGAGGATTACTTTTCCAACTACTTCTGACAAGAATTTCCCTTGTTGATTCATACCCTTCCTGTTGAAGGCAGCTCCAATCTTCAATCCTGAGTCCAGTCCACACCATTGAAGGGCTTCCCTTGTCTTAGATATAGGAACTTCCTCTTCATTCTCAACTACTTGCAATTGAAAGATCTTTCTTATACTTCTTTGATTAATCTTCACCTTAGTCCCTTGAACAGTGGACTTAATCTTGAGGCCAGTAGAGTGGACTGATGCAGAGATAAAGAACTCGTGCACCTCCTTCTTCCAGATTTTAGTAGGTTGTGAGATGAGAAATTCTAACCCTGACTCAGAGAGGAGGGTGATAACTCCTTGGACATCTGGCGGCGCCTCTGCAAAGGCCCGGCGCACCAACTCATACCCTTCATTGATGTTATCTTCAATCCTTGGCGCCATCGTTTTGTCGAGAAAGCTTGAGAGAAGAGAGAAAGATAGACTGTCGACACAGGGTTTTAGTCTCGAAAACCTTGGAAGCGTGTCGACAGAATGAGAGTTTGACCTATTTATAGCCGCAGTTGAAAGAAGTTCAAAAGGCGCCAAAAAACAGTCAAAATGTGTCGACACAGACGGAATGTGTCGACACAAACTTCTACCGTCTCGACATTACTTCAGCCTACTATGTGTCGACACCAATTTGTGGTTATGTCGACACCTTAGATAAATAGAAATTCTGTGTCGACTCTAAGGATAAGTGTCGACACATATTCTGTAAGTGTCGACACCATTTTCCTGGTTGAGTCGACATTATATTTCTGGTTAAGTCGACAATATAACTCTTAAGTGTCGACACATATTCTCTGTGTCGACACAATATTTCTGACTTGTCGACATAATTTCTCTGAGTCGACACATTACTACTGAATGTGTCGACACATTCTTACTTAGCCAATTTCTGTAACTTCAATGTGTCCTTTTTAACACTTGATTATGTTGTTGTTATTACCTTTACTTATTTATATACTACTTCAATTGCATTGTTAATGATTTTGTTAATACATTAATCAATGGTTAACATACCTAATTCAATTTTGAATTTATTGAATTTGGTTTCATCTAAAGGCTTAGTAAATACATCTGCTATTTGATAATCTGTTTTTACAAATTCCAATGAGATGTCTCCTCTTTCTACATGTTCTCTAAGAAAATGGTATTTGATTTCTATATGCTTAGTTCTACTATGAGAAACTGGATTATTAGCAATAGAAATAGCACTCTTTGAATCACATAAAAGAGGTGTTCTACTTACCTGAATACCATAATCCTTAAGCTGATGCTGCATCCACAATAGCTGTGCACAGCAGCTTCCAGCAGCAACATACTCTGACTCAGCTGTGGAAATTGCCACACTGGTCTGCTTCTTACTACTCTGACTCAGCTGTGGAAATTGCCACACTGGTCTGCTTCTTACTACTCCAAGATATTAGTCTTCCTCCCAGGAATTGACAAGTACCTGTAGTACTCTTTCTATCCTCTCTACATCCTGCAAAATCTGCATCTGAATAGCCTGTTAGTAGAAAATCTCTATTCCTAGGGTACCAAAGACCTAGAGTAGGAGTGCCCTTTAGATATCTCAGAATCCTTTTGACTGCAGTATAATGAGATTCTTTTGGGCAGGCTTGGTACCTAGCACAGACACATGTAGCATACATAATGTCAGGTCTACTGGCAATGAGATATAGTAGAGACCCAACTATTCCTCTATACAATGATTCATCAACAGGTTTACCTGCCTCATCTTTGCATATAGGCATACTTGTTCCCATAGGAGTTCTCATGGAGGAGGATGACTCCATACCATATTTCTTAATTAATTCTTTGGTGAACTTAGACTGGGATATGGACAATCCATCATCAGTCTGTCTTACTTGGAGTCCCAAGAAGAACTTAAGTTCTCCCATACTGCTCATCTCAAATTTCCCTTGCATAAGTTTGGAAAACTTTTTACAAAGGTTGTTTTCAGTAGATCCAAAGATTATGTCATCAACATAGATCTGGACTAAGATGATCTTTCCTTTGGATTCCCTAAGGAATAGAGTTTTGTCTATCTTTCCTCTTGAGAATTTATTCTCAATGAGGAAGGTAGACAGGGTTTCATACCAAGCCCTTGGAGCTTGTTTTAACCCATACAAAGCTTTCCTAAGCTTATACACAGAATCAGGTTTAAGAGGATCTACAAAACCTGATGGCTGCTCTACATATACTTCTTCTTTAATATCACCATTCAGAAATGCTGACTTCACATCCATCTGGTATACTTTGAAGTTTTGGTAGGCTGGATAGGCAAGGAACATTCTGATTGCCTCCAGCCTTGCTACTGGAGCAAAGGTTTGATCAAAGTCAATTCCTTCTTCCTGCCTGTATCCTTTTGCAACTAACCTTGCTTTATTCTTCACTATTATCCCACTCTCATCTAGCTTATTCCTATAGATCCACTTAGTGCCAATTATATTGTGGCCTCTTGGTTTAGGAACCAGCTCCCAGACTTTGCATCTTCTGAATTGATTCAGCTCCTCTTGCATAGCATCAATCCAGTGCTGGTCTTGGATAGCTTCTTCAAACTTCTTAGGTTCCATCTGGGACAAGAAACTTGAATGCAAAACTGTGCTTTGATTTCTGCTTCTAGTTTGCACTCCTTGTCTTGGATCACCAATTATCTGATCAGTAGGATGATCTCTTAGATATCTTATAGTTGGAGGTAGATTCCCTTCAGGTTGAGCATCTCCAGCTTATTCATTCTGCTGTTCCTCTTGGTTTTCATCAGCTTCCATTATCTCTTGTACTCCCCCTGGACAGCAGCCTTCATTTTCCAATGCTCCATCTTCCTTTGAAGCTTCAACAATGGAGAGCTTGTCCATCTTCTTGCTTATACCTGTTGAGTCATTTGATCTACAAGACAACACACAATTGATTAATCTTGTTTCATCAAATACAACATGCACAGATTCTTCAACCACTTGAGTAGTTAAGTTGAAGACTCTATAGGCCTTACTATTTGTGCTGTACCCAACAAATATCCCATCCTGGGATTTGACAGCAAACTTAGTCAAATATGACTTGCCATTGTTAAGTATATAGCACTTGCAACCAAAGATCCTGAAATAGGATAGATTTGGTTTTCTGCCTTTCACAATCTCATAGGGAGTCTTTTTATGGCTTTTGGTGATAGAAGTCCTATTGATGACATGACAAGCAGTGTTAACTGCCTCAGCCCAAAAATATTCTGGGAGAGAGGTGTCACTCAATAGAGTTCTACCAGCTTCAATTAATGTTCTATTCTTTCTTTCAGCAATTCCATTTTGCTGAGGTGTTCTTGGTGAGGAGAACTCTTGGAAAATCCCAAAGTCTTTACACAAATTTGTTATGCTTTCAGAATGAAACTCAGTACCATGATCACTTCTGATTTTGACCACTGTACTATTTAGTTCATTCTGAATTTGCTTTACAAAATTAAGTAGTACACTTGGGGTTTCAGATTTTTGTCTTAGAAAGAACACCCATGTAAATCTAGAATAGTCATCTACAACCACAAAAGTGTAGACCTTCCTACCTAGACTATGAACTGGCATAGGACCAAAAAGATCCATATGCAAGAGGTATAAGCACCTCACAGAATCCTTGTTTTCAAGGCTTTGAAATGAGGATTTTGTCTGCTTGCCCTTTTGACAAGCTGAGCATACCCCTTCCTTTATACACTTAACTTGAGGCCCATTCCTCACTAGTTCTTTACTAAAGAGTTGGCCAATTGTCTTGTAGTTTAGATGAGCCAATCTCTTGTGCCACTTAACACAATGGGAAGCATTGTCATCAGCTACAAGACAAATGGGGGAAGCCTTATTTTCACATTCAAAATTAAGGCAATATACATTTCTCTTCCTATACCCAGTCAAAATGATCTCTTGATCACTTGACCTTTTGATATGACATCCATCCTTACCAAATGAAATGTCATATCCTAGATCACTCAACTGGCTTATGCTTATTAGATTATGTTTCAAACCTTTTACATAGGCCACTTGGGTGATAGTAATTAGGTTAGAAGAAATGTTACCAAACCCTTTGATGACTCCTTTTTCAGATCCACCAAAGATCACTTTATGTCCATCTTTGACAGATGAATACTCCTTCAGCAGCCCCTTTGTTCCAGTCATGTGCCTGGAATAACCACTATCCAAGTACCATATAGGGGCATGGTTACTTGGATTCACCTGCAATACAGAATTACTTACCCTTAGAACCCAAGTAAGTCTTGGGTCCTTGGTTCAGGTTAGCATTAATAAAGTTATCATAACCTCTTCTAACAGGTAGACTCTTATTCTTTATAACACTTGTGTTATACCAGCAGTCCAATGCAAAATGGCCCCTCTTGCCACAACACCAACATTCAAACTTATTGTATCTAGATCTAGATACATCCTTGTCAGTAGAATTTCTGTTCATTGCTGGTGCTGTTGCTACTTCACCTACTGATTTCTTAAAACCATTTGGTTTATGACCATAGGTAGGCCTGCTTGCCTTAACACCCTTGTTCTTCAGAACATTTGTCTTAATATGACCTTGAATGTCTTCATGATCATATATGTTAGAAGGCACTTTCTCCTTACTAAACCTTATGGGGACTGAAAGGTTTAGTGGCTGAATAGGGACTTTGCCTTTCCTCTTGAATCTGCCAGCCCTGGAGTTACCTTTAAATCCTAATCCAGCCTTACCCTTCTGAGTGACAAATTCATCTATCAAGGGTAAGACAGATTTAGGCTTAGAGTAACTAGCCACTAAATCCCTTTCAATTCTAAGTCTGGCCTCCAGACTCTTTACTTGATCATTAGTATAATTAATTGTGCCCATCTGAATAATAGTTATATTCTTCAGCTTGGCAATTTCATTTAATTTTTGATCAAGGACTTTTTCTAACTCAGTTGTTGCTACCCTTAGTTCAGCAATTTCCCGAGCTTGTGTTTTAACCAGGTTCTTGCTTTTCTTAAGGGCCTGCAACAAGTCCCCATACTTGTCTATCAATTGATAGACATCTCCTTCAGATCCAGATGCATCTTCATCACTTGATGCAGATGTACCTGATTCTTCACTTGTACTACAAACAGATGTACAGGAAGAACAATTTACCTCATTAGGACCAGACTGATTCTGGCATATGTCCTCTTCTGATCTTGTCATCAAACCCATGCATTGATGTTCATTGATGGAGTCTAGCAACTGCATAAACTCCTCTTCCTCAGATGCAGCATATAGTCCAATATATGCTTCAGCTTCAGATCCTGATTCTGAAGTTGACTGGTCTGACAGACTTTTATCTTTCTTTGCTACAAAGGATTTCTCCTTCTTGCCTTTCTGATAAGTCTTCTTCTTTTCTGAAGATTCCTTCCTTTTGTCAGGACAATCAGCCACTACATGTCCAGGCCTATTGCAACAATAGCAGACAATCTTTGAAGTAGTGGCTTTGCTGGGCTTTGATCTGCTTTTCTCTTTCCTTGATGACCTTCTCTTCTGATAATAGTCATCAACTTGCTGTGATGTGGAAGGCCTAGACTTCCATTGCTTCTTTTTCAAGAACCTTTGGAATTGTCTAGTAAATGCAGCAAAGTCTGCATCTGAATCACAGCTAACTGAACCCTTATCTGAATTTTCAGAACTATCTTCTTCAACTTCCTTAGGAGGAGATGGTGATTTCCTCCTATTCTTTCTGGTGGCTTCAGCATTAAATGCCACAGTCTTTTCTCTATGCTCTCCTCTTGAGTTTCTTTCCTCCTCCTTCCTTACCATAAGTTGCATTTCATAGGATAGCAACTTTCCAAACAGGGTTGGAGGAGATATTTCTGCCAATTTAGCCACTTCTCTTATGGCACAGATCTTTGTATCCCAATCCTTTGATAAGGATCTTAAGAATTTGTCATTCAGTTCATAGGTACTGAAGACTCTTCCATAGGATATTAGCTCATTCACAATTCTATAGAATTTCTTATAGCACTCAGTTATGCTATCAGATTTTCCTTGTCTAAAGCTTTCATACTCCTGATTCAGCATAGACTTTCTGTCCAGCCTTACTTCTTCAGATCCCTCCATGTAGACAATCAATGTGTCCCACATCTCCTTGGAGGTCTTGCAGTGAATCAGATTCTGAAATGTTGAATCATCTATGGCACTGACAATGATATTCTGTGCCCTTTTATCCATGGTTGCCAAGATGATTTCATCCTTGGTCATTTCTGAATAAGTCTTTGGTATTTGGATATTTGCATCAAGAACAGATATCTTCATTGGAATGAAGGGCCCTTCTTGTACTGTGATGTAAATCCTTGGGTCAGATGCTTCCATAAACAATCTGACTCTCTCTTTCCAGATCCCAAAGATTTCCTTCTTGCATATGGGTAATTTCATAGACCCTAGCTCCTTATGATTCTCTCCAGAACCCATCTTCTTGAATCTTGAATCTGCCTTTCAGATCTACCTCAGACTGTTAAGTCCTTTTTGAGGAACCTCCCTCTGATACCACTTGATAGTTTAACTTTCAAGGCAGCCTAAACACCTAGAGGGGGGGGGGGGTGAATAGGTTCTGCTTTTCTTATAAAAACTTCTAGGCAGAATTCAAAACAATAGCTAACACAATAAGCATAGCAATCACAGAAAATAAAACATCACAGATTGCACAATGTTTTATAGTGGTTCCCCAAGGTCTGGGTACATCCACTTTCCCCCTTCACCTATCTAGCAGTATGCTAGATTCGGCCAAACTTCCACTTATCTCAGATCAACAGATCCTACAACTCAGAACCCAACTGGTTCCTACAACTCAGGCACAACTGCCCTACCTCAGCCTTGTCCCCAAGGCCTACAACTCAGAGAATACCCTTCTCCTACACTCAGGCAAACATCCCTACCACTCAGAGTTCAACACTCCTACACTCAGCCTTTATAACATAGGCTTACAACTCAGATCTGTGTAAACAGATCCTACAGAAATATAGAAAAGATTATTAATCTGTCTTGCCAAAGTTGAGAGAGAAAAGGCCAAGACAATTCTTGATCAGCTGATGCAATCAACTGTATCTGAGCCTTCTTCAAGGCTTCTTGAAAATGAACTTAGCTGAGTTGATTCCAAACAGCTTCTTGAGAATCCACTGGTGGTTTCTTTCTTCTTCTTCTAATTCAGGCTTGATCTCTCTCTATCCAGCACTTTGAAAGATTCTTCTGAATTCTGATTAGAACTCTTCTTAGATCTATCCTTAGATAGTCTTCTTAGATCTCCCGGAGAAAATCTTCTTAAGTGCCTAGCACTTTCTTGAAATGAATTGGATCGTAATCCTTCTCAACTTTTTGATTCTCAACAATGTTTTTCAACAGTTGCTTTCTCCTTCTGAATCCATCTATTTATAGACATTCTTCATGGTAACCGGCTGATCCGGTTTCTAACCGTTTTCTGACAAGTCTGACAGCTTCAGTTAACCGGTGGTAACCCACAGCTGTCAAGTCCTCAAACAAGTCCTGTGCCTTAGTCTTGAACCACAAGTTGTTGACACAGTCTGTCAGAAAGTGTCGAGACCATCTGTCTAACTGTGTCGACACAATTGACTTTGGTGTCGACACAGTCTTCAGTGATGTCGACTAAGTTGCCTTTGAGTCGACACAGCTTCTTCTGAAAATAACTTGGTCTTGACTCTTCAGTGTGTCGACACAAGTCCTGTGTGTCGACACAGTTGTTGTAGAATCATAACTTAGTAAGTGTCGACTTAGCCTTCAGGTGTCGACACATTCTGCTTTAATGTGTCGACTTAATCACAATGTGTCGACACATTCTGCTGGTGTCGACAAACTTGAGGTCGACTATTTTCTTCTGTGTCGACAAATTCAGCTGATGTCGACAATCTTGAGATCGACTATATTCTTCTGTGTCGACACATTCTCCCAATGTTGAGGTCGACGCTTTTCTTCTGTGTCGACACAAATTCCCAGAGTTGTGTCGACTCTTTTCTTCTGTGTCGACACAAATTCCCAGTGATGTGTCGACTTACTTCTTCTGTGTCGACACTTTTTCCCAGTGTAGTTGTAGACTAACTGCTATGTGTCGACACTGCTTCCCAGTGTTGTGTCGACTCTTTTCTTCTGTGTGTCGACACTGCTTCCTCTGTGTCGACATTTGGACTTAGAATTTTTCTGTATACTTTATCAATTCTTCACCTGCACATGTCAACTTAAAACAACATCAAATACACCTTGATGTATATCATTGAGCTAGGTTGGGCTTCTTCAAATCAGGTACACATTTTCCAATGTACCCAACAGATTGAGTCCGCAACATGCTGCAAACTGAAGTGGTAGGTCCCCGACTATTGAGAAGAAGCCGACGATGGGGAAGTTGGGAGTGCTTCTGGCAGACTTAATATTGAGTCCGCCTAGCTCGGGCGGACAGGATGAGTCCGTCTTTGCAGCTGGATTGAGCAAGTTCTCTACCCTCTAGAAGGTAGAAGGATAAGATTGCCCCTATTGTAGGAGTGAGCTCGCCACCTTCTAGCGGGCTGGAGTTGAATTCGTGTTGTGTTGTGCGGTCTGGTGAAGAATTATCGGTCCTACTGCCAAGTCTTTACTCAGGTGGACTGAGAGAGTCTGCCACCTTCTGGCAGACTTAAGGTTTGGTGTCCGATTGGGCGACCTGGAGGACTTAAGGGGCAGGTCGCCTCTACTGCTGAAGTCCATCTCCAATTGGATTGACTTGCTTGTCACCCCTACTGGGTGGCATGCCGTTTATCGCTTGGTATACCCGAGGAGTTATTGCCTGCCTGGCGACCTGAAGCTTGTCAAGTAATGTTGGGCGACCTTGAGGCAGGTCGCCTACTTCTTGGAGGACAAGGATGTAGCAGAGAGTTGTATGCACCTATTGAAAGGGTTGTCGCCTGGTGATAGCATAGCCTTGCTAACTAGGTGACCTGCAGGAGCGGGCTGAAGAGATAACCATGCTTCCTATTAAGCATGCGGCTACCGAGTGGTTTGGGTGTATAAAAATACGAGTATGCTATCTAGTAGGGTAGTCTGCACCTGTTGGAATAAAGATAACCATTGTGCGGTTAGCCGATCTAACCGTGCAACCTGCAGGAGTGGATTGTGGAATCAGTCTGCAACCCCTGCAGAATGAGCGGCTGCTACGCGACCTGGGCGGTTAGACTGTGGAGACCGCCCTAGCCGCGCGCCTTAAGCCGATAGAGAAGTCTATCCTCCTGACCCAAAGAAGGGGCTGAGGTAGGTAGCGACCTCTAGGAGGAACCTGGAGCAGGTAGTGACTTGCGAGCTGGCTACCTTGGGAGGGATCACCGATTTCTGGGTTAACAATTTCCACTCCTTGTTCCTATCAAGACGACCTTTTGGTCACTTGACCTCTTGATCAGGCACTCATCCTTGTGGAATAAAATAACATATCCAAGAATAGAGAGTTGGCTTATTCGTATGAGGTTGTGTTGCAACCCTTCAACATAAGCCACTTTTGTGATAGCGACTATCCTATTGGTAATCTTACCATAGACTCTAGTTACCCCTTTATCTGAACCACAGAAGATGACTCTGAGTCCATCTTTTACTAGAGTTTACTCCATCAAGTTTCTCCTTGTCCCATTCATGTGCCTGGAACAACCACTATCCAAGTACCATATAGGGGTATACCCACTTGAACTAACCTGCATCACACAATTTACTTTACCTTAGGACCCCAATTTCTATTGGGTCCTAGGTGCATGTTAGTTTTATAATGAACTTGTTTACCATCAACATTTCTGACAGGTAGATTCACAGCTGCACTTGGCACATTTAGATTATGCCAGAAGTCTACAGCAAAGTGGCCCACTTTGCCACAGCACCAACATTCATGAATGTTATATCTTCTTTTCAGCGCTGGCTCAGCAGTTTGGTTAACTGTTGGATGAACAGTTGGAAGAGGAGCTGCAGCCTTCTTTAGATCCCTTTCTACGAGGATCTGACTAAAGGCAAGTCTTCCAGCTGGCTTGTTTTGCCTGCTCTGAGTGCCAGTAGATGCAAGTTTCTTTTTAGAAAGCATGCTTCTGATAGCTTTAGACATAGCCAAACCTAGCTTGAAGAAGTACTGACCCTTGGTTAGATTCTTTATTGAATTGTTCTGAACCTTTGTTGCAGCCACATTCTTGAAGGTGGGGGCTAAAGTACCAAAGACAAATGGTCCATGATGGGCCATTTCAATTTCTTCATGAGCATCCTTAAAGGCACTCACTTTGTTATACCTTCTTCCCTGGCTGTGAACATCTTTGTTCACACCAGTGGGTCTACCATTCATCCAGTAACAAAAGATGCTTTCTTGGTCATAACTATTTGAAGGCAATTGAACTTTCCTAAAAGAAATGTGAGGCTTGGAAGCAAGAGGCTGAGCTGGAGCTGGAGCTTTGCCCTTCCCTTTTGAAGGAGAAACTCTTGTGCTTCCCTGGAATCCCAACCCCTTCTTACCCTTTTGAGAGGAGAAGGAGTCTATAAGGGTAACACAGTACATAGCTTAGAATAGCTAGCCACTATTATTTTTCCCCTCCCTAGATCTCTTCAAGATCCATGATGAGACTATCCTTGAACTTGATGGTCCCAATTTGAATGATAGTGATGTTTCTCAGTTAGCTAACTTCCCTTGCTTTTTGATCCAACAGAGTTGCTGTTTCAGTCAGTGATATAAAAATTACGTGGAGAAGGAGGTATGCGTGGAGGAGAAAAAGTTAAGGGAAGTGAAAGTGTGGTTGCGAGATATTCTCTGATTCTATATTCGATGAAGGCAATTGCACCTTATCGCATATTGTATAGGATATTAAGTTCAATATCAAGGTCGTATTACCCGGGGAGATTTGATTGCTATTACTTCAAGGTGTTACTATTATCTTATCAAATTATAGTTCCTTTGGGCTTGCTTACAAAATTAGAGAAGAGAGAAAATTACTTGCAAATAAAAGAAAGGCTAAGCGATGATTTAGTGGTAGTACTCGATCTCGAATTTCTTAGGCATAAATTAATAAAAAATGTAATAACAAACTTTAACTTAATATAATAAAGATACCTTGACTGTTGGGATTCTCGAAGCTTGAACACGCTCCTCTCGGAGAAGTGCCCAACTGAGGTTAGGTAGATCCAACCGAACTCTCGTCCGTATCTGAATACCTAACACTTGCTTTAAGTAATGAACCCTGCTATTTTATTTGACTCCAATCGGGGAGATTTACATCACTCTCTCGAGAGAGGTGTGTGAACCTCTCTTTACTCTTAAGTTCTCACTTCAAACTATCGGGCTCTTAGTTAGCCAAGAATGAAAGCATGGATGAAAACTATATATCGATAATATAGTTCATTCGAAAATAAATTAAGAGAAAATCGAAGGCCTAAATTCTAAAAAGAATAAGAGAGCTAGAACATCATAACTGATACACTCATCCTCGGATCATCAAGATCGAGTACTATGAGGATTTAGTTACTCATGAAGCAGAAGTGAATAATAATTGCGTTAAAAATATGCATAATGTGAAAGAGTGAGAGAGAGAGGGAGAATCGAACTATTTTATTTCTTATTGCACAACAATCACAAAGATGACATAAGGTTATCACAAGAAGAGTTTTTGAAAATGCTAAAATTTTGCTAAAAATGACTAGAATGCTAATAACTGTAAACATTAAGCTAAGATAAACTCTGAACACTCTCTACCAGGATTCCAATCTCCTCCCATAACACTTGGAGCACAGGGCTATTTATAGATTTTTTTCGGGAAGTACAAGCCCACCCGACATGTCCAGGTCCGGCATGTACCTGGGGCGTGTCACATTCGGCGTGACTTTTCTTCCTGGAATTAAAGTCTGGAGGTGACTGGCACGGTAGATGGGTTACACGCCCCTCTGACACGCCCTAGTCGGGCGTGTACCTGGGCCGTGTAAAATTCTGCGTGAATTTGGAGAATTGAAATTATGCACCGCAGTGATTTCTCGGGACTTAGAGGGACACGCCTCAGTGACACGCCCGTGTCTGTGGTACACGGGCGTGTAAGCTAATTTCAGCTAGAAACTGAATTCTGACTGATGGCTTTATTCCACTAGGTTACATGCCCTAGGAACACGCCCTGGGAGGGCTTAACCTGGGGGCGTGTCATAGTAAAACTTGGCAGAAACTGTAAAAAACCTGCAAAAAGAATTTAACATATTAGTTACAATAATATATACAAAAGGAGGTTAACATATAAGCTTACAAAACATGATTTGTATATTAAAAACAAAAAAATACCCTAGTAGTTTAGACTACAAAACGAACTATCAAATTCCCCCAAGCTTAAGCTTTGCTTGTCCCAAGCAAAGATATAAAAACTAGCTAAAATAACAGGTGACTAATCAGGAGAATTCTAATTATGTTAACACAAGTACCATGCGAAATTCTAAGTAGGGAGAAGGTGAAACGTAAACCTAAAATAATTACTTAAACATGGTTTACAATTTATAAGCTTTACTAACGAAAATAAATCATCCAAAATTTTAAAAAAATTCTTTAAGTAAATTTAAGCAAATCAACAAAATGAAAAAAAATGCATTGCATTGTTACTAGATACAAGGGACACATTATAACCATATCAATCAAATAAGAAAAATCTAAATTTAAATCCAAAACTTTACTAGTCTACTTTTCCTCTTTACTTAGCTAATAAAAAAAGATCAAAAGCATGAATCAAAAGGACTTATTAGGACCGAAACGTTTGGTTTAGGATTATGATTAGGAGTGGAATTCAAAGATAAACAAGGAGGCTTAAAAATCACATTAAACCAAAACAAAGAGTTTCAAAAATTTTATTATAAAAAAAATATTTTTCTTTTTTTCCATTTTTTTTCTTTTTCAAAACAAAGGCCATAATATTTTTATTTTCATTTTGAAATTGGCCAAACAAAATCAAATACTTCTTTTGAGCATACTTTTTCAAAATTTCCTCCAAAAATATCACAAAACAACCTATCATGATCATGAAATTTTTTATTGAAACTAAAAAAGTGTAGTGCGATTAGATAGGTTGGAAAAGTTAGGTTTGGTGAAAATGAAATGATAAGTGGTGCTATCAATTGAAATTGGAAAAAGGATCAAAACGGCTTACTAGGAGTAAAAAAAATTTTAGGTTGACAAGAAGGCTCAAACGAAAAAAAAACGGTCTAAATCATTTTCATGCTTTTAAATTCATTTAAAGCACAGATTTGAAAATTTTCAAAAAACGAGTCCTAGATAATAAAAGAAGATTGATGAAATTATCTTGAAAATAGAAATAATAGGCGACTTGGATCGTTCACATCTACTATGCTAATAAAAAGTTGACATTACAAAAATTATAAAAAACAAAAAGGAAAATAGTGAATGATGAATTTTCGAGAAAGTAAAGAATAAAAAGAACCAAAAATTTAATAAAAATGCGAGTTTTAGAAAAAATGTTTCAACATTAACATGCTACTGTTAACCCCAGAATCCACAACATGCCCAGCGAGACTCCTCTTTCGGCAGACTCGAGCTCCGCAGTCCGCTCAGGTCGTCAAGGCACCCCCAGAAGGGGACTCCAGTTCTCAGTCTGTAACACCCCAAAACTTGGAAGGGGAATCGACGGCGTCGTTTTAGCCAAGTTTGGGTTTTGGAGCAGGTGACATGGGCGTGTCAGGGCGTGACACGGGCGTGTCAGGGCGTGGTCGACCGCGGAGCTTGTGGTCGACGTTTTGGGGGTTGACGTTCGTTGAGCTCAGGAATACGGCCTAGGACACGGGCGTGTCCCTGGCCGTGTCCTTCTCGGGATGTTTGCAGGATTTATTATGCTAGGCGTGACACGGGTCATGACACGGCCGTGTCGGGTCTGACACGGGCGTGTCGAAGGCCGTGTCTTTGGCCGTGTCTTTGGCCGTGTCCTTCTCTGACTGGGAAAGTTGGTCAGTGGGGGGCGTGACACGGGTCTTGACACGGGCGTGTCAAAGGCGACACGGGTGTGTCGGAGGCCGTGTGAACGGCCGTGTGCTAGTTTTCGAATCGGTCGAGACGGCAAATGATTGACACGGCCCTGCACACGGCCGTGTGCCAACCCGTGTTCGGCCCAGTTTTTGTTATTTTGGGTTCCGATCGTGGCCGTCCGTTTCTTTGGTATGAGATCCAATGGTTGGGGGACTAGATCTGAGGGATTAAACTCGGGAATAGGGTTTGAAACCCTCACTTTTCTCCTATCTTTATCTCTCTTGATCCTAGAGAGAAGGGAGAGCAAGGAGGAGGAAGAAGGCCAAGTTCCGGCCGTCGGCGAAGCTTCGGAGGTCCGTTTCGCGAGCGGAGTTCAGATCCGCGAAGGTGGGAGCGTTGCGGTGGTTTTCAACCGAGCAAATCTTCTATATGGCTAGGAAGAGGGGACGGAAGGTAACGAAACTTCTCCTCCCGGTTTTTAGGATTTAGGATGCATGAATAGCATCCCCTTCCTTTCGTGTTTTGAGCACCAAATCTCTCAAATGAGAGGGATTCGTGTAGCCTAGGTTCAAGAGGAACCTCCGGGTTGAGTATGTTCATCCCGGCATGCTTTGCATTAGAGATCCGCTCCGTTAGCAGATTAGGCATTGTGGGTGAAGCCGTGGACGCGACCGTTAGTCCGACCCGGTGATGTTGCATAGCGAGCTTCGGGGATTCGGTAGAAATCCGTTGCGGCAATACGCCGTTGTATGTATGCGTTTTCCCCCTTATATTCGAGTGAGTACTCGTGGTCAGAACCGGACAAGGTTAGCTCCGTGTTGTGCGGTAGATGGTTTCCTTGGAGCACGGGAAAGACACGGTGCGAATGGTGATTGGGGTGGGGAAACCTTTGTTTGTGCTGTGCAAAGGCGCGGCTATGTCTCCGTGGTCGGCTGGCTATCCCGTGACGCGCAAGTCATGTGGGGAAGTGTCCCGGCGAGACTAGCCCCTTGTGTGGGACTGACGAGAATGTCGAGCGGAGGGCAAGCCCAGGCATTGTGTCCATGAGCGGGTGGGGTCCAGCGAGGCTTCTTAGAATCGGTCAGTGTGAGACGGAACCCTGACGTGCGAAGTCAGAATGTGCGGGCAAGTCCCGGGGTATATGACCCTTGTGCGGGTGGGGCCTTTGCAAGGTTCCGTGTGACGGCGTGTGTGCCGTTAGGGACATGGTGGTTCCCTTGTGTTTGCGGCTTTAAGCCAATGGGGAAACGAAAGTACCTAGTGTTTGATGTTGTGCTAGATGCATACGAGCTAGGGTGACTTGGGTGAAACCCGGGTTGCATTCATGTTGTATAGTAGGCCCCTATCACTTTGTACAAAACATAGAGAACATGTATGCTGTATGAGACATCCAAGCCTGTTTTACCGCTTTATTATATATACTCTTTTGGTATACGAAGTACTAACTTGCAGGTGGAGTGGTACCCCGGGGTCCGTTAGGGACGGCCGGGAGGAGATGTGTTTGTTACACAGTAGAGGTCAGCCTTTGCTGACCCATGTTACTTCAAATCCTTACAGGGCAAGGATCGCATGCAGGAGCTAGTGCGCCGGGCGAAAATCCCTAAGCCTCATGAAGTGTTGCTGTGCGTGACTATTTTCTTTTCCTTGTTTTGCTGCTGTTGTTTGACTATGTCCGACTTGTATGCCGAGGTAGCCTAGGGGTGCTTGGCACTTTTATATTTGGACTTATATTGTGTAAGGCCTTAAGGCCGTCTGATACTCTTCTGTTAGTGGGTAACTTCTGTCTGTTAATGTTCTGTTTCCGCTGTGTTCGTCTGGAGTTTTGAGATTGGGTAATTTTTATATCATCTTTTAATACTAAAGCTGTGGCGTCCGTATGTTGTGGGGCCCCGGCCAGACCCATATTATATGGTCTTTACAGGGGAGGTGTTACAATTTGGTATCAGAGGGAGGTTGGCGTTCCAATGAGAAGTTTCGTAGTCGAAAGTATAAGTCGAGTCGCGTATAAGAAGTTATACACATAGGAGTATCGCGGGACCATGAGTGTCCTTGAGTTCGAGTCTTGCGATTAGAGACTGATTTGCGTTTTCTTACTTGTGTTTAGAGTGCAAGCAACGAGGCTGGGACCTCGAGGCCAAGAGAAGAGCTCTCGGCAAGTAGTGCGACTGCGCAAGGTCCGCTAGGGATGGGGGTCACATCGGCCGACTTCTGCCGTATGCTTGCAGAAGCGATGGTGGCGGCCCAAGCTGTAGCGACAGCACAGGTAGCAGCTCCCGTTGCTCAAGTAGCAACTCCTGCTACCCCGGACACGGCAGCGACCGTGCCGGTTGAGGAAGCCAGGCGGGCAGAGCCGCAGGCCGAGAGAGTGGTTGGCGGGCATGGGGACCGGCAAATGAAGTACTTTCTGAGTTTCCACCCTCCAACCTTCAAGGGAATCGGCACACCCACAGATGCAGAGGATTAGTGGGCTAGAATTCAGGAGCTTCTGAGGGCGGCAGAGACGTCAGATGAGAAAAAGGCAGAGTTCGCAGCCTTTATGTTGGAAGGAGATGCCAAGTTTTGGTGGGTGAGCCACAGTGGCCGGCAGTTTCTAGGACGCACACCGTCCATCGAGGAGTTTGGGAATGCCTTCCTGAAGAAGTACATTCCCGCCTCAACGAGTTTAGCCCTCCAGAGGCAGTTTCTACATCTGGTGCAGCGAGACAAGTCAGTGGATGAGTATGTTCAGGAATTTACTCGCTTGGGTCATTATGCAGGGACGGCCATGGCAGACGATGAAGAGAGGGACAATCTCTTCTATCATGGATTGAGGGAGAATCTAAGACAACCCCTCATATCAATGAAACGTGCGGGTTTCAACGAATTGGTGGAGGCGACCCGAATTTTGGAGAGTGACATGGAGCGATCCCAGCGTCGCAAGGGTTTCACACCCAAACAGGGGGAGGAGAAGAAGCCTGCTCAGTCCCATGGAAAGGCGGAAGGGAGCCGATGGAAGAAGAAGCCTTCCCCATATAAGTCGGGCGAGAAAAGTAATTGGCGTCCGGAGGGTCACGCTCTAAGGGACCGCAAACATATTACAGTTGTGGCAAGCCAGGCCACATAGCAAGATTTTGTACCCAAGGGGGCACTGAGCAAGAGCCAAGGCAGGAGCAGACCGTACGCTCCGGACCCAGTGCATCAGAGAAGGGGAAGATGGCGGAGTCGAGTGCTTCCCGGTTTCAACCAGTGCAGCCAAGGGCCTACAACCTTGGGCAACAGGAAGCAATCCGCCAAATCGATGTGGTGACAGGTATGAGAGTTCAACCTGCACCGTAGATTTCTTCCTTTCAAGCTTTTTTATGTTTGTTGCATGTGTGTAGGCTTTGTAGTGGTATCTGGGTACCCCGCTAGAGTACTTTTTGATACGGGAGCATCGCACTCCTTCCTTGCGGAAAGTTTCACCCGGAGGATTGGAGTTGAGTCCTTCGCAACGGACTCAGAGTTGAAAGTGCGCATGCCCAATGGGTTGTTTATGACAACCAGGGCGAAAGGGCGGATTTGTTGGAGTCTTGAGGGAGTCGGCTTCATTTTGGTAGCGACAATCTTGCCGTTGTCCGAGTTTGATGTGATTTTGGGGATGGATTGGCTAGCGGAGCAGCGTGCCAGTATCGACTGTTTGTCCAAGGTGGTAACCCTGAGGGGCATGGGGCAAGCGGAAGCCAAGTTTGAGGTCCTGCATGGAGTGGCCTGTTCCCTAGTTTCGGCACTTCAACTAGTGCGAGCTGTTAACCAGGGGGTGTAGCTCTAGTAGCATTGTTGGAGGTTAGCCTTTCCAGGCTGTCCTTGGAGAAGTGCCCGTGGTGGTGGAGTTTGGAGATGTTTTTCCTTATGAGCTACCGGGAGCACCTCCTCGGCGGGAGATTGATTTCTCCATCGAGTTAGTGCCCGAGGCTAGACCGGTGTCACGTCCACCCTTTAGGATGGCACCAAAGGAGTTGGCTGAGCTCAAGGTTCAGTTGCAGGAGCTTTTGGAGCAAGGGTATATCAGACCCAGCTCTTCACCGTGGAGTGCGCCGGTGTTATTTGTAAAGAAGAAGGACGGTAGTATGCGTCTGTGCATAGACTACCGAGAGTTGAACAAATTGACTATCAAGAATAAGTATCCGATTCCTCGGATAGACGATCTCTTCGACCAGTTGGTGGGGTCGGTGGTGTACTCCAAGTTGGACTTGAAGTCCGGATATTATCAGTTGTGGATTCGTGACGAAGACATACCCAAGACCACGTTTGGTACGAGGTATGGTCATTTTGAGTTCTCGGTGATGCCGTTCGGGCTGACGAACGCGCCGTCCGCGTTCATGGACTTGATGAACCGAGTATTTCGCGAATATTTGGACCGGTTCGTAGTCGTCTTTATCGATGACATATTGGTGTATTCCAAGTCGGAAGCGGAGCACGAGTCGCACTTGCGGACAGTGTTGCAGGTATTGAGAGAGAACCAGCTTTATGCGAAGTTCTCCAAGTGCGAGTTCTAGTTGGAGAAAGTGGCATTTCTAGGCCATGTGATTAGTGGGGATGGGGTGGCGGTAGATCCAACGAAAGTAGAAGCCATCAGAGAGTGGCAAGTTTTGAGGACCGTGGCGGAAGTCCGAAGTTTTCTTGGACTAGCCGGGTACTACCGAAGGTTTGTGGAAAACTTTTCGCGGATAGCTCTACCCCTCACTTCACTAACTCGCAAGGATCAGAAGTTTGTATGGACTCAAGAGTGCAATCAGGCGTTTGAAACCCTGAAGGAAAGGCTAATGACGGCGCCGATCCTAAGTCTACCAAAGAGGACCGAAGGGTTCCAGATTTTCAGCAACGCATCCGGATGCGGTTTAGGGTGCGTGTTGGTGCAGGATGGTAGTGTGATAGATTTTGGGTCGAGGCAGCTGAAGCCTCATGAGAGAAATTACCCCGTCCATGATTTGGAGTTGGCGGCGGTAATTTTCTCTTTGAAGTTGTGGAGGCACTACGTTTATGGTGCAAAGGTGGAGATCTTCACGGACTACAAGAGTCTGAAGTATCTCCTAGATCAGAAGGACCTAAATATACGGCAACGCAGGTGGGTCGAGTTCCTTGGGGACTACGAGGTGGCGATTCAGTACACGCCAGGGAAAGCCAATGTGGTGGCAGATGCTTTGAGTAGGAAATACTCGGGGCAAGGAAATTGGATTGAAGCTCACGATGAGCGGTTAAGGCGGGACTGGGAGTCCCTTGGTTTGGAATGTGTGGCAAGAGGCGAGTCTAGCATGGCTCGACTAAATTGGATTGAGATGCAGAGTGACTTATGCGATCGTATTCAGGAAGCGACCCGTGTAGATGCGGAGTTCCAACCTTTCGTGGAGGAAGCTCTTAAGGGCGAGGGTAGCGCCTGGGGGATGGTTGATGGGATTCTGAGGAAGGGCGGAAGGATTTGTGTACCGCAGTTCGGCAAGCTCTGCGAGGAGTTGATGTTTGAGGCCCACTTCACTAAGTACTCCATTCACCCGGGTAGTACAAAGATGTACTTGGATTTGAAGAAGTCCTATTGGTGGCCTGGGATGAAGCGGGACGTAGCTTTGTGTGTGAGTCGGTGCCAAACATGTGCCTTGGTGAAGGCCGAGTGTCAGAAGCCGGGCGGGTTCTTGAAGCCTCTTCCAATCCCCGAATGGAAATTTGATGACATCTCCAAGGATTTTGTGCATGGGTTGCCTAGATCACAACAGGGTAATGATGCCATTTGGGTGATTGTGGACCGCTTGACCAAAGTGGCACATTTCATCCCAAACCGGAAGGAGGACGGTGTGGAAAAGTTGGTGGAGTTGTAATACCGCAATATTGTACGACTTCATGGGATTCCGAAGAGTATAGTCAGCGACCGGGATGGACGTTTCACGTCTAAGGATTGGCGGTTGGTGCAGAAGAGCTTGGGCACAAAACTCAAGTTCAGTACGGCCTTTCATCCTCAAACCGATGGGCAAACTGAGAGAACGAACCGTACCTTGGAAGATATGCTAAGGATGTGTAATCTCGACTTCAGCAAGAAGTGGGAGGATCACCTCTTCATGGTGGAGTTTGCTTATAACAATAGTTACCAAGCTAGTATCAAGATGGCGCCATACGAAGCTCTGTATGGGAGGCAATGTCGAACACCGATGTCTTGGACAGAGGCGGGAGACACCAAGCTTTTGGGGAAAGAAGTGCTAGCCGACGCTAGTGAGCTAGTGCGGACCATCCAAGAGCGCATGAAGGTAGCTCAAGATCGGCAGTCGAAGTATTTCAATGCTCGCCACAGGCATGTGGAATTCGCTGTGGGCGACTGGGTGTATCTCAAGATCAAGCCGTTCAAAGGCGTTTCGCGAATTCGCCGACTCAAGAAGCTGAGTCCGAGATTTTTGGGACCATTCAAGGTCATCGAGCGAGTGGAAGAGGCAGCGTACCGGTTGGCATTTTCCACAGAGCTAAGTGGATTGCATGACGTTTTTCACGTCTCCGTCCCGAGGAAAGCTTTGTTAGAAGCCAGCGTGGTGATTGAGCCGACGGCGGTGCCGGTAGAGGAAGACTTGAGGACGCGAGTTCGTCCAATCGGGATAGAAGACTCAGAGGTTCGGCAATTACGGAACAAGGAGGTCAGACTCGTAAAGGTCCGTTGAGACAACTGTGGCTGTGAGGAGCTCTCATGGGAGCGAGAGCAGGCCATGCTGGAGGAGTACCCCGAGCTTTTCTCCTCAGGTACCGTTTAGTTTTGTTTACCTTCCATGTTTTAAATTTCGGGACGAAATTCTTGTAAGGGGGGGGGGGGGGGGAATTGTAACACCCCAAAACTTGGAAGGGGAATCGACGGCGTCGTTTTAGCCAAGTTTGGGTTTTGGAGCAGGTGACACGGGCGTGTCAGGGCGTGACACGGGCGTATTAGGGCGTGGTCGACCGCGGAGCTTGTGGTCGAAGTTTTGGGGGTCGACGTTCGTCGAGCTCAGGAACACGGCCTGGGACACGGGCGTGTCCCTGGCCGTGTACTTCTCGGAATGTTTGCCGGATTTATTATGCTAGGCGTGACACGGGTCACGACACGGCCGTGTCGGGTCTGACACGGGCGTGTCGAAGGCCGTGTCTTTGGCCGTGTCTTTGGCCGTGTCCTTCTCTGACTGGGAAAGTTGGTCGGTGGGGGGAGTGACACGGGTCTCGACACGGACGTGTCAAAGGCGACACGGGCGTGTCGGAGGCCGTGTCAACGTCCGTATGCTAGTTTTCGAATCGGTCGAGACGGCGAATGGTTGATACGGCCCTGCACACGGCCGTGTGCCAACCCGTGTTCGACCCGGTTTTTGTTATTTTGGGTTCCGATCGTGGCCGTCCGTTTCTTTGGTATGAGATCCAACGGCTGGGGGCTAGATCTGAGGGATTAAACTCGGGAATAGGGTTTGAAACCCTCACTTTTCTCCTATCTTTATCTCTCTTGATCCTAGAGAGAAGGGAGAGCAAGGAGGAGGAAGAAGGCCAAGTTCCGGCCACCGGCGAAGCTTCGGAGGTCCGTTTTGCGAGCAGAGTTCAGATCCGCGAAGGTGGGAGCGTTGCAGTGGTTTTCAACCGAGCAAATCTTCTCCATGGCTAGGAAGAGGGGACGGAAGGTAACGACACTTCTCCTCTCGGTTTTTAGGATTTAGGATGCATGAATAGCATCCCCTTCCTTTCGTGTTTTGAGCACCGAATCTCTCAAATGAGAGGGATTCGTGTAGCCTTGGTTCAAGAGGAACCTCCAGGTTGAGTATGTTCATCCCGGCATGCTTTGCATTAGAGATCCGCTCCGTTAGCGGATTAGGCATTGTGGGTGAAGCCGTGGACGCGACCGTTAGTCCGACTCGGTGATGTTGCATAACGAGCTTCGGGGATTCGGTAGAAATCCGTTGCGGCAATACGCCGTTGTATGTATGCGTTTTCCCCCTTATATTCGAGTGAGTACTCGTGGTCGGAACCGGACAAGGTTAGCTCCGTGTTGTGCGGTAGATGGTTTCCTTGGAGCACGGGAAAGACACGGTGCGAATGGTGATTGGGGTGGGGAAACCTTTGTTTGTGATGTGCAAAGGCGCGGCTATGTCTCCGTGGTCGGCTGGCTATCCCGTGACGCGCAAGTCATGTGGGGAAGTGTCCCGGTGAGACAAGCCCCTTGTGTGGGACTGACAAGAATGTCGAGCAGAGGGCAAGCTCGGGCATTGTGGCCATGAGCGGGTGGGGTCCAGCGAGGCTTCTTAGAATCGGTTAGTGTGAGACGGAACCCTGACGTGCGAAGTCAGAATGTGCGGGCAAGTCCCGGGGTATATGACACTTGTGCGGGTGGGGCCTTTGCAAGGTTCCGTGTGACGGCGTGTGTGCCGTTAGGGACATGGTGGTTCCCTTGTGTTTGCGGCTTTAAGCCAATGGGGAAACGAAAGTACCCAGTGTTTGATGTTGTGCTAGATGCATACGAGCTAGGGTGCCTTGGTTGAAACCCGGGTTGCATTCATGTTGCATAGTAGGCCCCTTTCACTTTGTATAAAACATAGAGAACATGTATGCTGTATGAGACATCCAAGCCTGTTTTACCGCTTTATTATATATACTCTTTTGGTATACGAAGTGCTAACTTGCAGGTGGAGTGGTACCCCGGGGTCCATTAGGGACGGCCGGGAGGAGATGTGTTTGTTACACAGTAGAGGTCAGCCTTTGCTGACCCACGTTACTTCAAATCCTTACAGGGCAAGGATCGCATGTAGGAGCTAGCGCGCCGTGCGAAAAGCCCTAAGCCTCATGAAGTGTTGCTGTGCGTGACTATTTTCTTTTCCTTGTTTTACTGCTGTTGTTTGACTATGTCCGGCTTGCATGTCGAGGTAGCCTAGGGGTGCTTGGCACTTTTATATTTGGACTTATATTGTGTAAGGCCTTAAGGCCGTCTGATACTCTTCTGTTAGTGGATAACTTCTGTCTGTTAATGTTCTGTTTCCGCTGTGTTCGTCTGGAGTTTTGAGATTGGGTAATTTTTATATCATCTTTTAATACTAAAGCTGTGGTGTCCGTATGTTGCGGGGCCCCGGCCGGACCCATATTATATGGTCTTTACAGGGGAGGTGTTACACAGTCCGCTCAGGTCGCCCCACTTTGGTCAGATTCAAGATCTGGCGTCACTAGGCGGACTCCAGCACCAGTCCGCTCAGGTCGCTCCCCTCTAGCCAGGATTGCGTTCCGCATTGCCAAGGGGATGCCCCAGCTCGCAAGCCCAGTCCGCCTATCTCGCGTGGACTGCTTGTCCATTTCTTTTTTATTCCCGTCACCGCTGCCCGGCTCTCCTGTACCCCGGGCAGCCGGTAATTTTAGCCCTGCCCGTTTGGGAAGGCCCCACAATTTATAAATAGAGGGAAGTGGTGCACCCAAGGCACGCTGGCTTGAGCCTAAGAGCCTACTTGTTAAAGGTTGCAGACTCGAATCTGGAGCTTTGCTGACTCCGATTTGCCTACTGCACCGTTTTATTTTCGGCTTTTGTAACCCATCATTTGCAATCAAAGTCAAGCCCATTGCAAGAGTGGCATTCAAGCCACGATGGACGAAGTCTGGTTTTGCCGTGATTCACGGCTCTTCTGTTCTTTTCTCTCATCCGCTAAGTAGACTACTACTTGTAGTTTGCCTCTTCTTCTTTCCCCAGTGTTCGAACAGTTAGGCTGTGGTGCTCGAGTCCTTTTCGCATTTCGTGCATCAAACGTTAACATGCGACATTCAGATCCAAGCAGTCTTTGAAATCCGCAGATAGAGATGTCAGACCGCCGAGCTCACCGGTAAGACCGCTCAAGCTCGCCAGATGATTCGTTGTGGGAGGCTTTGGAACAGTCTCGCTGGGAGGCCGAGTTATCTCGCAGAGAGACCGACCAGCGACTTGATACTATTATCCAAGCTATGCTTGTGCTAACTCAGCGACTTATTCCTCAGGCCACAGGAGATATTGCTGAAACTCCAGTTCGCCGGACTCCAGCTCGCCAGACCCTTCTCCAACAGTCACCTGCAGTCACTCCTCAGCCTCGCCATCAAGCTCAGCCCACAGCTCCTCTGCGGCCTCAGGCTGACTAGTTCGCCCCCCTGATGGATTTTTTTAGAGAGGCGGCCAAGGAGACTCAAGCACACCGGCTTGATTTTGTTGATTAGCAGCCCGCGGACCCTCGCGCTCCAGTCCTCTCCTCTGCAGAACTTGAGACTCCTTCTCCCTTCGTTGATAGAATCCGATGGGAGTCAGCACCCAACAACATCAGAGAACCCCGTCTCCCCTTTTACTCTAGGGAGACCGATCCGGTTTCCCATCTGCAGGCTTTCGAGGGGGCAGTTGCATTGAGATGCTTCTCTGATGCCTTGAAGTGCAAGCTTCTAGTCACCACTCTCGATGGACAGGCGAGAGAGTGGTTTTATTAGCTGCCCTCGAGCACGATTTATTCCTTTGCTGAGCTTCGCAGCAAACTCCTTCTGAGGATTGCTACCTCAAAAAAGAGGAAAGATGGGTCGGCAGCCCTCCTATATATCAAACAAAGAGACAACGAATCAGTAGCGCGGTTCATTGACCGGTTCCAGAAGTAGATCCAGGGGGTGAGGAATGTGAACCCCGACTATTACAAGGTTGCCCTGATTAACGACCTCCGGGAAGGACCACTGAAGTTTAAAGTAACAACAAAGGCGCCATCAACCTACCATGAACTGATTGCGATTGCCAATCGCTTCATTGAAGGTGAGAATGCTAACCCTACCTACATTTCATCCCTGACAACTAAGGCTGGAGGAAGGGATGCTTCCAACGCCACTTCCAGCAGCGACCATCACAGCAAGCCTCCTCGGCCCGATTTTTCAGCCTCCTTCTCAGAGGGGGTGAAAACTCCGTCACAAGAAACCTTTCATCGGCCATCAACAGTTTCGTGATCAGAGATTGCCATTGGCCACCACTCCCGCCGTACCCCTTCAGGCTCTACCCATTTTTCAGAACACCTTGCTTGCTTCAAGGACACATGAGAGCAGCTCCGTGGAGGAGTTTGTAGATCTGGGGCTCGACTTTGAATTTGTCGTCCAGATCATCCAGAAGAAAGCAGAGGAAAAGAGGGAAGGGCCTCAAAGGGATTGGAAGCCCAGAAATAACTCTCAATTCTACGAATTTCACAAAGAGAAGGGCCATTTGACTGAAGATTGCAGGGCACTCCGGCAACTGGTTGAGAGGTTATTTGCTGAAGGCAAGATCAAAGATCTGGGCAGGAGGAATGATCCTTCAAAACCTTCCACCTCCAAAGGCAAGGAGGTGGCGGAGGTTCAGCTATAATGCATAGAGATAGAGGATGAGGGACGTCTGGGGCCCATTGATATTCAGAATGAATGCTGCGATATCGTCGACGAAGGAGCCTTGGGGAGACTCTTTTACATTCACGCTGGAGTAGGAACTTAGTCCAATCGGAAGTCTTCCCTTGCAAGAGTCACCCGAGCAGAGATTTCTTCTACTTCTTCCTCTACCCCGTCTTCGGGAAGCGTCACCTTCGGTCCTGAGGACCTTCGCTCGACTATTAATCCTTTTGATGATGATATTGCGGTCTAAGCAGCCATCGCGGATTATACAGTCGATAGGATTCTTATTGATACTGGCAGCTCTGTTAATCTCCTCTTCAAGCCAACCTTTGAAGCCCTAAAGACTGGAAAGCCTCTACTTTCCACCGAAGGGCCGCTCTATGGCTTTCCAGGTGATAGGAAGGAAGTCGAGAGAAGCATCATACTCCTAGTAAGGCTCGGGGGGGGGGGGGGGGTGACCAGGCAGATTCAATTTATAGTGGTGGATGCTCCAAGCAGCTATGATGCCATATTCAGGAGGCCTCTACTAAACAAGTACCATGCAATAATTTCAACCTACCACCTTGCTATTAAGTTCAACAAGGATGGTCGTCAATGCAGGGTCAGAAGTGACCCAAGGAAAGCTCGGGAATGCTACCTCCACACAGTTAACATGACCGAAGTTGCCCCTCCAATCTTCTCGGCGGTAGTAGAAGTATCTACTCAGTCAGAAGCTGCCATGGATAGCGAAGGCGCTCACCTGGAACCTACCTAGGAGACACAAGGGATCCCCATTGCTGAAGGGGAAGAGAGAAAGCTCTCCGTCAACTCAAAGTTGCCAGAAGATCAAAATGCGGAGTTGATAGCTTGCTTGCTAAAGAACCTGGATGTCTTCGCTTGGTCAGCAGATGACATGCCAGGAGTCGATCCTGACATAGCCCTGCCATCATCTCAATATTGACTAAACCACCAAGCCAGTACAACAAAAGAAGAGATATGCGGTGGTCAAGCTGGCAGAGCCAATCAGAGAGGAGGTTGCCAAACTCCTCAAGGCACGCTTTATTCAAGAAATTCAATATCCTGAGTGGGTTTCAAATGTTGTAATGGTTAAAAAACCAGGGGGGAAGTGGAGAATGTGTGTAGACTTAACCCGATTGAATAAAATGTGTCCAAAAGATTGCTACCCTTTGCCTCAGATAGATTCTTTAATTGATTCTGCGGTAGGGTATCCTTTTATGAGCTTTTTAGATGCGTTCTCTGGTTACCACCAAATAAGAATGCATAAGACCGATATCCCTCACACATCGTTTATTACTAACGATGGTTGTTACTGCTATCTTGTGATACCCTTTGGGCTTAAAGACGCTGGCGCAATGTATCAACGCATGATGGATCATGTGTTTAGAGGACAAAAGGGTAAAAACCTTGAAGTATATGTGGATGATCTTTTGGTTAAAATCAAGTCTCTTCCGCAACATCTGCACGATTTGGTAGAAACTTTTGCCACTTTGCGAAAATACAAGATAAAACTTAACCCGCTATAATGCATTTTTGGAGCAAGTAAGGGGAAATTCCTCGGTCACCTCCTTACTCCAGAGGGTCGTGCCCCTAATCCAGACAAGGTTAAGGCCATCCTTAGTATGGCTCCTCCCCATTCCCCGAGAGAAGTCCAGCAGTTAGGGGGGAGGTTAGCGGGACTCAGGAGATTTATTTCTCGAGTAGGAGTTAAGAGTGTGCCATTTTTCAAAACTCTTCGGGGAGCGTCTAAGTTTCAGTGGACGGAAGAGTGCACTCAGTCCTTTGAGCAGTTAAAGAAACAACTGGCTTCAACACCCTTACTGCAAAGTCCCCGATCAGGGGAGGTGTTGTTCCTGTACCTAGGAGTTTGCCCCAAGGCTGTCTGCTCTGTTCTTGTCTGAGAGGAAAGCCGGAGATAATTTCCAGTCTATTATGTCAGTCACATTCTGAAAGATGCAGAAACAAGGTATACGATCCTAGAGAAACTGGCTATGGCATTGGTTATGTCTGCTCGCAAGCTCCTACCCTATTTCCAGGCACACTCAGTCCAAGTGGTAACTGATCAACCTTTGAAGAGTGTGCTAGAGAAGCAAGAACATTCGGGAAGGTTAGCTAAATTGGCGATCGAGCTGAGAATCTCCTATGTGCCCAGGACAACTATCAAGGTGCAGGTGCTTGCAGATTTTCTGATTGATATAGCAGAATCTGGTTCCAATCAGGCAGAAAGATCTCCCCTGGCCTGGATAATCTATGTTGATGGGGCTTCAGGCATAAATTCTTCCGGAGGAGGAGTGGTTCTGATAAATCTGAATGGCGTCAAACTCGAGCATGCAATCAAGTTTTATTTTCGGGTGACCAACAACCAAGCAGAGTATGAAGCTTTGTTGGCTAGCTTGAGGCTCGCAAGAGAGCTCGGGATCGACCATGTTCACATAAAGACTGATTCCCTAGTAATGGCATCACAAGTTCTGGTTAACTTTGAGACCCGGGAGCCGGTGTTGAAGAAGTATCGTGCGCTTGTAAAGATTGAGGTCGGAAGATTTAAAAGTTTTACCATTGAACACATTCCGAGGACAGAGAATGAGGAGGCAGATGTTCTTGCCAAGTACGGACTGTCGTCAGGAGGAACAACTTCCGAACTCTTCCTCCCGGCAGTGGAGGAGGAATATATGATGTAGATTGATAAGCATTCCTCTTGGATGGACCCGTTCATCCTCTACCTATCACCTGGAAACTTGCATCAGTCGGTTAGAGATAAGAAGAGATTCAAGTTGAAAGCAGCATACTATTACTTAGTGTCCGGTATTCTCTATAGAAAGACTTTCTTATCCACCAAGGCAAGATGTGTGTCGGAAGATGAAGTCCCTGTTGTCCTTCGAGAAGTATATTCTAGTGAGTTTGGAAGCCACTCAGGAGCGAGAACCTTGGAAAGAAGGATCCTGCGGTAGGGTAATTTCTTGCCTACCATGAAAAAAGATTCTGAAGCTCATGCGAAAAAGTGTGTCCAATGCCAGAAGTTCGCTCCACTTCAGCATCAGGTGGCTCAGTCCCTTAGATCGATCGTAACCCCCTGGCCCTTTGCTGTTTAGGGGATGGATCTCATTGGTCCTTTTTCCATCGCATGTGGACAGGGACGTTTCATCATATTCATGATTGACTACTTCAGTAAATGGATCGAGGCTAAGGCATTGGCAAAGACCACAACTCAGATTGTAAAGAATTTTGTTTGGGGAGAGATAGTCTGCCGACATGGTATCCCATGGAAATAATCACTGAAAATGGACCACAGTTCAATAACACTGAGATGATAGATTTTTGCAGGCAGATCGGATCAGAGCTACGTTTTGCATCGTTCCATCATCCTAGAAGCAATGGTCAGGTGGAAGCAGCCAATAAGCAGATCCTCAACATGCTTAAGAAGAAAGTACAGAATCTCAGTGGCAGTTGGGCTGATCAACTTTCTTCGGTTTTCTAGACCCTGAGAACAACGCCTTCATCTGCGACATGAGAAACTTCATTCAAGCTTTCTCATGGATCAGAAGCACTAATTCCTATTGAATTTGAAGTCCCGTCACCCAGAGTTCTGCTGGCAAGGCAAGGCATGGAAGATTTGCTGGAACTGAATAATGAGGAAATGAGATTCAGCTTGAAGCATATTGAAGAGATCAGAGATAAGGCTGTAATCAGACAAGAGGAAATCAAGAGAAGGATGGCTCGCTATTTTGATAAGAACGTGAGGATCAAACACTTTCAAATGGGAGATCTAGTTCTTAAAAAGGTGGACGCTGCGGCAAGAGCCGGTTCAGTGGGAAAGCTCAATCCAAATTGGGCTTGGCCATTCATTGTCAAGGAAGTGCTCGAAAGTGGGGCTTATCGCCTGCAAACATATGAAGGAGAAGATATGCCACATACATGTAATGGAGATGATTTAAAGCGGTTCTATTCCTGAACCTCTTCTTTTCTTTCTTCCTTCTTATGTAAACTTTTAAAGAGGTTTATCATTAATAAAAAGGTCCTTGCTGACACCTATTCAAGTACTTTTTGTCTCACATGTTGACAGTTAATACATTAAGCAAGGGCAATCCCAAACGGTTCTATCCCTGAACTCTTTTTTCTTTGTTACACAAATTTATCAAAATTTGGTACTTATCAAAGTTTTCATACTAACACTTCTTTGGGTATTTTCTCTCTTTTGCTCCCTGAGAAAATCCAACAGTTGCCTGATACCAGGAGAAATCGCCGAGTTCATCAAGAACCTCCCTTAGAACTGTTGTTATTAGCGTAACACCACAAAGACAACGTGTTGCGGGGAGATTTCGAACCGTGTAGTGGGAGCTTACCAGTTCTACTGCAGCAGGATACTGGACCTCGGATCCAGGCTAGTACCTAACCCCACTCCTGCATATTGGAGGGGCAGAGTGGCGGTCAGCTCTACCATGCCATTTAGGGGATATCATTACAACTTTGATGAACACGCATGGAAAGCAATGCCGCTACAGCCACACCTGCCTGCAGATCGTCTTGGTTTGTTACTTTCGAACACTCCTTGGTACCCTCAAGCAGTTCTTGCAGGAGACCCACAACCTTGGTTATCTCAGGAAAAGCAATATCGCTCCGGCCGCACCTGCCCGAAGGATCAATCTAGGCTGTACTCCAGGCAAGAGGGCAGTGTACCATTTCGATGAATAAGCACTTTGCCGGACTCTGGTTTTCTAGTCCGCTCAGTCCGCCGTGCCTTGGGTTGATCCTATAGTTCATGGCCCTGTGTGGAAAGCCATGCCGCACTAGCCGCACCTGCCCACTTGGTGATGAGCTATAGGTCATTTCTATTATTATAATAAGCACTTTGCCGAACTCCGGTTTTCTAGTCCTCCCAGTCCGAAGTTTTGTGGGTTGATCTATTATCGTATTGTTCATAAGTAAACTTTTGTTTTCTAGTCCGCTCAGTCCGCTGGGTTTGTTTGGGTTTAATAATTTTACTTTCAGAATGACTCGACTATAACTACCAGCGGACTGTGGTCTAAATCCGCCAAGCTCGCATGTCAGCACTATTCTGTTGGACCAATTTTAAATCGCAGCTCTTATTATCTTGGTAATCTTAAAACTTGCAAAGGATGATTCGGTTTCTATAAGGCACAGATTGTCGTTCGAACTCGTCAAGAGCCTGCTTAATGGTCATTACTTTTGATAGGGAAAAATAAGATTTATGTCGTAACGAGTTGTGATTAAATGATTTTGACAAGGATTTTTTACGGACTGAAAAATTACATCGCGCGGACAACATCTATATGACGCGGATTGGTATGCGAAGTTCGACCTATAGTTACAAACAAAGATCAGAGCATTACAGAAGACATCAAAATATCCTTTTTATTTTATTCAAAAATTTTACATGTTTTAGCGAACTCGGACGGAGTCCGCACCCTTTACAATAAAAACAAAAAATTACAATGTCCCTATTATGTCCTTTGCTTCTTCTCGGCAGGCGCTTCTGGACTCGACCCATCTAAATTGATCACAGGAGAATAGTCGCTTGAGTTACTACTGCTGCTGCCACCGGAGCTAGAGCTGGTCGTACTCCGTCCTCTTGCCTCCGCCGGCTCCGTCCACTCGCTGCTTCTGTCAGAATCAGAAGAAGCGGACTGGTCGGACTGGCTTCCTAGTCGGTCTGAAGCAGTGACCTCTGGGTTCTCTCCATCAGTAGGCTCTCCCTCTCCATCCACTGCTTTCCCTTTGGCAGCCTGCTCGAACTCGGCGACTTGGTCCTCTAGATCGGGGAACAGTTGCAAGAAAGAGACGGAATCCACGCCCTCCTTCGCGAGTCCGTCGCTGATGAAACGTTCAACGACGACTTCCATGCTTTCCTTCACAAAAGGAAACATGGCGCTCTGGAAGGTGGGGTTGGTGACGTCGTATGCGGTCTGCAGAGAAAGTAAATAAATTAGTCCGCAACGGATAGACGACAAAGAGTGCGATAATTATTGATACTTACAGCATTTTCTTCCTTATATTTGTTGAGTTTTGCTCCTAGTCTCTTATTCCTATCTTTTAAAGACTTATTTTCTCGCAGCAGACTCTCATTCTTCCTGAGCAGCTCACACGTTACCCGACCCATAAAATGGTTAGTGACGGCGCTATTCGCACTAGCTTGTGCCGCGAGTAGGGGGAGGTCGGCATGGGTAATTCTCTGCAGCTCGCGTAGGTTCTGCTTCCCGTATAAAGTTGAAATCACAACATGAGCATGGCGAGAAGTACGCGGAATCTTCCAGGAGGGAAGAGTAGTGGAGAGGCGGATGAACTTCTTCTTCTCGTGCCAGTGGATCATTGGGTTACCCCTCAAATCCCTCTATTTCTTCCCGAAGCCCGCCCTATCGAAGCTATAGGATGAAGAATAGTCCGCCGCGGGATCGTCGTCCTCCCTTTTTTTCTTTGCGATTTCCTTTTTTCTTTCTCCCTGTGTAGGAGTCATCCCGACGGGTGTTTGAGGTAAATTGGCTGGCACCGCCAAGGTCGCTGCAAAGAAGAAACCTGTTAGTCATACAATCTCAGAACATGCAGATACAAAGTCAGGTCGCAATACTTACTCTCCTGGCGGCTTATAGTATCCAGGCCGGGCAAAAGCGGGATATAGTGTTCGATATCAAGCATTGCCCCGACCAAAAATTCCACGATGGCGGACTCAAACGTATTCAACGACAAACTTTTGAATTCAGTGTCTGCGCGCACCTAAGGATTAGTATGGAGGAACTCCAAGTCGCCCTCGAAAATAAGATACCTCGAGGTCCCGTTGTGGATTTTATTCGGCAAGCCCGCAACCTTCATTCCTCGGCAGTAAAAGTAGATTACGCCCTTGTACTGGTGATCTCTGGATGGGGTTATTGAGCGGACAGAGAAGATCTTTCTAAATATGTTTAGGGAGAACTGGATCCTTTCCGACCGCAGGTAGGAAAGGTCGATGTAGATCACGGTAATAGTGTTGGGCGCGAGCTGACCTGGAACTACCCCGTAGTGCTCAAAGATCTCAACGACCTGCCAGAGCAGGGGGAACTTGAACCCACAGTCAAAATGATCTATGGGCACAATGATCTAAGTAGCGGTGGAAAAGTTCAGCCGTTCTTGATCCTCAGGTAGGCGTGCGAGCACCGACAAGCCCGCCATGTAGCTCTCCCGAAAGATCTCCAAGTCGGTCGCGGTCAGTCGGCTTCTTTTGTGTTCGGCATAGTGAAAGGCAGCAGCAGCATCAGTACGTGCGGACACCATTTTTTCAGACCGCAGGGCCTTCAGCTTCAACTGTTTTTGATATAGAAAGAAAGTGGAGACCCTATTTATAGAAAAACTCTTACAGACAGATGACAACCAATCCGCCAAGGTCGATAGCCCAATCCGCGCACCTCGCTTCTTTTCTGGCTACCTACAAATTCAGACAAGGTTTTGCGGATTAAATCTTAATCCGCACATCTCGCTTCTTCTCAGGCTTCCTGTAAATTCAGACAATATTTTGCGGATTCAATCTCAATCCGCGCAGCTCGATTCTCTTCGGGTTTCCTGCAAATTCAAATAATAACAGGCATAGTTCGCTCAACTCGCAAACATTCAGCACACAAAAAATGCAGCTCGCACATAGTAGTTCGCATAAGTCACATTCAAACAGCCTGCAGAAAAGCATTCATCACACAAATCGCAGCATAGTATAAAGAACACAACAATACCATACAATACAGTGTGTTGGAACCCCTAGGTGATTTGGGTTAGGTTCTCTTCTTAGGTGTTGACACATATTGTATAGAAGGGTCAAATTTTTTGTGTTTCTAGAGTCTAGGCCATGTTCTTAGAGTCAACAGATCATAGGACAATCCTACAATAATACCAAAGACTCAAGACTTAGAGAAATCAATAATTAGAAAAAGAAATCTACATTCGTCGATCTCAGGTCGACGATAGTCATGCTCAGCTCGACTAACTCAGAGATAAAATCTCTGAGCTGAGCCCGACGAACTCCATTCTCAGATCGACTAACTCTTCAACACTCAGCTCCATAATTCACTCAAATCCAAGGCTGACTCAGAGACAAAGAACACTCGATGCTAGATGTGCTATTCACTCAACGCCGACAGATTGACCAAGTTCTTAAGTCGACTAACTTCATAGTCTCAGGTCGACGAACATAGAGCGCAGAATTAGTTAGTTTACACCCAGCAGTTGATTCACAGAGCTCAGGTCGATGAAAGCTGATCTCAGTTCGACGAAGGCTGATTAGAGGTCGTCGAAATCTCAGTTCGATGAAAGCTGATTAGAGGTCGACGAAAGCTAATCTTAGGTCGACGAAAAATGTAAGACATTTTGTTATTTATTCTTTCTCTTTATGTCTCATCATTTTATATCTATTATAGGCTATTAATTCCCTTGTAAATTAATGCACTTATATTCTCTAAATAAAGCCGTTACTGGCAGCATTGATTGCTAACATCCTCCATGGAATTAATTGCTTATATCTCAGGACAGACATAGAATAGAATAATTTACAGCATTCTTGCCATTTTTCGTTCCCAAGATTTCGGCTGAACATTTATTGATTTTTTTTTTGAATTCGACGAAGTTGCAGTTATCTGATACATATCTCCCTACCAAGAAAACAACAAGACACAGAAGAGCAGAGATTGATCAAAAACTAGAGTCACAGCAAAGAAAACATCCCAAAAAGTGCAGTGAAAAACATCTCTCAGAAAATTGACTGTGCTAGTTATGTCTATCAGTTGTAAACTTCTACCATTTAAGGTTTCTTCTAGTTCCTTAGCCTTACTTAATTCAGATTTTAGGAACATTATTTGTTGATTAGCTAGGTTTAATTCTTCAGTTAATTTTTCATTATCAGCAATGATTTTTTCTTGTTCTAATAGTTTTTCCCTGAGAAGTTTGATTTCCTTCTCAGATCCTATTAGGTCTAAACACAATAGTTTAAATTTAGATTTGAATTCTTTAGACTGAAAATCATATGAAGCAATTACCTGATCCTCTTCAGAGAGGAATTCTTCATCTTCTGATTCATTTGAGTTTGATCTACTTCTTCCAGCATCTATTGCCATAAGGAAAACTTCTCTTGCCTTCTTTTCTTCTGTATCATCTTCACTAGAACTAGATGAGGATGTTTCATCTTCAGTATCACTCCAGGTTTTAGCCACAAATCCCTTCTCCTTCTTTTTCTATTTGCTGGAGGAGGCCTTGTTATGCTGATGTATTCTTGATTCTTTCTCATGCCTTCTGTCTTTCTTTTGAGCTTCTGGACATTCTGAGATGAAATGTCCTGGTTTCCTGCACCCAAAACAGACAGCTTCTTTAGAAGGGGTCTTATCATACCTGGGTTTATCTTCATTCCTTGAAGGCTTCCTCTTGAAGTCCTTTCTTGCCATGTTATAAGAACTCTTAGCAAAGAGACTCATAATTTCTTCATTGGCAGATAGGCTGGGAGATTCTTCTGCAGTTTTGAGTGCTAAGTTTTGTTCCTTCCTGGTAGGTGTTGAAGCTTTTGGTTCAACTGCAGCTTCTCTTGACTTGACCAGTTGCTCATAGGATTTGAGCTTTCCAAGTAGAGATTCTGTTGAGATTTCAGTCATTCTTCTGGCTTCTTTGATGGGCCATATTCTTGAATCCCATGTGCTAGGGAAGCACATAAGGATCTTGTCATTGACTTCAGTTAAAGTAATTTCTTTATCCAATGTTCTGAGCTCACTGATGATGGAGCTCAGCCTTTTATACAATACTTCTACAGATTCTGCTTCATCTTTTCTGAAGTTCTCATATTGGGATATGATGTTTGATCCTCTGTCCTTCCTCTCATCAGTAGAGCCTTCTACCATTTGGTTGAGGGAATCCCAAATAGCTTTGGCAGATGTACATTCAGCAACCTTCTGAAATATGTCATCTCACATTGTTTGGGCTAGTATGTTCATGGCTCTGGAATCAGCAATCTTTGCCTTCTTATGTGCATCAACTTGGTCTGGAGGAGGCACTGCACTGAGATTTAATTTATTTGAGGTAGAGGCTACTGGAGCTGGTGGTCCTGTCAAGATAGAATTAAAAATATCCTCATCAATAGAGTTCATGTACAGCTTGATTCTTTCCTTACAGATTCCAAACTTTTACAAGTTGTAAATTGGAGGTCTGGTGCTAGCATAATCCTTGTTTTGTGCCATGATATTAGAAACTAAAATATAATCAGAGAGACTACTAAAGTTTATTTAGAGTTTATCCTGAGGATCTTGGTTAATCCAGGTGTCAGCCTGTATGATATGATTAACCTCCCTCAGATACCAATTGAAAGATAGGGTAAGCTCTGAATAACTCTAGAGGGAGGGGGGGTGAATAGAGTTTTTGAAAACTTTTCCCTTTTGCTGAAATAAAAGGTAAGTGTACAAGTGCCGCAAGTGAACTAGAGAAAAGGAACTAAGCTACACATCAAACATTATATCACAGCACAAGCACAAGAGAAGATCACAGACACACAGAGAACATAAGAATTTTATAGTGGTTCCCCAAACTTGGGTACATCCATTCTTCTACCACCCTTTGTAGGAATCCACTACAGGTTTTGATCAGGTGACTGCCACTAATGAGCTTTTGATCAGGTGCTCAAAAACCAAACCAAAAGTCTTTTGGAAGGAGACTTGCAACCAGAATAATTTTGAAGGGAATTAAAGCCTTGTACAAAGGTGGGATGAGAGTTTGATGAAAGTATTCTTTTCTCAAAACACAGTGAAAAGACTATGTGTATTCTGAGTTGTTGATGACAAAGCTCCCCCTAAGATCTTGAATGGTTCAGGAGAGGAAGCTTTGTAAAAGGGTGAGTAGGCCTTCAGCTTTTCAGAGATCCTTGACTGATTTGAATGTTGCTGTCACGTGAGACCCCTGAAAACAAAGAGGGAGAGAAAGAAAGACTCTTGATGGTGATGGTTGTTCTTTCTTCTTCTCTTGAGAGCAGTCAATTTTCTGAGAGATGTTTTTCACTGCACTTTTTGTGATGTTTTCTTTGTTGTGACTCTAGTTTTTTATCAATCTCTGCTCTTCTGTGTCTTGTTGTTTTCTTGGCAGGGAGATATGTATCAGATAACTGCAACTTCGTCGAATTTTAAAAAAAATCTGCAATAAATGTTCAGCCAAAATCTTGGGAATGAAAAACGACAAGAATGCTGTCAGTTATTCTATTCTATGTCTGTCCCGAGATATAAGCAATTAATTCCATGGAGGATGTTAGCAATCAATGCTGTCAGTAACGGCTCTATTCAGAGAATATAAGTGCATTGATTTACAAGGGAATTAATAGCCTATAATAGATATAAAATGATGAGACAGAAAGAGAAAGAATAAATAATAAAATGTCTTACAGTTTTCGTCGACCTGAGATCAACTTTCGTCGACCTCTAATCAGCTTTCATTGAACTGAGATTTCGTCGTCCTCTGATCAGCCTTCGTCGAACTGAGATCAGCTTTCGTCAACCTAATCTCTGCGAATCAACTGCTGTGCATAAACTGACTAATTCTGCGCTCTATGTTCGTCGACTTGAGACTGTGAAGTTAGTCGACCTAAGAACTTGGTCAATCTGTCGGCGTTGATTGAATAGCACATCTGGAATCGAGTGTTCTTTGTCTCTGATTAAGCCTTGGCTTTGAGTGAATTATGGCGCGGAGTGTTGAAGAGTTAGTCGATCTTAGAACGGAGTTTGTCGAGCTCAGCTCAGATATTTTAGCTTTGAGTGCGTCGAGCTGAGCACGACTATCGTCGACCTGAGATCGACGAATGTAGATTTATTTTTCTAATTCTTGATTTCTCTATGTCTTAAGTCTTTGGCAGTGTTGTAGGTTGGTCCTTTGATCTGTTGACTCTAAGAACATGGCCTAGACTCAAGAAACACATAAAATTTGACCCTTCTATACAATATGGGTCACAACCTAAGAAGAGAACCTAGCCCAAATCGCCTAGGGGTTCTAACAATCTCCCCCTATTTGGGTGAGGTTACTTCAATCAAAAATAGATAAAGATCACAAGACAAAATGAGGTAAACATAGCATGAAAATAGAGATAACTGATAGAATAAATAAGCTATCAGTACCTTTATAAAGCTATGTACCCAGATTGTTCACAGAAAACACAAAAAATAAACAATTTAAATGTTCTTGTGAGAATCAGAAGGCTTAACAAATTTGATTATCCTGTTTGGATCATGAGCTTGCTTCATAGTCATGGTCATATTAGCATCACCAATAGTCTTTTGTGAGGTAGTTCTTGGAACCACTACTTCAGGATGTAGACTCATGTATTCATCAGCATTGAATAATTTTCCTACTTGATATCTTTCAAACACTTTCTTCCTATAGCTAGACATAGTAGAGAACTGAGAAGAGTCTTGACCTTTTTCTTTTGCTTGCCTGATTTGAGAGAGAGCCACAGATTCCTTGAATCTTGCCATTCTTGTAGTTGGACTAGTTTCAGGATCATAAGATGGAATTGGAGGTTCTTCAGGGTCATTAGCTTTGCCAGGAGATTGGGGAGGGGAAAAAGTTGGATGAGGGATAGGCTGTTGAGCTGACTGATGTCTGGAATAAGACTGATGTCTCTGTTTATGCTGACTGTCTCCATAAGAGTGAGAAGGTCTTCCCTGTCTTTGATAAGTTTTAGTGAGAGTAGGTCTAGTGAATCCTTCTTAGCTCTGAGATAAGGTTCCTGAGGCACTTGCAGCTTGAGGAGGAGGAGGATCCCTTTTGAATTTCTCAGGTGGAGGAGAGTATCTTCTGCTTTTCTTTCTTCTCTTTTGTTCATTCTTGGATAGCCACATCCAAGCTAGTATACCATTATAAGGAGTTATGTTTTGCAGAATGTAGTATGAAATATCATTTGTAGACTTAGGTTTTGGAGTAGGTGGAGGAGGTGCTTTCCTTTTCTTGGAGATTAGCTACCTCTTTGGAGCATAATCAGAATAGTCATCATCATCATTATCATCATCATAAGACAAAGGATTATCATAAATTTCATCAATCTTTCTGATCAGATCCTTGGGAATTTCTTTGCTAGCTTGAGTGGGAACAACATCAGCTTCCATAGTAATGTCCTGATTTACTAGATCATCTAAACTAGGAATAGGGCTATTATCCATGATATAAGTTGGCCCAGGAGGGCTAGATCTTTGTTCATATAATGCTACTGGAGGAGCTATCAGACTTTTCTTTGTAATGGCTAACACTTCTTAACTTGTAGGGGAGGTGTAGCATACTATTGCTCTGGATGATTGAGTTGGAGAGGAGAGGCAGAACTGAATATAAGATCCAAAAATTTTCAGCAGAGTATGCAGATTTACTTTAGATTTAATGAAGTAGACGCTTCCAGACAGAACTTCTGACAAGCGGGTCTCTTGAGCATTGGATACTATAATATCTGTACCTTGATTATCTATATCTGCTACTGAGTCAGTTATCTCTATATCATCTGATTCCATATCAGTATCAAGAAAATGTAGAAAATCTTGTTGCATATCAACATTTGTTCCTGCTGCTGGTGCTGGTGCTGTTGTTGCTACTTCATCATTAAGTATCTCCCCCTGCCTGGTTTCAGTATGTACTGAAGCCAGGCCCCCAGATGAAGAATGAGTAGAGGCGAGGGTAGAGATTTGAGCATAAAGAGATGATATGGAGATAGACAGAGGGGAAATTGCCTCTGCAATAATGGTTTGGAGGGTAGGCTTGAGGAGCTCAAGAAGTGGTTGGAGGATAGAGGGATTCAAAGATGTGGAGTCAGATGTTTGGGCAGGAGGTGGTTGAGAAGGGATATAGGTAGTGAAGATAGTTGCTGGAGGAGATGGTTGGTTGGAATTGTCTACAAGGGGGTCCTATTTAGGAGATTGGTGAGGAGAAGGAGTGTTCAGAGAAAATGAAAGTAAATTGAAAGATGGGATTGAAGAGAGAGTGGAGAGGGGGATATCAGCATGATGAGATGGAAAAGAAGATTGGGGAGGAGTAGGGATGGATGTATCAACCCAAGGAGAGGGAGAATTGGATGGAATATGTGTAGGGGAAGAAGGAATTGGAGATGCTGGAGGTGTAGGTGTATGTATTAGAATAGAAATGGAGGCTAGGGTTTGTTAAAATTGAGGCTGAGATGGAGCTTGAGAATCAGGAGGAGGTGGAGGGGTGGATGGAATCTCTGTAGAGGGGTGAGGAGTGGCTGATGTAGCCCTTGTACTTTCATAAGATTTAGAGGAAGAGGACTTGCCCTTAGATGGCTTTATGATAGTCCTCTCCCATCTACTAAAGAGGGCAGATGATAGCATCTTAGATGCATTGATGCATGTAGTCTGAGATAGCAGTAGTGCATTGGCCTTGGCTTTCAGGAACAAACCCAAGATTCTGCCATAGCAAACCTCCTTCTTGCTGTTCTTTCTCCTGATTAGGTCAAACAGAATTTGTGGCCAATTCACACTTCTCTTACTGACCAGGGCAGCCATAATCAGGAACTGTTGCCTTGAGATGTAGTCATGTGCTGAATGCTTAGAAAACAACACCTTCCCAACGACATCTGCAAGAAATTTATATGCCGGGGAGAAATATTTCTTATACAGTTTGTTAGGGTTTTCGCCGAAGTGACCCATAACAGCCAGCATATCTTTATATTCCTTATCATCTAATTCTAGATCATCTTCTCCAGTTTTCAAATTGAAAAGTTCAGAGAGAATGGAGGGAGAAAGAAACACCTGAGTACCACTGATAGTCCAAGTCATTTCAGTCTCTGTTGAAGAAGAAGAGCCAACTCATTCCTTGATTTCCATCATAGGAATCCTAATTCTATCAGACATGAACTGCTTCAGATTTTGTTCCTCAAATAGCTGTAGAATATCTATGAAAATTTGATCTGACTGTTGGGAAGAGTCAAAATCAATATCGAAACCATGATCGAACCTTATGCCGGTTGATCAAGTAGCGGCCATTTGTGACGTTAAGATCGAATGAGAGAGAGAAAGAGCACACCTGCAAGAGAAAATACAAGATCTAGAAATAACAAACTAGGATTAGGAGCCTCATCTAGTGAACCAATCCTTATTCAAAAAAATCAACTATAAAAACCCATAAGTTTTATTTCAGAAAATGGTAAGAAGAATACTGAATAAGTGGAGAAAGTCAATGAAGTGCTTAAACAACTAGACCTTAAGAAAAGAAGTCAGAAAAAGAAAAACACACAATATAACTATGTTCAGCAAATTTTGTCGAGCTCAGAACAACGAAATGGGTATAGTTCGTCGAACTCAGAATAACGAACTCTGAACACAAATAATAATGTAATCTATTCTTCGAACTGGGATCGACGAAACTAGTATGGTTCGTCGACCATAGATCGGCGTTTTTGGGGCTCTGAGAATGGATACTTCCATTCTTCGAGCAGAGATCGAAGAACTATACCCCGATCGTCGAGCTCAGGTCGACAAACATACCAAAATTTTTCAGATCTAGTTCATAACCAGAGTAATATAAAAACTAATAAATCCTTTAATCCCTTTAGTCAGTGGGTCATACCTCCTAGAAGGTATCATCCTTTAGGTTATAAGAATCAACCTGAATGCTCTTTTATTTCTAGTTTTGGCTATGTTAAACAACAAGGACTCAAGGTAACCTGGCTCAAAAACTGCTAATCCTCTTTGTAGGTAAAAGAGAACCCTGTCACTCAAAACAAGTGGTACCTGGACAATGGTTGCTCTAAACATATGACAGGTTGCAAAGAATGCCTAATCAACTATAAAACCAAGACTGGACCTAAAGTAATCTTTGGGGAATCAGGCTTTGGACTGATAGAAGTCTATGGTGACCTCAACTATGGAGTTGTCACATTGAAAAGGTGACTTATGTAAATGTTCTAAAGCATAACCTAATATCAGTAAGCCAACTATGTGATACAGGTTATCAAGCAAGCTTTACTAACTCCTTATGTGTTATTTCTTTAAACAACACAACTGTTTTAACAGGAACTAGACAAGGCAACATCTACTTAGTAAACTTTGAATCAGCTAAATCTGAAATCTGTTTATTAGATTCTATTAGCATTCAAACTACTTTATGACACAAAAGACTAGGACATGTAAATCATTAAAATATAGCTAAGTTATCTAAGGACAATCTTGTTAGAGGTTTACCTTCTAGTCCCTATAAGAAGGAAGACCTCTGCAGGGCTTGTTAACTAGGCAAGCAAACTAAATCTAGGTTCAAATCTTTTAATAAGAGTGATTCACCTAGAATTTTGTATTTGCTCCATATGGACCTTTTTGGTCCTATTGCTATACAAAGTCTGGGAGGAAAGTCTTATACATTAGTTATTGTAGATGACTTCTCCAGATTCACATGGGTTTTCTTTTTGAGAGCTAAGTAAGATACTTTTCAAGTTCTTACAGATTTTCTCAAGAACAAATAGATTGAGTATTCTACTCAAGTTGCATTGATCAGAAGTGATCATGACACTGAGTTTGAATCTCTTCTTATGCTAGAGTTCTATAGGAAAGAAGGTAAAAGACACTGCTTCTCAGCTCCCAGAACTCCTCAACAAAATGGAGTAGTTGAAAGGAAGAATAGAACACTCATTGAAGCTATAGGTACATCGCTTGCAGATGCTTACATGCCTCTATCATATTGGGCAGAAGCAGTAAGCACAACAAATTATGTCCTGAATAGAAGCCCAATACATAAACTAAAGCATAAGACTCCCTATAAACTATTCAAAGGGAAGAAACCTAAAATCACCTATTTTAAAATATTTGGATGTATATGTTATATTAACATTAATGACAAGAAACATCTCAGAAAGTTTGAAGCTAAGGTTGCAATGGGAATTTTTCAAGGATATTCCCAAGTCAGTAAGACATATAGGGTGTTTAATAAATCAACACTAAAAATTGAAGAATCTATGCATGTGACATTTGATGAATCTAATATGTTTTACAAGGAGAGAGATATCTCTACCAACAGTCTTTTGCAGGTACAAAATTTATGTGAGAGCCTGGATGATCTAAACCTTACCTCAAAGGTTGAATCAATTCCCTCTCCACAAGTTATATCAGAAGCTGAAAGTGAAGAAGAGATTGTGGAAGCAACTCAGTCTTCTACAACAGTTGGCACAATTCCATAAGAGGAATTTAATCAAATAACTGTTGCTGAACAAACTTCTCTTAATGATTTTGTCACACTTAGGGATCACCCTAGATCTCAAGTAATTGGAGACATATAAGCAGGAGTGCAGACAAGGCATCAACTCAACCCTTATGTGATGCTTGCCTGCGTTCTCTCTAAAATTGAGCCTCAATCTATATCTGATGCAGAGCAAGATCCAAACTTGATTATTGCAATGCAAGAGGAACTCAATCAGTTTGAGAGGTGTAAAGTTTGAGACTTAGTTCCAAGGCCTAAGGGCTATCCAGTAATTGGGACAAAGTGGGTATTCAGAAATAAACTTGATTCCCAAGGTGTGATTGTGAGGAACAAGGCAAGGCTTGTTGCTCAGGGATACAGGCAAGAGGAAGGAATTGATTATGATCAAACTTTTGCACCTGTTGCAAGACTTGAAGCCATAAAAATTTTCTTGGCCTATGCTGCTCACAAGAAATTCAAGGTATTTCAAATGGATGTCAAAAGTGCTTTTCTCAATGGGGAACTAAAAGAAGAAGTATATGTGGAACAGCCACCAGGTTTTATCTCTTCAACTCACCCCTCCTATGTTTTTAAATTGCATAAGGCTCTCTATGGTTTAAAGAAAGCTCCAAGAGCTTGGTATGAGACCTTAGCCAGCTTTCTTTTAGAGCATGGTTTTTCAAGAGGCATGGTCGATAGAACCATTTTTACAAAACTGCATCATGATAAAATTCTATTAGTCAAATATATGTAGATGACATAATCTTTGGCTCTACTGATCCAAATCTGTGCAAAAGATTTTCTGATCTAATGCACTCAAGGTTTGAGATGAGTAGCATGGGTGAGTTATCATATTTCCTTGGTCTCCAAGTGAAACAAACCCCTGAAGGAATCTTCATCTCTCAGTCTAAATATGCTAAAGAGCTTATTAAGAAGTTTAGGATGAATGATGCCTCTATCATGAAGACTCCCTTGGCTGCCAATGCTGTTATAGATGCCGATGAATCTGGAAAACCAGTTGATCAGACCAAATATAGGGCCATTGTTGGATCCATAGTGTATTTAATAGCAAGCAGGACAGACATTATGTTTGCCATATGTCTTTGTGCTAGGTTCCAGGTGAACTCGAAAGAATCTCACCTTATTTTCTTAAAAAGGATTTTAAGATATCTAAAAAGCATTCCATAAGTCGCATGCAAATAGCCTGCAGAAAAGCATTCATCACACAGACCGCAACATAGTATAAAGAACACAACAATACCATATAATACAGTGTTATAAGGAAACCAAATGATGTACGCATCATGACAAGAATAGCAAATCCACATCAAATTATACAATGTTCAAAATAAGCGTTCGTGAGCTCAACGGCTTGAACGACGAGCAGGTCGTTCCTCCCTATCCGTCCGACGGCCAGGTCGTCCCTCCTCATCCGTCCTAAGATAAGACGCTTGGTCGCTTCCTCGCAGTATCTCTCTATACAGCTGTTGGATGAGGTGATGCATGTTGTTGAAGGTACGGTGAATGCAGGCAGTGTCCCCCGACAACCCTGCTGAACGGGATCACAAGCTTACCTGCCAACCTCGGATCTGCGACCACCGCGGGCTGCCCGCTCGCCTCCGGGGCTGATGCTTCCCCCGGAGCGGGCTGAGCCGGCATTTGCGACCGAACTCCGGCGATCTAGACGACCTCAGTGACCTGCTTCTTCCCTTCTCGCACCATAGCCAAGTATTTGATTCTGTAGTGGCGAGCATCCTCGCTTAGTTATTGTTTTTTCCTTCTTTAAGCTTTCCAAAATGACAGAAAAGCTGGCGACCTGGCCCTCCAACATACTTTCTCGCTCTTTCCCCTTTCTTAGTTCAGCATGAGTTTCGTTCAGCTCCTCCTCATATTTCTTTGCTAACGAAACATACTTGTCCAGGACGGACTGTTCACCTTGCGCGGGCTCGACAGGGAGAGGCGTCACAGTTTATGCCAGGGCATCTGCGGGCGATGACAAGATCTTACCAGCCTCCACGGAACCTGGTGGCGACTTTAGAACTGCAACAAAGGGAACGAAATTCATCTCAATTTTCAGACCACGATAGGCTTAAAAAGGTAAAGAAAAAGTCACTTTTTGTAATCATTGCGGCAATCTGGCGACTGTCCACCAGAGGCAGCCTCACGCGCTTCGGATCAAAAGCGATCAAATGTTGCTTCCACCTTTGATAAATTTTTGCCTTCTGCCTGACAACTGATTTACTGGAAGCAACTATGTCCTTGGTCGCCGTAATAATTTTTATCGGCCGCGACTTTTGGGGTGGAGACTTATAAAGCCATCGATGTTGAAACCGACAGGGCAGCGGTTGCAGTTTGCCCTACCGCATCAACTCTGCCGCAGTTCGCAGGTCTTCATCTCGCCTGTCCGCTTCCAGCCTTTCAGAGACTGCCTCGACCTTGGCCTGCATGATAGCGAGTTGCTCTTTTTCCGTCTTCTCCCTTTTATCATTCGCAAGAGAGGGGGAGGGATTGGCAAATTTCTCTACCACTATCTCGACATTGGACTGCAACACCTCAAGTAGATATTGATTTATGTCAGCAAGCCGCTCGTTGTCAACGTTGTCGAGTATTTCAGTTGTAGACAAGCTGACCGTTGATAAGGAGTCGCCCCCCAAGATAGTGGCATCTGGTGTGACAAAGCTTGCGTCGGGAACTTCTTTATCTCGCAGCCTGTACTACAAGCTCGCAACACCCGTACGCATAGAGACATTCTTCTCTTTCTGAGCCCGTAGCTTCTTTTCCACTCGCTCGGAAACAGAAGACTTGTCCCTCTTCCTTTTCTGCCTAGGGCCCTTTTTCTTCAAGGCCACCATGACCTGTTGAGAGTCCGGCAGATTCGCGCGAACTGCGCCCTGATTGGTGCCGACTACGGTCAAAGAAGTCGCTGGTTCCGCAATTTGCTCTTCAGCCGGCTTCTCCACTTGTTCATCTTCCCCGACCTTTTCTGTTCGCTTTTTAGCCTCTGGATCAACAATCCGCATCTCCTCAGTATACGGCTGTCGGAATCCCGGTGACGAGACCTCCTTCTCAGTATCTATCTGCAGCATGTGTGTCCCAGAGGCAGAGACGATTATGGCCATACCCCTTGAGTTCGCAGGGTTCTGGTCAGAAATCCACAACGGATCAAAGATCCTATCCGCACTCTGGGATGGCATGTCCTGAGCAAGGGAAGCATCTGACCGCTCGGGCTCCAGCTCCGTGTTTTTGCGGGCTTTATCAGTGATCGACTTTTCCTTTTGCGAACTCTCGCCAACGTGGCGGACAGCTGTCTCGCTCCGTTGATCTGCTTTCTTAATCCGTGTGTTCGCCTTAGATTTGTCAGTCTTATAGGCATGGTTGCCAAAGAAAGATCTGAGTCTTGTCATGCCAGACTGGAGAGTGCAGACCGCAAGTGGTGAGTATAGGCCTATTGCGCAGACCGTTCTGGCAGAATGCAGTTCTTCCGACCGTATTTATAGCCCAGGCAATATTTATAACAGTTGCGGACTCGGCGGTTAAGGAAACATTTTCAAAATTTTCCAAAACTAGAAAATGTGTGGGGATTATATTAACCCCAGAATCCGCAACAAGCCCAACGAGACTCCTCTTTCAGCAGACTCGAGCCCCTCAGTCCGCTCAGGTCGTCAAGGCACCCCCAGAAGCGGACTCCAGTTCTCAGTCCGCTCAGGTCACCCCACCTTGGTCAGTTTCTAGATCTAGCGTCACTAGGCGGACTCTAGAATCGGTCCAATTAGGTCGCTCACCTCCAGCTAGGATTGCGTTCCGCACGACCAAGGGGATGCCCCAGCTCGCAAGCCCAGTCCGCCTATCTCACGTGGACTGCTTGTCCATTTCTTTTTGATTGCCGTCACCGCTGCCAGGCTCTCCTGTATCCCAGGCAACCAGTTATTTTAGCCATGCTCATTTGGGCAGGTCCCCAAATCTATAAATAGGGGGAAGTGGTGAACCCAAGGCACGCTGACTCGAGCCCAAGAGCCTACTTGTTAAAGGCTGCAGACTCGAATCTCGAGCTTTGCGGACTCCGATTTGACTACTGCACAGTTTCCTTTTCACCTTTTGTAACGCATCATTTGCAATTAAAGTCAAGCCCATCGCAAGAGTGACATTCAGGACGCGAGGGGCGAAGTCTGGTGTTGCCGTGATTCACGGCTCTTCTGTTCTTTTCTCTCATCCGCTAAGTAGACTACTGCTTGTAGTTTGCCTCTTCTTCTTTCACCAGTGTTCGAACAATTAGCTGGTGGTGCTCGAGTCATTTTTGCATTTCGTGCATCAACAGCTACCGTGAATTAGAAACACAGCATGACCAACATTTTACTTGTGAAACATAATTAAAAATAACGATTAGAAATATTATAATTAGCTAATTTGTTTATATGGGATTTTGAGAAAAAACAAAACAAAAGCAAGGGGCACTATTGAAATATAAAAAAACGTTTAAACTATTAAAGTAAATACACAGTAAATATATATTTTTTATATTTTGAAATATTTTTTTTTTTTTGGATTTTTTTTAAAATACACACATTGTAACAAAAAGGAGGAAATCCTTCCCAAGCTTAAAATTGGCATTGTCCTCAATGGAGAAAGGAGGTTAGAGAGAGAGATAAAAAATTAAACAGAAATGAAAGTACAGAATTGAAAAATAGGTACTTCCCTGGATTTATGCGTCGCGAATGCTGATTGATGCTTCTCCCCCATGCTTGCGCTTTGGAACTTCTAGCAAAGTCTTCTTCGTACTTTATGATGGATTCAATAGCATTGGAGCGGGTGATTGCAGAAGCTTTGGCTTGTCGTAGCCATCCAGGGCAAAAAATGTAAAATAAAGAAAACAGAAAAAAAAACTTGGGTTGCCTCCCAAGAGCTCCCTTTGTTTAAGGTGTCGTTTGAGCTCGACGCAACAAAATATTGTCTAGCAATAAGAAGTTTAATTTATTATTACAGTCCAACAATAAAATAAAATTAAAATTCAATCGTTTGATAACACTAATTGTTCTGTCGCTGTGGGAATTAAGTCTCTTGACGAATAGAGCTTTATTCGGTGACCATTTACCTTGAATTCACCCTTATCCGGATACGAAATAAGAGCCATCCCATATGACCAAGCCTCTTTAACAACAAAGGGGCCGGACCACCGCGATTTTAATTTACCCGAAAATAGGCAAAGGCACCGAAGAATCCGAACTCTAGTCTTCAATCAATAAGTAGTCATTGACTCAGCTGGCCTATTAAGAGGGCGTCTCGAGTTATAAAGGACGAGATCACCCGGCAAAAAAGTTTTAGAAAATTTAATATTTTTGTCGTGATAAAACTTTGTTCGCTCTTTATAAAGCCTATTACTCTCGTACACATTCACACGCCACTCGTCGAGCTTGTTCAACTGAATTTTATGTTGATCGGCAGATATGGTAGAATCTAAATTAAAAAATTTAAGTGCCCAGAATACACGGTGCTCTAACTCGACCGAAAGGTGGCAGGCCTTGCCATAAACCATTATATACGACGTGCAGCCGATGGCTGTCTTATATGCCGTCTGATAGGCCCATTGCGCATAGTCGAGCTTTAGCGCCCAATCCTTCCTTTTTTATAGAAATAGTATTTTCTAAAATACATTTCAACTCTCGATTAACAACCTCAACTTGACCGCTTGTCTGGGGGTGATAGGCGGTGGAGAAATTATGCGTGACACAATATTTTGCCAATATTTTGGCGAATTGGCTATTACAAAAGTGGGTGCACCTATCACTTACGATAGCTTGAGGCGTGCCTAATAATTTCTTAAGAAAACTAATTACAACTCATGCATCATTTGTGGGAAGAGATTGTGCTTCTGCCCACCTCGATACGTAGTCGATAGCTACAAGGATATACTTATTTTGATAAGATGGGGGGAGAGGTCCAAAAAAATCAATACCCCAAAGATCGAAAATTTCGCACTCTAAGAAAATATTTTGAGGCATCTCATCTCGGCGGGAGATATTGCCTGGCCGCTGGCAGCTGTCGCAAGTACTTACAAGGGTGTGAGCATTTTTAAAGAGTGTGGGCCAATAAAAGCCCGCCTCTAGTACCTTTCTCGCGGTACGGTTTGCCTCGTAATGACCACCTGTTGGTCCCTCGTGGAAATGGCATAAAATCTGTAATCCTTCCTCACTCGAAACGCAACGTCGCACAACTTGGTCCGCATAAACACGAAATAAAAAGGGGTTTTCCCAAAAATAATTCTTTATGTCAGAAAAGAATTTCTTTTTTTTCTGACTCGAGAATTCTTTTGACAAGACCCGGGCTACTAAATAGTTAGCCAATTCAGAGAACCAGGGTGTGCAACCATTCTTTTTATTTTCTAGAGCAAGGAGGCGCTCTTCAGGTAATTTATCATAAATATCATATTCCACTAACGCTTCACTAGCAAGATTCTTTAAACGCGATAAATGGTCGCCCGCCAAATTTTCTCCACCCCTTTTGTCCCGGATCTCTAAGTCAAACTCCTGAAAGAGGAGGATCCATCGCAAAAGGCGGGGCTTGGCGTCCATTTTACTTAATAAATACCTAAGTGCGGAGTGATCCGTGAAGACTACAACTTTTGAGAGAGTGATGTAAGATCTAAACTTATCGAAAGCAAAAAACGATCGCTAGAAGCTCCGTCTCAGTGGTGGTGTAGTTAACTTCTGCGGATGTGAGTGTCTTGCTCGCATAATAAATTGGGTGAAATAACTTATTCACACGTTGGCCTAAAACAGCACCGACGGCAATATCACTTGCATCACACATGATCTCAAATGGGAGCGACCAATCTGGCGCGACTAGGATCAGAGATTTTACTAATTTTTCTTTAATTAAATTAAATGCTACGAGACATTCGTCGTCAAAGAGGAAAGAAGATTCTTTTTCAAGAAGATGGGTTAACGGCTTGGTGATTATGGAAAATTTTTGAATGAAGCGCCGATAAAACCCTACGTGGCCTAAGAAACTACAAATCGCTTTAATGTTCGTTGGAGGAGAAAGTTTTTCAATAACCTCGAACTTAGCCAGGTCGACCTCGATCACTTTTCCGAAATCTTATGGCCGAGGACCAATCCCTCTCGGACCATAAAGTGGAATTTCTCCCAATTTAGGGATAGATTAGTCTCTTTACAACGGACAAGAACACGCTCAAGATTTTTTAAACAATTTTTAAACGAACTACCGAAGACCGAGAATTCATCCATGAAGACTTCCATCACCTCTTCTACTAACTCGTCAAAAATTGCTAGCATACATCTTTGAAATATAGCTGGCGCATTGCATAACCCAATTGGCATTTTTCTATACGTGAAGGTGACAAAAGGACAAGTGAAGGTGGTCTTCTCTTAGTCCTTTGATGAAATTGGGATTATGAAGTATCCTGAGAAACCATCGAGAAGACAGTAGAAAGAGTGACCGGACAGGCATTCTAAGATTTAGTCGATAAAAGGTAACAGAAAATGGTCTTTTAAGGTGGCATCATTAAGTTTTTGATAGTCGATGCACATCCTCCAACCCGTAACACTACGGGTTGGAATTAATTCGTTATTTTCATTCGCGACCATCGATACGCCGCCTTTCTTCGGCACAACTTGTACTGGGCTAACCCAAGTACTCTCAGAGATTGGATAGATGATTCTCGCATCTAGGAGTTTAATCACCTAAGCCTTCACGACTTCCTTTATATTAGGATTTAATAGTCGTTGGGGCTGGACAGTATTGCGGGAATTATCATCCAAGAAGATCTTATGGGTATAGAAGGAGGGGTTAATCCCCTTTATATCAGATAACTATCACGCAATTGTGTGGTGATGATTTCTTAAAACGAGAGCCAACTCAGAAATTTCTGAGTCGCTCAAATCGGAAGAGATGATAACAGGAAGCTTATAGTTGCTTTCTAAGAAGAGATATTTGAGATGAGGGGGGAGTTGCTTTAACTCTAAGGTTGGTGGTTCCTCGTAGGAGGTTTTATTTTTAGGGTTTAAATGTGTAGTGGTTCAGGTGGTGTGGGGCGAGAGACTTCTTCTATGCAGAAGAGCTCGATGATAATGGGTTCATTGTACGATGAAGAAATTGACTCGGGTAGTGTAGAAGATTCATTTTTGAAGCATTCCTCTAGATAAAAGAAGGAATTATCGTGCTCGAGGGTGTGACGCATTGAGGGATTAATGCTCAAAGTGATTTCATCATATCCAACCTAAAGGAGGTGCTTTCCATCACTAACATCAATAATAGCGCGGGAGGTGGCAAGGAAGGGGTGACCGAGTATAAGGGGTACTTCGGCATCCTCTTCGATGTCTAGGATAACAAAATCCACCAAGAAGATGAATTTGTCTACTTTAACGATCACATACTCTACTATCCCTACCGGATACTTAACGGATCGATCGGCTAACTGGATATTCATTTTGGTGGGGTTCGGAGGACCTAGACCTAGTTTTTAAAATAAGGAAAATGACATGAGGTTTATGCTTGCTCTAGATCAGCTAGGGCGTGTTTTACAAACGAATTACCGAAAAGGAACGGGATGGAAAACCTTCCCGGGTCATTTACTTTTTGCGATAATTTGTTAAGTACAACTGCGGAGCATTCTGCGTTATGGGAAATATGCGAAACATCCTAAAGCTATTTCTTATTAGAGAGCAGCTCCTTGAGATATTTCACATACTTCGGCATTTGAGAGATAGCCTCGCAGAAAGGAACATTAATATGAATTTGTTTTAAAATTTCTAAAAAAAAATTTATAACTCTCCTCGGCGTGCTCATTTTTTAACTTAGCAGGACAAGAAATATTTGAACTAGAGGCGTGCGGCGTAAACGTAGCAGGTAAATTCGAAGCTAAAATAGGAGGAGTAGGAGGAGGAGTAGAAGAAGGTACCATGGGTTCGTCATTTTTTAAAGTTATCTCCTTTTCGCTGTGGAGGGTGATTGCATTCACACTTTCCCTTGGGTTTTGTTCGGTGTTTCCTAGCAGAGATCCTTGTTGTCACTCAGAGAACAACTTTGCTCGATATCCCACCTGATTTTCCAGGCTTTTAATCGCACTGGTAATGTTCCTAAGATTAGATTCATTTGTGGCAACGTACTTGGCAAAGATCTCTTCAAGCGAAAAGGCCTTCGGCTGTTGTGGTAGAAAACCAGGTGGATTTAAATTAAGGGGGGAGCTAGATTGAATGTTGGGTTATGATTATAAGGATGATTATGGAGGCGTTGAGCGTTTCCTTGGTTTCTCCATGAGAAATTCGGATGGTTCCTATAACCCGCATTGTAGGTGTTATTGTACGATGTGTTGTTCGGGTTATAGGAAGTCCGAGGAGCATTTACCATGAAGTCAACCTGCTCTTCTATTATAGAGGAATTATTATAATTATTATTCCAAGGTGGAGTGGCGGAGGAAGAAGTCATCTCCGCTAATTGCTTTGTTAAGCGCTCAACTTGGAGGGCAAGATTCGAGGTAGCATCAATTTCAAAGATTCCCGCCAGTTTGTTAGCCCGCACGCGGGGGTGCATTCCATTGATATGAATTTACAGCCATTTCCTCAAAAAGTTCCTGAGAGGCCACGGGGGTTTTGTTATTTAGCGTTCCCCCAGCAGCCGCGTCGATCATTTGCCTTGTTAAGGAATTTAAACTGTTATAAAATATTTGCACTTATTGCCAAGTGGGAAGCGCATGGTGTGGGCACCTTCGCAATAGCCCCTTGAAGCGCTCCCACGTATCGTACAGAGTCTCCGAGTCTATTTGCATGAAGGATGCAATATCTGTGCGTAATTTGGCGGTCATCGCAGGCGGGGAGTACTTTGTAAGAAATTTCCCCTCCATCTCGGCCCACATAGTGATGGGCTTTCTAGGAAGAGAGCTCAGCCACTATTTGGCCTTTGACTGCAAAGAGAAAGGAAAGAGACTTAATCGAATGGCGTCATGTGAGACACCATTGATTTTAAAAGTATCGCAGATTTTGAGAAAATTTGAAATGTGGCAATTTGGATGCTCTTCTGGGAGACCAACGAAGGTCACCGACCGCTACACCATTTGTATAATGATGGACTTGATCTCAAAGTTATTGTTTGCCACCGTGGGGCGGACAATACTTGATCATGTACCCTCCATATTTTGTCGTGCATAATAGGACATAGTCCTTTGCTAGGCCTCATCTGGGTTGGCTGGATTAAGATCCATAGTTTCTATGGCAGTGTCCCCGATCGACTCTTCGATGCCTAAATGTGATTCCTTATCACGAGAACGGAGGTGACGCAAAGCGGTGCCCTCTATCTCAGGATCAAAAGGAATATTTGAAGAGCTTCCTTGGGTCATACACTAAAAAAGAAAGAGAAGTGGGAGAGAGATAAAAATAAAAACTGCGAAAAGAAATGATAAAATTAATTGCTATCCTCTTTTTAGAATATCAAAACAATAGTTCCCCGGCAACGGCGCCAAAAACTTGATATAAAAATTACGTGGAGAAGGAGGTATGCGTGGAGGAGAAAAATTTAAGTGAAGTGAAAGTGTGGTTGCGAGATGTTCTCCGATTCTATATTCGAAGAAGGCAAGTGTACCTTATCGCATATATTATAGGATATTAAGTTCAATATCAAGGTCGTATTACCCGGGGAGATTTGATTACTATTAATTAAGGAGTTACTATTATCTTATCAAATTATAGTTCCTTTGGGCTTGCTTACTAAATTAGAGAAGAGAGAAAATTATTTGCAAATAAAAGAAAGGCTAAGCGATGATTAAGTGGTAGTACTCGATCTTTAATTTCTTAGACATAAATTAATCAAAAATGTAATAACAAACTTTAACATAATAAAATAAATATACCTTGACCGTGGGGATTCTCGAAGCTTGAACACGATCCTCTCGGAGAAGTCCCCAACTTAGGTTAGGAAGATCCGACCGAACTCTCATCCATATCCGAATACCTAACACTCGCTTTAAGTAATGAACCTCGCTATTGGATTTGACTCTAATCCGGGAGATTTACATCACTCTCTCGAGAGAGGTGCGTGCAACTCTCTTTACTCTTAAGTGCTCACTTCAAACTATCGGCCTCTCGACTAGCCAAGAATGACAACATGGATGAAAACTATATATCGATAATATAGTTCATTCGAAAATAAATTAAGAGAAAATTGAAGGCCTAAATTCTAAAAAGAAGAAGAGATCTAGAACATCATAACTGATCAACTCATCCTCGGATCATCAAGATCGAGTACTATGAGGATTTAGTTACTCATGAAGCGGAAGTGAATAATAATTGCATTAAAAATATGCATAATGAGAAAGAGAGAGAGAGAGAGAGAGAGAGAGAGAGAGAGAGAGGGAGAATCGAACTATTTTATTTCTTATTGCACAACAATCACAAAGAGAACATAAGGTCATCAGAAGAAGAGTTTCTGAAAATGCTAAAATTATGCTAAACAAGATTACAAGAGTGCTAATAACTTAAAACATTAAGCTAAGATAAACTCTCACAACTCTCTACCAGGATTCCAATCTCCTCCCCCAACACTTGGAGCACAGGGCTATTTATAGTTTTTTTTCGGGAAGTACACGCCCCCCCGACACGCCCAGGTCGGGCGTGTACCTGGGGCGTGTCACATTCGGAGTAACTTTTCTTACTTGAATTAAATTCTGGAGGTGAATGACGCGGTAGATAGGTTACACGCCCCTCTGACACGCCCTGGTCGGTCATGTACCTGGGGCGTGTAAGATTCGGCGCGACTTTGGAGCGTTGAAATTATGCGCCGCAGTGATTTCTCGGGACTTGGCGGGACACGCCTCGGCAACACGCCCATGTCTGTGGTACACGAGCGTGTCAGTGGGCGTGTAAGCTGATTTCAGCTGGAAACTGACTTCGGACCGATTGCTTCATTCCACTGGGTTCATGCCCTGGGAGGGCGTGACCCGGGGGCGTGTAACAACAAAACTTTGCAGAAACTATAAAAAACCTGCAAAATGAATTAAACACATTAATGACAATAATATATACAAAAGGATGCCAACATATAAGCTTACAAGACATGATTTGTATATTAAAAACTAAAAAATAACCTAGTAGTTTAGACTACAAAATGAACTATCAGTCAGCTAGGCAACAGCTAGCTGAAGAGAGGCAATCTCAACAGCTTGCTTTTTAGTCAAATTCTTACACCTCTTAAAGGCATCCAGAAGTTCACCATACCAAACAATATATTGAGTGACATCTCCTTCTGATATAGAATCATCTTCACCACTGGGTGAAGAGGCTTCAGTACATGTACTAGTCTCATATTCAGGCACAGAGGAAGAGCTTGATAGGGATTTTTAAAAGACCCCCTCTTTTTTGTTATGCTACAAGTTCTTATGCCAAGAACTGCTGTTTTGCGGTGACACTGACATTCAGGAGGGTCACCACTACAAAATGTCGATTCTGTCAGCATTGATGATCAACACAGAAGTAGAAGTATCAACTAATACAAGTCCACAAAATCACCACATATATAAAAGCAATAGTCCATAATGAGTACAAAGTATGAAAGAGAGTAGAAAAGAAATGGGCTTGAGCTCGGTACATAACTAACAATGATTTCTCTCTCACAACACACAACATCTAAGCGGAATCAAACTGAAATCTATCTTTGACCCGTCGCCGTGTAGTAGTGGTAGTGCATAGCAACTGTTCCTCATATCCTGCCTCTTTGATCTGTCGGTGCTAATGCTCTTGCTGCTTGGTCCCCTAAAATGATGTGGTCCACCAACCATTTATCAAAAGACAAAGCACTATATCAAGGAAGTAGCAGTGAAAACAAGTAAAGTAGAGCAGTAAGTACAGGTAAAGTACACTTTGGAATATGTAACCTTAACTTATATGAATGCCCATACAAACTTATAAGTTAAGGAGTCTTTTTCAAGGCTCCCATCGTATAGGCTATCCCATACTAGTTTTTATGATGGGGTGTCAGGTTATATGAGGGTATGTGTGTACTGATATGTTATGCCATGATTCATGCAAGTGCAACACATGCACACGACTCAATGTGCACAGTCCTTTAGTTCCCCCATTTTGGAAGCTAGCTTCACTCCCAGGAGCCTCCGTAGTGGCCAACGGAGACAGTGGGTCGGGCCACCCCTCTTCTAGGCAGGTAACCACACTACCTGGCCTAGCCCTTATGTACGCCTCTAAAGGACACACCAGAGTCACCACGTACTATACTGACCAACCGCTAGTCTTTTCCTTGGCTAAGTGAGAACCACACTTGCCGATTCAACGTATCGATGTCGGTGCGATTGACCTTCTAATACCGAAGACCGACCACTTTGTATGTACATGCAAACATGAATTTTTGAGCCATCGGCTCCTCGGACTAACCTGTCTATTACAACAACCTTCCGAGCCTTTGACTCACCGGGCTAACTTTCCCATTTCCATAACCACCGAGCCTACTGCTCGGATAACCTAATCAAGCTAACCTCCCGAGTCACCGAGGTGAGTGAAAGTGAAGCCCTAATATTTCTAATTGCTCTTTAACATTTAATCTTATGGTTTAAGGTTAACCTTGGACTGCCCAGGGCAAGTTACTTATTATTATTTGTAACTACCCATGTTCCCAACTCTCCTAGCATTACACTTGAACTAACCCTAAGTGTATTTAAACATCTTCCAGGGAAAGACGATCTATCGTCGATCCCGAGCTCAACCTTGCCCTTAGTCAACCAGACTCTCACCACTTGCCTTCATCTGGTGACCTTATTTACTCCAACCAGACCAGGTTCACCATGTACCCTTTACCAAGGTTCACATGTTTCCCTAATTCTATAGTTTTATTGTGTGTAGACTTAATGAGCTACGTGGTGTGCATGAAAGGTGACCCCTCTAAATATTAATTCAAATGACCTAAGATTATTATTGGGGGTCTATCATGATACTTTATGAGTAAATCCAGAAGATTGTAATTTTCCTACTTTATTTGGTATTTATTATATTTTCTGCAAAATCTGGCCTACTATGCTTTTGAAAATGAAGTACACTTTTCTGATATGATATGGACTTAACAAAATTATGACAAGTGTATATCATTAAAATTACAATAAATACTGAAATTCACTATTTTTCAAAAAGGTTTTAACCTCCAAACAAATTATTGATTAATCATACACAAGCGTAGGGCAAAACATGAAATAACAGAATTAATAATCCAAAAACTATGATAAAATTATAAGAGGTTCAAGGTGACCAGAAAAGTCTTCTAACCAAAAATAATAATTTCCTAACTTCATTTGGTCATATAAATAAATTACTTAAATATATTCAACAAAGGGCACTTTGTGAATGATCCTAAATGAAACATCTTCAGATAATTTTATAAAAATTCCCAGAACATTGAATTGCCCTAAGATGTCCTCTGTCCAAGATTCATAATTTTCCAGTGAGTAAAAAGTCCATAATTAATTTTCTTGCTATTAGGGAAAACATTGGAGTTGTGAATGAAGTACCAATTATATCAATCCAAAATTCATAAAAAAATTATCAAAGAACAATAACATCAATATAAGCTCACTGCCAAGGTTTCATGAACATCCAAGATTATATAATTATGAAATTTCAATTTGAAATAAAGTGACCAAATTAATCCATAATTAATTCATAGGGGATAAATGTTCCTAAAAATTCCAATAAAATTTTCCAAGGCTTATTACCATATTATGAAGTAGACTACCAATTTATCAAGTTTATCCAAGGATATATGACCTCATGTCCTTCTCAATGCTCAATGGGCAACCCTAGGGTTTGTACTAGGGTTAGTGGGCATATCCACGCAAAACCACCCAAAGCCACTTGTGAGGCCGTTATATGTGACTACAAGTCAGTGGCGAAAGTTTCACCACATTTTGATGTGGAATGGTCACTCACTCCACCTAGTGCACTTTTGACCAAACTTTCTCTCATGATACCAAACTTTGGTTACACCAATACCCAATCAAATCAACCCAAAGTGGCCTGAAAATTTTACCAGGATCATATTATGACCTTAAGAATCATCCACCAAAATATTTGGGGAATTATGAGGTAATTAGACCCTAAAATCAAATCATAAATTATTTATTAAATTTTCACAAAAACTATAGAAAACTTTTTTCCAAAAATTCCCATTTTTGGGTATATTATAGGTATAGATTAGAGTGACCACTAGTAAAAATATCAGGTTATTTGGATGGCTGGATTGATGTGGGCACTCACTTTAATCTCTAGATAAGCCTATGTATAGGTTGCACCATATTGAGTGTTGTGGTCAAAGAACTGACACAAATGGGTCGAAACAAACTTTTGAATAAAGTAGACTTCAAGGGCTACAACTTACATGTTGACCATTTTTCCAGGAAACCCATCCAAATATATTTAATAATTAAATCAACATACTACAAGTTTAGGGGTAATTAATCACTATATATTATATATATTTATAATAAAATAAAGAAGGGCACTATTCATCTTCCTCACAGAGCCCGTAAATCCAAAAAGGCCTGTAGCATTTCCAAAGACTAACGTCGGCAACCCATCCACCTCCTTGGCTGGCCACCGCCATCACCACCTTCGTTGAGGTGGTGGCTATCACCCGGCGGTGGTTTCGCCGCCGGATGTGGTGGTTTCCGGCGAACCCGCCACCATGAAAAAACGGAAAAACTCCATTTTTTTACTTGTATCGGCTTGTTTGAGCCTGATTTCTCAGCATAATTTAATCTAGATACTAGCACAAGGGGAGAGGAGGAGAAGCGGACCTTATTTGGGTTTCGACGACGGCGGTGGCGGCAGTTGGCCGTGGCTTTTCCCTTCTCCGGCAAGCTTGCCCGATTCCTCGATCTTCCACCAAAACCATTGATCCAATATACCAATTCGACTGTCATTAACGTTTGGAAGCTGATGAATGGATCAGAAATTAGAATGGGGGGTTGCATAGGGGGATTTATAATTTTTCCATGGGAGGGGAGGTGAAGGGATGGTAGGCCATTGTGGTTGGGCCCCATCATTGATGGTGGTTGATGTGAAACTTATGGGAATCTCTTCCCAAGGGTCAGGAGGAATGAATGGAGGCTTGGGGAGGTGAATGGGGTGGCTCTTGGTCTTCCTCCATAACTTCTCTCTCTCTCTTTTCCTCTTTCTCTCTCCTCAATTAAGGGTAAAACTCACATTTTCTCTCTCCTATTCACCCCTCCGAAATTTAAGTGGCATTCCATATAAATATCAGCTTCCTAAAGTTCATGGGCCACTCAAATTGGGCTTAGCCCAAGTGGCTTGGGCTTGGTTAAGTCATTTAGGCAAGTTTGACCGATTTTAGAGTTGAGTTGACTTTGATCAATTTGACCTTTTGGGTTGACCCCAATGGGACCCCAATGGGTCCATAGTGACCCATTGGCCTCCCCTAAGGTCTAAGAATGGTTGGGTAGGGTTGTTTTGACCCCTTGGTGTTTATTTGACCCTTATTTAGGGCACTTTGACCACTTTAGGGTTTTGGTTGACTTTTTGTCAACTTAACCTCTTTAGTTGATCCCAATTGGTCCTTGGTGACCCAATAATCCTCCTAAAGGGTTAGAAAGGTTAAGGTGGGGTCAAGGAGTCAAGGTGAAGGTCCACTGGCCCTCGATAGGCCATTTTTACAATTTTACGGTTAGGGTTGACTTTAGTAAACTTGACCTCTTGGGTTGACACCAATGGGCCCTTAGTGGCCCAATGAATCTCATAAAAGGTTAGGAAGGTTCAGGTGGGGTCAAGGAGTCAAGGTGAAGGTCCACTGGCCCTAGATTGGGCACTTTGACCATTTAGGGTTAGGGTTGACTTTGGTGAACTTGACCACTTTGGTTGACCCCAATGGATCCTTTGTGACCCAATGAACCTTCTAAAGGGGCTAGGTATGTTATGGTGGGGTCAAAGAATCAAGGTGAGGGACTTAAAGTTAGACACTAGGTTGGGTAATTGGAATGTGTTATTTGCAGACCATGGTGATCTTCACCTAATGCCATAGTTCACCTGGTCTTCTTGAGCTTCCTAAGGTTTTGTCATGACCTAGTCATGAAAAAACAACTCTTAGGGGTCTAGTTGTTTGAGAGATGTTTCAAATTCTAATAAACAAAAATAATAATTTAGTCCTCGAAATTCAGGTTAGGCCTGCGGGGTTTCTACTAAGAGTAACTGAATGTAACATCCCTCAGAAATTGAAGTTATACCTGATGCAAAGAGCTCTAAGTAATTCTACTTTATCAGATCTAGTGGCTCCCAGATATGCTCCTCCTATACATGATTTGCCTAACAAAACCTTCTCGCGCCACAAGACTAGCACTACTATATCATCTATCCTGACCGGCTCTAATCGGACCGCTCGATCAGAAGCTGTCGAGCCATCTATACGAGGAACCTGCTGCTCCGGCCATAGTAGAGACTTCCTAAGAGAGTAGATGTGGAAGACGTCATGCAAACTTGCTAACTGCTGCGGTAGCTCTAGTCTGTAAGCCAAAGGGCTGATCCGCTCCAGGATCTTGGACCTAGCTTCTTTCACCCGTATATCCGCGAGACTCCATGCACCAGACGTATTTTAAAAAGACCCGGTCTCCAACCTGGAACTCCACCTGATGATGTTGCGCATCGTAATACTTGGTTGGTCCGCTCTAGGAGTGGAGAGCTGTGCTGAATGTCGACCGAGAGCCCAGATAATCCTAGACTGATCTTCTTTCCTTAGACATAAACTGTCCATCCTGATCAGACACGATCGACTTGAGCACTTGACCTTTTCCAGCCGACAAACCACACCGTGTGTTATAAAATCCATGACGTCTTTCTTTATTCCGAGGAAATTCACGTTTTGATAAATATAATTTTTACCGGTAAATTGTGTTCTCATTTGTAATTATAGACGGCGACTCTATAACTTTCCTCTACACGGTCAGGTTCTTATTCCTTTGAGTACGTCCGAGTAATCAATCAACTCAACTTTACGATTTATCCAACTCTTAACATTTAATGGATATACTCACATCATCATGCGTCCCATCATTCTCATAATTTAAGAGGGTGTATTCGTGAATCATTGGAGATTATCATTAATACCCATTAATATTCATGCTATTTTGCCATAATTAAACTTGATAATCAAAATCCATTTCCTATAGTCATGAATCTTGCTAACCGTGACTATAATGTCATCAAACGTATATATTCTGGTCCTTGATGCTATCCCAGTCAAGTTTGTAGAGTCGTACCTAAGGTATACGTCTTCGATATATTGTTTACTAATTTCTTTCAAATTTCCTAATGTTATCATACTTCAGATGCTACAATATAATGATTTATTCTTATCTTCAAAAATATCCTGAACCTTACTACCCATCATCAAATTCACATGGTATCTTGTAATGGTTAATTCTCGTAATTACTCTTCCTTATTACCATGACATCACCCAAGTAACGTTGAATAGGACCAACTTCAACATTGCTATGTTTTGGACAACACATTTTCTAAGATAGGTTTAAGGAAACCCAAGTGAATAACTAATTTATCGAATAAACAAAGGACAAGCCCCCAATAAACAAAAGATAAGCCGCTACCTACCTTGGGTTGTATCTTCGATATTACCATGTTATATTCGGGCTAGATATGCACACCATCCTTTGGGCATGCAACCTTAGACTTAGGGTTCCATCATGAAACTCGTTGATATAATCCATACTTTAGACTCTCTAGGATACCATTTACAACATCTTTCTCAACGTCAACATGTGACTTTGTCCCAAATCGGTCTCTTTTGATCTTTAATTCTTATTCGACCCTTGGTATTTGGTATGATGGTTATCTCATTCTAATCATGCCATCGATACGAGGGTCGAGTCTATGAGTCCTCTACTATTCCACTAATGGTTCATATCCATCGATTTTCCTTAAGTTGGTCCTATTAGTTTAGGTAATCGGTGATAGTACTACTTGATGAGTAAAGTAGGGGCATCAGAGTTTAAGCTTTAAGTACCTTCTCTCACGTTAGATTCTTCCTCTAGTCATTTCGTGTATCCTCGTACCTTAATTGAATTATACCTAAAGTAAATTTTTACCAAGATATAGTAAGAATCATCTTAGTGAGTCAAGTTTCCTAGTTAGGTTGGCCTCAATCATTGATTTATGGACTATATATTGTGAATTTTACACATGGGCACACCACATCTTCCATTGCTTAGTTTGTCCCCAAACTAATGATCGAACGGGGTGACCCGGTGTTTTGTGGACTTCTTCTCTTCAGATCGAGCTTTCCTCTGATACCAGTTTGTAAGACCCCCACCCTTTTGCTATTATACCGGGTCTTATGCCCAGAACCGTCGTTTTGTGGTGACATCGACACACGGGAGGGTCACCACTACAAAATGCCAATTTTGCTAGCATTGATGATCACCAAAGAAGTAGAAGTATCAACTAAGACAAGTACACAAAATCACCACATATATAAAAGCAATAGTCCACAATGAGTACAAAGTATGAAAGAGAGTAGAAAAGAAATGGGCTTAACCCTGGTACATGACTAATATAATGATTTCTCTCTCACAACTCACAACATCTAAGCGGAAGAAAACTAAAATCTATCTTTGACCCATCGCCATATAGTAATGGTAGTGCGCAGTAAATGTTCCTCATGTCCTGTCTCCTTGACTTGCCTGTGCTGATGATCTTGCTGCTCGGTCCCCTAAAATGATTAGGTCCACTGACCGTTAGTCAAAAGACTATGCCAATATTGTCCTCGCCTAACCCCTACGACTACAAGGCACCGAACGGGGAGGATGAAAGCAGAGGACTAAAAAGCAGATTGGAACAAGCAGGTTACAACTACCATAGCAGGTGTATGTACAAAAGAACTATAACAAGGAAGCAGTGATGTAAACAAGTAAAGTAGAACAATAAGTACATGTAAAGAACACTTTGGAATAAGTAACCTTAACTTATATGAATTCCCATGCAAACTTATAAGTTAAGGGTCTTTTGCATGTCTCGCATCGTATAAGCTATCCCATACTAGTTTATATGATGGGGTGCAAGGTTATATGCAGGTATGTGTGTAGTGATATGTTATGTCATGATTCATACAAGTGCAACACTTGCACACGACTCTATGCGCACAGACCTTTAGTTCTCCCATTTTGGAAGCTTGCTTCACTCCCAGGAGCCTCCGTAGTGGCCAACAAAGACTGTGGGTCGTATCACAACCAGCATTTCTACGAATTTAAGTGTATATCAGAGTAAGAGAAAACACGTGTCGTGATGGCATGTCATGCAGGGGATAACTACCGAAGCTCAGACAAGACTCAAACTCTACATTTTATATGAAATTCATAAGTATTTATGAAGAAAATCAAGTTAAGTTAAATTAATTAGCTGTATCCCTCGGTTTAGTGGATCACTATTTAACAAGTAAAGACATTATTATATGCTGCGGAAAAATAGTTTATTTACAATGGTTAAAACCCTACATGAGCATAAACATCCCAAAGGATAACTCATGAAATGCATATCTCTATGTTTTTAATATATGTATAGAAATAGTTTGTACACTAGTTAAAATATGGTGACATTAACTTTAAAAAATAACATGAATGTGGTAATAGAAATGATACTTTTATACTTTTAAAATATCTAACATGCAACCTACCATAAAACCTCCCAAAGAGCAAGTAGAAACCAATAAATCCTACAAAAGTGACTTAGCAGCTTGCAAGTACTTAGCATTAAACAAAATCATGTTGGCATCAACAACCTGACACGAACCTCCCAAAACAATGTATGTCTAAACTAAAGAAAAAGTAAACAATAACAACTACCTCACAACCGGTGAGGAATAGACAGCTGCAGAACACCAGCCTAAATACAAAACTTATAGCCGCTCAATTTGCTACTTCTCCAATCCTGAGGCATTCACATGAAAAGAATACCTCAGTAAAAATATTCAAGTTTTGATAGGATGGTCAGTAAAAAGCAATAAACAAGGAGGGAAAAGGGTTACCAACCCCAAATCCAAGATTAGCTGACAAAACCTTAAACAAATCAAGAAATAAAAATCGTGGTAAACGATAAACTTACCCAGTCCAAGGGTAAGGTACTATCACCAGGTGCAATAAAGAACTAAGTTTCATAATATACATATACAAGTATATAAAAGTAAGAAATAGGTCGGCTCAATATTAGTGAGCAAACTCACCGACATAATCTGGTACCTGTGGGGGGAGACACCTCCGCCGACACACACACAATAATACTTCACAAGGTCCCAAGGAAAGGAGGTCTTATATCTTAACACACCCAAACACGGGGAAAATCGACACCTGTGGGGGGAGACACCTCCACCAGCACACCCACAGTCATATACCCATCTGGGTCAAAAGATCTGCCAACATACTGACAATCATAGCTAAGACACAAAAAAACTCATAACCAAGCATTTGACTTCTCCCATAATAAATGCAGGAATAAATCCCCCAAAAAAATTTGGCCTAAGACAAAACATGACTAAAATACCAGGCACCAGACTAATTTTAATTAGCAAAACTATCCTACTGGTGAAATACCAAGAGTCAGCGAAAATAAAACAAAGTCCATTGAAAAGCGTTCAGTATACTCGATGTTGTGTCGAGTGCAGTCCACGCTCTCGATGCCAACTAGAAAATAGGATGGCGTTGAGTGTATTCAGCTCATTCAATAACGCGTTGAGTGTATAACACTCACTCAATTCTTTTAACTTAGAATTTAAATTTGAACTGATGGCGTTGAGTATATTCAACACACTCAACATCGCGTTGAGTGTAGTCAGCCCACTCAACGCTTTTACACTAAATCTCAAAATAAAATCGATGGTGTTGAGTGTATTCAACACACTCAATGCCGCATTAAGTGTATTTAACATACTCAACGCTTTTACACTTGGACTCCAGAATAAGCATATGGCGTTGAGTGTATTCAACACACTCATTGCAACGTTGAGTGTAGTCAGCACACTCAATGCTTTTAACTTAGCTTCTGATTTAAATAATTGCGTTGAGTGTATTCTGCACACTCAACCCCGCATTGAGTGTATAGATCACACTAAACGCTTTTGCCTTAGAATAAGAATTTAAATGATGGCATTGAGTGTGTTCAGCTCACTCAACGCCGCATTGAGTGTATAGAGCACAATCAACTCTTTTGACTTAGCCTATGGAAATATTCGATGGCATTGTGTGTATTCAGAACACACAACGCTTTAATACTTAGCCTCTAAAAATTACCCGATGGCATTGAGAATGTGCAGCACACTCAATGCTTTTGCCTTAGACTAAAAAAACTGAACTTAAATGCTAGGATTACACTCAACGCCTGTCCTTCCCGACAAAATTGCTTAAGTCTAAGGCTCAGTTTGATGAATTAACCTACTACCATCAAGGATTAATTTCTGACTTTGCTTAATCATCCATATATTACAAATTTAACTTAACCTAAATGTTAAAACCGATGATATTACACTAACCAGATTAATTACATAATCAACTAAGTTTTCTAAACTATCTTATACAGGTCGACTAGGTTAAACCTGGTCGAAAAATCCTCTATAGCCCAACAGATCAAGATGGACATACTGTATCCTAATCCTAATTTCTATACAGGAAAGGATCCAGCAAGAGGAAAAATAAAGAGCAAGCAAGTGGAAATACCACCACTTGCACCAAAAATATACATAAAGAAAATTTGACAAGGAGGAAATCCCTACTCTTATTCCAATTTCTGTACAGGAAGGAAAATCAAGACAATAAGAAACAAAGAACAAGACATGGGGGAAAACCACCACTTGCCTCAAACCTTGCAGAACTTTGGCAACACCAACACTCATTTTTTTACAGATCTGGCCGCAAAAACTCCTAAGCAGAAAAACCTGAAACTTTTGGAGAGGAAGGAAGGTCAAAAATGCAATCTAACCTCTAAAAATCCATGAAACGGGAAAAACATACTGTTAAAACGTAGATCTAGGTGAGAGCTATCCGGATCTACTCTCTGACGATGATTTTATACACAAGAGCTCCTGCAATAGATGGTCGAAGGCTCTCCAAAGACCGCCTCATTCTCTCTTATGCAAACAGGCAGGCGGTTTCAAGAAGAAGACGATGAATAGGGTTTTCGTCTTATCACAAGGCTATTTATACTTATAGATATAAGTATTTGATGAGTCCTATTTATATAATGATTTTCGGACTCATCTGGGCTTGTTTTTGTACACGTGCACTTCACTTTGAGTTCGTTATCGCTCATATTTCATTTTATCCTTATATCTTTAGGAAGTGCACTTTTGGCCCGTGGTTGTGTTTATTTTGTGTTCTTCTATTATTGTACTCCGTTCTGTGCTTGTTTGGAATGTCTGCGCATATCAGTGCTGGGTTTAGGGGTCCTGTGCGTGTCCCGGGATTATTTGGAAACAGGTTTACTGCGCACGATCATCGGCTTTGTTGCGCACGACCACTGGTCGTGCGCCGCTGATCGTGCGTACCTATTCCCCACTTTCCAAAGTTCTGTCGGGGCAATCGCACAACCACTGACTTCAGTGCGCACGACCACTGGTCGTGCGCCACTGATCGTGCGCGTTGATTCCACTTTTTCCTGGAGTTCTGCCTGGCCTTCGCGCACTATCACTGACCACAGGGCGCACGATCACTGGTTGTACGCTAGTGATCGTGCGCGCTGTTTATTCTGCTTTCTATAAATACGCAGGTTCCGCCCTAATTTCGAGAGATCGCCCCTTTCCGCGATTTCCCGCCGTTTTCTGCTCCGAAGAGGGATTTCGCCGCCCTCCATCATCCTCCACCATAGGGAGTTGCTTCGGGCAAGCCTTCAACGCCAAATCAAAGCCGGAGCATCCCCTCGGCCTCCTCCTTCAACCCCAAGCTTCAAGCGGAGTTTTGACCGAGCTTTCTCCATCAAGCTAGGAGGAGCTGGAGCCGCAATCTACCTGGCCATTTCAACGAAGAAGACGGGTCCATTGGGAGTGAGTGACAGCCTCCTCTACCCCGGACGCAGTTGAGGACCGAGCTTGGACTCGGATTGACAACCCGAGATTCCAACCGTGAACCCTCAATAAGGCTTCGGATTCGGTCGATTCGCACACCTCTTCCTCTTGTTGTTGTTAGCTTAGTTATTTTCCATGTATTGATGAAGAATGCTTATTTGTAGTTAACATTTACTCTTATTCATGTCTATGTGAGTTAGTGTTTTTGTTATATTTACTTGAGGTGCGCCATATTCCATCCTCCACCATCCACCCTTGCCGCACTAGCAATTGCTAGTGGCATGCGTTGCGAAGAGGTGCTCACGACCCTCATTCCGCCATTCTAACCACCTCATCCGCTAGCCTACTCGTCCATCCGCCAAGCGATTCGGTGCATAGCGGCCCGTGTAGTTTCCATCCCGCCTGGCGAAGCATCGCATAGCGGCGTTGCATAGGAGTAGCTTGTAGATTTTACTTCCTGTTTCCGCAACAATCAAAACCCCCCCTTTTTGAGCCGACCCGATGACTTCAATCTCAAGTCCTCCTCGACATTAACTCATCCCTTACTGTGTTCCTCAAGAGACCGACACTCGGGGATTTATTCCCAAACTTTATTACTTGTTCGACCGGTGCGCTTGCCGTATTTTCCACGCATCAAGTTTTTGGCGCCGTTGCTGGGGAACACAGTCGTTTGAGTTTTTGGAGTGGAAGATTTGAGATAGTTGCCCTTTCCATTTGTATATTTCATGTTTTTTTTTGTTTTGGTTTTTAGTTGTTGTTTTTATTTTATTTTATTCCCTTTCTAGTTTTTATTTTGCTATAGCAGGCTGTTCCACTCTTTATTTGCTTGCGAGTATTTAATTTCTTCTTAGAAAATTTCTTGTGGTGAATTCTTTTCTATTGCACCATGTATTCAAATTGGTATATCGAGTGCCATTGGTGCGGGGATTATGGGCATGGTAGTGATGAGTGCCCCACTGACGGTACTGAGTATAATTCTCATGGTCTCGTGTATGCAGCGCCGCTGTCTCACGGTACTCCATACACGGTACCACAGTCTTATGGTCACTACTCGTCTCCGCCTTCACCTTTTTCATATTCCTCCCCGGTCCCTTCTGGACCGAGGGGTAATGGAAAACGGTGTTTGTGTTGTCATAGCACCGACCATGTGTTGAAAGATTGCGCAGAATTTTAGCACCAGATGGAGGCGGATGATGAACCGGATATCCGGATCGTCTCATCCACCTCTCAAATGGCCGCTCCTTCTAATTCTGATGATGTATCCGCAGTACCACCTTGTCTATGGGGGACTGCTGTGGATACACCCATCAGACCTTCCACTAGTCAGTGCGACGACATTGCGGCACCTTCTCTCCTTGTGCCTTCCTCCCCTATTTTTGATTCACCCCCGGAGGAACCTGCGCATATTATCTCTGATGATGTTTCTCCTCCGCTTTCTTTGCATGAATTACCTACTCCCCTTTCTAGTGAGTCGGTCGATGATGTTGTGCCCTATGGGAATCGGGAACATGTAGATGCGCCATGGTGTGACGAGGACATTATTCTCATCAATGGTGAGTACTATGTCTTGGAACACCGTGACGTACTGAGGTGTGATGAGGAAATCCTTGCCGGTGAGGAGGTTTCTACTTCCTTGTTGGATGAGGGGATCCAAACCACCACCGAGGACCTCCTATTCTCAGATCCCCATCATCATGACTCATATGATGCCGACAGTGATCTATGTTTGGATCCTGCTGAGAGTGATTCCGGGATCACTCTCCCTATTTCCGCTTCTTTTAGTTTTTCTTCTCCTTTATTCCTTTACCCCCCTTCTCCTTCTGCGCCTGTGCGGGTTGACTCCCTGCAGGTGAGTTGGGTTGACATTGAGCCTTGCGCTCAGGTTGTCGGCGAGTGCCTCAGCTTGCATGAGGAGTTTCCTACTCCTTTTGCAGTTGAAGCCTCTACCTTCACCTTCGCCCCCAACGAGCTTATGGTGGACGATACATTGCTAGGCAAGGATTCTTTTTGTGATGAGATGAGCGAGGACCAGGTCGCCTCCTCATCTTATTTCCTGCTTCCTCTACCTGAGCTTTTTAGGTATTATTATCTAGGTAGAGGGGTAACTATTCTATCGCCGTATCGGTACCCGTTACCGCAACGGATATTGGAACAGTTACCTGTTCATCTTCTCTTCCATATGCCCATTAGATAAGGCTTTTCTGCTTCGAATAAGTCATGCTGGGATGACAGTAACCCCAGTAGTTATCTTAAATTTCTACATTTTACTTTTTATGTCTAGCTTAGTTTAGAATTTATATGTATTTTGTTCTTCTTTTGTTTTGTTTTTGCGGAGCTCACCCCTGCAGGTTTTCTTGACATTCTTGTTGGTGGGGTCGTGATTCTCCGTATGGTGGAGCTGTTCTAGTTTTCACGCGTCTTCTGGTATGCTCACTAGCTGAGCATTGGGTAACCTCTTCCCTTAGCTCATTCTGATTTTAATTTCTCTATCATTTGATGTGTTGTTTAGTCTAAGTCTGGGGGAGAGCATGTTTACCTTTTGCACGTGCACATTTCTTTTGCATACTAGAAGCTTTTCGTGTTTTATTTTGTTTATGTTCATTACTTCGCACACCACTGCACCCACATGAGCGCGAGCTTAGCTGTTAGCGTGCCATGAGTTGAACTTGTATCTTTGTTAGATTTGGAAAATTTCTGTGCTAGTTTAGGATTGTGCGACGGAGTAAAATGTTGGCCTTGATGTGTTTCTAGTCAACTGCTCTCGTTTTGTATAGAAATTTGTGTAGATTTAATTTTTTCGTATGCTTATAGTTCTATATTTTTTCTATTTGCGTAAATATTTCTTATTCTACTCAAAAGTTGGTGAATCCGGTGTGAATCAAACGGTAGCGTAGGAATGTGTGTAGCCGCCACTAGACTCGTATTGCTTGAGTCGGGAGGAAGGATTATCTTTCTCAGTTGCTATGAACTTTCCCCAAGCTATTCTTGAAGCATTGGTACACGGTTAGTGTAGCGTGAGAGTGATGTAGGCCACCTTTTGGCCCGGTTGAGCTTTGTACCAATTCCTAACATCGCCCTTGCTAGCCCCTTTGTGCCTACCCTTCCTTTTGATTCAGCTCCAGTATATTCGCCAAAGCCCCATAGCCGATCCTAGTCGCACACCCCAGTCGAGCTTAGTGTTTTATATTTTCATGTTGGGTTGTGATGTGGTGTTATTATTTGTGAAAATGTGGAAGTGCTTTCAAGTTATATCTGCTGAAATTATGAAAATAAAAAGATGAAAAAGAAAATAAAATGATTAAAAAAAAGGGTGAAAATGAAAAGTGAAAAGAAAAAGTTTGATTGAAAATCTTTATTTGAGATGATTTGGATTTGGAGTAGGCGGTGCACACACCCATTTAGTAAAAGTTAAGTCTGGGGGTGTGGTGCACCCGTGTTTATTTTGTGGGCAGCGGGTACTAGTTTTGTCCGTTAGCTCATTTGGGTTAGGTGCATACCCTTCATGTTTATCCTTGTTTTCCTCACCGTAACCCAAGCCCCAGTATTACCCGAAGTCCTACGGACTTGTGCTTGAGTTGACTAGTGCCGTGGAGAGAGTGCGAACAAGCAAGCATATGGTTTCCGACATTGGTGGATTCCTTTGGGGGGTAATCTTGAACCCCGGTCTTCGGCAATGCTCACCTTAGTGGCCTGCCTACTTTCTTCCTACGTAGGACCAGATGATTCACCGTGATTCCACTTTTGAGTAATAATAAATTTTTGATACGCATTGTGAAAAATATAAAATATTTTGTATACTTAAAAATTTCCTCTACTTTATTTTTATGCCCGCGAGCATGCGACTTCGCATGGTACTCCATTTTGCAATTTCTTTGTTAGCTAGTTCATTTTCCCCGTCTGCTTAGGTTTTGTTTGCTCGGGACGCGCAAATAGTTAAGTCTGGGGGTGTGATGAGTCCTATTTATATAATGATTTTCGGACTCATCTGGGCTTGTTTTTGTACGCGTGCACTTCACTTTGAGTTCGTTATCGCTCATATTTCATTTTATCCTTATTTCTTTAGGAAGTGCACTTTTGGCCCGTGGTTGTGTTTATTTTGCGTTCTTCTATTATTGTACTCCGTTCTGTGCTTTTTTGGAATGTCTGCGCATATCAGTGCTGGGTTTAGGGGTCGTGTGCGTGTCCCGGGATTATTTGGAAACAGGTTTACTGCGCACGATCATCGGCTTTGTTGCGCACGACCACTGGTCGTGCACCGCTGATCGTGCGTACTTATTCCCCACTTTCCAAAGTTCTGTCGGGGCAATCGCACGACCACTGACTTCAGTGCGCACGACCACTGGTCGTGCGCCACTGATCGTGCGCGTTGATTCCACTTTTTCCTAGAGTTCTGCTTGGCCTTCGCGCACTATCACTGACCACAGGGCGCACGATCACTGGTCGTGCGCCAGTGATCGTGCACGCTGTTTATTCTACTTTCTATAAATACGCAGGTTCCGCCCTAATTTCGAGAGATCGCCCCTTTCCGCGATTTTCCGCCGTTTTATGCTCCGAAGAGGGATTTCGTCGCCCTCCATCATCCTCCACCATAGGGAGTTGCTCCGGGCAAGCCTTCAATGCCAAATCAAAGTCGGAGCATCCCCTCGGCCTCCTCCTTCATCCCCAAGCTTCAAGCGGAGTTTTGACCGAGCTTTCTCCATCAAGTTAGGAGGAGCTGGAGCCGCAATCTACCGGGTCATTTCAACGAAGAAGACGGGTCCATTGGGAGTGAGTGACAGCCTCCTCTACCCCGGACGCAGTTGAGGACCGAGCTTGGACTCGGATTGACAACCCGGAATTCCAACCGTGAACCCTCAATAAGGCTTCAGATTCGGTCGATTCGCACACCTCTTCCTCTTATTGTTGTTAGCTTAGTTATTTTCCATGTATTGATGAAGAATGCTTATTTGTAGTTAACATTTACTCTTATTCATGTCTATGTGAGTTAGTGTTTTTGTTATATTTACTTGAGGTGCGCCATATTCCATCCTCCACCATCCACCCTTGCCGCACTAGCAATTGCTAGTGGCGTGCGTTGCGAAAAGGTGCTCACGACCCTCATTCCGCCATTCTAACCACCTCATTCCGCCATTCTAACCACCTCATCCGCTAGCCTACTCGTCCATCCGCCAAGCGATTCGGTGCATAGCGGCCCGTGTAGTTTCCATCTCGCTTGGCGAAGCATCGCATAGCGGCGTTGCATAGGAGTAGCTTGTAGATTTTACTTCCTGTTTCCGCAACAATCAAAACCCCCCCTTTTTGAGCCGACCCGAGGACTTCAATCTCAAGTCCTCCTCGACATTAACTCATCCCTTACTGTGTTCCTCAAGAGAGCGACACTCGGGGATTTATTCCCAAACTTTATTACTTGTGCGACCGGTGCGCTTGCCGTATTTTCCACGCATCAGTATTATAACAATAATTTATCATTATTTAATCGTCCAAATGACTCAATATTCACATCAACATGGAATTCAACGAAAATCCAACCGTAGCTAAATGACGATTCTACGAATCCAATGGCGAAGTCGTAATTAAAATCCAACAACCAAAACTCAAGCAAAAAATCCCCCGAAGTCAAAATATCATTATTCTAAAAAAGGCTCCACCGTGTTCCAAAATGAAGCCCGGCTCGTAAGAGAATATCAACACACAGGAAAAATTAGCTAAGCCAATACTCCTAAACCAAAACCTAGCATACCAATGAGCAAAATACTCGCTCCGTCAACGCTAACCACCAACAAATGGTCAACGTAATTCCCTGACGTCAATTTATGCCAATAAAAGAATTAAAGTAAACATCGAAAAATCAGGGGCGTTACAACCACTCCCCCTAAAACGAAGTTTCATCCCGAAACTTTACGCACAAAAGATTCCACTATAAAAGGAATATAATCAAAGATTATAGAAGGCAAATACATATCGTAAGAAACTAGGAGAATAGATAAGGATGAGCCTCCCTCATATCTGACTCCAACTCCCAAGTGGCGCTTTCCACGTCTTGGTTTTGCCACAAAACTTTAAACATTGGAATGGTTTTCCTCCACAACACTCGATCTTTTGTATCCAGAATGCGGACAGGCATCTCAACATATGAAATATTAGGCTCCAATAGGGGCCCAACATTAAGAATCTGTCGGTCGCTGAGCACACATTTCCGCAACTGGCTCACGTGAAACCTGTTGTGCACACCAGGAAAATTTGCGAGCAAATCCAACATATAAGCTGATACACCAATATGCTCAATAACCTTAAAAGGTTCCATATACCTCGAGTCCAACTTATGATTCTTTCCAAATCTCTTAACGCCAGATATTGGGGAAACCTTCAGAAAAACCAGGTCCGCAACCGCAAACTCCAAACCAGTCCTTCGACGATTAGCGTTCTTCTCATAACGCTCCTGAGCTATACAAAGCTTTTCTCTGATATGCTTCACAGAAATATCCATTTCTTCTAGCGCTTTAGGACCCAGCAATAGTATCTCACCAACCACGGCCCAAAATAAGGGATTTCAGCAATGTCTGCCTTACAAGGCCTCAAACGGGGTCATCTACAAGCTCTCTTCATTACTATTTTTATAAGCAAACTCCATCAATTTGAGTAGCTCATCCCACGCTCCTCTGTGGTACAAAATATAACATTTGATCATGTACACCATGATCTGATTCACTCTCTTCGTTTGACCATTAGTCTGCGGATGATAAGCGGTGGAGTACCTCAGATTGGTACCCAACCCTTCCTGTAAGCTTTTCCAAAAGCGAGACGTAAACCTGGTGTCTCGATCTCACACAATACTAACGGGCACTACATGTAGCCTAATAACCTCATCCAAGTATAACTCTACTACCTTCTTCATGGAGTAGTCAATCTTGAAAGGCATGAAGTGGGCACACTTCGTCAGTCTATCAACAATAACCCAAACTAAATCATGCCCTCGGGGAGATCTCGGTAATCCAGTAATGAAGTCCATGGAAATACTCTCCCATTTCGAGCTTGGAATATCCAAAGGCGTCAACTTGCCTCCATACCTTCTATGATCGGCCTTGACTCGCTTGCAGGTAAAGCACTAAGATACGAACTTGGTTATATCACCCTTCATTCAAAACCACCAAGCAATCTGCTTTAGGTCTTGATACTTCTTTGTAGAACCTGGGTGGTAGGAAACACAAGAACCATACGCCTCACTGCACAACTTAAATCGAATGTCCTTGATAACAGGGATACAAAATCTGCAGTGGTACTTCAAAGTACCCGCATCATCAATAGAAAAGTCTGGTAACTCCCCTTTCTTCATTCTAAGATAAAGGTGCAACAAGTTCGGATCGTCCGTCTGATGTAGCCTCATAAGAGTAACCCAAGAAGGTTCTGCTATAACCAAACTGCTCGACGAGTCACAACTTCTAATAAAAATATCCATCAAGAGAAATTCTTTTACCAGCGAATCCACAGAGAGGTTAAAAATTTTCACAGTCTTCCTAATCAGGGCATCGGCTACCACATTGGCTTTGCCCAGATGGTATTTAATCTCAAAATCATAATCAACAACATACTCTAACCATCTTCGTTGGCGATGATTTAACTCCCTTTGAGTGAAAATGTATTTTAAACTTTTATGATCCGTGTAAGTCTTACATAGTGCGCCATACAACAGATGCCTCCACAACTTTAAGGCATAAATCACTGCTGCAAACTCTAGATCATGCATAGAGTAGTTCCTTTCTTGTATCTTTAACTATCTCGACCCATACACAATTACCTTGCCTTCTTGCATCAACACGCATCCAAGTCCAACATGCGATGCATCTATATATACGACATATTCTATTCTTTTTATAGCTAAGGTCAACACCAGAGCAATGCACAATCTCCTCTTTAATTCATGAAAAGCTTCCTCGCACTTATTTCTCCAGAAAAAAGTTGTGTTCTTCTGCGTCAGTTGAGTCAGTAGCATAGACAACGTAGAGAAACCCTCTTCAAACCTTCTATAATATCCAGCCAACGATAGGAAGCTCATTATCACCTTGGGTGTGGTGGGCCTATTCCAATCCATAACAACAATTATCTTCTCGGGGTCAATTGAAATCCTATCTCTATTAACCACATGACCCAAGAAAGAAACTTGAGGTAACCAAAACTCACACTTGCTCAGCATTCTGTGGGATATCCGTCTCACGAATCCCAAAATGGTCCAGAAAATCTATGAACACGACCACAAAATGGTCCAGAAAATCCTTGAACACTCGGTTCATCATTTCCATAAAGGCAGAGGGTGCATTGGTCAAACCAAAAGTCATCAACAAGAACTCAAAATGTCCGTGCCAGGAACGAAAGGCATTCTATGGGATATCCGTCTCACGAATCCTTAACTTATGGTAGCCTGAACGAAAATCAATCTTTGAAAACACAGCGCTACCACACAACTGATCAAATAAATCATCAATTCTCGGTAGGGGATACCTGTTCTTGATAGTTACTTATTCAATTCCCTATAGTCAATGTACAGCCTCATGGATCCATCCTTTTTCTTCACAAACAGCATGGGAGCACCCCAAGGTGAAGAACTCGGCCCAATAAATCCACTTTGTAACAAATCATTCAGCTGGGTACACAACTCTTCCAGCTCACGAGGGGCCATTCGGTACGGTGCTTTAGGAATAGGACGGGTACCCGGCTCCAAATCTATGATAAACTCCACGTCTCTCTCAGGCGGGAGACCAGGAAGATTATCAGGAAATACATCAGGAAACTCACGCACCACGGGGATCTCCTCTAAACACGGCAAACCAACCTTGGTTTCAAAAACTGAATCCAAACAAGCAAAACATCCAGAATCTGAAGCTTTCGAGTACATAACGCCGAAATAATCGGAGAAACCTGGCGCAGATAGACATAAACACTCCAGGGTTGACAATTGTCCATCTTGAAGTCCAAACGCTTAACTTTGCACTGGATAACAACATCATATCTAGACAACCACTCCATGCCCAAGATCACATCAAAATCTTCCAGGTCTAACACCTTCAAATCAGCAACCGCTAGAAAATCACCTTACAGAATCGGACAACTCTGAATACCTTAGTCCGATACAACAGAATCACTAGAAGGAAACATGACACTAAACACGTCACCAACCCGATCGAGAGTCAAACGATGACGCTCTATGAAATCCTTAGCCACAAATGAGTTAGTAGCACCGAAATCGAACAAAACACACGCCCAGTGGTTCTTTACCTTAAACCTTCCTATAAAATTTAATATGCAACTAAGTGAATGATCATCGAAACTACATCCATTAACTGAAAAATAAATTAGAACTAGATTAGAATTTGACCTGAGATAACTTGAGTAGACGTCTGAGCTTCCACTAAAGATACAACGTTCAGCTTGCCCTTTCCCTTATCCAATCACTTCGACGGTGGCAAGACTTGTAGTGGAACTGGCTGTAGCGTGGGCTGAAGCTGGGGGCATTTTGGCTTCAGGTTACCTTTCTATCCACACTATTATCACACTTATGCGTACAAAGCCCGTCTCTTGATTTAGACGATGAGCGCGCTGGGTTCGGATTCCGCGCGATGAAAATGATGCAAGTGCATCTATCACAAGTAGTATAGTATATTCCGGTGGGGAATATCGAGGTCGTTTATTTCCCTGGGCCAGTTGAATATTTTTACTCCTTCCAGAGGGACTATTATTTTACCGAAAAATAACTTGTCGGGTTTTAGATAACTAAAGAGGTTATAAAGAGAGTTAACGCTCGATGTCGAATCGGATCGAAACTAAAATGACTCTTAATAATTATTTAACTTAGTTTTTAAATTAATTAATGGCATCTTGGCCGTGGAGGTTCCACAAACAGGAGCTCACCTATCTCTAGGAATATTGCACTCCTGAACATTAAGACTATTCGACCGAACTCTCGTTCGATGAAGGATTCCTCTTAATGCCCGCTTTACGCTAAGAACCCCTCTATTGGGTGGGGAACCCAATCTGGTAGAATTACGCTTCTCCTCTCTCGAGTGCATGGACGCAACTTTTTTTACCCAAGGATGATCGGTCCATATGCACGGCCTCTCAGCTAGCTAGCATATGGATAATGAAAATAGAGCCCACACATCGATATATGGTTCTACACGTCGTATACCCAAGGAAAACATTAAGCCCTTTAATTAAAGTGAGAAAAAGATCCTTTAATTATTTAGAGTGATTTTATATGTCCCAATGCTCTTCAATGTCGAGGGCTAAGAACGATTAGCCACTCATCGGTATGGGGATGTCTTATGAGTTTGATGAGTTGTGAGTTCGAAACTAAGCACTAAATGGTTATAAGAAAAGGACTTAAAAATAACGTAACGTTAGGAACTAGAGGCTAAAAAAAAGAACTTGCTAACATTGAACTCACATGCACATCAAACCCATAATTAAGAAAAAGCTAAGTTACACAAAAGGAAAACTTAATTGAAATTACATGTCCTATGCAAACGAGTAGGAGGGAAATTACAAGTCCTACTCAAGTAGTAGGCGGGAAATTACAAGTCCTAGTCAATTGAGTAGGTGGGAAATTAACAGTTCTACTCAAACGAGTAGGCGATAAATTATAGCAAGCCCTACTCAAATCAGTAGGCAAAAAACATGCACACACACACACACTGTACATAATTGAAAGAAAGCAATAAACACTATCTCATACACACACACTATTCAAAAAATTAAGAAACCAATAAAGAAAGCATGAAAAGAAAGCATTAAAAATTATCACATAGACTCACACACTCTACATAAAATTTGAAAGAGCAAAATGAAACTTAATCTCATACACTCACACACACAACAAAAAGAGAAAGAAAACAAAGTTATCTAAAAATTAAAATAACAACATTTCTACTCTTAAAGTTTACCAAAAAGACATAAAAAGAGAAAATAAAAGTTAAAGAAGGAAATAAGTTCTCAAATTAATGCAAAAATCAAAGTGTTTCAAAAATTAAAATAAGAACTTTTTCTTTCTAATAATTTTATAAAGAGTTTAAAAAGTGGAAAGAAGTCAAAAAGAACAAAAAGGTTTACAAACACAAAGAAGAAAATAAGTAAAAAAGATAAAAACAACTTTGGAAACACTTTTACAAACTCATGAAAATTAATATAAAGCACTAAAAAAAACTAAATCTAAACAAAGTTAAGGTACAAGAAGATAAACGCTAGCATAACAACTAAAAACAATAAAATGAAACCTAGAACAAAAGCTAAGTAAAACAAAACTATGAAAACTTAAAAACATTAAATTAAACTCATATACCCACACACACAATTTAAAGAGAGACAAAGAAAAACAAAGGATAAAAAGAGAATAAAGGTGGGAAACTAATATGCATTCCAAGACAACATAAGGAGAAAAAAAACTAACATATTTTTTTAAGGAAAAAAGTTGATTACAAAGCTAAAACAAACATAAAAGAGAGGGGGAGAAAATTCTCCTTACATGGCAAGAAGTGCACCCAAGCAGCCCAAAAACAAAAAAATTTGCCCAAAAATTTGAACCCTTGGTCATTACAGAAAAGTTATATTTATAAGAAAAATTTCGGGGGTGACACGCCCTGGTCACGGGCGTGAAAGGGGGGCGTGTCATGCTAGTGTGTTGGAGAAGTAAAAATCCCGAAGATTGGTCGAATTCTGGAAGCTTCTAGAACGGGACACGTGGAAGTCACAGGCGGGTTAGCAAGGTATGACTTGTAAAGGCATCGATTGTCGAACGTTGAGCGTCAAACATCGAATGGGATTGACACGGGCGTGTCGGACGGGACCCGGGCGTGTTGGAGGCAATGAGTGCTTGGATTCCTGGATGCGTTGAGTGGTTGCTGGAACTGCCGAGCATTGAGTGTCGAGTGGTGAACTTCGAACGTCGAATCAGGATGAACACGGGCGTGTAGGATGGGACATGGGAGTGACATGTTCTTTGCAGGCAGTGTTTTTTTCACTGGAATCAAAGTAACACGCCCAGGTCACGGGCGTGACCAATTTGATACGGGCATGTACTTTGAAATTTTGTCTTTTTCAGAAAAATTTCAGGAAATAAAATAAAGCTATGTTCGAAGAGTATGTACAAAAAAGGAAACATTTTATTGAAGAAAAAAAAAACTACAAAATAACCTAAAACTACTTATATAAAGTACTGAAAATTATGAATATTTACAACTTATCAAATACCCTCATACTTAAGCTTTTGTTATTCCAGAGTAAAAGTTGGAGATGAGCTTATAAGGAATTAAAAGAAATCCTAAATTTAGCTACTGCTTATATTAATTATTAGAGAGATCTAAATAAACATCCGGGGTATAAGAGTTAAGTCCTAAATTATGACGATAATTAAATAGAGGAAAAGTTTTGGCCAAAAGACTTGTTGATGTAATCAAATAGAAAGTTGAAATTGTAATCATTTGTTTAACAAATATAAACTGGAATTATAGAAACTTTAGCTTATAGGTGTTTTATAGGAAATAATGTAATTTAATAATTATGCTCTCAAAAAGATTTTATATTATTTCTAGAATCATTGAATATGGCTAAGGGGATTGTTGTGGTTTATGAAGAGGGCTTTGGTTTAGAGTTGAGGTAATTTTTTCTCAAACCTCTAATGAAATTTTTTTTATATTTTGATGTTTAGGAAAATGAACTCTTATTTTCCATAATATTTTATTTTTTGAACAACTTCATATTAACCCAATGTATATGTATAGGAGTACTGAATTTTATCCACTTACTCCATAACACATAATCTTTTAAAATATTGGGTGCCAATGTTTATGGAACAAAATCTTATTCCCATTGACATAGGTTCTTTTTATGATAAAAGGGTTTTAGGTTTTTCATAAAAGAAAACTAGATTTTAATAAAAACAATTTTGAGAGCAACTTTGATAAATTGAACGTTCCTGTGTTTCAAAAAAAATGAAGTAGACATAATAGAAGTCCATGGTTGTTATTTTCTAACATAATACACGCGCATCTATTTTAGATAAATTAGAAGTAGTGTCGAAAACGAGTCCCCTATCTTAAGAACAACGTATAAAATTTTTGTAAAACTTAACCCCAAATATTTAAATCTATCAATCTCTAATTAATAAACGAATAGTACACAAAGAATTAATGAAATTCGCTTATAAATAAACTTGCAAGTAGATTTTTGGAGAGCGAAAAAGGGTTAAGAATTGTAAATTTGATTCATTTGTTTCATAATTTTTTTTTTTTGGATTTTTAGGGTTATCATCCTTTTTTTATTTTTGATTTATTATCTTTTTTTTTATTTTTGATTTTTTGGCGTGACATGTAAAAATGATATTTTTGAAATCTTTTTTTGAGTTTTCTAAATTTTTTTTTGTTTTTAAAGTTTTTTATCTACAAGAGGGGAAAGAGAAATTATTTACAAAGATGAGAGAGAGAAGGAAGAGGGTAAAGAGAAAACAAATTTACAAAATTATTTTCAAAGAATATTTACAAAGTAGTAAAAAAAATATTTTTGGTATTTTGTTTTATAATTTTTTTTGGTTTATTAACATTTTTTGATGATAAAATAATATTTTTCGAGTTTTAATTTTTGTAATTTTTAATGATTGCAAAATATAGAAGTGAGGGAAAGGAAAACATAAGAACACCCCCATACTTAATTTCAACATTGTCCCTAATGTTGCAATATAAGTATGCAGAACGGAAGAAAAAAAGGAAATGCACTTATGTAAAAAAATAAAAATAGGGGGGTAGAAGCTTCCCTGGAACGTGTTCGGGAAGGCCCATTTAGAAACCTTGCGTTATTAAGACAAATAGCAAACAAAATAAATAAGTAGCAAAAATGGTAGAGGTTGGGTGCCTCCCAGGAGCACTTTGTTTATAGTCGTGTAGCTTGACTATTTTGGCAGGGTTATAATATCGAGTAGGGTTATGGTTTCGTTAAAAGTGTTCACTGGATCGCCCGCTATTTATAACTTTAACCGATGACCGTTTACTTTAAATGAACCTTTTTTTTGGTGGGAGACGTGCATGGTCCAATATTGCCAAACCTGTTCAACTTTGAAGTAGACAGACCAACGTGATTTTAGTTTACCTGGAAAAACTCTAAGACGAGAATTATAAAGAAGTACAAGATCGCCCGGAGAAAAAAAAATTTGGGGCTTGATTTTTTGATCGTGATTGAACTTAGAATGCTCCTTATAGAACTTGTTGCTCTCGTAAGCGTTTGAACGCCATTCATCGAGCTCGTTTAGTTGCAGTTTTCTATTTTGAGCGGCTAAGTTAGCATCGAGGTTTACGAGTTTTAGAGCCCAAAGAGCACGATGTTCTAGTTCTACGGGTAGATGGCACGCTTTGCCATAGACTAATCGAAATGGCGTACAATAAATTGCGGTTTTGTATGTCGTACGATGCGGTCATAACACATCGTCGAGTTTGACGGACCAGTCTTTCGTATTAAGTGAAACGGTTTTTTCTAATATACGCTTAATCTCTCGATTTACTACCTCAACTTGGCCACTTATTTGCGGGTGGTAGGGGGTGGGAAGCTTGTGTGTGACTCCATATTTAGCTAGCGTCTGAACCATTTGGGAATTACAGAAATGCGTTCCCCTATCGCTCATAATAGCTCGTGGTGCGAAAAGCGAGAAAATAGTTTTTAAAGAAAGGTAACAACAACTCGCGCATCGTTGGTGGGGAAAGCTTGCGCTTCCGCCTACCTTGACATGTTGTCGACCGCCACTAAAATATAAATATTTTTAAAAGACGGAGGTAGGGGGCCAACAAAATCGATGCCCACAAATCGAAGACTTCGCACTCTAAAAATAAAATTTGGGGCATATCGTCGCGATGAGAGATGTTACCTGACCCCTGACAGCTATCAATGGAGGGCCCAAAAGTGTCCGCATCTCTGAAAAGAGTGGGCCAAAAGAAGCCCGCCTCCAGCACTTTCTGCGCCGTCGGGTTAGCTTGATAATGCCCACCAGTCGGACCTTTGTGGCGTTGCCTAAGTATTTACATGCAATCCACACCCGCGATGCTACTTCAGACCTCCTGGTCCGCGCAGATACGAAAACAAAAAGGGTCCTCCCAAAAGAAATTTTTCAAGTCACAAAAGAATTCCTTCTTTTGCTGGCTCGAAAATTCTTTTTGGAGCACCCGCGCAACTAAATAGTTTGCGAAATCTGCGAACCAAGGCGGGGAAGATGAAATAGTATTTATGGCTAGGAGGCATTCCTCGGGGAATCTGTCGTTTATGTCAGATTCAACGAGCGCTTCCGCACCCAGATTTTCTAAACGGGAGGGGTGATCGGTGGCTAATTTTTTGCGCCCTTCTTATCCCGGATCTCCAAATAAAACTCTTGTAGGAGGAGTATCCATCGAAGAAGGCGGGGCTTCGCATCGGTTTTGGCAAATTAATATTTTAAGGTGGAGTGGTCAGTAAATATGATACCTTTAGATAACGTTATATATGAGAGAAACGTATCAAATTCAAAAACGATGGCTAAAAGTTCCTTTTCCGTTGTTGTGTAGTTTCCTTGTACGGAAGTGAGCGTCTTGCTAGCGTAAAAAATAGGATGAAAATATTTGTTTATGCGTTGTCCAAGAACGTCACCAACGACAATATCACTAGCATCACACATAATCTAAAACGGAAGGCACCAATCAGGCTCCACTAAAATTGGAGAATTGATAAGTTTTTGTTTTATAAAATTAAATGCGGACTCGCAATCGCTACTAAAGACAAAATTAGATTCCTTTTCCAGGAGGAGACAAAGCAGCATTGTTATCTTAGAAAAGTCTTGAATAAAGTGCATATAAAAGCTCGCATGGCCTAAGAAACTCCTAATGGATTTTACGTTGGAAGGCGGGGGAAGTTTTCTATAATTTCTACCTTAGCCTTATCGACCTCCATCCCCTTAGATGAAATCTTATGGCCGAGAACCAAACCTTCTCGAACCATAAAGTTATACTTTCCCTAATTTAAAATGAGATGCGTGTCCTCGCATCACTGGAGGACATGATCTAGATTACGAAGATTAATTGGGAATGAGCATCTGAATACAGAGAAGTCATCCATAAAGAATGTAAGACCCCCATTTTTTTTCTTTTTCGACACCGGGGTCTTAGGCCCAGAACCGCCGCCTTGCGGTGATACCTTCGCACTCGGGAAGGTTGTCACTACAAGACGCCGACTCTGCCGGCCAATTTCGATCGTAACTGTAGCATAAGAAAAGATGCAAGTCCACAGAAATCACATATATAGAAATAAACTCCATGAAGGGAGTGTCCACAGATAGTACATATAAAGAAAATCTCGGGCTTATGCACGGTACATCAAGTCCTCGCTACAATTCACTCATCGCGGAAGCAAACTAATACGACTACTATAGTTCGGGACTCACTGTCCCTACTGTCTGGACTCCAGTACTAGACTGTCCGATCTCCAAGCGTGCCGACCTCCGGGGCTGCTCCTCCATGCTGGGCTCCGTGGTCCCCTAAATGATGTGGTTCGAAAACCGTTAGTCTAAAAGACCAAGTCCTATCGTCCCCCACCCCTTCCCCCATGGCTCCTAAGCACCGAGCGGGGAGAAGGAAAGGGAAGGACATGAGGGTGGAGAATAGTCAAATTCCAGATGGCAGCGAAACTAAACTAACAGTGTACGCATGATAATAATTATACAAAATTAAATGAGTAACCTTAACTTATGTGGGTACACATAAGCTAAGGGATCTTTTGCAGGGCTCCTATCGTATAAAAAGTCTCATACCGATTTATACGATAGGGTGTCGGTTCTATTAGCAGGCTTATAATATTGAAAGAGAACCTTGACTTATAAGCACGCTCACACGAACTTATAGGCCAAGGGGTCGTTTTGCAAGGCCTAATGTATAGAGCCTCCCATACCGCTTATACATTAGGTGTCAGGTTTTATGCAATGGTTATGCTATGAAATACAACTATGTTATGATGTGAACATGCAAGTGCAACTCACCCACTCGACTCTGTGTACACATACCTTTAGTTCCCCCTTTCGGAGCCGTTACCTCCCAGGATACTTCCGTAGTGGCAGACGGAAGCGGTGGGTTGGGCCTCGCCCACCTCTAAACCAGTAAAGCACTACCGGTCAGACCTATCGTACACCTCAACGCTTGGTGCACTAAGCGGACGCCTGCGTACTCTTGCCGGCTGGCGCACCGGACTTCTGTTGGCAAAGTGCTCACCACACTTGCCGAGCCAACGATAATGGTGTCGGTGCATCGAACTCCCCAATATCGAAGACCCACCACCTTAAACCTTTTATGCACATGCAATAGTTATGAGTCAAACAACCAACCGAGCCGAAGCTCACCGGACAGTCCCGTCCATCATGATCTACAACCGAGCCAAAGCTCCCCGGACTATCCCGTCCGTCATAACCTACAATCGATTCGAAGCTCCCCGGACTATCCCGTCCGTCATAACCAACAACCGAGCCAAAGCTCCCCGGACTAACCCGTCCGTCATAATCTACAACCGAGCCGAAGCTCCCCGGGCTACCATGCCCATTACCTTAACAATCTCTCGGGACACAGGGGTGTGAGAGTGTGAAATCCTAAGTTTACTACCTACTTTATGCCTACGACTTAGGTTTTACCCCTTTCATTTCCATATTACAGTAACTAGACTTAAGGAGATTTGACCTTCCACTTTATGGGGAAGACGATCTTTCGTCGATCCCAAAACATCATCCAACATTTAGTCAAACTCATTCCTATCTTATCCAACCCTGAGTGATGAACTCTTATGTACCTAACTTGTACTCCAGATTATTTCTGAAGAATTACTATATGCAGACCACCAAAGTTTAATGTTATGTAAAATGGGAAGTATGTCAAGAAATCATCCAATACTCCTATAATAATTTATGGAGGTCCATTATGACCTTTATTGCCCAAATCCAGAGTTTTACAATTTTCCTATTTATCTAGGAATTTATTAAATATTTATAGTGGCCAAAGTCTTCAAGATTGAACTGAAGGTACCAAATTTCGACAAGATAAAATTCCCTTAAATTTATGTTATACTTCAATATAACAATTAACCTAATATCCAAGATCTCTTGATTTTTCAGCAAGGTTTAGGCCACTGATTCTATTTTTTTAAATTATCTCACCATACTTCATTAAAATAAATAAATAGGGTAATAGTACTCCTAAAATTTCAAGTAAACTTCCAACATGATAACAAAGGCATATAAATGCTCTGGGATAATTATCATAAGTGAATTAAGGAGTGATAAACTTCAAACAAACTATATAAACAATTTTTCAAAATTGCTAAATGCAGCCACCAAGTCAATCTTCATGTAAAATGGGAAGTATATAAAATAATCATCCAACACCCCTATAATAATTAATGGAGGTCCATTATGACCTTTAAGTCCTACATCCAGAGTTCCAAAATTTTCCTTATTTATTTAATAATTTATTTAATTATTTTAATGTCTAAACTTTCCAATAATGAACATGAAGTACTATTTTCAGTCAAGACATCATTCTACAAATTTTATATTTTACTCAAAATAATGTTATAACTTATCTTACAAAATATCTAATTCTTTTCAGAAAGGTTTTATCCTTAAATCAATATTACATTTAAATCCTTGAAAGTTCATTTAAGAATTATAAAATACTATATTTCTTCCAAAAATTCAGAGAAATTTCAAGTATGAATCTAATGGCATGTAAATGGTTTGGGCCAAATTTCATAATTTATTTATCAGTAAATGGACTTAAATAATTTATTGAATAATTCCATCATATAGCAAGCTTGTGAAGTAACTACTTCAAATAAGGGTCCAAGTATTTTTATAAAATTTATATAAGCTCATAATGATTCAAAACCTCCTCTGCCAAAATTTCATGACCTCTAAAGGGTCAGAAGTAGCATAATAATTTATTTACTAAAGTGAGGCATTTCTTGTGTTACAAATGAAGTGCTATAAATAATACTCCAAAATTTCTAAATAAATAACCAAAGCTTTTTAATATCATTATGACCATCCTACTAAAATTTCATATCATTTTAAGGGGTTTAGCTAACCCATTCCTATCCCACCATATTTGTGCCCTAAACTAGGGTTAGGGTTTTGAGGGTCCTAAACCTTCCAAAATACCCTAATATTTTTACCAGAGGGTTATAGTTATCAAAATACCACCCCTACGCAAATTCCATAGCCATACAAGGTGTTTTGGCCATATGTCCTTAACAAGGTACAAAAGCCCTTCCTTAGGGTTTGACCTAGGATCTTGGGCCAAAACAACTCCAATGCCCCCAAGTTTTCATTGGGAGGTGTATATTGTCATGCCAAACTAGTGTACCAAATTTGAACCTCTGTTGAGGTGAATTGGACACTAAAAGCCAAAATTACATTTTGGACCAAAATACCCTTCTTAGGGCAAGGCTAGGGTTTGCTTGAATCCCATTCAAATCAACTCCAAACTTAATGAAATTTTAACCAGAGGTCTATATTGACCTCATATCCATCCCACCAAAATTTGGATAAATTTGGACTTCATTTGACCCATACTTTAATTTACCCTAGCATAATTAAATTTTTTACAAAACTATAGGAAAATTATTCCCAAAAATTCCCATTTTTGGGCACGGTCTAGGTATGGGGTAGGGTGACTCCCTGTTAAAATTTCAGACCATTTGTACCAAGTATGAAGTGTGGGAAACTAGTTTAATGACTGCCTAGTCATTTGTATAGACCCCACCAAAATGAGTGCCCTGGTCAAACCAGTCACCCAAATTGGTTCAAACTAATTTTGTTGGACAGTAGACTCATAGGGATACATTTCTTGTGTTGACCATATTCTCTGAAAAAGGCTCTAACTATTTTTAATAATTAAAAACATTATATACATAACATGTGACAGAAAATAAAATAAATCAAACTCATATACTATAGTATCTTATCATCAGTAGCACGAATCTTGGCGCAAGATGGACGGCATCCCGTCATCTTCTTCCTCTGGCAGATGGCCAGGATTAATCCCGCCTAGGCCGATTTCCAGCGGCTGTCGCCGGCGCTCCGGCCACCTCCCCGGCCTGCCACCGCCGCCGACACCTTCGTGGGGGTCGGGGCTATCTCCAGGCGGCGGCACGGCCGCCGGGGAGCACTGCTCCGGCGATCCCGACAAGCGGAAAAATCATGGAAAAACCATAAATTTGAAATTTCGATTGGGCTCAACTGAGCTCCAACCTTGGTTCTAATGATCCCTACGATCTACCCATGCAAGAAGGAGTGGAGGAGGACCTGTGGTGGCGGCTGTAGCCTGGCTGATCGTCGGATTGGCATGGTGGTGGCCGGTGGTGGTCGGATTGTTCAAAAATGCAGGATAGGGCTCGGCTTCTTCAGGAAACTGGTGGGAAATGCTCCTTGGAGTCCAATGGAGCTTTTAAAGAGGGAGAGGAGGGTGTTAGGTGGCTGAATTGCCATGTGCCATTTTTGGCCATGGTCAATCTTGGTGGCTAGCTTGGTAGGGGGGGTGGAGCTTGCTCCAATAAGTCCACAATGGCTGCTGCACTCCCCCTTGTTCTTCTGAAATGAATGGGGAGGTTGGGGAGGGGGAAGGAGGAGCACAAAGTCCTCCTTCCTTCTTCTTTCTTCTCTTTCTCTCTCCTCCATGGGTGACTTTCTCTCTCCTAGTCACCAAGCCTGAATTTTTGGCTCCTACATGTCCCATGGCAGCCCACAAGTTCATTTGGTCACTTAAGTCATGGTTAGCCCAATTGAAATGTGCTTGAGCTTGAGTTAGCCCATTTGGGCTAACTTGACCCAAAGTTGGACTAGGGCCCACTTAGGACAATTTGGTCCTTGAGATTTCTTTAATGGGTCCTTGGTGACCCATTAGCCTCCCCTAGGGTCAAGGTGGGGTTGGATTGGCCCTTGGAGGTCACTTGGCCCTTAACTAGGGCACTTTGACCATTTTAGGTCAAGAGTTGACTTTGGTCAACCTAGTCTTTATGATTGGTCCCAATAAGTCCTTGGTGACCTATTGGCCTCTCACTAGGCCTATGAGGGTAAGTGTGGGGTCCATTTGGCTAAGGGACTGCAATTGACCCTTGTGTAGGCCAATTTGACCTAATTAGGGTCATAGTTGACTTTGGTCAACTTAGCCCTATTGACTACTCTCCATGGGTCCTTAGTGACCCATTGACCTCTCACTAGGTCTATGAGGGTATGGGTGGGGTCTACTGGGCTAAGGGACTGCAATTGACCCTTGTGTAGGTCAATTTGACCCAATTAGGGCTATAGTTGACTTTGGTCAACTTAGGTCCTTTGATTGCTCTTCATGGGTCCTTAGTGACCCATTGATCTCTTTCTAGGGTAATAAGGGTATGGGTGGGGTCTTGGAGTCTTGGTGAAGCCCCATGATTACTTTTAACCAAGGTTTAGAGATCTGCTAAGTGCAGACCATTGTGGCCCTATCCACACTACCAGGTCCACTTGACTCTTTCTTGGGCTTCCTAGGGTTTTGTCATGACAGAACCACTCTTAGGGGTCTAGTTGGAAATGGAATGTTACAAATCCCAATAAACAAAACAAAGATTTCGTCTCCGAAATCCAGGTTAAGCCTACGAGGACTCCTATCAGGGAGGAAGAAACTTGTAACATCCCATGAGAGTTGAAAGTTTTACGTCACGACCTCATGTTTGTCATGTGAGGTTTAAAGGTGTTTGTCAATTTCAAGACCAAGTAGCCCAACTGGCAAAATCTAGACCCCAATAAACAAAAGTTTAGCTCATAACCTTGAAATTTCAGTTAAATTAGGAAGGAAATTGAACATCTTGAGTGGTTGCGAGGAATACCTGACTGAAGAGTTCCGGATATCTTTGTCGCATCAAGTCCTGGGGCTCCCATATGTGCTCCTCTCTTCCGTGATTTCTCCACAGGACCTTGACTAACGGAACCCTCTTGTGGCGCAAAACTCGTACCCCCTTGTCGTCAATCCGGACAGGTTCTAGGTGAACTGACCGATCAGATGCTATCGGTCCATCTGTGGTTGTAACTTGCTGCTCTGGACGTAGTAGAGCTCTACTAAGAGAGGATATATGGAATACGTCGTGCAGACTCGCCAGCTCCGGTGGCAGTTCCAGCCTGTATGCCAAGGGACCGATCCGCTCCTGGATCCTATAAGGCCCCATGTACCTTGGGCTGAGCTTCTTCCTCTGTTCGCGTACCCGAGTAACTCCATGCATGGGTCGGATCTTCAAGAACCCCTGATCTCCTATTTGGAATTCCACCTGACGGTGCCGAGCGTCGTAATACTTAGCCTGCCAGCTCTGTGCTTCCATCATTCTGTCCCGTATCAATCTTACCTGAGCCTCGGTGTCCTCGACAAACTCCGAACCCAATGCCTTAGGATCCTCGTGCTGTATCTATGACAGAGGAGTCCTGCACTTTCGTCCATACAACGCCTCATAAGGAGCCATTTTAATACTAGACTGGTAGCTGTTATTATACGAGAACTCGATCAGTGGTAATAACTTCTCCCATGGTTCACCGCGATCTAATACGCAGAGTCGTAGTAAATCCTCCAAAGTCCGGTTGGTCCGTTCTGTCTGTCCATCTGTCTGGGGATGAAAAGACGTACTGAAGGTTAGTCGAGTGCCTAAGTAAGTTTGCACTGACCTCCACTCCCTGGATGTAAATCTTCCGTCCCGTTCTGACACAATCGACTTGGGTACACCATGGTAGCGGACGAACTGCTCCACAAATTTCCGGACTAACACCCCCACCGAGTCATCCTTCCTGATTGGAATAAACCTCGCCACCTTCGTTAGTCGGTCGATGATCACCCATATCGAATCGTTCCCTGTCCTGGATCGAGGAAGTCCATGTATAAAGTCCATGGCGATATCATCAAACTTCCACTTTGGTACTGGGAGTGGCTGCAATAATCCTGCGGGGTTTCTGCACTCCGCTTTTACTAATTGGCACGCCTTGCAACGGGTCACGAAGTAGGTGATATCTTTCTTCATGCCGGGCCAGAACATAGTCTTCTTCAGATCTGCAGTCATCTTCGTAATTCCCGGGTGTACCGAATATCGACTGTAATGAGCCTCCATCATGATGTCCTCCCGGATCTGGCCTCCCTCTGGTATGTAGACCCGTCCTCTGAAGCATACTAAATCATCCCTCAGTGTGTAATCTCCCGCAGTGCCTGCTTCTAAGGATCGGAAAATCGGCTCTAGTTGAGTATCCTGCCTCTGTCCATCCTTGAACCGTTTTCGTATGTCATCCGTGGCGATTAATGATGACAGATATTCTCGGTATAACTCAGGGTGATCCTTAGATACCAGGGATACTTGCATCTTATCAAACATCTATATTAACTCCAAGGCCATCAACGGCGTTCCTACTCCAGCGTTTGCGGTCTTTCGGCTTAATGCATCTGCTACCACATTCGCCTTTCCAGGGTGGTAGTGCATCTCATACTGGTAGTCTGCTAAAAATTCCAACCATCATCTCTGTCTAATGTTTAGCTCCTTCTGTGTGTCCACATACCTCAGATTTTTATGGTCGGAGTATATGTCGCAGTGGACACCGTACAGATAGTGACGCCAGACTTTTAGTGCAAAAATGACCGCTCCCATCTCTAAGTCATGAACTGGGTAGTTTTGCTCGTGCTTCTTCAGCTGCCGAGAAGCGTAAGCTATCACATGGCCATTCTGCATAAGTACTGCACCCATGCCCTGATAGGAGGCATTAGTGTAGACCTGGAATCCTTCTTTCCCTGAAGGGAGGGCGAGTATAGGAGCCGAAGTGAGTCGCCCCTTTAGCTCTTGAAAAGCCTCTTCACATCGTGGGGTCCAGATAAAGGGTACCTCCTTCCTTGTCATAGATGTGAGTGGGAGGCCGATACGAGAGAATCCCTCCACAAATTTCCGGTAGTAACCGGCAAGTCCTAGGAAACTTCGTACATCTGTGGCCGTCTTTAATTGTGGCTAGTCCCGAACCGCTTGGATCTTGGCCGGGTCCACTGCCAACCCAGCACCACTGATGATATGGCCTAGGAAGTCCACCTCCTTCAACCAAAACTGGCATTTGCTGATCTTTGCATAAAGTTTGTGCTCCCGTAGTCTCTCCAGGGTCAGCGTCAGATGTCGTGTGTGCTCCTCCTCTGTCCTTGAGTAAATGAGGATGTCATCGATAAACACGATGACAAACACATCTAAATATTCTTCGAACACCTGATTCATAAGGCTCATAAATGCCGACAGCGCATTTGTGAGCCCGAAGGGCATCACTGTGAATTCATATAGCCCATATCTGCTACTGAAAGCAGTCTTCGGAATGTCCTCCTCCTAGATCCTTAGCTGGTAGTAACAAGACCTCAAATCCAATTTGGAAAAGAAATGCGCACCTTCTAGCTGGTCAAACAGCTCATCTATCCTTGGCAACGGATATGTGTTTCGGACTGTCAATCGGTTTAGTGCTCGGTAGTCGATGCACAGTCTCAGAGTTCCGTCCTTCTTTTTAACGAACAAGACCGGGGCTCCCCAAGGCGAAGAGCTCGGTCGGACAAATCCAGCCTCCACCAGTTCTTGGAGTTGGCTTAGAAACTCTGTCAATTCCTTCGGGGCCATCTGGTAAGGGGCCCTAGCTGCCGGCTTAGCCCCCGGCACTAGCTGTATCCGGAAATCCTGCTCCCGGTGTGGGGGTAGCCCATGCAGTTTCTCCGGGAATACGTCGGCAAAATCTCGCACAACCGGAATATCCGAGGTGGAGACCTTGGTCTCAGTCATCTCGAATATTACCTCAAACACTTCTTCCCCCTGTAAGTGAGCCTTGACGGCTTGTACAGACGACAGTATGAGAGGGGGAATGGATTTAATACCTTCAATGACGAGACAGGAATCCCCATGTCTTACGGTAACTTGGACGTGTAGTTAATCTGAGCATAATTCCAGTTCAACCACGTCATCCCTAGGATCAAATCAAAGATTGGCATCTTTATGATCGTCGCTGGAGCTTCAAATATCCTTCCGCCGATCTCCGCCTCCATGTTGCAGTGGGCAGAGGTGAACAACTCTGATCCGTCGGGTAGTCGTATCCTCATCATCAGACCCGTGAATCGTTCCACGCCTTCCAATCATTCTATGAAGGCCTCCGATACAAATGAGTATAAGCGATCACCTTGCCAAACTGCAGGAGAACGCAGCCTAAGCCGCTTCCTGACGCATCGCTGTATATTTCAAATCCATCTTCGAATAGACGGTTGAGCATGCTAGCTGATCGAACAAGTCATCGATCCGAGGAATTGGATACTTGTTTTTCTCCGTCAGTTTGTTTAGTTCGCGATAATCAATACATAGTCGCAAACCACCGTCTTTCTTTTTCACAAAAAGAACAGGCGCGCTCCAAGGTGACATACTTGGGCGTATATATCCCTGCTCCAACAACTCTTGCAACTGAACTTTCAGTTCGGCCATTTCTTTTGGCGCTACCCGATACGGCGAACGGGCCACGGGTTTTGCACCCGGCACCAGCTCGATAGCGAAGTCAATTTCCCTTTGGGGAGGTAACCCCGGAAGGTCCTTTGGAAACACATCCGCATATTCCGACACAATCGGCACTTCACTCACACTGGCCTTTGGCGCCACCGCCTCTATGAGTGTGAAGAACAACTCCGCACCCTTCCGAACTGCCTTAACAACTTGGAGAGCGGATAACAACATCCCACTCATCCCTTGCATACCAATGAACTTGGTCTCTTGTTCGGTATTTTGCCCAAGTGTGACCTCTTTTGAAGTGCAATCAATACAGGCACGCTGCTCTGAAAGCCAGTCCATACCAAAGATTATATCAAACTCTTTGATCGGCAATACTAGTGTTTCCACCTTGAACTCCCGACTTCCTATCTTGACCTCAAGACCGCAAGATCGATCCGCGCACATCAAACATCCGTTAGGCAACAACACCTTTACACTGTCTGTCTTGGTCCGGATAGGCACCCTGACACGCAAGACAAAATCCTCAGACAGAAATGAATGTGAAGCACCTGTGTCAAACAGTGCTCGCGCCGGATACTCTCGTATAAGGACAAACCCTATAACATGACAATTAAAACAAGCACAGCACACCAAAAGTAAAAAAACATTAAAACTTAAGCGCACCTGTGACGACATCAGCCTGCTTAATGGCCTCCTGTTGTCCAAGGTTGAAGACCCTGGGCTGCGCGTGCGAGGCAGAAGACTCCACCACAGCCTTCCCCTTCTCCGTATAAGACGCTCCCGTCTTCTTATCACCCTTTGGAGGACCAAATCGGCATTCACGTGCGAAGTGTCCAACCTTCCCGCACGTAAAACAAGCACGAGCTCCATTCCCAGATGTGTCCGTCACATTCGCAGAAGGAGCTTGTCCAGAAGACTTAGACTTCTTATTCCATTTCCTTCGGTAGCCAAACTTGTCCGGACGCGGCGGCTTAAACTCCGGCTTCACAACCGCCAAGTTTCCCTTTGCTTGCCCCCGTTTCATGTCCGTCTCCAAAGAACGAGCCGTACAGACTAAGGCTTGGAATCCCTGACTCACAGAACTCGAGAGCAAATACCTTAGCTCATCTCGCAGTCCCGCATAAAACCGACTAGTCTTACGCTCTTCTTCGGCGAAGATCGAGCCCGCATATCTTCCCAACCGGGTGAACTCATGCAGGTAATCATCCACACTTCGATCTCCCTGTGCTAACCGTTGGAACTCCATTTCCATCGATATCCTTTGCTGCATCGGCAGATGTTGTGCTAAGAACAACCGAGAGAATTCTTCCATTGTAATCTCTGCCAATTGCCTGCCGGCCAAGTGATGCAGTTCAATCTCATCCCACCACAATCACGCCTCTCCTTCCAGTAGGAAAGTGGCTAACATGACTTTCTGTTCCTCCTCAACCCTGATAGCTCTCATAATCCTCTTAATTCTTGCAAGCCAATCCTCTGCTTGGGCCGGTGTACCCGCCCCATGAAACTGCGGAGGGTTAAAGCTCAAGAATTGCTTCCATTGTTGATCTGCTACCCGCGGATCAACTTCGGCTTCTACCGGTTCTTGCCGTACCCCAGCTTGCGTTGGCACCACTGCAGGACGTGCCTGCCCCGCTTGCTGAGCATTCATCACCGCAAGTATCGTTTCCGTGATAAGACGGACTGTTTCAGCGGATGGAGGAGTTGTGGGCACCTCGGCTGGTGCCGCACTCTCAACAGAACGTTGTGGTTCGGACTGACCCGCAACACTTCTGGTCACCTATATGTGTAAAATACACAGGTTAACGACCAATAAAACGGCAATCATACAAAGAGAATACACAAGTTCAACAAACAAGTGTATTTGCATTCCTAAGTGGACAATCTTGAGTTCAAAATTAATTGTTATAACGACGGCACTGACACGTGCTCGCCCCCTCTCAAAAGAATTCGTCCGCGAATTCGGAAGAGATCGACCAACAAGCTGATACCAAATTGTAACACCTCTACCCGTCAAGAAGAATATAATAGAGGGTCCGGCCGGGGCCCCACACCATATTCCACAAACAGGCGGAGACGCTACGAAATAATATCATAACCAACGCATCCTAACACAGAGCATTCTAGCGGAAGCTTCACGGTTGAATTATTGAACTCAAGATAAATAACATTGTCCACTAACATAGGAATGTATATATATACATCAAAAGAGTCTGGCCTTAAGGCCTTACAACAGTTTCTCTTAACAAGAGTGTGGTTTACAGACATCGGCACGCAGGCCGGCCACACATGAACAAAAGAAACAAAACAATGCCTTCGAGGGCAGCAACGCAGCTTTGGGCTTCAGCCCACTAAGTCCCGCTCGGACCAGCTCCTCCAGCACCTGTAAGAACCAATCCACCAAATGGTGGCAAAACAGGGCAACGGTCAGCATTCAGCTGACCAATTATAATGACCCTGCCCCTGGCACGGGGCAGCGGAATTCCATCCCTGCATAACATTCATCCACATGATATATAGCCATTCAAGCAAGACGTGCACGCCCGCACCATCACATATCACAAACGTCGGCTCGACGGCCCGACGCTCCGTGCACTCAGGGCACATTCACACCGTTCAGAGGTCCCAGACATAACGGCGCACTATGAGCATTCTAGTCTGATCGGCTCACCAGCCGTCGACTCTCGCTATGTGATCCTAACAGGGTCTTAAGCACCCAAGGTTAGACAACCATAACGCGGGTACAGATCCACCTTTCCCGTTGCTCACATCATCAGACTCACGCCTGGACTGACGCGGGTACAGTTTCAACTTGCCCATTCCACCATTTCCTAGTTGCAGCCTCACGGCTCAACTTTCCACCAGTAGCACTCACGGCCACAAGAGAGTCCAACTCTCATAATTTCCTGGACTTCCTCCAGTACTTTTATCCATCATGCATACAAGCAATCATCACGGAGTCTTCTCCGATATGCAACCAAGCATCACCAATCCAAACCATGTCCAGATGGGCTTCACACAGCATGCCTAGATCCGTACTCCAATTCCGGACTCTAACAAGGGGGACTTCACATATCTACCCCAAGGGACGCCACAACCCACCGCACACTCGCGGGGAAGGGTTTTCCCTATGCAATGCAGGAATTAAGGACTTCATATGTCCAAGCAGGAAATCGTTACCCTAGGAGTTCGCTTCGGAGCCATGGAGAGAAATTTGAGACGGATGAAAGCCTTCGCAGCAGCGTTGCCTTCGCAAATCCGAACTCGGCTCGCGATTTGGACCACCGTAGCACCACCGGCAGCCGGACTCCACTTCTTCTTCCTCCTTGCTCTCACCTCTCTCTTAAACTTTAGAAAGAGAGTAGGATTTTAGAAATGAGCCCTCTTTTCCTTCTTTCCCGGCCTTATCAGCCCAGGAATGATCTCCAGCCACAGGATCTTATTTAAAGAAAATGAAGGGCCAAGATCCACTGAAAATTCCCTTGAAATTTGGCCGACACGGCCTGTGACACGCCCGTGTCACAGGCCGTGTACCCTTAAGCGGCACACGCGGCAGTCGCACCGACTTAAATATTCGAGAATACGGGCATCGACACGCCCGTGTCGAACCTGACACGCCCGTGTCAGTCATGAGACACGCCCGTGTCTCCTGTTACACGGTACTCGCCGATCTCCAAAACCAGTACACGGGTCGGAACACGGTAACTGACACGCCCGTGTCCAGCCTCACACGCCCGTGTTCCCGGCCGTGTTCAAGGCCGTGTCCTGCTCTGACTTGAATAGGCCAATTTCGAAAATTAATTCGAACATGCCCTGGGACACGCCCGTGTCGAAGGCCGTGTCCCAGGCTCGACGATCGTCGACTTTCAAACGTCGACTAGCCTGAACACGCCCTGGGACACGCCCGTGTCCCAGGCCGTGTACACCCGACACGCCCTGGGACACGCCCGTGTCCCAGGCCGTGTCTAACAGCCTCCAACCCAAAATTGTGTACAAACATATTTTGAGATTTTTGGGGTGTGACACCATTAACATATGCCACCCTTTTGAAAGTGACATCTCCATATTTTAAGTCTCCATAGCCTTTAGTCTGTCCAAAACTTGAATCTCCAAAGATGACTCTTGGAATAAGTTTAGCCTTAAAGTTGATGAGGCTGTCCTTGCATCCAGTCATGTGCTTAGAGCACCCACTATCCAGATACCACTTATTTTGAGTGATAGGATAGGTCTTTACCTGCAATGAAACAAATTAAAAGTTCTTGACCCAGGTAATCTTGGGTCCTTGTTTCTTCTCAAATGAAACAATTGAAATGAAAGAACATTCAGGTTTGTTCTTATAACCTAAGGGGTGAAATCTTCAAGAAGGAATTATCCATTGGGTGAATGGGTTTATATTCTCCCAATATTGGTTAGATTTAATGTTACAGTTTTTGTTAGAATTTAAGTTTCTGTAATTATGATATGGGATCGACGAATTTTGGGGAGTTCGTCGACCTGAGCTCGACGAATTAGAATGAGATCTATGATCTCTGCTCGAAGAAGGAAATTATTCATTCTTAGGGCAACAATATTGTCGATCTCTGGTCGACGAATCACAATGGTTTCGTCGATCGTAGATCGAAGAATTTTTATTATTATGGTTTGTGTTCAGAGTTCGTCGTTCTGAGGTCGACGAACTGTTTACGGTTCATCGATCTGAGTTCGACGAAAACCGCTGAACATTGTTATATCTATTGTTTTTCTTATTCTTGGATTTTTGTTTTAATTCCATTTGTTTTAGAACATCATTAACCTTATTAACCTGTTCAGTGTTCTTCTTCCCTTTATCAGAAATGAAATTTACATGTTTTTATAGATTGTTCTTCTGAATTATTGGTGGTTCACTAGATGAGGCACGTAGTCGTAGTTTGCAATTATTTGTCCTAGAATTTAAGGTACTGGTTATATCTAGTAATTTCATGCTTCTGCCATTTAGATATTCCTCTAGTTTCTTGGACTTACTTAGTCCAATTTTTAGAAAAACTATTTGTTCATTAGCTGAATCTAGTTCAAGTGACAATTTTGTATTTTCGGCAATATATTTATCTTGTTCAGTTAATTTCTCTCTAAGAAGTTTGATTTCCATCTCAGAGCTTATTAAGTCGAAGCAAATATTTTTAAATTCAGATTTAAATTCTTCTGATTCAAAGTCATAGGAAGCAATTAACTTATCTTCAACAGACATTGATTCTTTATTATTTGAATCTTCAGCATCTGATTTGCTGCTGCAGGCATCAATTTCCATTAGGCAGACTTCCTTTGCCTTTTGCTCTTCTTCTTCATCACTGGAATTGTAAGAAGATGACTCTTCTTCTGTATCACTCCAGGTCTCAGCAACAAAACCCTTTTTCTTCCTCTTATGCTTGCTTGAGGAGGGTTTGTTGTGATGAGTTCTTCTTGACTACTTTTCTCTTCTCCTATCTTTCTTCTGAGCTTCTGGACACTCAGAGATGTAGTGTCCTGGCTTCCTGCAACCGAAATATACAACTTCTTTAGAAGGTGTTTTGTCATATCTTGGTTTTTCATCTTGTCTAGATGACTTCCTTTTGAAGTCCTTCTTTGCCAATTTGAAGAATCTTTTTGTAAATAGACTCATCAGTTCTTCATTTACTTGAGTACCTTCAGAGTCCTCAGCAAACTTGAAAGCAATGTTATGCTCCTTCCTGGTAGGTGTAGAAGTCTTTATTTCAGCTGCTGCTTCTCTGGTCTTCATCAGTTGCTCATATGATTTGATCTTTCAAAGGAGAGACTCAGTCGATATCTCAGTCATGCTTCTGGCTTCTTTGATAGGCTAGATCCTTGAATTCCATATGTTGGGGAAGCACATAAGGATCTTATCATTCACTTCAGTAAGGGTAATTTCCTTGTCTAAGGTCCTTAGCTCACTGATGATTGAGCTTAGCCTATTATACATGTCACTAACTGACTCAACTTCTTCCTTCTTGAAGTTTTCATACTGGGAGATGAGAATGGATCTTCTATCCTTTCTTTCATCAACAGATCCAGACACTGGAATTAAAATTACTTTTAACTCGAAAAGGCAAGAGCACCTATCGAATTGTAGTACCAAGGTCGTATTTAAACACGGGGTTGTCAAGTACTGCTACTCACGCTTTAACTATTATCCTACCGGAAGATAGATGGTTTTTGAGAATTTTTAATGTAAAACTAAAGATAATTTTTAGATGAAAAACTTATAATAAAAAGCTAGCACCCGATCAGTGAATCACCATGAAATGAGATAAGACGAAAAGAGTATAGTTTTATCTTTGCAAATCAAACTCGACCGTGATGGATTTGAAAATAAGACAAAATCTCGCTAGAGCATTAGGTCTCCTAACTTATAGACGCTTTGATCAAAATCTCTTTACAAATTAAAGAAGTCTAAAGTTTCATTATCGAGGTGATCCTCACTATTGGATTTGACTCCAATTCGGAGGATTTACGTCATCCTATCTCTAGGGTTGCGTGCAACTCCTTCCTTCTTTGAGTGATCTTTCAAATCAACGAGTCTCTCGACTATTATGAATTGAGATCAAAGGCCTACTACCGTATACCGGAAATACGGAGTCGGCACAAAATAAATAAAAGAAGGATCGAGCATGAAATAACAAAAAAAACTAAGAAATAAAATAAACCCTCATCTCACTTCATGGATCCTCACGATCGAATGCTAAGTAAAATTAGTTACTTATAATTGATAGAGAAAACAAAATAACATAAGAGAAAAATATTTTCATTGCTTGATAAAAAAGAGAGTACACAATATATAAAAAAACTATACTTATATTAAAGAGAAAAGGGATTACAATAATTAAAACTAGTACAACAATATTGATAAGAAAACAACTCATAGAACAAGCACCTCACTTCTCTCCAACTCCAACTTTCTCTAAATTTCTTAACATAAAATTTCTTACAAAAAGTGGTCTCTTTAACAAGGAGGGGAGGGGCACCTTTTATAGATGAGGAGGGAAGATTCTAGAAAATAGAAGGATATGAAGGGAGGCATGAGTGTGGCCGACCATGCATGTATGGGAGAGGTGCATGATTTGCATTTAATGATGGAGAGAGAGGGAAGGTTAATTTTATGCAATTTAATAGGAATAATAAAATATCAAGGGGGATGAATGGAAGTGTGTAGAAGGGGAAAAGAGAGGGGATGAATGTGGAGGGTGGCCGACCCTATGAATGGGTAAATGGGCTATTTCTGTAAGCTTGAATAGGGCTCGAGTTTGGACATTAGGGCTGCTTGCATTGGGCTCGGGTTTTCTTGGTAGGTGGCCGTACTGCTCCATGTAGAGGAGGGCTCGGGTAGAGGCTTGTAGGTGGACTGCTCATGTTGTGGGATGCACCAAGGGTGGGCTCGGGTTGGCACCAAATGGAAGGGCTGCTCCAACATCATGGCCGGTTGCATCATGTAGAGGGGATGCTCCAATGGCTCTTGAACCTACAAAATAATACACAACATTAATTAGGTTATTAGATATATAAAAGCAAAAGAAAACATAAATAACATAGCATATTATTATAACAAAACACAAACCTTTAAACATAAAATTAAAAATACAAACATCATAAACAAAATACATAAAACATAAAATAGAGATAGAAATTTAATACATAATAATAAAAGACATCAAATAAGAAATAAAAAAATAAGCATAAATATACTTAAAACATATAATTAAAAAAGGAATTTTGCATACTAGACTACCCCAAAAACTATGACTAAAACAAGACCTCAAATTCCCCAATGCTAAAGTATTTGCTTGCCCTCAAGCAAATAAAAATTAAAGAACTAGGGAAAGAAAACAAAGTAGATTTAGGTTGCATAAAAAAGAAAAACAAAACAGGAAAAATTAAACTATCCTAATTTTCATGTTAATAACTAGTGGGGTGAGAAGTGCACAATTGAAAATTCGAAAGTGGAGACCTAAAAATATCATTAGAACATAAAGAAAATTTACACATTTGTAAATCCATATAAACAAGGCATCCAAAATTAATGAAAATAAGAAAAACAAAAGTAGAATTTCTAAATAAACGGTGCTTTGACAAACTACAAGGTTGCTAGAACAACCATTAACCCTAAATCACCTCAGGATAACCTCCAATGAAATCCATCAATGATGGTGGCCACAGACTTTTCCGTTCACACTTTCTCCACTACGCGAATTTACGTTCTAAAGATTAATAGGACTTCTAATAGGCATTAAAACTTTGTTTAGGTAAATGATTAGGAAATGAAAGCAAGGATAAACATGAGGGCATAAATACAAAACCAAGGTGAGCTTAAAATAAACATAGAAATAGGAGATACTTAAAGTAAACAAAAGGCCATGAATTTTTTCTTTTGAATATATTAGCCAAAACAACTACTTTTTTCATTTCTTTTTTCTTCTTTTTTGATTTGATAACATTTTGATAATAACACATTTTTTTCATAAAAGAGAGCTCCAAAAAATAGGCTTTAAAATTTCCTTTCTTTTCAAAGATAATACCCCTTCACAAAAATGATTTTTAAGCTCAAAGTTTTAGTGTGAAAAATAGGAAAAGCATTTTGGCTTTGGTGTAAAATAATGAAATAAAGGTGGAGCTAAATCAACAAGAAAACATGGAAAAGGCCCAAAATTGTTTTGCAATGGTAAATTTTTTTTTGTGTGCAAGAAAAGCTCCAACGGGTCTAAGGGTGGCCTACATCATTTCTAAAGTACGTAAAAGCGGCGCAAATGCTTCGAGAGTAGCTAGGGACAAGTTCTAGACACCAAGAAAGAATACCCCATAAATGAAAAAGAGCTAATATTACCTAGCAACCATTCATACGCAACTAACCGAATAAAAAGACATAACTACAAATTGCAAACTTACAACGCAAAAATGGATGCCTATACTTAAGAATAAGAAATTAGTAAAACTAAGCTATGTTAAAATGATAAATTTAGCAAACCGTTTCAAAGAAATCTACATAGAACTACAAAATAGCACGGGCCTACACATCACTGGAAGAAAAATAAAAAATAAAGATAGAAAATAATTTTCGATTTTGTTTTCCAAATAGATTTTAGCAATTTTTTTATTTGATTTTGATTTTATAATTTTTTTTGAGTTTTGTATTTTCTAGTTTTTTTTTATTTTTGATATAGTTAAATTAAAGACAATACTGCAAAAAGGCTTAATATAACTAAAATATTTTTTTTGTGATTTTGTTTTAAAGCATTTTTTTTTTGAAAGAAACAAAGAAAGAAAAACAACTAATCCCTCCCCCATGCTTGGATTTTTCATTGCCCTCAATGAAAGAAACAAAACAAAAAAATGAGAAAGAGGAGGGGACTGAGAAGGAGAGAAGAAAATTGCAGAAAGTAAATGAAATAAAAGAACAGGACTTCCTCGGGTTTACGAGATGAAGGCGGATGTCGCTCCCCCAAGCTTGCTTTTTAACGCACTTGATCATCAGCAGGTTTGACTTGATCCATCTTAAAATCAGCGATGTTGGAGCAGCAATCACGAACTTGCCTGGTTTGCCACCATAAGGAAGAGCAAAATAAAACAGAAAAATTGAGTCTGTGGGCAGGTGCCCAAGATTGTTCTTTATTACAACAATATAATGTTTGAATAATAAAAGTCTTCATAATTATTAAGAGAAGTCCAAAAATACAAAATAAAAAAGTTTCACATGATGATAAATATTCAGGAGTCCAAGACAAGATCCTCCGTTGCAGGAAACACAGAATCATTTGAAAAAAAAGTTTAAGTCTATGCCCATTCACTTTAAAATCACCCTTATCGGGGTGCGAAAGAAAAATAGTACCATCAAAAAAGACTTACTTGACCGTAAACGGTCCAGACCAACGAGATTTAGATTTTCTAAAGAAAATACGTAGACGTGAATTTAAAAGAAGAACTTGATCGCCAGGCTTAAAATTTTTATGGCGGCAAAAGTTCTTATCGCGATAAATTTTTGTTTCAGGGTCGGGTGGTTTATCAAAATAATTTTTAAAATTTTTATCTTTTTCAAAAATAAGATTCTCAAGTTTCTTTTGTCTAAAATCAGAGTCATTTTCGAATTTTGCTTGTACGGACATAACAGTGTTTTCAAAAACATTTAATGAAAGTTCAAAAAAAGTAGACAAAAATCCTTTGGAGGAATGTAGGAGTCTTCTTTTAATTCATCAATGAAAAAGCAAGAATCATCATTTTGTAAAGAGTTTTTCATAGATTTGTTAATATCAAATGTAACTTCCTCATCTCCCACATGCAGAAAAAGTTTTCCGTCACTCACATTTATGATTGCGCGAGCGGTTGCTAGGAAGGGATGACCAAGGATAAGAGGGACCTCGATGTCCTCTTCAATATTGAGAATGACAAAATCCACCGGGAAGATGAATTTGTCGACCTTCACTAGCACTTCCTCTATGATACCGAACAGATACTTAATTGAACGATCGGCTAACTGTATACTCATTCTTGTAGGGCTGAGAGTGCCCAAACCTAGCTTCTTGAATAAAGAAAAAGTCATCAAATTGATGCTTGCTCCAACATCCGCTAGCGCATATTTTACAAAAAGATCGCCAAAAACGCAAGGAATGGAAAAACTACCCGGATCGTTTATTTTTTTAGGAAGATTAGAGTTTTTAATGACCGCCGAGCATTCTTCATTTAACGTCACGTGAGAAAGATTTTCCAATTTCTTCTTATTCGTTAATAAATCTTTAAGAAATTTTGCGTACTTAGTCATTTGGCTAATCGCTTCATGAAATGGCAAATTAATATGAATTTGTTTAAACATTTCAAGAAAACGTTGATATTGATTATCTAGCTTATTCTTCCTAAGCTTAGCGGGGTAGGGAGGTGGCGGAAATTCTTTTAAAATATCGAGATCATTATTTTTAAAACCATCTTTCTCTTTTTCCAAGATAGATGTTTCTTGTTCATTTTCAAAAATAGAAATATCTTTTTCTTTATCAATAGTAGATTTTTCATTTCCAAAAGTTAATTTATCTTTTTTCGTAGGGATAATTGTTTCCGCAGTAGGAGGGACAATCACCTATGGCTCTTCCCTTGTGGTGGGCTCGTTAATAACCTTACCGCTCCGAAGGAAAATCGCATTTGCGTGCTCCCTTGGGTTAGGTTCAGTGTTCGAGGGAAGAGTTCCAAGTGGTCTCTCGGAAAAAGCCTTGGAAAGTTGCCCGACCTGGTTTTCTAAACTTTTCACGGAGCCAGTTAGACTTCTAATATTAGCTTCGTTCGAGCTTATATATTTAGAAAGTATCTCCTCCAAAGGTGGAGGTTTTTGAAAATTTTGGTTTTGATGTTGTTGTGGTGGTGGTGAAGTGAAATTGTGTTATGGACGTGCGGCATTCGCAGGATTACTCCAAGAAAAATTTGGATGGTTACGCCATCTTGGGTGATATGAGTTTGAAGAAGAATTAAAACCAAGAGGTGAAGAAAAATTAGAACATGTAGAAAAATTATTGGCAGAATTATTTTGAGTAGGCCTGGGTATGTTCCCCAGATAATCCACCTGCTCGGCAGCAGCAGCAGCATTCACATTTTCAAATACCTTAGCGGCAGAGGCAGCAGTCATCTCCGAAATCTTCTTGTTCAGCATCTCCACTATAAGTGCTAATTGTGACACTAAATCCACTTTATAGATACCTGCAGGTTTAGATGGGTGAGTCCTCAAATAATTCCACTGATAGGTGTTCATTGTCATGTCCTCAATAAGCTCAAGAGCGTCTTCCGAATATTTGCGGTCCAAAGAACCAGCGGAAGTGGCATCTATCATTTGCTTAGTTTCTTGATTTAGCCCATTATAAAATGTCTTGACCTGTAACCATACAGGCAGAGCATGATGGGGGCAGCGTCTCAAAAGTTCCTTGAACCTCTCCCATGTGTCATAGAGGGTCTCAGAAGCAATTTAAGAGTACGAAGTTATATAATTTCTTAGCTTAGCTGTTTTGGCGGGGGGGGATATCTTGCTAGAAATTTTTCAGTTAAAATGTTCCAAGTTGTGATTGATCCTCTTGGAAGAGAACTCAACCACAGTTTGGCTTTGGTCCTTAAGGAGAAGGGGAAGAGTCTTCGCCTAATCGCATCGTCTGAAACACCATTAATTTTGATGGTGTCAAAGATTTCAAGAAAATTGGTAATATGTAAGTTCGGATCTTCATCTTGTAATCCGTCGATCTGTACATATTGGTGCACCATTTGTATGATGTTAGGCTTAACCTAGAAGTTATTGTTTGCAGTTGCAGGTCGAACAATACTTGTTTCAGTCCCCTCCAGATTGGGTCGAGCATAATCGGACATGGTCCTTTGCTGAGCCATTTCTGGGTTAGGGTCTCCTATTTCAAAATTAAAATTGTAATCCCCGTAGGAATCCTCAACTGCTGTTTCAGAAGTGAAAGCCCCGAATCGCAGTTTTCTCTGAAAGGAGCGTTCGATTTCTTGGTCCAAATCAACAAGTAGTGACGGATTCGTGCGGGTCATGCACTAAAAAAACAAAAGAGAATGGAGGGAAGAAAAGAAAGGAAATAAAAACTTGAGTACAAGAAAGATAATGATTTTTTTTTTATTTTTGCAGAAGTAATAGAGAAAGCTTTCCAAAATATTGACGAAGAATCTCCCCGGAAACGGCGCCAAAACTTGGTGTGAAAATTACTTTCAACTCGAAAAGGCAAGTGTACCTATCGAATTGTAGTACCAAGGTCGTATTTAAACACGGGGTTGTCAAGTACTGCTACTCACGATTTAACTATTATCCTACCGGAAGATAGATGGTTTTTGAGAATTTTTAATGTAAAACAAAAGATAATTTTTTGAAGAAAAACTTATAATAAAAAGCTAGCACCCGATCAGTGAATCACCATGAAATGAGATTAGACGAAAAGAGCATAGTTTTATCTTTGCAAATCAAACTCGACTGTGACGGATTCGAAAATAAGACAAAATCTCGCTAGAGCATTAGGTCTCCTAACTTATAGACACTTTGATTGAAATCTCTTTACAAATCAAAGAAGTCTAAAGTTGCATTATCGAGGTGATCCGTACTATTGGATTTGACTCCAATCCGGAGGATTTACGTCATCCTATCTCTAGGGTTGCATGCAACTCCTTCCTTCTTTGAGTGATCTTTCAAATCAACGAGTCTCTTAACTATTATCAAATGAGATCAAAGGCCTACTACCATATACCGGAAATACAGAGTCGGCACAAAATAAATCAAAGAAGGATCGAGCATGAAATAACAAAAATAAAACTAAGAAATAAAATAAACCCTCATCTCACTTCATGGATCCTCACGATCGAATGCTAAGTAAAATTAGTTACTCATAATTGAAAGAGAAAACAAAAAAAGATAAGAGAAAAACATTTTCATTGCTTAATAAAAAAGAGAGTACACAATATATAAAAAAACTATACTTATATTAAAGAGAAAAAGGGATTATAATTATTAAAACTAGTACAACAATATTGAAAAGAAAACAACTCATAGAACAAGCAACTCACTTCTCTCCAACTCCAACTTTCTCTAAACTTCTTAACATAAAATTTCTTACAAAAAGTGGTCTCTTTAACATGGTGGGGAGGGGCACCTTTTATAGATGAGGAGGGAAGATTCTAGAAAATAGAAGGATATGAGGGGAGGCATGAGTGTGGCCGACCATGCATGTATGGGAGAGGTGCATGATTTGCATTTAATGATGGAGAGAGAGGGAAGGTTAATTTTATGCAATTTAATAGGAATAATAAAATATCAAGGGGGATGAATGGAAGTGTGTAGAAGGGGCAAAGAGAGGGGATGAATGTGGAGGGTGGCCGGCCCTAGGCATGGGTAAATGGGCTATTTTTTGTGGGCTTCAATAGGGCTCGGCTTTGGACATAAGGGCTGCTCGTATTGGGCTCGGGTTTGCTTGGTAGGTCGCCGGGCTGCTCCATGTAGAGGAGGGCTTGGGTAGAGGCTTATAGGTGGGCTGCTCATGTTGTGGGCTGCACCAAGGGTGGGCTCGAGTTGGTACCAAATGGAAGGGCTGCTCCAACATCCTGGCCGGCTCCATCATGTAGAGGGGCTGCTCCAAGGGCTCTTGAACCTACAAAATAATACACAACATTTATTAGGTTATTAGATATATAAAAGCAAAAGAAAGCATAAATAACATAGCATATTATTATAACAAAACACAAACATTTAAACATAAAACAAAACATACAAACATCATAAACAAAATACATAAAACATAAAATAGAGATAGAAATTTAATACATCATAACAAAAGACATCAAATAAGAAATAAAATAAAATAAGCATAAATATACTTAAAACATATAATTTAAAAAAGGAATTTTGCATACTAGACTACCCCAAAAACGATGACTAAAACAAGTCATAAAATTCCCCCATGCTAGAGTATTTGCTTGCCCTCAAGAAAATAAAAATTAAAGAACTAGGGAAAGAAAACAAAGTAGATTTAGGTTGCATAAAAAAGAAAAAACAAGACATGAAAAATTAAACTATCTTAATGTTCATGTTAACAACTAGTGGGGTGAGAAGTGAACAATAGAAAATTCGAAAGTAGAGACCAAAAATATCATTAGAACATAAAGAAAATTTACACATTTCTAAATCTCTAAAACAAGGCATCCAAAATTAATGAAAATAAGTAAAAAAAAGTAGAAGTTCTAAATAAACGGCGCATTGACGAACTACAAGGTTGCTAGAATAACGATTAACCCAAAATCACCTCAAGATAACCTCCAAAGAAATCCATCAATGATGGTGGCCATAGGCTTGTCCGTTCATACTTTCTCCACTACACGAATTTACGTTCTAAAGATTAATAGGACTTCTAATAGGCATTAAAACTTGGTTTAGGTAAATGATTAGGAAATGAAAGTAAGGATAAACTTGAGGGCTTAAACACTAAACCAAGGTGAGCTTAAAATAAACATAGAAATAGGAGATACTTAAAGAAAACAAAAGGCCATGAATTTTTTTATTATGAATATATTGGCCAAAACAACTACTTTTTTTCATTTTTTTTCTTCTTTTTTGATTTGATAACATTTTGATAATAACACATTTTTTCATAAAAGAGAGCTCCAAAAATAGGCTTTAATATTTCTTTCATTTCAAAGATAATACCCCTTCACAAAAATGATTTTTAAGCTCAAAGTTTTAGTGTGAAAAATAGGAAAGGCCTTTTGGCTTTGGTGTAAAATAATGAAATAAAGGTGGAGCTAAATCAAAAAGAAAACATGGAAAAGGCCCAAAATAGTTTTGCAATTGTAAATTTTTTTCGTTGGCAAGAAAAGCTCAAATGGGTCAAAGTGTGGCCTACATCATTTCTAAAGTACGTAAAAGCGGCGCAAATGCTTCGAGAGTAGCTAGGGACAAGTTCTAGACACCAAGAAAGACTAACCCACAAATGAAAAAAGAGCTAATATTACCTAGCAACCATTCGTACGTAACTAACCGAATAAAAAGACATAACTACAAATTGCCAATTTACAACGCAAAAATGGATGCCTATACTTAAGAACAAGAAATTAGTAAAACTAAGCTATGTTAAAATGATAAATTTAGCAAACCGTTTCAAAGAAATATGCATAGAACTACAAAATCGCACGGGCCTACACATCACTAGAAGAAACATAAAAAATTAAGATAGAAAATAATTTTCGATTTCTTTTTTCAAATAGATTTTAGCAATTTTTTTATTTGATTTTGATTTTATAATTTTTTTTGAGTTTTGTATTTTCTAGTTTTTTTTTGGATTTTTGATATAGTTAAATTAAAGACAATACTCTTAAAAGGCTTAATATAACTAAATATTTTTTTGTGTGATTTTGTTTTAAAGCATTTTGTTTTTGAAAGAAACAAAGAAAGAAAAACAATTAAACCCTCCCCCAGGCTTGGATTTTTCATTGCCCTCATTGAAAGCAACAAAACAAAAAAAACAAGAAAGAGAAGGGGACTGAGAAGGAGAGAAGAAAAATGCAGAAAGTAAATGAAATAAAAGAACAGGACTTCCCCAGGTTTATGAGATGAAGGTGGATATCGCTCCCCCATGCTTGCTTTTTAACGCACTTGATCATCAACAGGATTGACTTGATCCATCTTGAAATTAGCGACGTTGGAGCGGCGATCACGAACTTGCTTGGTTTGCCACCGGAAGGAAGAGCAAAATAAAATCAGAAAAATAGAGTCGTTGGGCAGGTGCCCAAGATTGTTCTTTATTACAACAACTAATTGTTTGAATAATAAAAGTCTTCATAATTATTAAGAGAAGTCCAAAAATAAAAAATAAAAAAGTTTCACATGAAGATAAATATTCAGGAGTCCAAGACAAGATCCTCCGTTGCAGGAAACACAGAATTATTTGAAAAATAAAGTTTAAGTTTATGCCCATTCACTTTAAAATCACCCTTATCGGGGTGCGAAAGCAACATAGTTCCATCAGAAAAGACTTCCTTGACCGTAAACGGTCCAGACCAATGAGATTTAGATTTTCCAAAGAAAATACGTAGACGTGAATTTAAAAGAAGACTTGATCGCCAGACTTAAAATTTTTATGGCGGCGAAAGTTCTTATTGTGATAAATTTTTGTTTCAGGGTCGGGTGGTTTATCAAAATAATTTTTCAAATTTTTATCATTTTCAAAAATAAGATTCTCAAGATTCTTTTATCTAAAATCAGAGTCATTTTCGAATTTTGCTTGTACGGTTATAACAGTGTTTTCAAAAACATTTGATGAAAGTTCAGAAAAAGAAGACGAAAAATCCTTTGGAGGAATGTAGGAGTCTTCTTTTAATTCATCAATGAAAAATCAAGAATCATCATTTTGTAAAGAGTTTTTCATAGATTTGTTAATACCAAATGTAACTTCCTCATCTCCCACATGAAGAAAAAGTTTTCCGTCAATCAGATTTATGATTGCGCGAGCGGTGGCTAGGAAGGAACGGCTAAGGATAAGAGGGACCTCGATGTCCTCTTCAATATCGAGATTGACAAAATCCACCGGGAAGATGAATTTGTCGACCTTCACTAGTACATCCTCTACGATACCTAACGGATACTTAATTGAACGATTGGCTAACTGTATACTCATTCTTGTAGGGCTGAGAGTGCCCAAACATAGCATCTTGATTAAAGAAAAAGGCATCAAATTGATGCTCGCTCCAAGATCCGCTAGCGCATGTTTTACAAAAAGATCGCCAAAAATGCAAGGAATGGAAAAACTACCCGGATCGTTTATCTTTTTAGGAAGATTAGAGTTTTTAATGACCGCCGAGCATTCTTCATTTAACATCACGTGAGAAAGATTTTACAATTTCTTCTTGTTCGTTAATAAATTTTAAAGATTTTTGGCGTACTTAGGCATTTGGCTAATCGCTTCATGAAATGGCAAATTAATATGAATTTGTATAAACATTTCAAGAAAGCATTGATATTGATCATCTAACTTATTCTTCCTAAGCTTAGCGGGGTAGGGAGGTGGCGGAAATTCTTTTAAAATCTCGAGATCATTATTTTTAAAACCATCTTTCTCTTTTTCCAAAATAGATGTTTCTTGTTCATTTTCAAAAATGGAAAATGTTGATGGAAGTTTTCTCTTTTCTCAAGTACAACTGAGAAGATTGTGTGGATTCTTGTGATGTCAAAGCTCCTTCTGAGAGGTAGACTGTTTCTAAAAGAACAGAGCTTTGCTAAAGGGTGAATAGGTCTTCTGCGTGATCTGCAAAGATCCAGGAAATCAAATTACAGATGGTGATTAGAGTGTCTCTGAGGATTTCTAGAACAGAGGTTGAAGAAGACTCTTGATCTTGATGTTTTGTTCTTCTTCAATCTATAGTGATGGCAGAGAATAAGAAAGCATTGATAGCGTCGAGTGCTTGTTCAGAATTTCCTGTTTAGTGCATCTCGATTCCTCTTCTTGTTTCTATAACTGTCTTTCTTGTCTATTCTTCTCGAAGAAGAAGAGAATTGCTTTTATTCCACTGCTGAAAAATTCACTTTAAATTTTTTAAATATTTCCATAAATGTTGGCTACTAGGGGGAATATAAAACGGCTGGAATAATAGTATTGATGAGTTTCCCTAACTATTCTTGATAGACTAAGCACTTATTTATTCTGAAGAATACCACATTTAATGCAGCCAAATAACGGCTATATTCAGAAGAATATTTGCATTAAATTCGAAGAATAATGTTGTCAATAAGGAACAAAAGAGGGAAGGAGTCATTCTGGAATAACGCAGATAACTCTGAACGCAAAACAGAATTCGTTGACCTGAGATCAAAGATCATCGAACAGGAAATTCAAGTTCGTTGACCTATGCTCTGTGATCTGTTAATTGGGAATAACTTGCCAAATCTGCACTCTGAGTTCGTCGAGCTGAGAAACTGACAGAAGAAAACTAAGCGTCGACCTGAGCTCAGAGAACGTCGAACTCAGCTCAGAGATTTAACTATAAGTTCGTCGATCTGAGATCGACGATCGTCGATCTGAGTTCGAAGAATTTTGAACTGAATACTGTCTTCTGAAAACTGCTAAAACTGATTCTCTGAAGTCCACTTCTTGCTTGTACAAGGAGGTAGCACTAATCAAGACTTAGCCTAAGCTCTAGGACTACTACCCATGACCCTAGCTATACAATGTTGGGTCATACTTAGCCTAAGTTAGTGAACCTAGCCCAAATCCAACTAGGGATCCAACACCTTAAGGTATCTTAAAATTCGCTTTGCAGTGACGTAATGAGATTCCTTAGAGTTCACCTGATATATAGCACATACACATATTGAAAACATTATATCTAGTCTACTAGCAGTTAGGTAGAGCAAGGATCCAATTATGCTTCTGTATTTTGTTTCATCAAAAGGTTTCCCATTCTCATCCTTGTCCAGATACACATTTGAAACATTGCAGTCCTGATGCGAATGTGACGGCAAGTGTGCCGATCGCACAAGTAATATAAAATGGGAGATTTTCCCCAATTATCGATCTCTCAGGGAACACAGTAAGGTGGAGTTAACTTCGAGGAGGACTTGAGATTGAAGTCCTTAAGTCGGCTTTAACTAAGGGGGGTTTTGGTATTGCGAAAAAGGAAATTAAAATACTAACAACTATTCCTATGCAATGCCGCTATGCATCGCTTCGCTAGGCGGGATGGAAGACTACACGAGCCGCTATGCACCGAATCGCTAGGCGGATGGACGAGTAGGCAAGCATAAGAACCAGAAATTGAGGGTCGTAAGCACCTCTTCGCTACGCATGCCACTAGCAATTGCTAGTGCGGCAAGAACAGATGGATGGTGGATGGACAAATTGGCGCACCTCAAGCAAATAACGAATACATACAGTCACATAGACATGATTAAATATGAACGTTTTACAAACTACAAACACTTCATTAAATACAAGCGTTCAACTAAACTTTCAAAAATAAGAGAAGAAAAGTGTGTGAAATTGATCGGATTCGAAGTCTTGCCAAGGGTTCACGGTTGTTATCGCCGAGATGTCAATCCGCGTCCAAGCTCGGACCTCAGCTATGTCCGGGGTAGAGGAGGTTGTCACTCACTCCCAATGGACCCTTCTTCTTCATGTCACGAGCCGGTGGAGGATGGAACAACTTCTCCTAGCTTGATGGAGAAAGCTAGGTTGAATCTCCTCTTGAAGCTCGAGGATGAAAGAGGAAGCCGAGAGGAAACTTCGGCTAGAATACGGCGTTGAAAGCTTGCCCAGAGCCTCTACAATGGTGAGGAGGAAGAAGGGAAGCGGATCCCTCAGAGCTGGACGAAAATGGCGGGTGGAAAAATTGATGTCCCGCCCGATCTGGAGAAAAATCTGCGCTTAAATAGAAAAAGATCTGAAAAATTATCACACACGGTCCCACGCATGACCGTGTGCTAACCGTGCATTATTAACTCACAGATCTTGATAGCGGATGAGGATGCATTGATACGTGCATTTTACTCGCGCACGGGCGATTCCGCCCGTGCGTGAAGGAAATCGCACGGGTAAACCCTGGGCGCAAGAAATAGGGTAAAACAGGGGAACCGTGTGTTTTACTCGTGCACGATCACGTTTTCCCGTGCGTGAAGGAAACACATGATTTACACCAGAATGCAGGAAAACATAGAAAAATGTGCAGGCAGTGCGATTCCTTCTCGCACGGTGCTGCCGAAACCATACGGGAACAAAACGCATGGGTAGAAACAGAAGTCCTCGGAATTGCTATGTGAAACGCACGATCGATATGGAACCGTGCAAGAAGAAATGCGCATGACCATAAGTTTTACACAGAACTGAAAATGGACTTCGGGACATCCCGACTACCTGCACAACAACAAATCCAACAGAAGCACCAGCTCCCATCAACAAAATGGAATCAACAACTACAAAAAGAAATATGGGGAGCACCATGTGCTTACCCCCAACAAAAGAATGCACAATTGCACACCCAAGGGCCAAAAATAGTGCACTTAGCATGAAAAAAAGCTAGAACAAAAATTAACGATATAGAACTAAATGTGAAGTGCAAACGCATGAAAAAAACCCAGATGAGTCCCAAAAACACTATAAATATCGGACTCATCAAGTCCTCACAGTGGTTGCGCTCTCCATTCAAAATTTCTTAAGATTACTTCACCTAAAATCCTAAGAAATACTTCAGCTCACCCATATTGCTCATATCAAACTTCCCTTGCATAAGTTTGGAGAACTTTTTGCAAAGGTTGTCTTCTATAGAGCCAAATATGATGTTATCGACATTGATTTGTACTAGCAGAATCTTGTCTTTAACTTCCCTGAGAAATAATGTCTTGTCTATTTTTCCCCTTAGGAACTTGTTCTCAAGAAGAAAGTTAGACATTGTCTCATACAAAGCTCGGGTGGCTTGCTTTAAACCATATAGAGCTTTATTTAAGAAATAAACATGGTAAGGGAATTTAGAATTGACAAAACCTGGGGGTTGTGCTACTTATACTTCCTCTTTTAGATCCCCGTTTAGGAATGCTGACTTCACATCCATTTGGTAGACGGTGCAGCCTTTGAGGGAACCATATTCAAGAAACAACCTGATCGCCTCAAGCCTGGCCACTGGAGCAAAGGTCTGGTCGAATTTGATTCACTCTTCTGATCTGTAACCTTGAGCTATAAGCCTGGCTTTATTTTTGATATTAACTTTGTGTTTGTATAGCTTGTTTCTGAAAATCCACTTGGTGCCGATCACGTTCTGTCCCTTCGTTCTGGGCACCATCTCCCTTCGGTCTAGACAAAAAGCTAAGATGCAAAGATTTGTTAGTTATACCTCTTCTGGTACTAAAACCGTCGCCTGGCTATCCAATGATTAGATCAGCTGGGTGATCTCTTAGGTATCAAAACCCTAGATTTCATGCCCTCTCTCTAGCAGGCTCGGCAACATCTTGTGCAACCTCTATAGGTTGAGGCAATTCTTCCTCTAGAGGTTCTTCATCCACCAAGCCTGGATCGACGATCTTTACTGAGCTTGGAATGCCTTCTTTGACTGGTTCATCCAAGATTAGCTCCTTGAACAAGGTACATACATCTGCACTAATAACACTGGACGAGCTGCCATGTAACATGCTAGTCTCATCAAATAAAACATTTATAGACTCTTATACCACCAGAGTTTACTTATTTAAAATTCTATATGTCTTACTATGGCTATTATATCCTACAAAAATACCTTCAGAACACTTTTCACTAAACTTTATGCGGCAATACTTCCCATTATTAAGTACGAAGCATTTACTTCCAAAGATTCTAAAGTAGGACACAGTCGGTTTTCTTCCCTTCAATAGCTCATAGGGGGTCTTACGATAGCTTTTGTTGATGATTGCTCTGTTTTGCATGTTATAAGCTGTGTTGAATGCTTCAGCCCAGAAATACTCTAGTCGTGAGGCGTCGTTCAACATGGTTGTACATGATTCAATTAGGGTTCTATTCCTTCTGTCAGCAACTCCATTTTGCTGTGGAGTGCGCGGGGAGGAAAACTCATGAAAGATTCCTTGGCTTTAATAGAATTCTATCATGGCACCAGACTCGAACTCTGTTCCGTGGTCACTTCTGATTTTGACCACTGAGCAGTCCAATTCATTCTGAATTTGCCAGACAAAATTAGTGAAAGAGTCGAAGGTGTTTGACTTGTGTTTCAGAAAGAACACCAAAGTGAAATGCGAGTAGTTATCAACAATCACTAATGTATAGACCTTATCTCCTAAGGTGTGAATAGTCATAGGACCGAATAAGTTCATATGAAGCAAGTATAAGCTTCGTTAAAAATCCTTTTCAGTAATACCCTTGAAGGTAGCCCGTGTCTGCTTACCCATTTGACATGAGTTACATGGACTCTCTTTAAGACCCTTAATGTTGGAGGCATCACACACTAAGTTGTGAGAAAATAATATATTTAAGGTTTTGAAATTAATATGTGCTAATATATTATGTCATTGGTTACAAAGTGACGCACTATATTTTGCAATAAAACATACTGGGGTAGAATTTTCTAAGCAAAAGAAATTTAAACAAAAAATATTTCGGCTCTGAGTGCCTGTAAAAATTGTCTCCAAATTTGCAGATGACTTTATCAAACACTTGTCCTTGCAGAACTCAATGATATAGCCTTTGTCACATTATTGACTTATGCTTATGAGATTATGGTGTAATCTTTCAACATAAGTAACATCTGTGAAATAGATTATGCCATTGGAAATCATACCATAACCTTTTGTAGTTCCCCTATCTGAACCTCCAAAGATGACTTTGGGTCTGTCTTTGACTGGGGTATAATCACGCAAAAGACTTCTTGTCCCGGTCATGTGTCGAGAGCATCCACCATCTAAATACCAGATCGGAGTTCTATTGGCCTTTGGACATACCTGCAAAGATAAATTAGTTTATCTTAGGAACCCAAATATATTTGGGTCCTTGGTTCCTGGTCAGCACACTCCCCCTAGGAACATTAGCCTTGCAAGTGGTCGGTCTCGCATAGCTAACTCTAAAAGTTACAAGATTGGATGGGTTATACCAACAATCTGCGCCAAAATGACAAATTTTGCCGCAGTACCAACAGTCAAATCTATTGTAACTCCTTTTGTACTCCTGCTTTACCCTTTTAACGTGAGGTCTAATAGGGGTAGAATTCTTAGAGGTGGAGGCCTCCTGGTTACAGCATACACAGGGGCTTCCCATCTCCTTAGCCTTAGGCATAATATATTTATATTTTGGTGCCTTCTTATTGTCATGACCATGCACATATGGACCATAACTCTTCATCTTAATTTCCTCAAATGGTGATTTGAACATGATGGCACCAAAGACACGGGGACGGGTCCATCCATAGTATCTGTTCTTGGGCTCTACATGAGTAGGCCTAGCATGATGACCATAGGATGACTAAAGGTCAAACTAGTTTGTTAGAAAGATTACTTTCCCAAATGAAGGTTGACCCAAGGGTGCCTTCCCATTTTCTTTGGCGCTAGCCTTCTTGGCATCCTTACCCTTTTCACCGACGTGGACAAGACCACTATCCTTCTTCTGAGTTGAAAACTCTTTGATGAGAGGGAGAATAGTCTTTGGCTTGGAGAAAATCTCAATGAGTTTTCTCTCTACCGCGAGCTTTTCTTCCAGCTCATCCAGATATTTCTCATTCAGCCTTAATGTCTCAGCCAAGCCCTTGAGTTCCTCTTTCAAGGAGTGGACTTCATCTCTGAGGGGAAGTAATTGTTCAATTTATTCCTTCAAATTTTCTTCCACTACCTTGAGGGAGGCAAACTCTTTTAACTGCTTTTTGACAACCTTATGACATTTGTCAAAAGCCTTTAAGAGGTTCTTGTGTTGAGCCTTCAACTCAGAGTAACCTTCCTCTTCAAAAGAGTAGACATCATGACAATTCGAGGATGTTTCAAATTCTGAAAGAATGGTGTGCGCGTTTACCTTCCTATGGTATTCAGAGTCGCCCGCTTCCTCGTCAGATTGAGCCATAAGCACAAAGTAAGCTTCTTCATTTTCAGAACTTGACTCGCTCGTGTCACTATCGTTGAGAGTCTTCGACTTTTTGGCGACGAAGCTCTTTTATTCTCTCTTCTTCCCTTTGAAGGATTTCTTATCGTCCTTCTTAGAGCTTTCATTCTTCTTATATGGACACTCCATAATCATGTGACCTGTTTTATTACAATAGTAGAAAACAACGTCTGAGGAAAATTGTTTGTTAGGTTTAAATTTATACCTATCCTCCTTGTTGTAGCTTTCTTAGCATGATCACCGTCACAATGTGATCTACTAGAATGTGAAGAGAAAGATTTATTCTTCATTTGTCTCCTCTTGCTCAACAGCTTCTTGAACTGCTTGGGGATTAGGGAGAACTCTCCGTCTGATAATTCGGGGCCTGATGTGATGGGATAAAAGTCTTTAGGGGTGTAAGGAGCTCGTCTCCTTATGGGTGACACAACTTTGGACTTCCTTGAACCTTTAGACTTTAAGGCTGTAGACTTCTCTTTGATTAAAGATCGGTTGGCTTGTTCCTACTTCTTTCTTTTGTTTATTTGGAGTTCGTAGGAGAGAAGCTTTCTGAATAGGTTTTGTGGATCTATATCTGGCAACTTCCCAAATTCTCTGATGGCAACAACTTTTGCATCACAGTCCTTTGTCAAGGATCTGAGGAATTTTTCGTTCAGTTAGCCATGAGTGAATGCACGATCATAGTTCCTGTGGTAGTTGACTATCTTGAAGAAATTCTCAAAACTATCGGCGATGGAGTCATTGACACCTTGCTTGTAGGCCTTGTACTCCTGGTTCAACAACGATCTGCGATCGTGTCTCACTTCTTTAGTACCTTCCAACTGGACAACAAGACAGTCCTACATCTTTTTGGTAGACTTGGTGTGAAATAGGTTTTGGAGCACTGAATCGTCCACTGCGCTTGCTATTATATTCTTCGCCTTCTTTTCCAAGGAGACTAGGGCAATCTCATTCATAGTGAGATCCATCATATTTGTGGAATCTAAATTGCTGGATCTATAGTTGGATCCTGAGTAGGGATGTGTGGTCCTTCTTCCACGATCTGAAAAATTCTCGGATCTACTGCTTCCATGTAGAACATTACTCTTTCTTTCCACATGGGAAAGTTTTCCTTTGTGCACACCGATAGGTTAATGGATGACATGTCCTTGCTTCGATCCATGGTGAATATGTGAAATCTCTGAACACTAGATCAGGGATCTTGTTCAAGGTGATAGCCTTATCGAATAAAACGCCCCTCTGATACCAATTGAAAGTATTTAGCATCTACCTAAATCACCTATAGGGGGGGTCAACAGGTGATGTTTGTAACTTTATATAGAATAAAAAGATTTAAAAACTCAAGCACACAAACATAGAGATTTATAGTGGTTCCCCGTATTGGTACGTCCACTATCCTGCCTCGCCTATCTACCACAAACGGATAGATTCGGCTACTTCACCTTTCTCAAATTATAACAATCTTACAACTCAGAGCAACGATCCTACACCTCGATCCACAACCGGATCTACACCTCGATCCACAAATCGGATCTACAAACTCGATCCACACACGGATCTACAATCTCGATCCACTAATGGATCAACAAAATCGATCCACTCATGGATCTACACTCAGAAGAATAACTTCCTTGAATCTTAGAGACAAATCTCCTACAAGAGTTAAAAAATTTTAACAAATACAATACAAACTTTACACTTCCACATCTGAAAACTTCAAGGGTCTTCCTTCTTGAAACTTGAAAATTGATGAAGAAGGTTGAGGAAGATAACCGAGAAGGATGATCTGAAAACTAAGATTCGACCCGATCAAATAGCTGATGAAAAATCTTGAACTTTGGATTTGTCGAATCTTTTCACTCTTAAAATCGCTGGATCAACATATTACTGGCAGAGAGGAATGATGATGGTGACATGCGGCTTTTCCCAAATTTAGAAAGAGCGATTCAAATTTTTAATTCTGATTAGATAAGGGTTGGAGAATTCGATTAAAGAGAATATATATAGATCATCTTCAACGGTCATGAATCATTAAGGAAAGATCCACTAATGGATCAATCATCATTAAGTCAGAATAAATTGAAATCCCGTCAGAATATTAGAAAGAAAAATCTACAAGTCCATTTCTCGAGAAGTAGATTTCTCGAGAAATGAAAGGATTTCTTGAGAAATGACTTGGCTTCTCGAGTAAAGACTTAAAGAAATTTATGTGAAGAAAATCACTGATTTCTCGAGAAGAATATTATTTCTCGAGAAAGAGACTTAGCGCAATTTCAGAACAGTAGCCAAATATCTCGATAAGAGATTGATTTCTCGAGAAAAGAATTACTTTCTCGAGAAATAATATGGCTTCTCGAGAAATTAACTTAGTTCAAATTTCTGTAAACTGATGCAATGATTTCTCGAGAAAGAATTAATTTCTCGAGAAAAAGACTTAGCTTCTCGAGGAATGATTTCGACTTCTCGAGAACTTCTTTGCATTTCTCGAGAACTAACTTGGCTTCTCGAGAAATCTTCATGGCATTTCGCGAGACAATGACTTAGAGAATTTTCAGATAGTTTCCCGAGAAGTCTTATGGTTTCTCGAAAATTGCAATGCTTTCTCGAGAAATATACTTAGACTCTTCGAGAAACAGTATTCACTTTCTCGAGAAATAGACTTAGGAAATTTTTGGAAAAAATTTCTTTTCTTCTTTATTGGAAACCATCAACCTTTACCTTCTTCCATTTCTTTAGTACTTGAAAATGAAGTGCATCCCAATAGAGATGTTACACCTGAGTAACCACCATAGATCACACAATGAGGGATTACATTGTATAGTCCTTTGTTTAGTGACTCATTGTAAACTGACATTGGTCTACACTTAGCAATATTGACCTGGAAGCACTCATCTAAAAGATAACATCAAATACCAACATAATTCATCTTAGTTCAAGGGGGACTTCACACAAATCTTGGTTATTGTGGATACAATACCCAACACGAACCGATCCAAAAACTCCCAGAATGTCCGGTTCATTATGTCCATAAATACTGATGGCACATTTGTTAGCCCGAATGGCATGACTGTGAATTCATAATGCCCATACCATGTACTAAACGCAGTCTTGGGAATATCACTTTCCATGATTCTCAACTAATAATATCCAGACTTCAAATCAAGCTTCGAGTACACAGTCGATCCAATTAATTTGTCGAACAGATCATCGATCCTCGGAATCGGGTACTTGTTCTTCTCTGTTAGCTTATTCAATTCCCCATAATCGATACACAGCCACAAACTTCCTTCCATCTTCTTCCCAAAGAGGATCGGAGTGCTCCATGGTGACAAACTTGGACGCACATACCCCTGCTCTATCAATTCTTGAAGTTGCACCTTCAATTCCTCCATCTCTCTCGGTGTTAAGCGGTAAGGAGACTATGACACGGGTTTGCACCTGGCACCAACTCGATGGTAAAATTGATCTCTCTCTGAGGTGGCCTCCAGGGAGATCTTCGGTGAAAACATCAGCAAACTCCAACACCATCGTAATACTGACCAAACCATGCTTGGGATTCTTAGCCTATAATAGGGTAAAGAACAACTCCGAACCCTCATGAACTGCTTTTACTACTTGGTGATCAGACATCAGCGTCTTACTCTATCCCTTCACACCAGAGAAATTAGTTTCATGATTAGTATTCATCCCTAGTTTGACCATCTTTAGACTGTAATCGATGAAAGCACGTTGCTCTGAGAGCCAATCAATACCAAAGATTAGTCAAACTCTACTATCGGGAGTAGTGACACTTCCAAGTCAAAAGCTTGACTTTTTAACATCACCTTAACGCAACAGACTCTATAAGCGTGCATCGAACACCCATTAGGCAGCAGGACATCCAATCTATCCTTAGCCACTGAAGAAGGCACTCTGATACATGATGTGAAGTCTTGGAATAAGAAGGAGTGTGAAGCTATTATATCAAATAGTGCTCGAGCCGGATAGTCAATGATTACGACAAATCCTTAAACACGACAATCATACGACCAAATAATAAGGCGCAAGGTATAGTAAGTATTATATCTAAAATCTCACGCATAACTTTCACCACATCGCCTTGCCCAATGGCCTCCTATTTGACAAGTTTGTAGACTCTTGGTTGGGCTGGAGCTTGATGGGATGCGATTGACTCCACTGCCTTCCCTTTTCCAGCATAGGATGCTCCTCTCTTCTTCTCCGATCTAACACTCCAATAATCGCGGGCCATATGTCCCAGCTTGCCACATTTATAATAGTGGATTGGGCCTCCTTTCCCAAATGATGCCCCAAAAGTAACAAACAAAGAAGCCAGTCCGGAAGACTTGTCCTTCCTGGTCCACCTTCGGTACCCAGTCTTCGGCGGTCTTGGTACTTTGAACTCTAGTCTCTTCACTACTAAGTCCTTCTTACTTTGGACCCTCTTTAGATCCTGCTCCAGATATCGGGTTGTATTTACCAGGGTTAGAAAGCCCTGCATCATAGGACCTTAGAGCAGTAACCATAAGTCATCACGCAGTCCTTTGTAGAACCGGTTGTTCTAACGCTCCTCATCAAAAAAATAAGAGCAAGCATATCGCCATAATTTCGTGAACTCATGCAGGGAGTCATCCACACTACTCTAACCCTGATTCAGTCTCTAAAACTGATTCTCCATAGCTATTTTCTATGCTGACGTGATGAACCATTCCAGAAACAATCTTGAGAACTCCTCCATCGAGATATCAATGAGTTGCCTCCCAGCAAAGTGATGTTCCTCCAACTCGTCCAACAACAACCTTGCTTCTCCGTCCAGAAGGAATATGACCATCATAACCTTCTACCATTCCTTAGTCTCTATTATTGACATGAATATCTTAATCCTAGAGAGCCAGTCCTCAGCTTGCGTTGACGTTCCAGTCCCCATAAACACTAGTGGGTTAAAGCTCATCACGTGCTTTAGTTGCTTCTCAGTCGCTCATTTTTGCACCAAGGGTGATGTCGCTACTTGATCCATTACGATAGGCTACACTATGCCAAGCGATATTTGACCCAATTCAAGAGTAGTACGCTGCACTTTCCTCCCTAATTGGGCATTAATCATAGCGAACATTACTTCTGCTACCATTCGTATGGTTTCAGCAGAAGGAGGGGTTGCAGGCGCATCATTAGGCGCACTACTCTCCACATAGTGCTGATGTTGTGACTGCTCTACACCACTCCTAGTCACCTATAATCGTTAAAAACTCAATTAGGCGACAAATAGATTGCCAAAAAGAAATTATAGGAACACGCAGGTTCCTCAAACATGTGTATTTTTATTCCTAAGTGAACATTCATAGGTTCTTTCATGTTATAACGGAAACGCACATACATGTGCTTTCCTCCCCTTAAAATAATTCGCCCATGAATTCGAATAAGAAAGACCGACACCAGAGTCTGATACCAAATTGTAACACCCTCATCCATCACATAGCATATAACAGAAGGTCCGGTCGAGGCCCGACGCCATATACTACGGACATTCAAAGGAGTTACTTAGTGAAACCATAATCCAATCTCATGTATCATAACACAGAGCACATTCTAGCGGAAAAATTTAAATACTTATATGAACCCAACCAATTGAATGTCCTCTGACACAAGGTAGGAATGAGAAATAAAATACACAACTATTACGGCCTTAAGGCCTTACAAGGTTCAACTCAAATTATAAATACTTGCATACTTCGACACGCAAGCTGGCCACACATGAACAATAAATGAAACGGGAAACTCGCTTTGGCCTTCAAGGGCCAGCTTAGCGATCCTAGGCTCCTGTGCGCTATTTCCCGCTCTGCTCAGCTGCACTTGCACCAAATATTCCACTGCAATGGTGGAAAACATAGCAATGGTCAGCATTAGTTGGACAAATTATAATGACCCCACACCTCTCTTAGGGTGGCGGTTCTCCTTCCCTGCAGGCATTAATATATATATATTTTGGCAAATAGAATGTGCAAATTAAGCACCATTCTCCATAAACGTTGGCAAAACCACCCAACACCCCGCGCTCTCAGGGCACATTCTTGGTGCAGAGGAACTTAAGGGTCACACCTCCGTTATTTGCAATGGTCAGCAACGTTTGATCTTATAGTATTTCAGAGCCAAAGTCGAAGACAACGCCTCTAATCTTCGACAAATTATTGATGATCTACAGGTACACACTTTGACTCACTCCAAGTCGAACAACTAGGGTTGGGTGCAGTTCAGCTATTTCCCGTTTTAAAATCGACAGGCGCGTCAACCACGACGCGGTTCAACATCCACTTTCCCATTCCGGATGATGCATAACCCCATTATGATCCTAAGATATCACTCAAGGCTGCCTAAGCTGGGTCACAAAGGCTCTAAGCACAACAAATTGGCCCTCAGGTCTTCAAGAGAGAAGCCTCAACATACGGTCCCCATGTCTCCATGAGACAGGCCTCAACATATGGCCCCCAGGTCTCTACGAGACAGGCCTTACAAACAATTACACTCAGGTCCCCAAGCGACAGGCTTTACAAACAATGCAGTGCTCACTAGGAGCTATCACCGGTGGTAGCGCTACCGTCGCGCGGTAGGGGACAGACTATCGGTTCTTCACCTTTATCGGGTGTTTTCCTAGAGACCACCTCCAGTACTCTCACTGCATTCACATACACACCCCGTGACTACGAAATCCACGAGATTACCACGGAGTATTCTCCGACAAACATAACATTCAAACATCACGAATCCAGACAACCCTTTACGAATTGGCTTCATGCACAATGCATATTTCGTACTTCGATTCCGGATCTAAATGCAATGCCATCGGGGATATACATCTCTACCTATTGGGAAAATCACTTCCACGTGCTCGTTGAGCGTCTACCCTCAAATGCCAAAACGAAGGACTTCAAATGTCCAAGGAAGAGGATCGTTACCCTAGAAGTCTGTTTCAATGTCATGGGAGAAATTCTAGCTGGATGGAAATGACCGCTACGGCTTTGTCTCGGTATATCCGAACTCGTATTTGGAATCCGAGCTCTGAAACTCTAATGACGCCAGAATCCCCCTTGTTGTATTCTGCTCCTCCTTTTATAACTGTTCAGCCCAAGAACTCCAAAATAATGAACTTAAAATGTCACTTCCAATGCTTTATACCAAGCTACCTCCGAACGGTACCCCAATTCAACGGCTCGATTTGCATGCCACCGCCCATTCCCTCTAATCCAAGGCTGACACGCGGCCACTCAATTACAATTTGCTATCACTGCATGATAGGTTACTATTGTCATTCAGTATCTAGCATCAGTTACGACATGACCTCTTCCGCTACTGCTACGCAATAACTTCTACCGCCGCACGGTAATAACCTTAGAGCTTCAATAATTAAATTGACCATTTTACCCCTAGCAATATAATTACTGCTGGGCGGTAGATTCCTGAAAGCTGTGCCGCCCTAATCCCCGAGCTACCGCCGACGATAACCCTACCGTCAGGCGATATCTCCTAGAAACCATTTTCCTATTTCAGAAATATCGGGGAGTTACAAGGTACACATGGGTGTACTTTCATGAAGGAGAAGTCAGACGCATTCCAATTATTTGTAGAGTTCAAGGAGCTTATGGAGGGTCGGCTTGGCGTGCGGATAAAGAAGTTGAGAACAAATAATGGAGGTGAGTTCTTTTCGAATGAGTTCTCTAACTTCTACAGGAAGTACGGAATCCGGACAGAGCTAACTTATACACAACTCCACAACAAAATTGAGTAGTAGAGTGGAAGATCTGTCATCTGACGGATACTTGCAAGTTTTGGCTTCTTGCCAAAGGCATTCCTAAGTCCTTCTGGGCAGAGAGAATGGCCTGCATGACATAATTATCAATCAGATGCCTTTAAGTTCAGTCAATATGAAGACTCCTTATGAGTTGATGTTTAGGATAAGCCCAATTAATTCCATCTGGTGTTTAGGTCGACCTGCTACGTACACGTCGCAGATGCTTTAAGGACTAAGATAAAAGTTAAGGAGAAGAAGCTTGTCTTTGTGGGCTATGAGGAGAGGAAGATAGGATGGAAGTGTATGGATCCTGCCACAAAGAAGTTCGTCATTTTAAGAGAAATTATGAAAGATCTTATTTTCAAGGTAGCTAGAAACCTAGTGGGGGGTGAATAGGTCTTCTTAGGTCTTTTGAGAGTCTTTTTAAATCACTTGATTGTTTCTTTTGGCTTTTAGCTTATAGTGATCTAGAGCTTGTCCTTAGCACCTGCAATTAAGAAAATAAAAGCAAACACAGAAAAGCACACAAGTATTTTATAGTGGTTACCCAAAATTATGGGTACATCCACTCTCCTCCCACCTTATTAACTTCCTGTTAGTTAAGGCACTTGTCCAAACCAATGCTCCAAGGAGATTACACCTCAGAACCCTCAGGATCTCTCAGTCTCCTCCAAGACTTATACCTCAGCCACAAAGGCCTACACTCAGTGATAAGAGTATCACCTACCTCAGGCACTTAAGCCCTACCACTCAGGCTAGGGAGGATAGCCTTACCTCAAAGCAAGCTTGCTCTAACAACTCAGAGAGATACAACCTCCTACTGTTTAGGAAAAACTACCCTACTTCTCAGTGAGTAAAACACACCTACCTCAGAGAGCAGCACTCTCCTACAGCTCAGGCAAATTTTCCCTACCTCAGACCCAAATGTCCTACAGCTCAGATTCAGAAGGATCCTATAAAAAGAAATAGTTAAATTAACTTTGATATAGAGAAATTTCTCTGTGTCAACGACTTGAGTAGAAAACTTTCTGCTCCAACCCTCCTCACAGCATGGAAAAGATTTACTGGAGGAACTCAGAAGATAACTTATGAACTTGCTGCTAAAGGCTAAAGATCTTTTGATCTTGAGTCTTCAAACAGCTCACTGAACCTGCCAAAGGATGAAGGTTCTTTTTTCTTCAGAATAGATTCTTAATCTGCTGTGGTAGATGGAGACTTGCACAGCTAACTGAACTTTTCTTATTGGAGAGCTTCAAGATTTTCACATGCAGTAATGGCGAAGAAGATGAAGATGTCTGCTCTCCTTTTTCAATATGTATGCCCTAAAAGTTGTCTTTGTCTTTTCCTTATCTCTTCCTTTTGTAGTTCGCCGATCAACGACTCTTAGAGATCGGTGGGCTCCACCTGCATCTTCCAGTTACACCTTTCTTTAATGGAAGAAGACGTACAATAGCTTAACGACAGGTTTTGTCATGTAGTGTAGCTTCCCCGTGTATAATTTTACCTTAGTTGACTTTGTCGATTTTGTTGACGTCAGCACCTGTTGACTTAGCCTAAATCGAGCATAAAAGAATAGGCGTTGAGTGAGTAAGCATCACTGTTGGGTACATTGGAAAATGTGTACCTGATTTGAAGAAGCCTAACTTTGCTTAATGATATACATCAAGGTGTATTTGATGTTGTTTTAAGTTGACATGTGCAGGTGAAGAAGTATTAAAGAATACAGGAAATTATTCTAAGTCCATGTGCCGCCATCTGAAGAAACTGGGTCGACACTTCATAATAATTGTGTCGACACTTGAAGGAAGCTGTGTCGATACAGAGAAAGATAGTCGACCATATTTGTGTCGACACTGGGAAGCAGTGTCGACTCACAGAAAGATAGTCGACCTCAACTATGTCGACACCTGAAGGCAGAGTCGACACATACTGAGTTCTGAATCAACAACAACTGTGTCAACACACAGGACTTGTGTCGACACACTACAAAGTCAAGAACAAGTTATTTTCTGAAGAAAGATGAAGTGTTGAGTCAACACAAATTCTTTGTGTCGACTCATTCTCAAGATGAAGTTCTGAAGAAGCAGTGTCGACTTAAAGGCAAACTAGTCGACATCATCAAAGGCTGTGTCGACACCAAAGTCACTTGTGTCGACACATATAGACAGTTGGTCTCGACACTTTCTGACAATCTGTCTCAACACTTTGCTGTCCAAGACTAAGGCACAGGATCTGTTTGAAGACTTGACAGCTGTTGGTTATGACAGGTTAACTGAAGCTGTCAGACTTGTCAGAAGTCAGTTAGAAACCGGATCTGCCGGTTACCACGAAGAAGATCTATAAATAGACAGATTCAGAAGAAGAAAAAGAGAAGATACAAGAGGAAATTAATTCATAATCAACACATCAGTTAAGAGACAAGTCCTCTCTTCAAGAAAGTGCAAGGCATTAAAGAAGATCTTCATCAGAAGATCTAAGAAGACGATCTCAGGATCAGTCTAAGTAGAGTTCTTTCAAGAATTCAGAAGTATCATCAAAGGTGTTGGATAGAGTGGGATCCAGCCACTTGAAGAAGAAGAAGGAAGCCGTCATTGGTTTCTCAAGAAGCTGTTTGGAAATCAACTCAGCTAAGTTCAGATTCAAGAAGCTTTGAAGAAAGCTCAGATTCAGTTGATTTCATCAACTGATCAAGAATTGTCTTGTTCTTTTCTCTCTCAACAAAGGCAAGACATTAAAAACTTCTTTTCTAATTTCTGTAGGATCTGTCAATACAGATCTGAGTTGTAAGCCTGTGTTATAAAGGCTGAGTGTAGGAGAGTTGATCTCTGAGTGGTAGAGTTGTTTGCTTGAGTGTAGGAGAAGGTTCTTCTCTGAGTTGTAGGCTTTGTGATAAGGCTGAGGTAGGGCTGTTGAGCCTGAGTTGTACGAACCTTTTCAGGTTCTGAGCTGTAGGATCTGTGGATCTTAGTAAAGAGGAAGTTTGGCCGAATCTAGCATACTGCTAGATAGGTGAAGGGGAAAGTGGATGTACCCAGACCTTGGGGAACCACTATAAAACAGTGTGCAATCTGTGATTGTTCAATTTCTGTGAATGCTGTGCTGTGTGTTTTAATTCTGTAATTGAATTCTGCCAAAAAGTGTTAACAAGCATTAGAACCTATTCACCCCCCCCCCTCCTCTAGGTGTTTAGGTTGTCTTGAAAGTAAAACTATCAAGTGGTATCAGAGGGAGGTTCCTCAAAAAGGACTTAACAGTCTGAGGTAGATCTGAAAGGCAGAATCCAGATTCAAGAAGATGGGTTCTGGAGAAAATCACAAGGAGTTAGGTTCAATGAATTTACCCATCTGCAGGAAGGAAATCTTTGGAATTTGGAAAGAAAGAGTCAGATTGTTCATGGAAGCATCTGACCCAAGGATATACATCACAGTTCAGGAAGGACCCTTCATTCCAATGAAGGTATCAGTTCTTGATGCTAATATTCAAACTCCAAAGAGTTATTCTGAAATGACCAAGGATGAAATCATTTTGGCAACCATGGACAAGAGAGCTCAGAATATTATTGTGAGTGCCATAGATGATTCTACATTTCAGAATCTGATTCACTGCAAGACCTCCAAAGAAATGTGGGACACCTTGATTGTCTACATGGAGGGATCTAAAGAAGTAAGATAGGATAGGAAGTCTATGCTCAACCAGGAATATGAAAGTTTTAGACAAGGAAAAACTGATAGCATAACTGAATGCTATAAGAAATTCTATAGAATTGTGAATGAGTTAATGTCCTATGGAAGAGTCTTCAGTACCTATGAACTGAATGACAAATTCTTAAGATCCTTGACAAAGGATTGGGACACAAAGATCTGTGCCATAAGAGAAGTGGCTAAACTGGCAGAGATTTCTCCTCCAACCTTGTTTGGAAAGTTGCTATCCTATGAAATGCAACTTATGGTGAGGAAGGAGGAGGAAAAGAATTCAAAAGGAGAGCATAGAGAGAAGACAGTGGCCTTCAAGGCAGAATCCACTAGAAAGAATAGGAGGATATCATCATCTCCTCCTAAGGAAGTTGCAGAAGTTAGTTCTGAAAATTCAGATAATCAGGGTTCAGAAAGCTGTGAGTCAGATGCAGATTTTATTGCATTTACAAGGCAATTCCAGAGATTCTTAAAGAAGAAGCAGTGGAAGTCTAGGCCCTCCTCATCACAGCAAGTTGATGACTATTATCAGAAGAAAAAGTCATCAAGGAAAGAGAAGAGCAGAACAAAGCCCAGCAAGGCCACTACTTCAAAGATTGTCTGTTATTATTGCAGTAGGCGTGGACATGTAGTGGCTGACTGTCCTGATAAGAGAAAGGAGTCATCAGACAAGAAGAAGACTTATCAAAAGGGCAAGAAGGAAAAATCCTTTGTTGCAAAGAAGGAAAAGAGCCTAACAGATCAATCAACTTCAGAATCAGAATCTGAAGCTGAAGCATATATTGGACTGTATGCTGCTACTGAAGAAGAGAAGTTCATGCAATTGCTAGACTCCATCTATGAACAAGAAGATCATCAGTGCATGGGACTGGTGGCAGGATTAGAAGAAGACATGTGCCAGAATCAGACTGGTCCTAGTAAGGTACTATGTCCTTCAATAAAATCTGTTTGTAGTACAAGTGCAGAATCAGCTACATCTGCATCAAGTGATGTAGATGCATCTGAATCTGAAGGAGATGTCTATCAATTAATAGATAAGTATGGGGACTTGTTGCAGGCCCTTAAGAAAAGCAAGAACCTGGTTAAATCTCGGGCTCAGGAAATTGCTGATCTAAAGGTAGTTGCAACTGAGTTTGAAAAAGTAATTGATCAGAAGTTAAATGAAATTGTCAAACTGAAGAATATAACTATTATCCAGATGGGCATAATCAAATATACCAATGATCAAGTGAAGAGTCTGGAGGCCAGACTAAGAATAGAAAAGGAGTTAGTGGCTAGTTACTCTAAGCCAAAGTCTGTCTTACCCTTGATAGATGAATTTGTGACTCAAAAGGGTAAGGCAGGATTAGGATTCAAAAGTAACCCCAGGGCAGCCCAATTCAAGAGGAAAGGCAAAGCTCCTATCAAGCCACTGAACCTTTCAGTCCCTATTAAGTTTAGAAAGGTGCAAGTGCCTTCTAACCAATATGATCATGAAGACATTCATGGTCATTTTAAGACTAATGTTCTAATAAACAAGGGTGTAAATGCAAACAGGCCTATCCATGTTCATAAACCCAATGGTTATAAGAAATCAGTGGGTGAAGCTGCTGCAGCACCAGCAATGGACAGAAATTTTTCTGTCAAGGGTGTATCTAGATCTAGATACAATAAGTTTGAATGTTGGTGCTGTGGCAAGAGAGGCCATTTTTTATTAGACTGCTGGCATAACACAAGTGTTAGAAAGAACAATAGTCTACCTGTTAGAAGAGATAATGGTAGCTTTGTTAATGCTAACCTGAACCAAGGACCCAAGACTTACTTGGGTTCTAAGGGTAAGTAAATCTGTGTTGCAGGAAAGTCCAAGTGGCCATGCCCCTATATGGTACTTGGACAGTAGTTGTTCCAGGCACATGATTGGAACAAAGGGGCTGCTGAAGGAGTATACATCTATCAAAGATGAACCTAAAGTGATCTTTGGTGGATCTGAAAAAGGAATCATCAAAGAGTTTGGTAACATTTCTACTAACCTAATTACTATCACCCAAGTGGCTTATGTAAAAGGTTTGAAACACAATCTAATAAGCATAAGCCAGCTGAGTGATTTAGGAAATGACATTTCATTTGTTAAGGATGGATGTCATATCAAAAGTTCAAGTGATCAAAAGATCATATTGACTGGGTATAGGAAGAGAAATGTCTATTGTCTTAATTTTGTATGTGAGAACAAGGCTTCTTCCATCTGTCTTGTCGCTGATGATAAAGCTTCTCATTGTGTCAAGTGGCACAAGAGATTGGCTCATCTTAACTACAAGATAATTGGCTAACTCTTTAGCAAAGAGTTAGTGAGGAATGGTCCTCAAGTTAAGTGTATAAAGGAAGAAATATGCTCAGCTTGTCAAAAGGGCAAGCAGACAAAATCCTCCTTTCAAAGCCTTGAAAACAAGGATTCTGTGAGGTGCCTATACCTCTTACATTTAGATCTTTTTGGTCCTATGCCAGTTCATAGTCTAGGTAGGAAAGTCTATACTTTTGTGGTGGTAGATGACTATTCTAGATTTACATGTGTGTTCTTTCTGAGACAGAAATCAGAAACTCCAAGTGTATTACTTAGTTTTGTAAAGCAAATTCAGAATGAACTGAATAGTACAGTGGTCAAAATCAGAAGTGACCATGGTACTGAGTTTCAATCTGAAAGCATGACAAAATTATGTGAAGACTTTGGGATTTTCCAAGAGTTCTCCTCACCTAGAACACCACAGCAAAATGGCATTGCTGAAAGAAAGAATAGAACATTAATTGAAGCTGGCAGAACTCTATTGAGTGACACCTCTCTCCCAGAATATTTCTGGGCTGAGGCTGTTAACACTGCATGTCATGTGATCAATAGGGCTTCTATCACCAAGAACCACAAAAAGACTCCCTATGAGATTATGAAAGGTAGAAAACCAAATCTATCCTACTTCAGGATCTTTGGTTGTAAATGCTATATACTTAACAATGGCAAGTCATACCTAACTAAGTTTGCTGCCAAATCCCAAGATGGGATATTTGTTGGGTACAGCATAAATAGTAAGGCCTATAGAATCTACAACTTGACTACTCAAGTTGTTGAAGAATCTGTACATGTTGTGTTTGATGAAACAAGATTAATCAACTGTGAGTTGTCTTGTAGATCAAATGATTCAACAGGTATAAGCAAAAGAATGGACAAGCTCTCCATTGCTGAAGCATCAAAGGAAGATGGAGCATTGGAAAATGAAGGCTACTGTCCAGGGGGAGTACAAGACTCAATAGAAGCTGATGAAAACCAAGAGGTTCAGCATGAAGAAGGAGCTGGAGATGTTCAACCAGAAAGGAATCTTCCTCCAGCTACAAGACATTTAAGAGATCATTCAACTGATCAGATTATAGGTGATCCAAGATAGGGAGTGCAGACTAGAAGCAGAAATCAAAGCACAGACCTGCATTCAAGTTTCCTGTCTCAAATGGAGCCTAAGAAGTTTGAAGAAGCCATCCAAGACCAGCACTGGATTGATGTTATGCAAGAGGAGCTGAATCAATTCAGAAGTTGTAATGTCTGGGAGCTTGTTCCTAAACCAAGAGGCCACAACATAATTGGCACAAAGTGGATTTATAGGAACAAATTGGATGAGAGTGGAATAATAGTGAAGAGTAAAGCAAGTTTGGTTGCAAAAGGATACAGGTAGGAAGAAGGGATTGACTTTGATCAAACCTTTGCCCCAGTAGCAAGGCTGGAGGCAATCAGAATGTTCCTTGCCTATGCAGCCAATCAAGACTTCAGAGTGTACCAGATGGATGTGAAATCAGCATTCCTGAATGGTGATTTAAAAGAGGAAGTCTATGTAGAGCAGCCATCAGGTTTTGTAGATCCTCTTAAACCTGATTATGTCTATAAGCTTAGGAAAGCTTTGTATGGGTTAAAGCAAGCTCCAAGGGCTTGGTATGAAACCCTGCTACTTTCCTTATTGAGAATAAATTCTCAAGAGGAAAAATAGACAAAACTCTATTCCTTAGGGAATCCAAAGGTAAGATCATCTTAGTTCAGATCTATGTTGATGACATAATCTTTGGATCTACTGAAAACAACCTTTGTAAAAAGTTTGCCAAACTTATGCAAGGGAAGTTTGAGATGAGCAGTATGGGGGAACTTAAGTTCTTCTTGGGACTCCAAGTAAGACAGACTGATGATGGCCTGTCCATATCCCAGTCTAAGTTCACCAAAGAATTAATTAAGAAGTATGATATGGAGTCATCCTCCACTATGAGAACTCCTATGGGAACAAGTATGCCTATATGCAAAGATGATGCAGGTAAACCTGTTGATGAATCTTTGTATAGAGGAATAGTTGGCTCTCTACTATATCTCACTGCTAGTAGACCAGATATTATGTATGCTACATGTGTCTGTGCTAGGTACCAAGCCTGCCCTAAAGAATCTCATTATACTGCAGTCAAAAAGATTCTGAGATATCTTAAGGGCACACCTAATCTAGGCCTTTGGTACCCTAGGAATAGAGATTTTCTACTAACAGGTTATTCAGATGCAGACTTTGCAGGCTGTGGAGAGGATAGAAAGAGTACAACAGGTACTTGTCAATTCTTGGGAGGAAGATTGATATCATGGAGTAGTAAGAAGCAGACCAGTGTGGCAATATCCACAGCTGAGTCAGAATATGTAGTTGCTGGCAACTGCTGTGCACAGCTATTATGGATACAACATCAGTTGAAAGACTATGGTATTCAAGTAAGTAGAACACCTTTATTGTGTGATTCTAAAAGTGCTATTTTTATTGCTAATAATCCTGTTTCTCACAGTAGAACTAAGCATATAGAAATTAAATACCATTTTCTTAGAGAGCATGTAGAAAGAGAAGACATCTCATTGGAATTTGTTAAAACAGATTATCAAATAGCAGATGTATTTACTAAGCCACTGGATGAAACAAAATTCAATAAATTTAAAATTGAATTAAGCATGCTGACCATTGATTAGTTTATCAACAAACTTACAAGTGATATTAGATTATCAAGTGGTATTGACAAAAACAGAAATTGGCTAAGTAAAATAGTGTCGACACATTCAGTGATAATGTGTCGACTCAGTGAAGTCATGTCAAGTAGTCAGAGAATATGTGTCGACACAGAGAATTTGTGTCGACACTTAAGAATCAAATAGTCGACTCATCCAGGAATGTAGTGTCGACTTCACCAGAATAGTGGTGTCGACACTTACAGATTTTGTGTCGACACTTATCCTAAGAGTCGACACAGAATTTCTAATGCTCTACTATGTCTCTCAGGTGTCGACATATCCACAATTGGTGTCGACATATAGTAGACAGACTTGCTGTCTAGACAATAGAAGTTTGTGTCGACACACTCTATCTGTGTCGACACATATAGACTGTTTTGCCCGACTTTTGATCTTCTTTCCCTAGAAGGTATAAATAGGTCAAGAACTTATTCTGTCGACACGCTTATAAGGTTTTGGAGACTGAAACCCTAAGTCGACAATCTCTCTCTCTTCTCTCTCAAGATTTCTCGTCTGATCAATGGCGCCAAAGGTTGCAGATAACGTCAACGAAGGATATGAGTTGGTGCACAATGCCTTTGCGGATGCCCCGACAGATGTTCAAAGGGTTGTCACTCTAATTTCTGAATCTGGATTAGAATTTCTAGTTTCTGAACCATCAAAGATCTGGAAGAAGGAGGTGATTGAATTCTTTACCTCTGCATCAGTGGATTCAGCTGGTCTCAAGATAAAATCCACTGTTCATGGGACGAAGGTGAAACTGACACCAAGAAATTTATGAAAAATACTTCAATTATCAAACATTGAGAATGAAGAAGAGGTTCCAGCTTCTAAGACCAGGGAGGCTCTCCAATGGTGTGGATTGGATCCAACCCTGAAGATTGGAGCAGCTATCAACAGGAAGGGCATGAATCAACAGGGCAAGTTTCTGTCAGAAGTAGTTGGGAAGGTAATTTTGTGCAAACCAGGTGGACATGATAGGATGTCAGCCTATATGTTCAGCCTAATGACCAAAATTGTGTTTACAATTCCAACTGACTGGTCAGCTGTAGTATTTGATAAGATCAAGAAAGGAATCAAGAAGCCAAATCTGGCTAGAATTGTGAGTTTATACCTGACTGGGGTGATCCCTGAGGTTATGCAACAACTGCCTGGGACAAAGATTAATCACATGAGGAAAATGGATATAAGATTATTTTCAAGGTGGGATAGGGTGCTGTCTAAAGATGTGCCTGATGAGAACAGGCAGGACACCCCTGAGAGATCCCCTGCACATGATCTAAGCACTGCCCAGCATCTAGAAGAGCAAGTGAGAAAGCAGGTTGAAGATCAGCCTGAGTCTACACAAGTTCAGAAATCAACCATTCCTACACAGATGCTGGGGGAGCAAGCTCACTCTCCTGTCCAAAATGTATCTACTACTGACCAGGAACAGGTACAGGGAGAGCAAGTGTATTTTCCTGCCAAGGACATTACTAATATTTCTATTCCTGCACAGGTGCAGGGGGAGCAAGTGTATTCACCTGCCCAGGATATTCCAAATACTAAACAAGTGCAGGGGGAGAAGATGTCTGAAACAGTGCAGGAGAAAGAACAAATTGATTTATCAAAAGATTTGAATATTGCAGATCTGGATGATTCAACATCTGTTCAAGCTCAGAAGGAATACACTCTAGATGAGTTATTTCCTAATGTAGAAATTGCTACTGATAGAGTAGAGGAGGAGCAAGACAATGAGAAGGCACTAGACATGGAGATAGAGCAAGAAGCTGAAAAGAAACAAGGAGTTGAGGAGGAGCAAGTAGTTGAGGGGGAGCCTGTGAATGTTGAGGCTGAGCAACATGTCACTGAAACTAATATTCCTCCTACTCCACCTGAAAGAGTTCAAATAGCAAGTTCATCAGACTCTGAGACTGAAGAAGCCAGAATGGCTAAGAAGAGAAAGCTCATAGTCTTCAAGAGAAGGAGCCAAAGTTATAAGCATGCACTCATAACTTCAACTCACCAATCTCAATCTGAATTTAACTACAACAAGTTCATGGTAGATTTGCAAGTTAAGTTGGATGAGCAGAGATTAGCAATGGAGAAGTATGTTGATGAGAGCAATAAATCCCTTCAATTTGACTTGGCTCAAGATATTAAGTCTATTAGATTTGAAGTAAATATGAATAAGAAGGAGATGACAGATTGCTTCCATAAGGGAGGTAATGCTGTAGTATTTTTGGCTAAACAACAGCAGTCTATCCTCACTAAAGTGGATGATATTGCTTTGAAGCAAGGTTATGTTTTGGAGAATCAGCTGAGGATGAATGATAATTTGGCTGAATCTCACCATGAAATTCTTGAAGAGTTCAAAAAGGCTACTGCAGGGATGACTGAAGCAAGAGCAAAAGAGATGGAAGCTTTTGATCAGAAACTAAAGGAGGCTATAGCTTCAGTTCAATCTGCTATCACTACATCTTAGAAGGAAATATCTGACAAACTTCAAAAATTGAAACCATATTTTAAAGAAGGTGTGAATTATCTAGATGGCCAGATCGGATTTCAGAAGGATGTTCTAAGAGATCATATTACCAGAGAAGTTATAAAGGGGGAGAGGTTATTAGTTCATGCTGGCTCAGAGCACACCAAATGGGTGATAAATAGTATTCGAGCCACATTGGGATATCCACCTTTTTGTGATGATGATATGGTGGCTGAGTCAGGAATTCAAACAGGTCTACTTGAAGGCAATCAACCTGAGATTGCCCAAGTCATTTACCCTCCTCCTGATTTTGTTATGATTAATCAGCAAGTTCAGGATATGTATAGTCCTCCAAAGGAGGTTACCAAGGTTGTTATTGAAAAAGTTGATAAGCCTGATGCCAACTTGAAAGAACAGCAAGATGCTCTACTATCCAAGAAAAGATTTAGAGAGCAGACTGAACTTAAGCCATATTTTGAGCAGTGGAGCCCTACTTCAAGAAATATTATACTAACTGCATGGAAGGCTGTAAAGGACCAATTACATGAAAGAGGAAAGTGGTATAATGAAATGGAATGGCAAAAGTATAAAGCTAGGCAGGAAGCCATAGTACAGTTCAGGAGAAAAGCCAAGCTGGGAAGGCTGCCACCAGATGCTCAAGAGCCGAGCAAGTACTTTCCAAAGCCCTTTCATTACTTTGAAAGGCAAAGGCTAAAGGAAGAAGCTCAGAAGAAAGCTGAGCTAAAAGGCAAGAAGCCTGCTGAAGTTGTTGAAGCTCCTGTGAAGGCTCAAATCCAATCTGGCAAAGGAATTGTTATAAGAGAGCCTGATCAGTCTTAGTTCTAAGTTCTTTTAAATGTTTTGTAATGTTTTGATCATTCAATATAAACATCTGTAATCAAACATTATCAAGTTATAAACAAAATTTTGTTTGGAATCATATATTCATGTTCACTCTGTGATGAATTGTTAATATTTTGTTTATATAAAATATTCCTGTAATGTCATACATCATCATATTATTTATGTTATAAATGGTGTATATCATTAACTAAAAGGGTTATGACTTCTCCAAATAGGGGGAGACTGTTGGGTACATTGGAAAATGTGTACCTGATTTGAAGAAGCCTAACTTAGCTTAACGATATACATCAAGGTATATTTGATGTTGTTTTAAGTTGACATGTGCAGGTGAAGAAGTTTTAAAGAATACAGGAAATTATTCTAAGTCCATGTGTCGCCATTTGAAGAAACTGGGTCGACACTTTAGAATAATTGTGTCGACACTTGAAGGAAGCTGTGTCGACACAAAGAAAGATAGTCGACCACATTTGTGTCGACACTAGGAAGCAGTGTCGACTCACAGAAAGATAGTCGACCTCAACTATGTGGACACCTAAAGGCAGAGTCGACACATACTGAGTTCTGAATCTACAACAACTGTGTCGACACACAGGACTTGTGTCGACACACTACAAAGTCAAGAACAAGTTATTTTCTGAAGAAAGATGAAGTGTTGAGTCGACACAAATTCTCTGTGTCGACTCATTCTCAAGATGAAGTTCTGAAGAAGCAGTGTCGACTTAAAGGCAAACTAGTCGACATCATCAAAGGCTGTGTCGACACCAAAGTCACTTGTGTCGACACATATAGACAGTTGGTCTCGACACTTTCTGACAATCTGTCTCAACACTTTGCTGTCCAAGACTAAGGCACAGGATCTGTTTGAAGACTTGACAGCTGTGGGTTATGACAGGTTAACTGAAGCTATCAGACTTGTCAGAAGTCAGTTAGAAACCGGATCAGCCGGTTACCATGAAGAAGATCTATAAATAGACAGATTCAGAAGAAGAAAAAGAGAAGATACAAGAGGAAATTAATTCTTAATCAACACATCAGTTAAGAGACAAGTCCTCTCTTCAAGAAAGTGCAAGGCATTAAAGAAGATCTTCATCAGAAGATCTAAGAAGACGATCTCAGGATCAGTCTAAGTAGAGTTCTTTCAAGAATTCAGAAGTATCATCAAAGGTGTTGGATAGAGTGAGATCCAGCCACTTGAAGAAGAAGAAGGAAGCCATCATTGGTTTCTCAAGAAGCTGTTTGGAAATCAACTCAGCTAAGTTCAGATTCAAGAAGCTTTGAAGAAAGCTCAGATTCAGTTAATTTCATCAGCTGATCAAGAATTGTCTTGTTCATTTCTCTCTCAACAAAGGCAAGACATTAAAAACTTCTTTTCTAATTTCTGTAGGATCTGTCAATACAGATCTGAGTTGCAAGCCTGTGTTATAAAGGCTGAGTGTAGGAGAGTTGATCTCTGAGTAGTAGGGTTGTTTGACTGAGTGTAGGAGAAGGTTCTTCTCTGAGTTGTAGGCTTTGTGATAAGGCTGAGGTAGGGCTGTTAAGCCTGAGTTGTAGGAACCTTTTCAGGTTCTGAGCTGTAGGATCTGTGGATCTGAGTAAAGAGGAAGTTTTGCCGAATCTAGCATACTGCTAGATAGGTGAAGGGGGAAAGTGGATGTACCCAGACCTTGGGGAACCACTATAAAAATTGTGCAATCTGTGATGGTTCAATTTCTGTGACTGCTGTGCTGTGTGTTTTAATTCTGTAATTGAATTCTGCCAAAAAGTGTTAACAAGCATTAGAACCTATTCACCCCCCCCCCCTCTAGGTGTTTAGGTTGTCTTGAAAGTGAAACTATCAATCACTCAACGCCAAAACACTTAGACAGATTCACTGTCTCTTGGCGTTTAGTGAGTCACCTTCACTCAATGCCAAACGACTTAGAATATTGAGTCTCATTCTAGGCGTTGAGTGATTCAGCTCCACTCAATGCGAATCTTTCTTTATCAGCTTTCAGCTGATTGGCATTGAGTGAGTAAGCATCACTCAACACCAAACCCCTTAGACAAAATTCTGTCTTCACTAGGCATTGACAGCGTTCAGTCAGTAACCTCCACTCAATGCTTTTTGCCTTCACCATATTTCTGCTTATTTAGCAACTTAAGCGTTGAGAGCGTTGAGTGAACATGCCTCACTCAACGCTTTCTGCCTTAGCCAATTTTCTGTATATAGTAGCATGGCGTTGAGTGAGTTGACTTCACTAAACGCTTGTGGACTTATCCACATTTAAGCTCATTCCAACTTAGGCTCTGACAGTATAGGCTACACTCAGCACTATAAGTCATCTGCCATTGAGTGATGTTCCTTCACTCAATGTCTGTGGACTTAGATTGATTTCTATCATCCCACACCTTAGGTAAGGGTTTACCAAACATAGCCACTTAGGATACATGACCTATCATAGTCATCTACAGACATGTGTATACCATTGATAATATTGACTTCACTCAAATCCAGGACATTGTGGGCAATGGACCCAACAATCTCCCCCTATTTTAGTAAGTCAAAAAAACTCATAATCAAAGACAATGAAATATATAGAACCATGCAGCACAAGGCATAATAAAAGAAAACTAAATAATTGAGAAGTGATCTATTGTTACCACACTTCCCTGCTTGCAGAATACATTACTATATCTGCCATCTGCTTCCCCTGAATTGGTGTTGCCTTGCTACTGCCTTGCTTATCTGATCATCTAAACATCTTATCCCTCCCACTTTTTGACTGCAACAAATAGCTGGTAGGATGCACCTGATAAAATGATCATCTTATAACCTGATCCCCCTCAATTAGGCAGCGTTGCTTGACTTGCTCCACCTCAATTTGAGTGTCTTCATTTCTTGAAAGGACCATCCTATCTGTATAAAGCCAAATAGTTTGCAACTAGATGAGGAGCAACGTAAGTTATACTAAGTTTAACATACCCAACTCAAATTTGAAGGTGTTAAACTTGTCTTCATTTAGTGGCTTAGTGAAGATGTTAGCCACTTACTTGTCTGTTGGGACAAACTCAAGGGTGATGTCTTCATATTCCACATGCTCCCAAATGAAATGATATCTAATCTCTATGTACTTATTCTTGCAATGGGAGATAGGATTCCTAGCAATAAAGATTGCACTAGTAGAATTACAGAATAAAGGAGTTCTACTTATCTGAAGGTTATAGCCTTGAAGTTGGTGCTGGATCCACAGCAACTGAGCACAAAAGCTTCCTACTAAGTTGTACTCTGGCTCTGCAATTGATATTGCCATACTGGTTTTTCTTGCTTCTCCAAGATACTAGTATCCCTCACAAGAACTGACAGGTGTCAAATGTGCTCTTCCTATCCTCTTTGCAGCCTGCAAAATCTGCATCTGAATAGCCAATTAGTTCAAACTCCCCATTCCTAGGGTACCAAAGGCCAAGATCTGGAATGCCCTTAAGATACCTAAAGATTCTCTTTGCTGTAGAGTAGTGAGATTCTTTAGAACAAGCCTGATACCTAGCACAAACACATGTAACATACATGATGTCTGGACTACTTTTAGTAAGATATAGTAGGGGGCCAATTATCCTTCTATACAAAGTTTCATCAACAGGTTTCCTTGCTTCATCTTTGCCTATAGGCATACTTGACCCCATGGAAGCTCTCATGGTGGAGGAATTCTCCATGCCAAATTTCGTGATTAACTCCCTAGTGAACTTAGAATGGGATATGTATAAGCCATCATCAGTCTTTCTTACTTGGAGACCCAAGAAGAACTTAAGTTCACCCATACTGCTCATCTCAAACTTCCCCTGCATGAGTTTAGCAAACTTTTTGCAGATGTTGTCATCAGTAGATCCAAAGATGATGTCATCTACATAGATCAGGGCAAGGATGATCTTACCCTTAGATTCCTTTAGGAATAGGGTCTTGTCTATTTTCCCCCTTGAGAATTTGTTCTAAATGAGGAAACTAGACAATGTCTCATACAATGCTCTAGGGGCTTTCGTCAGCCCGTATAGAGCATTACTAAGTCTATAAACAAAATTAGGTAAATTAGGAACTACAAAACCTGGAGACTGCTTAACATAGACTTCTTCTTTTAAGTCACCATTTAGGAAGGCTGACTTCACATCCATTAGGTAGACCTTGAATCCCTTATGTGCTGCATATGCAAGGAAACACCTGATGGCCTCCAATCTTGCTACAAGGGAAAAGGTTTGATCAAAATCAATCCCTTCTTCTTTCCTGCACCCCTTAGCTACAAGTCTGGCCTTGTTCTTAATTATAATGTCATTTTCAGCAAGCTTGTTTTTGTAGATCCACTTGACTCCAATGACATTATGACCATGAGGTTTGGGAACCAGCTTCTAGACCCTGCACCTCTTGAACTAGTTAAGTTCCTCCTGCATAGCTCCAATCCAATGATGGTCTTTGTTGGCCTCTTCAAACTTCTTGGGCTCCCCTTGGGATAAAAAGCTTGAATACATGGCTGTGTTCTGACTTCTTCTCCTTGTCAATACTCAATGACTTGCCTCACTAATGATCTGGTGTGCTGGATGATCTCTCATATGTCTGACTATAGGTGGCAGCCTTCTTTCAGCAGTAGGGAGATCTTCTTGTTGATCTTCATCCACTACTAGTGTTCCAGGTAGATCTTCTGGAGTATCCAAATCATCTTGGATGACTTGTGATGTTTCCTTGATGGTCAGCTTGTCCATCATCTATTCTGTACCTGTAGTACTATAAGAGGAACTAGACAGTCCATTGTTAATCATGGTAGACTCATCAAAGACTACATGAACTGATTCTTCTTTAACTTGGCTTTTCAAGTTGTAGATCCTTTAGGCTTTGCTATGATTATTGTACCCAACCAATATTCCATCATAGGATTTGGCAATAAACTTAGTCACATAGGACTTATCATTGTGAAGCACAAAGCATTTACTACTAAAGATTCTGAGATATCCCACATTTGGTTTTCTTTCCTTTAAGATCTCATAGGGAGTCTTCTTGTGGCCTTTAGTGATAGAGGCTCTATTGAGAACATGACATGCAGTATTTACTGCCTCAACCCAAAAATATTTTGGTAGAAATGTGTCACTCAACAGTGTTCTACCAGCCTCTATGAGAGTCCTATTTTTTCTCTCAACTATACCATTTTGTTGGTGTGTTCTAGGAGAAGAGAATTCTTGATGAATCCCATGCTCTTCACAGAACATTATCAAGCAATCAGACTGGAATTCTGTCTCATGGTCACTTCTTATTTTGACCACAGAATAACCAAGCTCATTCTGAATTTGCTTGACAAACCTCATGAAGACATCATGTGTTTCATCCTTCTTCTTAAGAATGAACACTCATGTAAACTTGGAATTTTCATCAACTACCACAATAGTGTAGACTTTCCTACCAACACCGTGAATTGGCATTGGACCAAATAGGTCCAAGTACAAGTGGTATAAGCACTTCAAAGAGTCTTTAGTCCTAATACGCTTGAAGGAGACTTTTGTCGGCTTACCCTTTTGGCAAGCAGAGCAAATGCCCTCCTTAGAGCACTTCGCATTAGGGCCATTCCTAACTAGCTCTTGACTAAAGAGCTTGCCAATAATCTTATAATTCAAATGGGCTAGTCTCTTGTGCCACTGGACACAGTAGGAGACTTTCTCATTTGCCACCAAACAGATAGGAGAATCTGTGCCTAGGCATTGAAAGTTCAAGTAATAAACATTTTCACTCCTAGTGCCTATCAAGATGACCTCTTGGTCACTTAACCTCCTAATTAGGCACTCATTCTTGTGGAAGACAATTACATAGCCAAAATAAGAAAGTTGTCTTATACTTATAAGGTTTTGCTACAACCCTTCAACATAAGCCACCTTTGTGATGGTGACTATGCCATTGGTGATATTACCATACCCTCTAGTTACACCTCTATCTGAACCTCCAAAGATGACTTTGGGTCCATCTTTTACTGGAGTAAACTCCTTCAAGTTGCTCTTTGTTCCAGTAATGTGCCTGGAATAGCCACTGTCCAAGTACCATATAGGGGTATGGCACCTTGAACTATCCTGCAATATACAAATTACTTAACCTTAGGACCCCAATATCTATTGAGTCCTAGATGCATGTTAGCATGAAACTCAACATGTACACCAGCAGAATTTCTGATTGGTGGACTGACCCTGGATCTGTCCACATTGGGATTGTGCTAGCAGTCAATGGCAAATTGCCATATCTTACAACAACACCAACAATCATATATGTTATATCTTTTTTTTTGTGATGGCCCTGCAACTTGATAAGCAGCAACCTTGACAGGAGGAAGATGTGATGCAGCCTTTTTCTTATTTCTTTCAGCTAGAATTTTACTTAAGTTAAGCCTTATAGCTGGATGATTTGGTCTTCCCTGAGTTCCAGCAACAACTAGCTTCTTTTCAGAAATCATGGTTTTGATGGCTTCATATATGCCCAGATCAGCCAGATTCCTAGACTTGCCCTTAGTCAGAACCCTTGGTGTCAGATTCTGAGCCTTGGCTACAACAACATTCTTGAGAGTTGGTGCAGAAGCACCAAAGACAAATAGTCCAGATTGGGCCATTTGAAATTTATCATTGGCAGCCTTGACTGCACACACCCTGCCAAAACTTTCATCATGATAGTGAACATCTTTGTTCACTCCAGATGAACAACCCCTCTCCCAGTGACCATAAGAACTTTCATGGTCATACATGTTAGAAGGTATAAAAACTTTTATGAAAAGAATGGGAGGCTTAGAAGCAATAAGTTGAGGTGGAACTGGAGCTTTGCCCTTCCTTTAGGAAGGAGCAACTCTTATGCTTCCCTTGAATCCAAACCCCCTCTTGCCCTTTTGAGAGGAGGAGTTTATCAAGGGGAGGACAATACTTGGATTAGAATAGCTAGCCATTAATCTTTTCTCCTTCTCAAGCTTATCTTCAAGCTCCCTGATGAGTCTATTCTTGTGCTTGATGGAGGCTACCTGAATGTCCAAGAGGAACTTTAGTTGGCTAATTTCCCAAGCTTTCTGGTCCAGCAGATTTGTTGTTATAGTCTGCTCGACAACTGCAAGCTTAAGAGATGAGATCTCTTTAGCTTGCTTCTTAGACAACTTCTTAACCTTCTTGAAGGCATTCACAAGTTATCCATACTTGTCAATCAGTTGATTGACATCTCCATCAGATCCAGAATCTTCTTCACCACAGGATGAAGAGGCTTCTGAGCAAGGACTAGTCTCAAACCCAAACAGAAGCAGAGTTAGTCAATAGATGTACCTTACTCTGACCAGACTGATCCTTGTTTTCTTCCTCATCTGTCATTTCAATCATCACTATATAATTGTGGACATCTTCATCCACCTCTGACTAACTGTCTTACAGTGTGAAAGGAGCTCTAATTCCTATCCTCCCTAGAGGATTACTTCTCCTGCTCTAATAGCTTTATATATAATAGTAGCAGCAACTAGCCCAATATAGGCTTCCTCTTCTTCAAGAATATGAAGATGATGAGTCTGTCCAACTCTTTTCCTTCTTGGCAATGAAGGACTTTTCTTTCTTTCCTTTGTGCTGGTGTTGTTTCTTCTCCTCAGTCTCCTTACTCTTCTCTGGGCAGTCAACTATCATATGCCCAAGCTTGTTGTAGCGGTAGCAAATTACTTTAGAGGAGTTATATTTATTATGTTTAGAACCATACCTGTCAGTCTTGGACTGGTTATTTCTGTGATGTGTGGAATTGGAAGGCATTTTCATCCAATGCTTCTTCTTCATTAACCTCTGGAGTTGTCTGGAAAAGGATGCAAAATCATCATCAAACATGCTGTTGTTTGATGCCTCTGAGTAAGAGCTGTCTGACTCGGCATGTCCCCTTGGTGGAGAAGGAATCCATTCCTTGCCTTTCCTTGAGCTTTCAGCATTAAAGGCCAAGGAATTTTCTTGGGCCAGTGATTTGTTGGAGGCATCCTCCTCCTTCCTGGCAGCTAGCTACATCACATAGGAGAGCAACTTCAAAAACAATATTTGGGGAGGAGTGTCAGCAAGCTTGGTCATCTCTCTTATGGAACAGATCTTAGTATACCAGTCTCTAGTGAGAGACCTAAGAAACTTGTCATTAATTTCATAATTATTGAAGACCCTTCCATAGGTCTTCAACTCATTTATGATCCTAAAGAATCATTCATAATAGGTAGTTATGTTCTCCTTCAGGATTTCCCTGAAAGACTCATACTCTTGGTTGAGCAGAGACATCCTATCATCAATTACCTCATTAGTACCCTCCATGTAGACCACAAGGGTGTCCCACATCTCCTTGGAGGTCTGGCAGTGAACCAAGTTCAGGAATGTTGAGTCATCTACAATACTGGCTATGATGTTATGTGCTCCCTTGTCCAGTCCAGCTAGTATGACCTCATCTTTGGTCATTTCAGAGAGTTTCTTTGGTGTCTAAATGTTGGCATCTAGAGGAAAGAGCTTCTTGGGAATGATAGGTCCCTCCCTAACAGTTGGAAAAATTCTTGGATCATAGGCTTCCATGAATAGTCTAACCCTCTCCTTCTATATTCCAAACTGCTCCTTTTTGCAGATGGGGAGTTTCATTGAACTCTGCTCTCTCTGTCTCTTTACTGAGCCCAAGACCACTTAACAACAACTATCTTGGAGGATCACTTAAATTTTTAAAATCCTTTTTGAGTAACCTCCCTCTGATACCACTTTAAAGATCTTATTTTCAAGGTAGCTAGCAACCTAGAGTGGGGTGAATAGGTATGCTTTGGTCTTCTGAGAGTCTTTTTAAATCACTTGATTATTTCTTATGGCTTTCAGCTTATAGTGATCTAGAGACTTTACTTAGCACCTGCAATTAAGAAAATAAAAGCAAACACAGAAAAGCACACAAGTATTTTATAGTGGTTCCCCAAAATTATGGGTACATGCACTCTCCTCCAACCTTGTTAACTTCCTGTTAGTCAAGGCACTTCTCCGAACAAACGCTCCAAAGAGCTTACACATCAGATCCCTCAGGATCTCTCAGTCTCCTCCAAGACTTACAACTCATCCACAAAGGCCTACACTCAGAGATACAAGTATCACCTACCTCAGGCACTTAAGCCCAACCACTCAGGCTATGGAGGATAACCCTACCTCAGAGAAAGCTTTTTCCTATAACTCAGAGAGATACACTCTCCTACAGTTCAGGCAAAACTGCCCTACTTCTCAGTGAGTAAAACTCACCTACCTCAGAGAGCAGCACTCTCCTATAGCTCAGGCAAATTTGCCCTACCTCAGACCCAAAGTTCCTACATCTCAGATCCAGAAGGATCCTACAAAAAGAAATAGTTTAATTAACTTTGACACAAAGAAATTTCTCTGTGTTAACCACTTGAGCAGAAAACTTTCTGCTCCAACCCTCCTCACAGTAGGAAAAGGATTTGATGGAGGAACTCAGAAGATAACTTCTGAACTTGCTGTTGAAGGCTAAAGATCTTTTGATCTTGAGTCTTCAAACAGCTCACTGAACCTGCCAAAGGATAAAGGTTCTTTGTTTCTTCAGAACAGATTCTGAATCTTTTATGGCAGATGGAGACTTGCACAACTAACTAAACTTTTCTTATTGGAGAGCTTCAAACTTTTCACATGAAGATATGGCGAAGAAGATGAAGATGGCTGCTCTCCTTTTTGAATAATATATGCCCTAAAAGTTGTCTTTGTCTAGGCCCTATCTCTTTTCTCTGTAGTTCGCGGATCAACAACTCTTAGAGATCTGTGGGCCCCACCTGCAACTTCCAGCTGCGCCTTGCTTTAACATAAGAAGATATACAGTAGCTTCACGATAAGTTTTGTCGTGTAGTGTAGCTTCCCCGTGTCTGATTTTACCTTAGTTGACTTTGTCGATTTTGCTGATGTCAGAACCTGTGAACTTAGCCAAAATCGGGCATCAGAGAATAGGCGTTGACTTAGTAAGCATCACTCAACACCAAAACTCTTAGATAGAGTCATTGTCTCATGGCATTGAGTGAGTCACCTTCACTCAACCCCATACTACATAGAATATTAAGTCTAATTCTAGGCATTGAGTGATTCAGCTCCACTCAACCCCAATCTTTCTTTATAAGCTTTCAGCTGCTTGGCGTTGAGTGAGTAAGCATCACTCAATGCCAAATGCCTTCGACAAAATTCTGTATTCACTAGGCATTGACAGCGTTGAGTCAGTAACCTCCACTCAACGCTTTTTGCCTTCACCATATTTCTGCTTATTCAGCAACATAAGCTTTGAGAGCGTTGTGTGAACACGCCTCACATAACGCTTTCTGCCTTAGCCAATTTTCTGTATATAGTAGCATGTCATTGAGTGAGTTTACTTCACTCAACGCCTGTGGACTAAGACACATTTTAGCTCATTCTAGCTTAGGCTCTGACAGTATAGGCTACACTCAGCGCTATAAGTCATCTGGCATTAAGCTATATTCATTCACTCAACGCCTGTGGACTTAGATCGATTTCTGTCATCCCATACCTTAGGTAAGTATTTACCTGACATAGCCACTTAGTCTACCTAACCTATCATAGTCATCTACAGACATGTGTATATCATTGATAATATTAACTTCACTCAAATTCAGGACATTGTGGGCAATGGACCCAACACATTATCTTCGACAAACTGACGTCGTATGGAGGTATCTCATCTGTGGAGCTACAAGAAAGACGGTCAGACAGTAGGTAAGAGGAAGCTACTAAAGATCTTCTGGTTGATTTGCATGTGTCACCAGGAGGTCTAGGTGTTTCTAGCTCTAAGGCGGAGGCTTCTAGTTCAGGAAGTAGGGGGATCGATGATCCGAGTGTGCCCGGGATCAGAGATGGTTCAAAAGAAGCAGCGGAGGTTATTAGCCATGGTCAGGTCCTTCAGAGGTCGAAGAGGACCATTTAACCACCTGTTTTGTAAAACTAAGGGAACAGGGTTAGTTTCTCCTCTTGTTTCTTTATAGGCCCTTTGGACGATCGGGAGCCTTCTATCTTTGAAGACGCCATTGGAGTTAAGGAGTGGGTTGATTCCATGGATTAGGAGATGGCTACCCTCAGAATAAATAAGACTTTGGTTCTTGGTCCCAAGGTCGATGACATTACTCCTATAACATGCAAGTGGGTGTACATGCTGAAGAAGAAGGCGGATGGAAGCATCGAGCGATATGAGGCTCGCCTTATAGCTCGGGGGTTATCTCAACAATACGGAGAAAACTATGAGGACATGTTTAGTCTTATTGTCAAAATGACTTCAGTACGGGTGGTGATTGCCTTGGCATCTTGACAAGGATGGAAGATATGGCAGCTCGATGTGAAGAATGGTTTTATTAACGGGGAGATTGACAAATATATCTTCATGGTTCATCCACAAGGTTACGTGTCCAAAGATCATCTAGGATACGTCTGCAAGCTCCATAAGGCTCTTTATGGCTTAAACCAGGCACCACATGTATGGTACAAAAAGATGTCAGAATACATCCAGTTCTGTGGATATTTTGCCTCAAACTCTGATTCAAGCATGTTCATTAAGAAGAAGGGGGAGCTGCATGTCTTAGTACTATTATACGTAGATTATATAATCGTCATGAGGAACTCTAAGGAGGAAGTATCTAGGCTCAGGGCTGAGCTAGATATTCATTTCGAGATGAAGGATTTGGGTGAGCTCCACCACTTCCTTGGACTCGAGGTAGAGAGGAAAAAGATCGGCATACTTGTTTCACAAAGTGGCTATGCAAAATGGATCGTTCAGCGGTTCGGCATGCGGGAGGGATGTCTTGATTGCGCTGATAGATTGTTGTGTTCTGCAGTTCACAAGATTACGCGGGCTAGATGTCTTTCCATCTAGAGGAGGCTATTTGGATGTGCGAATTGGTCATCAATTTGACAGATCGCTAAGCGAGATTATGCCTTAGTCGGGGGCTGAAGGGGTACGAACTGGAGCTGTATGTCTGCAGGATGCTGCAGATAGGTGGCTGTGTTAGCAGTGTACGGTGTTGCGGACTAGCCCTCTATCTGGACTTGTCGGTGAGTGTTCAAGGCAGATAGGTTTTCTGTACGACCGTGTCGGGGCGATAAAGGCAGACTGGCTTTGTGTCTGTACTGTACAGATAGGTCCATGCTAGCTGCAAGAAGGGTGGTGATTCTATCGGTTTGGGCGTTGACCAGACTCTTCCACACACCTATAAATAGGACCCCCATATCATATCATAAATAACAAATGAACAGTATGTTAGCTCGGGTAAATTGCTGTGGATAGGTTTTTGTTATCCACGTGTATTGAGAAGTTAATCGGTTTTACTGTTACAGATTGTGCAGCTAGCATTGAGAAGCCAGGGACTTGGTTCTGACTGCATCAGGGATCAGAGCGGGTTTTACGGATATAATCGGATGTTCATAGTAGGTTGCGGCTTGCAACCATGAGTTCTTCTCATCGACAATCTTTATCAGTTCAATAAGGATGTCCGCTAGTTGGAAGTCCGTCTGTTCTATTCGATAGCAACTGTTTGCGAATTCTGGAGGATAGGCAACCTCGCGGTCAGACGGCTTGCTGATTATATACAGAGTTCTTCAACATTGAATAATAGGGTGTCTGTAAGGTTAAATTGCAGTCTAGAGATTTGACGGTCTCAGAAAACTCCCTTATTCAGTTCGGCAGTAGTGATGGTTACTGACTCAGTCCGCCCGACTAGTTTTTGTCTTGTATGTTTTTTCTTCCATCGAGTACATTGGCGAATCATGTCTTGCAATGCATTACTCGCATTGTAAAGAAGATTAATAGTACAAGATTTGCTTGCTCTTCTACTTGCATTTAGTTTATTTAACTTGGTTTGGTTGTGTTCTTGCGACCTGATTCCCGTTTTCCGCTTATCACAAATTTTCACACCTTATAGCAACAACCACCAGACAAGTATTGGTATGGCTCCCTATGAGGCTCTGTATGGGAGGAAGTGTCTGATGCCGCTATCTTGGGTTCAGGATGAGGAACCAAAGAGACTTGGATAAGAATATATTGTGGATATAGACATAATTGTTCGGATGATCAGTGATCATATGCTGGAGTCTCAGAGTAGATATGTAAGGTATTACGATTGTAGGCATCAAAAGGTGGAATTTCGGATTGGAGATTGGATTCTCTTGATGATACATCTAGTGCATGGTATCTCACTAGTGCGTGAATATAAGAAGCATAACCCTTGATTTATGTGGCCTTATACAATCCTGGAACGGATAGGACCCTTAGCTTATAAGTTGGAGCTGTCATAGGAGTTGGAAAACCTGCACGATAACTTCCACATCTCCTCACTCTGAAGTGATTTATTATGCCTAGAGCAGCATGTTAGCTCTATATCGGGCTCGATAATACCTGATAGATCCGTCCGTTTGGAGTCAACCCGGATTGACGATACATCTGTTTGAATCCTACGAAATAAGGTCTCACTAATCAAGTTATTATGTTCAATCATGGACAAGACAATAATAATACCCGGACTCTTCGCCTCGCATACAATATATTCTTTTATTTTCATAGTGCATAAAACCACGTAGACCTGAACATAAATCACGGAAACAAAAATATTTTTTATTTATTGAGATTTGTAGCATTCCTATTCCTACTAACCCCCTTCATAATGTTAGGGCATGACAAGTGTTTTGACAGGTGAGTTTGGATAAGGAGACTGTAGAAACTCTAGTTCTGATTTGGGCAAGGATTACTATTAGGATGCTTAGATTGACCCATCTTTTATAGTCTAGGGTCATAGGATTTTGCAGGGTTTTGACTTTGAAGATTTCAAGTTCAGGAAATTCAGTTCGACGATAGTCAAACTCAGCTCGACGATCGTCGATCTCAGATTGACGAACTCAGAGCTCCTTCTCTGAGTCGAGCTTAATGAACTCTGAGCCCAGGTTGATGAACGCTGATCTCAAGTCAGAAACTCAGCTCGACGAAAGCCAAGCCCAGACCGACAAACTCCGAGCTGATGTCGATGAAAGAATTACTGCGATCGATGATTTCTTTAGGCAGTTGTAATTACTAAAGACAGATTAAATTCAAGGATTAATTACAGCCAATTAAACTCAAACAATTAATACTAAATACTCTTAATGAATATAGTCATTCTAAGACATCATTAAATATGGATTTAATCATAGAGTTTAATGTTATTTGATTCCCAAGACATCTACCATTCTCGGGGAATGCTTCAGCCGTTTTCGATAAAATGAATTCAAAGGTTTGAATTCCCCTCAGGACATATATACAGATATCATCAGATGGTTTCCGGCCTGGAGAGAGACACACAAACAGTTACAGATTCCTAGATTCATACTTTCTGTTTCAAGTTTTCTTCCAGCAAACAATTATCATTCTGAGATTAACTTCACAATCACTCAGATACATATACTGGAAGGAGAAGTTTTCTTTGAAGGCCTACACCCTGAAGCAAAGCTTCCTCTCCTAAACAATTCTACATCTCAGGGGGAGCTCTGACAACAACAATAATCCACTAGTCTCCTCAGAGCTTTGAGAAAGAGAAGACAATATCAAATTTATTTTTACCCTACTGTAAAAGAGTTTTTAACTCCCTTCAAAAGTTAGTCTTTGGTTGTTAAGTCTCCTAATCAAAAGACTTAGTTTGGGTTTTGGGCACCTGGTCAAAAGCTCAAATGGTTGCTAGATCTCCCTTGAAAATTGATCTTGTGGTGACAGGGCACCTGAGCAAAATCTTATGGTGGCAGGACACCTGATCAAAAACCAGTAGTGGATTCCTACCAGGGTGGTATAAGAGTGGATGTACCCAAGTTTTAGGGGAACCACAATAAAATCTTCGTGTCGTCTGGTTGGTCTACTTGTTGTTTTTCTGTGTTGTTATTTTCTTGTTTTATTTATTCATATTACATATAGATATTTCTTATTTTATTAATCCACTATAAAAATTAATCAGAAGTTTTTAATACTCTTTTCACCCCCCCCCCCCCTCTAGAGTTAGTGTGATCTATCCCTTCACATTCAATTGGTATCATAGGATAAGGTTGTTTGGTTTCACAGGCTAAAACTTGAACCAAAAGATCTTTGATAGATCCCATTTTCTCTATTGTCCTTTTACATCATGGCACAAAATAAGGGGTACTCAAGCACCAGACCTCCAGTGTGCAATCTTAATAAGTTTGCACTTTGGAAGGCAAGGATCATGCTTTATATGAATTATATATATGAAGACAAACAATTCTATTTTGATAGGCCCCCCTACACTAACTATAACAATAAGCACTAGTGCAGTTCCATCACCTGAGTGGACTGATGCTCAGAAGAAACTGAAAATTGTAGATGCCAAAGCAATGAACATTTTGGCTTTATCAATGTCTGATGACATTTTTCAGGAAGTTGCTGAATGCTCTTCAGCAAAGGATATTTGGAACTCTCTCACAATAATGGTTGTTGAAACATAGAGTGAATCAGATTCAGAAACTTCATCATGTACAACTAAAGATGAAGAAGAATCAAGAGCAAGAGAATTCTATCTGATGGCAATAAATGCATCCTGCAGCAATTCTGATTCAGAATCTGAGTCTGAAGAAGACGAAGTAATCACCTCTTTTGATTTCAAATCAGAACACTTTAAAACAGATTTTTCATTTATTATGTAAAGATTTGATTCAATCTGAGAAGGAAATAAAACTTCTCAGAGAGAAATTAACTGAACTGAATAATCTATCTTCTGAAAATATAAAACTTAAAGAAGATTTAAAAAATGCTCTTAAATAGATAACCTCTTTAAAATAAGTTAAAGGGAAAGAAAATTTCGAAGATTTAGATAAAGTAACTGAAGTTCTATATAATAATAAACCAAAACCAATTAAGAATTTTCAGAAAAATTATGTTCAAAATATTTCAACGAACCAAGATTGATGAAATCTACATCATTCGTCGAACTCGGATCTACGAACTATGAAAGCTAGATTTCTGTATAATTATCAAAGAAACTGTGATCAACGAAATCCATATGATTCGTCTAACCGAGATCGACGAACGTGGAACACAGAAAAAAACTACTATCATTCTGTGAATGGAGCTCGACGAACCCACTTCCATTCGTCGAACTAAGATTGACGAAATAAATATGATTTGTCGAACTCAAATTTTCAAAACAAAAATTTTAATTCATTTCAAAAATTTAATCAGACACAGAAATTTTTGAATTCTTTTACTCATTGGATCATCCCTCCTAGGAAACAACATCAACTAGGTTATAAAGATCAACCAGAGTTTTCTTATATTTCTAATTATTGTTATAAAAGAAAATTAGGACCCAAGGTAATCTGGGTCGAGAACATCTAACCTCCTTTTTAGGAAAAGATCTATCCTACCATAGAGGAATAGACGTATTTGATAGTCTCCAGAAGCTGTGTATCTATAACCTCTTTTCAGAAAATCTATAGGTTGTCAAATTCCAAAGCTGAGCAAAAGGGAAGCTGAAGATTCTACCAGAGAGCTTTCTCTCACCAAATCATCTTCAGTTCTTCCATCAGCAGCTCGTCAGAAAGATTCTCTATTTTTTTATAAATTTGAATCTTTGTCGTTTATAAACATTCTCAAAGCACCTTTGTATATCTACTGAAGATTTATAATTAAGTTAGATTTTATTATGCTTTTTGTTCAGTTTTTAAAAATAGTTTCCTCACCCAAATAGGGGGAGATTGTTGGAACCCTAGTTCTTATTTGGGCAAGGATTACTATAAGGATGCTTAGATTGACCCATCTTGTATAGTCTAGGGTCATAGGATTTTCCAGGGTTTTGACTTTGAAGATTTCAAGTTCAGGAAATTAAGTTCGATGATAGTCTAACTCAGCTCGACAATCGTCGATCCCAGATTGACAAACTCAGAGCTCCTTCTCTGAGTTGAGCTCGACGAACTTCGAGCTCAGGTCGACAAACGCTGGTCTCAAGCCAGAAACTCAGCTCGACGAAAGCCAAGCCCAGATCAATGAACTCCGAGCTGAGGTGGACAAAATGATTGGTGCGATCGACGATTTCCTTAGGCAGTTGCAGCTACTAAAGACAAAATAAATTCAAGGATTAATTAGAGCCAATTAAACTCAGACACTTATTGCTAAATATTCTTAATGAATATAGCCATCCTAAGAAAGCATTAAATATGGATTAAATCAGAGAGTTTAATGTTATTTGATTCCCAAGGCAACTACCATTCTCGGGGAATGCTTCGGCTATTTCAGATGAAATGAATTCAAAGGTTTGAATTCCCCTCAGGACATATATACAGATATCATCAGAAGTTTTTTGGCCTAGAGAGAGACACACGGACAGTTAAAGATTTATTGATTCAGACTTTCTGCCTCAAGCTTTTCTTCCAGCAAACAATCATCATTCTGAGATAAACTTCACAATCACTCAGATACATATACTGGAAGGAGAAGTTTTCTTTTAAGGCCTACACCCTGAAGCAAAGCTTCCTCTCCTGAACAAGTCTACATCTCAGGGGGAGCTTTGACAATAACAGCAATCCACTAGTCACCTCAGAGCTTTGAGAAAGAGAAGAAAATATCAACTTTCATTTTACCCAACTGTAAAAGGGTTTTTAAATCCCTTCAAAAGTTAGTCTTTGTCTGTTAAGTCTCCTGATCAAAAGACTTAGTTTTGTTTTGGGCACCTTGTCAAAAGCTCAAAGGGTTGCTAGATCTCCCTTAAAAAATAGATCTTGTGGTGACACGACACCTGAGCAAAAACCTGTGGTGGCAGGGCACCTTATCAAAAACGTGTAGAGGATTCCTACTAGGGTGGTAGAAGAGTTGATGTACCCAAGTTTTTAGGGAACCACTATAAAATCATTGTGTCGTCTGGTTTGCCTTTGCTTTCTTTTTCTATACTGAATGTTTTCTTTATATATACATATATATATATAATCTAGAGTAAGTGTGATCTATCCCTTCACTTTCAGAGGCCTTAGGGTTATTTGAAGAAAGGTGAACTCACATGGTGAACCCAATGTAGCACAAGTCAACTTAGGTCAATTTACCTCAAATTGAACTCACAAGCACAAATTGACCTCACCACTATGTCTCTAATCCTAAAGGATATACAATTGACCATAGATTCCATGGGTTGGTCAACAAAATTGGCCAAATTGACCAAAGTCAAACATAGGTTAATAAAGCCCAATTCAACACCATTAGGCTAAGTTGACCTTCAATATATCAAGATGACCTTACCCATGTTATGCTAACCACTAAGGGAGGCAATTAGGGTATTAGTCACATATTGGTCCTAACCAATTTTATGAAATTGACCAAAGTCAATTTTGTGTCAACATAGCCCAAATCAACAAAAGCATTGTTCAATTGATCTTCAATTGGTCAAATTGACATCACCACTACTCTCCTAACCTCATTAGAGACTTAATTGACCATGGATCCCAACATGGAGTCAACCAAATAATCCAATTTGACAAAAGTGAAACTTAGCCCAATTTTGGGTAAAATCACACCATATGACTCAATTAGCCCAATTAGGGCCTCATCATGCCCCAATGAACAATGGGTGGTGTCATAGGACTCATGAACATCAAGTGGGATCTGCCCACTCATCAAATTGGCCAAGTCAACATCAAAGTCAACATTGGTCAAAATTTTCCCTATAGGAGAAGTTAGAACCCAAGCCAATTCCAAAGGTTAAGGCCCTCAACTTAAGCCCACTCTACAAACCAAGAACCAAATTACTCCTCCAACCCACTGAAGCTGACATACAACGAAATGTGTGAGGACAAAATTGGAAATTCCCCCAAATTCCATAAGAGAGAAAGAGGGTTCATAGAATGGAGGCCACATGGCTCCTCCTTTCCTTTCCTCATGTTGAGGAAATTACTCCCCTCAGTTAGCAGAATCAAAATTGTGTTAGATGGATGACAGATGGGGCTTAGGAGAAGCATCTAAGGAGGAGGTTGGCTGCTCCTTTAATGGACTTCTCCTCTACAACCAATATCAACTTAATTTGATCCCTCCACTAGCTTTAGAAGGCCTCAAGAACTCGAGCTAGTATATTGGAGTAAGGAAATAAGTTGAGAAACCATGGATTGAGCTAGCTAACCGGAGAAAGAATTTTTCATGGACAACCACTGCATCAGCTTCCATCGAGCCCCAATATAGGTGCATTTCCTTCTCAGTCCCTCTATGCTAGGTCTTTATATAAATTAGGGGAGATATTAGGCTCATTTGAGTCTGATTCCATTTGAGGAGTGTGATAAAATCCCAAGATTTTCTTCTTACTTGGGATTTCCAGAGAGGCAACCGTCGGCCGCCTATCAATCGCCAAGTGACGATCACCACCTCAACGGAGGTGGTGGCTGGCCGTGGAGGCCTGTGGTTGGCCGTGAATTTGGGTTTGAATGTGCCCTAGGTCTGGAAGATCAGGACCGTCTGCTAGAGGTTGAATACGACCCCAGAGAACTTCGATTGCTTTTAGATTGGTGTAAATAAGTTGTTTGTAGACCAAATGTTAATACACATTATGTATTGTTATGTCACATTTTATCTGTATTTTCAAGCTCAGATTTGAGCACCTTAGATGCTGATTCAAGGAAAGTGTTCAATATAAATTTTGTAGCTCTTCCTTTTAGCTTTCCAAAATAGTGTGGTGAATTTTCTGGGGTGCCCTACATCCCCCAAAATCTTCATTTTACTGAAGGAAGCCCTAAAGGTGCCCTAGACCATATTTTTCTAAATCTTTTTCCTAAGTTTATTGCAAGGACTTGAGATTTTGGCCATGCAAGGTCTGCACCTAGATGGGCCTACCATCCAAAAAGCTGATTTTTTGGATGATATTTTTCTATAGTTTTTGTAAAATTTAAATTTATACATGTCTTTATGAACCCAAATGGACCAAAATCTTGGGCATAATGTAAATTAGGTTATGATTAGTCACTGGTTAAAAATGGTAACCATTTGGATCTCTACATGTGGGTATATTCCACTTGTTAGAAAATGTAGTAAGGAAAAGTTGGTGTGCATATAACACAAATGTTTGTTTTTTGTATTTATCCCAAATGTCTTGATGCATGTCAAAGAAATTTTGTCCATACACATAATATGATGAAATGTATCATCCCTGGATAAATTAGGATTTTTGGACTTAAAAATCCTAGATATTTTATTTAAATTCATTATGTAACACTTTTAAATTAATGAAATATATATGACCAATTAACTAAAGAAAAATCTTGTTTTCTATCACATATTCTACTAGGTAAAAATACATTATGAGAATTTAGTTGGAATTTTTGAGTGTCATCTACTTGAGGAATCTTATTAATTGTAATTATCACACCTTTGAACAAGTTATTTATGGTGAAAACATGTTGGAAAATTCTAAATTTCTGGATAGATAATTTTTGTAGCATTATAAATCTCTGGTAATTTTCTGGATTTTTTGAAATATTAATTTATATACTTCATTTGTAAAGTTACATTCTATAGTTAAAATTACTTGTAATATTTTGAGGGCCAATTAATTATGAAAAATTTATCAAATCTTGTTGAACACCTTATTTTGCCATTATAACCACTGGTAATTTATTTGGAACAGTTGGACATGTTGATTAAGTACTTCATGTGAAAATTGATATATGACACATATTTAGTGAATTTTTATTTAAGGCCAAATTAATTAGAAAATTCATGATTCTCTAATCATTCACTTGTTATGATATGATAAAACTTTGATATTAATTTTAGATCATTTGACAAAAGGATTTGATAGTTCCATCTTAAGATTATAATTTGTTCATTTTGTGTGTTGTTTTGCGTTTAGCAAAATAATGATGTAGTAAATATACAATCAAGATCATATGTGAATTGAATTAGAATTTGAACATATTAGTAGGATAACATTTATGTTAATCCCTAAAGTTGTAGAATTTTTGGAGAATATTTCACCTATAGTCTGATCATTATTTTAGATTCATGCCTCATATTTAATAAATGAAATAAATATGACCATTTCACTTTAGAAATTCATTATATTAATTTGAAGTATCAATATGACCATGGTGCATCTTTGGAATTAATTTTGGGGCATATAGATAATTATATTTAAGGTTTGCACCACTCACCATGCATTTAGATTTAAGGGTATGCATCGTTCAATGGAATGTTTACTTAAGGGTAGACATTGGTAGTGATCATAGGAGTTGATCCTAATTGGGTTAGTGACATGTTGGGAGTGTAATTGACTTCTGATTGAAGTCCTAGGGGTGATATACCTAGTAGTGGCAAGAGATCGTCACATGGACATGAAGGGGAGTAATTAAATTTGGAATCTGACGTTAGATCGTCTCTCCCCTATAAGAATCATAAATCATCTTAGGATAGTTTAAGAGTAACATGGAGAGAGGATTTTGATAAGGGTATCCACCAATGAAAATAAATATCTTGAGAAAGGGAGATTTGGACTACAACCCATCGTATTTCCTAGTATCATTGCGAGCCCTTCACTAAGTACACCTCAGGAAGTCCAAGATTCACCTTAAATCTCTACGTATATCTAGAAGATAAACAAGAGTAGTCTAAGTAGGTGAAAGAATATAATAGTGAACCTCATCCCATATTTTGGGATGGAGTGGTGCAATTAATCGTTAGTCCTGCGATCTAGAGGCTTGATTTTGTAGAGGTATGAGGATTTATTAGTCCTGTGAGCTGGATGCTCAGTGTGGTAGTGATATGAGGACATGTTAGTCCTACAAGCTAGAGGCTCGGATGGGGATGGTGATACCATGCATGTGCATAAATAGTGGCGGGTCTTTGGTACTAGTCCAATCGACATATTGATAGAAGTACGTGGACTCGGGTGAGGTCTGAGGGTTTGAGGGCCAAGTAGGTTGTATATTCTGCGATCTGGAGTACAATCCCTAAAATGCACACCTGAACATAAATGACTGGTGGACTCTAGTAAGAGTACGCAAGAAATTAATAGGTGCACCTAGGACATGTATAGAGGCATATGTAAGGCCTAAGCCTAGTAGGGTGCATACCCGCATAGGAGTGGAGTTACCCACAACAATGCTTCCATTGATTTGATGGTAGTACTTGAGAGACTATCTATCTCTAAAGAGACGGGAAACATAAGGTCTGTGCACACAAAGTCGAGTTGTGTGAGTTGCACATGTGTGAAGCATGAAATAAACATTGCATTTCATTGCATAACATTCTTGCAGATCCTCATCATATAAATTTATATGGTCACTTTTATAAGATGAGTTAATTTACCGAAAATCTTAACTTATAAGTTTGTATGAGCATTCATATAAGTTAATGTACACTTCTGTGATTATAGTGTAACTATTCTTTATCTTTCTAACTTACTGCACTACACCTTACATTTCTTCTTTATTACTGCTCTACTAGTATATAAAATATCTAGCATAATTCTTTTTAAACACTTTGTAACTTTAAGTATGTAATTGTTAGTTAGGGCCACAGTCATCTCCCTTGATACATATACATACTACATGTACCTTTCCTTTCATCTTCTCGCCCTGTGCTTAGGAGTCATCGGGGAAGTGGTTCTCGAAATGCCTTAGTCCTTTTGACTAACGTTCGGTGAACCACATCATTTTAGGAGATCAAGGATCCGAAGTAGCAACACATACAAAAGGAGTAGGTAACAGGGCCTAAAGAGCAGTTGTTGCGTACTACTACTACTACTACCTGACAACATGTTGATGAGAGTTTCTTGATTACCTTCCTCTTAGATGTTGTAGAGTGAGAGAGTGTGCACTTTACTTACTTTTAGACATGTATAGGGCATAAGCCCTTAATCTTTCATTTGTTTCTCATTGTGACCTACCTTCTTTGATATGTTATATGTTCTGATTTGAGGACTTGGTTTTCTTTTACTTCATTCTTGTTGGCCTTGTGATATGATCGTACCTGCCGATAGAATTGGTGTCTTATAGTGGCAACTAACCCGTATGTTAGTTTCGTCATAAGGCGACGGTTCTGGGCATAAAATCTCCCTCGACCGTACTTAATTACCAGGAGGGGGATTTTATAAAGAGTCCCATCACAAGCATTCAAAGGCTTGCTTGCTCTCCTGGCATCGAATGCTGGTTTGAACGGTACGGTACGTTGATTGAACTTCTAGTGTCGATGAGGATCCTAGTCACGGTAAATTTGTCCAACACCTCTTTGATTACAACTACATCGTGAAAGGGATTGATTTCCCTTGGGAGGTCTTCCTCCTTGAAGGTTACCATCCACCGCAGGGGAGACGTGATGGAGGTGGAGGCGACTTCTCTTTCCCAAAGATGCTTTATACTTGCTTTTTTTGGAGGACGCAAGACCGGCTCCTCCGTGTATGTAGTTGGTGTAGCCGATTTGGCCTACATCCTCAGTCTCCACGCACTCTTCCTTCCCGATGCTCATGAAGGTTTCATTCACGATGTGTTCTAAAATTTCACACTTAGGTCCCCTTGAGCTCGATGTTTTTTCTCTTTCCCTTTGCATGAGGTGGAGGCACCTTTGGATTGGTTAGCCAACCGGTCATTCCATTTGCCCTCACTTAGGATCCAATCTATTATCTCACGGAGTACTCGGAAGTTCTTCGTGTCGTGCTCGACATCACGATGAAACCTGTAGTAGAGATTATGATTCTTATTTTTTTAATCCTGCTTTTAACTATTATGGGGTTTTGAAGCATGGCTCCCCCTAGAGTATTTCCACCACATCATTCATAGGAATGCATATGCCAGTGTATTATTTTTTAGCGCTGCCCTATTAAGATGATGTTTGATTTAGGAGTAGAGGCAAGTTCCCTCCTTGCTAGGGGTATAGAGGCTGTGTCAAACTAATCTGCTGGAACTAGCGGGGATGATGCGGGGGTCACTAATTAAAGTTCTTCCCATGTTGAGTCTGCGGCTGGAACTTATGGTGGGTCCTATTCGATAATTAAGGAATTGTTGGGGGTCTGTTATGATAATACTTCGAACGTTGGGATGCTAGGTCATATAAGGAAGAGGCAAACTCTTTCTTTGTAGTCTCTCCTTCGATGAAATGATTTAGCTCGCTCTATCAGCTCTCCATAAGACCTTAATTTTCTTTCGTTCACAGATAATTTGAAGAGTTCAGGCTTCAAACAAGTCGTGAATGCTACCCGATAGACGGAGGGGTCCACATCCTGAAATTCTATAATCTTTCAGAAAAGTGATTTGCATATTGATCTATGGTCTCCTGTAGATCTTTCTAGATCAAAGAGAAGGTATGTATGACACTTTTCCTTTTCTTCGAAATGGTGAATCTCTATAGAAACACCCTTCTTAGGTCCGTAAAAGAACCAATGGATTGAGAAGGAAGGTTGTGGAACCAATCCCTGTCCTTCACATCAAAAGTAGTGGCAAGGAGTTTACTGCAGAGTCTTTCTGAGAGCGGATGAAGAGATATCGCAACATCGAATGATTGTAAGTGATATATGGGATCCTCCCTTCTGGAAAACTTGGAGAGGCGATACTCCATGAACTGAGATGGGGCAAGTTCTTCCTCGATATCTCTTATAAATTGATAGAGAGTCCATCCCTTTTGATAGTCAAGGGTTGCTACTCACCTAGAGGGAGGGGGGTGAATGGGTGATTTACTTTTTTTAAATTTTATGGATATTCTTTTTAATACGCACAGTAGAATAGCAGAGTACAAAATAAAACCACAACATAGAGATTTATAGTAGTTCCCCAAGAATGGGTACATCCGCTTTCCCTCTACACCTATCTAGCAGAGTGCCAGCTTAGGTAAAAACTCCTTCAAATTCTCTTCTCAGATCCTCAGATCTTATAAGCTCAGGAACAAGGTTCCCTACATCAAACTTCCACAAAGATCATACACCTCAAGCTTCAAGCTCTACACCTCATATCGGCACCCAAATCCTACAACTCAGACTTTTCTCCAGCCTTACAAAGTCAGGCTAACAATCCATGCAACTCAGTCTTATCACAAGCCTTACAAACTCAGACATACAAGCCCTACAACTAAAGCTTATCACAAGCCTTAAAAACTCAGGCTCAGCAAGCCCTATAACCTCAGATCTGAAACAAGATCCTACCCTTAGATTCATAAAGGAATCCTACACTCAGATCCTTCAAGGATCCTACAAAATGATAGATTAAAATTTTTTTTGACTTAATAGTTAAAAGCTTGAGTCGTCAAATAGAAGCACACACAGCAGGCTTCTTCTTCCTAATCTTGAACGTCACTTGAAATCTCTTCTTAGAATAACTTGCTTGATCAAGATGACCTGCGGTGGTTGAAGATGAATTCTTTGAAGATAGAACACTGAACAACTCTTTCACCGGACTTAAAAGAATGACAGTAAAAACTTTTTGTGAATTCTAAGTGTATGGAAATATTTCAAAATTTTGATAGCCTTTTATATGTGTGTTTTTTTGAAATCTCTAAGTCCTCCTTTTATATTTTTCTTGGCCGATATAGAGAATGAAGTTATAATTTTAATTCTCAAATAGCTAGACAAACTTGAAAATATTCTAGCTAGATATCTTCATATGATCTGCAAGCACTTTAGGAAATAATCCTGATTTGGAAAGAACAATGGCTGTCAGAATTTGATTCAGGAAAGTATTTGAAATTTTGGGAATATTCTCTAATGAATGAGAATATTACTCCTTGCGCCATCCCTGAATTCCTGCAGCAAATCCCATGAATCAATTTGATTTTAAATCATTGCACAATCTGCTCCTCAATTTAAGGACTTGGCTGTTTGCCACGTGTTAGGCTGTAGACATTAACTTTATATAACCATGACATGATCCAGATAACAAAGTCAAATGGTCTATATAAATTATGGGTGGTCAACTTAGATAATATATAAGTCATATAGAGAAACTCATGTCACTTAGCAAAATTAGGCTGCAGCAATATTCTGTCTTCATGCACTCAATGCATTTGAATCTTTATTTTTGATACAGTCAATGCAGTCGAACTTTTCTCTTCGATGCAGTCGAACTTTTCCTTAGTCGTGAACTCGATGCAGTCAATTTTTTACTTAGTCTTGAACTCGATGCAGTCGAATATTTCCTTAGCCTTGAACTCGAAGCAGTCAAATTTTTTCTTAGCTTTCTAACGTATGCACTCGATTATTTCCTTAGAAAAATCTTTGATCCTGCCTTTGATTTCTTCTGTCCTTAGTTACTTTTCCCAAAGATAATGATATGCCTAATATATAATTAGTACCTAGGTCAACATGAATTTTACTTCTTAAGGGATTACAAGTACAAAATCCCGTTTGGGTGACCAAGTGCCTAACCATACATTAGCCATGCACTTTAAGTTAAACCTATCATATCAAAACTAGAATAGCCATAAAATACAAGTTGTTTATTATCATCTTAAGGACTTCTTCAAATCAAGAATCTTGGGGACAACATTCCCAACATTCTCCCCATATTTGAAGAATTCAGAACCTAATATGACAATAACCATAGATATAATAAAACATTCAAAGACAAATGGTAGATAGAGTGGTGAATCATATTTATATTATTAAAAGTAGAACTAGCAAGATTACAACAAGTTAAATAAGACAAAATATCCCAATGTAATCCTAATGTTCTCAGCATATACTAGAAGCTTCTCCTTTAGCTTTTATTTTCTGCCTTTCAAAGTAGCTTATGGGCTTTGGGATATATCTAGGAGGAGGAGGTCTATTTGGGTTATTCCTCTCGTGAATCCTCCTCTTGGTCTCATAATCTTCATTCCTCCTCCATTCTATAGAGTTGTAATACCTGGAGATATTTGTACCATGCTTTCCAAAGTTATTCCAGGTATAGAGGATAATATTATCTGAAATAGGGCTCCAGTTTCAATACCCAGGAAAGTTCTAATTTTCCATTATCCTTCTCTTTCTTGCTTCCATCCTTTCCTCCTACACTTGGTCAATCCTCCTCTTCCTTGAGTATTACTCACCCTGCTCTACTTGAGATGGGTTGAGATCACCTCCCCAGGCTGCCTCATAGTCCTCAAGTGGCAAATAGTAACTTCCAGCAGCTGGTTCAGCCTCAGAGATAGGAGGTTGAGGTGAATAATCAAGTGGATCCATACCCAAGGCTATTCTTATGCTATTTGTTACCCAAATAGCCTGTTGAGCAGAGTGGTATGTTATGTTACTTTCCCCCTTTCTGAGTTCTTCAATTGAGCCTTTGCAGACAGCTTTTTTTGCCTTTCAACTCTTTCTCTTAATATATTAACCCCTTCCATCACAATATCCTTTGTTATTAGAAGGTGGCCATCATGCAGCTGGTTACAGGAATTTATCCTCTCCATAATGGCCATTCTATTGTCAGCCATACAGACATGAGTTTCTTGGAATTCCTATCTGTGATTTTCTACAGTTCCATTCTGATTTTCATTGATGGCATCAATTCCCTAATGAGTCATATCACTTTGTTGAGAAGTATAGCCCACTACCTTGGCAACCTTCATGAAAATTTGGAAAGTTTGAGCGTTCAGGTGGGTCATCTCCCTTTCCACTTCTGAAATTCTTTTAGTAAATTCAGTCCTCAGACCTTGGACTATCTTCTTAACAAATGCTTTAATACACTTCCTTTGAGTGTCCAGCATACTCCGTAGGTGACTCAGAAAGGACTTTGATGCTTCAACACAACGGTTGGTTTGAAATACTAGCTCATTATCAGCCATAGCATCTTTCTGAGGTAAGGTTGCTGGGACCTCATAGTATTCATCGAGAAAGTCTGGAGTTGATAGCTTAGAGGAACCAATGCTAGTGTCTTGTTCTTCAAGCACACTCTTCCCCTTCCATATCACAAGTTCATTGCCTATGTGGGTGATTTCAGCAAAGCTATCTTCAGTAGCAGGTTCCTTGGGCACACTTTGCTGATAACCTCTTGTTGGGATGAGTCATCTAAACTTGACTCCCCCCTTGAACAACATCAGGTGTTCCAACAATTTCTGTCTCTTAGACAGAGACCTTAGGTTCAGGCTCCCCCAACATTATCCTTCATTATAAGGGATGGTTGGCTTATTCTTCCACGACTTCAGTATGAAGTGGGGATACTTCTTGTTGGATAGAAGTGGTGAATTGAGGACCAAGTTCTTTATTAACTTGTCCTTCAAGACCTGTCACACTCCTTGATTCCTCCATTGGGGTTGAACTCTCCGGATCCTTAGGAAGAAACTTGTACAACCCAAATTTAGCAATCCCATTCAGCATGCACCCAACCAGGGAGAGGGTGAGCCCACCATGAGAAATTAGGTCTGCCAATATGACCTAGTGCCTCGTCATGGATGCCCACGAGCCATCTCCCCAAATAGGTACCATCTTGCCGAATTATCTTCCAGAGAAAGGGCGTCCACGTGCGGATGCGCAAGAAGGAGAGGCAAACCCTACCTTCTTCACAAACTCACCTCGATAAGGATAGCCCATGCGCCCCTTGGACTAGTCGCATTTCAACCTGGTGTGCCCATAGCCATCTCAAACAGCGAAATTTCACAATCTACATGCCAATCAAAGGCAGAGGCTTCTATTTACATGACATAAAGATGATTTTACCATTGGCTTGGGGTTTGCCTATGAATAGACCCTTAAAGCACCTTGGAAAGGCTGACCCAGCCACCAAGATCTCTTGAATTTCGGAGTGTTCTTGGTCTGTGCCATCCAAGGTGTAGAGTTAAGCCTTTGGATTTGGAAGGGGGAGGACGCTAAACGTGCCTTCGGGTGAGCGGTGAGACCTCCAAGCTGTAGCACACTAGGTCTATGAGTAGGCAACCACTTCAAATTAGCAAGGGTTGAATTCGGGTTTGAATTGGCCTACCTTATGCACCCGATGACGGGCAAAGTAACTTGAACTGTCCCTCTAATCCGAACTCCGTTGAACCAGAATCCGAGTTTCAATATTTGCGGTGAGCGTGGACTGGCAGTTCTCGAAGAAAATACTTGTCTTACAGAGTCATGGTAGTACAGGGAGAGCAAGAAAACAGGCCTAAGGAACTCGCACCCAACAAGAGAGTTCTTTACGCGGGCAAGTTCGCCGAGCTCGCCGGGATGTTGAAATCAATGGAGAGGATGGTGCAAGGACTTCTTATGCATCATGGAGAGGTGCCTAACCCAACCCTTGATGATGCTTCACGGGGCGAGGAAAGGCAAGTCCTGCGACCTGGAAAGGAGATTTGCCTGGAAGGGGATGATCAAATACTGCGACCGCGGGTCCTTTTTAAGAGCCCCCCAACTGCTCGTAGTGCAGAGGAAGAGTATGGGCGAGCTCGCCCAGGTCATCAGCTTGCACTAGAAAGCCCGTTCTACGAGTTGGTGCTGACCCCCTGCAACAGCTACAGTGGTTCGAAGACATGGTGTCAATTCGCCCAATGTCTGAACCTTTAAAGTGTCGGTTGTTCTCCATTAACTTAAAGTGGAAGGTTAGGGATTTGTTTCATAAGTTTTCGGGAGACACGATCTATATTTTCGAAGATCTCAGTCATGGATTTCTCCTCTGTTTGTCTACATCGAAGAAGAGGATGAAAAAGGCAAAAGGTGATCTTCCTCATTAAGCAGGGTGTAAGACCCCCCTCCCGGAACGCAAGACACGGCACGAGAGGGGTATTATGCCCGGAACAGCCGTCTTGCGGTAAAACTAGCACACGGGCTAGCCTGTACTACAAGACTCCTATCCTGCCGGCTACAACAAATATCAACACATAAATGCCAACCCAACCATAATAATATAAGAAAGTAAATCCACACAAAGCGTAGGTCCATAAATACAGCAGTAGAGAAGCTAAACAAGCTTCTACATAATCAGAGTACGTAAATAAAATTGCCCTGAAGGGCTACAACAAAATCCCTCTCACTCACATCTGTAAGCGACGGCAGCGATGGTACCGTCCCCTCAGGCCCTGTCGTCCTGGCCTGGCTGTCCAACTGCATAGCTTGCTGCTCCACCTGCGGGGTTTCCTCCTAAAAAGGAAGACGTAGCAACCGTTAGTCATAAAGACTAAGTGGCTTCACATCCGCTCCCCCGGCGAATCCTCGGCACCGGTCGGAGAAAAGAACATGCATAATATATGAATAACAGCTGTACAAACAGGTGAAGTGAGTATACATATCATAAGACGCAACAGTAGTAGTGTATAATGAACAAGCTCTTATTCTACAATTTACAGCAGTGGGAGAGTATAATGAATTAACAGTAAGTAACTAAACTTATATGGATGCCCATACAAGCATATTAGTTGAGGGTCATTCAGCAGTAAGTAACTCATCGTATATGAGTGCCCATACAAACTTATACGATGAGGGTCTTGTGTATGTAATGAAGTGCAATGCTATGTATGCAATGCAATGACACACCCATGATCAAGCACATGCAATCGCTATGTCGACACAGACTTATAGTTCCCACTATTCGAGCAGGTAGCTAACCTCTCAGGCGTCAACCGTCATGGCCAAACAGCGACAATAGAGCGTGCATCTCCACTACTAGGCTTGTCTCCACACTACCTGGCCTAGGCCTCCGTACGCCTCAACGCTAAGAACATAATAGCGGAGCTAACATGCGTACTACGGCTCAGCGGGTTCTCTTGGGTAAATGAGCCCCAAGATCCTAGCCCTGAACTGGCCTATGCATTACACGGAAGGAGCCTCGGAAGTGAGCACGAGGACCAAGCCCAACCGCTCACTTGGCACGGAAGGAGCCCCGGGACGTGAACACCGAGGACCAAGCCCAACCTTCCAAGGTCTAGATGTCAACTCCCATCAGTGTGACGATTGGCGAACCCGTAGACCTGCCACACTATCCTTAACCCTGGATTACGACACCACGTGTCGACTCACAACACATGCAACTCCACAATATCGTGGCATGGAAGGAGCCTCGGGACATGCACACCGAGGACCAAGCCCAACCAACCATCACATACGGAAGGAGCCTCAGAAGTGAGCACGAGGACCAAGCCCAACCGTTCGCTTGGCACAGAAGGAGCCTCGGGACATGAACATCGAGGACCAAGCCCAACCGTCCAGCTTTACTCATCTCAACCTCATTCCAACTTATGATGGTCAACACCTCACTTGTTACTTCTAAAATGCTACCCGTAGGGAGACGACACTCTAAGAATTGGATTACTAATTCCTTTCTATCCATTCAATATACATCATGGCCATAACTAAATCATTTTTACCTCCATCAACTTATAACTACCCATTTATATCAACCTTTTTCCTTCAATTAAGCTTGTCCAAAACTCGATATATGAATTCAGATTCATAACCTCAACTTATCATATCACAGTTATGATTATATTAAAAGAGCTCACCCAAGCTTCGAGTTGGATCGTAACATTAAATTCCACCAAATCTCACTCCACATTGCAAAGTCCAGGATTTAGGTGCAGTCTTAATCCGGTCAGTAACTTCGACCAAGGATTCCTGTGGCTACAAAAATCCGCCGAGTGCGTGTAACCACTCATTGGAAATATAATTTCAAGGGCTACAACTTTCGTGTTATGTCAAAATCCCAGATTTGATTGCATCACACAAGAAATCCACTCAAATCCTGTTGCGTACATGATACAGATTTCCTGGGTGGAATTTCCCCAAATCGCAGCAGATTCGAATTGACTTTCCCATGGCTACAGGTATCGCCTGAAAACGTGCGACCACTCGTTGGAAAGATAATCTCAAGGGCTATGACTTTTGTGTTGAGTCAAAAACCCCGATATGGCCAGAACACCCCCGAAATTGTCCATGAAGATCGCCGCGTGCAGAAAACAGATTTCTGCACGCATCTTAAGGTGAAATTAACGGCATCCGTTCATCTTCCTCCTTGCATCGATCTCCCAAAACTCCTCCAGAAATTTGTCCACCCTTATTCACCCTCACAAAGCCATATTTCTCCACGGATCCTTTTCTCATCTTCACTTTGAAGGATGAAGAGGTTGGAGGGGGCTAAAGTCTAGAAAACAAACCTAGGCATGGCTTTCCAAGGAAATCACCTCCTCAGCATCAAGACTCTATGGAGTCGATATCTCCCCTAGAATATTAACTATAGATCTAGCACCAAGGGAGAGGGGAGGAAGCTCACCTCGTTTCCCGCGGTACCATCGTTCCCGACCATGGATCTAGTCGTCCTTATTTGCGGCATCTCTTGCTTGGTGCGGTTGTTCGTTACGGCAAAGGAAGGAGAGGGAGAGAGCGAGAGAAGGCCGCCTCCAAGTGCTCCGCCTGCTTCCCTCGGCTCCGTCGTTTTGCGAGATCCACGATGACGGCAAGGGTCGATCGGCGCAAAAGCTAGGGTTCGGCTTTAACTCCCTTTTATAAGCCGATGTATTAGGTTACATCTTCTGCCACGTGTCAATGTCTCATTGGACCGCCCATAATGGGTCATATTGAAGTGACCCGGTCCAAGGAACCATCCAGCGAGAATACTGAAATCTGGTTCGGTCCGCCTATACAAGCCTGCGAATTTGCCTGGGCGAAGAAAATGCACAAGTCAAATTCGGCGGGAATCATCTGTCATTCTCGACCATCGGCGAGAATCGTCAGGCATTCTTGACGAATTCGTCGGGTATCAACAATGATACCCGACGATTTTCCCTTAGCCTAACTTATCGGAAATCTTGCGTTCAGTGCGTTGAGTATTCTCAGCGATACTCGACGATCGGCGAGAACCACCAGGAATTCTCGACGATTTTCCCTTATCCTAACTTATCGGAAATCTGGCATTGAGTGCGTTAAGTATTCTCTGCGATACTCGACGATCGGCGAGAATCACCAGGCATTCTCGACGATTTTCCCTTAGGCCATACTTATCGGAAATCCGGCGTTGAGTGCGTTGAGTATTCTCAGCGATACTCGACGATCGGCGAAAATCACCAGGCATTCTCAACGATTTTCCCTTAGGCCATACTTATCAGAAATCTGGCGTTGAGTGCATTGAGTATTCTCAGCGATACTCGACGATCGGCGAGAATCACCAGGCATTCTCGATGACTTTCCCTTAGGCCATTTCCTTTCGATCCGTTGGATATCACTCAACCCTACACTCCATCCAACGCACTTGACACCTTTTGCCAGTGCGCCCCGAGCCCGAGTCAAGTCTCTTGACTCAAAACTCGTGCGAGGGGTTTAGCTCGAATTGGGACGTTACAAATCCTATAAAAAAAATAAAAGATTTCGTCCCAAAAATCAGGCTAGGGCTATGGGGATGCAAGTAAAAAATAATATGCGCTATAAAATGTTACCTTGGGAGAACAGCTCCGGGTAGCGCTTCTGCATCAAGTCCACCGGCTCCCAAGTAAATTCTTCCTTCCCATGATTCGACCACAGCACTTTTACAAGAGGCACACTTTTGCGGCGCAGGGTTCTTATCTCATTATCAACGATTCGTACCGGCTCCTGTCACACAGATCTGTGAGACGCCACAACACCGCCAGTCGTGGGGATGTATTGTTCTGGCCGCAACAGCGCCTTCCGAAGCGATGAGACATGGAACACATCGTGGAGATTTTCTAACTCGGGCTGTAGCTCCAGCCGATAGGCCAAAGGGCCAATCCTTTCCACTATGACATAGGGTCCAACATACCGTGAGCTGAGCTTCTTCACTCCTCGTACTCGTGATACTCCATGCATCGGTCGGATTTTCAGAAACACCTTGTCTCCCACTTGAAATTCCACCATCCGGTGTTTAGCGTTATAATACTTTGCCTGCCGACTTTGAGCCTCTAACATACAATCCCGTATCAACCTAACCACCGCATCCATGTCATCTATATATTCAACACCCAAAGTCTTCGGGTCTTCATCTTGCACCCAAGACAAGGGGGTTCTACACTTCCTTCCATATAGGTCTTCATGGGGTGTCATGCCAATGCTAGCTTGATGGCTGTTGTTGTAAGAGAATTCCACTAAGGGCAAGAGTCTCTCCCACGGATCTCCCCTATTTATCACACACAACCTCAATTGATCCTCCAATGTTTGGATGGTCCGCTCAGACTGCACATCCGTCTGAGGATGAAATGCAGTGCTGAAGGTAAGGAGCGATCCCAAATACGTCTGTACAGCCTTCCACTCCTTGGAGGTAAAATGACCATCACGGTCCGAAACTATCGTCTTAGGTATGCCGTGATACCGTACAAACTGTTCCACAAAAAGACATACTAAGACATCCACATAAGCCTCCTTCTTCATAGGAATGAACCGGGCAACCTTCGTCAGGCGATCAACGATCACCCACGCTGAATCATTTCCTGAGCGGGAGAGAGGTAGCCCATGTACGAAGTCCAAGGAGATATCCTCGAACTTCCACTCGGGGATTGGAAATGACTGCAACCGGCCACCGGGGCTCCTGCACTCCGCCTTCACTCTTTGGGGGGCTTCACAATGCGTGACAAAGTACCAGACATCCTTCTTCATTCCTGGCCAACACATCGTCTTCCGTAAGCCGGCGTACATCTTGGAAATTCATGGGTGCACTAAATATTGAGAGCAATGCGCCTCTCTCAAGATATCCTCCCGTATTTTACCACCCTTGGGAATGTAGAGCAGGCCGCGAAAGTAAACCAGGTCGTCCTTTAGTGTGTACTCGTCGGTAGTCCCGTCTTCGATTAACTTGAGTGTCGATGCCAGAGCCGCATCCAATCCTTCCACTCTGATTCGGTCCCGGATACCACAAACCATGCTCATGCTGGACAAGTACTCTGTATATTCTGCCGAAGGAGCCTTAAATATCAATATAATATCCATCTCCTCAATCATTTGTGCCAACTCCATGCTCATCAACTGAGACTCTGAGCTCGAACTGGTTACCTTCCTACTCAACGCATCAGCTACCGAGTTTGCTTTTCCGGGGTGGTAGTTTAAGGTGAACTCATAGTCGCATAGAAACTCTAACCACCGGCGTTGTCTTAAGTTCAATTCCTTCTGGGTATGGACGTACTTCAAGTTTTTATGATCCGAGAAGATTTCGCAGTGGACGTCGTATAGATAATGCCTCAATACCTTCAAGGAGAACACCACTGCTCCTAGTTCCAAATCATGCACCGGGTAATTGATTTCATGCTTCTTCAATTGCCTTGAAGCATAAGAAATTGCGTGCCCGTGCTGCATCAACACCGCTCCCAACCCCTGATAAGACGCTTCCGTGTAAACTTAGAATCCTTCCTTCCCAGACGGAAGGACAAGGATGCGGGCGGAGGTAAGTCTATCCTTCAATTCCTGGAATGCCGATTCACATTGGGATGTCCACTCAAATGGCACTCCTTTCTTTGTCAAAGAAGTAAGCGGGAGGGCAATCTTGGAGAATCCTTTTACGAACTTGCGATAGTATCCGGCAAGTCCAAGAAAACTCCTCACATCGACCGCCGACTTCAAGGGCGACCACTCCTTCACGGCACGCACCATTGCTGGATCCACAGCTAGTCCAGCCCCACTAATTACGTGACCCAAGAAAGCCACCTCCCTAAGCCAGAATTCACACTTGTTAAACTTTGCGAAAAGGGCGCGCTCTTTTAGCTTCTCCAGAACTAAGGCCAAATGACCGGCATATCCTTCCTCCGTCTTCGAGTAGGCTAAGATATCGTCAATGAACACAATGACGAAGACATCTAGATAGGGCTCAAACACTTTATTCATCAAGCTCATGAAAGCTGATGGGGCATTGGTGAGCCCGAACGGCATCACTGTGAACTCATATAATCCGTACCTTGAGCTGAAAGCCATTTTCTGGATATCATCCTCTTGTATTCTCAATTGGTAGTATCCCGAGCACAAATCTAGCTTGGAGAACCAATGTGCTCCCACTAGTTAGTCGAACAACTCATCGATCCGAGGTAACGGGTAGGTGTTCCGTACCGTCAGTCGGTTGAGTTCCTGATAGTCTATACATAAACGCAGGATTCCATCTTTCTTCTTAACGAATAGAACAGGGGCTCCCCAAGGTGATGAGCTGGGGTGAACAAACCCTGATTCTACCAGCTCCTGCAGTTGAACTCTAAACTCCGCGAGTTCTTTTGGGGCCATCCAATAAGGAGTCTTGGAGACAGGCTTAGCTCCTGGTACAAGCTTAATCATAAAATCCACTTCTCTATGCGGGGGTAACCCTTGCAATTTCTCAGGAAATACCTCAGGGAAATCCTATGCTACCCGCACATCCGTCACATTTACCTTCATCTCCTTTAGTTCGAGACATATCATGTAGACTTCATCCCCTCTCATATGAGCTTTCAAGGTCTGGATTGAGGATAACAATATTCGTGGTGCAAATTTTATACCTTGGAAGATCACATTAGTATCTCCATGTCTCAAATAGATTCGCTTCTCCGCACAGTCGATCCTTGCATGGTGCCAATCCAGCCATGCCATGCCCAAAATGAGGTCGAATTTTGGTATTCTCAAAATTGTGGCAGGGGTATCAAAGGTCTTTCCCAAAAGGTTGTCTCCAACTCACACTTTGCGGTTGTCGTCATCTCAGATCCGTCTGGGAGGCGTACTCTTCGAGCAATACATGTGAAGTATTGTACTCCGTGTATATCCTTGATGAAGTCTTCAGACACGAAAGAATCTGAGGCACCGGTGTCAAATAACGTATAAGCCGGTTTCCCGCCGACCATCACGGTGCCTAAGTGTCATTTAATAATACTCAAGCTAGACATCTAGTATATATTAAGCCACTAGAGAATATTAATGGAAGCAAAATGTCTAATTCAAATCGTACCTTCAATCATCTCCTGAGGATTCCGCTCCTGAGTCATGTCCAAGGCATACATCTGATCCCGAGCGGGTCCGGGGTTTCTTCCTCATGGTCCTCATCCTCGACCACGCACATACCCTCTTCCATGCGGGGCTGCTGGAGGGAGAGCGAAAGGTGCATCTCCGAACAGTTGCGGGCAGTAACGTCGAATGTGGCCCGGTTGGTTGCATTCAAAGCACACCTGTTCCTTCCTTCCGTCGTGTTGCTGAAATTGTTGAGGTTGAGGTAATGCTGGCGATTGCGGAACTGGGCGCTCCTCTCTAAAGTTCTGGGGGAAATTCCCGCCACCCCTCCGATATCGTCTTCCTCTTTTACTGTCGAATCTCCTTCTGTTGCTGGGGCTGACTTCCATCACGCCCTCCACTGGCCTCTTACCACTTCCCAGGTGGTCCGCTTCCAATCTCTTCGCCATATCAATAATCTCCGCCAGACTAGAGTCTGCTATAAACAAAAGGTTTTTCCTTAGGGGATCTCGCAAGCCTTTGTAGAATCATTTGGCGTACCCTCTATCATCTAACTCATAGGAGTCAGCGAATCTAGCCAAGTGCTGAAACTCCTGTTGGTACTCTGTCACCGACATGGACCCTTTCTTTAGTTGCAAAGATCTCTCTTCAAGACCATCCCGAGCGGCCGAGGGGATGAAATGCTCTAAGAAGGCTTCAGAGAATTCGCTCCAACTAATGTCCGTGTACACTCTTCCACGAAAAGTGGAGCCCATGAGGGACTTCCACCACCTTTTGGCGTGCAGTTCTAAGAGTATCACCACAATGGTCACCGTCATGTTGTTTGGACATCTTATTCCTACCAATAACTCTTGTATAGTGTCGAGCCACTCTTCCGTACGTACCTCCGACTCTATCCCAATATAAGCGGGAGGGGGAGAGCTCGGAAAACGCTTAACCAACTAGATCCCGGACCCTATTATTGTACAGGTGCCTGCTGAGATTGGGACCTAAAGGCGTCCAAAATAGCTGTGAGCATCTGCCCCAGCTCTGATTGTTGGAATTGTGTAGGTACGGACGGGGCGGGGGTGCCCCCCACGTGCTCAGCATGTACTGGGATCTACACATAGGGTACAAACCTAAGGTTAGGTTGGCTAATCTAAGGTTAAAGATGGACAACTTAGTGTGAATTACATATGGGCACACTACTGCTTCCGCTAAGTTAGTTTGTCCCCAAACTGACTAATCAAACGGGGGTGGCACCATTGTTAAGTGACTTTCTCCTTGGAGGATCGTAGCAAGCTGATACCATTTGTAAGACCCCCCCTCCCAGAATAGAAGACACGAAACGAGAGGGGTCTTATGCCCAGAACATCTGCCTTGCGGTAACACTAGCACACAGGCTAGCCAGTACCACAAGACGCCTATCCTGTCGGCTACAACCAATATCAACACATAAATGCCAACCCAACCATAATAATATAAGAAATCAATCCACACAAAGCATAGGTCCATAAATACAGCAGTAGAGAAGCTAAACAAGCTTCTACATAATCAGAGTACGTAAATAGAATTGCCCCGAAGGGCTACAACAAAAGCCCTCTCACTAACATCCGTAACCGACGGTAGCGACGGTACCGTCCCCTCAAGCCCTGTCGTCCTGGCCTGGCTGTCCAGCTGCATAGCCTGCTGCTCCACCTACGGGGTTTCCTCCTAAAAAGGAAGACGTAGCAACCTTTAGTCATAAAGACTAAGTGGCTTCACATCCGCTCCCCCGGCAACTCCTCGGCACCGGGTGGAGAAAGGAATAGGTACAATATATGAATAACCGTAGTACAAACAGGTGAAGTGAGTATACATATCATAAGCAGCAATAACAGTAGTGTATAATGAACAAGCTCTTATTCTACAATTTATAGCAATGAGAGAGTATAATAAATAAACAGTAAGTAACTCAACTTATATGGATGCCCATACAAGCATATAAGTTGAGGGTCGTTCAGCAGTAAGTAACTCATCGTATAGGAGTGCCCATACAAACTTATATGATGAGGGTCTAGTGCATGTAATGAAGTGCAATACTATGTATGCAATGCAATGAGACACCCATGATCAAGCACATGCAATCGCTATGTCGACACAGACTTATAGTTCCAACTATTCAAGCAGGTAGCTAACCTCTCAGGCGTCAACCGTCGTGGCCAAATGGTGACAGTAGAGCGGGCATCTCCAATACTAGGCTGGTCTCCACACTACCTGGCCTAGGCCTCCGTACGCCTCAATGCTAAGAACACAATAGCGGAGCTCACATGCGTACTACGGCTCAGCAGGGTTCTCTTGGGTAAATGAGCACAAAGATCCTAGCCCCAAACTGGCCTATGCGTGACACGAAAGGAGTCTCGGAAGTGAGCACGAGGACCAAGCCCAACCGCTCACTTGGCACGGAAGGAGCCCCGGGATGTGAACACCGAGGACCAAGCCCAACCGTCCAAGGTATAGCTGTCAAATCCCATCGGTGTGATGATTGGCAAGCCCGTAGACCTGCCACACTATCCTTAACCCAGGATTACGACACCACGTGTTGACTCACACAACATGCAACTCCACAATATCATGGCAAGGAAGGAGCCTCGGGACATGCACACCGAGGACCAAGCCCAACCACCCATCACATACGGAAGGAGCCTCGGAAGTGAGCACGAGGACCAAGCCCACCCATTCGCTTGGCACGGAAGGAGCCTCGGGACATGAACACCGAGGACCAAGCCCAACCGTCCATCTTTACTCATCTCAACCTCATTCCAACTTGTGACGGTCAACACCTCACTTGTTACTTCCACAATATTACCCGTAGGGAGACGACACTCTAAGCATTGGATTACTAATTCCTTTCTATCCATTTAACATACATCATGGCCATAGCTAAATCATTTTTACCTCCATCAACTTATAACTACCCATTTATATCAACCTTTTTCCTTCAATTAAGCTTGTCCACAACTCGATATATGAATTAAAATTCATAACCTCAACTTATCATATCACAATGATGATTATATTAAAAGAGCTCACCTATGCCTCGAGTTGGATCGTAACATTAAATTCCACCAAATCTCAGTCCACATTGTATAGTCCAGTATTTAGGTGCAACCTTAATCCGGTCAGCAACTTCGACCCAGGATTCCCGTGGCTACAGAAATCTAACGAGTGTGTTTAACCACTTATTGGAAAGATAATTTCAAGGGCTACAACTTTTGTGTTTAGTCGAAAGCCCAGATTCGATCGCATCACACCAGAAATCCACTCAAAGCCTGCTGCGTACAGGATACAGATTTCCTGGGTGGAATTTCCCCAAATTACAGCAGATTCGAATTGACTTTCCCGTGGCTACAGGTATCGCCTGAAAACTTGCAAATAGTCGTTGGAAAGATAATCTCGAGGGCTACGACTTTCATGTTGAGTCAAAAACCCCGATATGGCCAGAACACCCCCGAAATTGGCCATGAAGATCATTGCGTGTAGAAAACAGATTTCTGCACGCATCTTAAGGTGAAATGAATGGCATCCGTTCATCTTCCTCCTTGCATCGATCTCCCAAAACTCCTCCAGAAATTTGTCCACCCTTATTCACCCTCACAAAGCCATATTTCTCCATGGATCCTTCTCTCATCTTCACTTTGAAGGATGAAGAGGTTGGAGGGGGCTAAAGCCTAGAAAACAAACCTTGGCATTGCTTTCCTAGGAAATCTCCTCCTCACCATCAAGAATCTATGGAGTCGATATCTCCCCTAGAATATTAACTATAGATCTAGAACCAAGGGAGAGGGGAGGAAGCTCACCTCGTTTCCAGCGGTACCATCATTCCCGGCCATGGATCTAGTCGTCCTTCTTTACGGCATCTCTTGCTTGGTGCGGTTGTTCCTTACAGCAAAGGAAGGAGAGGGAGAGAGCGAGAGAAGGCCTCCTACAAGAGCTCTGCGTGCTTCCCTCGGCTCCGTCGGTTTCGCGAGATCCACGATGACGACAAGGTCGATCGGCGCAAAAGCTAGGGTTCGTCTTTAACTCCCTTTTATAAACCGATGTATTAGGTTACATCTTCTGCCACATGTCAACGCCTTATTGGACCGCCCATAATGGGTCATATTGAAGTGACCCGGTCCAAGGAACCATCCAGCGCGAATACCGAAATCCAGTTCGGTCCGCCTGTACAAGCCGACGAATCTGCCTGGGCGAAGAAAATGCACAAGTTAAGTTCGGCGGGAATCATCTGTCATTCTCGACGATCGGCGAGAATCGTCAGGCATTCTCGATGAATTCGTCAGGTATCAACAATGATACCCGGCGATTTTCCCTTAGCCTAACATATCAGAAATCTGGCGTTCAGTGCTTTTAGTATTCTTAGCGATACGCGACGATCGGCGAGAATCACCAGGCATTCTCGACGATTTTCCCTTAGCCTAACTTATCGGAAATCTGGCGTTGAGTGCGTTGAGTATTCTCAGCGATACTCGACGATCGGCGAGAATCACTAGGCATTCTCGACGATTTTCCCTTAGGCCATACTTATCGGAAATCTGGCGTTGAGTGGGTTGAGTATTCTCAGCGATACTCGACGATCGGCGAGAATCACCAGGCATTCTCGACAATTTTCCCTTGGGCCATACTCATCGGAAATCTGGCGTTGAGTGCGTTGAGTATTCTCAGCGATACTCGACGATCGACGAGAATCACCAGGCATTCTCGACGATTTTTCCTTAGGCCATTTCCTTTCGATCCGTTGGATATCACTAAACCCTACACTCCATCCAACGCACTTGACACCTTTTGCCAGTGCGCCTCGAGCCCGAGTCAAGTCTCTTGACTCAAAACTCGTGCGAGGGGTCTAGCGCGAATTGGGACGTTACACAGGGACCACAAGTGACACTAAGATCATACATGAACCACTTCCAGGAGGAAATCCTCAATGTCCAAGAGGTGCTCGGAGACACTTTGATCATCGCCTTCACCCTGTGCCTGCAAGGCGGGCTGTTCATTATTGAACTCAAGAAGATCCCTACAGTGTCTTTTGAAAACCCGATCGACTAGGCGATGCGGTATATTGATGGGGAGTCCTCGGGAAAAGGGTTCATGACTAAACTGACAAAGTTGACGGGAGAAGAGGTTGATGAGACAGAAGGAAGGAAGGGAGCTAGGAAGAAGGAGGAGCCCAAGAAGCATGAAGAGCGAAGGGTGTTATAGGATGGAGAGCAAAGGGATTGAGAGAGAAGATTCAAAAGGCCTCCCGTAGAGCCACCAAGAAGGATGGACAGAGGAGGGTATCACAAGCATTTGGGGAGAAGGTTCTCACCTGAGAGTCGAGGATGATAATACTAACCTAAGAGGCAGCAATGACAATTGAGGCATGACCAAGAACCCCGACAGGAGGCCTACATGGTCGGAAGATGACGGGGACAAGGAGGAAGGCATCAACAACAGAGGAGGGGGGAGGATTGGAGGGTGGTCCTTTATTGCAACTTCCATCAGTCTGAGGTCTATGCCACCATGACTTGCTCGGAGTTTCTGGAGTTAAGAAAGGGAGTAGATAAGGAGCCCGGGAGTGGCGATGGGAACAAGCGGCTGGAGAAGTAGGAAGGAATGAGGGGATAGGAGGAAGGGTCTGGAGAGCGTGCAAAGATCGAATCGACAAGAGAGCCCGTGGGGGGATCAGAGCGATCCATGGGCGAGGGGATAGAAGAAACCTGAAAAGTGAGTCTGCACACGGTCTACCGACGAAGCGTGGCCTCCACCTCTCAAGCCCCACCCACGATTAGGGAAATCACGTTCTCTGTGAAGGACATATCAGAAATGAAAATCCCTTCCATGATGCCCTGGTGGTCCAAGCAGCGGTGGAAAACTTCACGGTCTACCATATCCAAGTCGATAACTGAAGATTCATCAACATTATGTTCAAGAAGGCATTCGAACCATGGCGGTGGAAGAGAAGATGTTTACTTCTACTGACGACCACTTTTCGGTTTTGCAGGAGAGAGGAAATAGAATGAAGGAGGGGCAGAGCTCCTCATTACCCTAGGAGGCACAACGAAGGTGTGCCGCTTCATGATCATGGACGCACCTAGTAGCTACAACACCATCTTCGGGAGGCCCCCCATCAACACGTTTTAGTGAGTGCCCTCCTCATTCAACTAATGCCTGAAGTACAATATTGGATGGATGCATATCCGAATCATGAGCGAACCAAAGGTGGTGAGGTAGTGCAACCTCAGCATCGTGAACACAATTAGCTGAGAGAAAGAGTCAGAGAGAGTCAAGAAGGTGATGGAGGAGATTGCAAGGTTGTAAGCTGCAGAGGAGGTGGAAGAGAATGAGTTCAAAGCTGAGGGCGAGAGGTCTGGAAAGGTGAAGGTCAGCGGTGAGCTGGCGAAGGAAGACAACGAGAGGATCCTGATGTGCATCTAGGAAATTGCAGAAAACTTCGCTTGGAGCGTAGGAGACATGCCAGGATTCGATGCAGACGTCTCCTGTCACCACCTTAAACTATAGTAAGGAACCCTCCCCATTCGCCAAAAGAAGAGAAAGATGGCTGCTATCCTGGCTGAGCCCATCCTCGTGGAGGTACAGAAGTTGATGGATGAGAGATTCGTCGAGGAGATTCAGTACCCGGGATGGATCTCGAATGTTGTAATGGTGAATAAGGGAGGGGTAAAGTAGAGGATGTGTATTGATTTCTCGATGCTTAATAAACACTGCCCCAAAGATTGTTAACCCCTTCCTAAAAACGACGCACTCATAGATTCGGCCATCAGATTCCCTGTCATGAGTTTTTTAGATGCTTTTTTTGGTTACCATCAAATTCACATGCACCCGCCCGACATAAAGCACTTCTCTTTTATCATGAATGATGGATGTTACTGTTACAAGATGATGTCTTTTAGACTTAAGAATGCAGGTGCTACTTATCAGCGTATGATGGATAAGGTATTAACGAACAAAAGGGGGGAATCTAAAGGTGTATGTTGACGATATTTTGGCAAAAATTAAGGATGTTGAAAACTACCTTAGATACTCGGTGGAGACCTTTGCCACGCTCCGAAAATACAAGATGAGACACAACTCGGCCAAATGCTTTTTTGGGGCAGGGAAGGGAAAATTTGGGACATCTTATGACTCTATAGGGGGTGGAGCCAAACCATAACAAGATAAAAGCAATGATGGAGATTGATGCCCCAAGGAATGTAAAAGAAGTTCAACGCCTGACAGGTTGACTCACAGGTTTGAGTAGGTTCCTCTCAAGAGCTGGCGATAAATGCTCAACTTTCTTCCGAGCGTTGCACCGACACGTTTATAACAAGAGTTTTGAGTGGTGAGTCGAGTGCAAGGTAACATTCCAAAATTTGAAGCAACAACTCACGCAAACCCCAATTTTATAGGGAGCTAGGGAAGGGGAGGATCTCTTCCTCTATTTTGGGATAGGAGCGGAAGCAGTGTGATAGGTCCCAGTTCGGTAGGAGGGAAAGAGGCATCTTCCTATTTACTATATGAGTCCGGTTCTCCGGAACGTCGAATTGAGCGACCCCATGCAGGAGAACCTAGATTTTTCGCTCATCATCTCTGCTCGAAGTCTTAGGCCCTACTTCCAGGCTCATACAATCAAGATGGTCACCGATCACCCACTCCTGGGGGGGGGGGGGGGGTAGAAGGGTTGAGAACTCAGTTCAGCTCACCAAGTGGTCATTAGAGCTCAGGGAGTTCGATATTCTCTTCATTCCCCGGGCGGCGTTAAAGGCCCAAGTGGTGGACGACTTTTTGGCCGACAACTCGTCGGAGGTAGAAGAGGCGGAGTCGTAAGGGTGGAAGGCTTGAGAGATTTTGGAGGGTGGGGTGATCCTGACGAGCCCTGAAGGATCCAAGATTTAACAGTCCGTGAACATCCACTTCCCGGTCAACAACAAGTAGACAGAATATGAGGCTTTGATCGTAGGCCTTTTCCTTGCTCGAGAATTGGGAATTATATATCTCAGGACGTACTCTGACTCCATTGTGATAGCCTCGCAAGTCTGGGGGAATTTGAGGTTCGGGAACCGATCCTACTTTGGTATTTGTTAAAGTTAAAGGAATTGATAAGCACCTTTTGGTCATTCACCATCCAGCATGTGCCGAGAGAAGAAAATGAGGCCGCTGAAAGACTGGCTAGGTATGGTCACCCTGCGAAAGGAGCGACTACCGAGTATTTCAGCCCCTCCATCGCGGTGGGGGAGCTTATAGAAATCGACAAGCAGCCGTCATGGGTGGATCCATTTGTGGAGTTCTTAACCACAAGAAGGCTCCCTCGGGGAATACAGGACTAGAGGTGATTCAGGTACTAGTCAGCATATTATCTCCTACACGAAGGATGCATCTACAGAAAAATCTTGTCAGGCCCCTTGGCATGGTGCGTCCCCGAAATAGAGATTCCTTGGGTTCTCGAAGAGATTAACTTAGGTGAGTGTGGGAGCCATTTTGGTAGAAGGACCCTAGAAAAAAGGTTACTGAGGCAGTGATACTTCTTGCCAACGATCTGCAAAGACGCCGAGCAATTTGTGAAGAAATGTTCAAGATGTCAACTTTATGCGCCTCTCCAATTACAGTCCACAAAATGAATCCGATCAATCACGGCCCCGTGGCCTTTTGTAATATGGGGAATGGACCTCGTGGGGTAGTTACCTAATGCGAGTTAACAAAGAAGTTTCATCCTAGTGATGATAGAATACTTATTGAAATAGATCGAGGTGAAGGCCTTGGCAAAGACTACTTCTCAAATTGTGAAGAACTTCATATGGGGAGAGATCATCTGTAGGCACGGGTTGCCACTCGCGATTGTCACGAACAATGGGCCGCAATTTGCAAGTGCGGAACTCATCAAGTTCTGTGGGGAGCTATGGATTGATCTTCGCTTCACATCCGTGCATCATCCCCGAATCAACGGGCATGTCAAAGCGGACAACAAGACAATCGTAAACTTTCTCATAAAGAAGGTGGTAAACTTGAAGTGCAGTTGGGTTGAGCAATTCCCCTCTGCCCTCTGGGCCCTCAGGACTACCTCGAACACCTCTATAGGGGAGACTTTGTTCAATGTGTCTCATGGCTCAAAAGTAGTCATCCCAGTGGAGTTTAACGTCAGGAGTCCGAGGGTGGTGTCCGCAGAAGGAGGAGAGGATTGGAGAGAAGAGAACGATGAAGATCAAAGGATATCGGTCGACTTGGTAGAAGAAATTCGGGTCCTCGCGCCTATCCGATAGGTGGAGGTCAAACGTCAGATGGCAAAATACTTTGACAAGCACATAAGGATCAAGCAATTTTCCAGGGGTGACTTGGTCCTCAAAAAGATGGATGCCACAGGCAGGGGAGTGGCGGTAGGAAAGCTCCACCCTAATTTGGAAGGGCATTTCATGGTATCGAAGGCACTGCCATATGGAGGGTACCGAATCCAAGACTATGAAAGGGAGCTCCTTGGTAACACATGGAGATACGAAGATTTGAAATACTTCTTTCCTTAGGCGTCACATCTCCCCCCCCCCACTTCAACCGTAAATTCCCTTGTTTTTAAATATTGCTTCCCCTTTCATCAATGCAATAGTACTTGTGAAAATTCATGTATTTAATGCTCCTCATTAAAAATCCCCTCAAGGGGCACCCCCAGGGAATGCTCCCTAGACCGGAATACAAATGAGTTGAGTTCAAGTCTCCGAGCTATGATGTTATCGTGGACTGGGTCCCTCCGCGAGCTCCTCTCCAGCTTACCAGCTACTTACCCCCTCGAGTGAGTTTAAGTCCTCAAGTTGCGATGTTGTCGTAGGTCGGGTTCCTGTGTGAACTTCTCTCCCGCATACTAGTTACTTTCACCCTCAAGTGAAATCAAAGTCCTCGAGACGTGATGTTATCGTAGACCAAGCCCCTGCATGAGCTTCTCTCCCGCATACCAGCTACTTTCCCCTTCAAGTGAGCTCAAGTCCTCGAGTTGCGACATTATCATAGGTCGGGTCCCTGCACAAACTCCTCTCCCGCATATCAGCTACTTGCCCCCTCGAGTGAATTCAAAATAATCGAGCTATGATGTTGTCATAGACCGGTTCCATGCACGAGTTCCTCTTCCGTATACTGACTACTTGCCCTTTGAGTGAGTTCAGGTCCTCGAGTTGTGATTTTGTCGTACACTGGGTCCCTCCGCGTGCTTTTCTCCCGCATACTAGCTAATTTCCCCCTCAAGAGAATTCAAAGTCCTCGAGTTGTGATGTTGTCGTAGATTAGGTCCCTGCACAAACTCTTCTCCCGCATACCGGCTACTTGCCCCCTCGAGTGAATTCAAAATCCTCGAAATGTGATGTTGTCGTAGTCTGGGTCCCCACACGAGCTCCTCTCCCGCATACCGTCTACTTGCCCCCTCAAGTGAGTTCAAGTACTCTAGTTGCGATGTTGTTTTAGGTCAGATCCCTACGCGAGCTCCTCTCTCGCATACAGGCTACTTACCCCCTCGAGTGAATTAAAATCCTTGAGCAGTGATGTTGTCGTAAACTGGGGCCCTGCACGAGCTCCTCTCCCGCATACCTACTACTTGCCCCCTCGAGAGAATTCAAAATCTGCTAGTTGTAAGGTTATCGTAGACTGTATCCCTGCGCTAGCACCTCTCCCGCATACCGGCTACTTGCCTCCTCGAGTGAGCTCAAGTCCTCGAGCTGCGATGTTGTCATAGACCAGGTCCCTACACGAACTCCTTTACCGCATACCGGTAAGTTTCCCCTCGAGTGAGTTCAAGTCCTCGAGTTACGATGTTGTCGTAGGCCGGGTCCCTGCGTGAGCTCCTCTCCCACAAACTGGCTACTTTCCCCCTCGAGCAGAATCGAGTTCCCAAGGTAATGATAGGGAATAAGTTTGGTATCCTACATTAGTCACTTACATGATGTTTGCTGACCCCCTCGAAAAAGCTCCCTACCCCTCCGGATCACAAGGTAAAAAGGCAAGGTAAGGCGAAGGGCAAAATTGCCCAAGGGATAGCCGAGCTCGCCACGTCGAGTGAGATGAAAGCGATGGATCGTGCGGATCGAGAAAGAAATTGATCCACTCAATGAGGCAAGACAGAGCAATCAGTGACTTGGTCGCGTAGAATGGAGCGATTTCATCATAAAAGTTAAAATAGTTCCTAACTACAAACGTACGAGCAAGGAGCGAGTTCAGTATAAGAGTTAAAATTACACCTAACTACAAACACACGAGCAAGGAGCGAGTTCAACATAAGAGTTAAAGTAGAGGGGGTACAATCCTAGAATCATTATCTTGCCTCGCCATCGCGCGGACACACGATTGTTGAATTCTCCGGGGGAGGGAAGAGTTTCGGGATCAGCAACTCGGGAGTATGTGCGTGGCCCGCACATTCAAGTCGCCTTGTAACCAGAAGCGCTTCACGGATAGTCGGGTAGCCGCTACAACAACGGCATTACGAACTACAGCCTCCGTGAAAGTGGATCTAGGCACGACGACACTTGCGGATCCCTCCTGCACTTGGTGGCGATACACCAGAAGTTTTGACTCTGCTTCAATGATATGGTTAGCAAAGTAGTCTCTCTGGGAGCGGGCTACCCTCAGCTCTTCTTCCAACTAAGAAGTTTGTTCTGCCCACATGAGCTTGGTAGACTACAAAAAAGTACTAGGTTGAGTAAAAGGCGAACTCGCAAGGTCAGAAGTGGAAGACGTACCACACTCGAGGCCAATGAGGCGGGGCATCGAACACCAACGAGTTCAACACTAGCGTTGGATAGTTCCTTTTATGTGGTCCTCGCCACCCCCAGCTTGGTATTCGTCTGAGCAAGTTCCTAGTTGGTGGCATCTAGGGCAGTCAATGTCTCACTCAATTTGTGGCATGTGCTAAGAGAGCACCTCGCCATCCGAGAAATAGCTCGTCTGCATGCAGAACGCAGTGCCTTCAATGATTTGCTAGCTCGCGGATGGAGGTTCCTGCCAGTACCGCCGCATCCTCCCGACCGTAGAGGCTGAATAGGAGGTTGAACGCGTCATCATCAACGCCCTCATATTCCATCCTGGAAGGCAGCCGCGAGCTCAGGCCTACCCCATGCTCGCCCTCGTACCACTCCAGGAGGGTGGTTCCCTCCAAATCCCGTGTGTGCATCCACAAACCGAGGTTAACATGGGCTCGGGGGGCTTCGTCTTGCATTCTTCCTATGGCCATAACCTTCAGAACAGAGTGTAACATCCCCATCCGTCATATAACATAGAACAGTATGTCCAGTCGGGGCCCGATGTCATATACTATGGATAGTAAAAGGAGTTACTAATTGAAACAATGATTCATAAACGCATCCTAACTCAGAGTGCATTCTTGTAGAAGTTAATTAAAAGGTTTATAAGAACCAAACCAATTGAATGTCCACTAACACCAAGTAGGAATGTTAAACTAAAATATACAAATCATAATGGCCATAACTCCTTACAGTGTTCAACTCAAATTAAATTGTCTTTCATATTTTGGCACGCAGGCCAGCCATACTTGAATGATAAATAAAACCGGGTAATTCTCTTTGCCTTCGAGGGCCAGCATAGCATCCATGGGTTCCAGCCCGCTATTTCCCGCTTGGCTATGTTGCACCTATATGAAACATTCCACCGTAATGGTAGCAAACAATAGCAACAGTCAACATTAGCTGACGAAATTATAATGACCCCACCCCTCACTCAGGGTAGCGGTGCTCCTTACCTACATATTAGTGGTTATCACTTTTCGTGCTAGAGAAAAGAGAGTCGAACTAGCAATCCAACTAGGAAAGTATAACTATCGAACTGTAACTAGGGGACACAAGTGTCGTATTGAAATCCGGGAACTATTAAGTAAACCTACTCACACGAAAACTATTATCTTATTGACGAATGGTTTTAGGGTTAAGAGAAAGCTAATTGCGATAAAGAAAAGAAATATTGCCCTAAAAAAAGAACTAATTGCAGTTAAATAAAGAGCTATTGAAAGCGATCACAACGAAGGGTTGAAACGATGAAAAGGAAAAGCACTCGATCGAGAATCACCACGGTAAGAGCAGATTAAAAATGAGATAAAAACCTAAACTTAATAGGTTAAAGGTCCTTGACCATGGAGGTTCCTAAAGCTTGAACACACTTCTCTTGAAGTCGTGCCCAACTGAGTTTAGAATGTCCGACCGAACTCTCATCCAAAACGGAGGCCTAAAACTCGCTTTACGTGGTGAACCCCACAATTGGATTTCCCTCCAATCAGGGAGATTTAGACGCCTGCCTCTCTCGAGGGGTGCGTGCAACTCTCTTTACTCTAGAGTGTTAACTTCAAACTAAGAACCTCTCGGCTAGCTAAAAGTGAAAACAAAGATGGAAATTATATATCGATGATATAACTCCAAACATGAATAATCAAGAGTAAATTGAAGGCCTAAACCCTAAAAAGAAATGTAAATTTAAAGCATCATAAATTAATCAACTCGAACCTCAGATCATCAAGATCGAGTACAAGGAGGATTAGTTAGTCATGGAGAAGTGGAGGAGGAGGGATGAGTAGAAGAACATTAAGAACACAAAGTAAAAAAGGACACTTTATATTTATGTTAAAAGAGAGTACAATTGGAAATAGAAGATTGCAAGTGTTATGAAATTGAAAACCTAAACTAGCATTTACAATAAGCTGCTAAAGCAATTACAAAAGCTATTACAAAAGGAGTAAACTAGCGAAGATTAAGAAAAAAACTAAAATTAGAAAGTGAGAGAGAGAGAGAGAACATGAAAAACACTAAGAAACAAAAGGGCAGCATCTCCCCTCTCAACACAAACCTTCTTCTAGACATAAGGGGGAGGCTTGAATTTATAGATAATCTCACGGTTTTGTCATGCCCTCTATCACGCCCAGGGAGGGCGTGTTAGTGGGGCATGACATGCACGGAGTTGACCTTGGGCTCTAGATTCTTGCGAGAATGATGATTGCTTTTGTACGTCGGTGGACACGCCATGGGCCATTCCTATGTAGGAGGGGCATGTAAGGCATGCCAAGTCTCAAGCATTGGTCGGAAATCCGTCAGTCATCGAAAAAGGTGGAAGACGCCCCAGGGCCACTCCCATGTAGAAGGGCGTGTCAGTACTATTGACGTGTAGCAATGGAAAATCTTTAAATGCTGCAGCGATGAGGGTGACAGGCCCTGTGACACGCCAAGGGAAGGCGTGTCAGGGGGGCGTGTCAGTGGTTTTTTTTCTATAATTTGGTTCTTGCATCAACCTTCCTCGGGATCGGGTTACATGCCCGGTGACACACCTAGGGAGGGCGTGTAAGGGGGGCGTGTCAAGTCAATTTTTCCCGAAAACTCTAGAAACATGCAAAAAGGGAAGAAAACATTAGTGGCAATAATATATACAAAAAAAGGCCAATAAATAAGCTTACAAGACATGATTTCTGTATTAAAAACCTAAAAATACCCTAATAGTTTAGACTACAAAACGTATTATCAAATTCCCCCAACCTTAAGCTTTGCTTGTCCCCAAGCAAAGATATAAAAACTAGCTAACATAAAAACTCACTAATCAAAAAGTTCTAATTATGCTTACACAAGTACTATGCGAAATTCTAGGTAGGGAGAAGGTGAAACATAAACCTAAAACAATTACTTAAACATGGTTTAACAATTTTTAAACTTTACTAACGAAAATAAATCATCTAAAATTTTAACAAAATTCTTTATATAAATTTAAGCAACAAAACGAAATGAAAAAATGCATTGAGTTGTTACTAGATCCAAGCAACACATTATGACTATATCAATTAAATAACAAAAATCTAAATTTAAATCCAAAACTTATACTGATTTACATTTCTTCTTTACTTAGCTAATAAATAGAATTCAAAAGCATGAATCAAAAGGACTTATTAGGACCGAAATGTTTGGTTTAGAATTATGATTAGGAGTAAAATTCAATGATAAACAAGGAGGCTTAAAAACACACTAAATCAAAACAAAGAGTTTCCAAAATAAAATCTTTTTCTTTTTCTTTTCCTTTTTTTTTCTTTTTTTTCTTTTTTTTCTTTTTTTTTCAAAACAAAGGCCATAATTAATTTTTCTTTTCATTTTGAAATTGGCCAAACAAATGTAAACACTTCTTTTGAGCATATTTTTTCAAAAACTTCTCCAAATATATCACAAAATAACCCTATCAAAATCAAGAAATTTTTTTTAAAACTCATAAAGGTTAGTGTGATTAGATAGGTTGGAAAATTTTAGCTTTGGTGAAATGAAATGATAAGTGGAGCTATCAAATGAATTTGGAAAAAGGCTCAAAAGCGACTAACGAGGGGTAAAAATTTTTAGGTTGGCAAGCAGGCTCAAACGAAAACAAAAACAGCCTAAATCATTTTCATGTTTTTAAATTTATTTAAAGCATAGTTTTGAAAAATTTAAAAAAGCAAGTCCTAGATAATAAAAGAAGATTGATTAAATTATCTTGAAAATAGAAATAATAGGTGACTTGGATCGTTCACATCTACTACGCTAATCAAAAGTTGCCATTATAAAAATTATCCAAAAATGAAAAGGAAAATAGGGGATGAAATATTTTTTTGAAAGTAAAGAAGATAAAGAACAAAAACCACAATAAAATTGCGAGTTTTAGAAAAAATGTTTCACGTTAATGTGCTACCGTGAATTAGAAACATAGCATGGCCAACATTTTACTTATGAAACATAATTAAAAAGAATGATTAGAAATATTATAGTTAGCTGAGTTGTTATAAGGAATTTTGAGAAAAACAAACAAAAAAATAGGTACTATTAAAATACAAAAATTAGCATAATAAATTTTTTTGATTTTGATATATTCTCTTTTTTTGGATTTTTAAAGATATTATCTCTTTTTTTAGATTTTTCTTTAAGAAGAAAAAGGAGAAAGCCCAAGAATTTTTTTATTATTTTTTGATTGAATTTTACCGGGATACAAAAATAAAGAAAAGAGAAAGAGCAAATCCTCCCCCAAGCTTAAAATAGACATTGTCCTCAATGGAGAAAGGAGGAGAAGGAGAGAGGGAAATTAAAACATAAATAAATGTACAAAATTGAAAACAGGTACTTCCCCAGATTTATGTGTCGCGAATGTTGATTGATGCCGCTCCACTGTGCTTGCGCTTTGGATCTTCTTGAAATGTCTGCTTTGGACTTCGTGATGGATTCAGCAGCATTGGAGCAGGCGATCGCAAAAGCCTCAGCTTGTCGGAGCCGTCCGTGGCCAAAAGTGGGAAATAAAGAAAACAGAAAAGATAGCTTGGGATGCCTCCCAAGAGCACCCTTTGTTTAAAACGTCGTTTGAGCTCGACGTATAAAAAAACAATTGTCCAAAATAAAAATAATATCCAAAATAATATTCGAAGGTTTTAACAAATAAAAAGTCTTAAATTATCAAAAATTCAGATCATGCAGAATAACATTAATACAGTTCGGACTGACATCACCACAGAAATACAGTTTAAGACGCTAACCATTTACTTTGAAATCCCCCTTATCAGGGTGTTAAATTAAAATAGTACCATATGGAAAAACTTGTTTAACAAAAAATGGCCAAGACCAACGAGACTTTAACTTTCCAGGAAATAAATGTAAATGAGAATTATAAAGAAGAACTTGGTCACCCGGCTTGAAGGTTTTTGGGTGCCATAAGAGTTTATCGTGATGAGAACGTTTTGTCCGCTCTTTATAAAATTTGTTTTTTTCGAAAGCATAAGAGTGCCACTCATCGAGCTCGTTTAGTTGAAATTTTCTAAGGTCGTCGACAGAGTGTGGATCGAAATTTAAAAATTGCAAGGCCCAAAAAGCGCGGTGTCCAAATTCTACGGGTAAATGGCACGATTTTCCATAAACAAACAAATACGGCGTACATCCGAGAGCGGTTTTGTACGTTGTTCGGTAGGCCCATAGAGCATCGTCTAATTTGGTTGACCAGTCTTTTCTAGAAGTTGAAACAGTCTTTTTGAATATTCTTTTTATCTCTCTGTTCACAAATTCGACTTCTCCGTTAGTTTGGGGGTGGTAAGAAGTTGGAAGCCTATGCATAACCCTGTATTTAATAAGGATTTTTGAAAACTGCGCATTACAAAAATGTGAACCCCTATCGCTAACGATGGCTCGAGGCGTACCGAATCAAGAAAATAATTTTTTTCAAAAGCATAATTATCACTCGGGCATCGTTAGTAGGAAAAGTTTGGGCCTCAGCCCATCGAGAAACATAATCGATGACAACTAAAATGTAGTTATTCCCGAAGCTAGAAGAAAGGGGCCCAACAAAATCAATTCCTCAAAGGTCGAATCGCACTCGAGGAAATAATTTTGCGGCATTTCTTTTTTATTGGAAATATTTCCCAACCGTTGGTAACTATCACACCTACTCACAATGTCTTGCGCGTCTTTAAACAGGCTAGGCCCGTAAAAACCCGCGCAAAGCACCTTATGAGCATTGCGAGTAACTTGATAGTGACCACGAGTCGGTCCTTCATGCAAGTGTTTTAAAATATCTTAGCCTTCTTGAACAAAGACACATCTTCATATCACTTGGTCCGCACAGACTCTGAAAAGATGCGGGTCCTCCCAAAAATAGTTCTTCAACTCAAAAAAGAATTTCTTCTCTTATTGAGAGGAGAACTCTTTTGGGAGCACACGAGCCAGTAAATAATTGGCTATGTGTGCAAACCAAGGAGAAGGAGAAGTGTTAATTGAAAGTAACTTTTCATCAAGAAAATAATCATTAAAAGATTTTTCATATAAATTTTATATATAAGGATTATCTAATCGTGAGAGATTGTCGGCGGCCAAATTCTCAGCTCCTCGCTTATCACGGATTTCTAAGTCAAACTCTTGGAAGAGTAAGGCCAAGCGAATCAGGCGCGGCTTGGCATCCGTCTTAGCAAGAAGAAATTTGAGGGTCGAGTGTTCCGTAAAAGTAATAATTTTGGAAAGCGTAATGTATGAACGGAATTTATCAAAAGTGAACACAACATCTAGGAGCTCCTTCTCAGTTGTGGTATAATTCTCTTGCGCCGATGTAAGTGTTTTACTTGCATAAAAGATGGGGTGAAAGTTTTTATAAATTCGTTGTCCTAGTACGGCTCCCACCGCGAAACTACTCACATCGCACATAATTTCAAAGGGAAGGTCCCACACCAGAGCTATCATAATGGGGGCGTTAATTAATTTATCTTTTATTAATTCAAAGATAGACAGACAAAGGTCATCAAAAATAAATGGGCCGTCTTTTTCTAAGTGTTGAGTAATGGGTTTGGTGATTTTGGAGAAGTCTTTTATGAAGCGGCGGTAGAAACCAGCATGTCCTAAGAAACTTCTTATAGCTTTGACGTTTGTAGGAGGCGGAAGCTTCTCGATAACTTCAATCTTTGCTATATCTACTTCAATTCCTCTCGCAAAAATCTTATGACCCAAAACAAACCCTTCTCTCACCATTAAATGACAATTTTCCCAATTTAGGGCAAGGTTAGTTTCTTCGCATCTTTCAAAGACTTTTTCGAGGTTTTCTAAACAACTATCAAAGGCATCGCCGAACATAGAGAAATCATCCATAAATACCTCCATAATGCTTTCTATGTACTTGTCGAAGATAGAAAGCATACATCGCTGGAATGTAGCTGGCGCATTGCATAATCCAAACAGCATTCTTCGGTAAGTGAATATGCCGAAGGGACAATTAAACGTAGTTTTCTCCTTGTCCTCGGGAGAGATGGGGATTTGAAAATACCCCGAGAGGCCATCGAGAAAACAATATAAACTATGGTCAGATAATCGCTCTAAAATTTAATCGATGAACGGCAAGGGAAAGTGGTCCTTGCGAGTGGCATCATTTAACTTATAATAATCGATACACATTTGTTTTCCCGTCACCGTCCGTGTCGGGATTAAATCATTATTTTCATTTACAACTATAGTTATCCCTCCATTTTTCGACACTACCTGAACAGGGCTAACTCACTTACTATCAGATATAGGATAGATAATTCGTGCGTCGAACAGTTTAATAACCTCTCGCTTTATGACTTCTTTCATGTTCTGGTTTATACGGCACTGAGGTTGTATGGAGTTATGCGAATTATCTTCCATAAAGATTTTGTGAGTGCAGAAGGATGGGCTTATGCCCTTGATATCGGAAATCTGCCAAGCGATAGCTCGGCGATGCTTACGTAACACTAGAAGGAGTTTGTCATTTAGTACTTCAGATAAGTAGGGCGAAACTATCACTTGTAGTTTGGAATTTTTTTCTATGAAGGCATACTTGAGATGTTCAAGTAGTTCTTTTAATTTTAGGGTAGGGGGTTCTTCATACGAGGTTTTAAAAATTCTTTCTTTTTCAAAAACTATGTCTTCGTAGACTTTTTTAAATGGAAAATTAAAAGGGGTGGGGCTAGTGGCCATGGCGGCTTCTTGCAGAGATTCCATTAGAAGAGTTGAGGGAGGAAAAAAATAATTCACTATCAGAAAGGCAGTAGGAAAATTCATCACTTAAGGTGTCTAAGAAAAAACAGGAGTCGTCATTCTCTAGGGAGTTCTTCATCAAAGGGGTGATAAAGAAAGTCACTTCATCATCCCCTACTCGAAGGAAGAGCTTACCATTGCTTACGTCAATGATAGCTCAGGAGGTGGAAAGGAAGGGTCAGCCATGGATCAGGGGAACCTCGACGTCCTCTTCGATGTCCAATATGACGAAATCCACCGGGAAGATGATTTTGTCGACTTTGACTAGAACATCCTCCACTATACCTAACGAGTACTTAACAGATCTATCATCAAGCTAGATACTAATACGCATGGGGTTGAGGCTACTAATTCTTAACTTCTTAAATAATGAGAGGGGCATTAGGTTGATACTTGCACCTAAGTCGGCCAATGCGTACTTGACAAAAAGATCACCAAAGACACACGGTATAGAAAAACTACCTGAATCACTGATCTTCTTTGGTAAACCATTTGTCAAGACCGCAGAGCACTCAGCATTTAGCGTGATGTTAGACAAGTTTTCTAACTTCTTCTTATTAGTAAGAAGGTCCTTAAGATACTTAGCATACTTCGGCATCTGGGAAATTGCTTTATGGAAGGGTAGGTTTATGTGGATTTTCTTAAACATTTCTAAGAAGTGGGTATACAGATCATCTAGATGTTGTTTATTTAGTTAGGAAGGGTATGGTGGAGTTGGATCATTTTTAAAAATAGGTGGTGGAGCGAGATCTTTTTCTAAAGTAGAGAGCGGAGTGATAACTTCTTTTTCAACGGGTGGTGGAATTTTAAAAATGGGAGCGGAGCTTGCCTCGAGCTCTTCGCTAACCATACAAGAAACTAGCTTCCCACTCCGAAGAGTTATAGCTTTCGCCTGCTCTCTCAGGTTGGGCTCAGTATTGGAAGGAAGAGACCTGCGGGTTGCTCAGAATTAATTTTTGCGAGTTGTCCTACTTGATTTTCTTGATTTTTAACTCTTCTAGTTAAGGTTCTTATAGTAGCGTCATTTGTGGTTATATATTTAGAAAGTAACTCCTCCAAGCTTGGAGATTTTGGATTGTTTTGAAGAGGTGGAGGCGGTGCAGGAAAATCATTTTGTGGTGGCCGGCGCATTGCGTTCGAGGTATTACTCCACGAAAAATTCGGGTGGTTCCGTAAAGCGGGATTATAACTATTCGAAAAAGCGAAACCCGGAGCATGAAAATTCGCAGCAGAAAAATTATTAAAAGCATTTGTAGGCATATTATTAACATAATCTAATTGTTCGTGAGCGGGAGTTTCAGATTCCCATACCTGAGGGGTGGAGGCAGCAGTCATCTTCGTAACTTTTTACTTAAAATTTCCACTTATAGAGCTAGCTGGTAGATGCTGTCTACTTCAAAGATACCTGTAGGATGGTTTGGACAGGACTTAGGCACATTCCACAGATATGTGTTCATGGCCATGTCCTTGAAAATCTCAAGAGCTTCTTCTGGGGTTTTGTTGTTTAAAGTACCACCGGAAGCTGCGTCTATCAATTGCTTTGTATTTTGATTTAGCCCGTTATAAAACGTGTGCACTTGTAACCATACAGGCAATGCGTGATGGGGGCATCATCTTAACAGTTCTTTAAAACTTTCCCAAGTTTCATATAATGTTCCAGAGTCTATTTTTCCAAAGGCAGAAATATCGTTCCTAAGTTTTGCAGTTTTGGCTGGCGAAAAATACTTCGTTAGAAATTATTCAGTTAATTGATCCCAAGTCGTGATGCTCCCTCTTGGCAGAGTCATCAACCACTATTTAGCTTTAGTTATAAGGGAGAATGGGAAGAGTATTAGTCTAATAGCATCATTTGTAACACCATTGATCTTGAAGGTGTCATAAATCTCAATAAAGCTTGCTATATGCGCGTTCAGATCTTCATCTTGAAGTCCGTCATATTGCACATACTACTGCACCATTTGAAATATGCTAGCCTTTAGTTAGAACTTATTATTAGCTATAGCAGGGCGAACAATGCTTGATTCTATTTTCTCTAGATTCGGTCATGCATAATAGGATATAGGCCTATGCATGACCTCCTCCACGTGGGGTTCTTCCATTCTTAAAGTAGAAAATAACTTGGAATCCTCAATCGGTATTTGGAAAGTAGGGCCTTGAAATTGTGATCTTCTCCAAAGAGTACGCTTAATTTTGTGTTCCAAGTCCAAAATAACCGACGGGCTCCCACGGGTCATGAACTAGGAGAAGAGAAGATAAAGAAAGAGAAAATAAACTAGAAAAAAAAAGAGAACTAATAATTTTTTTTTGTTTGAAATAGATTTTTTTATGTTTTAACTCTCGAACTTCCCAAGGGCTATCAATTAAAGGGTTCGCAAGATACTAGACAAGATAGTGGTATTTAAACAACATTGCCCTTTTCGAGAGAGTTAGGTGGTGTAGAAAAATTGTGAAGTGGGTTTCTATTAAGAGAGTTAATATTTTTGGATTTTTAAATTTTTTAGAAAGAGGATGAGAAAGAGAAATGATAAATGTAATAGGTTCGTGTTTTCAAATTATCAACAAAATTTGCTCCTCGGTAACGGCGCCAAAAACTTGGTTATTGCTTTTCATGCTAGAGAAAAGAGAGTCAAACTAGCAATCCAACTAGGCAAGTATACCTATAGAACTGTAGCTAGGGGACACAAGTGTCATATTGAAATCCGGGAACGGTTGAGTAAACCAACTCACACGAAAACTATTATCTTATCGACGGATGGTTTTAGGGTTAAGAGAAAGCTAATTGCAATAAAGAAAAGAAATATTGTACTAAAAAGAGAACTACTTGTAGTTAAATAAAGAGCTATTAAAAGTGATCACAACGAAGGGTTGAAATGATGAAATGGAAAAGCACTCGATCAAGGATCACCTCGGCAAGAGCTGATTAAAAATTCGATAAAAACCTAAACTTAATAGGGTGAAGGTCCTTGACCGTGGAGGTTTATAAATCTTGAACGCGCTTCTCTCGAAGTTGTGCCCAACTGAGTTTAGAAAGGTCTGACCGAAATCTCGTCCAAATTGGAGGCATAAAGCTCGCTTTATGCAGTGAACCCCACTAATTGATTTCACTCCAATCATGGAGATTTGGACGTCTGCCTCTCTCGAGGGATGCGTGCAACTCTCTTTACTCTTGAGTGTTCACTTCAAACTACGAGCCTCTCAGCTAGCTAAGAGTGAAAATAATGATGGAAATTATATATCGATGATATAACTCCAAACATAAATAATCAAGAGTAAATCGAATGCCTAAACCCTTAAAAGGAAAGTAAATTTAAAGCATCATAACTTAATCAACTCGAACCTCGGATCATCAAGATCGAGTACAAGGAGGAGTAGTTAGTCATGGAGAAGTGGAGGAGGAGGGATTAGTAGAAGAACATTAAGAACACAAAGTAAAAAAAAGACACTTTATATTAATGCTAAAAGAGAGTACAATTGGAAATAGAAGATTACAAGTGCAATGAAATTGAAAACCTAAACTAGCATTAACAATAAGCTACTAAAGCAATTACAAAAGCTATTACAAAAGGAGTAAACTAGCTATGATTAAGAAAAGAACTAAAATGAGAAAGAGAGAGAGAGAGCGAGAACATGAAAACACGAAGAAACAAAAGGGCAGCACCTCCCCTCTCAACCCAAAACTTCTTCTAGACACAAGGGGGAGGCCTGAATTTATAGAAATTCTCACGGGTTGGTCACGCCCTCTGTCACGCCCTGGGAGGGCGTGTTAGGGGGGCGTGATATGCAAGGAGTCGACCTCGGGCTCTCGATTCTGGCGGGAATGATGATTGCTTCTGTACGTCAGTGGACGCGCCCTGGGCCATGCCCGTGTAGGAGGGGCGTGTAAGGCATGTCAAGTATCAATCATTGGTTGGAAATCCGTCAGTTGTCGAAAAAGGTGGAACATGCCCCAGGGCCATGCCCGTGTAGAGGGGTGTGTCAGTACTGTTGACATGCAGCAATGGAAAATCTTTAAATGCGGCAGCAGGCTTCAGGAAGAGGGTGACACACCTCGTGACACGCCCAGGGAAGGCGTGTCATGGGGCCGTGTTAGTGGTTTTTCTCAGTATTTTGGTTTTGGCATCAACCTTCCTCGGTATCGGGTTACACGCCCGGTGACACTCCCAGGGAGGGCGTGTCAGGTGGGCGTGTTAGGTCAATTTTGGCCGAAATCTCTAGAAACCTGCACAATGGGAATAAAACATCAGTGGCAATAATATATACAAAAAGAGGCCAACAAATAAGCTTACAAGACTTGATTTGTGTATTAAAAACCTAAAAATACCCCAATAGTTTAGACTACAAAACTTATTATCAATTAGCATATACATAACATGGCCATCAGAACATGCAACTTAAGCACCATTCACCACAGACATTGGCACCAATGCCCCGTGCTCTCAGGGCACATTCATGGTGCACAGGACCTCAAGGGTCATACCACCATTTTTTGTGACGGTCAACAACGTTTGAGATTTTAGTATTTCGGAACCCGAGCAAAAGACAACACCCCTATCCTACGATAAATTCATGGTGATTTAAAATTCACACTTTGACTCACTCCAAGTCGATCTCCATAGGGTTGGGTGCAATTCATCTATTTCCTATGCTCAAATTGTCCAGCACGCAAGCCCAAAGCATGTTAGCATCCCCTTTCCCATTACTGTACGATACCTAACCCCATTATGATCCTAGGCTAGCACTCACGGCCACCTAAGCTGAGAAAATTAAGCTCTTGCCTCAACCAAACGGCAATCAGGTCTCCACGAGATAGTCCTCACAAACAATGGCCCACAGGTCTCCATGAGGCAGGCCACACAAATAATCTGTTCACTGGGAGCTACCGCCGGCGGTAGCGCTACCACCATGCGGTAGGGGACAGACTATCGTTTCTTCCACTTTTTTGGGTGTTTTCCTGGAGACCACCTTAAGTACTCTCACTACAGCCATCTTCATACTCATGACTCTGAAATATATGTGATTAACACAGAGTCTTCTCCGGCATACAAAACATACAAACATCACCAATCCAAACCAACCTGTCCGGATGGGATTCACACCACATGCCAATTCCATACTTCGATTTCGGATATAAATGCAATACTAACGGGCATACACGAATCTTCCTGTTGAGAGAACCACTTCTAGGTGCTCGTGGAGCGACTACCCTCAAATGCCAAAACGAATGACTTCATATGTCCAAGGAAGAGGATCGTTACCCTAGTGGTTCGTTTCGGCGCCATAGGAGAAATTCTAAATGGTTGGAAATGACCGCTTCGGCTTTGCCTCCGTAGATCCAAACTCGTCTCACGAATCCGAGCTCTGAATCTCAAACGGGGGTGAAATCTCCTCTTTCTGGACTACTGCTCCTCCTCTAAATGTCCTGCCCAAGATTCTCAAATTCCAAAATAATGAAGTGAAAACGGCCAAACCAATGCTATTAATTTAGGTACCGCTGCGCGGTAACTATCTACCCTACAATCTCAGGCTGACACATGGCCACACCGTTACTATTTTGCTATCATCCCGCGATAAGTAGCTACCACCACGCGGTATCTGGCATCGGTTGCGACATGACCGCTATGACTATCTCTGTGTGATACCTTCTACCGCCGCACGATAAAATCCAGAGAGTTTCGTCAATTTAATTGACCCTGCTATAATCGATGGTATTACTACCTCCGAGCTATAGCTTCTCGAGAGCTCTGCCTTAATAATCTCGGAGCTACTGTCGACGTTAACCCTACTACCAAGCGGTATCTCCCAGAAACCAATTTCCTGCTTCGGAAGTCTTGGGGTGTTACAAATCTCCCCCACTTAAGGAATTTCGTCCCGAAATTATGCGGTGCAGGTGAAACTCTAGAAGTAACAACATTAAAATGTGTACCTTAGCCAAATAACATAGGGAACTTCAACTTCATGATTTACTCCCGCTCCCATGATAGCTCCTCACGGCCACAGTTATCCCAACGGACCTTGACCATCCTGATTTCCTTATTACAAAGTTGCTTGACTTCCACATCCTTAATGCGAATGGGTTTGACCTTCGTTGTCAATCCTCCATCAATCGGCACCTGATCCGCCACAACCACCTGTGTAGGCTCTTGTACCTCCTTCCACAACACTGATATGTGCAATACATCATGCAGACCACTTAGTTCTGTTGAAAGTTTCAACTGATAGGAGGCTTCGCCAACACGCTCCAATATCACAAACGGCCCAAGGAATCTTTGACACAGCTTTTTCAAGCGTCGAATCCTTGACACACCTTTGAACGATTTCATCTTCCGGTATACCCAATCGCCTACGAAGAACTCGACGTTCCTGTGCTTGGCGTTATAGTACTTAGCCTACATATCCTGAGCGATCAATAAACACTCTCAGACTATTTGTACAACAAAAGTCACATCCTCGAATTCCTTCTGCTTTAATAGCTTTGTCTCGCACGTCTCCAACCACGATAACAGAGTACGTCACTTCCTTCCATGAAGGGCCACAAAGGGAGTCATTTGAATTCTTTCCTGGTAGGGGTTATTGTAAGCGAACACAATCATAAATAGGTTATCCTCCCACCCCTTTCAAAATTCTAGGGCGCACATTTGAAGCATGTCCTCCATCGCCCTATTTTCCCTCTCAGTCTAACCTTCCGTTTGCGGATGAAAGGATGTTCTGTACTTCTGCTTGATACCCAACAGATAATGTATTAACCTCCACTCGTTAGACGTGAAGCGCCCATCTCGGTCACTCACGATGCTGTGGGGAACACCGCGCAGTCATACAATATTATCTACGTACAGCTTTTCAAGCTATTCCACCGAATCATCTTTCCTATTTGGTATGTAGTGTGACACTTTCGTCAAATGATCAATGATCACCAAGATGGCATCATTTCCCTTTTGTGATCTCAGCAAACCATGCTCGAAATCCATGGATATATTGTCAAACTTCCATTTCGGTATAGGCAAAGATTTCAAAAATCCTCTAGGCTTCTGAAATTCGGCTTTCACTAAAGCGCATGTTTGACACTTCGCCAAATACATCGCTATGTCCTTTTCTGTCCAGGCCACCAAAATAGATTTTTCATATCTTTGTATATCTTTATGCTCCCCAGGTTATTCGAGTACTTTGTGTAATGAGCCTCGTACATTAACTCTTCATGTAGTTTGACCACCCTTGGGATGCACAAATGACTGTTCACCCACAACAGACCATCATCGACAGTAAATTAGGCGTTTGACACATCCAAAGACTCATCCATGAACCGATTCATACTGTACTTCTGTCCAGTTCAATCATGCTTCAACACTAGACCTCCTATCGACACAAGAGATCTCTAAGGCATCCAGATCTCGAATAAGATGCTCATCATGCATCCTTATCCATTTGGCCTGTGCGGGAACCCTGCTACTTAACGCATCCATAACTGCAATACATTTGTCAGGAACATAATGTATCTTGAAGGTGTAGTCCCCAAGGAACTCCATCCATCTCCGTTGTCGCAAATTTAAGTCCTTCTGATACAACAGGTACTTCAGGCTCTTATAGTCTGTGTAAATATCGACCTTCACGCCATACACGTAGTGCCTCCAATGCTTTAGAGTGAATATCATGGCCGCCAACTCCAATTCGTGGATCAGATAGTTCCTCTCGTGTACCTTCAACTGGTGTGAGACATACGCTATCACTTTTCCATGATGTAGCAACACATTTCCTAAGTCACACCCTGAAACGCCGTTGTAGATCTCATAACCCTCTGTTCCACATGGCGAACATAGAATATGCTTCGTGGTCAAATGAATTTTCAATTCTTTGAAAGCTTACACGCACGCTAGCGACCACACAAACTTTTGATCCTTGCTTGTCAGTGTCGTGAGGGGTAACGATATCTGCGAGAATTTCTCCACGAAGTGCCTGTAGTATCCGGCAAGTCCCAGAAAACTCCTGACTTCCGCCATTTAAGACAACATAGGACACTCCTGTATCACACCAATCTTCGTCAGATTCACTGCTATTCCCTCTCCACTAATAATGTGACCAATGAATGCAACCGAAGAAAGCCAAAACTCATACTTCGAGAACTTGGCATACAATTGAATGCTTCATAGGGTGTCCAGAACAATATATAGATGCTCCTCATGATCAAACTCGGACTGGGAGTACACCAGGATATCATCAAAAAAGACAATCACGAACCAATCTAAATACTCCCTGAATGTTTGGTTCTTCATGTCCTAAACCCAGATGGCGCATTCATCAGCCCAAAAGGCATGACCGTAAACTCATAATGCACATATCGTGTACTGAACGTCATCTTGGGAATATGACTTTCCCTAATTCTCAGCTGATAATATCCAGACATCAGATCCAGCTTTGAATATACAGTCCACCCAACTAGCTGGTCGAAAAGATCATCGATCCTCAGAATTGGGTACTTGTTCTTCTCTATTAGCTTATTGAGTTCCTGATAATCGATGCATAGCCGCAAACTTCCATCCTTCTTCTTCACAAATAGGACCGTGATGCTCCAAGATGATGAAATTGGACGCATATACCCCTGCTCTATCAAATCTTGAAGCTACGCCTTCAACTCTGCCATCTCTCTTGGTGCTAAGCAGTAAGGGGACCGCGACATAGGTTTAGCACTTGGCACCAACTCTATGGTGAAATTGATTTCTCTCTATGGTGGAGCTCAAGGGAGATCTTAAGGGAAAACGTCGGCAAACTCTAACACCAATGGAATACTAACCAATCCAGGGTTGGGCTTCTTTGCCTCTAGTAAAGTGAAGAACAACTCTGCACTCTTATGAACTGCTTTAACTTCTTGTCGAGTAGACATCAACATCTTTCTAGATCCCGTCATACCAAATAAAGTAGTTTCTTATCATGTATTCAACCCCAGTTATACAGTCTTAAAACTATAATCGATGAATGCAAGTTTCTCCGAGAGCCAATCATTGCAAAAGATTACGTCAAACTCTACTATCAGTAGTGGTGACGCTTCCAAGTAAAAAACTTGACTTCCTATCAACACTTTTATGCAATAGACTCTATTCGTGCGCATCAAACACCCATTAGGTAGCAACACATCCAACCAATCCTTTGCCACTGAATTCGGCACTCCGATACGTGATACGAAATCCTCTGATAGAAATGAGTGTGAAGCTCCTGTATCAAATAGTGCTTGAGTTGGACAGTCCTTGATTAGGACGAATCCTAAAACACGACAGTCATAAAACTAAAGCATAAGGCGTAAGGTATATAAAGTACTATCACAAAAATCTAACACACACATGTCACCATATCATCCTGCTTGATGGCCTCCTATTGGCCAGGTTGTAGACTCTTGGTTGTGCTGGAGCCAGATAAGATGCGGTTTACTCCACCGCCTTCCCTTTCTCCTCATAAGATGTTCCTGCATTCATCTCCGATTTTCCACTCCAACACTCGCGGGCTATATTTCCCGGCTTGCTGTAAGTAAAATATTGTATTGGGCCTCCACACCCAGTCGATGCTCCAGAAGTAACCGACGAAGAAGCCGGTCTGGAAGGCTTGGCCTTCTTGTTCCACCTTCAGTACCTAGTCTTCTATGGTCTTGGTACTTTGAACTTTAGGCTCTTTACTGCTAAGTACTTCTTACTATGGACCCACTTCAGATCCTGTTCCAGATATCGGTGTGTATTGACCTGGACTAGAAAGCCCTTGCGTCATAGGACCTGAGAGCAGCAACCTTAGATTTTCTCGCAATCCTTCATAGAACCGGTAAATCTTGCGCTCCTAATAAGTAAAAGTAGAGCTAGCATAACACCCCAATCTCGTGAACTCATGTAGGTAGTCGTCTACACTAATCTCACCTTGAGTCATTCCCTGGATCTGATTCTCTAGTGCTTTTTTTTGTGCTAACGGAAAGAACTGTGCCAGAAATAATATCATGAACTCCTCCATCGACATGTCAATGAGTTATCTCCCAGCCAAATGATGCAGTTCTAACTCATCCTACCACAATCTTGCTTTGTCGTCTAGAAGGAATGTGGCTATTATAACTTTCTGTCATTCCTCAGTCTCTGTTGCTGACATGACTATCTTCACCCTAGAAAGCAAGTCCTCAGCTTGTGTTGGGGTTCTAGTCCCCGTGAACACTGGTGGATTAAATCTCATCATGTGCTTTAATTGCTTCTCAGTCACTCTTCTCTACACTATGGGCTCTGCCGCTTCTTGATCCGCTATGATAGGTTCCACTATGTCAGGCGGTACATGACCTAAAACAGGAGTAGGAGCCTACACTTGCCTTCCCGGTTGGGCATTGATCATAGAGAACACTGCTTCCGCTACCATTCATATGGTTTCAGCCGAAGGAGGGGTTGTAGGCATGTCGTCAGGCGCACTACTCTCCACGGAGTGCTGACGTTGTGACTGCCCTGCACCACTCCTAGTCACCTATTATCATGAAATATGAAATTAGGTGACAAACAAATTGCCAAAAAGCAATTATATGAACACGCAGGTTCCTCAAACATGTGTATTTTCATTCATAAGTTGACAGTCATGGGTTCATACATGTTATAACGGTAACGCACATACATGTGCTCACCATCCCTTAAAAGAATTCGCCCACGAATTCGAATAAGAAAGACTGAAACCCGAGTCTGATACCATCTTATAACACCCCCATCCATCACATAGCATATAACAGTAGGTCGGCCGGGGCCCAATGTTATATAGTGCGAATAGTCAAAGGATTTACTAATTGAAACCATGATTCATAAACGCATCTTAACTCAGAGTGCATTCTAGAGGAAGTTAATTAAAAGGTTTATTAGAACCCAACCAATTGAATGTCCACTAACACCAAGTAGGAATGATAAACCAAAATACATAAATCATAATGGCCTTAAGGCCTTATAGTGTTCAACTAAAATAAAATTGTCTTGCAGACTTAAGCACATAGGACGGCCACACAAGAACGATAAATAAAAACGGGTAATTCGCTTTGCCTTAAAGGACCACCATAGCATCCAGGGGCTCTAGCCTGCTATTTCCCACTTGGCTCAGCTTCACCTGCACGAAACATTCCATCACATTGGCAGAAAACAATAGCAACCTCCAGCATTAGCTGACCAAATTATAACGATCTCGCCCCTCACTAAGGGTGGCGGTGCTCCTTCCCAACAGGTATTAGCATATACATAAAATGGCAATCGGAACATTCAACTTAAGCACCATTTGATATAGACGTTTGAACCAACACCAAACGCCCCGTGCTCTCAGAGCATGTTGAAGTATGGGATCGAGTGGTCTGGTGGTCTAACTCTGGCGGGTTGTAGACCGCACGGTCTAGAGGTTACTCTCTAGCAGTTTAACATCCAGATTGTTGTTGTTTGTAGTCCGAGCGATCTAGCGATTTATCTCAGGCGACTTGGAGACCGGGCAGTCTAGCGGTCTCCTACTGTGACTTGTTCTCTTCCTTCTGGTGTTGCTGAACGGTTAGCCCATTTATCTAACCACTCAACCTGTTCGGTCTTTTTATTTCTAGCCGCACAGCTCTATAATTTTTTAGTTCCACATTGTTTATTTGTACTCTCTCCTCTCTCCTCCATTCTATAAAAGGGAGGCCATACCTTTGTAAACCTTATCTTTTTGGATAATAAAACTTTCAATTATTCAAATTTCTGGCTTGTTTTTAGTCGTTTGTTCGCTACTTTCACATGGTATCATAGGAAACGATCGATTCCACCTGATTTCTTTGGCTCTTCTGTCTACGCAACTTCGTTCTTTGTTCGCCCAGATACCTGTCTATCAGTGTGGCTTCTTTGCCTTGTGTGCCCTGTTTGCGCGAATTCCTTCCTTCTTTTCTGCAACCTGTTTTCACGGGCTCTCTGCTTTCCTTCCGCTCTCTCTTCTCGTTCGCTCGAACCCTGTGTGTTCGCACGACTTCTTATCTATTCTCACGGACTCTTTCCTGTTCGCGCGATCTCCCCTTTTTCTCGCGAACTTCCCAGTTCGCGGGACCTTTGCCCCTGTACTTTGGTTTGCTTCCTAGTCATGGCCCTTCTTATCGCTGGTGTGCTAACACCGTGACCATTGCAGCTTCTTCTCTTTAGCCTGCTGCGGTTTCCTTCTTTTCCGCTGCGGTCTCCTTCTCTTTTCGCGGCCTCCTTCTTGTTCACGTGGCTTAATACCTTTTCTATCAATGCGACTTCTTTTCTACTCGCGCGGTTTCCTGTATTTCTCTATGGATAATTCTAGTCTCTCCACCCCCGTCATCTCTACCTCCACCACTCATGTGGCTCATCCTCCTCCTCCTGCTCCTTCCGGAAACCTCGGCATGGTTTCAAAAATAGTTGGTTCTAACTCTCCGGATTGGAGCGTTCCTTTCACCTTTCTTCTTCGCTCTCAGCACAAACGTCATCACCTCACCAATGACCCTCCTCCTCCTGACTCTACTCAATTTGATGCTTGGAATGCGAGTGATGTGCTTGTCCTTACGTGGCTGGCCAACAGCCTCTCTAATGAATGCCTTCCCATCATTCGCCATGATGAGACGGTCAAAGCTGCATGGCTTCACCTCGCTGCTCTCTACTCGAAGGGGGCCCAGACATCCCGCATTTATACTTTCTATGTGGACCTCTTCGCCCTCCCTTCCATGTCTCCTGTTGCGGCTTTTCAGCAGGTTCAGTCTCTTAGCACCGAGATCCTCAAGGATCGCCCATTCTCCGCGGACTTTGCCGAGCAACACAAGAACATCCAGGAACTCTTGGTTGTTTGTTATCTTCTGCGACTTCCCGAGTCCTTTGATATGATCTGCAAGCAGATCTTGGGCGAGGCAGAGTATCCCACATTGGATGCCACCGCGGCTCGCATCGCCGTTGTTACTTCGCTGCTCCAGCGTCCTCTGTTGTCCTCCTCTCCTCCACAGGACTCCTATGCTCACAAAGCTCAACGGGGTGGCACTAGTGGCCGCATCCAGTCAGGCGGGAGCTGTTTGTCTAGGTTCCTCAGCTCTCACTATGGTCGTACCGGCCATTTTGTTGACTGCTGCTGGCAGAAACATCCTCATCTTCGCCCCTCTGGTGATACATCTTCCTCAACCTCCGGCTCCTCTCGGCCATCTGCCTCTGTGGCAACGACTTCAGGTAGTGCCAATGTCGTTACGCAAGGTAAATGATTGATTGACTCTGGTGCTACAAATCACATGACCGGAAATACTCAATGCTTCTCTCTCCTAGAAACGCATGATTGGTTGCCCCCGGTTCTTATTGCGGATGGTTCACCTTCCCCGGTTCATAGGACGAGCATTTTTCAAGTCACCCTGTTGCTTCTCTTGGAAGACACCCTCTATGTCCCAAAGTTCCCTTGTAATTTTTTATCCGTTACTACTTTATGCATGCAACTTCAGTGCTCTGTATTATTCACTTCAACTTCTTGTTCTTTTCAGGACCCGAGGACCCAACAGACGATTGCTATTTGGACTGAGAGCGGCGGCCTCTACTTCCTCGACAACATTTTGGCTCTATCCGCCTTCTCCTTATCTTCTACAGATCTGCTTCAATGGCATCTTCGCCTTGGAAACCCTCCTCCTCGGATTCTTCATTAGCTTCTGCCGCACTTACCTTAGACTAGTCCTCCGCTCAACTATGATGCGTGTCAGCTTGGCAAACATCACCGCTCCACCTTCCCGCCTAATCAAGGTTGTGCATCTTCTCGTCCGTTTGATCTCATTCATTCTGATGTCTGGGGTCCTGCTCCTACCCTCACCGATGGTCAGGGTAGTTCTTACTTTGTAACTTTTATTGATTATTTCTCTAGATGTACATGGGTGTATCTATTAAAAGATCACTCTGAACTCTTTTCTGTATGACAATCCTTTTATTATATGATTAAAACTTAGTTTGATATTTTTATTAAAGTCTTTCGCTCTGATAATGCTATGGAATATCTTTGTCATGAGTTTTCCAATTTTTGTATGCAACATGGTCTTGTTCATCAGACCAGTTGTGTTTACACCTCCCAGCAAAATGGGGTGGCGGAGCATAAAAATCGTCACCTCCTCGATGTCGCTCGCACTCTCATGACACAGATGCAGGTGCCTCGCTCCTAATAGGGCTATGCTATTCTCCTCGCCTGCTATCTCATCAATCATATTCCCTCTACAGTTCTCCACGGCCAGACCCCCTTCTCCATTCTCTACCCAGGGAAGGAACCATTTCCTCCCCTCTTTGTATCTTTCGGTGCAAGGCTTTTATGCATGCTCCGTCTGCTACCTAGGACTGGTGGTTTTGGCGATGTATGTGGATGATATTCTTCTTACTGGCGATGACCAGGTTGGGGTGGACTTGACAAAGAAACACCTCCGTCAACACCTAGTCACGAAGGATAAGGACTCCCCGAAATACTTTTTGGGGATAGAAATCTCTCGGAAGCCCGACTCGTTTGTTCTTTCCCAACAGAAGTATTCTCTTGATCTTCTACAAGATGCAGGATTGACTGGTGCCAAACCGGCCCAGTATCCCATAGCCACTAGAGAAGACAAAACATGGACAGATAACTCGCCTCTTCTATCTGATGCCACAAGGTACAGACATCTGGTGGGCAAAGTCATTTATCTCATGGTGACCAGACCCGACATCTCCTATGCTATAGGCAAGGTTAGTCAGTTCATGAAAGCTCCTAGGGAATGCCATCTTCAGTATGTCTTGAAGATATGCGAGTATGTCAAAGTAGCACCAGGAAAAGGGCTACTCTTTCAGAAGAATGGTCATCTGAGGATTGAAGCCTACTAAGATTCAAGCTATGTGGATGATAAAAGCGACCGCAAACTTACATCAGTCTTTTACACATTTGTTTGAGGAAATCTTGTGAGCTGGAAGAGCAAGAAATAGTCTGTTGTCTCCAGATCTAGTGCAAAAGCCGAATATCGGAGTATGGCGTCAACCACGTGTTAGTTAAAATGGTTGCGTGCTCTCATGCTTGACTTAGGAGAGGTCTACGACTATCCTCTTCCTATGTTCTGTGACAATAAGGCCATTATATACATATCCAAAAATCCGGTCTTCCATGAGAGAATTAAACATATAGAAGTCGTTTGCATTTTCATTCAGGAAAAGGCCATGAAGAAACAGATTTGTACTCCGTTCGTCACCTCTGACAAAGAGTTGGCGGATATCTTCACCAAGCCGGTTTCTACTTCCTTCTTACACATTTGTGATAAGCTGGGTATGATTTATATATATGCTCAAACTTGAGGGGGAGTGTTGAAGTATGAGACCGAGCGGTCTGGCGGTCTATGTTTGGCATGTTGTAGACCGCACGGTCTAGCGGTAACTCTCCAGCGGTTTGATATCCAAACTGTTGTTGTTTGTAGTTTTAGCGGTCTGGCAGTTTATCTCAGGCGACTTGGAGACCGGGCGTTTTAGAGGTCTTCTTCTGTGACTTGTTCTCTTCCGTCTGCTGTTGCCGAACGGTTAGCCCATTTGTCTAACCGCTCGGCCTGTTCGGTCTCTTTATTTCTAGTTGCACACCTCTGTAATTTTTTAGTCCCACATTGTTTAATTGTACTCTCTCATCTCTCCTCCATTCTATAAAAGTGAGGTCATACCTTTGTAAATCTTATCTTTTTGGATAATAAAACTTTCAATTATTCAAATTTATGGCTTGTTTTTAGTCGTTTGTTTGCTACTTTCACAGAGCACATTCTTGGTGCACAGGAACTCAAGGTTGACACCACCGTTCTTTGCTATGGTCAACAACGTTTGATCTTTTAGTCTTTAGGAACCCTAGCCGAAGACAACACCCCTATGCTACGACAAAGTCATGGTGACTTAAATTTACACTTTGACTCAGTCCAAGTCGATCGTCATAAGGTTGGGTGTAGTTCAGCTATTTCCCATGCTATAATTGTCTGACTCGCAAGCTCGATGCGGGTCAGCATCCCCTTTCCAATTACCGTATGATACATAACCCCATTATGATCCTAGGTTAGCACTAATGATAGCCTAAGGTGAGAAAATTAAGCTCTCGCCTCAACCAAATGGCCCTCAAGTCTCCAAGAGATAGGCCCCACAAACAAAGGCCAACAAGTCTCCATGAGATAGGCCACACAAACAAACTTCTCACTTGGATCTACCGCCGGCGGTAGCGCTACCGCCGCACGGTAGGGGGCATACTATCGTTTCTTCACCTTTTTTGGGTGTTTTCATGGAGACCACCTCCAGTACTCTCACTACAGCAATCTGCACACCCGGGACTCTGAAATATACGTGATTATCACAGAGTCTTCTCCAGCAAACAAACATCACCAATCCAGACCAACCCATCTAGATGGGGCTTCACACAACATGTCTATTCCGTACTTCGATTCTGAATCTAAATGCAATACTAATGGGGATACACGAATCTACTCGTTGGGAAAACCACTTCCACGTGTTAGTGGAGCGTCTACCCTCAAATGCCAAAACCAAGGACTTTACATGTCCAAGGAAAAGGATCATTACCCTAGTGCTCCGTTTTTGCACTGCAGGAGAAATTCTTGACGATTGGAAATGACCGCTTCGGCTTTGTCTCCGTAAATCTAAACTTGCCTTGCGAATCCGAGCTCTGAATCTCAAATGGCGGCAAAATCTCCTCTTTCCGGCCCTGCTACTCCTCCTACAAATGTCTAGCCCAAGATTCTCAAACTCCAAAATAATGAAGTGAAAATGGCCAAACAAATGCTATAAACCGAGTTACCGCAGCACGATAACTAGCTACCCTCCACTCGCAGGCCGATACGTGGCCACACCGTTATAGTTTTTTTATCGCCCCTCGATTTGTAGCTACCGTTACACGGTATCTGGCATCGGTTACGACATGAATACTATCGCTATCACAGCGCAATACTTGCTACCGCCGCGCAATAACATCCAAAGAGCTTCTTTAATTTAATTGACCATGCTACCGTCAGGCGGTAGCTTCGTGAGAGCTCTTACCGAATAATCCCGGAGTTACCACCGACGTTAACCCTATTGCCGGGCGGTATCTCCCAGAAACCAATTTCCTGCTTCTGAAATCTGTGGGCATTACACAGAGGTGGATCACTTCTCAGCAGGGGTGCAGTCCGCCTCACCAATCTTGAGTTTTTTGGTCTTGTGCTTGACAAAAGGGACATCAATTAGGGGCACCTTGGCCTTGTATTTTGAGGTCACCGAGGCTATAGGGGAAAATTGGGAGTCATCTCAGCGTTTAGCGAGGCGACCTCTTCGCCGGGCGGCTTCCTATCGGTCATGAATGGCAAGTTTTGGGGGAGTGCTCGCAGACCTGCAAAAGTCACGTCAGATAGCCACATGCGAGGTAAGGCCATACAGCAGAGCGGAAGATGTTGACATACCTGTCCTAGACATGATGAAGGTGAGTAGGTCTTGGTGGCGTCGCAGATGCAGAACCTTGAATTCGTTGCACTTTAGCATCTCGTAGAGCGCGAGGGCATCACTAGTCACCTTGGGGGGGATTTGAACATGTTCTCGCTCTGCTGAATAGGCGATATGGGCTGTGACCCAAACTTTCCTTGCACGAATACAAACATATCGGTCCAGTGGTGGACCATCTTTAGCATCTCCACCAGCTTGACATAGGTACTAGAGAAGAAGTCGATGTCGTTGTTAGTCTCTTTCGGATTAAGGATCTTCCGGAAAGCTGTGAGATCGAACTCCATTCCCTCCTTACGCATGTAGCACATGTACCCGACAAGGGCATTGATGTCGTTAGAGTTGACATGTGCGGGAACCAGCCAAAAATACTTGAAGACCTGGACCAACTTGAGATAGAGGAGAAGTCAAAATACAGCCTCAATGTGGTAAGGGGGAAGGCGGGCTAGTCTTAAAAAAAGTAGTTTATCCCCTCGTTTGGTAGGGTTCACCTCGCCGAGAACCCTTCGGGAAGATACTTCATCTGTAAGGCTTTGAGCTCCTTCGATGTTGTTTTAAGCTTGAGAAAGTAATGGTCGGCGAAATTGTTGACGCAATACGCACGACTTTCCTAGCCCTTCGCGCAAACCATGTTGAGGAGCGAGACGAGTAGGGGCTTCGAGATGGTGGGTCGAAGTGAAATCAAATATTCTGCCAACCCTAACCCCCTCCCCCTTTTTTTAAGTTTCCCAAGCCACGCAACCTCACCCCTGACTTGCGATCTCCCAACGCCCCTCCCAAGTCCCATGATTGATAGGCTCCGACTCGCGTTGCCTCCCACATCAGCAAAATAAGCATACAAACAGCAGAAAACAAACATGCGAGCAAATAACAAAAGATTTATATTAATAACCCACCGTATAGAAAAGTGAGAAGAAAGAGAGAGAAAGTGTCCTATGCTCGGCAACCATATACGAGATCAAAAAGTCTGAGCAGCACAAAAATAATGTGTGTATTCTTATGCGAGTACAAAACAACAAGACGCTCGATTCCTAAGGATAATGGGCATGCCTCGACCCCGCATGCACGGACGGGTAGGATGATGTGTCGTCCAGGTAATGTCATGGGCTTCATGGAAATATTCTTGAGCTCACTGAAGGAGATTCCTGCCTCTGCATAGATGCACCTCCAGCCTATTCTCTTCGTCGATGGTGCCCGCGACCTGACCAAAGTTATACAAGTGGTTTTCAGTCGAGTTCTAGCGAGTCTCCAGCTCATAGATCCTCTCTTCAACATCCAACATTAGTAAAAAGAGGTCGTTGTTGCCTTCCAGTTGCGGATTGAAATTCTCAAGCTTCTTTACACGACCTCGGACATCGCCAAACCCCTGCTTGACCTCCCGATGGGCCACAGTGGCAAGGACGAAGTCACACGAAACGAGCGCCTTAAGCAAGTGCACGCCTAAGTCGCTGCTATCCACTCATGGGTTGGCCATTAATTCGCGAAGCGATTTGGAAATCAATGATGGAGTCGCCTCGAGGGGAATGCCCAGCGTGGAAAGGTCACGAGAAGAGGGCCAGCTGGAACTTGTAGGAGAGGAGAATAAGAATCAAAGGGGCGACAGAAATCCAGAAAGGTTTGATAGTGAATTGCCCTATCCCCACTAACTTATTTATAGAACAAGAGAGGGATGACTGTATGACAGGATGAGCAATGGCTCGGGCTCGCCAAATTGGAGGTTGGTTGATTTCTTTCTGACCTCTGACGAGCTCTCAAAGAAGCGGGGATTGTGTACAATCCCAATGTAGCTATCCCATTCAGACTGCACCCAACCAAGGAGAGGGTGAGCCCACCGAGAGAAATTATGTCTAGCAAGGTGACCTCGCTCCTCGTCATGGATGGTCGGGAGCAGTCCTCCGCAACTAGGTGCCAGATTGTCGAATTAGCTTCCAAAGAAAGGGCATCCACGCGGTGTGGCACACGGATGCGAGGCAAACCCCTCCTTCTTCAGGAACTTGCCTCGGCAAGGATAGCCAATGCGCCCCTTGGTCTACTCGCATTTCAGCCTTGTGTGCCCATAGACGTCTCAAACAGCGGGAATTCGCTATTCGCAGGCCAATCATGGGTGCCAATAGCAAAAACGAAAAGACGAAGGCTTTTATTTGCAGGCGATAAATGTGATTTTACCCTTGAATTGGGGGTTTGCCTATAAATAGACCCTCAAAGCACCTTGGAGAGGCAGACCCAGCCTCTTAGAGCTCATGATTTTCGGAGAGTTCTTGCTTCGTGTCATCTAAGGTGTCGAGCTCAACCTTTGTCTTTCTGGGAGGAAGCTAAACGCGCCTCCGGGTGAGCGGTGAAAGTCTTTACTAAGGGTAATTACACACCTAGAGGGGGGTGAATAGGTTCTTGAAATTTTAGGCCTTTATAAATAGTGTTAAGTTTAGTTAGCGGTTAGCTTTCAAGAAATAACAACACACATAAATTTTACAGTGGTTCCCCTATCTAGGGTACATCCACTTTCTAGAAGTCTTTGTTCAAGAGTAGTTATACACCTAGAGGGGGGGTGAATAGGTTTTCAAGTCTTTTTGAACACTTTTAACATTGTTTGAGTTGAGTGTTAGATTTTATTATTAACTTTCAAGAGACACTACAAAACACCACAATTTATAATGGTTCCCCTATCTAGGGTACATCCACTTCCCCTTCACCTATCTAGTAGTGAACTAGATTCGGCTAACTCCTTCTTTATCCCAACTCCTTGATCTTACACCTCACATTCTACGGGATCCTACAGCTCAGAGTGAAACTCACTCCTACTGCTCAGAGTATAACAACTCCTACCTCAAGCTTGACAACCCTACACTCAGAGATATCAGATCTCCTATCTCAAATCTACAAAGAGATCCTACCTAAGGTACAAGCCCTACCTCAGATCATAAATAGGATCCTACAACTCAGAGACTCATCTCCTACACACAACCTTTATAACTTAGGCTTACAACTCAAATCAACAGATGATCTTATAGATTGAGTTAAGGTTTGGTGATGATTGACTCCACAGAAATAGTTCTCTGAGTCAACTTTCTGAACTGAGAAATCATAGTCCAAACTCTTCACAACAATAGGACTTTTAGATCTATAGAGTAGTTTGGCATGTGCTGAGAAGAACTGATGCAGAGCTTTATATCCTCAAGCTTTTGATGTAACTGTGTTGCAAGCAGTGATCTTGAAGATGAACATCAGCTTTTGAATGCTCTACTTCTTCTCCTCTTACAAAAAAATGTTTTCTATTCTTGTTGTACAAGACCTAGATGTTTTCAGTTCTTGATCTCTTCAATCAGCAGGCTTCTTTCTGAGTTCCAGAAAACTTTTGTAAATCCGAGTGTAATGGATTAACTAACTTGATGGAAAAGATGACTATCGTGAAAAAACCCTCATGATTTCTCTGTAAAATTCTTTTTTATCTCTCATTGACCAACGACTCTTTTTTTGTATGAGCCAGTCAAAATGGGAAACTATAAAGTACATTTAGCTTTTATTATTGTACAAGAGGCATTCGACTCCATTTGTCTTCTAGCACAAAAGGTCTATAATATTTGAATCATGGATGACGCCAGCATGACATTGTATATGGACTTAGCAATTTTCAGTAAAATTGCACAGACGTTGAGTGCTATCAAGTGACTCAGCGCAAAAAAACTGGGTACATAATCTAATTCCTGAGACATCGAGTGAACTTTCTTTACTCAACACATCTTACATAGACTGCTTAACTGATAAGGTATTGAGCGAGCCTTCATCACTCAACGGTTTTGGACTTAGCGGAATTCTTCTGGTTGAAGGCATTGAGTGAATCTCCTTTACTCAATGCTTCTTAACTCTGCTAAATTCTTGATGAGGCATTGAGCGACCCTTCTTCACTCAATGCTTCTGTACTTAGGCAAGTTTCCTTTTAAGTAGGTGTTGAGTGAACTGCCTTCACTCAACGCTTCTGTGCTTTGCTAGATTTAAGTCCAGCAACATTGAGGATTTGACTACTTGAACTTCTGTCAACGCCTTTAGACCTCTGGAGTTGAGTGAAGTGTATTCACTCAATGCTTCTGGACTTAGCTTGATTTCTGCTTTTCTAGCATCCTGTCTTGAGTCCAACTAACATTGTGACCCTGACAACCTATCTTATCAATGAATAGTAGACAACCTGCATATAATGAAACTTTGAACATGTATTAGATACAATCATGTATAAACTATTGACCCGTGGGCCTTATTCAAATCTAGGACATTGTGATCAATGGATCTAAGAATCTCCCCCTATTTGAAGAAGTCAAAACTCTAGTCAATGATATACGCTGCAACATGAAAGAGATAAACATTTCACCAACCAAGAGAAATAAATAACACATAATCATAATGTTATTAACACAAAGAGTGAAAATTATAAATAGAATGTGTGCTCATAATAAATTTCATAAACTTAGAGCCCTAAGGAACCTAATATATAAAACATTTTAATTTTCTGGTTCCTTGATGACAATGCCCTGCTTGGTTTCTTAGCAGTATTCTCATCAGCTTCAATCTGCTTCTGTCTTTGCCTTTTAAAGTAGGTTTAAGGCTTTGGAAAGAACTTGTTTGGCTCTGGAGAATCAGAAGGCACTGCACCTATCCACTTGTCCCTTCTGAACTTTCTTATTACCTCATCATTTCTTTCCAGCTTGGCCCATTTTAGGGAGCTATATAGCTTTCCTCTTTCAGTTTTATTTTCATTATTTTGACCCCAGGAACACAGTATGATAGTCCTTGATTGAGGACTCCATATTTCAAAGTCAGGCCTGGTTTCCATCTCTTCTTTGTATATCCTTTTGATTTGCCTGATCTTTTCATCCTCTTCAACAACAAACTTGTCTTTGGCCCTTGATATTTGCTCAGTAGTGGGCCTGAAGGAAGGAATATTAGTAGTAGAGAGTTCATCCCACTGATCAACATCAGTCTGTTCTACTGGAGGAGGAACATGAACATTATCATATGAATATTGTTCTAGTCTCCATGATCCCCTGATGAAATTTGTGACCCAAAAAGCATTTTTATTATTTTCTTTGATCGTTGCTTTTTCCTTCTTTATGATTTCTTCAGACAATGTTGTAGTCAGGGAGTTCTTGGCCAGAGAAATCTTTTCCTCCAGAACATTTACCCCTTTGGTGACATGATTCTTAACTTGAAGCATATGATCATCTAGAATCTGTGTGCAAGCATCCATCCTCCTATCTTGAGTGATCTTGTGTGCTTCCATCAGTTGCTTTTAAAAATTATGCACCATTTCCATATTGCTAGAAGTGATGTTCTGATTCTCTATTATATCATTCTGCTTTTGTCTGATCTCCTAAAGTTTGCTTTCAGTATATATCACAGCAGGGGCAGCCCTCTTAAAGAATAAACTATGTTTGCCTTTAGCAAGTTCACCTCAAATCTTAATGACTTGATCTCAGTAGATAGATCTTGTCTTAATCCTTTGATAGAATCATCAACAAAATGCTCTATCTGTCTCCTCTATTAAACTACAAGTCCTTTCAGCTATGCTAGGAATGTAAAGGATATAGTATTAGGTTGATGAGTTGCCCCTTGGAAGAAGACACCCTGATCCTCTTTCCTTGTATTTTCCCTTGTTTTTGAGTCATCCCTTATGAATTCAAAAGAATGATCATCAGCATCAGTAGCTGGTTTGTCAGATTCAAATATCTTTATGGTATAAACTGTCTCTTGAGCAGGGTGCTTAATGTGAATCTCTTCCTTAACCTCAGCACTCTCTAATAGATTTTGTTGGTCCTTAACAACTAGAGTCAGCACATCCTTTTCTACTGTAATTGGAACTTGCTCCCCCTCAGCTTGAGGGCAGAAGAGCTGCAACTCAAGACCATCTGGAGTCTGATCTATCCATCTCTGCAGATTTTCCAAGGAGTCAAGCTTGTCTTGTAATGATTGACCCTGCTCCCCCTCATTAGGAGCATCAAACTTGGTAGTCTCCCCCTCAATTTCTGCACAGATCCTGTCCACTACATTTCTAATCATTTGTTCAATTATATCAGCTGGAATGTCTTCAGATTGAGAGCCACTACCTTATACATTCCTTGCTGCAGGTTCTGAGGACATATGAAACCCGAACACTCGTATCTCTTATAGTGTTTGTAGAAGAGTCAGACAGCTGTAGGTCATGAGGTTCTTCACCACTGCTCTTAGAAGATATGCTTTCAGTACTTTTTTTAGAGATGATTGCTGCTTTCTTTCCCTTCTTATCAGCTCTCTATTGATGTTGAAGTAACACATTGTCCTATTTGTAAAACATCTTGGAGTCCATCTTCCTTATATGGTGGATCTTTGTTCCTAGCCTCACATTGAGGATTCCTGGAATAAAACCATGCAAGTACAAAGACAGAATTTTTCCCATTCAGTCCTTTTGGATAGAATGACCCTTCTCAGTATCTTAAACATCTTTCTGGAGAATTTGTCATGAGACCCTGTTTTGTGGATCAGAGCCTTGCCGATTACATAATCTAGAAACTTCCCTTTCAGATTCAGTTCCTTTCTCATAATAGAGCCAGTGGCGTGCTTTGAAAGCCAACACCACATGAGAGTAGATTTCACATTTTCCTGAAATAGTTCATCTTCTTCATCTGATGGCCCGAGCTTTGTCAGATTCAAAGCTTTGCTTAGCCTCCTTGGGGTGATCTTAATCTTGTGTCCACTAATACACGTCTTGATTTTGTTGAAAGAAGAGTAGATTTTGGCATTCGAGTAGAATTCCAGTACTTCTCATTTCTATATCAAACTCGGATCTGACATGACAAACTCTAGGTCGGTGACCTATAGTAAGTGAAGAACTAGCAGAACTTCTTCTGGAGCATCCTTGAACCTTTTCCTAACTTGTTCAGAACCCTCGAAAAGGAATCCATTCCTTTGGGCGTCATTGAAACTTTGAATTTCTGGACTTACAAGGAACTTGTACGAAATACATTTATAGGGAGGCAAAAAGTCGAATAGGGATAGGATTTATGTGTTTTATTTTAATAACACACACTTCTAATTATATTTACCCATATTTGAGAATATGGAGTGGCGTGTACCTATCGTGATTAACACGAGTAGATCAACGGCTGAGATTAATCCCGGAAGATAGCCCTCATCAGAACTGTCTGAGTAAATTCGTTGAGTGAACTCAATGCACTCAATACACTCAATGTATGGACAGTTAGTCTCAGTGCACTTGATGCCTAATGTTGTCTCAGCGCACTCGATGCTTGTACACTTAGTCTTAGTGCACAAGACGCCTGGACAGTGAGTCCATATCTTCCTTGAAAACCTGCAAAGGTCAATCTTGCCTAGAGCACACATGTATGAAAATACAATGAAGCTATACTAAGTTCAACATGCATAACTCAAATTTGTAAATGATGAACTTGGCTTCATCTAGTGTCTTAGTGAATATATTAGCCACTTATTTTTCTGTGGGGACAAACTCAAGATTAATGTCTTCCCTTTTCACATGCTCTCTAATGAAATGATATTAAATCTCTATGTACTTAGTCCTGCTATGAGACACAAGATTCCTACCAATAGAGATTAGAGTAGAAGAATCACAAAACATGGAAGTTTTATATAGCTGGAGATTGTAGTCTTGAAGTTGATGTTGAATCCATAGCAGCTGTGTATAGTAACTTCCAGCTAAAATATATTCTGATTCTTCATTGGAGAAGACAATACTGGGCTACTTCTTGCTGCTCTAAGATACCAGTCTTCTCCCTAGAAATTGATAGGTTCCATATGTTCTTTTCTAGTCTTCTCTAAAACTTGCAAAATCTACATCTGAATACCAAATTAGTTCAAAATCATTATTCATAGGGTACCATAGACCAAGATCAGTTGTGCCATTGAGATATCTCAGAATTCTTTTTGCAGCAGAATAAAGAGACTCTTTAGGGCTAGCCATGGTATCTAGCACAAACACATATAACATACATAATGTTTGGCCTACTAGCAGTAAGGTAGAGGAGGGAGCCAATTATGCCTCTATAATAGGTTTGATTAACAGGTTTCCCTGTCTCATCCTTGTCTAATGACACACTTGGCCCCATAGGAGTTTCCATTATGGAGGCACTCTCTATTCCAAACTTCATGATTAGCTCCTTGGTGATCTTAGACTGAGAGATGAATAGACCATCCTATGATTGTCTAAAATGGAGGCCCAATAACAACTTGAGTTCACACATACTGCTCATTTAAAATTGCCCTTGCATAAATTTAGCAAACTTCTTGCTGAGGCAATCATCAGTAGACCAAAATATTATGTCATTTACATAAATTTGGACTATAATGATCTTACCCCTGACATCCCTAAGGAATAATGTCTTGTATATCATTCCCCTTGAGAATTTTTTCTCAATGAGAATGCTAGATATGGTTTCATACCATGCCCTAGGGGCTTGTTTCAACCGATACAAAGTTTTCTTAGCTTAAACACATAATCATGAATGTTAGAATTAACAAAACCTTTGGGTTGCTCAACATAGACCTCCACATTTAGGTCACCATTTAGGAAAGCTGACTTAACATCCATTTGGTAGACCTTAAATCCTTTATGTGCAGTATATGGAATGAATAGTCTTATTGCCTCCAGCCTAGCAACTGGTGCAAAGATTTGAAAGTCAATACCTTCCTCTTGTTTGTATCCCTTAACAACTAGTCTAGTTTTATTTTTGTTGATAACACCATTCTCATCAAGTTTATTCCAATAAATCCACTTGGTTCCAATGATGTTATGTCCATGTTGTCTGAGAACAAGCTTCCAGACCTTACATCTCCTGAACTGGTTCAGTTCTTCTTGCATATCTACAATCTAAAAAGAATCTATATTGGCATCTTCAAACCTCTTTGGTTCAACTTGAGATAGAAAACTTGAATACAAAGCAATGTTGAGGTTTTTTCTCCTTGTTGTAACACCTTGGCTTGCATCTCCTATGATTTGATCTCTGGGATGATCTCTCTAGTGCATGACAGCTGCTTCCATTCTATCTTCAGTAACTTAAACTTCAATTACTGGATCCTGCTGGTCTTAATCTATATCCTGTGCATTTAGACCTTCTTTAGGAATGAATACAACATTATCTTCCTCTTAGATAGAGGGAGGAGTGTCATTGATAGTCATCTTGTCCATCTTCAATTCTACACCTTCATATCTAGAGGAGCTAGGCAGCTCACTGTTAATTATAAAAGACTCGTCAAATACTACATTGACAGAATCTTCTACAACTTTGTTCTTTAAGTTATACACTCTATAGGCTTTGTTGTGGTTGTTATACCCAACAAAAATTCTCTCATAAGATTTGGCAACAAACTTAGTCCAGTAGGACTTCCCATTATTGAGAACAAAGTACTTACTTCCAAAGATCCTGAGATAGGAAAAATTTGGTTTTCTGCATTTTATAATCTCATAGGGAGTCTTCTTGTGATACTTGTTGATAGATGCTCTATTTAGGACATGACAAGCAGTATTTACTGCCTCAGGACAAGAGTATTCTGGGAGAGAAGTGTCACTAAGTAATGTCCCGCCTACCTCTATGCGAGTCGTGTTTTTTCCTCTCAGAAATCCCATTTTACTAGGGTATTCTTGGAGAAGTATACTCTTGAAGAATACCTTGCTCTCCAAAGAACTTTGTCATGCCTTCAAACTGAAATTCAGTACCATGGTCCCTTCTGATTTTGACCAGAGAGCTGTCCTTTTCATTCTGAACTTGCCTAACAAAGTTCATAAAGATGTAAAGTGTTTCAAACTTTTTCTTAAGAAATAAAACCCCAGCAAATCTGGAATTGTCATCAACTATCACAAGTGTATAGAATTTCCTACCTAGATTGTGAACTGGCATAAGAACAAACAAGTCCATATGTAAGAGGTATAAACACCTCTCAGAATCATTGGCCCCAATGCTCTTAAAGGAGCCCTTTGTTTGTTTTCCCTTTTAGCATGCAGAACAAATTCCCTCTTTGGTGCAACTCAGATTGGCTCCATTTCTGACTAGCCCTTCATTAAAGAGCTTGTTGATTGCCTTGTAATTCAAGTGAGCAATCCTCTTGTGCCATTGCACACAATAAGATACTTTCTCATTTGCAACAAGACACACGGGTGAGTCTGTACTTAAACATAAGAAATTTAAACAATAAATATTTCCACTCTTATTGCCTGTCAAAATGACCTCTTGGTCACTTGACCTTTTGATCAGAAACTCATCCTTGTGGAAGATAATGACATAGCCAATATCACATAGTTGGATTATGTTAATCAGATTGTGTTGCAATCCTTCCACATAAGCTTCCTTTATATTGTAAACTATGACATTGGTGATCATACCATAGCCCTTGGTAACTCCTCTGTTTAAACATTCAAAGATGACTTTAGGTCCATTCTTCACTGGAGTATAATCCTTAAGATATTTCCTTGTTTTAGTTATATGTCTGGAATAACCACTATCTGAGTACCATAATATCATTTGATGGGTACTTGGACTGCCCTGCAATCACAGATTAATTTAGCTTAGGAACCCAAAAAATTTTGGGTCTTGGTTCATGTTAGCTTGAAAATGACTTTGTCTACCTGCAACAGTCCTGACAGGAAGACTCACCTTTGCCCTTAGCACCCTTGGGTTGTGCCAATAGTCTATGGCAAAGTGACCCACTTTGCCACAACACCAACTCTCATGAATATTATATCTCCTCTTCTGAACAGGCTTTGGAGTAAGCAAGCTATCTGTTTTTGTCTGTTCAGAGGGGAGAGCAGTAACCTTCTTATTGTTTCTTTTTATAAGAATTTTACTGAAGGTGAGTCTGCTAGTAGATGTACTTGATTTATTCTGAGTTACACTAAAAGATGTCTTCTCTATAGTTGACATGGTGTTGTTGGCATCAAAAACACCCAAGTGACGCTTACTGACTTACTTACCTATAGTCAAGATTTTTACTAAAGGAACTTCAGAATAGACCACTACCTTATCCTTGAGAGTGGGAGCTGGAGCACCAAATATAAATGGTCCATAATGGGTCATTTGTATTTCCTCATGGGGAGGCTTTAGTGAACTCAATCCCACACCCTTTTCCTTCCATTATAAGATACACGTATATTCTTACAAGAATAGTTACCATTCTTCCAGTGACCATCATGTTGTCATGGTCATACCTATTAGAAGAGAGGATTACCTTCTGAAAGGTGGTGTTAGGCACAAATGGAGCCTTGCCTTTCCCTTTGGAATGGGTAGTTCTTAAATTCCACTTAAACCCTAAACCTCTCTTATTCTTTTGAGAGGTGAAGTAGTCAATCAGTGGCAAAACTGTTTTGGGCTTAGAAAATTTAGCCATAAGCTTCCTCTCCTTGAGGAGCTTTTCTTCAAGATCCATGATGATCTCGTTCTTCTAGCTAATGGTGCCAATTGGATAATTAAGATTGTCTTCAGTTAACTTACTTCCCTCCTCATCTAGGCTAGCAAAGGTGCTGACTCGGACTGAAGGGAAGCATCTTGCTAGAGAGAGGCAATCTGCTCAACTTGACTCTTGACAAACCTTTTGCTCTTTTTCAGAGCCTCCAGAATAGCACCATACTTGTCAATCAATTGATTAACATCATCATCAAATTCTAATCCATCATCCTCAATGGTGGAAGTGGATGTATCAGATTCTGAGCCAGTCTCATAGATAGAGGGAGAATTAGGGTGATAGTATACCTCATTAGGAATAGAATGGTCCTGATTATCTTCAATTAGGGCCATGAGGCTGAACTCATCATCCTCTTCAAAGTCACTATCAACAAAGTATAGTGGAACTCTTATGCCAGTTGAGGCAGCTGGATGATCAGCCCCTTCTTCAACAAAAATGAGACAAATGTGGGTCTCTTCTTCCTCTGATTATGAAGACTCAGAATCACTGTTTGATAGACTGGTTTTCTTCTTGGCCAAGAAGCTCTTTTCAGCCTTCTTGTCCTTGTAATGTTTTTTATCTTCAGGATTCTTGTGCTCCTTCCTCTTTATTGAACAGTTAGCAATGACATGTCCACTCCTATTGTAGTAGTAGCAAACAACATTAGTCTTAATATGTTTGTTCTTCTTATATTCATACCTATCCCTAGAGGGGTCTTTTCTAGACTTCTCCATGCTGGAGTAAGGCTTTCTTGAGGTAGAGCTTGAAGAGCCCTTATTCTTCCATTGTCTTCTCCTGCTCAACATTTTCTTAAATTGCTTGTAGAACAAGGTGAGTTCTCCATCTGATATCTCATTGCTTGAGGAGCTGGGATCTGAGCTCTCTGACTCTACAGCTCTACTTGGTGGAGAAGGAGTCTTTTCTTTGCGCCTCCTAGTTTCTTCAGCTATGAAGGCCACAACCTTATATTTTTTTTAGAGATGTGGCTTCATCTCATGAGACAACAGCTTCCAAAATAGATTTTGAGGCAATGTGTTGGCCATGTTACCAACCTCTCTAATGGCACAGATCTTGAAATCTCATTCCTTGTTTAGAGATTCCAATAACTTGTCATTTAGCTCATAGTTTGTGAACTGTCTGCCATAGGTGATCAAACTGTTCACTATCATGAAGAACTTTTCATAGCATTCAACTAAGAAATCTTTTTTGCCTTGCTTGAAGGCCTCATACTTCTAATTCAGGAGGGATTTCCCATCATCCCTCACCTCCTCTATCCCTTCCATATATACTATAAGAGAATCCTACATCTCTGTAGCAGTTCTGCAGTGGACCAAGTTCTAGAATGTGGAGTTATCTATGACACTAACAATAATGGTTTGAGCACTTTTATCCATAGTTGTCAGAATGACTTCATCCTTGGGCATCTATTATAGATACCTTCATGGGAATGAAACGTGTAACATCCCATTTCCGGCTAGACCCCTAGGAGTCGGTTAGTTGTGACAAAACCCTAGGAAGCCCATAAATTTGAAATAAAGCGATCAATATTTCAGGTCACGGGTTGGTCACGCCCGTGACCGACCCGTCACGCCCGTGACTTGGGCATGACTACTTCGACGATCGTCGATCTCCACGAGACGATCGTCGAACGTGCTGTCTGGGCATGTCACGCCCGTGACCAAGGTGTCACGCCCGTGACTATGGGCGTGACCCCATCGATGATCGTCGATCGCCGTGAGACGATCGTCGACCTTGCGGCCCGGGCATGTCACGCCCGTGACATGAGTGTCACGCCCGTGACCTAGGGCGTGACCAGCCTTCGACGATCGTCGATCTCAATTCGACGATCGTCGACCTCGAAATTTGCCATTCGGGCATTTCACGCCCGTGACCTAGAGGTCACGCCCGTGACCTAGGGCGTGACCAGCCTTCGACGATCGTCGATCTCAATTCGACGATCGTCGACCCCAAAATCTGCCGTTCGGGCCTGTCACGCCCGTGACCCAAGGTGTCACGCCCGTGACCATCCATCGACGATCGTCGATCTCAGTTCGACGATCGTTGAACCCAGAAGTGGCTATTCGGGCCTGTCACGCCCGTGACCTATGTGTCACGCCCGTGACATTGGCCGAAACGACGGTTCAGGCCCGAAATTATTCTAACACGCGTGGTAATAAATACTGGTGTGGGAAGTTACACCAGGAGTAATTTCAGGCCGTTTTCCTTCTGTAATTATATAATAAATGAGGAAGATATGGTCCAATAGGAAGCCGCCAGCTGGACACACCTGTTCAGTTTCCACCGTTTCTTATCCCTTCACTAAGAACCCCGCTATTGGGTGGGGAACCCAATCCGGTAGAGTCACGCGTCTCCTCTCTCGAGGGTTAGCGCAGATCTCTCTTTACCCAAGGGTGATCGGTCCATACGTGCAGCCTCTCGGCGTTGCGTATGGATAATGGAAATAGGGCCCGAACATCGATATGCGGTCCTACGCGTCGTTAACCCGGGGCAAACCTTAAGAAATTTAATTAAACTGAAAATAGGACCTTTAATTATTTAAAGCCATTTTATCTGTCCCAATGCTCTTCAATATTGAGGGCTAAGGGCGGTTAGCCACTCATCGGAATGGAGGCACTTACACTAGAAAACAATAAAGAAAGCTGTAAAGAAAGCAGTAAAGAAAGCTGAAAATTGCAAGTCCTACTCAAACGAGTAGGACTGAAGAAAGCAGTAAATGCGAATCCCGGCTCAAATGAGTGGGCGGGGGTAAATTAATCTCATACACGCACACACTCTACATAAATTAAAATCACACACACGCACTCTATAGAAAAGTAAACACACACACACAAAGTTTTCCTACTCAAGTGAGTAGAAAGAAAATGTAAGCAGTAAAAAGACAAGTCCCACTCAAACGAGTGGGCGGAAAATGAAAGCAGAGCGCCATTTAACTCTTAACGAGTAGGCGGAAATAAATGCATACGCACACACTCTACAGAAATTTAAATAAAGCAATAAAGATAACTCATACACTCACGCACCCTTACAAAAAAAATAAGAAAAGCAAAGTGCTCAGAAAATTAAAACGACTGCATTTCTACCGCTAGAATGCGGTAGAAATGCATAAAAAGTGAAGATAAAATTTAACCGGAGCGAAAAGTTTTGCAAATAAACATAAAATGAAAGTTGGCGAAAAATTAAAACAAGTACTATTTCATTATTATAACTTTATAAAAATGGATAAAAAGTGAAAATAAAACTAAAAAAGAACGAAAAGTTTTTATGATCCTAAAAATTTCTAAGTTAAAGAAAATAAAAACAACCTTTTAAACCATTTTTATAAATCTATAAGAATGAAAACAAACATAAAAAGAGAAATCTAAAGCTAAACACGTGCAGATTATGAAAATAAAATGAGCATTACAAGGGCTAGAAATGCGGAATATTTTCTAAACTAAACGAGTTATGTAAGCTATAAAAAAATGAAAACATAAAAAGCACAAAAAAGATGAACAAAAAATCACATAAGTGAGGCGCTTCCATGAATTTTTCATACAATACAAGAGAGAAAAAGTCTACAATTTTAATAAATAAAAAGCTATTACAAAGTAAACTAAAGCAAACATCCTAATACGAACTAAGAGAGAGAGAGAGGGATAAAATAATTCCCTTACATAAGCATGGAATCCAAATGGGCAGCACCTCCCTTAAGCAATTTGGACAAAAAAGGTGGACCAGAAAAGCTTCCTGGAAGCTCTTATTTATAGGCAAATTTTCGGGTGTGACATGCCCTAGGTCACAGGCGTGATAGGGGCGTGTCAGTACTGTACATAAAGCGGCCGGTGATTTGACTGGAGAGGTGACATTTCGGCTGAAAATGCGGCGTTCACGCCCCAGGTCATGGGCATGACGGGTGTAAGTCACGGGCGTTACTATGGCGTCACGGGGAGCTGGAACTACTGAGTTGACGGGAGCTTTGACTTCGGGCGTCCACGTGGTGATCACAGGAGTGACAGGATTGTCACAGGCGTGTAAGGGGGCGTGACCCGGACAGCTGGCAGCTCGATGTCGGCAACGTTGACAGTTGACGAAGCGTTGAGTGCCGACATCGACAGGGGCGTGACGAGCTTTGACACGGGCATGACATGAAGGCGTTGAGTCTTGAATAGTGAAATCGTTGAGTGCTAACTCGATGATGGCGTTGAGTGCCTGACACGCCCGTGTTGGGCATGATCACGGGGGTGACAGGTCAAAAATTCAGTTTTTCTAAAAAATTTCAGAAAACAAAAATAAATTAAGTTAGTATAAAATTTACAAAAATGAACCATTTTATTAAAGAAAATAAACTAAAAAAGACAAAAATAAATAAAAATGACTTAAATAAAATACAAAAATATAGGTATATTTACAACTCATCAAATACCCCCATACTTAAGCTTTTGTTATTCCAGAGCAAAAGTTGGAGATAAACCTATAAGAAATAAAAAAGAATCCTAAATTTAGCTAACGCTTAACTTAATTGTATGAAAGATCGAAATGAATTTCCAGGGTCTCGGAATTAAATCTTAACTTAAGAAAATGTTAAAATAGAGGAACTGTTTCAAAAAATACTTCTAAATGGAAAAAAGAAAGCGAAAGTTATTTTGTTAGTTTAACAAAAATGGATTGGAATTATCGAAAAAAACTTTAGCTAAAAAGAAATTGAAAGGAAATAATTCAATTTAAAAATTATGCTCTCAAAAAGTTTTAGATTAATTCTAGAATCATGAAAATTGGCTAAGTGGATTGGCGGTTATTAAGAGGGCTTTGATTTTTGAGGCGAGGTAATTTTTTCTCGAACCTCCAACTTTTTTGGATTATTAGGAAAATGAAATCTTATTTTCCTAATATTAATTTTTTTTCTTCTTCATAAATAAAATAAACCCAATGTATATGTATAGGAGTAATGAATTTTATCCTCTTACTCCGTAACATAGAATCTTTTACAAATATTGGGTGCCTATGTTTACGGGACGAAATCTTATCCCCATTGACATAAGTTCTTTTAAGGGTGAGTAGAGAATCATGCCAATTAAGGTATGAAAAAAAGTGGAAGGGATGAATTTCTAAAAGAAAACTAAAGTTTAATAAAAAAATTCGAGAGCAACCTTTTTAATTTGAACGTTTCTACGTTTCTAAAAGCATAAGTAGAAATAATACGAAATCCATAAATGTTATTTTCTAACATAAAAACATGCTTTTATTCAAAAAATTAGAAGTGATAGTGTGAAAAACAAGTTCCCTATAATAAGAAAAAGTCATAAAAAATTCTTTAAAATCTTAACCCCAGAAATTTAAGTCTATCGAGCTACAATTAATAAACGAATAGTAAATAAAGAATTAATTAAAATTCGCTTATAAATAAACTCGAAACGATTATTTTGGAGAGCAAAGAGGTTAAGAAATGAGGGATTCGAATTATTTAATTCAAGATAAAATTTTTTTATTGATTTTTGGAGTTTTTCTAATTTTTTTGATATTTTGGGGTTATTTTCTTTTTTTTGGATTTTTATTTAAAGGTTATACTATTTTTTTGTTTTTTTGTGTTTTTTTTTGTGAGTTATACTAATTTTTTTTGGAATTTTTTATTTACAGAATTATTTACAGGAAGAGAGAGTTTAATTTTACAAGATAGGAAAGAAAAGGGGAAAGAGACGAGAATATTTATAAAATATTTACAAAGTCAAAAATGAAAAAGGATCGCCTGCGAACAGACTCTTATCTGTGGTTGGTTCGATGAGTCGAATGTCGCAGAGCGATGTTTCAAATTTTCGGTGTTTTCAATTTTTTATAAATAAAAACATTAGAAAAAAAAAATTTTAGTTTTAAATTTTTGAAATTTTTTTGGATTTTTGTTACGTGCAGCAAATAAAAGGACAGAAAAATAGGAAACACCCCCATACTTAAGTCCAACATTGTCCCCAATATTGCACTAAGTATGAGGAATGATATATATAAAAACAGATATGTACAAAAAGTAAAAATAGGGGTTTAGAAATTTTCCCTAAACCGCGTTCGGGGAAGCCCGTTAAGTTTTACCCTGCAAAAATTAAAGTAAAAACAGGAAAAAATAAAACAGAAAAATCGAAAATATAAGTTCGGCAAAAAGTGTGCGGGTGATAGGGGGCGCGAGGGGTAAGTGAGTGTGATAAATGTGCGATGGATACGCGATCCCCTAGCACTCACAGTAGTGAAGCGCGCCGAAATGACAAAATAAATACATAATTAAAAAAAATTGTTTTAAATATAAATATATATATTTTAAGGTTATGTTTTTTTTTATATTTTATTTTGGTTTTTTTTTTTGTTGAAAATAAAAATAAAATGAAAAAAGAATATAAGTTAAAGGCAAAATAAAATAAAAAAGAAAGAGATATTATTATTATTTTTTTCATTTTTTTTATTTTTGATTTTTAGGTTTTCAAATTTTTAGGTTTTTAAGTTTTTATGTTTTTATGTTTTTTTTTTAAGTTTTAGATTTTTTTTTTAAGTTTTTAGGTTTTTTTTATTTTTTAAAAGTTTTAAGTTTTCTGATTTTTTTTAAGTTTTTAGTTTTTTTTATTTTTAAAGTTTTATTTTTTTTTTATTTTTTTGATTTTTTTAAAGTATTTATTACTTTTAATTTATATTGATATTATTATTATTATTAATATAATTTTTTTTGGTGGCTATTTTTTTGTAAGTAGAAATAAATGGTAAAATTAATAGGTTTCAGGAATTCAAAATAGTAAGTCGAAATTCATTCCCGGCAACGGCGCCAAAAACTTGATGGTTAAAACGCGTAGGTTTCTTTTTATTTTATTTTAAGATGAGTGAGATTTTATTTTATAAAGAAAAAGAAGAGCGTTTTGTTTTGTTAGAAACCGAGTTTTAACGAGAGGTAGGCAAGTGTACCTATCGCGTGTAGTACATGATGTTCCGGTGTGGAATATCGGGGTCGTATTGTTCTCGGGGTCGGCTTAGCTATTTCTACTCTTTCCCTGAAAGCCTATTATTTTACCGATAATATTTGAGTTTCTTTTAAAAGAAAATATGACCTAAAAATATTAAAAATGCATAATAATAATAAAGTGCAGAAGGCCGATGAAGAACTCAGCGCGACGCTATCAAAAAGAGAACTTGAACTAAAATAACTTTAATAAAAAGATATCCTAATTTTCAAATTAATTAAGGCGGAGACTTGGCCGTGGAGGTTCCTTAGATATGAGCTCACCTTGGTCTAGGAATATCGCTCACCTGAATGCTAAGACTATTCGACCGATCGTTAGACCGACGAAGGATTCCTCTTAACGCCCGCATTACGCTAAGAACCTCGCTATTGGGTGGGGAACCCAATCCGGTAGAGTCACGCGTCTCCTCTCTCGAGGGTTAGCGCGGAGCTCTCTTTACCCAAGGGTGATCGGTCCATACGTGCAGCCTCTCGGCGTTGCGTATGGATAATGGAAATAGGGCCCGCACATCGATATGCGGTCCTACGCGCCGTTAACCCGGGGCAAACCTTAAGAAATTTAATTAAACTGAAAACAGGACCTTTAATTATTTAAAGCCATTTTATCTGTCCCAATGCTCTTTGATATTGAGGGCTAAGGGCGGTTAGCCACTCATCGGAATGGGGGCACTTACACTAGAAAGCAATAAAGAAAGCTGTAAAGAAAGCAGTAAGAAAGCAGTAAAGAAAGCTGAAAATTGCAAGTCCTACTCAAACGAGTAGGACTGAAGAAAGTAGTAAATGCGAATCCCGGCTCAAATGAGTGGGCGGGGGTAAATTAATCTCATACACGCACACACTCTACAGAAATTAAAATCACACATACGCACTCTACAGAAAAGTAAACACATACTCACACACAAAGTTTTCCTACTCAAGTGAGTAGGAAGAAAATGAAAGCAATAAAAAGACAAGTCCCACTCAAATGAGTGGGCGAAAAATAAAAGCAGAGCGCCATTTAACTCTTAACGAGTAGGCGGAAATAAATGCATATGCACACACTCTACAGAAATTGAAATAAAACAATAAAGCTAACTCATACACGCACACACCCTTGCAAAAAAAATAAGAAAAGCAAAGTGCTCAGAAAATTAAAATGACTGCATTTCTACCGCTAGAATGTGGTAGAAATGCATAAAAAGTGAAAATAAAAATTAACCGGAGCGAAAAGTTTTGCAAATAAACATAAAATGAAAGTTGGCAAAAAATTAAAACAAGTACTTTTTCATTCTTATAACTTTATAGAAATGGTTAAAAAGTGAAAATAAAACTAAAAAAGAACGAAAAGTTTTTACGATCCTAAAAATTTCTAAGTTAAAGAAAATAAAAACCACCTTTTAAACCATTTTTTATAAATCTATAAGAATAAAAACAAACATAAAAAGAGAAATCTAAAGCTAAACACGTGCAGATTATGAAAATAAAATGAGCATTACAACGGCTAGAAATGCGAAAAATTTCCTAAACTAAACGAGTTATGTAAGCTATAAAAAGATGAAAACATAAAAAGCACGAAAAAGATGAACAAAAAATCACATAAGTGAGGCGCTTCCATGAATTTTTCATACTATGCAAGAGAGAAAAAGTCTACAATTTTGTTAAATAAAAAGCTATTACAAAGTAAACTAAAGCAAACTTCCTAATATGAACTAAGAGAGAGAGAGAGAGGGATAAAATAATTCCCTTACATAAGCATGGAATCCAAATGGGCAGCACCTCCCCTAAGCAATTTGGACCAAAAAGGTGGACCAGAAAAGCTTCTTTGAAGCTCTTATTTATAGGCAAATTTTCCGGTGTGACACGCCCTAGGTCACGGGCGTGACAGGGGGCGTGTCAGTACTGTACATAAAGCGGCCAGTGATTTGACTGGAGAGGTGACATTTCGGCTGAAAATGCGGCGGTCACGCCCCAGGTCACGGGCGTGACGGGTGTCAGTCACAGGCGTGACTATGGCGTGACGGAGAGCTGGAACTACTGAGTTGACGGGAGCTTTGACTTCGGGCGTCCACGTGGCGATCACGGGCGTGGCAGGATTGTCACGGGCGTGTAAGGGGGCGTGACCCGGATAGCTGGCAGCTCGATGTCGGCAACGTTGACAGTTGACAAAGCGTTGAGTGCCGACATCGACACGGGCGTGACGTGCTTTGACACAGGCGTGACATGAAGGCATTGAGTCTTGAACAATGAAATCGTTGAGTGCCGACTCGATGATGGCGTTGAGTGCCTGACACGCCCATGTTGGGCATGGTCACGGGCGTGACAGGCCAAAAATTCAGTTTTTTTGAAAAATTTCAGAAAACAAAAATAAATTAAGTTAGTATAAAATTTACAAAAAAGAACCATTTTATTAAAGAAAATAAACTAAAAAAGACAAAAATAAATAAAAATGACATAAATAAAATACAAAAATATAGGTATATTTACAACTCATCAGTGGGCATAAGATAAAGATCAATGCCAATAGGCTCAACAAGGCTCTCATGTTGACTCAGTTTGGTTTTCTGAGGAAGAGGAAGACATTTTTTTAGGATATCAAGTCCTCACTGAAATGGTGTGGCTTATCAAAGAACATCACTGGCTCCATTATTAGGAAGGACATGAATATCATAGGGAAGTTCTTAGCAGACATAGTAAGAAAGGCCCCAATATGCAAGACTGGCTCTCATGAAAAAATCTCTAAAAAGATGTTTGAGCTTATGTCCATAATCATCTTAACCAAGAAGACTGATTGGGGTAAATTTATATTCAACAGAGTTATAGAATGCCTTCATGAACCAAATTAAGGGAGGATTTTGTCTCTGTTCCTCATGAACAAGGCATCAGAGCTATTGAATAAGAGGCTGGGTGCTAAAAAACATCACATGAGTAAAATGGATAGCATAATGTTTGAGAGGTGGGACAAGGTTTTGATTAACCACCCACTGAGCGATGTCCAAAAGAAAAGGTAAAGGTTATTGTTGTTCAAGAATAAAGCTCTAGCAACTCATCTTCTCAGAATAGTGAGCCTGAGCCCCAAGACCCTCAACTATTAGAATCTTCTGAAAGGTTCAGGAAAGATCCCAGTGCTCAGATTTCAGTCACTTTTGAGGCTGTTACAAAGAATCTGCCCAGCAGTTCATCTCACACTTAGATAGAGGAAAACACCCCACTAGACCATGCTGAGGATATTGTCACCAATCTGGTGGACAATGTGTGTGTTGGGGATATTATCACCAATCTGGTGGACAAAGCGCATCTTATCGTGATTTCACTTAAAATGATGAACGGCTGAGATCATGACGTGAATTTGATGTAATTTGTCCCGTCAGAGACTATTCGCTGATTGCACTCAACACTTCTTGTTGTCTCAACGCACTCGATGCTCTCAATGCCTGGAGTTAACTAAGCACATTCAAGCATGGATAATTACTCCATATCTTCTTTGAGTTCCTGTAATCAAGTTAACCTACAAATGCACATATGCAGAGTATGTAAAATTTTAAATGTTTTGTCTCAAATTCAACATATCCAACTCAAATTTGAAGTTGTTGAACTTTTCTTCAACGAGAGACTTAGTGAAGATGTAAGTCACTTGTTTATTTATAGGGACAAACTCAAGGCTTATGTCTTCCTTCTCAACATTCTCTCCCATGAAATGATATCTATTTTCAATATGCTTAGTTCTACTATGTGAAACAGGATTCTTAACTATTGAAATTGCACTAGATGAATCACAAAACATGAGAGTTTTACTTAGGTGGATGTTGTAGTCTTGGAGTTGATGTTGAATAAATAACAGTTGTGCGCAATAGCTTCCAGCTGATATATATTCTGATTCAGCAGTAGAGATGGTCACACTAGTCTACTTTTTACTACTCTAAGAGACTAGCATTCTCCCTAGAAACTGACAGGCGTAAGATGTGTTTTTCCTATCTTCTTTACATCTTGAAGAATCTGCAGATGAATATCCAATAAGTTCAAAATAAATATTCCTAGGGTACCATAGGCCCAGATCAGGTGTGCCCTTGAGATACCTCAAAATTCTTTTGGCATCAGAATAATGAGATTCTTTAGAGCAAGCCAGTACCTAGCACATACATATGTGATAAACATAATGTCTGGCCTATTAGAAGTTAAATACAATAGGGAGCCAATGATGCTTTTATATAAGGTTTAATTAACTGGTTTCCCAACCTCATCCTTATCTAAGGACATACTTGACCTCATTAGAGTTTTCATGGTAGAGGCACTCTCCATTCCAAACTTTTTAATCAACTCCCTGGTGAACTTACACTGTAAGATGAATAATCTATCATCTGACTGTCTAACTTGGAGGCCCAAGAAATATTTGAGTTCACCCATATTGCTCATTTCAAATTACCCTCGCATAAGTTTAGCAAACTTCTTGCAAAAGTTATATTTGGTAGACCCAAATTCATAAGAGAAGTTGAAGCCTGTCCTGCATTCCTAACAACAGCTCCATCCGTGTTGAGTGCGCACCAACCCGAGTCAGGGGCTATAGCATCTCAGGGCCATTGCGCTCGTCTACATATATTTGGACTAGGATTATCTTACCCTTAACTTCCTTAAGAAATAATGTCTTGTCAATCTTTTTCCTTAAGAATTTGTTCTAAATGAGAAAGGGAGACAAAGTTTCATACTATGCCCTAGGGGTTTGTTTCAACCCATAAAAAGCTTTTCTAAAGAAATATACATAGTCAACATAATTTGGATTGAAAAAACCTGAGTGTTGCTCAACATAGATGTAACGACCAAAGTTTCCTGAAGCAGGAAAATGGTTTCTGCGAGATACCGCCCGGCGGTAGGGGTATCGCCGGCGGTAGCACTGTGAATAGGGTGTCTGAGCTCTTGGGGAGATACCGCCCAACAGTAGTATTACTGCTGGCAGTAGCGAAGTCAATTTACTCGGCTAAGCTCTCGGGCTATTACCGTATGGCGGTAGAAGTTATCTCGTGACATTAGCAGTAGCAGTCATGTCGTAACCGACTCTAGATACCGCGTGGCGGTAGGACCCTATCGCGCGGTGATAGCAAACTATAATAGTGTGGCCATGTGTCGGCCTGTGATTGGAGGGACTGAGCGATGGCACGCAAATCGAGTCATTTCACTAGGTACCACGCGGTGGTAGCTAGTTACCGTACGGCGGTACCTTGATTTATAGTAATGGAAGGGACATTTTATCTTTATTCTTTTGAGAACCTTGGGCAGGAAGACTGGAGGAGGAGCAGTAGTGCTGGTCAAAGGAGATTCCGCCACCATTGGAGATTTGGAGCTCGAATTCGTGAGGCGAGTTTGGATCTACGGAGACAAAGACGAAGCAGTTTTTTCCTTCTGGTTAGAATTTCTCCCATGGCGCTGAAACGGACTTCTAGGGTAACGATCCTCTTCCTTGGACATGTGAATTCCTTCATTTTGGCATTTGAGGGTAGACGCTCCACGAGCACGTGGAAGTGGTTCTCTTGATGGATAGATCCGTATATCCCCGTTAGTATTGTATTTAGATCCGAAATCGAAGTACGGAATAAGCATGTCGTGTGAAGCCCATTCAAACAGGTTGGTCTGGATTGGTGATGTTTGTATAATTTTTATGTCAGAGAAGGCTCCATGGTAATCGCATAGATTTCGGAGTCACGGGGTGTGCAGATGGCTACGTTGAGAGTACTGGAGGTGGTCTCCAGGAAAACACCCAAAAATGGGAAGAACCGATAATTTGTCCCCTACCGCGGGGCGGTAGCGCTAATGCCGGTGGTTGCTCCAAGTGAGCGCTATATTGATTGTAAAGCCTGTCTCTAGGAGACCTGTGGGCTAGTGTTTGTAAAGCCTGTATCTGGGACACCTAAGGGATATTTGTGAGGACTGTTTTGTGAGACCTGGGGGACGTGTGTGAGGCTTATCTCTCGAATACCTAGGGGCAAAATTTGTGGTAATGAGAGCCCTTGTGGACCAGCTTAGGCGACCATGAGTGTTATCCTAGGATCATAACAGGGTTATGAATCATACAGAATGGGAAAGGGGATGCTGACCCACGTCATTGTTGGTCCATTGATCCCAATATCCCAGTTTTGAAGAAGGCCTACATGCAATTGTATATATATGTGTGTATCTAATGGTTACCACAAGTTCTATGTATGCAGGTTATCACTAATTACAATGATTAGACATGTTGTCTAAGTGTTAGTGGCAGGTGGACACAAGGATCGATGCTGGAAAGACAAAAAATTATCTAAGTCCACAGGCGTTGAGTGAAGGCAGTTAACTCAATACCAAATGATAAGAAGCGTTGAGTAAAGCATGGACAGTCAAAGCCTAACTATTGGCAAGGCAAAATTTAGTTAAGTCCATAAGCATTGAGTGAAGACATTTCACTAAATGCCAAGCTCATAAAGCGTCGACAGAACAAGATTCAGTCAAAGCCTCAGAAAGAGTAGAAGAAAATCTATCTAAGTCTAAATGCATTGAGTGAATGTTGTTCACTCAACACCAACTCAATAAAGAAATCAACTAAGTACAGAAGCGTTGAATGAAGGCAGTTAACTACATGCCTCAGCTAAATAACATGCTAAGGCAAGGAGCATTGAGTAAAGAAGAATCACTCGACGCTTTCTTACAGATGAATGCGGCTAAGTCCAAATGCGTTGAGTGATGAAGGTTCACTCAATGCCTAAGCTGTTAAGCTATTAAAGTTTATATTTGTCGAGTGATGACTGACCACTCGATGCCAAGTGCTGCAAATTATTTTCCTAAGTGTTTTGGCGGTGAGTGAAGGCATTTCACTCAATGCCTATGATGAATTATATGTAATCGACTAAGTCCATAGGTGTTGACGTCAGCAAAAATTCAAATTGTTGTTGGAAGTCTACAGTATATGACAAATGGCGATGCATGCCTATTGTAATGCATTTAATGCAAAAGAAACGTTGCAGCCAACATCTACAGCTGGTCCCACTGCTCAAACAGCCGTTGGACATCAGGATAAAAAGCTATATATCAGTAAAGGGAAAATTAACTTTTGGAAAGTACTGAACTTCATCTTCTTTCTCTCGAGATTATTGCAGAGCCAAGAGAAGTTGATCAAACTACTGATCTAAAAGTTCAAATAAGTTAGTTGTTGTCATTTTCATCCTCAACAGCAAGTTCAAAGAGACATCTCATAGAAAGAAGATAAAGCAAAGGCAAGACTTAGCTACAGCTACTTCACAAGCTCAAGCTGAACATTCCAGAAGAACACATTCTGGAACTGTGAAGATGACTGGACTGAGTTATCTCAGCATAGAAGGAGGAAGACACAAAGGATATTTTCCTGGTGTCTAAACATCATCAACAAACCCTTTTTATGTCTGTAGGTTCTTTTAGATATGAGTGTAAGCCTAAAACTTATAAAGGTTGAGTGTGGGATATGTTTTTAGATCTTTGTTGTAGGATTCAAGTGGTGAATCTGAGGTAAGATCCAGGAGTGGATCTTAGTTATAGGGTTATCCTCCTAGCCTGAGTTGTAGCACTTAGAGACAAGTCTAAGGTAGGTGGTCTGTTAATCACTGAGCTGCAGGAGCTTTGCTGGCTCTGAGTAGTAGGACCTTAGTCCTGAGGTAGGTCTTGGAGGAGACTGAGAGAACCTGAGGGATCTGTGTTATAAGCTCTTTAGAGCTATGTTTGGAGAATTTACCTTGTCTAACAAATTGTTTGATAGGTGGGAGGGGCAATAGATGTACCCATAATCTGGGGAACAACTATAAATTTCCTGTGTGTTTTTTGTGATTGTCTTCAAAGCTAAGTTAAACTAAATCACATCACACCTAAAACAGAAAAAGTTCAAAAATACTTAAGAACTTATTCACCCCCCTCTAGGTATTAGCTACTCTTGAAACAAAATACTTTCAAGTGGTATCAGAGGGAGGTTACTCAAAAAGGACTTAATAGTCTGATTTGATCTCCAAGAGTAGCATAAGAATATACTTATGGGTTCAAGAGAGAACCATAAGGAGCTGGGTTCCATGAATCTTCTAATCTATAGAAAAGAAATCATTGGGATCTAGAAGGAGAGGATCAGATTATTTATAGAGGAATCTGACCCTAGATTCTTTATAAAAGTTCAAGAGGGGCCCTTTATCCCTATAAAGATGTTAGTTCTTGATTCAAATGACAAGACACCTAAAAAGTATTCTTAAATAACCAAGAATGAGGTCATACTAGCCACCATGGATAAGAGGGTACAAAATATAATTGTGAGTGTCATTGATGATTCTACTTTCCAAAATCTTGTTCACTACAAGACTTCCAAGGAGATGTGGGGCACCTTCGTTGTCTGCATGGAAGGCACTTATGAGGTTAGGGTTGATTGAAAGTCCCTACTGACCCAGGATTATGAAGCCTTCATACAAAACAATAAGGATAGCATTGCAGAATGCTATGAGAAATTTTTAAGAATTGTGAATGAGCTGAGGACCTATGGGATGGTCTTCAACAATTATGAACTCAATGAAAAGTTCCTCAGATCTCTAACTAGAGACTAGAACACAAGGATCTGTTCCATCAGAGTGGTGGAAAAGCTCGCTAATACTCCCCCTCACACACTATTTGGGAAGTAGCTCTCACATGAGATGCAGTTATATGCCAAGAAGGAGGTGGATACCATCAGTAGAACTCAGGCTAAGGAAAAGACTGTGGCCTTCAAATCTGAGAGCTCCAAGAAGATCAAGGAGAGGATTTACTCTCCCCCAAGGAGGACTGCTCAATCAGATAGTACAAAGCCAAGCAGATCAGACAACAACATGTCTGATGGAGAGTTTGCTTCCTTCTCTAGGCAGTTTCAGAAGATGAGAAGAGGAAGTAGTGGTGGAGCAGACCTTCCTCCTCCTCTCATCACAATAAGGACCACTACAAGGCTGAGAAGAAACACTCCAAGGGAGACAGGAATGAATCTAAACCTAGTAAACATGTTTCTTCAAAAATTATGTGTTACTGATGCAGCAAGCAGGGACATGTCATACCTGATTGTCCTGTCAAGAGAAAGGAGACTGGTGAGAAAAAGCAACACCAATATAAGGGCAAGAAGGAAAATAACTTCATTTCCAAGACTAAAAAAGCTAGAGTTAGAGTGACTCATCTTCTTCAGACTCTGAGGGTACCGATCTGAGGGATTCGACTACTTATCATCCACAGACCAATGGTCAAATAGAGAGAGTAAACCAGATTTTGGAGGATATGATCAGAAGTTATATTTTAGATCACGGAGGATTGATGGAGTTCGCTTATAATAATAGTTATAAAGAAATCATGCAAATGGCCCTATTTGAGGCCATGTATTGGAGACGTTGTAGAAATCCCTTGTTTTGGGCAGAGGTTGGCGAAAGAAATGGATATTTCTGTTAAGTATATTCGAGAAAAGCTTCCTATAGCGCATGGGCATTATGAGAAGAACGTTAATCGTCGAAGGTCTGATTTGGAATTTACTATCGGGGACATGGTTTTTCTCAAGGTTTCCCCTATGTCTGGTGTAAAAAGGTTTGGAAAGAATCACAAGTTGGATCCAAGGTATGTGGGACCTTTTAAGGTTGCTGAGCGTATTGGAATGGCATCTTATAGGCTGGAAATGCTCGCAAGTTTCCCTGGTGTGCACGATGGGTTTCACGTAAGCCAATTGCAGAAATATGTGCTTAGCAACCGACAAATTCTTGATTTTGTGCCCTAGATGGAGACTAACCTTTGTTATGTTGAGATGCATGTCTGCATTCTGGATACTCAAGATTGAGTGTTGCGGAGGAATACTATACCAATGGTTAAAGTTTTATGGCGAAACCAAGACATGGAAAGCACGACTTGGGAGTTGGAGTCAGCAATGAGGGAGGCTTATCCTCATCTGTTCTCCTAGTTTCCTTCGGTATGTATTTCCATAAGATAATCGTTGATTATTTTCCTTCCATAGTGGAATCTTTTGCGCATAAAGTTTTGGGACAAAACTTTCTTTTAGGGGGAGTAGTTGTAATGCCCCTGATTTTTTGATGTTTAATTTAATTCTTTTATTGGAAAAATTTTGACATCAGGGTGTTACATCGACGCTTAGTTGGTGGGTACCATTGTCGGAGCATGAATTTTGCACGTTGGTATCCGAGGTTTTGGTTTGGGAGTATTAGCTTGGCCGATATCTCCCGTGTTTGATATTCGCTCGTGAGTCGAGGTTCGTTTTGGAATATGGTGGAGCCATTTTGGGAATGGTGGTGTTTTGAATTCAGGAGATTTTTTGTTGGATCCCTAGTTGGATTTGGGCTAGGTTCACTAAATTAAGTTAAGTCTGACCCACCTTGTATAGTCAGGGTCAATTCTTTGAATCCTAGAGTTTAGGCTAAGTCATTAGGGTCCACCTTCTTGGACCAGCCAACAGAGGACCTCAGAAGACTCAAACTTAGAAGATTCAGAGAATAGATTGTTCAGTTTGAAAGTTCTTCGAACTCAGATCGATGATCGTCGATCTCAGATCGACGAACTCAGAGTTATTTCTCTGAGCTGAGCTCAATGATATTCGAGCTAAGGTCGACGATGAGTTTTTTCAGACAGTTTCTCAGCTCGACGAACTCAGAGTGCAGATTTGGCAAGTCATTCTCAGTACGCAGTTCGCAGAGCTCAGGTCGACGATCTGGATTTCTTAGGTCGACGATCTTGGATCTCTGGTTGACGAATTCAGTTCAGAGGTCGACGATTTCTGTCTCGCTTAAAAATAGAAGTTTTCTTCCTTCTTTCCCTTAATTTCTATATTATTTAGCAGTAATATTCCTGAGTAATTAATGCTCATATTTCTTCGAGCTCAATCTCACGCTTTCTGTTCCCCTTGCACTTGATCTCTCTGTTTCTCTTTTGAAGGTGATCATGGCGATTCCAGCGAGCGCTCCTGCGACAATAAAGTTTAATATAGGTTTTGATATAGATTTTGATTCATTCCAACATTCCGACCAGATCTTCTTGGAAATTCTGAAATTATTTGAAGATCAGCAGTTAAAGAATTTGATGACCACCAGAATGAAGATTGCTGCAACAGAAGTTTGAAAATAGATTTTCACTTCTTCTTCTCCAGATGCTGATACGTCGGGTAACGTCGTCTCTCTTACCCCCATTGTTCTATCAGAAATTTTTGGATTACTGAATGGAGTAGAAGTGTTAGAGATCGATAGTGCTGAATTTGATGAGATGTTGATTAAGATGGGTTATTTTGCAGAAACACCCAATAAACTTCTGAAGAAACATTTATCTGCTGACTACAAGTTTCTAGCAGATGTTGTAGGCAAGGTACTATTGGGCAAGCACACAGCCCATGATTACATCACTAGGCAGCAATTCCTTGTGATGTGTTCTGTTATAAACAAGATGCCCGTAAATTTGGCTAGAATCATGTTTGAGATGATTAAGAAGAAAAATACCAATAAAGAGGTGTGCTTTGGAAGAATTCTTGGAATATTTATTCAGGCCAAGGCTGCTGAATCCCTGGTCTCCCCAACCATATTCATTAATTCTTCCAAGAGGATTACTTGCGCCTTATTTGGCAGGTGGGAGAGGAATATCTCCAAGCCATCCAAGTCTTCCTCCTCTTCCTCAAGACCTTCTGAGGGTACTAGAGCTGCTCCAGCCACTCCCCACCCTACTGAAGATGTTTCCATTCCACCTCCACCTCCTTATGATCAAACAACTTCAACATCCCACCAGCATACTTCTACTTCTACAGCCCATACACCAACTCCTCCAGCTTCCCCAGTCCATCTTTCTTCACTAGTTCATATTCCAATCCATCATCCTACACCACATCAATCCCCTGAACATCAACAATCACCAATTCAATCTCAGGTGCATGTTACTACACCAGAGCTGAAAGAGAGGGGATAGATCAAATCTACTCTAGCGGGGGGGGTGAATAGAGTATTAAAGACTTTTAATTAATTTTTATAGTGGAATTAAATAGGTGTTACTTATAAGTATAAGAGAATTAAAAACAAAAGCAAACACAGCATAGAAGGAATAAAGAAAGATGAGCAACCAGATGACACAAGAAAATTATAGTGGTTCCCTAAATCTGGGTACATAAACTCTTCTACCACCCTGGTAGGAATCCACTTAGGTTTTTGATCAGGTGCCCTATCACCACAAGATCTACTTCAGGTAGATCTAGAAACAGTTCAGGCTTTTGATCAGGTGCCTAAAAACAAATAGGTTTTTGATCAGGGGCCCTATCACCAAAGAGTTCAATTTTGAAGGGAGTAATAACCCTGTACAAGAGAGGTTAAAGAAAATAGATGGCGGTCTTCTCTTTCTCAAAGCAAATGAGATAACAATGTGGATTTGATGATGGCAAAGCTCCCCTTGAGATATTGAGTAGATTAAGGAAGATGGAAGCTTTGTCTAGGGTGTAGGTCTTCCAAAGACAGGTGTTCTTGTTCTTCAGAATCTGTAGAATGATGTTGATTTTCTGTCTCTGTAGATTCTGAAGATAGAACTGAAGAAGAAGACTCAAGATGAAGATTTGTTGTTCTTCTTCTGTTTTCTGATAGCAGAATGGAGAGTTATGAGAGGTATTACAAAAAAAACTTGTATTTTCTGAAAGAGTGAGTGTTTTTGAATCTGCTTGTCTGTCTATTAACCAGTCTTAATAATCTATTTTTGAGATTAAAAAACATTCCTTAAATTACTGCAGAAAACGAGAAGAGAAATGGCTACAAATTCTGGCAATTAATTTTCTCCCCAACTGTCATGGCAAATAAGTCAGAATAATAACTCTGTGAAATACCATAGTTAATGATGTGAAGAAACGGCTATATGCCTTGAGAATGTCAGCATTAAATACCAGAGATTATTTGACATAAATAGAATCAATGAAGTAGGAAATAAATCTCCAAGACATCTGCTGAAAATAAAAGGAATCGGACACAGAGAATGATTGTCTATCTGGGCTGGAAGATTGTTGAGCTGAGATCCACTATCTGCGATCTGAGACTTTTGAGAACAAAAGAGAAAACGTCGACTTGAGCCCGTAGATCATCGAGCCCAGTTCAGAGACTAATCTCTGAGATCATCGATCGGAGATCGATGATCGTCGAGCTGATTTCGACGAAAGTCGAACTGATATGAAATCCACAGATTTCTTCTGAGTCTGAGATCTAAAAGAGAAATCCAAAGCTGGTCTGGAGAATTCTGACCTGTAGTGACTTACTTACACCTAGACCTTGACCCTGGCTATACATATGGGTCTGAAAGTGAAGGAATAGATACTACTCTAGAGGGGGGTGAATAGAGTTATCAAATTTTGCACTTAGACAAAACTTAATGGTCTACCCAACTCCCTTGGAGTGAAATGCGGAATGAAAAGATTATAGATAAGGAGATAACCCTAAAGCCTAACACAAGTGTTGTGCACAAACTCAAGCTAACTGTAATTGCAGTTAAGGCTTGGAAATCCTAATCAGCAACTAGCAAACCTAGTTATATATAATCACAGCCACAATGCAAGTAATTAAACAAGGCAATCCAGACGACACAAGGAATTTATAGTGGTTCCCCAAACAACTTGGGTATGTCCACTCTTCTACCAACAAGGTAGGAATCCACTACAGGTTTTTGATCAGGTGCCCTGCCACCACAAGATCTGCTTCAGGTAGATCTAGAAACCCTTTAGACTTTTGATCAGGTGTCTAAAAACCGAACACAGGTTTTTGATCAGGTGCCCTGCCACCAAGGGATACTTTTGAAGGGAGTAATAACCCTGTACAGGAGGGGGAAAGGGGTTAAGATGTCTTCTCTATTTTACAATAGATTAGAGAAGCACAAAGACTTGCACTGAGCTTAGAATGCTCAAAGGAATCAAGGCTCCCCCTTGCTCAAAGAATGTCCAGGTGAAGTCTTGCTTCAGTGCAGAAACTCTTCAGTAAGAACTGAAGGAAAAACTACAAGAAGATATAAAATAATAAAATAGAAATCTTCTAGCCGCTATCTTCTTCTTCTTCTTCTTCAAAAGAACTCTGAGTCTGAACTTCCTGGAGGCAGGAGAACTCAGGTTGAAGAAGAGCAGAAGAGCTTAACACTTCTCAGTTGAATGAAGATTGCTGAGAGCAATGAACTTGGACTTGATGAACGCTTGAATGCTAATTGAATAACTCTTAGAATAACTGGTTAGCTAGCTGAAATCCTTCTCCAAAGGATTCCTTTTATAGCAGCACCAAGCAACGGCTCTTTTCAATTTGAACTGTTTGTCTTCTTCTGAAACATGAAACCTGGGCTGCAAATATCACAAAGACAAACAAACTCTGCAGCAAAATATTCTATAAAAGGGATAAACCTTTTTCAAGGAAGCTGCAGGAAGCAATCTGATAATAAAGGTACTAAATAAAATCACATCAAAAACAAACTCTTTATAGCAAAAGGAAGACTTTTCAGTCTAACGGCTATAAAGGACTGACAGTAGATAAAGTAAAATACACTGTCAACTAATAAGGCAAACAACTTTATTTAAAAAGATTTTACTCAAGCAAAAGGGATGGAGCAGATATTGCCTGGAAATAATATCATAAAGCAACTGAAATAAAATGCCAGATAATGTATTAATTTATTAAATAGAATAAATAAATACAAAATAAAAAGGCAGACAGAAAACGTCGAATGACCCTCGGAGATCGTCGACCGAGGCACGGAGATCGCCGACCTATCGGGCAGATAGTCGAACGATCCAGATAGTCGAACTATCAAAGAAGATAGTCGAACTACCTAGGCAGATAGTCGACCTATCAGAACAGATAGTCGATCTATCAGATAGTCGATCTATCCGGACAGATAGTCGAACTATCAAACACAAACAGATAGTCGACCTATCAAGCAGATAGTCGACCTATCACAGAAAACAGATAGTCGACCTATCAACAGATAGTCGACCTATCAAAACAAAGCAGATAGTCGATCTATCAACAGATAGTCGAGCTATCAGATAGTTGAACTATCAGGACAGATAGTCGAACTATCAAAGACGACAGATAGTCGACCTATCAACAGATAGTCAAACTATCAAAGCGGAACCGATAGTCGACCTATCAACAGATAGTCGAGCTATCAGATAGTTGAACTATCAGGACAGATAGTCGAACTACCAAACAAAGCAGATAGTCGACCTATCAACAGATAGTCGAGCTATCAACACAGATAGAGCGTCGACCAACTGATAGACGATAGTCGATCAGCCGATAGACGATTGTCGAGCGACGTTCGACAATAGTCGAACGAAAAACTACTTAACCAAATTCTTCATCTGGAAAAGCGGGGACTTTACAGCTAGACCACTAACCATTTACCATAGATATTTCTTGGGTCAAGGAACTAAAAAGACAAGACTAAACTCAAATCAAACAAGGGTACCAACAATCTCCCCCTATTTGAGTTAAGTCTTTCAAAAACTAAAACACAGAACTAGCTATAGAACAATAAAATCAATATAGGAAATAGTTAAGCAACTAACTAGCAATTAACAATCAGTCAGATATATATAACAGCAGTCAATCAAAATTAAGAATCTACAGAATCAGGCTTGGGATCAGAAGAGCTAGGAACAAAAGAAACTTTCCGCAAGGGATCAATGGCTTCTTTCTTAGACATCTTCAAATCTTGCACGCCAATAATCTTCAGTTCTGCAGCCCTTGGAACAACTGCTTCTGGGTGCTTTTCCATATATTTAGAAGGGTCAAAAATTTCAGGACTAACCTGGATTTTATCGAGTTCCTTCATTCTGAACTTTGACATTGTAGAAAGTCCTGCAGAGTCCTTTCCTTCAGCCTTAGCTTTCTTTATCTGGGCTGATCCAACAAGTTCTAGAAATCGAGCCATCCTGAAATCAGGATCTAACTCTTGGCTTTCATACACATTTTCAGATGATGTACCAATAGGCTTCACAGCTTTAAACTTAACAGATAAATCTAATAAACTTTCAGCTGTATCTTTAACTTCTTGAATAACTAAAGATGATGGAGGAGCAAACTCAGCAAACTTCTTACTTGATTTTTCAGAGAAAACAGTTCTTTTACCTTTTGAAATATCCTTAGCAACATGAACTGGTATAGCAGGAGAAACCTTTTTCTTGGGAGAAGGAGGAGGTGAAAAAGTGGGCTTTTGATATACAACCTCCTTTACTTGCTCTTTAACCTCAGTATCATGTCTTTGAGTACCAGTATATGATTTGCCTTGGTGGCTTTGAGAACTTTTCCTTGAATGAGGCTGAGAAGGAGCAGATTTTGCAGATGGAGCAGATGGATTAGCAGATAAATTGCCAGAGGCTCCTGCACCAGGAGGTGGAGGAGGAGGACCTCTGGGAGTCCATCTGGGAGCAGGACTATCATATCTCTTAGATTTCTTTCTCTCCTTTTGCTGGTTCTTAGAGAACCACATCCAATGCTGGAACTCTTTGGACTTTGGATCAATTCCTTTCAGAATGTAATAGGGAATATCATGATCTGGATTGGGAGCAGGAGGAGCTACAGCTTTTCTTTTTCTCTTTGCAGCTTTCTTTTTCTTAGATTCCTCAGACAAATATGAATCACTTTCATCCTCAGAATGAGATGAGGGAGGATGATCATACAGATCATAGGCTTCTGATACAACCTTTTCTTTTTCTTTCAGAGCAGCTTTCTCTTTCTCTTCTTCCAAGGCATCCTGTGCCAGAAGAGTATCTAGATCCAAACCTGGGGAATCATCCCATAAGGTAGACTTTTCAGTTTCATTTTCAGGATCCTTTTGTTGAGGCTCAGGAACTGTCGAGGGGACCAGTTCAGATAGCACTGCTTGCTGAGCAGGTTCAGCAACTTCAGAATCTAGAACAGGCTCTACAGCCTCAGATAACACTGCTTGCTCTACAATCACTTGGGCATCAGGAGCTGATACAGATTCAGGCTTTTTAGCAGTTTCAGGTTCAGGTTCTTGGACAACCACTACTTCTTCCATTAAATCTGTAGGATTAGGAGTAAAATCTTGCTAAATGATATCTAGTCATCCCTTCCAAATATTCCCATACTAACTTATCAATTAAGTAATCTACAAATTTGGAAAGAGACATACCTTCTGGATTTTCTTCAGGATGACCTAACTCCCATAAATCATCTAGAAAGGATGTGATTAATCCTTCTAGGTACAGGGCAACTAAGGGAGTTGAGGCTTCTTCCAGATAAATTTTTACAACAAATTCAGACATCATTATCGCATCAGATATTTCTTTTTCTTTTTCAGATGGAGGAGGAGCTGAAACTTCTGCTGCTTTTTCTGGTACTGCAAGTTGAGCTGCTGGAGGGGAGGCCAAAGGCTGCTCTAAGATCTCTTCATCGAGCATCTCCCCCTGCCTGATTTCAGTAGAAACTGAAACCAGGCCCCTAGCAGAAGAGGGCTCAGCAGACTTTGAAAGTGCCTGAACAGCAGCAGTCAAAGAAGAGATAGAAGAGGCAAGGGGAGCAATAGCCACATCAATCATGATTTTGATTGAAGGGGTGATTAACTCCACAATACTAGAAATAAATTCTGGAGTAATTTCAAAAGATGGAACTACAGAGGATGGAGGAGCAGCAGAAATGGTTGATGTGTCAGGATGAAATGAGGTGAGGACTGGAGATCGAACTGGAGAGTTAACTGGAGAGTTAACTGGAGAGTGATGTGGAGAAGGTGAGTGAAGAGGAGTTGGAATGGGAGAATGAACTGGAGAAGATATTTCAGAAACCAATAAATCAAAACTGGGTTGAGATGTCCCAGCCAGATGAGATGGTATAGGAGATGCAGGAGGAGAAGGAATTACAACCGTGGTTGTATCTCGAACAGGAGAAGCAGAAAGTCGTACTTTAGCTGAAGTTGATGGAACTTCAACTGAAGTAGACTGCATAGCAGAAGAAGATGATGGAAGAGAAGGATGAGCTGAGCCAGCTTTTAGAGGGTGAGGAGTGACTGAATCAGTCCTTGTGCTCTCGGATGTCGCTGGAGCAACCCCTGCAGGAGCGGGCTTCACGAATGTCCTCTTCCACTTTGAGAACAAGTGGGGATCCATCTTCTTGCTGGCATTAATGGTTGTAGCAACTGAAACTAGCATATGGGAATATTTCTCTTTCAGAAAATTTCCAATAACCCTTCCTAGGGTAACTTCCTTCTTACTGTTCTTCTTCCTTATCAAATCGAACAAAACTCCTGCCCAATTAATCCTTTTCTGATTTACAATTGCACACATCAGTGCAAATTGTTGTCTATTAATGTTATCATGGGCGGAGTGCTTTCCTAGAAGCACTTTTCCAACTAACTCAGCAAGAAATTTGATCTTGAAGGGAAAGTTTACCTTGAGCAGCTTCGAGGGAATGCCTTCGGCATGTCCCAGCTCTAACAACATCCTTCCTAATTCGGGAGCATCTTGCTCAAAATCTTCTTCGCCATTAATCAATCCAAAATCATTAGTCAAAGCGGGAGTCAAGATTACCTCTTCTCCGCCAATAGAGTCGGTCATCGATTCGTCGGTGGAGGACGAAGTAAATGCCCATTCCTTAATCTCGGGATTATTTAACTTAATCCTTGTAGACATTAGTCTTTGTAACCCTTGATCTCTGCATAACTGGAGGATTTCCACAATCCCTGATTCACAACAGCTGAAGGCATCGAAATCGACACTGAATCCTGCGTCGAACTTCACAACTGCGAGCAATGCTTGAGAAATCGCCATTGAAGGAGCTGGAGAGGGCGCGAGAGAGACTGAGAAGACGAATCGGCAGAGAGAAAATCGCAAGAGGAGGAGCATGTGGGAAGACAGAATGCGAAAGGATGCTCTCCGTCGACGATATAAGCAAAGATCTTTTAACCTAGGTTGACTATCGGCTTTATATTAGACCGGAGATAGTCGATCTATTTAAAAGATACTGGACACGATTGTCGAACGGTCGTTCGACGATCGGTCCAGAAGCAGAGTAGTCGAGTAATCGTTCGAATATTTCTGGCTTCTCAAACAACAAGCTGTCGTCATCCAGAGATCAACGATGAGCTCGACTTGTTCGACTATGGTCGAACGCCGGTCGACGATCTTCAAACAGGCAAGCTTTCATCAACCATAGGTCGGCGATGGGCTTGACCCGATCGACTCTCTTCGAACATCGTTCGACTATCTTCAAACAAGTTTCAACATTGGCAGATATAGTCACACATAGTCTCTTCCATTGATCATGCCTAGTTGAACCAAAAAGAACAGATGCTTCTGTTCATCTAAGGGCTTGGTGAAAATATCACCTCTCTGAAACTCAGTGGATATGAACTCAAGACAAATCTTGTTCTTTTCCACACAATCTCTCAGGAAATGGTGCCGAATCTCAATGTGCTTCGTTCTAGAGTGGTGCACTGGATTTTGTGCAATTGAGATAGCACTAGTACTATCACACAATATTTTGGTGTTCTTGTGTGAGTAACCATAATCCACAAGCTGGTTTTGAATCCACAGGATCTGTGAACAACAACTGGCAGCTGCTATATATTCAGCCTCTGCAGTTGAAGTTGAGACAGAAGCCTGCTTCTTACAAAACCAAGAGACCAATCTCTCTTCCAGGAACTGACAAGTTCCTGAGGTGCTCTTCCTGTCAACTCTGCAACCAGCATAATCAGAATCAAAATATCCAATCAATTCAAATTCTGACTCAGCTGGGTACCAAAGTCCTAGATTTGGACATCCCTTCAGGTATCTCAGGATTCTCTTGAGAAGAATCAGATGAGATTCCTTGGGGTTGACCTGGAATCTAGCACAAAGGCATGTAGCAAACATTATATCAGGTCTACTTGCAGTTAAATATAATAGGGAACCAACAATGGCCCTATAATTCTTTTGATCAACTGGCTTGCCGTGATCATCAGAATCAATAACTACATTAGTAGCCATAGGTGTAGGCATTACTGAAGCATCAGCCATCCCAAATTTCTTTACCAATTCCTTGGCATATTTGGATTGGGAGATGAAGATACCATCAGCATCTTGCTTAACTTGGAGACCAAGAAAGTAAGACAGCACACCCATAGTACTCATCTCAAACTTAGAGTGCATCAGGTCAGAAAACCTTTTGCAAAGTTTGGGATCAGTGGAACCAAATATAATATCATCCACATACACTTGAACTAACAGGATTGTGTCCTTGTGGTGCTTGACGAAAAGGGTTCTATCAACTACTCCCCTAGTAAAGTTGTGCTCTAACAGGAAACTAGCTAGAGTCTCATACCAGGCTCTGGGTGCTTGCTTTAGTCCATATAGAGCTTTCTGCAACTTGAACACATGTGAGGGTTGAGTTGAAGAAACAAACCCTGGTGGTTGTTCAACAAACACCTCTTCCTTAAGCTCACCATTCAGGAATGCACTTTTGACATCCATCTGAAAGACCTTAAACTTCATATAGGCTGCATAGGCCAAGAAGATCCTTATTGCTTCTAGCCTTGCAATAGGAGCAAAGGTTTGGTCATAATCTATGCCTTCCTCCTGTTTGTAGCCCTGAGCTATAAGCCTAGCTTTATTCCTTACAATAATTCCATTTGCATCCAACTTGTTTCTATACACCCACTTGGTGCCTATGATCAGTTGGCCTTTTAGTCTTGGAACCAAAGTCCAAACTTTACATCTCTCAAACTGATTGAGTTCCTCTTGCATAGCAATGATCCAGTGGGGATCTAGCTCAGCATCTTTAAAGGTGAGGGGCTCAACCTGTGAGAGGAAACAAGCGTGTATCACATCCTGTCTTAATTGGTGTCTTGTTTGCACACCAGCTGATATGTCTCCAATCACTTGAGATGTGGGGTGATCTCTAAGTGTGACAATATCAGCAGGTGGGATGTGATCTTCAGCAATAGTTGGGATTAATTCCTCAGGAGGAATTTGATCTACTGTTGGTGGAACAACAACAGCTTCTGCAATGTCTTCATCGCTGTCTGATTCAGTGATCTGAAGAGTTGATAGTTGAAGAATCTCTTGAGTAGCATCAGGTACCTGCAATGAACTAGAGGGAGGAGAATTTTCCTTCTCCTTGTAAAACATCTGAGACTCATCAAAAGATACATGCACAGATTCTTCAATTTTATAGGTTGATTTGTTATAAACCCTATAAGCTTTGCTTACTTGTGAATATCCAAGCATAATTCCCATTGAAGCTTTTGCTTCAAACATTCTAAGGTATTCTTTATTATTATTATGAATGTACACTACACAACCAAATATTCTAAAATAATTAATTTTAGGTTTCTTTCCTTTAAGCAACTCATAAGGAGTTTTACACTTAAGCTTGTGTATCAGACTTCTATTCAAGACATAATTGGCTGTACTAACAGCTTCTGCCCAATAGGAAAGAGGCATATTAGCATCTGCCAACAATGTGCTAGCAGCTTCAATGAGTGTTCGATTTTTCCTTTCAACTACCCCATTTTGTTGGGGAGTTCTAGGAGCTGAGAAGCTATGTTTGATACCTTCTCTCTCATAGAATTCTTGCATGAGAAGAGAGTCAAACTCAGTACCATGATCACTTCTGATCAAGGCCACATGAGTAGAGTACTCAGTCTGCACACATAATAGAAAGTCTGTAAGGGCTTTGAAGTTATCAGCCTTAGTTCTCAAAAAGAAAACTCAACTAAACCTAGAGAAGTCATCTACAATTACTAAGGTGTAATACTTCCCTCCTAAACTCTGTACATTTATTGGGCCAAAAAGGTCCAGATGTAATAAATACAGGATTCTAGGAGAATCACTTTTATTTATAGATTTGAAAGAGTTTTTGGTTTGCTTGCCTAGCTAACAAGCCTTGCATAGGCTCTCCTTCTTGTATGGGCAAGAAGGTAAACCTCTAACAAGGTTGTGTTTAGATAACCTAGAAATATTTTTAAGGTTAACATGACTAAGCCTCTTATGCCATAAAGAATTATTATTAATTGTTACTTCATTAAATAAACAGATTTCAGAATGAGTTGAATTGAAATCTACTAAATAAATATTACCTAATCTAATGCCTACTAAAACAACATTATTATTTAAAATAATATTACAAGAAGAATTAGAAAATGAAACCTGGTAGCCAGCATCACATAGCTGGCTGACTAAGATAAAATTGTGCTTCAGTCCTGTCACATATGCAACTCTCTTGAAAGTAACTGCTCCAATTGTGATCTTGCCATAGCCTTCTGTCTGACCACAGCTGGAATCTCCAAAGATCACCTTTGGGCCGAGCTTAGCTTTGAATTTTGACAAAAGATCTTTATTTCCTGTCATATGCTTGGAGCATCCACTATCCAAATACCACTTATTTTGAGTGATAGGATAGGCCTTCACCTACAAGACATTCATTTAGACATTGTGGACCCAGGTAACCTTGGGTCCCTTGTTTTTCACATAAGAAAAGCTAGAAATAAATGAAAATGCAGGCTGAGGGTGATAACCTAATGGGTGAGATCTCCTAGGTGGGATTCTCCATGCAGATGATGGGTCAACAAACCTAGGGTTTTTATATTCATTTAGGTTTCTACGGGTTTGATGATGATTTTGAAAATCATATTGAAAACGTCGATCGACGTTCGACGATGGGCGCTCAGATCGTCGAGCTTCGTTCGACCATTGAGCTTCCGATCGTCGAGCAGCGTTCGACGCTCTTTGTATTTCTTTAAAAAATTTCTTCCTCTTTTCTCTCTTAGCTTTATTTAAAGTTTTATTAACTTGGTTTACTTGCTCAGTGTTCTTCATTCCACTAGCTGAAATGAAGTTCACTGGAGTTGAAAGATTATTTTTAAGAATAATTGGGGGTTCACTGGGAGAAGCTCCTAAGCCTAGTTTGTTATTGCCTGACCTAGTGTTAGTCATGCTGGTTATTTCTAATAACTTAAGGCTTCTACCATTTAGAGATTCTTCTAACCTCTTAGATTTAGCTAATTCAATTTTAAGAAACTTAATTTCTTCACTATACTTAGTGAGATCTTCCTTTAACTTAATATTTTCAGTAGATATGATTTCTGATTCAGCTAGCCTATGTCTAAGTTCTTTAATCTCTTTTTCAAAACTAATTAAATCTAAGCATAAAGATTTAAAATCTAACTTGAATTCTTCAGAAGTGAAGTCATAAGAAGATAGTACCTCATCTTCTGTTGGCATTTCTTCCTCTGAATCTGAAATCTCTGCAGCTGAATGACTGCTGCAGGCATCTATTGCTATTAGGCAAACTTCCTTTGCCTTCTTCTCTTCCTCATCCTCACTGGAGCTAGAGGAGGAAGATTCTTCATCAGAATCACTCCAGGTTTCAGCAATGAAACCTCTCTCCGTCTTCTTGTTCTTGTAGGAGGATGGCTTGGAGTGCTTCCTGTGCTATTCCTTTTCTTTCCTCTTATCTTTGTTCTTCTCCTCTGGACAATCTGGTAAGATATGTCCAGGCTTCCTGCAACCATAGCAGATAATTTCTTTAGTAGGAGAACGATCATACCTTGGTTTGTCTTCATAGCGTGAAGACTTCTTTCTGAATTCCTTTCTCCCCATCATGAGAAACCTCTTGGCAAATAATGCCATTAGTTCCTCATTGGATTGGCTGCCTTCAGAAGCATCAGCAGCCTTAAGAGCTAGAGATTGCTCTTTTCTTGTTGGAGTAGGGGTCTTTGCTTCAGCTTCTGCTTCCCTTGTCTTCAGCACTTGCTCAAAAGACTTGAGCTTGCCGAGAAGAGCTTCTATTGAGATCTCTGTTGTACTTTTGGCTTCCTTGATGGGCCAGATCCTCAGATCCCATGTGCTAGGGAAGCACATAAGAATCTTATCATTGACCTCTGTCAATGAAATGTCCTTGTCAAGGGTCCTCAGCTCATTTATGATTGAGCTGAGCCTTGTATACATGGCTTCAACTGATTCAGCATCAGTTTTCTTAAAGTTCTCATATTGTGAGATAAGGTTGGACCTTCTGTCCCTCCTTTCATCAGCTGAACCAGCTACAATCTAGTTCAGTGTATCCCACATAGCTTTTGCTGACGAGCAGTCAGCAACCTTCTGGAATACTTCATCAGACATTGTCTGAGCCAGAATGTTCATTGCCTTGGCATCTGCTATCTTTGCCTTCTTGTACTCATCATTGTAATCTGGAGGAGGCACTGCACTCATATCAGATGATGAGGCAGTAGCAGTAGCAGGTGCTCTTGGGGGTCCTGACAAAATAGAAGCAAAGATACTTTCATCAATAGAATTCATATATAATTTGATCCTTGCCTTCCAGATGCCAAACTTAGCTAAGTTGCATGCTGGAGGTCGGGTGCTAGAATAATCCTTGGACTGGGCTATGATAGTGATAGTGAATATCTATAAACTTTGGTATCTATCAGGATCTTGTGACTTAGGTGTTAGCCTATTGAGTCAGTCAACCTCCCTCTGATACCAATTGAAAGTGAAGGATAGATACTACTCTAGAGGGGGGTGAATAGAGTTATCAAATTTTGCACTTAGATAAAACTTAATGGTCTACCCAACTCCCTTGGAGTGAAATGCGGATAGAAAAGATTATAGATAAGGAGATAACCCTAAAGCCTAACACAAGTGTTGTGCACAAACTCAAGCTAACTGTAATTGCAGTTAAGGCTTGGAAATCCTAATCAGCAACTAGCAAACCTAGTTATATCTAATCACAGCCACAATGCAAGTAATTAAACAAGGCAATCCAGACGACATAAGGAATTTATAGTGGTTCCCCAAACAACTTAGGTACGTCCACTCTTCTACAAACATGGTAGGAATCCACTACAGGTTTTTTATAAGGTGCCCTGCCACCACAAGATCTGCTTCAGGTAGATCTAGAAACCCTTTAGACTTTTGATCAGGTGTCTAAAAACCGAACACAGGTTTTTGATCAGGTGCCCTGCCACCAAGGGATACTTTTGAAGGGAGTAATAACCCTGTACAGGAGGGGGAAAGGGGTTAAGATGTCTTCTCTATTTTACAATAGATTAGAGAAGCACAAAGACTTGCACTGAGCTTAGAATGCTCAAAGGAATCAAGGCTCCCCCTTGCTCAAAGAATGTCCAGGTGAAGTCTTGCTTCAGTGCAGAAACTCTTCAGTAAGAACTGAAGGAAAAACTACAAGAAGATATAAAATAATAAAATAGAAATCTTCTAGCCGCTATCTTCTTCTTCTTCTTCTTCAAAAGAACTCTGAGTCTGAACTTCCTGGAGGCAGGAGAACTCAGGTTGAAGAAGAGCAGAAGAGCTTAACACTTCTCAGTTGAATGAAGATTGCTGAGAGCAATGAACTTGGACTTGATGAACGCTTGAATGCTAATTGAATAACTCTTAGAATAACTGGTTAGCTAGCTGAAATCCTTCTCCAAAGGATTCCTTTTATAGCAGCACCAAGCAACGGCTCTTTTCAATTTGAACAGTTTGTCTTCTTCTGAAACTTGAAACTTGGGCTGCAAATATTACAAAGACAAACAAACTCTGCAGCAAAATATTCTATAAAAGGGATAAACCTTTTTCAAGGAAGCTGCAGGAAGCAATCTGATAATAAAGGTACTAAATAAAATCACATCAGAAACAAACTCTTTATAGCAAAAGGAAGACTTTTCAGTCTAACGGCTATAAAGGACTGACAGCAGATAAAGTAAAATACACTATCAACTAATAAGACAAACAACTTTATCTGAAAAGATTTTACTCAAGCAAAAGGGATGGAGCAGATATTGCGTGGAAATATTATCATAAAGCAACAGAAATAAAATGCCAGATAATGTATTAACTTATTAAATATAATAAATAAATACAAAATAAAAAGGCAGACAGAAAACGTCGAACGACCCTCGGAGATCGTCGACCGACGCACGGAGATCGTCGACCTATCGGGCAGATAGTCGAACGATCCAGATAGTCGAACTATCAAAGAAGATAGTCGAACTACCTAGGCAGATAGTCGACCTATCAGAACAGATAGTCGATCTATCAGATAGTCGATCTATCCGGACAGATAGTCGAACTATCAAACACAAACAGATATTCGACCTATCAAGCAGATAGTCGACCTATCACAGAAAACAGATAGTCGACCTATCAACAGATAGTCGACCTATCAAAATAAAGCAGATAGTCGATCTATCAACAGATAGTCGAGCTATCAGATAGTTGAACTATCACGACAGATAGTCGAACTATCAAAGACGACAGATAGTCGACCTATCAACAGATAGTCGAATTATCAAAGCGGAACCGATAGTCGACCTATCAACAGATAGTCGAGCTATCAGATAGTTGAACTATCAGGACAGATAGTCGAACTACCAAACAAAGCAGATAGTCGACCTATCAACAGATAGTCAAGCTATCAACGCAGACAGAGCGTCGACCAACTGATAGACGATAGTCGATCAACCGATAGACGATAATCGAGCGACGTTCGACGATAGTCGAACGAAAAACTACTTAACCAAATTCTTCATCTGGAAAAGCGGGGACTCTATAGCTAGACCACTAACCATTGACCATAGATATTTCTTGGGTCAAGGAACTAAAAAGACAAGACTAAACTCAAATCAAACAAGGGTACCAACAGGGTCAACATCCTAAGAGTGGACCTAGCCCAAATCAAACAAGGGTTCCAACAATGTCCACCTATTTGGGTGAGGTCACTCAAGGTAAAAAGAAACTAAAAAATATAAGGCCATACATATCTGATAAAATTTAAATTATCAACAGATATAATATAGCAATGTACTGCACATTCAGTTCTGATAAAACAGTAAAATAGTAAAGCAGTAAAGTAATAATAGTTTAGAGAAAAACTTAAGAATTAGTAGGAGGAGGAGCAGAAGAAGTTTTGGTAAAAGCAATCTTCCTAGTTGGGTCTTCTGCTTCCTTCTTTGACATCTTTAAATCTTGCTCACCTAGAGTTTTCTAAGAGGTGGCTCTGGGTACAACTTCTTCTGGATGAAGTGACATATATTCAGCAGGATTGAATACTTTCTTACTTACTTGTAGCCTTTCAAGTTCTTTTTCTCTATAAGAGGACATTGTAGAAAACTGTGAGTGATCTTGTCCTTATTTTCTGGCTTTATTAATCTAAGACAATCCAATTAGCTCATTTAGTCTTGCCATCCTGAAGTTAGGATCATGTTCTGGATCAGCAGGAGGAGAGGAAGGTTTATCTGGATCAACATCCTATGATGGCTTCTGAGATAAGATTCTGAATTGTGTAGATTGAGCTTGAAAGTTTATTGCTAAAAGATTTTGTTGTTGTTTACTTGAATAAAGAGATCTTGGAGGAGGAGCTTGACTGAACTTGCTTTTGGACTTAGAAGATTGAGAAGAGGAATGCCTTTGAGATCTAGAAGGAGCTTGCTTTTGATGCTGAGAAGGAGCTGGCTTTGAAGACTTAGAGATATTTGAACTTTGAGTTAAATTGCCTGAAGCTCCTGCAGTTGGAGGAGGAGGAGGAGGACCTCTCCTGAACTTTTGATGAGGAGGAGATTACCTTCTTCTCTTCTTCCTTGCATTTTGCTCATTCGTAGACATCCACATCCACTGTGGCATTCCTTGATAAGGAGTAATCTTCTGGAGTATGTAATAAGGAGTGTCATTAAGAGGATTTAGCTTTGGAACTACCTTAGGTGGAGCTTTTCTTTTCATAGACACTTTATTTTTGTTGTCATCAGAATCTGAATTATCATCTTGATCATCATCAGATGAGCCTTGGAGATTCTCATACAGTGCATCAATCTCTCTGATTACTTCCTTTGGAACTTCTTTATCAGCTGGAGGAAGAATAACTTCAGCAGGAACTACTTAAGTTTCCATAGCAATATCTTGAGCAATGAGATCATCAAGAATTGGAATTGGGCTATCATCGAAAACATAGGATGGCCCAAGAGATCTTGACATCTGATCATCAGACTGTTCTGCTAGAGGAACTACAAAACTTGCCTTTAGTTGTCTGACAACTTCAGGACTTAGAGAGGGAGTACCACACACACTTTCCAAAAAAGATGGATATTGTGTGGAAGAAAATTTAGAAAGAGTGTGTAGAAGGAACTCAACAACTAAAAGATATCTAATGTGGGATTGATGCAACAATTACCAACAGTCAAAACTTTTGGAAGAACTATTTCTTCTGTATCTGTATCAATATCAATAATTTCAGTATTTAAAGCCATCTGATCATCTGAAGAGACATCTTCCTACAAATCTGCTTAAACTGCTGTTGTTGGAGAAAGCATAGGGAGCTTCTTCATTGGATATCTCCCCCTGCCTGGCTGTAGAGGCATCTGTAGCCAGGCCCCCAAAAGAAGGGACAGAGGAAAGGGCAGCAATTCTATGGGTAAGAGTGTTGATGGAGGGAGTTATAGGAGCTATAGCTTGTGCTATAAGATTCTCTAAGGAGGGATAAATGAATTTCAGAAGATCTTTAGCTATATTTGAGAAATTGAGGTAAAGGGTTTCAGGCTCAGAGGAGGTGTAAGGAGTTTTATTTCCACAAACTGAGAATACAGAAGGGAAATCTGTATGTGTGAAATCAAGAAAAGAAGAGGATGGAGGAACATCAGAGGGAAGAGATGATGATGGAATATCCTTTTGGATGGGCTCAGAGGGAATCTGAGAGGATAATGATGGAGAATTGATGGGAGAAGCAATGTGCTGAGGAGATTCATGATGATCTGCATGAGGAGATGCTGGATAATCTGGGGAGTTCTGAATTTTGATAGGTGAAGCAGGAGGTGGAGGTGAAGGATCTGGAGAGGATTGGATTTGGGAGGTAGGGTCTAAGGGGACTGAGGGTGAGATAGAGAGAGGAACATCTTTTTGGGTTAGGGAAGTAGCTGCATCAGCTCTTGTATCCTCAGAAGTCTTGGAGGCACTAGAAGGCCTAGGAATGGTCCTCTCCCACTTTCCAAATAGGGAGGAGCCCAACCTCTTACTGACATTGATGAACTGGGTCTGGGAGACCAGCAATTCAGGAGCTTTAGCCTTGAGAAATATTCCCAATATTCTCCCAAAACAAACCTCTTTCAAGGAGTTTTTCCTTCTAATCAACTTAAAGAAAAGAGCTGCCCAGTTTATAGATTTCCTATTAACTAGGGTAGACATCACAAAGAACTGCTGCTTGTTAATGTTGTCATGAGCTGTGTGCTTGCCCATTAGAACTTTACCAACAACATCTGCCAAGAATTTAAATTCTACAGACAAATTTTTCTTAAGCAGTTTTGATGGTGTCCCTTCTGGATGACCCATTCTCATCAGCAATGAACCATACACAGAAGTATCTAGTTCTAGAGCATCTTCTCCATTTACTAAATCAAAAATCTCAGAAAGTATAGATGGAGTTAGAATAACCTGAGTTCTAGAAATGGTTCCAACCATAGTCGATTCATCTGGACATGTTGAAGAGTAAACCCATTCTTTAATTACAGTTACTGGAAGCTTGATCCTGGTTGTCATTATCTTCTTCAGATTATGTTCTTTGAAGAGATTCAATATATCCAAGAAGATTTGATTGCAGTGGTTGAAGGAATCCATGTCAATGTCAAAACCTTTGTCGAACTTCATCACAGTAAGAACGGCAGCTGAAATCGTCATTAGAGTCCTGCAAAGAAAACAAGGATCAAGTGCAAAAGAACTTGGAAGACGCAGAATAGAGCATGGCAAGAAACCTTAATATAGGTTTTTCTTTTGGAATACGAAAGGTCGGGCTCTATCCTACAATAAGATAAGAAAACTTCGATCTAAGGTCAACGACGTATTTATAGAAAAATATTATCGTCAGCCTCTGAAAGAAGAGGGAAAACAGATCGTCGAACTCAGGTCGACGATTTATTTTCTGAAGAAAAAAGTCATTTAACTCTGGTCGATGATTTTAGCTTCACACAGAGCTGTCGTCGATCTCAGGTCGACGATAGAGATCAAGATGAGTTCGTCGATCGTCAATCTCCATTCGACGATTTGTGAACAGATCTTCAAATACAGACAGAAAATAAATTATTCCACTCCATTTATCATTCCAAGCTGATTTTAGAAGAATAAATGTTTCTTTTCATCTAAAGGCTTGGTGAAGATATCTGCTCTTTGAAAATCAGTGGAGATAAAGTTAAGATTAATTTTCTTTTTGTCTACACTATCTCTAATAAAATGATGCCTTATTTCTATATGCTTAGTTCTAGAATGATGAACTTGATTCTGATCAATAGAAATTTCACTAGTACTATCACAAAATATAATTGAATTATTTAGATTGTATCCAAAATCCAGGAATTGGTTTTGAATCCACATTATCTGTGAGCAGCAACTGCCAGCTATAATGTATTCAGCCTCTATTGTTGAAGTGGAAACTGATGTTTGCTTCTTACAAAACCAAGACACAAGCCTATCATCAAGAAACTGGCATGTTCCTGATGTGCTTTTTCTATCTTCTCTTCATCCAGCATAGTCAGCATCTGTGAATCCAATTAATTCAAATCCTAACTCAGTAGGATACCAGAGTCCTAGATTAGAACAACCCTTTATGTATCTCAAAATTCTTTTTAGCAAAATTAGATGAGATTCTTTAGGGTTCACTTGGAACCTAGCACAAAGACATGTAGAGAACATGATGTCTGGTCTACTTGTTATGAGGTATAATAGGGATCCAACAATAGCCCTATAAGTTTTCTGATCAACAGGTTTCCCTTTTTCATCTGAATCAACCACAACATTGGAAGCCATGGGTGTTTTCATTGTTGAGGCATCAGCCATCCCAAACCTTTTTACTAACTCCTTAGCATACTTGGACTGAGATAAGAAGATGCCATCAGGTGATTGCTTCACTTGGAGACCAAGGAAGTAAGAGAGTTCCCACATGCTACTCAATTCAAACTTAGAATGCATCAGTACAGAGAAACTTTTGCATAGTTTGGAATCAGTAGAACCAAAAATAATATCATCTACATAAATTTGTACTAACTAGATTCTATCAGGATGATGTCTAATAAATAACGTTCTATCTAATATGCCTCTATAAAATTTATGCTCTAAGAATATGCTAGCTAAGGTTTCATACCAAGCTCTTGGAACTTACTTTAGACCATAGAGAGCATTATGAAATCTAAAAACATAGGAGGGATGGGTTGAAGAGATAAAACCTGGAGGTTGATAAACATAAACCTCTTCCTTTAGTTCTCCATTGAGAAAGGCACTCTTGACATCCATTTGATAGACTTTGAACTTCTTGTATGCAGCATAAGCAAGAAATATTGTGATTGCTTCTAGCCTTGCAATAGGAGCAAAGGTCTGATCATAGTCAATTCCTTCCTCTTGCCTATATCCTTGAGCTACAAGTCTTTCTTTGTTCCTTATGATTGACCCAATGTCATCAAGCTTATTCCTGAAAACCAACTTAGTTCCAATGACTGGGTAGTCTTTGGGTCTTGGAAAAAAGTCCAAAACTCTACATCTCTCAAATTAGTTAAGCTCCTCTTGCAATGCAATAATCCATTGTGGATCTTGCTCAGCATTTTTAATGGATTGGGGCTAGATTTGAGATAAGAAGCAAGCATGCATAGTGTCTTGGTTTAGTTGATGCCTTGTCTGCACACTAGCTGTTATGTCACCAATCACTTTAGATGTAGGGTTATCTCTAAGTGTGATAAGTTTAGGTGGTGGAGTTTGTTCAGCAACAGCTTAGGGAAATAATTCCTCTTGTGGAATTGAGTTAGCTGTTGGAGGAAGTTCAGCCACTTCCAAAGTTTCTTCTTCACTTTCTTCATCAACTTGTGAGGAGGAATGTGATGTAACCTTTTGAGTAAGGTTGAGATCATCCAATTTTTCACATAGTTGGGGTACCTGATAACCTGCATCACATAACCGACTTATGGATATCAGATTATGTTTCAGACCATTTACATTAGCTACTTTGCTGAATGTGACAGCTCCAATAGTAAAATTTACATAGCCTTTTGTCTGACCAAAGCTTGAATCTCCAAAGATCACCTTTGGACCTAGCTTGAACTTTAAATTAGTTAGGTTTTCTCTATTCCCTGTCATGTGCTTTGAGTACCAACTATCAAAATACCATTTATCCTGTGTGGTAGGATAAGTCTTCACCTGCAAGAGAACATACTAAATATTATTGACCCAAGTGAACTTGGGTCCTTGTCTCTTTTCAAACTTGAAATTGGAAATAAAGGAACATATAGGTTGGCATTTATAACCTAAGGGATGAAATTTTCTAGGTGGGATTATCCAGTTAGAAAAAGGGTTAATGGGTTAAGGGTTTTTATTGAAGTTTCTGTTGTAGTTAGAGTTTTATAAAACTGATCTGGGTTAGACGATTTATGTTGAGATCATCGATCTTCGTTCGACGACCACTGCTGATCTCGTCGATCTAATTTCATAGAATAAAAGTTGCTACTATCTGTGTTCTACGATCGTCGATCTCTGATCGACGATGTTTGATGATATCGTCGATCTCCCTTTCCAGAGTAATTAAACCCAATCTCTGGGTTCAGAGATCGTCGGTCGGCATTCGACAAGAAGTACTGAGATCGTCGATCTTTGTTAGACGATTTTGGTTGAGTCTTAGCTTTTTGTTTCTTTTTCTTAAGTTCAACTTGCTCTAATACTTTGTTCACTTTTTCAATGTGTTCAGTTTTTTCTTACCTTTTTCGAAATGAAATTTACAAGTTTAGATAAGATATTTTCTTGAATTAGAGGAGGTTAACTAGGTGATGCACCTAATCCTTGTTTACTTTTGTTTAACATAGCATTAAGTGTGCTAGTGATTTCTACAATCTGTAGGCTTCTGCCATTTAAAGTTTCTTCTAATTGTTTTGCTTTACTTAGTTCGGTTGTTAGAAATGTGATTTGTTCACTAGACATATTCAATTCATTATTTAATTTGATATTTTCTGATACTAAGTTTTCATATTCAAGTTGTCTATCTCTGAGAAGTTTGATTTCCTTATCAAATCATATAAGATCATTACACATAGATTTAAAATCATTTTTAAAATCTTCAGAGGTAAAATCAAAAGATTTTTTTACCTGATCACAGTCTGAATATTCTTCAAATTCTTTTACTTCAAATATATGACCTGAAGCATTAATAGCCATTAAGCATATTTCTTTGGCATTTGCTTCTTCATCATCTTCACTAGAGCTGGAGGAGGATGATTCTTCAGTTTCACTCCAGGTTTCAGCAACGAAACCTTTATCTTTCCTCTTGTTCTTGTAAATGGATGGTTTACTATTGTGTTTCCTAGAGTCCTTCTCCTTTCTTCTTTCCTTATGTTTATTCTCTGGACATTCTGGTAGGATGTGTCCAGGTTTTCTGTAGCCAAAGCAAATAATCTCCTTAGTTGGAGTTTTGTCATACTTTGGTTTATCTTCATTTCTTGAAGACTTCCTTCTGAAATCTTTTCTTCCCATCTTGAAGAATCTCTTTGCAAAGAGACTCATCAGTTCTTCATTGGAAGGAGTTGCTTCTAATTCTTCAGAGGCTTTGAATGCTATATTATGATCCTTCCTTGGAGGGGTAGAAATCTTTTGTTCTTTTTCTTCTCTTGTCTTGAGGAGTTGCTCATAGCTCTTGAGCTTGCCCAACAGAGATTTAGTTGTGATCTCATTGATGCTTCTGCCTTCTTTGATAGGCAAGATTCTGGAATCCCATGACTTGGGAAAGAACATGAGTATCTTGTCATTTAGCTCAGTCAGTGAGATGTCTTTGTCCAATGTTTTTAGCTCAATAACAATGATGCTGAGTCTATTATATATCTCAGCTACTGGTTCAGTTTCCACCTTCTTGAAGTTTTCATAAAGAGATAGAAGATGGTCTCTTCTATCCTTTCTCTCATCTGTAGATCCAGCAACCATCTGGTTTAAGGAATCCCAGATGGCCTTGGCTAAAGTGCATTCAGCAACCTTCTGGAAGATTTCATCTGACATTGTTTGGACCAGAATGTTCATGGCTCTGGCATCAGCAATCTTAGCCTTTTTCTGAGCATCATTGTAGTCTGGAGGAGGAACAACATTTGAGCTTGTTGATGCTGTTGAGGTAGATTCCACTGGAGCCGGTGGACCTGTCAAAATAGAGTTGAAGATATCCTCATCAATAGAATTCATATAGAATTTGATTCTTGCCTTCTAAAGAGAAAACTTATTCAGGTTGTATACTGGAGGTCTGGTGCTTGCATAATCTTTATTTTGTGCCATGGTTTATAAAAAAGAAAGGAGATAAGAGGATCTATCAAGGATCTTCAGGTTCAGGTGTTAGCCTATATAACCAATAGAAATGACCCTCTGATACCAATTAAAAGAGAGGGGATAGATCAAATCTACTCTAGGGGGTGAATAGAGTATTAAATACTTTTAATTAGTTTTTATAGCGGAATTAAAATAGGTGTTACTTTTAAGTATAAGAGAATTAAAAACAAAAGCAAACACAGCACAGCAGGAATAAAGAAAGATGAGCAACCAGACGACACAAGAAAATTTTAGTTGTTCCCCAAATCTGGGTACATCCACTCTTCTACTACCCTGGTAGGAATCCACTTAGGTTTTTGATCAGGTGCCCTATCACCACAAGATCTTCTTCAGGTAGATATAGAAACCCTTCAAGCTTTTGATCAGGTGCCTAAAAACCAATAGGTTTTTTATCAGGTGCCCTATCACCAAAGAGTTCACTTTTGAAGGGAGTAATAACCCTATACAAGAGAGGTTAAAGAAAATAGATGACAGTCTTCTCTTTCTCAAAGCAAATGAGAAGACTATGTGGATTTGATGATGCCAAAGCTCCCCCAGAGATATTGAGTAGATTAAGGAAGATGGAAGCTTTGTCCCGGGTGTAGATCTTCAATATACTAGTGTTCTTGTTCTTCAGAATCTGTAGAATGATGTTGATTTTCTGTCTTTGTAGATTCCTGAAGATAGAACTAAAGAAGAAGACTCAAGATGAAAATTTATTGTTCTTCTTCTATTTTCTGAGAGCAGAATGGAGAGTTCTGAGAGTTATTGCAAAAAAAAGCTTGTATTCTTTGAGAGAGTGAGTATTTTTGAATCTACTTGTCTGTCTATTAACCAGTACGAATAATTTCTTTGTGAGATTGAAAAACATTCCTTAAATTACTGTTGAAAATGAGGAGAGAAACAGCTACAAATTCTGCCAAATAATTTTCTCCCCAACTGTCTTGGCAAATAAGTCAGAATAATAACTCTATGAAATACCATAGTTAATGTTGTGAAGAAACGACTATATGCCTTGAGCATGTCAGCATTAACTACAAGAGATTATTTAACATAAATAGAATCAATGAAGTAGGAAATAAATCTCCAAGACATCTGCTGAAAACAAATGGAATCAGACACAGAAAATGATCGTCGATCTGGGCTGGAAGATCGTCGACCTGAGATCCACTATCTGCGATCTGAGACTTCTGAGAACAAAAGAGAAAACATCAACTTGAGCTCGTAGATCATCAAGCTCAGTTCAGAGACAAATCTCAGAGATCGTCGACCGGAGATCGATGATCATCGAGCTGAGTTTGACGAAAGTCAAACTGATATAAAATCAACAGATTTCTTCTGAGTCTGAGTTCTAAGAGAGAAATCCAAAGCTTGTCTGGAGAAGTCTGACCTGTAAAGACTAACTTAGACCTAGACCTTGACCCTGCCTATACATATGGGTCAAGATCCTAAGAATTGACCTAGCCAAAATCAAACAAGGGTTCCAACAAGAGCATGTCACTCCTCCTCAATCCCCTCTTCCTTCACATCTTGTTGACATCCCCCTTCACAACCTATCATCCTTACCAACATTTGATCTATTGTCATCCCCCATCCATTCTCCATCACCTCAAGATGAGCACATGCAAGATTCTACACCCTTTCATCAATCAGCATTATCTATTAACCCATCAGAACCCACTCAAACCCCTCTTGAGTTAATGGACATAAATTCCACCCTCCATTTCCTCTTTTCTGCAAACCATCACTCCTCTTCTAAAACAACTCATAGTAGAGGCTATTTCACCTCTTGCTGCCTCCATTTCATTTCTTGCTGCCCAACTTTCTGCCTCCTCTGTCCCTTCTTCTTCAATAAGGGGCCTGGTTCCAGTACTTATTGAAACCAGGCAGGGGGAGATACTCAATGAAGAAGCAGCTCCAATAGCAGCAGAAGCAGCAGCAGAAACAGTTTTGCAGACAACTGAGTTATCAGATGTAGATATGGTTTCAGAGGCTGATATATTGATGCAGATCTTCTGATTGCAGATATTGTGACTGATAGTGATTGTTATATTAATCCCTCAGTAAACATTTTTAGTTTATTACATTCTTTCAGTACAATTTATTTGAATTCTTTTCTTCAAGCAATAAGGCCATCTTTGGCTATTGTTTGCTACACTCCTTCTATAAGCCCTGAAGTTATTAGTCAACTGAAGGCAAGTATTGCTGTTAACATGGTTGTGGAACCCTCAGGCCCAACATATGTAATGGATGATAGTCCAATCCCCAATCTAGATGACTTGATTACTCAAGATGCAGCTCAAGATATTGCACTCATTCAAAATGATCTCGAGCTAAATGATTTCATGTCTGTTGATAAAGATAGAGAAGATTCCCAAATGATCACAGAGAATGTTGCTTCACCTACAAATGCTCTACCTCAAGCTCTTCCTATGGCTAAAAGATAGATTACAAAGAAAACTTTAAAAGAGATAGATGCATTATATGATAACCCTTAAAGTTCCTCTGATGAGGACTTAGATGATGATTCTGATGGATCTGATGATCCTAAGTCTAAGAAGAAAGTTCAAAGAAGGGAAAGATTGTTCCAAAGTCTGCTCTAAAGCCTAATCCTACCAATGAAACTCCTTACTATATCTTGCAAAAGATAACTCCATACCCAGGGATGCCTCAATGGATGTGGCTATCCAAGAATGAGCAGAAATAAAGAAAAAAGAGGAGAAGGTACATGTCTCCTCCTAAGAAATTTAGGAAAGACCATCCTCCTCCTCCTCCATCTTCAGGTGCCCCTGGAAATGTTTCTCAAAGATCTGTCCCAGTGACCTAGACATATCAAAGACATTCCAGGCATGGCAGTCAGTAGCAAACTTCTCAAAGCCATCCTCCTCCAGCTTCAATCAAGAGAGATCCTACAGACTCTGTTGATGAATCAAAGCAGGACTCAAGTCTAAAAAGGCCAGAATCTCCTCCAATTCCCTTTGTAGATCCAGAACAGTAAAATTCAACTAGAATGGCCAGATTTCATGAGCTAATAGGACTTTAACAAATTAACAAAGCCAAAGCTGAAGGAAAGGATCCTTCACAATTCTCTACCATGTCTTCATTCAGAAAAGAAGAACTTAAAAGGTATGCAAAGAAAAACAAATTCTTTAATGTTCATGATTATATAAAATTGCATCCAGAAGCTATGGTTCCCAGATCAACATCTCCCAACATCACTAGTGCATCAGACATGACAATGTCAAAGAGAGAAGCTGCTGATCCAAAAAGAGAAATCATCATCAAATAGCCTGCTGAGAAGTCGGAGAAAGCAAATCCTAAGAAGAAACAATGATTTTGTTTTTGATTTTGTTCTTATTTTTGAACTCTTTACTGTTTATCATGATGCACATCTTGTAAATATCTACTGAATGTTTTATTTCTGTAAGATATATGTTTTCACGCTTTATGATTGTTTCTTTTGTTTTGTTTTAGTGACCTCACCCAAATAGGGGGAGATTGTTGGATCCCTAGTTGGATTTGGGTTAGGTTAACTAAATAAGGTAAAGTCTGACCCACCTTGTATTGCCAGGGTCAATTCTTTGAATCCTAATGTTTAGGATAATTCATTAGGGTCAGCCTTCTTGGACCAACCAACAGAGGACCTCAGAACACTCAGACTTAGAAGATTCAGAGAACAAATTGTTCAGTTCGAAGTTCTTCGAACTTAGCTCAATGATTGTCGATCTTAGATCGACGAACTCAGAGTTATTTCTCTGAGCTAAGCTCAACGATATTCGAGCTCAGGTCGACGATGAGTTTTCTTCAGACAGTTTCTCAGCTCGACGAACTCAGAGTGCAAATTTTGCAAGTCATTCTCAGTACACAGTTTGTAGAGCTCAGGTCGATGAACTGGAATTCTTAGGTCGACAATCTTTGATCTCTGGTCGATGAATTCCATTCATAGGTCGACGATTTCTGTCTCGCTCTAGAATGAGAAGTTTTCTTCCTTCTGTCCCTTAATTTCAATATTATTTAGCAGTAATATTAATGAGTAATTATTTCTCATATTCCTTTGAATATAACCGTTATTGGCAGCATTAATTATGGTATTCATCAGGGTAATTACTTGCTTTTTTTATTAGGGACAGTTGGAGAAACTCATTTGAGTCACATTCCAGCCGTTTGTATTCTCCAGATCAGCCAGCAATTAATGCAAGAATTCAAAATTCAAAGTACAAATTGACTGCAGAGAATAAAAGAGATTTTTCTCTCTTCGGTCGACGCATACTGAGACACTGGGCAAGAAATCAAAATATACTGAGCCAGAGATTCTCAGAAAATATACAGCACACAAGAATTCTGAGAGACACAGACTAAACATTCAGAACTCTCTCACAGTGCAATCTACTTTCATCCTTATCAATCCTAAAATCTAAAGATGAACATTCATCACAAATCAAGAGTCTTCTTCATCTTCATAGCCTGGAATCTTCAGAGACATTCTTTTAATATCTATCTACTGGATTCCTAGTTATTGACAAAACAAGACTGAAGACCTACACCCAGAAGTAAAGTTTCCAATCTTCAAGAACCATTCAACAACTCAGGGGGAGCTTTGTCAATATCAAGATCCACTAGTCTTCTCTGTTGATTAGAGAAAGAGAAGAAACCATCACCTCCTCTCACCTCCTGTAAAAGGGTTTTAACTCCCATCAAAAGTTAACCACTTGGTTGTCAAGTCTCCTGATCAAAAGACTTGGGTTGGTTTTTGGGCACCTGATCAAAAGCCTAAAGGATTGTGATATCTCCCTGCAAGTAGATATTGTGCTGTCAGTCACCTGATCAAAACCTTATAGGTGATTCCTACAAGGGTGGTAGAAGAGTGGATGTAACCATTTGGGAACCACTATAAAATTCTTGGGTTATCAGGTTGTGCTCATTTTCGATTTTGTTATTGTTGTGGTTGTGATAGATAGAATATCTTAGCTTGCTTTTCTTTTCTTTATATATTTTTGGTATCCCCTACTTTCACTCTGATTTAAAAGTTAAAAACAACCAAAATTTTAATACTCTATTCACCCCCCCCCCCCTCTATAGTAAGTCAAATCTAACCCCTCCTTTCATTTTTTACCCGAGTTTGGTTTGTCGAATCTTAATTATGACTTCGTCATTGGATTTGTAGCATCGATATTTAACAATGGTGCGATTTTCGTAGATATCTGAGTTGGTGCAAATTTTGGGTCATTTAGACGATTAATTAATAATAAATTATTAATTATAATACTTATATTTAAAAGTAAAAATAGCCTTGTGAATAGACAGAACCCTATTCATCATCTTTCTTTCTGAAACCGTCAGCTGTTTTGCGAAAGAGGGAAAGAGGCGGTCCTTGGAGTTCCTTCGGCCGTCGATTTTAGCAGCCCCAGTGCACAAAAGCATCGTCGGAGAGTAGATCCGGTTATCTCTCATCAAGATCTACGCTTGTGCGGTGAGTTTTTCCCATTTCGTAGATTTTCTTAGAGGTTTAGGTTGCAGTTCCGACCCCTTTCCTCTCGAAAAGTTTCCGGTTTTCTTGCTTAGGATATTTTACAGTCAGATCTGTGAGGAGTTATGGTGCCTCCATAGTCGCAAGAGTTGAGGAAAGTGGCTATTTTTCCCTTTGCTTGTTCTACACTTCTTATTATCTTGCTTCCTTCCTATGCAGAATTGTGGATTAGGATAGGATTAGCCAAAGACTTGATGTCAATTAGCCTTAATGGATTAGGATTAGTTTTGGCCTTAATGTTTGCTGCCAGTGTCACAACCCGCATTTTCTCCGAGGAAAATGTATTATCAGAGTAGGAGAAAACACGCGTCATGATGCCACGTCGAGCAGGGGATAACTGCAGACGCTCAGGCAAACCACTATCAACTATACTTTATGAAAATTCATAAGTTACATGATTAGAAAATCAGTTATATTTTTAAAGGCCGTATCCCTCGACTCGGTGGATCACCTAGTCCACAATTTAAAAACTATACTTATACGCTGCGAAAAATACTTTATTCAGGTTCGACATCCTAAAAGAGTGCATAAGTGTCCCTAGAGGGCAACTTATACTATGCAGGACCCTATATTTAATTTATACTATATATAGGAAAACAATCTTTTTACGTTATTTGGAAAATAGTGTTGAGTTTTATAAAACATGTTGATCATGTGATATACTAATAATAGTGTTTTTAGGTTTAAAAGTAACTAGCAACCTAGCATAAATCATCCCAAGAGCAAGTAGATTATCTCCAAAAAATAGGTAGCAGCAAAAAGATAACATATCTAATATCAAGGTAAAACTACCAGTGGGCGTCAACAAACTGACATGAACCCACTGACAAGTATGTATGTCTGTAAGAAAGAAGTACAAAACTACCTCACAAGACCAAAGAACTGATCTCAACAGTACGAGAGACCACCAGCAATAGCACAGCACAACTAGCCGCCTAATCGGCTACTAACCAGAACCTTAGGCATTCAAAGAAGAAAAGAATACCTCAGCAAGCTAAACAAGTAAGCTGTACGGAAATGTTATGTTATAAGGTAAGCAAGATGAGTAAGTAAACCAAAAACAAGCACCACTGTCCAAGGCAAGACAGAAAGAAAAACACTAAGTGCGAGGAAACAGCAACAACCCTGCCCAAAACTAAATCATGCAGAGTTTACCAGGCTACCATGAGCCAAAACGTTGCAGATTTACAAAGGAAGAAACGTCTAACACCCTAAGCTGTGAGAGATGGTAGTAGCAAAAACAACGCGGATCTGGGTGGGAGGCAAACTCAGTCCCCCAACCACCATTTCCAAGAAACAAAGCTTAGGGGTCTACATGTGAAAGCACTAGGGACCTCCCACCCCCTTGCTCAGCCCATACCTGGAGCAAGATAAAAGAAAAAGGGTGGCCTCGGCTAAATAACACAACACCTTCCCCATTAAGAGCATCAAACCACCACTACTAACCACGACCCACGATTCAGCCTTTTTGGAAAAAAAGAAAATAGCCGACAAGGAACCTCAAAATCAAGGAATTCACTCGGGGGAGAAAATCAAGGTAAGGGAAAAGCGTTGAGATGACTCAACACAGCATGGCGTTGAGTGAGCCCCACTCACTCAACGCCTAAACAGACAGTGGCGTTGAGTGAGCTAACCTCACTCAACGCAAAAATAGCACTGGCGTTGAGTGAGATTCACTCACTCAACGCCTTCTGAAACACTGGCTGTGGCGTTGAGTGAGCTAACCTCACTCAATGCCAAAACAGCTATGGCATTGAGTGAGGTCCACTCCCTCAACGCCTTCAGCAAAGCAGGCTGTGGTGTTGAGTGAGCTAACCTCACTCAACACCAAAACAGCTATGGCGTTGAGTGAGGTCCACTCACTCAACGCCTTAGCACTTAGCCACAGAACCCAACTGTGTCGTTGAGTGAGTCCACCTCTCTCAATGCCAAAATAGCTTTGGCATTGAGTGAGGTCGACTGACTCAATGCCAAAGTACTTAGCCGCGAAAACAAACTGCGGGGTTGAGTACGTCCACCATTCTCAATAATAGAACAGCTTTGGCGTTGAGTGAGGTCAAATCACTCGACGCTAAAGTACTTAACCGCAAGAAAGGGTTGCGGCGTTGAGTGATCCCGCCTCACTCAGCGCCTAAACTGCCATGGCATTTAGTGAGGCCCACTCACTCAACGCCATCCGAAAGATGTCGGTGGGACTGCAGATTGATTCTCTCCGAATCGGCGGGAATCACTAACGATTCTCGTCAAAGTCGGAGAGAATCACTTAGTGATTCCTGTCGATCTTGACTTAGAAGAATTTTCTCACTCAACGGCACACTACTTAGCCGCAAAAGAACAGATCAAGGGGCAATGGCGTTGAGTGTGTGCACCACACTCAACGCCAATTCCCAGCAGACCCGGCGTTGAGTGTGTGCACCACACTCAACGAAAAGTCCAAGCAGACCCGGCGTTGAGTGTGTGCACCACACTCAATGCCAAGTCCAAGCAGACCCGGCGTTGAGTGTGTGCACCACACTCAACGCCAAGTCCAAGCAGACCCGGCGTTGAGTATGTGCCCCAAACTCAATACCAAGCCCTGAATCCTCCATCGCTTACTCCAGCAAGTCTATATTAATCTAACAGCCAAACACGTTTCTAGAACAATTTTCGAGTTAAAGCTTCTAACTCCTACCCGGCTATAGCTACGGCACAGGAAAATGCTAACCTAACCCTTACTTCCTTCCTCGGCCCGAGAACAACAAGCTACAGTGAGGGAAAAAGAACAAAGAACATACACAGCTGTTTTGGGCAAGGTTCTGTACGGGGAATTTTCTAACAACAAGCTTAGGCATCATCACCGGTTCTTGCACAGGAAAATAAAGCATCTATTGTACAGAAAAGGAAACTGACTATGGCTAAAGAAATGCTCGGTTGTATAAAATAGGTTAACTGGGCATATAAGAAAATAGGAAAACTAAATGGCAAGGGCAAGAGTACCACTTGCCTCATTTTCCAGTGGAGCTTGGTATGCCTCCCTTATCTTAACTCGGTACCAACAGCAGCAACACCTAAAGCAGAAATCTGGAGCTTTAATGGCGGAAACGGACAACCCTAGAAAATCGAGACCCCTAGAAACACCACGAAAACTGAATTTCTTACCGTAGGAATGAAGGTCTAGGCGAGAGCAATCCAAATCTGCTTTCGGAATCGAATTCCGTCCACAAACGCTCCCGGAATCGGCGTCCGAAGGGGAGCAGTTCCGACGGTTTCTCTGCTTTCCGCGAACAGATGCAGACTGGTTCGGTCTTTTGGGAAGATGAACAGGAGCGGTTTCCTCTTAAGTCTAAACTATCCTATATATAGCATCCTCTTAATCTTAATTACTAATTAATTAATTAAGGCTAAAAATGACAAGGCAAAACCGCCAAGCATCCGCACCCTTTAGAAATAATTATTAATATAATATTTATTAAATAGTTTTATTTTTTCATAAAATACAAAACGACGTGAATACTGAACATTCTCGGAATTCGATGAAATTCGCACCGTAGCTAAATATCCACGCTACGAATACAACGATGAATTCGAAATTAACTTTCGACGAACAAAACTCGAGTTATACCCACCCGAAGTCAAAACACAAGCATCCCCCGAGAGGCCACACCGGGTCACCCAAAACGACCCGGCTTGCTAGGGAGATCTTGCCAATAGACTACAAAATAGGCCACTCAGTTCTAAGGAGTTAAGACCACACTCCACTGATGACACAAGCCAAGAAAACGCGTCCACGTAACGCCAAACGAGAATTAAATAATCGCAGAAAATCAGGGGTGTTACAGTCACTCCCCCTAAAAGAAAGTTTCGTCCCGAAACTTTACGCACCACGCCTCAACAATAGAAGGAAAGGTAACAAGCCAAACATTACAAGAAGAAAACAAACCAATCTAATTAGGGAAATAATTGAGGGTGAGCCTCCCTCATAGCCGACACTGACTCCCAAGTCGCGCTTTCCAAACCCTGATTCTTCCATAGAACTTTGACCATCAGGATGGACTTCCTTCGCAGCACCCGATCTTGAGTATCAAAAATGCGGACCGGCACTTCAATAAAAGAGAGATTAGGCTCCAACTGGGGCACATCGTCCAAGACTTGACCACTACTGCGCACACACTTCCGCAATTGGCTTACATGAAATACATTATGAATACCTGGGATGTTTGCTGGCAAATCCAACCTATAAGCTGACACGCCAATCCGTTCAAGAATCTTAAACGGGCCCACATACCTCGGGTCCAATTTCCAGTTCTTACCGAACCTCTTAACACCAACCATCGGGAAAACCTTAAGAAACACAAGGTCCCCTACAGAAAACTCCAAGTCCGACCTACGCCGATTGGTGTTCTTTTCGTATCTCTCCTGAGCTATACGAAGCTTTTCTCGAATAAGCTTTACCGCGACTTCCATCTCCTCGAGCGCATCCGGACCCAATAAGGGTCTCTCACCGGCCTCAGCCCAAAACTGGGGTGTTCTGCAGCTCCTCCCATACAAAGCTTCAAACAGAGTCATTTACAAACTCTCTTGATAACTGTTGTTGTATGCAAACTCCATAAGTCGCAACCGCTCATCCCACGCTCCACCGTTGTCTAGAATGTAGCATTTGATCATATCCTCAACTATCTGATTCACCCGCTCCATCTGCCCATTAGTCTGTGGGTGGTAAGTAGTAGAGTACCTCAGATATGTACCCAAACCCTCCTACAGACTCTGCCAAAAGCGAGAAGTAAACTAGGAGTCTCGATCAGAAATGATGCTAACAGGCACACTGTGCAATCTGATGACCTCATTCAAGTATAGCTCTGCTATCTTCTTCATTGGGTAATCAATCTTATACGGCACGAAGTGAGCACATTTCGTCAGTCAATCCACTATAACCCAAACAGAATCAAATCCCCTTGGAGATTTCGGTAAGCCCGTGATGAAGTCCATAGAAATACTTTCCCACTTCCAAGTCGGGATCTCTAGTGGAATCAACTTGCCACCAGGCCTTCCGTGATCGGCCTTCACACGCTTGCAAGTGTGGCACTCAGCAACAAATCGGGCTATATCACTCTTCATCCCATACCACCAAGCAATTTGCTTCAAATCACGATACATCTTTGTAGAACTCGGATGGTAGGCAACACTGGATCCATGAGCCTCTCTGCATACCATACCCCTGATGTCTCCAACAACAGGGATGCAAAATCTGCCGCGGTACTTCAAAGTACCCGCATCATCGATGGAATAATCCGGCAACTCACCTCTCTCAGTCCTGGAGTATAAGTGCAAAAGGTCCGGATCATCCTTCTGGTGCAACCTAGTAAGAGAAATCCAAGACGGCTCTGCCACTGCCAAACTACTCTGCATATCGTAGCATCCCACTGAGATATCCATAAGGAGGAACTTTTCCACTAAACGATTGGCGGAGAGATTAAAGATCTTCCCCATCTTCCGGCTCAGGGCGTCGGCCACCACATTGGCCTTGCCTGGATGATACTAAATCTCTACGTCATAATCAGCCACATACTCTAGCCACCCATACTTGCGCAGATTCAACTACTTCTGCGTGAATACGTACTTCAGGCTCTTGTGATCAGTGAAGATCTTGCACTGAGCCCCATAAAGTAGATGCCTCCACAGCTTCAACGCATAAATCACTGCTACAAACTCAAGGTCATGCGTAGGGTAATTTCTCTCATGAGTCTTTAATTGCCTTGACCCATATGCAATCACTTTTCCAACCTGCATCAACACGCAACCCAAACCAACATGCGAAGCATCCACGTACACATCATACTCCACACCCTCAGTAGGTAGGGTCAGGATGGGAGTAGTGCATAATCTGTTATTTAGCTCCAGGAAGGCTTCTTCACACTTCTTGCTCCAAACAAAGGTCGTGTTCTTCTGAGTCAACCTGGTCAAAGGTGCAGCTAGGGTAGAGAAACCCTCTACGAACCTCCTGTAGTAGCCGGCCAACCCTAGGAAGCTTCTGACCTCCTTGGGCATGCCCGGCCAGCTCCAATCCATCACTGCTGCAATCTTTTCTGGGTTGACCGAGATCCCATCCCTGTTCACCACGTGGCCCAGAAACGAGACCTGAGGCAACAAAAATTTACACTTGCTCAACTTGGCGAATAACTTGTGATTCCTCAACTCCGATAGAACCAAGCACAGATGCTACTCATGCTCCTCAGCGCTGTGGGAATTTACCAACACGTCATCAATGAAAACCATAACGAACTTGTCTAGGAAATCTTTGAACACCTGGTTCATCATATCTATGAAAGCTGATGGTGCGTTGGTCAATCCAATCGATATCACCAAGAACTCAAAATGACCATGCCTCGATCTAAACGCAGTCCGTGGAATATTTTCCTCACAGATTCTGAGCTGATGATAGCCAAAACGAAGATCGATCTTGGAGAACACTGTGCTACCGCGCAACTTATCAAATAAGTCATCGATCCTCAGAAGAGGGTACCTGTTCTGAATAGTGACTTTGTTCAACTCCCTGTAGTCGATGCAAAGCCGCATCGACCCATCCTTATTCTTTACAAACAAAACAGGAGCACCCCAAGGCGACGAACTCTGCCTGATAAACACTTTTGCAAACAACTCATCTAACTGGACTCACAACTCCTCTAGATCACGAGGGGCCATCCGATACAGTGCCTTAGCAATAGGACGCGTACCCGGTTCAAAATCAATCACAAATTCAACATCCTGATCGGGAGTAAGATCAGGAAGGTCATCAAGAAACACATCAGCGAAACCACGAACAATGGGAATCTATTCTAAGCGCGGTATACTAACAGCGGTCCCAACCACCGAGACTAAACAAGCAAAATAACCAGAAAGAAACAACTTCTGAGCACATGCCGTAGAAAAGACAGGAGAATCTTGGCACGGATCAGCATGCACGCTTCCCGGCTGACCATTGTCCTTGATGAAGTCCAAGCGCTTCCCTTTGCACTGAATGACTGCATCATACTTAGACAGCCAGTCCATGCCCAGAATAACATCGAAGTTTTTCAGATTAATCCTCTTCAAGTCTGCCTTCGAAAGAAAGTCCCCCAACAAAACAGGACAATCTAGAATGCCCAAATCTGATAACACAGATTCACCAGAAGGGAACTTGACGCGGAAGGAATCACAAACTCGATCTAGAGTCAACCGATGTCGCTCCACAAAGGCTCTAGCCACAAATACGTGGGTAGCGCGGGAGTCGAATAGAACACGCGCCCAGCGGTTCTTCACCTTAAATTTCCCTATAGGAGTATATACAACTAAGGAACTACCAAAACAAAGTTATAACCATTCTACTAAATAAAACTTTCAAGCTGGAAAGAAAAAAAAACAACTAACCTGAGATGACCTGAGTCGAAGCTTGAGCCTCCTCGGAAGAGATCGCGTTCAACTTTCCTTTGCCCTTGTCCACACGCTGAGGCGGAGGTAGTGCCTGAAGTGGAACTGCATGAAGAGCAGGATGGACCTGAGGACACCTAGACTTGATGTGACCATTCATCCCACACTGATAGCATACTTTATCCTTGGACCAGCACTGGGAAGCATCATGCCTGGGTCTCTTGCAAATAGAATAAGAAACATCCCTCTTAGAAGCACCCTGAATAGCATGAACTTGCTCCTTCTTCTGGGCTGCTACCTTCTTGAAACACCTCTCAACTGGGTGGCCTGACCGGCCATAGAAGCTACACACCACCTTGTTATTATTTCCTATAGCAGTACTGGGTACCTGGGGTTTCTTCTCCTCAACAAACTTCTGCTTGTCCTTCCTCATTTGCTGGCCTCTGCTCTTTGCGGTCTCGATAGCCTCCACCTTCAGAGCAGCCTCCACTACCCCTGCATAAGTCTCTGATCCATAAGCTCCTCAAGCCACTAAGGAATCGCTTGACTCGATCAGCCTCAACACTTACCAACCTAGGAGAAAATCGGCTCAACTTACTGAACTCTATTTTATACTCACCGACCATGAGTTGCCTTTGCTTAAGGGGGAGGAAGTCGTTCGTAAGACGGTCATGCTCGAACGAAGGCAAGAACTTCCTTAGTAGCATTTCCTTGAACTCTTCCCAAGAGAAACCAGCTACCAAGCTCTCCATTTCTCTAAGCCACAAACTTTTAGCCATACCCTTAAGATGATAGGCAACTATCATCACTCTCTGATCATCTACAATACTGGAGTACGAGAACATCTCCTCCATGGAGATCAGCCAATCGTCTATGACCATGAAATCTGCCTTCCCATCATAAGTTGGAGGGCTAAGTCTCTGAAACTGCGAGATGAATTCCATCTCTGCTGCCACCACCACTGGAGGTCTCAGGGGTGCAGGAGGAGGAGGAACAGCTAACCCTCCTGCAGGGCCTTGCACTCCCTGAGTCTGTCCTGCCACAACTGCCACCAGAGACTGGATCTGGGCTCGCACCTCCACCATCTGTCTGCTAAAGGAATCGCTACTCTGTCGCAGGCTCTCGATCACCGCATCATTATGCGCTCTCGATGACTCACCCTCAAATAGGGGGTCGATCTAGTCGAAGGGCGTCTCGCCTTCTTAAAATCATAACAATATTAGTCAGATCCTAGTATAACAGCTGCAACTAACTACAAGTACAGACAATACATACATAAATATGAACTTAAACTGCTAAACTTGCTCTGGGAGTTTATTTTTATAAGAATTGATGTTATGCCTTAACCTAGGATTATTAACCACCACCATACTAACTCTTGTGCCTAGATCGGGAATGCATGACTTATATTATTTTTGACTCGAAAACTTATGTGTGTACATATGTCATCCTGCCAGTCTTTAGCTTGCCACGTTGTGCTTATGCAATCTTATGCTATGCATGTTTGTGTTATGCATTCTAAAAAGGCCATAATGCATGTTATGAGCGGCGTACACATGATAATGTTATGCATCCCATACTACATAACATCCTCATGCAACAAAAAAGAAAACGAGCTAGTCGCAGCCATGTAGTGAGGTTATGCATCCCATACTACATAACCCTCACATGTTGCCCCTATGGTGGATCCATATACGAACACATATTATGCATCCCATACTACATAATATGCCCCGTATACTACATGTTATGCTATGAGTGTAGTGTTCGTGCTTTTACCAAGACGTGCTGATGACATATCGGTGTGTGAATAACATGATGCTAAACTACTAATGCAATCAGAAGGGAAGGTTGCCCGACTAACTTGTCAAGCAACCTCCCTCTGATACCAACTGTCACAACCCCCATTTTCTCCGAGGAAAACAGATTATTAGAGTAGGATAAAACACGCGGCATGATGCCACGTCGAGCAGGGGATAACTGCCGACGCTCAAGCAAACCACTATCAACTATACTTTATGAAAATTAATAAGTTACATGATTAGAAAATCAGTTATATTTTTAAAGGCCGTATCCCTCGGCTCGGTGGATCACCTAGTCCACAATTTAAAAACTATACTTATACGCTGCGGAAAATACTTTATTCAGGTTCGACATCCTAAAAGAGTGCATAAGTGTCCCAAGAGGGAAACTTATACTATGCAGGATCCTACATTTAATTTATACTATATATAGGAAAACGATCTTTGTACGTTATTTGGAAAATAGTGTTGAGTTTTATAAAACATGATGATCATGTGATATACTTATAATAGAGTTTTTAGGTTTAAAAGTAATTAGCAACTAGCATAAATCATCCCAAGAACAAGTAGACTATCTCTAAAAAAAGTAGCAGCAAAAAGATAGCATATCAAGTATCAAGGTAAAACTAGCAGTGGGCGCCCACAAACTGACACGAACCCACTGGCAAGTATGTATGTCTGTAAGAAAGAAGTACAAAACTACCTCACAAGACCAAAGAACTGATCTCCATAGTATGAGAGACCACCAGCAACAGCACAGCACAACTAGCCGCCTAATCGGCTACTAACCAGAACTAGAGGCATTCAAAGAAGAAAAGAATACCTCAGTAAGCTAAACAAGTAAGCTATACGGAAATGTTAGGTTATAAGGTAAGCAAGATGAGTAAGAAAACCAAAAACAAGCACCACTGTCCAAGGCAAGACAGAAAGAAAAACACTAAGTGCGAGGAAACAGTAATAACCCTGCCGAAAAATAAATTCTGCAGAGTTTTCCAGGCTACCATGAGCCCAAAAGTTGCAGATTTACAAAGGAAGAAATGTCTAACACCCTAAGCTGTGAGAGATGGTAGTAGCAAAAACAACGCAGATCCGGGTTGGAGGCAAACTTCTTCCCCCAACTAACCTTTCCAAGAAACAAAGCCAAGGGGTCTACATGTGAAAGCACTAGGGACCTCCCACCCCCTTGCCTAGCCCGTACCTAGAGCAAGATAAAAGAAAAAAGGGTGGCCTCGGCTAAATAACACAATACCTTCCCCATTAAGAGCTTCAAACCACCACTACTAACCACGACCCACGATTCGGCCTTTTTGGAAAAAAAGAAAATAGCCGACAAGGAACCTCAAAATCAAGGAATTCACTCGGGGGAGAAAATCAAGTTAAGGGAAAAGCATTGAGATTACTCTATACGGCATAACGTTGAGTGAGCCCCACTCACTCAATGCCTAAACAGACGATGGCGTTGAGTGAGCTAACCTCACTCAACGCAAAAACAGCAATGGCATTGAGTGAGGTTTACTCACTCAATGCCTTCTACAACACATGCTGTGGCATTGAGTTAGCTAACCTCACTCAACGCCAAAACAACTATGGCGTTAAGTGAGGTCCACTCCCTCAACGCCTTCAGCAAAGCAGGCCATGGCATTGAGTGAGCTAACCTCACTCAATGCCAAAACAGCTATGGCATTGAGTGAGGTCCGCTCACTCAACACCTTAGCACTCAGTCGCAGAACCCAACAGTGGCGTTGAGTGAGTCCACCTCTCTCAACGCCAAAATTTCTTTGGCGTTGAGTGAGGTCGACTCACTCAACGCCAAAGTACTTAGCCACGAAAACAAACTGCGGCATTGAGTGCGTCCATAATTCTCAACGATAGAAAAGCTTTGGCGTTGAGTGAGGTCAACTCACTCAACGCCAAAGTACTTACCCACAAGAAAGGGCTGCGACGTTGAGTGAGCCCGCCTCATCCAGCGCCTTAACATCCATGGCGTTGAGTGAGGCCCACTCACTCAACTCCATCCGTAAGAGGTCGGCGGGAATGCAGATTGATTCTCGCCTAATCGGCAGGAATCACTAACGATTCTCATCGAAGTCGGCGAGAATCACTTAGTGATTCCCGTCGATCTTGACTTAGAAGAATTTCTCACTCAACGCCACACTACTTTGCCACAAAAGAACAGATCAAGGGGCAATGGAGTTGAGTGTGTGCACCACACTCAACGCCAAGTCCCAGCAGACCCGACGTTGAGTGTGTGCACCACACTCAACGCCAAGTCCAAGAAGACCCGGCGTTGAGTGTGTGCACCACACTCAATGCCAAGTCCAAGCAGACTCGGCGTTGAGTGTGTGCACCACACTCAACGCCAAGTCCAAGCAGACCCGGTGTTGAGTGTGTGCACTACACTCAACGCCAAGCCCTGAATCCTCAATCGCTAACTCCAGCAAGTCTATATTAATCTAACAGCCAAACACGTTTCTAGCATAATTTTTGAGTTAAAGCTTCTAACTCCTACCCGGCTACAGCTACGACACAGGAAAATGCTAACCTAACCCTTACTTCCTTCCCCGGCCCGAGAACAAACAAGCTACAGCGAGGGAAAAAGAACAGAGAACATACATGGCTGTTTTGGGCAAGGTTCTATACAGGGAATTTTCTAACAGCAAGCTTAGGCATCATCACCGGTTCTTGCACAGGAAAAGAAAGCATCTATAGTACAGGAAAGGAAACTGACTATGGCTAAAGAAATGCTCGGTTGTATCAAATAGGCTAACTGGGCATATAAGAAAACAGGAAAACTAAATGGCAAGGGCAAGAGTACCACTTGCCTCGTTTTCCAGCGGAGCTTGGTCGGCCTCCCTTATCCTCACTCGGTACCAATAGCAGCAACACCTAAAGCAGAAATCTGGAGCTTTAATGGCGGAAACGGACAACCCTTGAAAATCGAGACCCCTAGAAACACCACGAAAACTGAATTTCTTACCGTAGGAATGAAGGTCTAGGCGAGAGAAATCCAAATCCGCTTTCGGAATCGAATTCCGTCCACAAACGCTCCCGGAATCGGCGTCCGAAGGGGAGCAGTTCCGACGGTTTCTCTACTTTCCGCGAACAGGCGCGGACTGGTTCGGTCTTTCGGGAAGATTAACAGGAGCGGTTTCCTCTTAAGTCTAAACTATCCTATATATAGCATCCTCTTAATCTTAATTTCTAATGAATTAATTAAGGCTAAAAATTACAAGGCAAAACCGCCAAGCATCCGCACCCTTTCAAAATAATTATTAATATAATATTTATTAAATAGTTTTATTTTTTCATAAAATACAAAACGACACGAACACAGAACATCCTCAGAATTCGACGAAATTCTCATCGTAGCTAAATATCCACGGTACGAATACAACGGCGAAGTCGAAATTAACTTTCGATGAACAGAACTCGAGTTATACCACCCCGAAGTGAAAACACAAGCATCCCTCGAGAGGCCACACCGGGTCACCCAAAACGACCCGGCTTGCTAGGGAGATCTTGCCAATAAACTACAAAATAGGCCACTCAGTTCTAAGGAGTTAAGACCACACTCTACTGATGACAAAAGCCAAGAAAACGCATCGACATAACGCCAAATGAGAATTAAATAATCGCAGAAAATCACGGGCGTTACAGCCAGTTAGTCCAAGAAACTTTTGATGTGTAAGGGAGGGTAGGTTAGAGTAACTCAAAGTATAATTTGGCCAAATATGGTTGTCAGAGAACTCAATCCGTCAGTTACTTGATAATTAGTCTAAGTAAAATTAGTAGGATATGGCTGATATAGGTAGAGTAAGTTTTTACTATAGTTCGGCGAGTATCGCTAGAGCAGAGAAATAAATCCATCGAGAATTAGGCGTTGTGTCGTCGAATATCGGCTGGGCGTTGAGTGGTCTGAGAAGCTAAGTAAAATAGCATTGAGTGTGTTGAATGCACTGAACGCAGTTTTGAGTGGTCGGTGCGACTGGGGCTAAAGCGTTGAGTGTGCTGAATGCACTCAACGCAGCTTTGAGTGTTGCCTTATCACTAAAACTCAATTAATAGCCTAAGTCCAAAAGCATTGAGTGCGTTGAGTGCACTCAATGCAGCGTTGAGTGAATTACACTTGGCGTTGAGTGCGTTGACTGAATAAGTCTTGGCGTTGAGTGTATAAGTCTTGGCGTTCAGTGTATAGCCCTTGGCATTGAGTGTAGAAGTCTTGGAATTGAGTGTATAACCATTGGCATTGAGTTTGTTGACTTAATAAGTCTTGGCATTAAGTGTATAGCCCTTGGAGTTGAGTGGCGCTGAGTGTATAGTCCTTGGCGTTTAGTGTGGCGGAGGATGCTTTGGTTCTAAGTCAAAAGCATTGAGTGTACTGAATACACTCAACGCAGCATTGTGTGGTCTATGAGACTTAAGTAAAAAAGCATTGAGTGTGCGGAATGCACTCAATGCGGTGTTGAGTGAACTCAATGCGGTGTTGACTGAAGGCAGAATCGTTGAGTTTGCTGGTTGGCATCGAGTGCGTTGAAGGCACTCAACGCGGCGTCGAGTGTACTCGACGCTTTTCCCTTAAACTTGGATTATTTCGCCGATTATTTGTATATCAAGTTAATCAATGTTGCTTGTTTATTTCATCGTGTATAAGTGTGGACTTAGGAAATTTCGCCGAATTGAGTTTAATTCGTCGAGTTTGTCTCATGATGCTTTTTGGGTTTCTTTCCTTATCTTATTAGACTAATCTTGTGTTTTGGTTGAGTTTTATCGGTCTTGTGAATCTTTGGATTATTTTGGGGGGTATGGTTGTTAGTGGAATGTACCACCGCCACAGTAACCTGTTTTATCAAATTTTGACTGTGGGTGTGTCGGCAGAGGTGTCTCCCATCACAGGTGCTGGTTTCTCCCCTATTTGTGGTGTGTCAACAACTAAGATAACCTTTCCATGGGCCCTTGTGAAGTTTTACTATAGGTGTATCAGCGGAGGTGTCTCCCACCACAGTTATCGGATAATGCAGGTGTTTTTGCTCACTAATGTTGAGCTGACCAATTTCTTATATTTATACACTTACTTATGTATATGATTTATAAAGCATAGTTCTTTATCGCACTTGGTGCAAATCCTTTACCCTTGGACTTGGTAAGTTAATCATTTATCACTATTTTATTTCTTATTTTCCTGTGTTTTGACAGCTATTCTGATTTGGGTTGATAGCCCTTCTTGCCTCATTCTGATCATTGCTATTGTTAATCTTATATTGCCACTTGTATAATCTTTCTGAGGTATTCTTTTCTTGTGAATGCCTCAGGATTGGAGAAATAGTCGGTTGAGTGCTAAGAGTTTTTGTTTTTGGCTTGCGATCTGTAGCTATCTTTTCCTCACCGGTTGTGAGGTAGTTGTTGTTTGTTTTCCTTTAGTTCAGACATACGTTATTTTGGTGGGTTCGTGTCAGGTTGTTGATGCCCACAAGATTTTGCTTAATGTTAAGTACTTGCTAATGGCTAAGTCTTTCGTTATGACTTATTTCATTTACTTACTCTCTAGGAAGGTTTTATGCTAGGTTATATTTTAGATATTTTAAAGTATAATAGTATCATTGTTAGTACCTCACACATGTCAAATTTTAAAGCTAATGTCACTATATTTTAACTAGCGAACAAACTATTTCTATACTTATACTAAATCTAGAGTCATGCATAACATGAGTTTCCCAATTGGGTTGTTTGTGCTCATGTAGGATGTTAAGCAATATAAACAAAGTACTTTCCCCAGCATATGTTTATACTTTCACTCGTGGACTAGTTGATCCACTGAGCGGAGGGATACGACCATCAAAACTTACCTAATTATAGTTTCTTCATAATATAATTGTGGATTTCATATAAAGTATAGAGTTAGAGTCTTCCCCGAGCATCTGCAGTTATCCCCAGTACGACGTGGCATCACGGAGCATGTTTTCACTTACTCTGATATGTCTTTAAAATTAAGAGAAAATGCGGGTTGTCACAACCTTCCAAAATCTTATCCACTGTAAGACATCCAAGGAAATGTGGGATACCTTGGGAGTCTACATGGAAGGGAATGAGGAGGCCAGGGATCACAAGAAATCCCTACTCAACCAGGAGTATGAGCCCTTCAGACAGAACAAGAAGGATAGCATTGCATAATGCTATGAAATTTATTTAAGAATTGTGAATGAGCTGAGGACCTATGGGAGGGTCTTCAGCAATTATGAGCTCAATGAAAAGTTCCTCAGGTATCTAACTAGAGACTGGGACACAAAGATCTATGCCATCAGAGAGGTGGCAAAGCTGGCTGATACTCCCCCTCACACTCTATTTGGATAGCTACTCTCCTATGAGATGCATCTATCTGCAAGGAAGGAGGAGGAAACCATCAACAAATCTCAGGACAAAGAAAAGTCTATGTCCTTCAAAGCTGAGTGCTCCAAGAAAAGCAAGGAGAGGATATCCTCTCCCCAAAAGAGGCCTGCTGAATCAGACAGCACAGAGCCAAGCACCTCAAACAATAACATGTTTGATGGAGAATTTGCTACCTTTTCTAGGGAATTTCAGAAGATGATACAGAGGAAGAAGTGGAGGAGTAGAACTTCCTCCTCCTCTCATCACAAGAAGGACCACTACAAGGCAGAGAAGAAATACAACAAGGTGGATAGGTATGATTCCAAACCTGGTAAACAAGTCTCTTCTAAAGTTGTTTGTTACTGTTGCAACAAACCTGGGCATGTAATTGCTGACTGCCCAGTAAAGAAAAAAGAGTCTAGTTATAAAAAGCACCACCAACATAAGGGCAAGACGGAAAAGAACTTCATTGCTAAGACTGAAAAGTGCTGGAGTCAGAGTGACTCATCTCCCGTCAAACTCGGAAGAAGAAGAAGCCTATATTGGGATGTTTGTAGCTGTTGCAGATGAAGAAGAAGACTATCCTACTGCTAGGATATGTATTAGGGACCCTCTGTCACATTCAAATAGTGACTCAGAGGAGGATGAAGATGCCAACAACTGTTATGGGCTGATGGCCATATTAGATAAAGAATCCTACCAGGATCAATCTTGTCCAGATAAGGTAAATTCCCTATCTAGCTCCTCATCTAAGACTTGCTATGAGACTAGTCCTAATTCAGAATCATCTCCATCTTATGATGAAGATGAATCTGAATCTGGAGAAGATTTCAATCAATTGATTGATAAGTATGGAGCCCTTCTATATGCTTTAAAAAGAAGCAAGATGTTGGCCAAGAAGCAAGTTGAGGAGATCACCTCCCTTCAGCTAGCTACTTCCCTGCAGTCTGAGTCAGCATCTTTGTTGGATCAAAAAATGAGGGAAGTAAGCCAACAAAAGAAAATTAAAATCATTTAGATTATTACCATCAGTTACAAGAACAGGATCATAATGGATCTTGAAGTGAAACTCCAGAGGTAGAAAAAAATTATGGGTAGTTACTCTTAGCCTAAGTCAGTGTTGCCCTTGATAGATTCCTTCACCTCTTAAAGGGATAAAAGGGGTTTGGGATTCAAAGTGAACACTAGTATTTCCCATCCTAAAGGGAAAGGCAAATTTCCAATTCAACCCCTGGCATAAAAGCCTCCCATCCCTTTAAGAAAGTGATGTTACCATCAAACATGTATGACTAAGAGAGTATCTATGATCACTGGGTGAATGGAAAATCCACAAGTGTGAACAAAATTGTTCACAACTATGATGGAAGATATAACAAGAGAATGAGTGCTTTTTAGGATCCCCATGAGGAAATTCAAATGGCCCATCATGGAGCATTTGTATTTGGTGCACCAGCCACTACTCTCAAGAATAAGGCAGTAGCCTTTTCACAGGATCTCTCAGCACACACTCAGACCAAGGGCAAGTCTGTCAGCAAGCCATACTTAGGTATTTCTGAGGCCATTAATAGTATGCCTTTAGCAAAGAAGACCATTATTGGTGGATCTCAAGAAAAACCAAGCTCTTCTACTGGCAGACTAACCATCAGTCAGATTGTGACTGACAGAAATAAGAAAAAGGAAGCTGCTCTTCCTTCTGAACAGTTTGTTGTTAACATGATATCTACTAGACCTGCTTAGAAAAGAAGGTACAATATTCATGAGTGTTAGTACTGTGGAAAAGTGGGTCATTTTGCCTTAGATTGCTGGCACAATCCAAATGTGCCCAGAGCAAGTGTTAGTCTTACTGTCAAAAAATCTGTTGGAAGATAGTTTTATTTTCAAACTAACCTGTACCAAGGATCAAATAAGAATTGGGGTCCTAAGGTAACTTAATTCATACTTTGCAGGGTGGTCCAAGTAATCACACCCCAATATGGTACTTTGACAGTGGATGTTCCAGACACATGACTGGAACAAAGAGCAGCCTAAAAGAGTACACTCTAGTGAAGGATGGACCAAAAGTAATCTTTGGTGATTCAGACGGAGGAGTCACCAGAGGCTATAGTATGATTACCGGTGGCATAGTTTCCATCTCAAAAGTGGCTTATGTGGAAGGGTTGCAACACAACCTGATAAACATAAGCCAACTCTGTGATATTGGCTATGTCATTGTATTCCATAATGATGAGTGCCAAATTATGAGGTCAAGTGACCAAGAGGTCATCTTGGCAGACACTAGGAGTGGAAATGTTTATTGTCTTAACTTTCTATGTTTAAACAAAGACTCTCCTATTTGTCTATTTGCAAATTAGAAAGTCTTATACTATGTCCAATGGCACAAGAGGCTAGCTCATTTGAACTGTAAGACCATTGGTAAGCTCTTCAGTGAAGAGTTAGTTAGAAATGATCCCAAGATGAAATGCACTAAGGAAGGCATTTGCTCTACATGCTAAAAGGGAATGCATACCAAAGCTTCCTTCAAAAGCATTTGTACCATGGACTCTGTGAGCTATTTATACCTCCTGTATATGGACTTTTTTAGTCCTATGTCAGTTCAAAGTCTAGGTAGGAAAGTCTACACTCTTGTGGTTGTTGAAGACTTTTCTAGGTTTGCTTGGGTTTTCTTTCTGAAGAAAAAGTCGGAAACACTTGATATCTTTAGGACTTTTTTCAGGCAAATTCAGAATGAATTGGATAGTGCCGTGGTCAAAATAAAAAGTGACCATGGGACTATATTCCAGTCTGATGACATAACAAGATTATGTGAAGAGCAAAAGATTCATCAAGAATTTTCTTCTCCAAGAACACCCCAGCAAAATGGGATTGCTGAAAGGAAGAATAGAACTCTCATAGAAGCTGGACGGACTTTAATAAGTGACACATCTCTCCCATAATTTTTTTGGGCAGATGAAAAAAATACTACATGTCATGTCCTAAATATAGCTTATATTACCAAGAGTCACAAGAAGACTCCCTATGAGATCATGAAAGGAAGAAAACCAAACTTGGCAAATCTCAGGATCTTTGGTAGTAAATGTTATGTACTAAATAATGGGAAGTCTTATATGACTATGTTTGCTGCCAAGTCCTGTGATGGGATATTTATTGGGTACATCGATCATAACAAGTCTTATAAGATCTACAACCTTAAAAATCAAGTAGAAGAAGAGTCTGTTAATGTAGTATTTAATGAGTCAACTATGATTTATAGTGAGAAGCAAAGATCCTCATCTAGACTTTCAGGTATAGAGCTATTAATGAACAAGCTAACCATCATGGATGCTGCTCCAACAGTCCAAGATGAAGATGAAGGAGTGTGCATTCCAGAAGGAGCACATTGCTCACAAGATGTGGATGAAGATCAGCCAGATCCAATCAATGAAGAACATGATTCCGAGGGAAGAATGCCTCCAGTTGTCATGCATCTAAGGGATCATCCCAAACACCAAATAATTGGTGATGCCAACCAAGGATTTATAACCTGAAGCAGAAGTCTCAACACAACCATGTATTCAAGCTTCTTGTCACAAGTTGAGCTTAAAAGATTTGAAGAGGCCAACATAGTCCTGTTCTGTATTGTGGCAATGTAAGAGGAACTGAACCAGTTCAAGAGGTTTAAGGTCTGGAAGTAGGTTACTAGACCACAAGGACATAATATCATTTGAACCAAGTGGATCTATAGAAATAATCTTGATGAAAATGGCATTATAATCAAGAACAAGAATTGGTTGGTGGCTAAGGTATACAGACAAGAAGAAGGTATTGACTTTGATCAAACCTTTGCCCCAGTAGCCAAATTGGAAGCAATCAGACTATTCCTTGCATATATTGCACACAAGGTATTCAAAGTCTACCAAATGGATATGAAGTCAGCATTCCTGAATGGTGACTTAAGGGAAGAAGTCTAAGTTGAACATCCTTCAGGTTTTATTAGTTCTAACTCTCTTGATCATGTATATACACTTAGGAAAGCTTTATAAGGGTTGAAGCAAGCCCCTAGGGCATGGTATGAGACCCTCTCTAGCTTCCTCATTTAGAATAAATTCTAAAGGGAAAAGATAGATAAGACTCTATTCCTAAGGGAATCTAAGGGCAAGATCATCCTAGTCCAAATTTATGTAGATGACATAATCTTTGGGTCTAATGATGATAACCTTTGCAAGAAGTTTGCCAAAATTATGCAAGAGAAGTTTGAGATGAGCAGTATGAGTGAGCTTAAGTACTTCTTGGGCCTCCAAGTAAGACAGACTGAAGATGGATTGTCTATCTCTCAGTCTAAGTTCATAAGGGAGTTAATCAAAAGGTTGGAGTGTTCCTCCATAATGAAAACTCCCATGGGGTCAATTATGTCTATTGATACTGCAAGTAGGCCAGACCTCATGAATGCTATATATGTTTGTGCGAGATCTTAGGCTAGCCCTAAAGAATCTCACTACTCTGCTGCTAAGAGAATTTTGAGATATCTTAAGGGCACACCAGATCTTGGCCTATGGTACCCTGGGAATAGTTATTTTGAACTAACAAGGTATTCAGATGCAGATTTTGCAGGCTGTAGAGAGGACAGTAAAAGCACATCAAGCACATGTCAGTTCTTGGTAGGAAGACTTGTGTCTTCGAGCAGCAAGAAGCAGACCAGTGTGGCTATTTCAATAGCTGAGTCAAAATACATTTCAGCAGGAATTTATTGTGCACAGTTGTTATGGATCCAACATCAGCTTCAGGACTACGCCATCAAGATAAGTAAAACCCCCATGTACTATGATTCGACAAGTGCAATCTCCTTTGCTATGAGTTCTATCTCACACAGCAAGACTAAGAATATTGAGATTAGGTGTCATTTTATTAGAGAGCATATGGAGAAGGAAGACATCAACCTTGAATTTGTCTTAATAGACAAACAAGTGGCTGACATCTTCACTAAGCCACTAGATTAAGACAAATTCAACACCTTAAAATTTGAATTGGGTATATTGAATTTAGTCCAGCTTTAGTAGCTCTCTACAATACATTATGATTTTTTGTTGCTGGTAGAACATCTTCTACAGGATAATAAAGAAGAACTAGACTAAGTATAAAAGCGTCGAGTGCGCTGAGTGCATAGTATATGGCATCGACTGCATTGAGTTCACTCCAGGCGTTGAGAGCATTGAGTGCGTCGAGTTCACTCAACCAATGCTCCCAGGTTGTTTGTTTGAGGCTAAATTACAGGAATTAATCCCAGTCATTGATCAACGTCTTGATCTTAAATAGGTACCCGCCTCTCCACCTTCTAAATAAAAAACTAGTATAAATATAAGGATATGTGCATAGAACAAAATAAACTGTTCCTTGCCCCTCTCTGCTCGATTATGACGAATCGACGGAAACACTTTGCAAAACTTCAGAATTTTGCAACTGAAATGGCACCAAGGGGTTTGGATTTCCTATTTGAAGGATCATAGCTAGTTTGTAATGGCTTCAAAGATGCACTAGAAGAGGTGCAGTTCATTCTACACTTGCTCTAGGTAGCTGACCTAGAATTTCTACTATCGGAGCCCTGCTTGTTATGGAAGCGAGAGATACTGGAATTCTACACCAATGCTAAGGTCGACACATCCTCCAGTAAAATCAAGTCTACTATCAGTGGTACTAAGGTAAAGGTAACCTCTAAGAGATTGAGCAAGGCTCTGCTGCTACCTAAGTTAAAAGTTTTTGACGAAGAAGATGAACCTGATTAAGGAGATGTTAAAGATGCTCTTAAATGGTGTGGACTGTCCAAGTTCCATTCTAAGAAGAGAGCTAAATCTCACAGGGAAGTTTCTTGCTAATGTAAATAGGAAGGCCCTGTTGTGCAAGACAGGCTCCCATGACAAGATTTCATAAAGGATGTTTGAGTTAATGGCCAGAGTAATCCTTTCCAAAAGAAAAAATTGGGGAAGAGTTCTATTTGATAGAATAGTGGAGTGCATAGCTGAACTGAACATGGGTAGAATTCTATCCCTATTTCTGCTTCAGACTATTCCAGGGATCCTTAACCAAAGGTTAGGAACAAGGATCCATCATATTAGAAGGATGGATTCTAAGATACTAGACAGATGGGATAGGTTCCTACATCAACATGGTCAGACATCTTCCAAGAAGAAGAAGAAATAGGTTCCAGTGTCAGAGGAAAGTATAGATAGCAGTTCATTTGAACAACTAGAGGAAGAGCATCATGATCCTAATCTTACTGGGTGTACTGATGAGACCAGGAAGTATATGAGTGTCCAGGTCTCAATATCTTCTGAACTAGCTATAAGGACTCAGTTGAGCAGGTATCAATTCTAAGAGGCCCTAACACCCAATGTGGACATGCCTTTAACTGAGATAGCTGAATAGATTGTTGAGCTCATAGTCAATAAAATATATGTTGTAATGGAGGGGGAGGCTTCCAAGTCACCAGCAGTTGCTAAAGATGCACCTGGACAGACTAATCCAAATCTTCATGGTGGAAACAGTCCTCAGAGTGAGGTGGAGAATCTTCTGGATAAGGTCATAAAAGAAGTTTTTGGTGAGGGGGAACAATTCCAAATACCCCTAGAAGAAAATCAACCTGCTAAGGATATGGAAATGGATACTGTTATAGTTTTGAATGTCCCTGTGGACAGTGCAGCAGTTGAGGGAGAGATTCATACTGAACTCCCAGCTCAAGAATAAGTGTTTAACATAAACTATTCTATGTCAAAAAAAGAGAACAATGTTGTTGATGTACATGAGACTGCTAACTCATCTGAATACAGGATGGCTGATTTTGACATCTGAGCAGAATTCAGGTCAGTGCAAGAAATTGTTTGTGATGAAGGCACTTCAATATGACATGATGAGATATCTCCACTCTTCCTGGCTAAGCTAAAAGGGTTATTGGATGTTCAGAGGAGGATTCTTGAGAACTTTGTAGATGATTTTATAAGGAACCTCAGAAATGAGCTGACAATAGAGATCAAATCTATAAGATTTGAAGTAAATCTACTAAAGGACCAGACTGTCAAATTCATCATGAGAGCAACCCCTATTGTTGACTATACTCTAGATAAGTTGGATGAGTTAGGCAACAATGAAAATGCAGTACTAGAAAATAAAAACATTGATGATGGAAGCATGCTTGATATGCATAATGCAGACAAGGTACTGCTGGAACAATACATGGGTACTCTTATTACAAAGATTGATGCTTGCATAAACCTCCTAGATGATCACATGTTGCAAGTCAAGAGCCAGGTTATAGCAGGGATCAACTATCTAGAATCTGAAAGAAATAAGGCCAGCACATCCCAGACAAAGTAAATTTGTGAAGAAGTCGAAAAGGGGGAAAATGAGACAATAAGAACAAATACTGATAATGATGTGTGGGTAACCAATGTGATAAGAGGATCATTTGGTATAAATCAATTTCTTATGATAACATCCCCATGTTCCTTATTCAATTTCAAGAGTCACTAAATTAGGGGCAGATGGCTCAGAAAGATGATCAACATCAGTATGATAGCAAGTACTAGTATGATCAGGGTAGAGAACAAACTGATGCTCAGTATACTAGAGAAGGTGCGTAGAGGGTTGAACCATCATAAGTTGATGATATTCCTTCATTCAGCCCTACTGCTGACAAGAGTTTGAGAGCCAAGGGTAAGTTTGCTGCTGAAAATGAAGAAGATATCAGGTTAAGCAAGAAGAGATACAGAGAACAGATGGAAGCCAGACCTGACTTTGAAAAATAGAGTCCTCAATCTAGGACCATCATTTTGTCAGCCTGGGATCAGATCAAGTCCAAGAAAACTTACAGAGGAAAGCTGTATAGATCCATAGAGTGGATCAAGATGGATAAGTGTGAAGAAGACATCAAGAAATTCAGAAGGGATAAGAAGGCAGGAACTGTGCCTCTTGGTGCTGTAGAGCCAAAAAAATATATTCCAAAGCCCTACAACTACTTTCAGAGACAGAAAGATAAGAAGTCAGAAACTAAAGCTGAGGAGGCTGCCAAGGAGCAGTGGCATTGTGATAAGAGAACCTGAAACATAAAAGTGTTTCTTGTTTATCTTAAGGGTTGAAGGAAATGTAGTTTTTTTTTATGGACAACACAAAAACATTTAATCCTTCTGTTAATGAATATCATTTTAATTGAATGAGTATTAATTATTTTCTCTGTGTTATGCAATGATGTGTTTGTTATATTTATGATGCATATATGTATTGGTGTATATCATTGTCTTAGGTTTTGAATTCTTCAAATAGGGGGAGATTGTTGGATTCATTGATCCCAATTTGCAAGATTTGAAGAAGGTCTGTAATATCCCATTTTGCAATAGGCCTCTCGCACACATTTTTGAGTCAAGAGAATTGACTCAAGATCGGGAAGCGTTGAGTGAGTCGACTGGACTAAACGAATAGAGAAGATATGGACTTAGAATAATTCTGATTCTGGGGGCGTCGAGTTGTCTCGACACCTGTGGACGAATTCAACTTAGAACAACTCAGGATTTTGTGAAGCATCGAGTGAGTCGACTGGACTCGATGAAATTGGACTTAGAATATTTCTGCACTTAGAAAGCGTCGAGTGTGTTGAGTGGTCTCAACGCCATTCAAAAAATCATCGAGTAATACTCGACAGATGTTTCTTAGTAAATATCCTTGATTTTGTTGGTGTCGAGTGTGTTGAGTGGACTCGACGCCATATGACGAATTGTCGAGTGATACTCGACGAATGATAGTTTTAACTTAGAATCATTCTAGAACATGTAGGCATCGAGTGTGTTGAGTGCACTCGATGCCATTCGAAGAATTTAACTTGGAATGATTCGGTATTCTTTTGGCATTGAGTGAACTCAATGCCATGCGATGAAGTGTTGAGTGCGTTGAGTGGTCTCAACGCAACTCAATAAATCTGACTTAGAATAATTCTGGACTTGACAAAGCATCGAGTTCGTTGAGTGGTCTCAATGCCACTCGACGAATTTTAGCTTAGAACTATTAAGAATTCTATAAGCGTTGAAAGGACTCGATGCCATTTGACAAAGCATCGATTGCGTTAAGTGGTCTCAACGCCACTCAATGCTTTGGACATAGAAATTCCGGCACCCAACGAGGCGTTGAGTGAACTAAACGCTTTCGACGATTTCTCGAGTGAGTGTATGTATACTCGACGATTTTGACTTAGGGTATTTTTCAGCCCAGACTGTTTTCTAATTCCTATACATGGGATGAACCGGGTTTTCCGGAAATGTGCCTAAATGACTTAATTGGACCTGGTCTTTTCAACATGACTTATTTAAAGTAATAATAGGCAGTCTAATTGTAGAGTGAAACGTGGAAAAGCAATCTAACCCTAATTCCTCTTATAAAATGAGACTTATGGAAAACCCTAGCCGTCACTTCATCATTCTTACTGAGAAGTTATCTTTGCCAATCCCGACGGAAAAGGAGATCACCGGAGTCAAATTTTTAAGAGGAAAGTCTTCTCCTTTTTCCGTGAAGAACAACGCCAACGAGGAAGAAGATATCGCTAAGGAGAGTGACGAGATCCATGGCCGAAAATGAGGTGAGTTTCCTACCCTCTACCTTGGTGATAGATCTATAGTTATTATCTAGGAGAGGTGTTGACTCAATAGAGTTTGACTTGCAAGATGAAGATCTCCTAGGAAGAGACCATGCTAGGATCTTGTCCTAGGGATTTGATGTCTTCGACCTCTCCTCTCTCCTTTGAGAAGATGATGGACTTAGTTTCATGAAAAGGAATGGTCTATTGAGTGTGAATAAGGGAGGAGGAAAGTTTGAATAAATTTTTGAACAAATGGCTAAAAGAAGAATATGAACCGATGTCGTTCATCTTGCTTTAAGATGCGTGCAAAAATCTGTTTTCTGTGCACAGCGAAATTCAAGGCTGTTTTCGAGTATGTTATAGCCTGATCTTGGTCTTGGGATGCACACGAAAGTTATATCCCTTGGAAAGATCTTTCCAACGGATGGTTTCACATTTTCATACGAGTCTTGTAGCCTCAAGAATGTCCAGTCGAAGTTGTTGTACAGTCAAGTCTTTATTATATGTTCTCAGGTTAGTGTAGAACCTGGTTTGAATTTGGTAGCGAGATCGTAACAAAATAATTTTGAGGTTTTGTCGAAATTAATTTATTGGTGATCATGATAAACAAATGATTGATGGGATTCAGTTTATAGATCCTTATGTAAACAAATGGTTGTTGAAACATGTTTGTACAATGGTTTGAAGGAGTTTAATAAGCAAATGGTTTAGGAAAGTTAGTGAACAAATGATCTGATGCGATTTGGGTTGTGGAATTGATATTCTTGTGAAATTTAGTAGGGATGTGCATTATTATAATCAGGAGAATGAAGTTAGTTTTGGAAAGAGGGTGTGATGTCCGACAGTTGAATGTGTAACCAATAGCTATGTTATCATGTTTGATGAATATGTGAAGTATCATTATATTGTTGTGATTATCTTATGGAAGTATACTTTTTGTGAATGCTAGATCATTAAGAAAGGAATTTGATGTAACATATAGTTATGGTATCATGTTTGATGAAAATATGAAGTATCATTGTATTGTTGTGATTAACATATGAAAGTATACTTGTTCTGGATGTTAGATCTTTAAGAAAGGAATTTGATGTAACCTATAGTTATGTTATCATGTTTGATGAATATGTGAAGTATCATTATATTATTGTGATTAACATATGTAAGTATACTTATTGTGAATGCTTGATCATAAGAAAGGAATTTAATGAGGTTAATGCATGGTTGTATGATATGTTGATTAGTGGAATGGGTATAGTAGTCCATTACTTAGAGTTGTGTCTCCCTACGGGTAGCAGTGTCGGATTGGTATGTTGTATAATGTGGCTTGCAACCTATTTAAATGATGAACCCTTGTGTGCTTGGATGCATGGAAATGCGGAAGGGTTGGAAGTGTGTGTGTGTTTGCCACACTAGTATGTTGTATTGACAAGGGACTCGGTGTGGAGCCCTTGTGTGTTGTTAAGCATGAGATGTTATTGAATAAAAGAGACTTATTGTGGAGCTCTTGGATGTGATGGCATGACCAATTGAAAAGGTATGAGGTGTGAGTTGACACGAAGTATCATAATCTTAGGTTAAGGATAGTGTGGAAGGTATATAGGCTCGCCAGTCGTAACACCGATGGGAGTTGACAAATAGACTTGGACGGTGGGGCTTTGGTCCTCAGTGCTCACTCCTGAGGCTCCTTCCGATCCAGTGGATGGTTTGGATATGTTCTTTGGTGCTCCCGAAGACCCTCTCTGTTCCATGATTATAGGCCAGCGTAGGGATATGTTCTTGGTGTACATCTACCCGAGACCCCTTTGAGTCGTAGTACACATGGGCTCCACTGATATGTTCTTAGCATGGAGGCGTACAAGGGCCTAGGCTTGGTAGTGTGGATGTTTGCCTAGTGGTGGAGAAGCCCGCTATACTATCACTGTCTGGCCACGATGGATGACGCCTGAGAGGTTAGCTACCTGCTCGAAAAGTGGGAACTACAAGTCTGTATCGACATAGCAGTTGCATGTGTCAACATGGGTGAGTCATCATATGTCATCCATAACATAACATTGCACCGCATAAGATCCTTATCATATAAGTTTTTATGTGCACTCTTATATGATGAGTTACTTAACTATTAAGTCGATTATTAACTTATATGTTTTTATGAGAATTCATAAAAGTTTAGTTACTTCTTGTTTTAGATTCTTACTTGTACACAGCTATTGATAGTAGAACTGCAAGTATAGATTGTTGTAGTTACTTGATGTACACAATTGATTCCTCTGATATTGTATAGCATTATACCACTTGTTTGTACTACATCTTATAAGAATATTGTGCCATCATCTTTCTCCCGCTCGGTGTCTAAGAGTCGTCGGGGTGAGAGGATGAGATAGCCACTTAGTATTTATGACTAATGGTTACTACATCTTCCTTTTTAGGAGGAAATCCAATAGATAATGCAGCAATATGTTTTGTAGGAGGGCATTCATGCCAGGGTGACAGGGCTTGAAGTGATGATACCATCGTTGCCATCAGTGACTTGTGTGAGTTTTTGAGATACTTGTATTGTAGTCCTTTGGGCATTTTGTACTATGATATTATAGAAGCCTTGTTATTGCTTCTTTTATTGATATACTAGTTGGACTTATATACTACTGTGACAATTTTGACTTCTGTTTTATATTATTTATGTTGGGTTGGTATTGATGATATTGATCTTAGCTGGCAGGATAGAAATCTTGTGGTACAGGTCAACCTCTGTGTTGGCGCTACCGCAAGGCGGCTATTCTGGGCATAAGACTCCCCTCGGTCGTGTCTTGTATTCCGGGAGGGGGTCTCACAAATGTTATCAACTTGCAATGTTCCTGAACTAAAGAAGTCATTAAACAATGGTGCCACCCCCGTTTGATTAGTCAGTTTGGCAATAAACTGACTTAGCAGAAGTAGTGGTGTGCCCATATATAATTCACACTAAGTATTTCCACTCATTACCCTATGATTAGCCAACCTGACCTTAGGTTTGAACCTTTTTGTGTAGATGCTGGCCAGTATAGAGCCAGTAAGGGTCACTCCCGCCCCTTCCGTACCAACTCAGTTTCAATAGTCGGAGCTGGGGCAAACAGTCACAACAATTTTGGATGCCTTTAGGTCTCAACAAGCTCCAGTGCAGCAGCAAGCCCCAGGCTTGCGAGATCCCCTAAAGCAAGTGCTTTTGTTTATAGCAGGCGCAAACCTGACAGAGATAGTGGATGCTATAAAAGGTTTAGAGGCGGACCATGTGAGATTCCATGCCGGTGGTAAGAGATTCGCTGAGGGAGAAATGAGAGCAGGGCCCATCTATAGAAGGAGGCATAGTAATTAAGGTAAAGGAAATCAAACAGCCAGTGGTAAGAGACTCGCTGAGGGAGCAATGCCTCTTGGATGGTTCTGAGATGACTTCATCCACCACGTGTGACTTGGAAGTAGATATTGGAGGAAAGATCTTTGAAACCCCTGCAACGGTATTGAGAATACTAGAATTCAATCTTATCTTGGGCATGACGTGGTTGGATTGACATCATGCCAGAATTGACTGTGCGTCAAAGCAAATCTCCTTGAGAACTAGAGACACGAAGATTATCTTCCAAGGTATTAAGTTCATACCCCGTATGTTATTATCTTCAATTCAGGCCTTAAAAGCCCACATGAAAGGGGATGAGGTATATATGATATGCTTCGAACTAAAAGAAATTACAATTGATATAAAAGATGTGCGGGTGTTGCGGAAGATCAACCAATTGACGTTGCAGAATACCTACCCCTTACCCTATATCGATGAGTTATTCGATCAGTTGGTAGAAGCGCACTGGTTTTCCAAATTGGATCCGCACATGGGGTACTATCAATTGAGAAAACAAGAAGGAGACATTCAGAAGACGACATTTAGCTCAAGGTATAGTTTATACGAGTTTACCGTGATGTCGTTTGGGCTCACAAATGCCCTTTCGACATTCATGAGTCTGATGAACAGGGTGTTTGAGCTGTACGTAGATGTCTTTATCATCATCTTCATCGATGACATTTTTGTCTATTCAAAGACAGAGGAAGAGCATGTTTAACACTTGGCCTTGGTGCTGAAGAAGTTAAAGGAGCATTCCTTATTTGCTAAGGTCAGCAAGTGCGAGTTTAGGCTCAAAGAAGTTTCCTTCTTGGGCCATGTGATTAGTGTTGCTGGACTAGCTGTAGACCCGGCCAAAGTGTGTGTCGTGAAGGAATGGTCGCCTTTGAAGTCAGCGGCCAATGTACGGAGCTTCCTTGGACTTGCTGGGTATTATCGCAAGTTCATGAAAGGATTCTCGAAGTTATTCCTTCCTCTCGCTTCTTTGACAAAGAAAGGTGTGTCATACGAGTGCAAACCCTAGTACAAAGCTGCATTTCAAGAGCTGAAGGATAGACTTACCACCGCACCCATCCAAGCTCTTCCATCAGGGAAAGAAGGATTTCAAGTTTACACTGATGTGTCCTATCAAGGGATGAAAGCAGTGTTGATGCAGCACAAACATGTGATCACTTATGCTTCAAGAGAGTTAAATAAGCATGAAGTTAATTATCCGGTACATGATTTGGAGCTGGGAGCATTGGTGTTCGCCTTAAAGGTTTGGAGGCACTATTTATATGGAATCCACTGCGAGATCTTCTCGAACCATAAGAATTTAAAGTATGTTCATACTCAAAAAGAATTGAATCTGAGGCAGTGGCGGTGGTTGGAATTTTTGTGTGATTATGAGTTTACCTTGAACTACTACCCGAGGAAAGCAAACTCCGTAGCTTATGCGTTGAGCAGAAAAGTACCTGAGTGTAGCTCTGAGTCTCGAATGATTAGTATGGAATTGGTGAGGGTACTATAGGAGATGGAGACAACAATGATATGTAAGGATCATCTTAAGAAGTATACGTAGTATTTAGCTGCCATGAGTATAATATGCGACATTTGAGATTGAATTCGCACAGAGCAAGGGAAGAATGCTGCTCTCGACCTTGTGACTAAGTCAATTGAAGATGGATCTACTAAAGAGTATACACTAAAGGACGGCCTCGTTCATTTCCGTGGTCGGCTCTACATTCCCCGGGGCAGTGAAATCCGGGAAGATATATTAAGAGAGGCACATTGCTCCAAAAATTCGGTGCATCCAGGATTTCTAAGATGTATAGTGACTTATGAAAGACCATGTTCTGGCTGAGAATGAAGAGTGTTGTTAAATATTAAATTGCATATTGTGAGGCTTGCCAGATGGTGAAGGTTGAGTGCAAGAGCCTTGGAGGATTATTACAGTCATTGCCCATCCCTGAGTTGAAGTTTAAGGATATCTATATGGACTTTTTTCATAGGTTGCCTCGCTCGCGCTCAGGGAATGATTCAGTTTGGGTAATTGTGGATCGCATGACGAAGGTTCCCAGATTCATACCAATGAAGGAGACGCATGTTGATGTTTTAGTGCGTCTCTTTGTTGAGCAGTTTGTACGGTACCATGAGGTGCCTATGACGATAGTCTCCGACTGTGATGGTCGTTTTATCTCCAAGGAATGGAGGGCAATTCAAGTGTACTTGGGTTCTTGTCTTAACTTTAGCCATGGTCAGTCTGAGAGGACCATTAGAACTTTGGAAGATCTGTTGAGATTATGTGTGTTGCATAGAGGAGAGTCGTGGGAAAGGCTCTTGCCATTGGTGGAATTTTCATACAACAATAGTCATCAAGCTAGCATCGGGATGGCACCCCACGAAGCCTTTTATGTTAAATTAAGCAATAAAAAAGAGTTGTCTAAGTAGGTAAAAAAAATAACAGTGAACCCCGTCCCTGGTTATGGGATGGAGTGGTGTTAGGACTTGTAGGTCCTGCGAGCTAGAGGCTCAATGTGATTGGGAAACTTTGTCCTGTGAGATGGAAGCTCGAATGAGTGAGATGATACTCTGCATGTGCAAATGATGTGGTAGGTCTTCAGTATTGCCCTAGTCATCACCGCCTAGAGTACATTGACTTTGCAAGTTGATGCGACCTAGCGTACGAACATAGTTTGGTGTCTTGTGATGTTTCCTAGAAGCCCATAACTTAGCCTAAAAGACTAGGATACCCCCAGCAATAATACGAAAGAATCTAGAGTGCACCTGAGATGTATACCAGCTTAGTAGTGGAGATGCCCGCTCCACTGCCATCATGAGCCACGACGGTGGTACAAGAGAGTTTAGCTGCCTTTGAAAAGTGGGGACTAAAGGTCTGTGCGCATAGAGTCGTGTATGTGAGTTGCACTTGTTTGAAATATAGCATAAATATTGCATTGCATAACATAACATGTATTTCTTATAGATCCTCATCATATATATTTGCATGGACACTTTTATATTATGAGTTACTTCTAGAAATCTTAACTTATAAGTTTGTATGGGCATTCATATAAGTTAAGGTTCGTTTTTGTGATGGTAGAGTAGAAGTTTTTTACTTACTTTTAAGTGTTGCACTTTACTTGTTCATTATTTGTCCTTTTACTACTGCTCTTCTTTTATACTTGCTAGTTAGGGCACTATCACCTTTTTTTCATTACTACTACTTGTAAATTTCCTTTCATCATACCTTATGGATCAAACTCCATGTAAAAAAGACGATTGGGGGTCGTTTTTATTGCAGATCGCTCGAGGCTTCGGTAGACCGGACTATATTTAATTGCCTTAGCCCGAGAGCGATCGAGCGTGAAAACAATCACAGAGAATGAAAAAGCTGACAAGATAATTTTTTGATGTAGAAAACCTCGAAAAGAGGTGAAAACCCACTTTGTTGGATTTGTGCTGACCAAACTTTTTATAGTCTTTACTATAGTTACAGAGCTTTTTTAGGAATGCGAGGGTGATTGGTCCCCTCTCGTTACAATGAGAGAGAGAGAGAGTTGTGCTCAGAGGGTGGCATATGACCTTTTATAGAGCCAATTCTTTTCCTTGTTATAATTAGGAGCTTTATACTAAGGAGGATTTGGAGTCTTTGACTTTAGCTTGGAAGTGGAAGAAGCTTGTTGTGTTTGGACATCTGGGGCTTGGAAGCACAGATTGCGTGTTTTGCACGCCATATCCTTTGTGGTTTGTCTCCTATTATGTTAATAGGAGCCTAGGATGGTTGACCAGTCGATGGTCAAAGCAATTGTCCTTTAGCACACAGGGAACTTGCTGGCAGAGGATGTGCGAAGTGCTTATTGACAGAGAGTGTGCGGGATGCTTGATGGCGGAGTGCACGAAGTGCACTTGCTATCGAAGAGCACACAGGGCGCGTGCTAGCGGAGAGCGAGTGGGGCGCTTGCTGGTGGAGAGCACACAAAACACTTGCTGGTGGAGAGTGTACGGAGTGCTTGTTGGTGGAGAGCACGTGGGGTATTTGCTGGCAGAGAGAGTGTGGGGAGCTTCCTAGTGAAGAGCGCGCAGGGAGCTTGCTGGCGGAGAGTACGTGGGGAGCTTGCTGGCGAAGATCGTGTCAGGCGCTTTAAGGCAGTGAGCGCGCAAGGTGCTTGTTCGCTGAGAGTGCATGGGGCGCTTACTGGAATAGAGCGCGTGGGGGCTCTTACTGACGGAGAGCATGCAGTGCGCTTACCTGTGGAGAGAACACAGAGTGCTCGCTGGCAGAGAGCGCGCAGAGTGCTTTCTTGCAGAGATTATGCAGTGCGATTGCTGGCGGAGAGCATGCAGTGCGATTACTGGCAGAGAGCGCGTGTAGTGCTTGCTTGCGGAGAGGGCATGAGGAGCATGCTGGCGAAGAGTGCGCGAGGTGCCTGCTAGCGGGGAGCATGCTGGCGGATAGCGCGTGAAGCGCTTGCTGACGAAGAGCACGCGACATGCGTGCTGGTGGAGAGAGCGCGAGATGCTTACTGGCAAAGGGCACAAGTGACGCTTGCTGGCGGAGAGCGCGCGGGGCGCTTGCTGGCAGAGAGCGCACGAGACTCTTGTTGGAAAAGAGAGCGCAAGTGGCTTGCTGGCTGAGAGAGCGTGGGGTGCTTGTTGTCGGAGACCGTGTTGGGCGCTTGATAGCGTAGAATGCACGACACTTGCTGGCGGAGAGCGCACGGGGTGCATGCTGGCAGAGAGCGCGTGGGGCGCATGCTGGAGGAGAGCCCTTGGGACACATGCTGGTGGAGAGCGTGCGGGGCGCTTGCTGGTAGTGAGCGTGCGGGGCGCTTGCTGGCGGAGAGCACACGGGGCGTTTGTTGGCCTGAGAGCGCGCGGGGCACTTGCTGGCAGAGAGCGCGCAGAGCGCTTGCTCGCGAAGAGAGCGCACAGCTCTTGTTGACGGATACCGCGTAGAGCGCTTGTTGGCGGAGAGCACGCAGAGTGCTAGTTGGTGCCCGCGGGGCGCACGTGGCTGTTGGGCGTGATAAGGCGTGAAGGACTGCTGACAAAGGTAGTTACCTTCCTTCATTCTATAGAGTGCTATTAAGTTCACGAGGATGTCTCCATAGATCGGTTATGAGAGATTGACGAGGAGAAGGTGTTTACCTTTCTTCGCTCTTCGAACTACTAGAGAATATTCGATGGCATCTCCAAAGAAGATGAAGGGTGAGGGAGGAGGATGAAGATTGATTAACACAAATGAGGAAGAAGATTCAGATCTTCGAAGAAAGCTTCGAAGACAATGAAGATTTTCAAGGGGTGCTCGAAGATATTCGAAGGAGATGAAGAAGATGATGATCTTTGTAGGAAGCTTCGAAGACGATGATGAGTCAAGAGGTTCTTGCAGAACTTCAAAGGAGAAGATGAAGGAGAAAGGAGAAGGAGGAAGCAGAAAGGAATTAGAATGACGGGGGCAATGAGGTCTTATATATAGGAACTATCAGTAGTTACCGTGGTTACTCGGCTATCCACAGACCATAACCACTGTAATCATTATTTGCAGACTGGAACCCCATAATTTAATAAACGTATTTTTCTAAAAATTTGTACTATGTGCAGTCTGTCTTCATTTCGGCTATATGCACCCCCACTACCGGTAATTATTTTGGTGGTTACATGGGTTGTTACCCGCCAATCTGATGGTGGAAAGTGCCCAGAAAGGCACGAATGACGAGGAGACGGCCGATGATGAGCGAGGGCCTGCCAGAGGCAGAGAGGGAGGCAGCTAGTTGAGCAGCCGGGCTCACAGAGGGGGACGGCAAGCCAAGAATCTAGCTAGTGGCGGAGGCTAGCAGAGCAGAGGATGCCGGCAAGCGGAGGGAGAGGCCAACGATGATGGAGGAGGCAGACGACGATGGCAAAAGGAAGACGATGATGTATGAAAGGGTCAGAGATGATGGCAGAGGCCGATGATGTTGGAGTACGTAAAGCGGAGGAGGCCAACGGGCGGAGGAGGTCACTCGGTGGCGGAGGCCGAGCGGCCGGTGACGAAAGTGATGACAGTGGCAATGACGACAGTTGTCACAGCGATGGAGAGAAAGACTACGACGATTGTTGCGGCGATGACTGTGATGACGAGAAAGACAGGTAACTGCTGCGGTGATGTCGGCGGTCTTTGCGGCGATGGCGGTGGTTGCCACGGTGATGGTGGTGATGGCAAAGGTCGCCGCGGTGATGGTGGCGACAGCGGCAGTTTCCACAGTGGTGGAGGCAATGACGATGATTGAATAGGTCACCGCAGTGATGATGGAGATGTCGGCGGGTTCGGCGGTAGTGGGGTTGACTTGGTCAACCCCACTTCCCCCATCAAAGGAGGTGAGCGGCTTGGCTACCCATAACCCCAATCAAATCAGGGGACAACATCAGTTTTATAAACATCAATATTAATAATGATTTCTTAATATATACTCAAAAGGTTCACCGGGTAGTCCTCGGGAAGTCTAAGATCCATCTTAAGCCACTCCCATTAGCTTCAGAACGTGGAGGTGGACGGGTTGCAGAGAAAGCAAAGCTAGAGAGGCTCCAGGTTGGGCTGATCACAACCATTGGATGGAGGTTGAAGACGTATTGATGTCGTCCAAATTTTTGAATAGGAAATTTAATTAATGTATAAAATGTTTTGTACATTATGATATTTTTGATAGAGTTTTTCATGCTTAATTTTAGGCCTTCTAGAGGTAGATTTGGACAAGGTTTTAAAAATAAAAATTTTATCCCTTGGTCTAAGTTTTCAAGATTGGTGTGGCAGAGTTTTTGTGGTGCCCTATAACCCCCAAAATTTCTATTTTTTTGATGAGTGTCCAAAAGGTACTCTAGACCATATTTTGCATATATATTCCACATAGTTCACTGCATGGGGCTGAAACTATGGCCAAGCATGTATGTGCCCTAGATACACCCCTTTCCCAAGAATCAAATTTTTTGGGCAAAAGTTTCCAATAGTTTGGCCAACATTTGATTTATAAAATTTGTGAAATTTATATCGCTAAATCAACTTATATTGACCCAAATTTTAGGTGGAATGTTAATTAGGTCATCATAAGACTATGGTAAAAATTTGGGGTCATTTGGACATATGTATGTTAATGTATTGCACGTACATGTTAATGTAGTGTATGAATTTTGGTGTGCTTATAGCAAAAATGTGTATTTTGTGATTTTAGCACAAAGGACTCGATGCATTCCTGTTATATTTTGTCCATTCACTTATAATGATGAAAGGTATCACCTCATAGAAAATTAGGATTTTTGGAGTTGAAAATCCTAGGTAATTAAATACATGGAAAATTAGGATTTCTACTAAGGCTAGTACTTCCCGCCAAGTAGTGAGAGGTCATAAGGTGTGGCCCCGGATGGCAATGAGGTGTAGAAACTACCAACCATTTGTATAATACGGGGGGGGGGGGGCAGGACGTCCCAATGGTAGGCATAGGTCCTTTGATTTTTCCTATTTTGACGGGCGTCGGGCGCCAAGGGGGGTTGGCCCCTAGCAAAGATAGACGTAGGACTTGTGACCTTACCTATTTGGCGATCTCCGACCAACAAGGGGGTTTGCCCCTGGCGATGCAAGGCGTAGGTCTTACAACTTTACCTATTTGGCGGGCGCTGACCGCCAAGGGAGGTTTGCCCCTAGCGACAACATGCATAGGTCATACGACCTTACCTATTTGACAGGTGCCGATTGCCAAGGGAGGTTGACCCATGGCGATGGCAGGCATAGGTCTTGCAACCTTATCTATTTAGCAGGCGCCGATTTCCAAGGGGGGTTAGTCCTTAGCGACGACCGGCATAGGTATTGCTACCTTATCTATTTGGTGGGCATCGACCGCCAATACGGGTGGACCCTTAGTGATGGCAGACGTAGGTATTGTGACCTTATCTATTTGGTGGGAGTCAGTCTCAAAGAAGATTGGCCCCTAGCAACAACAGGAATAGGTCTTGCAACCTTACCTATTTGACGGGCTATGACCGCCAAGATGGGGTTTAGCCCTGGCGAAGGCAGGCATAGGTCTTGCGACCTTACTTATTTGGCTAGCACTGACCACCACAGGGGGTTGACTCCAATACTAATTTTCACCGATTTATACTACTCTTGTCTATTGTTTAATTGAACATAGAAGTTTAAGGTGAATCTTGGACTTCTAGAGGTCTACCCGGCGAAGGACTCAGAGAGGTACTAGTGAATACGACGAGCTGAAGCCCAAATCCCCCATTCTAGAATATTTACTTTTATTGGTGACTACACTTCTCATAACCCTCTCTCTATGTTACTCTTAAACTATCCTAAGATGATTTATGCTTCTTGTAGGGGAGAGACAATCTAACGTCAGACTCTAAGTTTAGCAACTCCCCTTAATGTTTGTGTACACTATCACTTTACACCTATCCATTTACACATGAAGTACTTGTTTCATATGTCCAATCAATTCAAATAATTTATCATAGGTACATATTTACAATTTAATATGATGGATAAAATTTTACCCTTTTTTCTTAAATAATTTGTCCATAAATAAAATTTTACTAAATAAATGTCACTAGTGGGTTTGAACATGAAGTGTCACTTCCAGTTATCCAACCAGTACAGTTAAATTATACCAAGTTCACATTGATGAAAAATAAGTCTAGACTAAATTTTATAAACTTTCAGTGACATATGATAATTAATTTATATTTTCCAAAATTTGATACAAAAGGTAATTTTTCAAGGAAGTAATTAAAGTACTGGTTAAATAAACCCAATAAAATTTTCAGAGGTTACAAAATCCAAATAAAACCTTATGTTAGAGATTCATATTTTTCTAAATCATTTTGACCATAAATATTTCAAGAAAACAAAATGAACATAATGGTAATTAGTGAAGTAACTCTACGTTTTTTTCATCCAAAAATTCTAAAAAAATTTCCCAGTGATGTAATATTACCTATAAAGGCTTGTGACTAAAAATATGAATTTTCCTAGATATTTTAATCACTTTATTTCATTAATATATTTATGTAACATAATTATATTTAATTAAATCCCTAGGATTTTCAACTCCAAAAATCCTAAATTTTCTGTGGGTGATACAATAATCATATCATGTGCATGGCCAAAGTTTCACAGACAAACAACAAGTCATTGGTGAGAAATATCACAAAATACTCCCTAATGCTACAAGCACACCATTTCATACTTACCCATCTCCATGCAAGTGGAATAACCCAATATGCAGATATCTAAATGATCTCAATTTTTGGACAATGACTTTTAAAGACCGAGTATACACCATACCCAAAATTTGGGTCAATTGGAGGTTATATAACCATGTATTTCACTCATGCATGTTTAATTAAATTAATTTATAAACTATAAAAATTGTTGTTAAAAATCTTGATTTTTGGGCAAGTGGTGTTTGTAGCATACATGCATGCTTGGAAAAATTACATACTCATGCAAGATACCATGTGAAAGATAATCACACTTTGAGGTTTATCCCTTCCTAAGGATATGTCTCGGGAAAACATCCCTACATGGAGATGTAGAGCTCCAAATGACCGGATTAAAATTCCTAATTAAAGTTGAGATATTAAGCTACAACTTTCATATTTTGCACTTTTCATAAATCTTCCTCTAAGGGGGCTCAATTTTAGTTTGATGTTTCTGAATAAAGTGTGACAATTATAATCAATATAAATATTCCCTATAGTATTTATTTTAATCCCTACACTAACTTTAAAGCAGAATGGGTGGCATCGGGTTGTCTTCAAGCTTGAGCCAATGTCCATGATTTAGCCGACATGGAGCTCATTCCAACTCAATTTACCGGCCACCCGGCCACCACCACCACCTCCGTTGAGGTGGTGTCTATCGTTTGGCGACTGCTTTACCGCCGAAGGCAGCTTTTCTGACAAACCCGAGACTACTCAAAAACTCAAGAATTTTTCACTTTCCTCCTATGGGATCGGGCTCAATTGAGCCCTATTTCTATCCACAGGGATCTATGATGCTAGCACGACGGGAGTCAGGAGGAAACACACTTGGATTGGGGTCGATGGTGGATATGGCGGTGGTTGGCCATAGAAATCTTCTTCTCCAGCGAGCTTGCTTGATCTATTGATTCTCCACCAAATTCTTCACTCCAGCATACTAAATTGACTGCTTGTAACCATCTAAAGCTAATGGAAGTGCCAGAACTTGTTGAGGAGGGCTATATATGAGAGTTCAATGAATGTGTTTTTCGGCCAATCATAGGATGCTCCACCTTGCTGCCATATCACACTCCTCTAGAACAAAATATGCAGAGAAAGTTATGGGGAGTACAGAGGAGTGCTTGGAAAGAGGGATTAGCGGCCATATGGATGCCATTCCCTAAATCACTCTATCTCTCTCCAATTTGGAAAATATTTCTTATTTTAGCCTCCATGCATATCTTCCATTTGAATTCTATGGGGCATGGGGGGCATTTTGCTCGTGGTTTGTAGAATGGGTCTTGGTACAAGGCCCTAGCCATTGAAATTAGATTGGGCCCTTAATCCCTTTCTCTAGGCCCAGGTTTTACCATGGTTGACTTGGGGGTGGACATGGTCAAATTGATGAGTGCCACACATAATGGTCTTAGGTCTCTTGACACCACCCAATATAGGTTAGGCCATGGTGGGCCCCAATTGGGCCAATTTATCCAAATGGTGTAGGTTTGACAAAATTGAACCTAAGTTTGACTTGCGTCAAATTGATTAAATTGATGCCCACTTGATGGGACTTTTAGGTTCATTGGATCCCTAATAGGGTTTGGAATATTATGGTGAAGTCAATTTGACCATGTGAAGCATGATTGAGCAAATTAGGGTTTAATTGACCTATGTTGACCTAGAGTTAACTTTGGTCAAATCCATTCAATTGACCTACCAGTTCAGGAAATGAATGGTCAATATCCTCCCCTTAGTTTTAGAGATGTATTGGTGAGCTAAATTTGATTTGGTGGATACAATTTGAGGTGAATTGACCTAGGTTGACTTGTGCTTATTGGTGTGCACTTAGTGATTTCACTTTATTTTAAGGAAACCGAGGAATACTACCTTTCCCAAACTCACCACTCATGCCCTAACACTATCAAGGGGTGTACAAATCCCAATAAACAAAACAAATAATTTCTTCCCTGAATTTCAAGTTTGGGTCTATGGGGTTTTGAGTACTAGGAAAATAAGAAGATTTTCAAAGATGTTTAGATTGTACCCAAGGTGAAGAGTTCTAGATGATGTTGCTGCATGAGGTCTATGTACTCCCAAGTATGCTTCTTCTGCCCATGATTAGACCATAATACCTTGACCAAAGGAACTCTCTTATTTTGTAAAAATCATACGGCTGTATCATCGATCCAGATTAGCTCCATTTTGAATGATCAATATAATACTATCGGGCCTTGTAACACCCCGAAACTCAAAAGAGGGACGGGTAACGTTTTAAACCAAGTCTAGGACTTGGAGCAGGTGTCACGGGCGTGATATGGGCATGTCACGCTAGGGAGTTTTCTGAGTCATGTACACGGGCCATGAAACGGGCACAGGCACGGGCGTGTCACATGTGACACGGGCATGTCGGGTGTCGTGTCGCAGGTCATGTCCTCCTCGGGAAACAAGTGTTGGTAGTTGTACATGGGCCATGACACGGTCACAGACAAGGGTGTGTAACTTGTGACACGGGCGTGTCAGGTGCTGTGTCGCAGGCCGTGTCCTTCTTTGGGAAAGAGTGTTGGTCATTGCACACGGGGCGTGACACAGGTCGTGACACGGTCGTGTCGCATGCGACACGGGCGTGTCGGAGGCCGTGTTGAATGCCATGTGCTTGTTATGGCATCGGTCAAGACAGCGAATGGGTGACACGTTCATGCACACGGCCATGTTGCAACCCGTGTTCGGCCTAGATTTATTAATTTTAGGCCTAATCGTGGCCGTTTGTTTCCTTGACTTGGGATACAATGGCTGGGTTTCTTTCCTGAAGGGTTTTATCCAGGAGTTAGGGTTGTAAGGGGCTCATTTCTCTTGGGTTCATCTCTCTCTAAGTTCTAGAGAGAAGGGAGAGCAAGGAGGAGGGAGAAGGCCAAAGATCCGGCCACCGGTGGAGCTTCAAAGCTCCAAATCGTGATCTGAGTTCAGATCCGCGAAGACAACGCCGTTGCGGTGCTTTCCAACCACGTAGATTTCTCATGGCGCCGCGGAATAACGCAAGGGTAACGATTCTCATCCTAGGGCATGTGAAGCCCTCTTTTCCTTTGCATAGGAAGCCCTCTCTCGCGAGTGAGTGAAGAGTTGGAGCATTCCTTGGGGTAGATATATAAAGTCCCCCAAGTATAGAGTCTGTATGCGAAAATGGGCATAAGCATTGTGTGTAAAGCCTATCCGGACAAGTTGATCTGGATCGATGGTGTTGCATTGCATATGAACCGGGGAAGACTCTGGATGTTTTGGCGTTTTTCGGGTTTTCTACGTGGTAGATTGCAGCAGGTAGCCTTGGAGATTAACTCCAAGGTGCACCCAAAAAACTTGGCAAAAGCGGGTTTTATCAACATGGTGGTCGGGGAGCCAATGTGAACATAACCGGGTTATGTGATTATTGTGGTGGAAACGGGACTCGGCGAGTCTTGACCTTCGCATATGGCTTAAATTATTGTTGTGGTATGAGCACGGGTCAGGCGGAACCGTACCCGATCTATATTGTTCGGTGGGACCGTTGGCGTGGATGAGGGTCTTCGACGGTCTATGGCTTAAATTGTCGTGACCAAGGCCTGGAAGATAAATTGCTCATATGATTGGCCGTCCAAGGGGTGGTGGTGGAACGGGAATGGCTATGGCTTGAATTGACATGACGTTGGTCGGTCCGCCGTGAATGTGCCCTGTGTGCGGAGACGAGCCGTGAATGTGCCTTGTGTGTGGCCGTGCGAGCCTACACCTGTGATGAAGTGTGTTTACACTATTTGGATGATATACTAATAAAGTGCAGGGAAAGAGCTTCGCCACCCCGATTATGGGGGCGGGATCGTTATAATTTGGTCAGCATTGCTGACCGTTATTTTGTTTAACATCGGGAGGTGGATTGTGGCCTGCAAGTGCTGCGGAGACGAGTAGGAAATAGCGGGCTAAAGCCCATGTTGCAGTGCTGGCCCTCGAAGGCCTAACCTTTTTATGTTTTCCGTTTATCTCATGTATGGTCGGCCTGCGAGCCGAAGTATGAAAAACACTCTTGTTTGAGGAAACTATTATAAGGCCATAAGGCCGGTACTCTTGTATTAATCATTCCTATTTTATTTGAGTATTGGACATTCGTGCTTTGCAGGGTTCTTATTTTGTGCAACTTAATAAATTGCTTCCGCTAGGTGCTGTGTAGGATATTGTGATTGGTTGTATGGTTTCAATGTGTAACCAACCGGTCTGTCCGTAGAATATGGCGTCGGGCCCCGGCCGGACCTACTGCAATATGTTATGTGACGAATAGGGGTGTTACAAATTGGTATCAGACTACTGGTTTCGGTCAAACTTAAATGAATTCGTGGGCGAATTCACTTTAAGGGGTGGTGAGCACATGTGTGTGCGTCATCGTTATAACATGAAAAGAACCCATGAATGTCCACTTAGGAATGAAAATACACATGTTTGAGGAACCTGCGTGTTCTTATAATTGCTGTTTGAAATAGTATTTGGTCGCTTATTGGTGTTTTGCATGATTATAGGTGACCAGAAGTGGTGTTGGACCGTCAGAACGGCCAGGTTCCGAGGCAAGCAGCGCACCAAGCGATGCGCCTACAGCGCCTCTGTCAGCCGAAACCATTAGGTTGGTGGCAGAATCAATCATGGCAATGATCAACGGGTAGCCTGCAAGGCAGGTGCAGCAGCCTGCTCCTGTTGTGGAGCAAGTGCCGCTCCAAGCGGCGGAGCCTAGAAGGGTTGAACAAGTGGCGTTGGAGCCGGAGTTGCCTCGGAGAGCAACTGAAAGACAGTTGAAGCATGTGATGGGCTTCCATCCACCGGTGTTCTCGGGAATGGGAACCCTGACCCAGGCTGAAGATTTGCTCTCAAGAGTCAATAGGGTGATGACAGCAATAGAAATAGAAGAGTGGCAGAAGACCACGATAGCAACATTCTTATTGGACGGGGATGCGAGATTATGGTGGGAAGGTCTAGAGCTACACTAGTTGAGGGGAGGGCCATTGGCCGAAGTACCTATGGAGGAATTTTCGAGACTGTTCATGGCTCGATACCTCCCCTCAGCGCATAGGATCTCACTAGAGAATGAGTTCCAAAAGTTGGTACAAGGAGATAGCACTGTAGACGAGTACCTCCACGAGTTTACTCGATTAGGGAGATATGCTAGCGCTACCTTTGCCGATGAGGAGTGAAAGACTAACTGCTTCTTCGAAGGGTTAAGGGACGAGCTGAGGTTGCTATTATCGGGCCCATGGCGCAGGGTTTCATGACCCTGGTCAACTCGGCCTGGTACTTGGAAAAGGACATGAGAAATGTTCAAGCTAAGAAGGAATTCGGTTGGAAGAAATCAAAGTTCAAAGCGCCGACTACGTCGAAGTCGGGCTATCGAAGATTGTACAAGAAGGCTAGGATGTCGGGTCCAGCTCCTTCTATAGGTGCCTCGGGGGCAACTACCATTCGAACCCCAGGCGCTTGTTTCACGTGTTGAAAGACGGGGCACTTTGCCCGCGATTGCTGGATCGGACGCCCAAAGTCCGAGAGAAAACAAGGAGCTACCTCCGAAGAGAAGGGCAAGGCGGTGGAGTCAACCACGTCCCATTATGCTCCGACTAAACCTAGAGTGTACAACTTGGGCCAGCAGGAGGCCATTAAAAAAGCTGACGTGGTGACAGGTACGAGTTAATTTATAGCAAGTTAACTTTAAATACTGTTATTGTAACGACCCCATCCGTTAAATGACGTATAGTAGAAGGTCCGGCCGGGGCCCCACACTATATGCCACAAACAGACGGTGAGGTCACAGGATAATACCAAACCAAATACGAATCCTAACTCAGAGCATTCTAGCGGAAGCTTTAAGTTACAACTTTGAACTCTTAACCGGAATGTCCAATATATAAAACCACAATTATATATATACCATGGAATGTACACAACCACAAGAGTTTGGCCTTAAGGCCTTACAGTTCCTCTGAACATACATCATGTTTTACAAACCTCGGCGCGCAGGCCGGCCATACATGAGTACAAAGAGAAAACAAACAAAGCCATTCGCTTAGCCTTCCAGGCTAGCCGCAGCAGCAGCAGCAACAGCAGTAGGGCTCTCCCGCCCATCACTTACCACTTGGCTCTCCAGCACCTGCACGGGAACAATCCACCCAACCGGTGGCAAACAATGCAACGGTCAGCATTCAGCTGACCCAATTATAACAATCCTACCCCTTCGGGGCATGAGCATTCTTTCCCTGCAAGCATGGCATCATCAATAGCAACTATGTGCGCGCAGGCACATTCAAGCCATCACAACCATCGGCCGCCCGGCCCGACAGTCCGTGCACTCAGGGCACATTTTCGGTGTACCGGAATACCAGGGTCAACACCACCGTCTACACGGTATTTGAGCATTACTAGTCTTTCCGGCGCGCGGGCCTAAGACTCTCATTAGGCGCTCCAACAAAACCTATACCAGGCTTCCAAGTCGGACGGACCTAACGCAGGTACGGATCAGCCACCCCCCGTTGCTCAAGTCGCCGAGCCACCTCGAATACGGAAGTATCCATGGCATTTTATAGGCGCGGGTCGGTTTCACCTTTCCTGTTCGGCACTCAGCCTTTTCAACGAGTTGCAGCCCAACGGCTCAACTACTCACAAAGTGGCAACGCACGGCCACAAGAGTTGCCGCCAACCCTCTTCATTTCCTGGACATCGTCCAGTACTTCCTGCCACACCAAGCAACAGGTAGGAACAAGGCATCACAAGCCATAGGCATCACAAGCCATTATCACGGAGCCTTCTCCGATATGCAAACAAGCATCACCAATCCAGATTACATCCAGATGGGCTTCACACAGCATGCCTAGAGCCGTACTCCAATTCCGGCCTCTAACAAGGGGGACTTCACATATCTACCCCAAGGGACACCACAACCCACCGCACACTCGCGGGGAAGGGCTTTCCCTATGCAATGCAGAAAAGAAGGACTTCACATGTCCAAGGAGGGAGATCGTTACCCTTGTCGATCTCTTCGGTGCCATCGCAAACTAGCCGGTGAGAAAGAACCGCAGCAGCCTTGCCGTCACAACGCCAGCTTCGGATCGCGAATCGAACCACGGGAGCTCCGCCGGTGGCTTGGTCTCCTCCTCCTTCTTCCTCTCTTTCTCTCTCTTTTCTCTTCCTTAAGAATAATGAAGAATGGCTTTACCTCCTTCTCTCACGACTTATTCAGCCCAAGAAACCACCTGAGCCTTTGGATCAAAAGAGAGGAAACTGAACGGCCAAGATTTCCCCAGAATTTCACTTTTTGGCCGACACGGCCTGTGACACGCCCGTGTCACAGGCCGTGTACCCCTGAAGCGGTGCACACAGCTTGAACCGACTGAACAACACGGGTCATCGACACGCCCGTGTCGGACCTGACACGCCCGTGTCAAACCTGAGACACGCCCGTGTCTCCTGCTCCATCGAGCTGCATCCAGAACACGGGTCGGAACACGGCAGCTGACACGCCCGTGTCCAGCCTGACACGCCCGTGTTCCCGGCCGTGTTCAAGGCCGTGTCCGGCTCTGCCCGGAATAGGCCAATTTTGCAAAATAAATAGAACACGCCCTGGGACACGCCCGTGTCCCAGGCCGTGTCACCCGACACGCCCTGGGACACGCCCGTGTCCCAGGCCGTGTAACCTGACCTGCTACTCAAATTTCAAGTTGAGTCTTTTGGGGACTTTTTGGGGTGTTACAACCCTCCCCCCTTATCAAAATTTCGTCCCGAAATTTGCACGGTAAGGAAAGAAAACCAGCAATGCTATAAGCATGTTATAACAAAAAGTACACGGTCTACAGTTTATACAAATAACTCGGGAAACTCGGCTCGCATGGTCTGCTCTCGCTCCCATGTTAGCTCTTCACGGCCACAATTGTCCCATCGGACCTTGACCATCCCGATCACTTTGTTCCGCAACTGTTTCTCGGCTCGATCCTCGATCCGAATGGGTCTAACCCTCGTCGTTAGCCCATACTCGACCGGTACCCGATCAGCCTCCACGACTTGAGCTGGATCCTTTACCGCCTTACGAAGGACTGAGATGTGAAACACATCATGTAATCCACCCAAGTCCGCTGAAAGTGCTAGTCGATAAGCAGCTTCCCCAACTCGCTCCACCACCTCAAACGGACCAAGATACCTCGGACTTAGCTTTTTCAAACGCCGAATCCTGGACACACCTTTGAAGGGTTTGATCTTCAAATATACCCAATCACCCACCACGAACTCCATGTTCCGGTGCTTGGCATTGTAGTATTTCGCTTGACGATCTTGGGCTATCAATAGCCTCTCCCGAATAGAGCGTATGAGTGAAGTAGCTTCTTCGACTTCCTTTTTCCCACTCAGCTTCGATTCGCCTGCTTCTGCCCAAGCTAACGGTGTACGGCATTTCCGACCATACAACGCCTCGAATGGTGTCATACCAATACTCGCTTGGTAGCTATTATTATAGGCAAATTCGACGAGAAATATATACTCTTCCCATCTCTTACCAAAGTCTAGGGCGCACATGCGGAGCATATCCTCCATCGTCCTGTTGGTTCGTTCAGTCTGGCCATCCGTTTGGGGATGAAAGGCCGTACTAAACGCTAATTTTGTACCCAACATTTGATGAACGAGCCGCCAATCATTCGATGTGAACCGCCCATCACGGTCACTTACGATGCTCCGAGGAACACCATGCAGTCGAACAACCTGCTCCACATACAGCTTGGCCAAGGTTTCCACTGAATCGTCTCTTCTGTTTGGAAGGAAGTGCGCCACTTTCGTCAACCGGTCCACAATCACCCAGATTGAATCATGACCGCGTTGAGATCTCGGCAACCCGTGCACGAAATCCATCGAAATATCATCGAACTTCCACTCCGGAATAGGTAACGACTTCAGAAAACCGCCAGGCTTCTGGCATTCTGCTTTCACCAACGCACAGGTGTTGCATTTAGCCACATAACGAGCCACATCTTTCTTTAGTCCGGGCCACCAGAACAGCTTTTTCATATCCCTGTACATCTTTGTGCTCCCTGGGTGAACTGAGTACTTTGCAAAGTGAGCTTCGTACATCAACTCTTCCCTCAGTTTACCCACACTTGGGACGCATACTCGACCATTTCTCCGTAACAACCCGTTATCCCAAGAGAATTGATCATCCGGCCCATCTTTAGCATAGCGCTGGAGACTTTCATCAAGCTCCGTTGCTCGCCGAATTCTGTCCGTAAGGTCATACTGCACCTCCGTCCAGTTCAAACACGCATCGGTTGACGCACCCTTGTCAACACACGATATCTCCATTGCTTCCAATTCTTGGATCAAACGCTGATCATGCCTCTGCAACCAGCTTGCAGAGGCAAGATTTCCCCAGAATTTGGATCAAAAGAGAGGAAACTGAACGGCCAAGATTTCCCCAGAATTTCACTTTTTGGCCGACACGGCCTGTGACACGCCCGTGTCACAGGCCGTGTACCCCTTAAACGGTGCACACAGCTTGAACCGACTGCACGACACGGGTCAACGACACGCCCGTGTCGGACCTGACACGCCCGTGTCAAACCTGAGACACGCCCGTGTCTCCTGCTCCATCGAGCTGCAACCAGAACACGGGTCGGAACACGGCAGCTGACACGCCCGTGTCCAGCCTGACACGCCCGTGTTCCCGGCCGTGTTCAAGGCCGTGTCCGGCTCTGCCCGGAATAGGCCAATTTTGCAAAATAAATAGAACACGCCCTGGGACACGCCCGTGTCCCAGGCCGTGTCACCCGACACGCCCTGGGACACGCCCGTGTCCCAGGCCGTGTAACCTGACCTGCTACTCAAATTTCAAGTTGAGTCTTTTGGGGCCTTTCTGGGGTGTTACAACCCTCCCCCCCTTATCAAAATGTCGTCCCGAAATTTGCACGGTAAGGAAAGAAAACCAGCAATGCTATAAGCATGTTATAACAAAAAGTACACGGTCTACAGTTTATACAAATAACTCGGGAAACTCGGCTCGCATGGTCTGCTCTCGCTCCCATGTTAGCTCTTCACGGCCACAATTGTCCCATCGGACCTTGACCATCCCGATCACTTTGTTCCGCAACTGTTTCTCGGCTCGATCCTCGATCCGAATGGGTCTAACCCTCGTCGTTAGCCCATACTCGACCGGTACCCGATCAGCCTCCACGACTTGAGCTGGATCCTTTACCGCCTTACGAAGGACTGAGATGTGAAACACATCATGTAATCCACCCAAGTCCGCTGAAAGTGCTAGTCGATAAGCAGCCTCCCCAACACGCTCCACCACCTCAAACGGACCAAGATACCTCGGACTTAGCTTTTTCAAACGCCGAATCCTGGACACACCTTTGAAGGGTTTGATCTTCAAATATACCCAATCACCCACCGCGAACTCCACGTTCCGGTGCTTGGCATTGTAGTACTTGGCTTGACGATCTTGGGCTATCAATAGCCTCTCCCGAATAGAGCGGATGAGCGAAGTAGCTTCTTCGACTTCCTTTTTCCCATTCAGCTTCGATTCGCCTGCTTCTGCCCAAGCTAAGGGTGTACGGCATTTTCGACCATACAACGCCTCGAATGGTGCCATACCAATACTCGCTTGGTAGTTATTATTATAGGCAAATTCAACGAGAAATATATACTCTTCCCATTTCTTACCAAAGTCTAGGGCGCACATGCGGAGCATGTCCTCCATCGTCCTGTTGGTTCGTTCAGTCTGGCCATCCGTTTGGGGATGAAAGGCCGTACTAAACGCTAATTTTGTACCCAACATTTGATGAACGAGCCGCCAATCATTCGATGTGAACCACCCATCACGGTCACTTACGATGCTCCGAGGAACACCATGCAGTCGAACAACTTGCTCCACATACAGCTTGGCCAAGGTTTCCACTGAATCATCTCTTCTATTTGGAAGGAAGTGCGCCACTTTCGTCAACCGGTCCACAATCACCCAGATGGAATCATGACCGCGTTGAGATCTCGGCAACCCGTGCACGAAATCCATCGAAATATCATCGAACTTCCACTCCGGAATAGGTAACGACTTCAGAAAACCGCCAGGCTTCTGGCATTCTGCTTTCACCAACGCACAGGTGTTGCATTTAGCCACATAACGAGCCACATCTTTCTTTAGTCCGGGCCACCAGAACAGCTTTTTCATATCCCTGTACATCTTTGTGCTCCCTGGGTGAACTGAGTACTTTGCAAAGTGAGCTTCGTACATCAACTCTTCCCTCAGTTTACCCACACTTGGGACGCATACTCGACCATTTCTCCGTAACAACCCGTTATCCCAAGAGAATTGATCATCCGGCCCATCTTTAGCATAGCGCTGGAGACTTTCATCAAGCTCCGTTGCTCGCCGAATTCTGTCCGTAAGGTCATACTGCACCTCCGTCCAGTTCAAGCACGCATCGGTTGACGCACCCTTGTCAACACACGATATCTCCATTGCTTCCAATTCTTGGATCAAACGCTGATCATGCCTCTGCAACCAGCTTGCCCGTACCGGAGTCTTCCGACTCAAAGCATCAGCGACAACATTTCCCTTCCCGGGAGTATAGTGAATCTCGAAGGTGTAGTCCCCGAGGAACTCCATCCATCTTCGTTGTCGCATATTCAAATCCTTCTGATCCAACAAATACTTTAGGCTCTTGTGATCTGTATAGATATCCACTTTCACGCCATATAGATAGTGCCGCCACAACTTGAGCGCAAAGATTACCGCCGCCAACTCCAAATCATGGACGGGATAATTCCGCTCATGCACTTTCAACTGACGCGAGCCATAAGCAATCACTTTCCCAAACTGCAGAAGAACGCAGCCTAAGCCGCTCCCAGATGCATCACTATAGATCTCATACCCATCGGTACCACATGGCGATGTCAACACAGGCGCCGTGGTCAAACGACTCTTCAAGTCTTCAAAAGCTCGCGCGCACTCCGGCGTCCAAATGAACTTTTGATCTTTTCTCGTCAGCGTGGTGAGAGGTAAAGCAATCCGTGAGAAGTTTTCCACAAACCGTCTATAGTAGCCCGCAAGTCCAAGGAAGCTCCTGACCTCGGCCACTGAAGACATCACTGGCCAATCTCGGATGGCACTTATCTTCAACGGATCCACCGCGATACCCTCTCCGCTTACCACATGGCCTAAAAAGGCTACTGAAGAGAGCCAGAACTCGCACTTTGAGAACTTGGCAAAAAGTTTATTCCTCCGCAGGGTATGCAAGACCAACCGCAAATGGTTTGCATGATCCTCTTCCGACTGAGAGTATACTAAGATGTCATCGATAAACACAATAACAAACAAATCCAAATACTCTCGGAACGTTCGATGCATTAGGTCCATAAATACCGAAGGCGCATTACATAGGCCAAACGGCATTACCGTGAACTCATAATGACCGTAGCGTGTTCCAAACGCTGTCTTGGGAATGTCACCTTCCCGAATCCTTAGCTGATAATATCCCGATTTCAGATCCAACTTGGAATAGACCGTTGATCCCGCCAGCTGATCAAAGAGGTCATCTATCCTCGGAATCGGATATTTGTTTTTCTCCGTCAGCTTATTCAACTCGCGGTAGTCAATACACAACCGTAAGCTACCATCTTTCTTTTTCACAAAGAGAACAGGCGCGCTCCAAGGTGACATACTTGGGCGTATATATCCCTGCTCCAACAACTCTTGCAGTTGGACTTTCAACTCAGCCATCTCTTTTGGCGCGACGCGATATGGAGAGCGGGCCACAGGTTTCGCACCTGGCACCAACTCAATAGAGAAGTCAATCTCCCGCTGGGGTGGTAACCCCGGAAGATCTTTAGGAAACACATCGGCAAACTCTGACACAACTGGCACTTCACCGACACTGGCCTTTGGCTCAACAGCCTGAATTAGCGTGAAGAATAACTCCGCGCCCTTCCGAACAGCATTGACGACTTGGAGTGCAGACAACAACGTTCCGCCAACTCCTCGCATACCAGCGAACTTCGTCACAAGCCCGGTATTCTGGCCCAGTGTAATCTCTTTGGAGTTGCAATCAATAAAGGCACGCTGCTCCGAGAGCCAGTCCATACCAAAGATCACATCAAACTCCGATAACGGTAGCACAGCTGCACTCAAACCGAAATCCCGACTTCCTATTTGCACATCCACATCGCAAGCCCTATCCGCAAGCAACACACAGCCATTCGGCAATAGCACCCTTGTACTATCCACCGTCACATGACTCGGTACCCCAATGCGAGATACGAAATCCTCAGACAGAAAAGAATGCGAAGCACCCGTATCAAACAGGGCTCTCGCTAAGTTATTCCGAATCAGGACAAAGCCTGCAGCACACACACATCATGCACAAGCTAAACAAAACCAAAACCAAAAGCACAGCAAGTAAACTAACTCAACTCGTACCTGTGACGACGTCACTTTGCTTAATCGCTTCCTGTTGGCCAAGTTGATAGATTCGGGGCTGCGCCTGGGAAGCAGAGGAATCCACCACCGCTTTGCCCTTCTCAGCATATGACGCACCCGTCTTCTTTTCCCCTTTGGGCTGCACAACCCGACAGTCACGAGCAATATGCCCCACCCGGCCACAGTTATAGCACGTACGAGCATCCGGCCTTGATGTCGCTCCCGACACAACGGTCGTAGACACTTGCCCAGATGGCTTGGACCTCTTGCCTCCTTTCTTCTGGTAAAACGACTTGCCTGGGCGAGGTGCTTGAAACTCTGGCTTAGACACCACCAAGCCCTTATTCCCTTGCACTCGCCTCATGTCCTTCTCCAACGCGCACGCAGTATCAACCAACGCCTGAAACCCTTGGCTCACAGAACTCGAAAGCAGGAATCGTAACTCATCCCGCAATCCTTCATAGAACCGATTCGTTTTCCTTTGGTCATCCGCGAAGATTGTTCCCGCATATCGTCCCAACCTGGTAAACTCGTGCAAGTAGACATCCACACTATCTTCCCCTTGCTTTAACCGTTGGAACTCGTTTTCCATAGCAATACGTTGCGCCGCTGGGACATGTTTCGCCAGAAAGATCCGAGAGAACTCCTCAATCGATACTTGTGTTAATTGCCTGCCCGCCAAGTGGTGTAGCTCAACCTCGTCCCACCACAACCGCGCCTCCCCTTCAAGCATGAAGGTGGCTAAGGTGACCTTGAGAGTTTCCTCCGCCCTAATCGCTGTCATTATCCTCTTGACACGCGATAACCAATCTTCCGCCTGCGTTGGGGATCCCATTCCCGCAAACGTCGGAGGACTGAAGCTCATGAATTGCTTCAACTGTCGGTCAGCTGCTTGTGGATCTACAGCCTCAACCGGCTCGGGTCTTACATCAACACGAACTGGCACTACTGCCGGTTGCGCTTGCCCGGTCGGCTGAATCATGGCAAAGAGCGCCTCAGCAACTAAACGAACAGTTTCCGCAGATGGAGGAGGTGTTGGCACCTCAGTTGGTGCCGCACTCTCATCAGAACGCTGGGGCTCAGACTGCCCAGCACCACTACATGTCACCTATAGGTGGACAAGACACACATTAGCGAACGTATGCAAGCAAAACAACACAAAAAGGAACGCGCAGATTCCTCAAACAAGATTTTGTACATTCCTTAATGGACATTCCAGAGTTCATTAGCGTTACAGCAGGTCGCACAAACACGTGCTCGCCACCCCACAAAAGAATTCGACCACGAATTCGAAAGAGGAAGACCGACGAAAAGCCGATACCAAAATGTAACGACCCCATCCGTTAAATGACGTATAGTAGAAGGTCCGGCCGGGGCCCCACACTATATGCCACAAACAGACGGTGAGGTCACAGGATAATACCAAACCAAATACGAATCCTAACTCAGAGCATTCTAGCGGAAGCTTTAAGTTACAACTTTGAACTCTTAACCGGAATGTCCAATATATAAAACCACAATTATATATATACCATGGAATGTACACAACCACAAGAGTTTGGCCTTAAGGCCTTACAGTTCCTCTGAACATACATCATGTTTTACAAACCTCGGCGCGCAGGCCGGCCATACATGAGTACAAAGAGAAAACAAACAAAGCCATTCGCTTAGCCTTCCAGGCTAGCCGCAGCAGCAGCAGCAACAGCAGTAGGGCTCTCCCGCCCATCACTTACCACTTGGCTCTCCAGCACCTGCACGGGAACAATCCACCCAACCGGTGGCAAACAATGCAACGGTCAGCATTCAGCTGACCCAATTATAACAATCCTACCCCTTCGGGGCATGAGCATTCTTTCCCTGCAAGCATGGCATCATCAATAGCAACTATGTGCGCGCAGGCACATTCAAGCCATCACAACCATCGGCCGCCCGGCCCGACAGTCCGTGCACTCAGGGCACATTTTCGGTGTACCGGAATACCAGGGTCAACACCACCGTCTACACGGTATTTGAGCATTACTAGTCTTTCCGGCGCGCGGGCCTAAGACTCTCATTAGGCGCTCCAACAAAACCTATACCAGGCTTCCAAGTCGGACGGACCTAACGCAGGTACGGATCAGCCACCCCCCGTTGCTCAAGTCGCCGAGCCACCTCGAATACGGAAGTATCCATGGCATTTTATAGGCGCGGGTCGGTTTCACCTTTCCTGTTCGGCACTCAGCCTTTTCAACGAGTTGCAGCCCAACGGCTCAACTACTCACAAAGTGGCAACGCACGGCCACAAGAGTTGCCGCCAACCCTCTTCATTTCCTGGACATCGTCCAGTACTTCCTGCCACACCAAGCAACAGGTAGGAACAAGGCATCACAAGCCATAGGCATCACAAGCCATTATCACGGAGCCTTCTCCGATATGCAAACAAGCATCACCAATCCAGATTACATCCAGATGGGCTTCACACAGCATGCCTAGAGCCGTACTCCAATTCCGGCCTCTAACAAGGGGGACTTCACATATCTACCCCAAGGGACACCACAACCCACCGCACACTCGCGGGGAAGGGCTTTCCCTATGCAATGCAGAAAAGAAGGACTTCACATGTCCAAGGAGGGAGATCGTTACCCTTGTCGATCTCTTCGGTGCCATCGCAAACTAGCCGGTGAGAAAGAACCGCAGCAGCCTTGCCGTCACAACGCCGGCTTCGGATCGCGAATCGAACCACGGGAGCTCCGCCGGTGGCTTGGTCTCCTCCTCCTTCTTCCTCTCTTTCTCTCTCTTTTCTCTTCCTTAAGAATAATGAAGAATGGCTTTACCTCCTTCTCTCACGACTTATTCAGCCCAAGAAACCACCTGAGCCTTTGGATCAAAAGAGAGGAAACTGAACGGCCAAGATTTCCCCAGAATTTCACTTTTTGGCCGACACGGCCTGTGACACGCCCGTGTCACAGGCCGTGTACCCCTGAAGCGGTGCACACAGCTTGAACCGACTGAACAACACGGGTCATCGACACGCCCGTGTCGGACCTGACACGCCCGTGTCAAACCTGAGACACGCCCGTGTCTCCTGCTCCATCGAGCTGCATCCAGAACACGGGTCGGAACACGGCAGCTGACACACCCGTGTCCAGCCTGACACGCCCGTGTTCCCGGCCGTGTTCAAGGCCGTGTCCGGCTCTGCCCGGAATAGGCCAATTTTGCAAAATAAATAGAACACGCCCTGGGACACGCCCGTGTCCCAGGCCGTGTCACCCGACACGCCCTGGGACACGCCCGTGTCCCAGGCCGTGTAACCTGACCTGCTACTCAAATTTCAAGTTGAGTCTTTTGGGGCCTTTTTGGGGTGTTACAGTTATCTATTGCTTGTTAGCCTAATATTGTTTGCACAGGCTTTGTTTTGATTAGCGATAGTCCTACACGGGAACTTTTCGATACGGGAGCTTCACACTCCTTCTTGTCCGAAAATTTTATATCGCGTATCGGAGTCCCTTCTTCGATGGCAAAGGACAAGTTGGATGTACTACAACCGAATGGGTGCTCGATGCGTGCGGAAAGAGTGTGCGCCATAAAGGTTCATATAAGGAGCAAAGAGTTTGACTTGCTAGCGTCATTGCTGCCGCTAGTAGAGTTCGACGTTATTTTTGGGATGGATTGGCTTTCAGAGCAGAAGGCTTTGATTGATTGCGACTGGAAGGAGGTCAAGCTGGGTGTTGGGCGGGAGACAACATTCGAGGGACTCAAGGGGTCGAGCAAGACACTGATGTCTGCACTTCAGGTGGTAAAGGCAGTTCGTGCTGGTGCAGAGCTGTTCTTCGCATTAGTGGAGGTTGCGGAGCCAAAGTCCACATTAGGTAGTATCCTCGTGGTTTGCGAGTATCCAGAGGTGTTCCCGGATAGTCTTCCCGGAGCCCCACCACAGCGAGAGATTGACTTAACTATCGAGCTCGTGCTGGGGGCCAAACCTGTGTCACGTGCTCCGTATAGGTTGGCGCCTAAGGAGATTGCAGAGTTGAAAGTTCAGCTAGAGGAGCTGATGGAGCAAGATTATGTGCGTCCAAACTCGTCGCCTTGGAGCGCACCGGTCCTCTTCGTTAAGAAGAAGGACGGGAGTATGCGGCTGTGTATCGACTACAGAGAGTTTAACAAGCTGACGAAGAAGAACAAGTACCCGATCCCGAGGATTGATGATCTCTTTGATCAGTTAGTCGAATCGTCGGTATATTCTAAGTTGGACTTAAAGTCGGGGTACTATCAGTTGAGGATCAGGGACTGTGATATCCCAAAGACGGCGTTCAGCACAAGGTTTGGGCATTTCGAGTTCACGGTCATGCTGTTTGGACTTACGAATGCGCCATCAGTGTTTATGGACTTGATGAACAGGACGTTCCGAGATTTCCTGGACCACTTTGTAATCGTCTTTATTGACGATATATTGGTGTACTCACAGTGTGAAGAAGATCACTTCAAGCACTTGCATCTGGTGTTGGAGACTCTGAGAAGGAATGAACTCTATGCAAAATTCTCCAAATGCGAGTTCTGGCTACCCTCAGTAGCATTCCTTGGTCACATTGTCAGTGGGGAAGGTATAGCGATGGATCCGGCGAAGATCGTTGCGATATGGGAGTGGCCGGCGTTTTCTTCTATTGCGGAAGTCCGTAGTTTTCTCGGGCTTGCCGGATATTACAGGCGCTTCGTAGAGAACTTCTCGCGGAAAGCACTACCTCTCACGAAGGTTACAAGGAAAGATCAGAGATTCTTTTGGACGCAGGAGTGCATGCAAGCTTTTGAGGAGCTGAAGAGACGGTTGACCACGACGCTAGTTCTTAGTTCATTGAGTGGGATCGAGGGCTTCGAGGTTTATAGTGACGCCTCGGGTAGTGGTTTGGGATGCGTGCTTTTGCAGCATGGGAGCGTGATAGCTTATGGATCGCGTCAGCTAAAAGTGCATGAAAGGAACTATCCGGTCTACGACTTGGAGTTGGCGGTCGTGATATTTGCACTTAAGTTGTGGAGGCACTACCTATACGGCATAAGGGTCGATATTTACACCGATCACAAGAGCCTGAAGTACCTGTTGGATCAGAAGGATCTTAACATGAGGCAGAGGAGGTGGATGGAGTTCCTGGTGACTACACCTTCGAGATTCATTATGTACCTGGGAAGGGCAATGCAGTTGCGGATGTGTTGAGTCGCAGGGCTCCCGTCCAAGCAAACTGGTTGTCGGTTCATGATGAGAGGCTAGTATGGGAGTTGGAGGTGTTGGAGATCTGTTGCATGGACAAGAAGACAAGCACCAAGGCTTTGTTGAACTGGACGGAAGTTAAGTATGACCTGGCTGATTGTGTTCGGCAGGCAATGGAGTTAGATGACTCCATGAAGGAGCTTATGGAGGCAGCATTGGATGGGTCAAATTCCCAATTTTCTTTTAAGGATGGGTTGTTAAGGAAGGATCATCGGTTGTGCATCCCAAGCAGGGATAACCTACGGGCGGAGTTGATGTACGAGGCTCATCATACCAAGTACTCAATCCACCCAGGGAGCACAAAGATGTACCGTGACCTCAAGAAGCTGTTTTGGTGGCCGGGGCTCAAGAAAGACGTAGTGTTATTTATGTCTAAGTGCCAAATGTGCGCCTTGAAGAAGGCAAAGTGCCAAAAGCCGGGAGGACTACTGAAGTCCTTACCTATACCGGAGTGGAAGTTCAATGACATATCAATGGACTTTGGTCATGGTTTGCCAAGGTCGCAGAAGGGGAACGATGCCATCTGGGTGATCGTAGACCGGTTAACTAAAGTGTCGAACTTTATTCCGTATAGGAAGGATGACTCGGTGGAGAAGTTGGTGAAGCTATATGTGGATAATATAGTTAGATTGCACGGTGTGCCCCATAGCATTGTGAGTGATCGCGATGGACGGTTCACGTCCAATGACTGGAGGTTGGTACAGCAGATGCTGGGGACAAAGTTGAAGTTCAGCACAGCCTTCCATCCGCAAATGGATGGACAGACCGAGAGAGTCAATAATAAGATGGAGGACATGCTACGCATGTGTGTTCTAGACTTCGGGGAGCATTGGGAGGACCACCTGTATTTGGTGGAGTTTGCGTACAACAACAGCTACCAGGCGAGTATCCTAATGACGCCCTTTGAGGCCCTATATGGTAGGAAGTGTCGCACGCCGTTGTCATGGTTAGAAACGGGTGAGGCAAGGTTGTACAAGAAGCAGGAGGTGGAGAGTGCTACCTCGTTGGTGCGGATCATTCGGGAGCACTTGTTGATCGCTCAGGACAGGCAGGCGAAGTATTACAATGCCAAGCACCGGAACGTGGAGTTCGCGGTAGGCGATTGGGTATACTTGAAAGTGAAGCCATTCAAGGGTGTTTCGCGGGTGAGACGCTTGAAGAAGCTGAGCCCAAGATACCTTGGACCCTTTGAGATTCTAGAGCGGGTCGGCGAAGCGGCTTACCGTTTGAAGCTATCGGTGGAGTTGAGTGGACTACACGATGTGTTCCACATTTCCGTGTTGCGGAATGCGGTGCAGGAGCCTTCGCTAGTGATCGCAGTTGATCAAGTTCTGGTGGACGAAGGGTTGATGACAAGGGTCAAGCCCGTTTGTATCGAAGACTTCGAGGTGAAGAGACTCCATAACAAGGAGATTCGGATGGTTAAGGTCCGGTGGGATAATTGCGGTCGGGAGGAGCTCTCTTGGGAACGAGAGCAAACTATGCTGGAGGAGTACCCGGAGTTATTCCGCTCAGGTACCGTTAAAAGCTTTCAGTTCCTATTGTTTTCCTTTAGTAAATTTCGTGGGCGAAATTCTTTTAAGGGGGAGAGAGTTATAATACCCCGAAACTCAAAAGAGGGACGAGTGACGTTTAAAGCCAAGTCTGGGACTTGGTGTAGGTGTCACGGGCGTGTTACGGGCGTGACACAGGCGTGTCACGCTAGGGAGTTTTCTGAGTCATGTACACGGGCCATGACATGGGCACAGACACGGGCGTGTCACATGTGACACGGGCATGTCGGGTGCCGTGTCGCAAGCTGTGTCCTCCTCGAGAAACAAGTGTTGGTAGTTGTACACGGTCCATGACACGGACACAGACACGGGCGTGTTACTTGTGACACGGGCATGTCGGGTGCCATGTCGCAGGCCGTGTCCTTATCGGGAAAAGAGTGTTGTTCGTTGCACACGGGGCATGATACGGGTCGTGACACGGCTGTATCGCATGCGACACGGGCGTGTCGGAGGCTGTGTCAAATGTCGTGTGCTGGTTATCGCGTTAGTCGAGACAGCAAATGGGTGACACGACCATTCACACGGCCGTGTTGCAACCCGTGTTTGGCCCAGATTTTGTAATTTTAGGCCTAATCGTGGTCGTTCGTTTCCTTGGCTTGGGATCCAATGGCTAGTTTCTTTCCTGAAGGGTTTTATCCGGGATTTAGGGTTGTAAGGGGCTCATTTCTCTTGGGTTCATCTCTCTCTAAGTTATAGAGAGAAGGGAGAGCAAGGAGGAGGTAGAAGGCCAAAGATCCGGCCGCTGGTGGAGCTTTGGAGCTCTAAATCGTGATCCGAGTCAAGATCCGCGAAGGCGACACCGTTGCGGTGCTTTCCAACCGCGTAGATTTCTCATGGATCTGCGGAAGAATGCAAGGGTAATGATTCTCATCCTATGGCATGTGAAGCCCTCTTTTCCTTTGCATAGGAAGCCCTCTCTCGCGAGTGAGCGAAGAGTTGGAGCGTTCCTTGGGGTAGATATTTAAAGTCCCCCTTTTATAGAGTCCGTATGCGAAAATGGGCATAGGCATTGTGTGTGAAGCCTATCCGGACAAGTTGATCCGAATCGGTGATGTTGCATTGCATATGAACCGGGGAAGACTCCGAATGTTTGGGCATTTTTCGGGGTTTTCTACGTGGTAGATTGCAGCAGAGAGCCTTGGAGATTAACTCCAAGGTGCTCCCAGAAAACTGGGAAAAAGCGGGTTTTGCCAACAAGGTGGCTGGGGAGCCAACGTGAACATAACCGGGTTATGTGATTATTGTGGTGGAAACGGGACTCGGCGAGTCTTGACTTGTGCATATGGCTTAAATTGTCGTTGCAGTATGAGCACGGGTCAGGCAGAACCGTACCCGATCTATGTCGTTCGGTGGGACCATTGGCATGGATGAGGGTCTTCGACGGTATATGGCTTAAATTGTTGTGACCAAGGCCAGGAAGTCAAATGTCTCATATGATTGGTCGTCTAAGGGGCGGTGGTGGAACGGGAACGTCTATGGCTTGAATTAACTAGACGTTAGCCGGTCCGTCGTGGATGTGCCCTATGTGCACGAGGTGTGTTGGCCTGCGAGCCTACGCCTGTGATTGTGGCTTGCAGGTGTTGCGGAGCCGAGCGGGAAATAGCGGGCTAAAGCCCATGTTGCGGTGCTGGCCCTCGAAGGCCTAACCTTTTTATGTTTTTCATTTATCTCATGTATGGCCGGCCTGTGAGCCGAAGTATGAAAGACACTCTTGTTTTAGGAAACTATTGTATGGCCATAAGGCCGGTACTCTTGTATTAATCATTCCTATTTTATTTTAGTAGTGGACATTCGTACTTGGCAGGGTTCTTATTTTGTGCAACTTAATAAATTACTTTCGCTAGGTGTTGTGTAGGACGTTGTGATTGGTTGTATTGTTTCAACGCGTAACCAACTGGTCTGTCTGTAGTATATGGCGTCGGGCCTCGACCGGACCTACTGCTATATGTTATGTGACGGATATGGGTGTTACAGGCCTGATGAAGAAGTAACATACTGCTCTGGCCGTAGTAAGGCCCTTCGGATTGAGGATATATGGAATACGTCATGTAGGTTTTCCACCTCCTATGACAGCTCAAGCCTATATGCCAAGGGGTTGATCCTCTCTAGGATCTTATATATAAGACCCCATATATCGAGGATTGAGCTTCTTCTGTCCTCGCCCCCACGAGACACCATGCATCAGTCGTATCTTCAAGAAGACTCAGTCTCCAACCTGAACTCAATTTTCTAATGCCTAGCATCATAATACTTAGAATATCTACTGTAATAAAATCAAAGTACCCTTGGATCCCCATCATGGACCCAGGATAACGGTGTCTGGTACTTTTTCTCGTATAAAGCCCCGTAAGGCGCCATACTGATACTTATTTGGTGACTATCATTATAAAAGACCTCAATTAGGGCAACAGTCTCCACCAAGGTTCTCCAGTATCCATAATGTGCGGGCATGTCAACATGCCCCAGATCGATAAACATAGCTTCCTCTGTGATTAAGACTCTCGTTGTGTGTATAGGCAATTACTTTATAAATTTTTCTCCACATGATCAGATTTTTTATCTCCATCGAGTACGCTTGAGTAATCAACCAATGCTTCATTGTGTAATATGAATTTTCCTTATCAAAACTCACTCTCAATTTTATAATTCCAACTGTTCTTTCATTATATTTTAGGATGCCTGAACCATTAATATATACATGCCTTATCTTGGTGTGATTCTTAAGATCAATATCATCTTTTTACAAGTACACATTTTGATTATGTGGGTATGTAATAATCTTTCCTGAATCTGTTCATATAGTACCACATCGAAAGGTAAGTACGAGTCAATAAATCACCAAATTCATTATACTCATGATAATTTCTCAATATCATAAATTATTCACAGAATTATAAGGCATTCTTATGGGATCATAAAGACATCAAACATCTATATTTAAATTCCCTAGCTTGTCATGCCCTATTCAAAGCATATGCTAGTAATACTCATATCCTAAACTTGGCCTAGTGTATTAATTTTTACTTGTACACATGTGTAATTATTCCCTTTTAGTAGATCACGAGCTCGATTACATGGTCATATCCTAAACTAAGTTAATATATTGGGGGATCACTTAAAACATATGTACATAGGTCCACCCTTCTTCAAAACATAGTCAGAGTGATAAACACAGGTATGCATCTGTACCCATCTCTTGTGTACTTTAGAGTCTCTGCATACCAAATGCTGGATTTCACCAGTTTTAATAACTAAGTGATAAGTCATTAGGAAAAATGTCACCAATACTCTAAGCTAAGCTGGCCCTCTAAACCTTATCAACTTGCCAAGTCAACATACTACCGTCGGTGTGATGACTAGTCTAGTACCTAAGACCTACAATATCTTATTCACATGCACATTATCACCTCAGCGAGCCTACAACTCGCACGACTAACAATTCCTATCACATCTCTATCACACCAAGCCTCCAGCTCGCAGGACTAACAAGTCATATCACCTCTCTAATACACCGAGCCTCCAACTCTCAGGACTAGCAAGTCCTATCACCACTCTATCCCATAACCAGAGACAAGGTTTACTGATAACTTTGTTCACCTACATAACTACTTTTGTTTATTATTTAGTTGAACATAAAATTTTAAAGTGAATCTTTGACTTCCCAAGGTCTACCCGGTAAAGGGTTCGCATCAGTACTAGGGTATACGATGAGATAAATCCCAAATCCCCCTTTCCATGATATTTACTTTTCTTGGTGACTACCATTCTCATAACCCTCTCTCCATGTTAATCTTAAACTATTCTAAGGTGGTTTATGATTCTTATTGGGGAGATATGATCTATCGTCGAACTCCTAGTCTAACTACTCCCTATAGTGTTCATGTACACTAACACTCATCAACCCTTAGTGGCTATCCAAGGACTTCAACCAGCATTATACCAAGGTATTAATAATACTCCAAATTGGGTTCAAATTTCAAATAATATAACTATTATAATAATTACTCCATCAGTTTATTGTATGATGACCGAATGAGCTAGAATGAATATAAGGAAGGAAACATTCAAAGTACTTGGACAATTGGCCCTAAATTAATTCCAATGGTCTATTAAGTAAGAAATGAGATGTATCCAGAGTTTCATATTTTTTATGAATTATTTGGCCATAAATAAAATTTCACTAAATAAATATCACTAGAGGTTTTGAACATGAAGTGTCACTTCTAGATATACAACTAGTACAAATAAATTTTCCTACTTTCATATTGATGAAAAATAAGTTTGGGAAAAATTTCATAAATTTCTAGTGATAAATAATAATTAATTCTTATTTTCTAATATTAGATCCACTAGGCCACTTTTCAAAGAAAGTAATTAAAATACTTGTCAAATAAATCCCATAAAATTTCTAGAAATCACAAATACCAAATAAAATATCATACTAGAGTTTTTTAATTTTCTAAATGATCATGATCATAAATATTACATAAATACACAAAAGGGCATAATAGTAATTATTGAATAGACACTAAGTTTCTATGATCCAACAATTCTAAGTAAATTTCTAGAGGTGAATTATGATAAAATTTTGCTAGTGACTGAAATTCATGATTTTCAAACTTTATTTATCACATTTATTTCAATAATACAATTTGGTAACATAATGTATTTAAATTAATTCCAAGAGAATTTAACTTTAAGAGTTCTAAAAATTCCATGGATGGTGTATTTCTACTAAATTTGTGCATGAATAAAATTTCACTAAACGTGACCAAGCCAATCTTGTATAAACTCAAAAAAAATCTATTTTTGGCTAAATGCACTCCAAATGCCTTAAGTTATAGCCTCATGCATTAAAATACACTCACATACAGAGCTCCAAATAGCACAAAAGTTTTACCATGGACTTAGAATGACCTAATGTACATCCCACCAAAATTTTGGGTCAATATGAGTTGTCTAACCACTTATATCCTAATAATTAAATAAATCAAATATTAAACAAAACTAAAGAAAAGTGAGAATTTTTGGGCACTTGGTTTTTCTTGGGTACATTCATGTATGGTCCAAATTTCTACCTCATGCAAGCTACCATGTAAAAGATAATATCATTTTAATTTCTGCCCTTCATAAGGACCAGACTCAGAAAAACGGCCCTACATGGAGTTGTAGGGCTCCAAATGAGTTGATTTAAATTCGTACAAAAATTAGACATGCAGTTCTACCAAAGTTTTCTCAGACAACTTTTCTTAGTTTTGGAACTAAAGGGCCTAATTTTTTGTTTGAAAACTACTATATAAGTGTGACAACAATGTACATTAAATAATTTCTATAATGTAGATTATAATATATAATCATCACAAATCTTAAAGACCTACGAACGAGATATGTTCTACCTCAAGCTCTAGCCAACGGCTGATATCACCCCATCCTAGAGCTACTTCAAATTGAAATTCCCAGCAAACCCATCACTACACCCATCTGATACTAGTTTGTAAAATCCCCCTTTCGGTAATTAGGAACGGCCAAGGGTGATTTTATGCCCAAAACCACTTCCTTACGGTATCACCAACTCACGATGATTGCTTCAATGTATATAATTCTTTCATACGAGGACTAAGTTCATGATTGTCTTAATATTCCACTAATAGATTACATGCACCGATTCTCCTTGAGACGGTCCTATCATCTTGGGTCACTTGGAGGTTATATAACCATGAATTTCACTCATGCATGGTTAATTAAATTAATTCATAAACTATAGAAAAATATTCTCCCAAAAATACCGATTTTTGGGCATATAGTGTCTCTAGGGTACATGCATGCATGTTTAAAATTATAGTTTGATGTTTCTGAATAAAGTGTGACAGTTATAATCAATATAAATATACACTATAGTATTTATTTTAATCCCTACACTAATCTTAAAGGAGAATGGGTGGCATCAGATTGTTTATATATTGTTCATCTCTTAAGATCACGATGATCTATTATCAAGTTCCACTCCTATCCAATCCATATCTTACCTAAGCCTGCATTGAATGTCGGTTGTCTTGCATTTTAAGGAAGCATGATCGCTCCTTAGTACTTCAACCAGAAGTCAATGACACTACATTATGCTACTAATTCAATTATGATTAACTCCTATGATCACACATTAAAGTCCATCATCTTGTTTACTTGTCTACATATGTAAAATCTCATCTTCACCCGAGTAATTTTTTTTGAAAACACCAAACCTCAAGATCCCGATATTTATGATGCAACATCTTCAAAGTAAGGCCTTTGTAATTTAATCACTTTTATTTCTTTAATTTAATTATGTAACATAATTATATTTAGTTAAATCCCTAGGATTTTCAACTCCAAAAATCCTAAATTTTTCATGGGTGATACACTTAATCATAACATGTGCATGACCAAAGTTTCATAGACATGCAACAAGTCATTGGCGAGAAATCACCTAATACTCCCTAATGCTACATGCACACCATTTTCATACTTACCCATCCCCATGCAACTGGAATACCCCAACATGTAGAGATCCATCTGGTCTCAATTTTTGGATAGTGTTCTTTCATTAGATTTCAGGAAGCCTGAACCATAAATATATACATGCCTTATCTTGGTCTGAGTCTTAAGATCAATGACAATTTTTTACAAGTACACATTTTTGATTAAACGGGAATGTTATCAAGTCTTTAACAAATTATTATCCAAAAGAATTAAAATCACACCTTGAGTTTAAAATTTTTTTGCACACCGGTGATTGGGCATAGCCGAGGGAGATTTTATGCCCAGAATTGGGAGGGGGATTTTACAAACTGGAATTAGTGAAGTAATCCTAAGTTTTTGTCATCCAAAAATTCTAAATAAATTCCTAGAGTTGTAATATGACCTATAAAGGCTTGTGACTGAAAATTAGAATTTTTCTGGGTAATTTAATCACTTTTATTTCATTAATATAATTATGTAATATAATTATATTTAGTTAAATCCCTAGGATTTTCAACTCCAAAAATACTAAATTTTTTGTGGGTGATACACTTAATCATAACATGTGTATGACCAAAGTTTCATAGACATGCAACAAGCTATTGTTGTGAAAATCAACAAATACTCCCCAATGCTACATGCACACCATTTTCATACTTACCCATCTCCATGCAAGTAGAATACCCTAATATGCAAAGATCCAAATGGTCTCAATTTTTGGACAATGACTTTTGAAGACCTAATATACACCCCAACATACAAATGAACTACTTAAGTTCTCCAAGATATAACTTTCAAACCCTTTAGCCAAATGATCTAAAATTTCTACCAAGGGTTTATCATGATATAATTAATGTATGATCTAAATTTATTATATTTTCAATTTAATTTGGCCTTAAATAAAAATATAATAAACATGTGTCACTTAACCATTTACACATGAAGTATTTATTTTAGATGTCCAATCAATCCAAGTAATTTATAATAGGTATATATTGACAAGTTAATATGATGGACATAGTTTCATAATTTTTCTTAAACAATTTGTTCATAAATAAGATTTCACTAGATAAATGTCACTAGTGGGTTTGAACATGAAGTATCACTTCTAGATATCCAACGAGTACAATTAAATTATACCAATTTCATATTGATGAAAAATAAGTCCGGAAAGAATTTCATAAACTTTCAATGACATAATAATAAATTTACATTTTCCGAAAATTGATCCACTATGTCGTTTTCAAGGAAGTAATTAAAGTATTCGTCAAATAAATATAATAAAATTTTTAGAGGTTACAAAAGCTAAATAAAACCTTATGATAAAGTTCATTATTTTCTAAATCCCTAACCCTTCTAGACCCCTTGATAATGCTTTCGAGTTGTGAGTGAGGGCGATGAGGTGCCCCTAGAATTCTGTGAACTAAGGTGAGATTGTTAAATGCACCCCCAAAGGAGCACAAGTCAATCTTGGCTAATTCCCTTCACATTGAACTCATCAACTCAAATTAAGCTCACCAATACATCTCTAACCCTAAAGGAGACTCACTTGACCAAAAGCCCCATGGTTTGGTAAACCAAATTGACGATATTGACCAAAGTCAACGCCAAGTCAACATATGTCAATTCAACCCAAATTGACTCAATTAGACATCACATGGTCAAATTAATTCCACCAATAGATTCCAAACCCTAATAAGAGTGCATTGCATTAAAAATTCCCATCACTTGGCCACCAAATCAATCCAATTGACCAAAGTCAAATCTTCCCCTAAATTGGTCAAAATTACACCTTTTGAGTCAATTGGCCCAATTAGGGCATTACTAAGACCTAACCCATATTATGTGATGTCACTAGACTCAAGACCAACACATTGGACAAATCCACACCTCCATTAACCAAGTCAACCTCAAAGTAAACTATCAATCAACATAGCCCAACCCAACCCAATCAAAGTTCAATTGGTCAAATTGACCTCACCCCTACCTTTCAACCTCATTAGGGACCCAATGGACCCAAAAGCCCTATCAAGTGGACATCAACTCACCCAATTTTGACTGAAGTCAAACATAGTCCAATTTTAGTCAAAATCACACCTTATGGTTAAATTAGCCAGTTGAGGCCCGACCATGTCCTAATGAGCATTAAGTGATATCATAGGACTTATGAACATTAAGTGGGTCCAGTTCACTCATCAATTTGACCAAGTCAACATTGATCAAAATTAGACCTAAAGGATGAATCAAAAGCCCAAACTAAGTCTAATTGGGCTAAGGCCTTAGAAATCACCCATTATGCAGCCCATTAACATAATTATCACTCATGCCCTCTAGATTTATAATGGGATGGCATACAATGGGTAGTTAGAGATTTCCCCAATTTTTGAATAAGTACAGGAGTAAAAGAGGGAATTGAGGCTACATGGAACCTCCATGTCTCTTCCCAAGCAGCACACTAACCTTCCCTAAAGCCTTATAGTAGAAGTCCAAGGAGGGGTGCTACCTGTAACTCATGAGGAGAATACATGGAGGGAACCCGACCACCCCTTAATTGTGTCTTCATATACACTCCCCTCTAGTTCAATCTGACTTTTCCATTAGCTTTAGAAGCCCTCAAGCAGTCAGTTTAGACTCTTGGATCAAGTGTTTTAGTGGTGGAACAAGAGAATACCAAGGAAAATCTATGAGTTGGTCGGCCATGCAACCTAGGAAGAATACCTGAGCTAAAGCCCCCATTCAGGCCTGTTTCTCCTCCACTCCCTATGTGACAGACTCTTAGATCCATTAGGAGAGAAATTGGGCTCAATTGAGTCCGATCCCTTGGGAGAAAAATGAGAAATTCTGGATTTTTTGAGAGCCTTAGGTTTGCTAGAAAACAGCACCTCCGGCAGCCAAGCCACCGCCAAGCAATAGCCACCACCTTGACGGAGGTGGTGATGGTAGTGGCCTGGCCAGGAAGGTGTCTAGATCATTGGGAAATCAAGATGGATGTAGCTCCAAGTCAAGTTCATCCTGAACATTAGCTGGAGGTAGAGGATGACCATATCCCATCCATCCTGCTTCAAAATTTGTGTTGTGAATTATTTATACTATATAGTTAATTTTTAAATTAATTTTCTTTTTGTCACACTTAAACATATATTCTCAAACTAAAATTGAGATGCTTTAGAGGAAGATTCTTGGAAAATGCAAAAAATGTTATTGTAGCTCCACATCTCAACTTTAATTAGGAAATTCAATCAGGTCATTTGAAGCCCTACGACTCCTTGTAGGGATGTTTTACTGAGACTAGTCCTTAGGAAGTGATATATATTAAATTATGAATATCTTTTACATGGTGACTTACATGGAGCTAAAATTTTGTCCATGCATGCTTGTACCGTAGACTCAACCCCTTCCGAAAAATTATAATTTTTGGGGCTTATTTTTATAGTTTTGGAAATAATTTAGTTTTTCATGTATCAATAAAATACATGTGCAAATGAACCCAAAGTGGGGCCAAATTTTGGTGACATGTTAGAATTGTTCTTTTAAGACTCTAGAAATATTTTTGGGTCATTTGGAGCTCTGCATGTGGGTGTATTCCACATAAATGTGGCTATAGCTTAAGGTGTATGGTGTGCATTTAGCCAAATGGGAATCTTTGTTTATTTAGCAAGATTTACTAAGTCAAATTTATTGAAATTTTATATATGCATAACTTTAGTGGAAATACACCATATCTGGAAATTTTAGAACTTTTGAAGTTAAATTTTATTTGGAAATAATTTAAAAACATTATCTCACAAATTTGTATTATTGAAATAAATGTGACAAATATAGTTGGAAAAATTATTAATTTCTGTCACTAGCCAGATTTTGTGATATTTCACCCTCGAAATTGTTTTCATAATTTTTGCATAATAGAAACTTAGGGTTACTTCAATAATTACCATTATGCCCTTTAATGTATTATTGAAATAATTGTGATAAATTTATTCGGGTAATTTTGAATTTCTTTCACTAGCTATATTTTGTCATACTTCAGCCCTAGAAATTTATTTAGAATTTTGGGATAATAGAAACTTAGGGTTACTTCAATAATTATCGTTATGCCCGTTTGTGTATTTTTGAAATAATTTTGATCAATATTATTTGGAAAATTCTACATTTATGGCTTGACTATTTTTATAGTAGTCTAAACTTTGGAAAAGGTTTACTAGAACTTTTGAATGAATATTTTAGGTACTTCATATGATAAGTGACACTTTGGAATCAATATTCAATTATAAAAATCATGGACTAATTAATGTTAGAAAATTATGAAACTCTATCCAATATTTTATATCATTAATATGTATCTCTAGTAATTTAGTTGATTATATTGGACATTTGGAATTTGTACTTCATGCGTAAATTGACTTGTGTCACATAATTATAGAATTTTAATTATGGCCAAATTTAATTAGGAAAATAATGAACTTCTGATAATTTATTATAAATATCATAATTTATCTCTCGTATTGATTTTAAACATTTGGCCAAGGGATTTGATAGTCGCATCTTTAAGACCATATCTAGTTCATTTGTATTTTGGTTTGCGTTTAAAAAAAATATGAAGTAGTAAATAATCCATCAAGTTCACTTTGGAATGAAATGAAATTTCAGTAAGACATCGTTTATATCAATCCCTGAAAGTTACATGATTTTTGGAGAACTTTTGTACTATAATTAATCATTACTATACTTACTTTACAACTCAATTGGTGATGAGAAGCGAAAGTACTCCATATTTTAGCGTGCTCGGACAGGAGTAGTCTTGGGATGGGTGACCTCTTGAGAAGTCCCCATGCAGCCCGCTTAACTTGACTTTCCCTCATCAAAGGGAGGCTACAACCTCAAACAACCCGCATGTGGGCTTGGAGAGGGGTTGGGGTGCATGGTGTGCAGACCTTGTCACCAACTCACAGGTTAGTCTCCATCAGAAGGCGCTGATCCTGCCGGCTAGAACGATCACATCACAAGTCAATGAGTAAAGAAGTAGTTAAACCAGACCACAATCACATAAATAGATATAAAAATAGCATAGTCCACAATGAGAAAACAAATGAAAGATTAATAAGGGCTTATGCCCATTACATAGCAAAATATATAAACTCTCTTTCACTCTACTATATGAATGCAGAAGCTAAACAAAACTCTCATCCACCTGAAATCCAATAGTGGTAGTAGTTGTGCGCGGTAACTGCTGCTGAGGTCCTGCCTCCTCGAGCTACTAGTCCTCCGGGTAGTACAACAGTTGTGGCTCCATGCGCTCCAAAAATGATGTGGTCCATCGGCCGTTAGTCAAAAATACTAAGGTGCTTTGACATCCACTCACCCTCATGACTCCTAGGCACCACGCAGGAGGAGGAAAGAGGAAGATAACAAAGAAGAGTAGAAAATAGGTGTCATGGCTCTAACTAGCAGTATATATATATGTTGAGACCGGGCAGTCTGGCGGCTTGTCCCAATAGTTTGGTAGCCGGGTTGGAGACCGGGCAGTCTAGCGGTTTGTCTAGCCGTTTGGAGGCCTCTCCCAGCAGCTTGGTGTCAAGATGTTTTTGGTTGTTGTCTAGCGGTCTGAGCGATCTTGCGGCTTGTCTATGGCAGCTTGGGGATATTGGTCGTCTGTTCATCCACATTGTAGTGGTCATGCGGTTAGGCTAACCGTGCGGCTTGTGCAGCTTATGCGACTTGTATAGTTTCATGTTCATGTAATTATTAGTCCCACATTACTTATTTGTAATCTCTCTTCTCTCCTAAATTCTATAAAAGGGAGGTCATACCTTTGTAATAGATACCTTTTTGGATAATAAAAATTTTGTTACTCTAATTTTTCGGTCTCTTATTTTCTGTTCGCACATGGTATCAGAGGACTCGATCTTTTCCTCCTGATTTTTGAGCCATCTCTTTCCGTGCGACCTATCCATGCGGCTTGTTCCTCTTCTCGCGACCTATTCTCACGACATATTTCTTCTCTTATCGCGCCCTGTTCGAGCGGTTTCGTTCTTCCCTTGTATGGGTGAACTCTCTGCCCCTCCTTTCTAGCCGCTCTCACTCTCTAGTCACCGCGACCTGTTCCTAAGTCGTCGAACCCTGTTCTCCTTAGCGCAGCTTCCTTTCTTGCCGCTCCTGCTCTTTATTCGTCGCGATCTGCTCCTAAGTTTCCGCGACCTATTCTCATTTGTGCGGCCTCCTTTTCTAGCCACGCCTGTTAGTTAGTCGCCGCGACCTCCTCTTTAGTCGCGCGACTTGTTCATATCTCTGCTCTCTTCTATGACAACCTCTGATATCATTACCTACACTACTCCCGCTGCCGCTCCTCCTCCCACTCCTCCTACGCCTTCGGGCAACCTTGACATCGTTTCCAAACTCGTCGGTCCAAACTACCCGGATTGGAGTGTCTCCTTCACCTTCCTTCTCCACTCTCAATGCAAACGCCATCATCTCACTGATTACCCTCCTCCGCAAGATTCTCTTTTTTTGATGATTGGGATGCCAGTGATGCCCTTGTCTGCACATGGCTGGCTAACAGTCTTTCTGATGAATGCCTACCCGTCATCCGTCATGATGAGACAATCAAGGTTGTATAGCTTCATCTTGCCGCTCTCTACTCAAAGAGGGCTCAGACATCTCGCATCTATACTTTGTATGCGGACCTATTTGCCCGTCCCTCCATGTCTCCTGATCCTGCATACCAACAAGTTCTGGCTCTTAGAGCTGAAATTCTCCAAAATCGCCCCTTCTCTGTGGATCTGGCCGAGCAACACAAACACTTCCAGGAGCTGCTGGTTGTGTGCTACCTTCTGCGACTTTTTAAGTCATATGATATGATCCATTAACAAATCCTTGGCGAGGCGGAGTCTCCCACCTTAGATGCAACTGCTTCTCGCATAGCCGTTGTTACCTCTCTGCTACAATGTCCACTATTATCCTCCCCTCCTCCACTAGACAACTATGCTCACTACACTTAGTGGACTAGTTCTGGTGGCCGCAACAATCAATCAGGCGAATGTGGTGCTACCCGCTTTCTCTACTCTCACTACGGCCGTACCGGCCATACGGTTGATCGCTGCTGGAAGAAACATCATCATCTTCGACCAACGAGTGACTCCTCAACCTCCTCTTTGAATTCATCCATTTAGGTGGTCACATCTTCAGGTAGTGCTCATGTCACTACTCAAGCTAAATTGTTGATCGACTCTAGTACTACCAATCACATGACTGGCAATCCTCAATGTTTTTCTCTCCGAGAAAAACATAATCGGTTGCCCCCTGTCTTTATTGTGGATGGCTCTCCCTCACCGGTCAATGGGACGGGAGTAGTTCAAGTCACTCCGTCTCTTCGCTTGGAGGATACCCTCTACGTGCCCACATTCCCTTGCAATTTATTATCTGGCGCTTCTCTATGCAAGTAACTACAGTGTTCTGTCATATTCACTCCTACCTCTTGTTCTTTTAAGGATTCAAGGTACCAACGGACGATTGCAACTGGGACTGAGAGCGGAGGCCTCTACTTCCTCGACAATGTTTCCATATTCTCTGCTTCCTCCTCTACTGATCTTCTCCAGAGGCACCTTTGTCTTGCTCATGCTCCTCCTCGACTTCTTCGTCAGCTTATGCATCACCTTCCTCTGCAGAGTCCTCCCCTCAACTGTGACGCATATCAGCTAGGCAAGCATCATCACTCCTCCTTCTCTCCTAAGCAAGGTCATGGATCTTCACGACCGTTTGATTTGGCTCACTCCGATGTATGGGGACCCGCTCCTACCCTCACCATAGGTCAGGGTAGTTCATATTTTGTAACTTTTATTGATAATTTCTCCCGTTGTACTTGGGTGTATCTCTTACGAGATCGCTCTGAATTATTTCATGTATGGACATCTTTTTATTATATGATTAAGAATCAATTTGATGTCTCTATTAAAATATTTTGCTCTGATAATGCAAAAGAATATCTTAGTCATGAGTTTCCTCTTTCTATATGAAACATGGTATTATTCATAAAACTTGTTGTGTCTATACCTCACAGCAAAATTGCATGGCCAAACGCATAAACTGTCACCTCCTTGATGTCGTGCGCACTCTACTTACTCATATATAGGTTCCTCCCTCCTAATGGGGCTATGCTATTCTCATCTCCTGATATCTTATCAATCGTATTCCCTCCACCGTTCTCCATGGCAAAACGCCCTTCTCCATTATCTAACTAAGGAAGGATTTGTTTCCTCTCCCTCTCCGTGTTTTTGGGTGAGCAGCCTTTGTGCACTCTCCTTTTGCCACCGGTGACAAACTCTCACCACGAGACACCAAGTGTGTCTTTATGGGATACTCTACCACTCAGAAAGGCTATTGTTGCTTTGACTTGGTTGCCCGCAAGCAATTTGTCTCTACGGACGTCACCTTCTTTGAAAATGCGTCCTACTTCTCTCTCGGCTCCTCTTCCTCTCTTGAAATTCCTCCTTCTCCTACCACCCCTTCCACTCCCTCTACACCTACCGAGACTCGGCAGCCTCCTCCCTCTCCCCCATCTCCTCCAATGAGTCCACCTACCGAAATATCTCCCTCTTCTCCGCGATTTTCTCTCTCTACTCCCAGGCCAGCTCTCTCTGCCACGGATGCCCCGGAAATTGAGGAACTCGCCAACCTGGATATTCCCATTACTCTTCACAAAGGGGTGCGGATGTGTACTCAACACCCGCTAGCTGTTGTTGTTTCATATGATCGTCTAACTCCTTCTCGCCGTATGTTTGCCTTGACTCTCTCTGCCACTACCACTCCCTGCACCTACCAGGAAGCTCTTACTATTCCTCATTGGAAGACTGCCATGGATCAGTAAATTGCTACCCTCACTGAAAGGGGTGCATGGACCCTTGTTTCTCCCCCTTTGGGCACTGATGTGGTTGGCTGTCGATGGGTATTCGTTATGAAGTTCTGTCCGGACGGCAGTGTGGATCGATATAAGGCCTGCTTTATCGCCGAAGGCTTCACTAAGACTTATGGGGTTGATTACTTCGACACCTTCTCTCCTGTTGCTCGTCTAAGCACCATTCGGGTTCTTTTCTCTATGGCTGTCAATAGGGATTGTCCTATTTCCCAGCTGGATGTCAAGAATGTCTTCCTCTATGGTGATCTTCAGGAGGACGCATACATGGAGCAACCTCCTGGGTATATTGCTCTGGGGGAGACACGAGTATGCCATCTGAAGATGTCCATCTATAACCTAAAGCAAAGCCCACGGGCTTGGTTTGACAAGTTTAGCGGCATTGTTGCGGCCATTGGTTTTGCAAGAAGTTCAGCTGATCACTCCTTATTCATTCGCAAAACCTCCTCTGGTTTGGTGGTTCTTGCTGTATATGTGGATGATATTCTTCTTACTTGTGATGACCGGGCAGTAATATCTTTGACAAAGAAACACCTCCGGCAACACCTGGTCACTAAGTATATGGTCTCTCCTAAATACTTTCTGGGGGTTGAAATCTCTCGGTAGCCCAACTCTTTAGTTCTCTCCCAACAGAAGTATGCTCTTGATTTGCTAAAAGAGGCAGGGTTGACTGGTGTTAAACCTGCCAGATGTCCCATGGCTATTGGGAAAGAGAAAACTTGGACAGATGACTCGACTCCTCTATCTGATTCTTCGAGGTACTGACGTATGATGGGAAAACTCATTTATCTCACAGTGACCAAACCCGACATCTCCTATGTTGTAGGCAAGGTTAGCCAATTCATGCAAGCTACTAGGGAGTGCCATTTACAGTCTGCCCTGAGGATATTGGAATATGTTAAAACAGCTTAAGGGAAAGGATTGCTTTTTCAGAAGAATGGTTACTTGGGGGGTTGAAGCGTACTCAGATTCGAGATATGCTGATGATAAAGGAGACCACAAGTCAACATCGGGTGTTTGCATATGAAAGTTAGGGTTAGATCTGATATACTCTAGAGGGGGGTGAATAAAGTATGTCTGTGTGTTTTAAAATTTTCTTCTTTAACAGTATACTATCTTTACCTTTAACAACTATATCTAACAATCACAGATTAAAGTAAATCTAAGATCACAGAATATCTAACTAACACATCCACAGCAAGAACAGAAAAGAAAGAGCAACCAGACAACATAAGAAATTTATAATGGTTCCCCAAACTGGGTACATCCACTCTTCTACCACCCTGGGTAGGAATCTACTACAAGTTTTGATCAGGTGACTGTCACCAATGAGCTTTTGATAAGGTGCTCAAAACCCAAACCTCAAGTCTTTTGGAAGGAGAATTGCAACAAGAATAATTTTGAAAGGAATTAAAACCCTATACAGAGGTGGGAATGAGAGAGTGATGTAAGTATTCTTTTCTCAAATGAAAGTTAAAAGATTGTGTGGATTCTAATTTTGTTGTCAAAGCTCCCCCTGAGATACAGAATGGTTCAGGAGTGGAAGCAAAGTTCAAGGGTATAGGCATTCAGCTTTTCAGAGATCCTTGACTGATTATAATATTTCTGTCACTTGAGATCCCTGAGAACAAAGAGGGAGAGAAAGAAAGATTCTTGATGATGATAGTTGTTCTTTCTTCTTCTCTTCAGAGCAGCCAATTTTTGAGAGATCTTTTTCACTGTACTTTTGAAGAACTTTTGTTTGCTGTGTATATTGTTGATGATCAATCTCTGCTCTAGTATGTTCTTGTTTTCTTGGCAGGGAGATCAGTATTGAATGACTGCAACTTGATCGAATTCAAAAGAAAACTCTGCAATAAATGTTTAGCCGAAATCTTGGGAACGAAAAACGGAAAGAATGCTGTCAAATATTCTATTCTATGTCTGTCCCGAGATATAAGCAATTAATTCCATGGAGGATGTTAGCAATCAATGTTTCCAGTAACGGCTCTATTCAGAGAATATAAGTGCATTGATTTGCAAGGGAATTAATGGCCTATAATGGAAATAAAATGATGAGACTAAAAGAGAAAGAATAAATAACAAAATATCTTACAGTTTTCGTCGACCTGAGATCAGCTTTCGTCGACCTCTAATCAGCTTTCGTCGACCTGAGATTTCATCGACCTCTGATCAGCCTTCGTCGAACTGAGGTCTGCTTTCATCGACCTAAGCTCTGTGAATCAACTGCTGAGCATAAGCTGACTAATTCTGCGCTCTATGTTCGTCGACCTGAGACTGTGAGGTTAGTCGACCTAAGAACTTGGTCAATCTTTTGGCGTTGAGTGAATAACACATCTGGCATTGAGTGGTCTTTGTCTTTGAGTCAGCCTTGTCTTTAAGTGAATTATGGCGCTGAGTGTTGAAGAATTAGTTGATCTGAGAACGGAGTTTGTCGAGCTCAGCTTAGAGATTTTAGCTCTGAGTTAGTCAAGCTGAGCACGACTATCGTCGACCTGAGATCGACGAACATAGATCTCTTTCTCTAAGTCTTGAGTCTTTGGCAGTGTTGTAGGTTGGTCCTTTGATCTGTTGACTCTAAGAACATGGCCTAGACTTAAGAAACACATAAAAGTTGGCCCTTCTATACAACATGGGTCATAACCTAAGAAGACAACCTAGCCCAAATCACTTAGGGGTTCCAACAATCTCCCCCTATTTGGGTGAGGTTACTTCAAATAAACAAAAAAGGAATCACAAAACAAAATGAAGTAAACATAGCATGAAAACTGAGATAACTGATAGAATAAATAAGCTATTAGTACCTTTATAAGGCTATGTACTTAGATTGTTCACAAAAACTCAGAAAATAAATAATTTTAACTATTTTTGTGAGGATCAAAAGGCTTAGCAAATTTGATTACTCTGTTTGGATCATGAGCTTGCTTCATAGTCATGGTCATATCAGAATCACCAATAGTCTTTTGTGAGGTAGTTCTCGGAACCACTGCTTCAGGATGTAAACTCATGTATTCATCAGCATTGAATAATTTTCCTACTTGATATCTTTCAAATTCTTTCTTCCTGTAGCTAGACATAGTAAAGAACTGAGAGGTGTCTTCACCTCTTTCCTTGGCTTACCTAATTTGAGAGAGAGCCACAGATTCCTTGAATCTAGCCATTCTTGTAGTTAGACTAGTTTTAGGATCATAAGCTGGAATTGGAGGTTCTTCGGGGTCATTAGCTTTGTCAGGAGATGGAGGAGGGGAAAATGTTGGCTGAATGATAGGATGTTAAGCTGACTGATGTCTGGAATAACACTCATGTCTCTGTTTATGCTGACTTTCTCCATAAGAATGAGAAGGTCTTCCCTGTCTCTGATAAGTTTTAGTGAGAGTAGGTTTAGTGAATCCTTTTGAGCTCTGGGATAAAGTTCCTTAGGCGCCTTCAGCTGGAGGAGGAGGAGGAGGATGATCTCTTCTGAACCTTTGTGGAGAAGAAGAATACCTCCTACTTTTCTTCCTTTCTTTCTGTTCATTTTTAGATAGCCACATCCATGTTGGCATACCCTTGTATGGAGTTATGTTTTGTAGGATGTAATATGGTGTATTATTGGTATTTCCAGGTTTGGGAGCAGGTGGAGGTGGAGCTTTCCTTTTCTTTGAGGCTTGCTTCCTCTTAGGAGCATCATCAGAATCATCATCATCATTATCATCATCATCAGATTGTTGTTAAGGATTGTTATACATTTCATCAATCTGATTGAGCAAATCCTTGGGAATTTCTTTGTCGGCTGGAGTGGGAACAACTTCAGCTTCAGCTGCTTCAGCTTCCACAGCAATGTCCTAATTGATTAGATCATCCAAACTAGGAATAAGACTATAATCTATGATATAAGTTGGCCCAAGAGGGCTAGATCTTTGTTCATATAATACTGCTGAAGGAGCTATCAGACTTTCCTTTATACTGGCTAACACTTCTGAACTTGCAGGGGAGGTGTAGCATACTATTACTCTGGATGATTAAGTGGGAGAGGAGAGGCAGAACTAAATATAGGATCCAAAAATTTTTAGCCTCCAGTGACCAGTCTTGCCACAATGGTGACATTTCTCTTCTTTCATCAAGCCTTTTTTCAGTACAGAAGATTTGGGCTCCAGAGCAGACTTAGGTCCTACCTTCATCTTCTTGAAGCCCTTGCCCTTTCCCTTGCCTTTATACACAATCAATATGGGGCTAACAGGCTTGGCTTTTTTCATGCTTATCTCGGCAGTTCTTAACATGCCTATAAGCTTAGGTAGTGTCTTGTTTATTTCATTCATGTTATATTTCAAGATGAACTACTCAAAACTGTCCGGCAACGATTGAAGGATAACGTCTGTAGCCAACTCTTATTCCAGAGGGAAGCCTAGTCTCTCACGATTCTCGATATACCCAATCATCTTGAGTGCGTGAGTCCCTACTAGGACCTGAGCTCCCATCTTATAATGGAACAACTCCTTAGTGACGTCAAATCTCTCTTGACAAGCTTGCCCTTGAAACATTTTCTTGAGATGCTCGTAAATTTCCTTGCAACCCATGTTCTCGTGTTTCTTCTGAAGCTCAGAGTTCATGGTCGCTAGCATGAGACATTCGATGACCAAGGTGTCGTCAAGATACTTCTTGTAAGCATCTTTATCAGCACGAGATGTATTCCCGGTATGCTCATCAGGGGATACCTCTTCCAAAACATAGAGCATGCACTCTTGCCTGAGAACAATTCTCAGGTTCCTGTACCAGTCCAAATAATTCGTACCACTCAGCTTTTCCTTCTCAAGGATTGCTCAGAGGGACAGGGTGGAGTGTCAACCACTTGCAATGGATATTCTATAAGGAATTAAGCAATGTAAAATTAGTACTGCATTTCAAAAATATAAAATTTTTTTTAAATTAGGACTTTAATCAAAATAACTCCCATTATTTTTTTTATCAAACTGATAACCCTCGATATCAATTCGAAGAGTTTATGCGAGTAACTCTCTTAGTGGACAAGATCTGTATTTCACCAACACTATGAGTCAGCTTTGGCTTTTCTCACACAATGTAGTTATTTAGGTAGGCAATGTTTGCCAATTGCATCAATATACAACTCTTGTATGGCTGGTGAATAACTCTTTATTTGCATTCATCATATGGTGCATGCCAACCCCATGCCTATGGGCACTCAACCTTTGAGGTCACCCATTTAAGCTTGACCCGATGTCGACACTGGGATATCACAATTATCCGCTCGCACCCTTACTAAGATAGATTAATGCACCATACTTTGGCAAGCCCACACTTCAACGATCAATGCAGGAAGGGTGTCATCCATTGGAAGACATCTGAATACTTAATATTACTTAAGGGATTTTGATACTTGATTAACACTTTAATCATGGTTAACAATTAACCAGTGTGCACAACATACAAGATAAAATTAAATAGCATTTATAATACAAATGCATCCCAGATGTGCATAATTATGATCATCAACACTTGATGAACTGGGCTAAATCTTAACATCTAGAACACTTCTAAATCTTCATATTTATTTGCACTGTACATGAGCAAAACAAAATCCACTTACACAGTAGACAAGCTCATCTCTCTAATGTGAGATTAAAAATCTAACACATTTTTGGTTTCACAAACCAACAAGAGTGACGGTTACTGTTAAGGAATAATTAGGACATCACAAAGAAATCACATGCGTTCTTAGAAAGATCTAAGAATAGATTTGGGCACTTTAGAACATTTCTAAATTTTTAGATCTACACGCCATGGATTTAGCAACTTCTGAAACAATGAATATTGCCAAAACATCCCTCTGATATAATAGTATGGTTTTTCTATACGTCACAACATTTGTGCGCTGCGGAAAAGGAACTAGAAAAACCCAAATAAATCAGATCTGGTAATATACATTCATCAAGAAGTAGAACATGCTGTAATAAAAAATTTACCTTTGAGAGATTGAGTCAATACTCAACCTAGATGCTCCAGAAAATTAAGCCGGTCACTGAGCGGCTAGAGTCCTGAGCGCAGAAAGTATATCTGCGCCTCTACAGGAAATCCACATGATCGGGAGAACACATATATGACAAATCGTTGAGTATCATCACATACTTGACGAATCGTCGAGTATCCATAAGATACATAATGAACTCAACGCCATCCTCAGCTGAATCAATGCTTGACTCCGCGAAGGCATTGAGTGGACTCAACACACTCGACGCTTTTATAGCTAGGCTGAGCTAAGTCTTTTCCAACTCATCATATGAGTATTATCATACTAATCCAATCCCCAATTTCTCCACAATCTTATGTGCGACCCTATTAGTCTCATACTGCGTTGGCAGTGAGGCTACATGCTTGATCATTTCTAGATCATAATGGTAACACCAACAGTAGGCATATTGGGGGTCGGCCTTTTCTCCAGCGGTGACCCGGTGTTCTTGTGCCGCCGACCACCGCCGGACAATAAAAATAGATAAAATAATATATTTCAGGTGTCAAGGACGGACATACCAAGTGGTATAACATCCTCCTAGCCAAACCACCGGTGTTGGGCAGTGTCTACCATATGTGGCCACCACCCGACCTGAAGCTAGACTCGGGTGGCGTCGGCGGCTCTCCGACCACCGGGAGGTGCATGCAACTCGTTGGGGGAGTGGGGAAGGAGGTGGAAGAAGGATTCCGCCTTATTTCATGGCCTTCGGTAGCTTCCGACGAGATTCTCCATGGAAAGTGGCAAGGTGGCAGAGCTTAGCTTCTATTTCTCCGGGGAGGCGGCTGTAACATCTCATATTAATTCTAGGCCCCTTAACTTAGATTGGGTTAGGCATAGGGTGGGTGTTAGGGAAATTAGCTTGGTTTGACCCTAGGTGTGGATTGTAGCCATGTGGGGCCAATTATAGGACCAAAGTCAAACTAGGTCAAACTAGCCTAAATAGGGACCCTAGCCACACCATGACCCCACCACATGTCCCTAACCCTAAAAACAATCTAAGTGGACCCTAGGGCATGTCAATAGGTCAACACTTTGACCCTAGTTGACCCAAGTCAACCTTGGGCCTAAAGTGGTCAAACCCACACTCATAGGCCCAATTAGCCTAAGTAGGGCACACCCTTGACCCAACCCAAGTTGGGTGGTGTCATTAGGCTTATGACCAACAAGTGGGGTCAGCCCACTGACCATGTTGACCAAGTCAACCCAAAAAGTCAACAAAGTCAACAAATGGATCTAAAGTGGAAAAACAATGGTTAAGCCATTTCCCTTGGGCCAAGTCCACCAAATATGGCCCATTAGCAGCCCAAAGAGTCAAAGACACGCCCCACCCCTCTGGTTGTGGAGAGAGAGTGCATGCAAGGGGGCATTTTGGAGAATTCACCAAAAGAAGGAGAGAGAAAGTGGGTTTATGGGAAGGAGGCCACTTGGCCTTGGCTTTTTCTGCCCAAAGGCTTGCTGGCCGACTGCCAAGAGGATTTCAGAAGGATTTGGAGCTAGGCTGGCGACATGGCACCATGGGCAGAGCATATAAGGTTGAGCCCGAGCTCACCTTGGAGTTATCTCCATGTATAAGCCACCTCAGTCCAAACCAGTCCCACCATTAGCTTCAAAAGGAGGAATCGACTAGAATTCGATAGCTGGAGCAAGGAAATTGGTGGAGAAACAAGCTTTCGGCCAGGAGATCGCCGGAGAAGCTCGGCCATGGCAAATCGCCACCGCTACCGCCGCCAAGGCCTGGAGCAGGTTCGGTTCACCTCCCCTCTACTCTTGCTAGCTTCTTATATCTATTAGGTGAGATATCGGGCTCAATTGAGCCCGATGCCATGAGAGGAAAATGCAAAATTGCCGAGTTTTTCTTCTTGCTCGGGTTCGCCGGAGGAGTAAACTCTGGCAGCCTCACCGCCGGGAAACGCAAGCCCCCACCTCAGTGAAGGTGGTGGCGACATCTGTCAGCGGTGGTGGCGGCTCAACTGGCCGGAAACAGACAGCAAACATCGTCCAGGAAGAATGGATCTAGGCCATTGTCTGCTTGGGGACAATGACCCGATCCCGTCCAAAGTTCTTTAAGATTCGTGCAAATTAATTCATGTATCATATTATTAAGATTATGAATAGTTAATTATCAGTCACATTTATACAGACACTTTACAAATGATATTTAGGGTACTTAGAGGCATCACCATTACTTGACCCCTGAATGATAAATGCAGCCTTATCTGTTAGCCTTAATTTGTCATCTTAAACTTCAATTTTTGTCCAGTGGTCGGCTATTTTTCTAGGACTGGTCCTAGGCTAGGGCAGAAACTAAAACCTATGCCCATGCCAAACCAGATGTCCACATGACCAAATATTTTGGGCATGTGCTTGGCTATGGCATATCTATCCCCTGCCAAAAATTGGGAATTTTTGGGACAAATTTTTCTATAGTATTTGTCATAATACCTAAAATTAAATAAATGAAATATTTGGAGTTATGAGCAACCAAATGGCCCCAAATTTTGGTGGAAGGTCCTTGGGGACATCATTGGTGCCTGATACAAATTTCAGCACATTTGGATCACTGCATGTTGGGTTAATCCACTTGCATGTGTTGGCTAAATATGGCCTTGGGGTGCAAATAGCAATAAATAAAATGATGCACATTCAGCCTATTTGAGGCATGCAAAAATCATGGAATTGATTCCAGAGGTTCATTAGGGTAAATTTCACCCCTCAAATTAATTATGGGATTTTTGAGATCAAAAATCCCATTAATTGGAATTTTTAAAAATATAGCCCTTTTGGAAAATAAATTGGAAAATAGGTTTTGATCTAGTAAAAATCCCCAAATTCTGTCAAGTCAAAAAGGAGGTTATATTTGACTTAGGAAAATTTTATCATTCTTTTTGAGAACTTTTGGAGTAAATTTCATTGAAATTACAATATTACCCTTATTGCATTTATTCATGAATTGATGGAATTACATATCAGGAAATTTTGGAATTATTTCTAGCATTGTATATTTGTATGATTAGCCTTGTGTATTTATCTCAAAAATTTTGGATGTACTGATAATTTTTAAATTAGCATAATGGCATTTTGGTAAATACTTAAGAATGGAATTTGATAGGCCATTACACTATAGAGGTTAATGAAACTCTGTAATTAGTCTTAAATTAATGATATATATGCTCTGTAATTTTCCTGGAATTTTGTCTTAGGTATTCCATATACTTCATTTGGAAAATGGTAATGTTGTGGATTTGGTATTAATTAAGGAATAAATATAAATAATCAAAGGAAAATTATAAAACTCTGTAGACAGCACTATTTTATCAATAAACAACCCAAGAAAAAAATTCCTTAGGTCAGTGGATTATAAATTGTACTACTTTATGTGTAAAGTGACCTAGAGAATTAATTTAAACGATTTAATTAGAAGCCTTAATGACCTAGGAAAGTTATGAAAATCAACATGCTCATTTCATTAGTTCATACCACCCTAGGATAAATAATTAGGGGTTGGTGGCCCAAGGAATTGGAAGTTCGACTTCGGGGTGGTATTAGGTCATGGGTTGCGCATAGTAAAAGTAAGGTTATACCATAAGGCCCACCAGGGGGATAGATCGACAATTGAGCTGGAGATTACAATTGGAAGTATAACCCTGGTGGGTAGCGTTGTCTTAGTAATGAGAGTATGTCCAAGTCATTGGGTAACAATTGGAGTGGAGGTCGGTGGAAGACCGTCGCCCTCCCCGATAACAACTTAAGTCATTAGGATCACCCAAGAGTAATAAGGAGAGTTGAGTATGGATCATGGGTAGACATCAACTAAAGGTTATTATCCTTGCGAAAGGGAACTTTGGAATTTAATTCCATCTTGGTTCCTAGTGCCTTCGAGACCCCTTCATTGGGCATACCTTGGGCAGTCCTGGGATTAACCCTAAACTATTAAGTTTAATGATCGGTAGACAAGAGTAGTATACTAAGCAAAGAGAAATGGTACACATGCTCACACGCGATGTGTTGAAGGGAGATGAAGTTGATGTGTGTTCTCACTCATGCTGGGTTGGAGGGACTTGGAGTCTGTTGACTACTTGCTCACCCGTGCAGAGTTGGAAGAAAGTGGTTGGTTTACTTGCTCACCCGGGCAGGGTTGGAGGAATCCGGACAGGTTGGTCCTGCAAGCTAGAGGCTCGAGTTGAAATAATTGCATGTGCATAAAGAAAATGGTGGTGGGTCATGCGGTACTGGGCCAATCGTCACACCGATGGCAGTACAGTGACTCGGGTGAGGTGTACGGGTGGAAAGGCCAGTATGTTGTTTAATACTGCGGTCAGGCAGACACTCCCCGAAGACATGCATCCGACCTAAAAGTCTAGCAGGCAGCTAGCATTTAGTACGCAGAGACTCTAGAGTGCACTTGTTACGTGTACAGAGGCGTACAAGAGAGGTCTAGGCCGGGTAGTGTGTATACCCGCCAAGAAAGCAGAGAATCCCGATCCGCTGCTTTCGTAGCCACAACGGTGGTACCTGAGAGTGATGCTAGCTCTCGAAATGTGGGAACTAAAGGTCTGGGATATCAGAGTCGCGTGCGTGTGTTTCACTTGCATGTTGCATAACCATAACATAAAAATTCATACTCATTAAGTCATACGCTTCATAGATCCTTATCATATAAATTAGTATGGGCTCTTTTAAATGATAAGTTACAATTCCTGGAAACCTTAACTTATAAATTTGTATGGGCATTTTTATAAGTTAAGGTACGCTCTATGATGATTGTGTAGTGGTAGTGTAGCTTTACCTTCTGCTTTACTTTCAGTTCTTTTACTTACTGTACTGCACTTTACTTCTTTATACCTTGTGCTTAGAACTGATAGATGTAGAATTATATTATACACTTGCTAGTTAACTTCTGTCACCTGCTTCCCTTTTTGCTACCCCTTGTTGTCCTCCACTTTGTCCTCCCGCTCGATGCCTCGGAGTTGCGGGACGAGGTGCGGAGGAAACGACTTAGTCTTTTTGACTAATGGTCGGTGACCATTTCATTTTAGGAGCTCGAGGAGATGGACCAGCACGACGAGGAGGAAGGACATGAGGAGCAGATACCGATACCACCTACTACCACTACTAGAGCACGTCCTTAGGTGGGATGGTTTTGATGATTAGATTCCGCTGCTTTTAGATTTGAGAGAGAGGGAGAGTTATTTGATTCTGGGCATAAGCCCTTATGACTCTTTCATTTTGCACTCATTTTGGACTATTCATATTGTTGTACTTTTCATTTGATATATATATGATTAGTACTGTGGCTGTGGACAATGATGTTTTACTCTTTTGTTTACTTCTAGTTCTCATATTGGCCAAACAGGTTTATGATCGTACTAGCCGGCAGAATCAACGACTTGCGGTGTCGACTAACCTGTGTGTTAGTGTAACCATAAAGCGGCGGTTCTGGGCATAAGATGCGGGTTAACTCCTCGGAAGGGGGAGATGGATCTTACAAACTGGTATCACTTGAATAAATGATCATATGAGAAAGAAGTCCACAACACTAGAACACCCCGCTTGAGCATTTATTTGTGGAAAAACTATGCAGCGGAAGCAATGGTGTGCCCATGTGCAAAAGTCACATAAAATAGTCCATTAAGCAATGAGTAAGGCCAATTTTTGACGTTTACCTTACCTTTATGCAGCCTCCGCAGAATGTGGTTCCTCCCCCTCCGACTGCCACTCCTTTCATGCAGACAGAGATTGGACAAACTCTGACGGCTATCCTAGATGCCTTCAGAGCCCAACAAGCCCCGACACAGCAGCCAAACGCAGGGTTGAACTGGTTGAATGCCTCTAAGAGTCTATCTCTGCTACTGTACCGCGAGACAGAAGATGTTGTTAAGACAGAGGAGTGGCTGGAGACTATTCTAGAGGTGGTGGAAGTCTGTGCGAGACTCTACATATGCTGATAGGGAGCTGATGGATATTTCTTGGGAGGAATTTAGTGATGCATTCTTAGAGCACTATGTATCCTCCATAGACAGAGATGCCTTGGAAACGAGATTTCTGAACCTCCAGTAAGGGAGCAGATCCGTGATCGAATACCAAAGAGAGTTCTCCCACTTGGCTAGATTTGCGGGATTCCATGACTGGGATGACTGGAAGTATGCAAAAAGATTATACCATGGGCTCCGAGATTCCTTAAAACATCCCTTATTGTTCATATCGCATGGCACCACTACACAGATTATTGAGATGTCGAATAAGCTTGAGGCTGACCAGCTAATGGTGCAAGGCAGAGGAAAGAGACCTCTAGAGGGGTCATCTTCCGGAGAAAGAAGCAGGGCATCTCAGAGAGGCAAAGTTATTGGATACAAGAGGGGTAGTGGATGTCGTCGTCCCAACTACAGGTAGGAGAAGGGGCCTCCTCCACCATTGGCTCCCCCATCTCTGCAGATGCAAGGACCAATGAGGAAACACAATCGGGGTCAGAGGCAGATCACGTGCTTTGGATGCGGCCAGCCTGGGCACATCAGGTCATAGTGTCCACATTAGATCCACCCACTCCCTCCTCCTCCACCTCTAGTGGCCCCTCCAGCACACCAGGGTCGAGGCCGAGGATAAGGTCGAGGCCGAGGTCGTGGACATCATGGCCGAGGATGAGACTGGGAGTAGGTTTATGCGCTAGACCTCGCTGAGCCGAGGAATTCCGAAGAGGTAATCACAGGTATTTAAGATTATTGATAATTTTATTTAAGTCTTCAATTATATAGTGCCTTGAGAACCTTAGAAATAATCTTTATCTTTGAACTCAAACAAAACCCAGGGATAGTTATGATCAGCAGCAAGCCCGCCCATACTCTCTTCGACACGGGTGCCTCCCACTAATTCATGTCGGACACGTTTATTGAAGGACTAGAGGGTGTGGAAAGGTTCCCTGGCCTGGAAATGAGGGTGCGCCTTCCTGATGGCTTAGAGATACGGACCACGAATAGCTGCAACATGGAGGCCGAGATCGGAGGCAAGGCATTCGAGGCTCTGGCAGCGGTCCTGAGATTGCTGGACTTTGATCTGATTTTGGGCATAACCTGGCTCCATTGGAACCATGCCCAGATCGACTGCCCCTCAAAGAGGATCACACTCAGACATGGAGATTCCTACGTCACAATTAAAGGTATCCGTCCCATCCCCCACCTTTCTTTATCTTCTGTACAGGCTATCAAGGCATATGAGAAGGGGGAGGAGGTGTACCTCATTTGCTTCGAGATGGCAGCAGTAGAGAGTTCCATAGCTGACATTTTGGTGGCTCGGGATTTCTCCGATGTGTTCCCGGAGAAATTTCCTGGACTACCACTAGCCTGGGATTTGGAATTCAGGATTTAGTTGGTGCCGGGGCGAGACCAGTGTCCCGGGCACCTTACAGGATGGCTCCCAAGGAGTTGGCAGAGTTCAGGACTCAGCTTCAGGAGCTAGTGGAGTCGGGATTTGTGCGGCCGAGATCATCGTCGTGGGGAGCACCCATTCTATTTTTAAAGAAGAAAGACGGATCGCTGCGGTTATGTATAGATTACAGAGAGCTGAACCGGTTGATGGTTCGAAATACCTATCCTCTACCTCGGATAGACGAGTTGTTTGATCAGATTCAGGGAGCTTTCTGGTTCTCTAAGCTAGACCTGCGGTCTGGATACTATCAGCTCCGCATCCGGGAAGAAGACATATCGAAGACGGCGTTTAGTTCACGCTATGGGCTATACGAGTTCACGATGATGCATTTTGGGCTCACGAATGCCCCCTCGGCATTCATGACGCTCATGAACTTTGTATTCGAGCCTTATTTAGATCGCTTCATCATAGTATTCATCGATGATATCCTGATCTACTCCCGGACTCAAGAGGAGCATGCAAAGCACCTAGCACAGGTTTTACAGAGGCTGAGGGAGTTTCAGATGTATGCAAAGTTTTCAAAATGCCAGTTCTCGATGTAGGAGGTCGCTTTTCTTGGGCATGCTATCAGCGGGGCTGGATTGGAAGTGGATCCAGCCAAGATAGAAGCAGTGCGGGATTAGCCACGGCCAAAGACAACGTCAGACATCCGCAGCTTCTTGGGTTTAGCAGGCTATTATCGCAAGTTCGTGGAGGGATTCTCGAGGATAACCCTCTCCCTCACATCCTTGGCGAAGAAGGATGATGTTTTTTATTGGACAGAGCAGTACGAGACAGCTTTTAAGGAGCTGAAGGAACAACTCACCTCATCCCCTATCCTTGCACTCCCATCTAGGAGTGAAGGATTCCAGATTTATATAGATACCTCTTATCAGGGGATGGGTGCTGTCTTGCTGCAGAATAGACATATTATTGCTTATGCTTCGCTATAGTTGAAGAAGCATGAGCATAACTATCTAGTACATGATCTCGAGCTCGGGGCTGTGGTATTCTCCTTCAAGACATGGAGAAACTACTTATACGGGATTCATTGTGATATCTACTCGGATCACAAGAATCTCAAGTATATTGACACGCAGAAGGATCTAAACCTACGCCAGAGGAGATGGCTAGAGTTCCTCTGCGATTATGATTATGAGATGCACTATCACCCGGGGAAGGAAAATACTGTAGCAGATGCTTTGAGCAAGAGAGCCGACACTTCTGGACCGGAGCCTCGGGTGATGTCAATAGAGTTGCTATGCATGATGGAAGATATGCACATTACCATGGTTTCAGAGGCCGAGCCAGTGGTGTATCGAGAGTACCCGAGCTCATTGATCAGTGATGATGATATTCGAGAGCACATTGTTACACATCAGAGACTGTATTCTGCACTAGAGCCTATTTTCAGCGCCCTAGAAGGGGGCAAGTATGAGTATTACACGCTGCAGGATGGTCTACTTCGATTCCGTGGACGAGTATACATACCAGCAGGAGATGATATTCGGGATGACATACTCAGAGAGGCACATTGTTCCAAATACTCAGTGTATCCCGGCATTACCAAGATGTGGGCAGACATACGGAGGACCATGTACTAGCCCAGGATGAAGAGGGAGATCACCTATTTTGTGACACACTGCGAGACCTGCCAGCGTGTGAAAGCAGAGTGCAAGAGCCCGGGAGAGTTATTACAGCCACTGCCAGTCCCAGAGTGGAAGTTCGAAGACATTACTATGGATTTTTTTACACAAACTGCCTTGCTCCCACTCTGGGCACGATTCCATCTGGGTCATTATAGACAGACTGACCAAGGTAGCGCGGTTCATTCCGGTCAGGAAGGATGTTCCAGTTGCAGTTTTGGTGAGTGTTCGTGGAGCAGTTCATCAGATATCATGGCATCCCGAGTTCTATTATCTCGGACTGAGACGGTCGCTTCAATTCCAGGGAGTGGAGGGCAGTGCATGCTTACTTGGGTTCCAGACTCACTTTTAGCACTGCATTCCATCCGCAGACCGACGGCCAGACGGAGTGGACAAACAGGACTATGGAGGACCTGCTCAGACTATGCATATTGGATACGGGGAAGCCTTGGGAGAGGCTGCTACCATTGATTGATTTCTCATACAATAACAGCCACCAGGCTATCATCGGGATGGCTCTATATGAGGCACTGTATGGGAGGAAGTGTCAGACACCGCTATCTTGGGTTCAAGACGTGGACACTAGAGCTCTTGGTTCAGATTTTGTGGAAGATACGGAGGCTCAGATTCGTTTGATCAGGGATCGGCTACTAGAGGCCCAGAGCAGGCAGGCAAAGTATTATGATGCTCGGCACCGGAAGGTGGAGTTCCAAGTTGGAGACAGAGTTCTCCTGAAGATTCATCCAGTACACGGTGTCTCTCGGGTGCGGAGGCACAAGAAGCTCAATCCACGATACATGGGGCTATACTTGATCCTGGAGCAGATCGGCCCCTTGGCTTACCGACTGCAGCTGCCACCAGAGTTGAGTAACTTACACGACGTCTTCCATGTCTCTTCCTTGCAAAGAGCTCTCCTTTGGCCGGAACAGCACATTATTACCACAGTCGGACCAGTAGCGCCAGACAGATCAGTTAGACTGGAGCCGATCAGGATTGACGATACGGCCGTCCGAGTGTTGCGGAAGAGCAAGGTCCCTCTCGTGAAGGTGTTGTGGTCAAACCATGGACGGGAGGAACACACCTGGGAACCGAGGGATCTGATGTTGGAGAACCACCCAGAGTTATTTACATCAGGTACATTTTAATCTTAGCTTTAAACTCTCTTATAATTCTTGCAAGTAGAACCCCGTAGACCCGAACTTAAATTTCGGGGACGAAATTATTTTTTTTTGTTTATAGGATTTGTAACATCCCATGTTACTTCTAGGCCCCTTAACTTAGATTGGGTTAGGAAGAGGGTGGGTGTTAGGTAAATTAGCTAGGTTTGACCCTATGTGTGGATTGTAGCCATGTGGGGCCCACTATAGGACCAAAGTCAAACTAGGTCAAACTAGCCTAAATAGGGACCCTAGTCACACCATGACCCCCCACCACTTGTCCCTAACCCTAAAAACAATCTAAGTGGACCCTAGGGCATGTCACTAGGTCACACTTTGACCCTAGTTGACCCAAGTCAACCTTGGGCCTAAAGTGGTCAAACCCACACTCAAAGGCCCAATTACCCTAAGTAGGGCACGCCCTTGACCCAACCCAAGTTGGGTGGTTCCATTAGGCTTATGACCAACAAGTGGGGTCAGCCCACTCACCATGTTGACCAAGTCAACCCAAAAAGTCACCAAAGTCAACAAATGGACCTAAAGTGGAAAAATAATGGCTAAGCCATTTCCCTTGGGCCAAGTCCACCAAATATGGCCCATTAGCAGCCCAAAGAGTCAAAGACCAGCCCCACCACTCTGGTTGTGGAGAGAGAGTGCATGCAAGGGGGAATTTTGGAGAATTCACAAAAAGAAGGAGAGAGAAAGTGGGTTTATGGGAAGGAGGCAACTTGGCCTTGGCTTTTCTACCCAAGGCTTGATGGCCGACTGCCCAGAGGATTTCATAAGGATTTGGAGCTGGGTTGGCCACATGGCACCATGGGAGGAGCATACAAGGTTGAGCCCGAGCTCACCTTGGAGTTATCTCCATGTATAAGCCACCTCAGTCCAAACCAGCCCCATCATTAGCTTCAGAAGGAGGAATCGACTGGAATTATATAGCTGGAGCAAGGAAATTGGTGGAGAAACAAGCTTTCAGCAAGGAGATCGACGAAGCAGCTCGACCATGGCAAACTGCCGCCGCAACCGCCGCCAAGGACTAGAGCAGGTTCGTTTCGCCGCCCCTCTACTCGTACTAGCTTCTTAGATCTATTAGGCGAGATATCGGGCACAATTGAGCCCGATGCCATGAGAGTAAAATGCGAAATTGCCGAGTTTTTCTTCTTGCTCGGGTTCGCCGGAGGAGCCAACTCCGGCGGCCTTACCGACGGGAAACGCAAGCCCCCACCTCAGTGAAGGTGGTGACGACATCTGCTAGCGGTGGTGGTGGCTCAGCTTGCAGGAAACTGCCAGCAAACATCGTCCAGGAAGAATGGATCTGGGCCGTTGTACGCTTGGGGACGATGACCCGATCCCGTCCAAAGTTCTTTAAGATTCGTGCAAACTAATTCATGTATTATATTATTAAGATTATGAATAGTTAATTATCAGTCACATTTATACAGACACTTTACAAGTGATATTTAGGGTACTTAGAGGCATCACCATAACATGACCCCTGAATGATAAATGTAGCCTTATATGTTAGCTTTAATTTGCCATCTTAAACTTCAATTTTTGTCCATTGGTCTGACCTGTAAGGCTATGTTTCTAGGACTGGTCTTAGGCTAGGGAAAAAACTAAAACCTATGCTCATACCAAACCAGATGTCCAAATGACCCAAAATTTTGGGCATGTGCTTGGCTATGGAATATATAGACACTGCCAAAAATTGGGAATTTTTGGGACAAAGTTTTCTATAGTATTTGTCATAATACCTAAAATCAAATAAATGAAATATTTGGAGTTATAAGCATCCAAATGGCCCCAAATTTTGGTGGATGGTCCTTGGGGACATCATTGGTGCCTGATACAAATTTCAGCACATTTAGATCACTGCATGTTGGGTTAATCCACTTGCACGTGTTGTCTAAATATGGCCTTGGGGTGCAAATAGCAATAAATGAAATGATGCACATTCAGCTGATTTGAGGCATGCAAAAAACCTGGAATTGATTCAAGAGGTTCATTAGGGTAAAGTTAACCCCTCAAATTAATTATGGGATTTTTTAGATCAAAAATCTCATTAATAGGAATTTTTAAAAATATAGCCCTTTTGGAAAATAAATTGGAAAATAGGTTTTGATCAAGTAAAAATCCCTAAATTCTGTCAATTCAAAAAGGAGGTTATATTTGACTTAGGAAAATTTTATCTTTCTGTTTGAGAACTTATGGAGTAAATTGCATTGAAATTACCATTTTACCCTTATTGCATTTATTAATGAATTGATGGAAATACATATCAAAAAATTTTGGAATTATTTCTTGCATTGTATATTTATATGATTAGCTTTGTGTATTTATCTCAAAAGATTTGGATGTACTGATAATTTTTAAATTAGCATAATGGCATTTTTGTAAATACTTTAGAATGGAATTTGATAGGCCATTACACTATAGAGGTTAATGAAACTTTGCAATTAGTCTTAAATTAATGATATATGTGCTCTGTAATTTTCCTGGAATTTTGTCTTAGGTATTCCATATACTTCATTTAGAAAATGGTAATTATGTGGATTTGGTATTAATTATGGAATAAATATAAATAATCAAAGGAAAATTATGAAACTCTGTAGACAGCAATCTTTTATCAATATAAACCCAGGAAAAAAAATTCCTTAGGTCAGTGGATTATAAATTGTACTACTTCATGTGTAAAGTAACCTAGGGAATTAATTTAAATGATTTAATTAGAAGCCTTAATGACCTAGGAAAGTTATGAAAATAAACATGCTCATTTCACTTGTCCATACATCTGTAGGATAAATAATTCGGGGTTGGTGGCTCAAGGAATTGGAAGTTCGACTTCGGGGTGGTATTATGTCATGGGATGTGCATAATAAAAGTAAGGTTATACAATAAGGCCCACCAGGGGGATAGATCGACAATTGAGCTGGAGATTAAAATTGGAAGTATAACCCTGGTGGGTAGCGTTGTCTTAGTAACGAGAGTAAGGGTAAGTCATTGGGTAATAATTGGAGTGGAGGTCGGCGAAAGACCGTCGCCCTCCCAGATAACAACTTAAGTCATTAGGATCACCCAAGAGTAATAAGGAGAGTTAAGTATGGATAATGGGTAGACATCAACTAAAAGTAATTATCCTTGCAAAAGGGAACTTTGGATTTTAATTCCATCTTGGTTCCTAGTGCCTTCGAGACCCTTTCATTGGGCATACCTTGGGCAGTCCTAGGATTATCCCTAAACTACTAAGTTTAATAATCGGTAGACAAGAGTAGTATACTAGACTAAGAGAAATGGTACACATTGTAACGCCCCCATTCGTCACGTGGAATATAACCGAGGGTCCGACCGGGGCCCCACGCCATATTTCACAGACAAACGACGGAGTCACTTGAGAGTATCAAAAACCTTCTACACGCATCCTAACTCAGAGCATTCTAGCGGAATTTTAGTAAGCTCAAGAACTCATATCAATGAATGTCCACTACTATATAAATATCACATTTATATAAAAGACCAGGAATGTTTACAAGACCACACCGCACACGGCCTTAAGGCCTTACAAGTTACTCTTTACAACACATATAATTTCATACATCGGCACGCAGGCCGGCCACACATGAAATCCAACACTTCGCACGGCCTTCAAGGGCCTACCAGCAGCATGGGCTTTTGCCCGCTCAATCCAATCAGCCCGCAACACCTGCATATGGACGTCCACCCCATGGGTGATAAACAAAGCAACGGTCAGCATTCAGCTGACCAATTATAACGACCCCACCCCTTACCCGGGGCAGTGGTTCCTTCCCTGCATGTATAGCAATTGCAACATATATATATCATACACACAACATCACAAACGCCAGCCTCAATGCCAGGCGCTCCGTGCACTCAGGGCACATTTATGGTTTGTACTTGGTAAGCGGGCATAAGCCTCCAAACCCTTGTTGAAGACCTCACGCACCCGTCTCACTCAGAGGTACGCACCACACCAAAACCCGTGAGCACTACCAATTGACCTACCCACGTAGTGTAACAAGCCTAGGGAATTTGCCCTGCTGCTTTGCTACCAATCGACCGCTCATCCGATCTTAACATCGCCACTTGGTGGAATGGGCATAAGCCTCCAAACCCCTGTTGAAGACCTCACGCGCCCACCCACTCAGAGGTGTCCACACTCCATCAACCAGCTCTTAGCAAGCATGCAACCAAAGGAGCTATGCAAAGCATCCTGTACACCAAGTACATCGTCCTCCCCATCTCCGCAGGCTAAACGATGAATACACGGAGTCTTCTCCGGTTCGCAATATAAACATCACCAATCCCAACATACGTCTGGATGGGCTTCACACAGCATGCCTATGTCGTACTACATATTTTCGGCTCTAGATGCAGACTCAACTGCTGGAATCACTTACGCATTTCCATCTCTTGATGGAGGATCCCATGCACATGCAAAACAAAGGGCTTCACCTGCCCAAGGAAGAAAGATCATTACCCTTGACGATCGCTTTGGCGCCATGGAAGAACTAGCCGGATGGAAATCACCGCAGCGGCCTTGCCTCCGCAACGCTGAACTCGGCTCTCGATTCGGATCGACGAAGCTCCACCGGCAACCGGAAAAGCTCCTCCTCCTCCTCCTCCAAGCTCTCCTCTCTTTCTTCTCTTTAGAAAGAGAATGGTTAAGTGGGAATGAGATTTTATCTCAATCCACAGCCTTATAGAAGCTGGAAAGGCTTTGGACCACAAGATCCAAATAGAAGGAAACGAACGGCCGAGATCTGCTCTGAAAAACATTTCAACAGGCCTGACACGCCCTGTGACACGCCCGTGTCACAGGCCGTGTTCCCCAGTCGGTTAGCAACCGACTCGAAAGATACCAGAACACGGGCTTTGACACGCACGTGTCGAACCTGACACGGCCGTGTTCAAGGCCGTGTTCACGGCCGTGTTCAAGGCCGTGTTCACGGCCGTGTTCAAGGCCGTGTACCTCTCTGACTCAAACAGGCCATTTTCCGATTTTATTGAGTGACACGCCCTGGGACACGCCCGTGTCCCAGGCCGTGTCGCCGCTTGACGACCGCTGACCGTCTAATTGACACCACGACACGCCCAGAACGGACACGTGTCGGACACGCCCTGGGACACGCCTGTGTCCCAGGCTGTGTCGACCGACACGCCGCCCGACCTTGCCGCCTGCAAGTCACTGGCCACCCAACACAACACCTGGCTGGACACGCCCTGGGACACGCCCGTGTCGAAGGCCGTGTCCCAGGCTCGACGATCGTCGACTATCAATCGTCGACTAACCTGAACACGCCCTGGGACACGCCCGTGTCCCAGGCCGTGTACCCCCGACACGCCCTGGGACATGCCCGTGTCCCAGGCCGTGTCTAACAGCCTCCAACCCAAAACTGTTTACAAACATATTTTGAGATTTCTGGGGTGTTACACACATGCTCACTCGTGATGGGTTGAAGGGAGCTGAACTTGATGTGTGTTCTCACTCATGCTGGGTTTGAGGGACTTGGAGTCTGTTGACTACTTGCTCACCCGTGCAAAGTTGGAGGAATCAGGACAGGCTGGTCCTGCGAGCTGGAGGCTCGAGTTGAAATAACTGCATGTACATAAAGAAAATGATTGTGGGTCATGCGGTACTAGGCCAATCGTCACACCGATGGCAGTACGGTGACTCAGGTGAGGTGTACGGGTGGAAGAGCCAGTATGCTGTTTAATAATGCGGTCAGGAAGACAATCCCCAAAGACGTGCACCCGACCTAAAATTCTAGCAGGAAGCTAGCATTTAGTACGCAGAGACTCTAGAGTGCACTTGTTACGTGTACAGAGGCGTACAAGAGAGGTCTAGGCCTGGTAGTGTGTATACTCGCCTAGAAAGCGGAGAAGCCCGATCCACTGCTGCCGTAGACACAATGGTGGTACCTGAGAGTGATGCTAGCTTTCGAAATATGGGAACTAAAGGTTTGAGATCTCAGAGTCGCGTGTGTGTGCACTTGCATGTTGCATAACCATAACATAAACATTCATATTCATTAAGTCATACGCTTCATATATTCTTATCATATAAATTAGTGTGGGCTCTTTTATATGAAAAGTTACAATTCCTAGAAACCTTAACTTATAAATTTGTATGGGCATTTTTATAAGTTAAGGTACGCTCTGTGATGATAGTGTAGTGGTAGTGTAGCTTTACCTTCTGTTTTACTTTCAGTTCTTTTACTTATTGTACTGCACTTTACTTCTTTATACCTTGTTCTTAGAACTGATAGATGTAGAATTATATTATACACTTGCTAGTTAACTTTTGTCACCTGCTTCCCTTTTTGCTACCCCTTGTTGTCCTCCGCTTCGTCCTCCCGCTCGGTGCCTAGGAGTTGCGGGGCGAGGTGCGGAGGAAACGACTTAGTCTTTTTGAATAATGGTCGGTGACCATATCATTTTAGGAGCTCGAGGTGATGGACCAGCACGACGAGGAGGCAGGACTTGACGAGCAGATACCGATACCACCTACTACCACTACTGGAGCACGTCCTTAGGTGGGATGGTTTAGATGATTAGATTCCGCTGGTTTTAGATTTGAGAGAGAGAGAGAGAGTTATTTGATTTGATGTACTGGCATAAGCCCTTATGACGCTTTCATTCTGCACTCATTTTGGACTATTCATATTGTTGTACTTTTCATTTTATATATATATGATTAGTACTGTGGCTGTGGACTATGATGTTTTACTCTTTTGTTTACTTCTGTTTCTCATATTGGCCAAACAGGTTTATGATCGTACTAGCCGGCAGAATCGGCGACTTGCGGTGTTGACTAACCCGTGTGTTAGTGTCACCGTAAGGCGGCGGTTCTGGGCATAAGATCCGGGTTAACTCCTCGGAAGGGGGAGATGGATCTTACAAACTGGTATCACTTGAATAAACGATCATATGAGAAAGAAGTCCACAACACTGGAACACCCCGCTACAGCATTAGTTTGCGGACAAACTATGCAGCGGAAGCAATTGTGTGCCCATGTGCAAAAGTCACATAAAACAGTCCATTAAGCAATGAGTTAGGCCAATTTTTGACGTTTACCTTACATTTATGCAGCCTCCGCAGAATGTGGTTCCTCCCCCTCTGGCTGCCACTCCTTTCATGCAGACAGAGATGGGACAAACTCTGACGGCTATCCTAGATGCCTTCAGAGCCCAGCAAGCCCCGGCAAACCTTCCAAACCCAGGGTCGAACTAGTTCAATGCCTTTAAGAGTCTGTCTCCGCTAGTGTACCGCGAGACAGAAGATGTTGTGAAGACAGAGGAGTGGATGGAGACAATTCAGGAGCTATGAGCTGGCATCAGCTGCCTAGTCGGACAGGAAGTCCCTCTTGCCACCTCGGTGCTGGAGGCTCATGCAAAGAGGTGGTGGAAGTCTATGTGAGGCTCTACATATGATTATAGGGAGTAGATGGATATTTCTTGGGTGGAATTCAGTGATGCATTCTTAGAGCACTATATATCCTCAACAGACAGAGATTCCTTGGAAACGAGATTTTTGAACCTCCAGTAAGAGAGTAGATCCGTGATCGAATACCAAAGAGAGTTCTCCCACTTGGCTAGATTTGCGGGATTCCATGACTGGGATGTCCGGAAGTATGCAAAAAGATTCTACCATGGGCTCCGAGATTCCTTAAGGCAGCCCTTATTGTTCATATCGCATGGCACCACTACACAGATTATTGATATGGAGAAGAAGCTGGAGGCTGACCAGCCAATGGTGCAAGGCAGAGGAAAGAGACCGCTAGAGGGGTCATCTTCCGGAGAAACTAGCAGGGAATCTCAGAGAGGCAAAGTTATTGGATACAGGAGGGGTGGGGGACTTCGTCATCCTAACTACAGGCAGGAGTAGGTGTCTCCTCCACCATTGGCTCCCCCACCTCTGCAGATGCAAGGACTAATGAGGCAACACAATCGGGGTCAGAGGCAGATCACGTGCTTTGGATGCGTCCAGCCTGGGCACATTAGGTCATAGTGTCCACATTAGATCCACCCACTCCCTCCTCCTCAACCTCCAGTGGCCCCTCCAGCACACCAGGGTCGAGGTCGAGGACGAGGTCGAGGCCGAGGTCGTGGACATCATGGCCGAGGACTAGACCGGGAGCAAGTGTATGCGCTAGACCTCGCTGAGCCGAGGAATCCCGAAGAGGTCATCACAGGTATTTAAGATTATTGATAATTTTATTTAAGTCTTCAATTATATAGTACCTTGAGAACCTTAGAAATAATCTTTATCTTTGAACTCAAATAAAACCCAAGGATAGTTATGATCAGCGGCAAGCCCGCCCATACTCTCTTCGACACGGGTGCCTCCCACTAATTCATGTCAGACACGTTTATTAAAGGACTAGAGGGTGTGGAAAGGTTCTCTGGCCTGGAAATGACGGTGCGTCTTCTTGATGGCTCAGAGCTACGGACCACGGATAGCTGCAATATGGAGGCCGAGATCGGAGGCAAGGCATTTGAGGCTCCGGCAGCGGTCCTGAGATTGCCGGACATTGATCTGATTTTGGGCATGACCTGGCTCCATTGGAACCATGCCCAGATCGACTGCCCCTCAAAGAGGATCACACTAATACATGGAGATTCCTACGTCACCTTTGAAGGTATCCATCCCATCCCCAACCTTTCTTTATCTTTTGTACAGGTTATCAAGGCCTGTGAGCAGGGGGGAGGTGTACCTCATTTGCTTCGAGATGGCAGCAATAGAGAGTTCTATAGCTGATATTCCGGTGGCTCGGGATTTCTCTGATGTGTTCCCGGAGAAATTGCCCGGACTACCACCAGCCCGGGATTTGGACTTAGGGATTCAGTTGGTGTCGGGGGCAAGACCAGTGTCCCGGGAACCTTACAGGATGGCTCTTAGGGAGTTGGCAGAGTTCAGGACTCAGCTTCAGGAGCTAGTGGAGTCGGGATTTGTATGGCTGAGCTCATCGCTGTGGGGAGCACCCATTCTATTTGTGAAGAAGAAAGATGGATCACTGCGGTTTTGTTTAGATTACAGAGAGCTTAACCGGTTGACGGTTCGGAATACCTATCCTCTACCTCGGATAGACGAGTTGTTTGATCAGCTTCAGGGAGCTTTCTGGTTCTCTAAGCTAGACCTGCGGTCCGGATACTATCAGCTCCGCATCCGGGAAGAAGATATACCGAAGACGGTGTTCAGTTCACGCTATGGGCTATACGAGTTCACGGTGATGCGTTTTGGGCTCACAAATGCCCCCTCGACATTCATGATGCTCATGAACCGTGTATTCGAGCCTTATTTAGATTTCTTCGTCATAGTATTCATCGATGATATCCTGATCTACTCCCGGACTCAAGAGGAGCATGCAGAGCACCTGGCACAGGTTTTATAGAGGCTGAGGGATTTTCAGATGTATGCAAAGTTTTCAAAATGCCAGTTCTGGATAAAGGAAGTCGCTTTTCTGGGGCATACTATCAGCGGGGCTAAATTGGCAGTGGATCCAGCAAAGATAGAGGCAGTCCGGGATTGGCCACGGCCAAAGACAGTGTTAGACATCCGCAGCTTCTTGGGTTTAGCAGGCTATTATCGCAAGTTCGTGGAGGGATTCTCGAGGATAGCCCTCCCCCTCACGTCCTTGACAAAGAAGGATGCGGTTTTTGATTGGACAGAGCAGTGCGAGACAGCTTTTCAGGAGCTGAAGGACCAACTCACCTCATCCCCTATCCTTGCACTCCCATCTGGGAGTGAAGGATTCCAGATTTGTACAGATGCCTCTTATTAGGGGATTGGTGCTGTCTTGATGCAGCATGGACATATTATTGCTTATGCTTCGTGATAGTTGAAGAAGCAAGAGCATAACTATCCAGTACATGATCTCGAGCTCATGGCTGTGGTATTCACCCTCAAGACGTGGAGACACTACTTCTACGGGATTCATTGTGATATCTACTCAGATCACAAGAATCTCAAGTACATTGACACGCAGAAGGATCTGAACCTACGCCAGAGGAGATGGCTAGAGTTCCTCTGCGATTATGATTATGAGATGCACTATCCCCGGGGAAGGCAAATACTGTAGCAGATGCTTTGAGCAGGAGAGCCGGCACTTCTGGACCGGAGCCTCGGGTGATGTCTATAGAGTTGCTACGCATGATGGAAGATATGCACATTACCATGGTTTCGGAGGCCGAGCCAGTGGTGTATCGAGAGTAGCCGAGCTCTTTGGTCAGTGATGATGATATTTGAGAGTGCATTGTTACACATCAAATACTGGATGCTGCACTAGGGCCTATTTTCAGTGCCCTAGAAGGGGGAAAGTTTGAGCATTACACGCTACAGGATGGTCTCCTTCGATTCCGTGGTCGAGTATACATACCAGCAGGAGATGATATCCGGGATGACATACTCAGAGAGGCACATTGTTTCAGATACTCAGTGTATCCCGGCATCACCAAGATTTGGGCAGACTTACGGAGGACCATGTACTGGCCCGGGATGAAGAGGGAGAACACCTATTTTGTGACACACTGCGAGACCTACAAGTGCGTGAAAGCGGAGTGGAAGACCCCAGGAGAGTTATTACATCCACTGCTAGTCCTAGAGTGGAAGTTCCAGACAATTACTATGGATTTTGTACACGGACTGCCTCGCTCCCACTCTTGGCACGATTCCATTTGGGTCATTATAGAAAGACTGACCAAGGTAGTGCGGTTCATTCCGGTCAGGAAGGATGCTCCAGTTGCAGTTTTGGTGAGAGTGTTCGTGGAGCAGTTCATCAGATTCCGTGGCATCCCCAGGTCTATTGTCTCGGACCGAGACGGTCTCTTCACTTCCAGGGAGTGGAGGGCAGTGCATGCTTACTTGGGTTCCAGACTCACTTTTAGCACTGCTTTCCATCCGCAGACCGACGACCAGACGGAGCGGACAAACAGAACTATGGAGGACCTGCTCAGACTATGCATATTGGTTATGGGGAAGCCTTGGGAGAGGCTGCTACCATTGATTGAGTTCTCGTACAATAACAACCACCAGGCTAGCATCGGAATGGCTCCATATGAGGCACTGTATGGGAGTAAGTGTCTAACACTGCTATCTTGGGTTCAGGATATGGACACTCGAGCTCTTGGTTCAGATTTTGTGGAAGATACGGAGGCTCAGATTCGTTTGATCAGGGATCGGCTACTAGAGGCCCAGAGCAGGAAAACAAAGTATTATGATTCTTGGCACCGGAAGGTGGAGTTCCAGGTTGGAGACAGAGTTTTCCTGATGATTCGTCCAGTACACTGTGTCACTCGGGTGCGGAGGCACGAGAAGCTCAGTCCACGATGCATGGGGTCATACTTGATCCTGGAGCGGATCGGCCCCTTGGATTACCGACTGCAGCTGCCACCAGAGTTGAGTACCTTACACGACATCTTCCATGTCTCTTCCTTGCAAAGAGCTCTCCTTCGGCTGGAACAACACATTACTACCACAGCCGGACTAGTAGCACCAGACAGATCAGTTATACTAGAGCCGATCCGGATTGACTATACGGCCGTCCGAGTGTTGCAGAAGAAGAAGGTCCCTCTCGTGAAGGTATTGTGGTCCAACCATGGATGGGAGGAACACACCTGGGAACCGAGGGATCTGATGTTGGAGCAATACCCTGAGTTATTTACATCAGGTACATTTTAATCTTTGCTTTAAAGTCTCTTATAATTCTTGCAAGTAGAACCCCATAGACCCGAACTTAATTTTCGGGGACGAAATTATTTTTTTTTGTTTCTAGGATTTGTAACATCCCATGTTACTTCTAGGCCCCTTAACTTAGATTGGGTTAGGCATAGGGTGGGTGTTAGGGAAATTAGCTAGGTTTGACCCTAGGTGTGGATTGTAGCCATGTGGGGCCCACTATAGGACCAAAGTCAAACTAGGTCAAACTAGCCTAAATAGGGACCCTAGCCACACCATGACCCCCCACCACATGTCCCTAACCCTAAAAACAATCTAAGTGGACCCTACGGCATGTCACTAGGTCAACACTTTGACCCTAGTTGACCCAAGTAAACCTTGGGCCTAAAGTGGTCAAACCCACACTCATAGGCCCAATTATCCTAAGTAGGGCACCCCCTTGACCAAACCCAAGTTGGGTGGTTCCATTTGACTTATGAACAAGAAATGGGGTCAGCCCACTCACCCTGTTGGCCAAGTCAACCCAAAAAGTAAAAAAAGTCAACAAATGGACCTAAAGTGGAAAAATAATGGCTAAGCAATTTCCCTTGGGCCAAGTCCACCAAATATGGCCCATTAGCAGCCCAAAGAGTCAAAGATGAGCCCCACCCCTCTGGTTGTGGAGAGAGAGTGCATGCAAGGGGGCATTTTGGAGAATTCACCAAAAGAAGGAGAGAGAAAGTGGGTTTATGGGAAGGAGGCCACTTGGCCTTGGCTTTTTCTGCCCAAGGGCTTGCTTGCCGACTGCCAAGAGGATTTCAGAAGGATTTGGAGCTGGGTTGGCCACATGGCACCATGGGCAGAGCATACAAGGTTTAGCCCGAGCTCACCTTGGAGTTATCTCCATGTATAAGCTACCTCAGTCCAAAGCAGCCCCACCATTAGCTTCAGAAGGAGGAATCGACTGGAATTCGATAGCTGGAGCAAGGAAATTGGTGGAGAAACAAGCTTTCAGCCAGGAGATCGTCGAAGCAGCTCGGCCATGGCAAACCGCCGCCGCAACCGCCGCCAAGGCCTAGAGCAGGTTCGTTTCGCCGCCCCTCTACTCGTGCTAGCTTCTTAGATCTATTAGGTGAGATATCGGGCTCAATTGAGCCCGATGCCATGAGAGAAAAATGTGAAATTTCCGAGTTTTTCTTCTTGCTCGGGTTCGCCGGAGGAGCCAACTCCGGCGGCCTCACCGCCGGGAAACGCAAGCCCCCACCTCAGTGAAGGTGGTGACGACATCTGCCGGCGGTGGTGGTGGCTCAGCTGGCCGGAAACTGCCAGTAAACATCGTCCAGGAAGAATGGATCTGGGTCATTGTTTGCTTGGGGACGATGACCCGATCCCGTCCAAAGTTCTTTAAGATTCGTGCAAATTAATTCATGTATCATATTATTAAGATTATGAATAGTTAATTATCTGTCACATTTATACACACACTTTATAAGTGATATTTAGGGTACTTATAGGCATCACCATAACTTAACCCCTGAATTATAAATGTAGCCTTATATGTTAGCTTTAATTTGCCATCTTAAACTTCAATTTTGGTCCAGTGGTCTGACCTATAGGGATATGTTTCTAGGACTGGTCCTAGGCTAGGGCAGAAACTAAAACCTAAGCCCATGCCAAACCAGATGTACGCATGACCCAAAATTTTGGGCCTATGCTTGGCTATTGCATATCTAGCCCCTTCCAAAAAATTGGAAATTTTTGGGACAAATTTTTCTATAGTATTTGTCATAATACCTAAAATCAAATAAATGCACTATTTGGAGTTATAAGCATCCAAATGGCCCCAAATTTTGGTGGCAGGTCCTTGGGGACATCATTCGTACCTGATAAAAATTTTAGCACATTTGGATCATTGCATGTTGGGTTAATCCACTTGCATGTGTTGGCTAAATATGGCCTTGGGGTGCAAATAGCAATAAATGAAATGATGCACATTCAGCCTATTTGAGGCATGCAAAAATCATGGAATTGATTCCAAAGGTTCATTAGGGTAAATTCATCCATAAAATTAATTATGGGATTTTTGAGATCAAAAATCCCATTAATTGGAATTTTTAAAAATATAGCCCTTTTGAAAAATAAATTGGAAAATAGGTTTTGATCAAGTAAAAATCCCCAAATTCTGTCAAGTCAAAAAGGAGGTTATATTTGACTTAGGAAAATTTTATCTTTCTGTTTGAGAACTTTTGGAGTAAATTGCATTGAAATTACCATTTTACCCTTATTGAATTTATTCATGAATTGATGGAAATACATATCAAAAAAATTTTGAAATATTTCTAGAATTGTATATTTGTATGATTAGCCTTGTGTATTTATCTCAAAAAATTTGGATGTACTGATAATTTTTAAATTAGCATAATGGCATTTTGCTAAATACTTAAGAATGGAATTTGATAGGCCATTTCACTAAAGAGGTTAATGAAACTCTGTAATTAGTCTTTAATTAATGATATATATGCTCTGTAATTTTCCTGGAATTTTGTCTTAGGTATTCCATATACTTCATTTGGAAAATGGTAATTATGTGGATTTGGTATTAATTAAGGAATAAATATAAATAATAAAAGCAAAATTATGAAACTCTGTAAACAGCAATATTTTATCAATATACAACCCAAGAAAAAAAATTTCCTTAGGTCAGTGGATTATAAATTGTACTACTTCATGTGTAAAGTGACCTAGGGAATTAATTTAAATGATTTAATTAGATACCTTAATGACCTAAGAAAGTTATGAAAAATCAACATGCTCATTTCATTTGTACATACCACCCTAGGATAAATAATTCGGGGTTGGTGGCCCAAGGAATTGGAAGTTCGACTTCGAGGTGGTATTATGTCATGGGCTGCGCATAGTAAAAGTAAGGTTATACCATAAGGCCCACCAGGGGGATAGATCGACAATTGAGCTAGAGATTACAATTGGAAGTATAACCCTGGTGCGTAGTGTTATCTTAGTAACGAGAGTAAGTGCAAGTCATTGGGTAACAATTGGAGTGGAGGTCGGCGGAAGACCGTCGCCCTCCCCGATAACAACTTAAGTCATTAGGATCACCCAAGAGTAATAAGGAGAGTTGAGTATGGATCATGGGTAGACATCAACTAAAAGTAATTATCCTTGCGAAAGGGAACTTTGGATTTTAATTCCATCTTGGTTCCTAGTGCCTTCGAGACTCCTTCATTGGGCATACCTTGGGCAGTCCTCGGATTAACCCTCAACTACTAAGTTTAATAATCGGTAGACAAGAGTAGTAAACTAGGCTAAGAGAAATGGTACACATGCTCACCCGTGATGGGTTGAAGGGAGCTGAACTTGATGTGTGTTCTCACTCGTGCTGGGTTGGAGGGACTTGGAGTCTATTGACAACTTGCTCACCCGTGCAAAGTTGGAAGGAAGTGGTTGGTTTACTTGCTCACCCGGGCAGGGTTGGAGGAATTAGGAAAGGTTGGTCCTACGAGCTGGAGGCTCGAGTTGAAATAATTCCATGTGCATAAAGAAAATGGTGGTGGGTCATGCGGTACTGGACCAATCTTCACACCGATGGCAGTACTGTGACTCGGGTGAGGTGTACGGGTGGAAGGGCCAGTATGTTGTTTAATACTGCGGTCAGGCAGACAATCCCCAAAGACGTGCACCCGACGTAAAAGTCTAGCAGGCAGCTAACATTTAGTACGCAGAGACTCTAGAGTGCACTTGTTACGTTTACAGAGGCGTACAAGAGAGGTCTATGCCTGGTAGTGTGTATACCCGCATAGAAAGCGGAGAATCCCGATCTGCTGCTGCCGTAGCCACAATGTTGGTACCTGAGAGTGATGCTAGCTCTCCAAATGTGGGAATTAAAGGCCTGGGATCTCAGAGTCGCGTGCGTGTGTTGCACTTGCATGTTGCATAACCATAACATAAACATTCATACTCATTAAGCCATACGCTTCATAGACCCTTATCTTATAAATTAGTATGGGCTCTTTTATATAATAAGTTACAATTCCTGGAAACCTTAACTTATAAATTTGTATGGGCCTTTTTATAAGTTATGGTACACTCTGTGATGATAGTATAGTGGTAGTGTAGCTTTACCTCCTGCTTTACTTTCAGTTCTTTTACTTATTGTACAGCACTTTACTTCTTTATACCTTGTGCTTAGAACTGATGGATGTAGAATTATATTATACACTTGCTAGTTAACTTCTGTCACCTGCTTCCCTTTTTGCTACCCCTTGTAGTCCTCCTCTTCGTCCTCCCGCTCGGTGCCTAGGAGTTGCGGGGCGAGGTGCGGAGGAAACGACTTAGTCTTTTTGACTAATGGTCGGTAACCATATCATTTTAGGAGCTCGAGGAGATGGACCAGCACGACGAGGAGGCAGGACTTACGGAGCAGATACCAATACCACCTACTAGCACTACTGGAGCACGTCCTCAGGTGGGATAGTTTAGATGATTAGATTCCGCTGGTTTTAGATTTGAGAGAGAGAGAGAGAGAGTTATTTGATTTGATGTACTGGGCATAAGCCCTTATGATGCTTTCATTTTGCACTCATTTTGGACTATTCATATAGTTGTAATTTTCATTTGATATATATATGATTAGTACTGTGGCTGTGGACTATGATGTTTTACTCTTTTGTTTACTTCTGTTTCTCATATTGGCCAAAAAGGTTTATGATCGTACTAGCCGTCAGAATCGGCGACTTGCGGTGTCGACTAACCCGTGTATTAGTGTCACCGTAAGGCGGCGGTTCTGGGCATAAGATCCGGGTTAACTCCTCGGAAGGGGGAGATGGATCTTACAGTGGCGAGGATGGTGGTGGCTCGTTTTGAGCTTGGGGAGAGGGGCGAGCTATCAGATGGTATTTGGGGGGCTTTTTATAGGAGTTCGATACCCCTTCCTCCTTTAATGAACGGTATGGGATTAATCCGAGAGAGAAGATTTCTCCTCTCCTTCTGCCCTTTGCCCTTGTCAGGTGGCACCATCAGAGGGGGGGAAAGGACAGTGAGGTGGCAACATCTTAGAGGGGAAGAGCTGATATGATCTTTAGTTAGGATTAGGAAAGAAGAATGGAAGAAGGGCATTCTTGGGCTTCCTCTTGGCCCATGGCCTACATTTAGTGGCCTTTCCTAGCAAAGTCAGTTCCCATATAGGGATGGAAAGTGGAGCCCATGCCAAGTAAAGGTGGGGAGGTGCACTCCCTAATTTGAAAAATTCTAAAGATTGGAAAGGACAGTTTGACCAAAGTCTACCCTTAGGGTGTTCCCCCATGCTTGTCAATGTCAAGGTAGGTTTATGCTTTTTGGATATGTGTCAAGTTGGGGTATTGTGCCACAATTGGTGTGCGCACGCTTTTTTGTGCACAATAATACTTGGTTTCACCACAGATTGACCACCTGGTATAGAAATTGATCAAGGACAACTCTGTTGACTTTGTATTGGCCACACAAAACCAACGCCACTAACCTGGGTCAAATCAGAGCTTGTTTGCTAAATATTCAAAAATTTGTGCTTCGCGGCACGCTAAAAAGGTCAAAACTGTCACATTCATCGTATGACTCCGGATTGCAACACAATAAGTTCCAACGCGCTTGTATTGACTATACGAGGCCATAGGAACTAACATAACTCATATCAGAGTTCTCTAGATCAATATTCAAAATTCTCGTATTCGCGACATTCGACGAGAAACAGTCATATCCACCATATGACCTCGAAATATAATGGAGGGAGCTCCAACACACTCGTATTGACTATATGAGACCATAGAAACTAATTGAACTCAAATCGGAGTCCTCTAGCTCAAAATCCCCAAACAGAGCTATCTTCAACACCTTAAGGATCTCGGGTAGAGGTTAGGATCACTTTTATTGGGCCTACTAGGATTCCAGTGACCCAATAATAATTTGGATGTTACAAAAAAGTTCTCCAAAAATTATATAACCTTTAAGGACTGATATAAATGATGTCCTACTGAAATGTTTCAAGTATCATTTCATTCTTGGGTGATCCTGATGATCTAATCACTAAATCAAAACACACCACAATATACAAATGAACTAGAAGTTCTCCAAGATTTAAATTTCAAACCCTTTAGCCAAATGATATAAAAATTCTACTAAGGGTTTATCATGACATAATTAAGGTATGATCCAAATTTCATGTTTTTTCAATTTAATTTGGTCATAAATAAAAATACAATAAATATGTGGCACCTATCTATTTACACATGAAGTTCTTATTTTAGATGTCCAATCAATCCAAATAACTTATCATAGGTACATATTAACAAGTTAATATGATGGACAGAGTTTCATAATTTTTTAAAAATAATTTGTCCATAAATAAAATTTCACTAAATAAATGTCACTAGTGTGTTTGAACATGAGGTGTCACTTCCAGATATTCAACCAGTACAATTAAATTATATCACGTTCAGATTGATGAAAAATAAGTCTGGACATAATTTCATAAACTTTCAGTGATATATAATAATTAATTTATATTTTCCAAAAAATGATCCACTAGGTCATTTTTCAAGGAAGTAATTAAAATACTTGTCAAATAAATCCAATAAAATTTTTCTGAGGTCACAAAAGCTAAATAAAACTTATGCCAGAGATTCATAATTTTCTAAATTATTATGACCATAAATATTTTAAGAAAAGGGAGCATAATGATAATTAGTAAAGTAACCCTAAGTTCTTTTCATCCAAAAATTTTAAATAAATTCTCAGGGATGTGATATGACATATTAAAGCATGTGACTGAAAATCAAAATTTTCCTAGGTAATTTAATTATTTTTATTTCATTAATATAATTATGTTAGATAATTATATTAAGATACATCCCTAGGATTTTCAACTCCAAAAATCATAAATTTCTGTGGGTGATACACTTAATCATAACATGCATGGCCAAAGTTTCATAAACATGTAGCAAGCCATTGGTGAGAAAATCACCAAATACTCTCTAATACAATACACGCCATTTTCATACTTACCCATCTCCATGCAAGTGGAATACCCCAACATCCAAAAATACAAATGGTCGCAATTTTTGGACAGTGACTTTTAAATACCAAATATACACCCCACCCAAAAATTGGGTCAATTGGATGTTATATAGCCATGTATTTCACTCATGTATGGTTAATTAAATTAATTCATAAAGTATAGAAAAATGATCTCCAAAAATCTCGATTTTTGGGCATATGACATCTCTAGGGTACATGTATGCATAGTCAAAATTTAAGACCCATTCAAGCTACCATGTAAAAGATAATCACATTTTAAGGCATCTCCCTTTCAAAGGACATGTCTAAGGAAAATTGCCCTATAGGGAGTTGTAGGGCTCCAAATGACCTGATTCAAATTCCTAATTATAGTTGAGACATAGAGCTACAACTTTCATGTTTTGTATTTTCATGAGTCAGCATCTAAGGGGGCTCATTTTTAGTTTGATGTTTTTGAATAAAGTGTGACAATTATAATCAATAAAAATATACAATGTAGTATTTATTTTATTCCTTACACTAATCTTAAAGAAGAATGAGTGGGATCAGGTTGCATTCCATCTTGGGACAATGACTTTGATTTAGTCGACCTAGAGCTCCTTCCAAATTAATTTCCCAGCCACCTCCCTGGCCGACCACCACCTCGGTTGAGGTGGTGGCTATCGTTTGTGGTGGCTTGGCCGCCGAAGGCAGCTTTTCTGTCAAACCCGAGACTACTCAAAAAACAACAGAATTTTTCAATTTCCTCTCATGGGATAGGGCTATGGTCCTCTTTGTCACCTTGGAGTGCACTGGTCCTCTTTGTGAAGAAGAAGGACGAAAGCTTGCGTCAATGCAGTGTCTACCGTGAACTGAATAAACTTATAAATAATAAAAAGTATCTTATTTCGAGAATTAATGATTTATTTGATCAACTGGTTGGATCAACTACCTATTCAAAACTTGATTTGAAGTCTGGCTATTATCAGTTGCCGATCAGGGAAAGTGATATTCCCAAGATAGCGTTTGGTACACGTTATGAACACTATGAGTTCACTATAATGTCGTTTGGGCTAACAAATGCACCATCAGTATTCATGGATATGATGCACAGGACCTTTCGGGAGTATCTGAACCGATTTGTGATTGTCTTTATTGAAGATATATTGATATACTCTTAGCCAGAAGAAGATCATGCGAATCATTTGAGGTTGGTTTTTCATACCCTAAGGAGGAATTGACTCTATGTCAAGTTCTCTAAGTGTGTGTTTTGGCTATTGTCAGTGGCATTTCTTAGTCATGTGGTTAGTGGAAGGTATTGTAATGGATCCGATGAACATTATTGTGATACGGGAGTAGCTTATGTTGACTACAGTGGCGGAAGTCGGGAGATTTCTTGGACTTATCAGATACTATAGGAGATTTGTAGAGAACATTTTGCGGATAGCTCTACCTCTCACTACATTGATAAGGAAGGATCAGAAGTTCGTTCAGACGCAATAGTGCACACGAGTTTTTGAGGACTTAAAGGGTCGTCTGAATACGACGCCTATTTTGTGCTTGCCATGTGGTGCAGAAGGATACAAGATTTATAGTGAGTTCTCATGAAGTATCTTAGGTTGCATTCTACTATAGTTTGGGAAGGTCATCGCTTATGACTCTCGTTAGCTGAAGGTGAACGAGAGAAACTATCTAGTCCATGATTTGGAGTTAGCGGTTGTGATATTTTCCCTGAAGTTGTGGCGACATTACTTGTATGACATGAAGTTTGGAAACTTTACAGACCATAAGAGCTTAAAGTACCTGGTGAACCAGAAGGATTTGAATCCTCAGGTTTCGAAGGAATTGCCTATATGAGGATGAGACAAAGGAGAATGAGCCTTGCGGATGCATGACCTCTGCCTTAAGGTGCGACCGGCGACACGACCGGCTTCCTGACCTACCCCCACTGGCCTCCCAGCCAGCCCCCATCGGTCGCTACTCCCTCCTTCTTTGGTGGCCTCCCACTGCTGGGGGCTTATCTCCAACCGCTGTCGTCGGTTGGCCAATATGTACTATCGACCAATCTGTCGTCGTTCGATCATCCCCACATAATCTCCACTGTCTGTTGCACAGGTAACCACCAACATAATCACAAGCATAACCACCCATTATGGTTGGGTGTAAATCGTGATAATTATATCATTCTGCACGTAATAAAAATATTATAAAATGCGAGAATCAAACTATATTAAATTTGTCTGTAAATAATAAATAAGGTTGTTATGGTCTGTGGATAACTACGTAACCACCAAACCCACCCCAAGGGCCTACAAATAGGTCCCCAGATTCTCCTTCATTTCAACTTTATTCCTCATCCGCTCCTCCTACGCACTTGAGAGTTCCAACGTGAATCTCCTCCGCCTTCGAAGACGCCCTTGAAGAACATAAAGCACTTAGAAGATTGCTCGAAGATCTCCACCTGCCATCAAGTTTTATTCTATGAGACTTAAATGCACAGCGCTTTCAAAACTTTGTGACTACCAGTCAACCGTAATCATTCTCCGCTCGAGCTGCTGAGCACAAGACCACAAAGTCTCAAGAATGTGTGCTCACCACACCAGACAAAGACAAACACTTAGCTTTGTGAGCATGACCTATCACCCTCTGAATGCATTTCTCTCTTGGTGGATCGTGCAATGGTGTTAGAGGGGGTATGCATAAGGGTTTTGAAGACTTTTTAAATGTTTAGATAAGAAACAAATGAATTTCGGGTTTTGTTGCTGCCGCCAGCGATAGTGATACCATCAGACGATAGTAAAAGAAACTTAGCTTTAACAATAGAACTCAGATAATGGAGAGTAGACACTTGATTAAAGAAAACAATAATGTTATTTTAATGAAAGTACATATCACAAAAATTTTGATCAAAATCACGCTTGGGGTCGAGGAGATACTAAAAATCATTTTTCCCTTTTCTATACCGACACTTATCCCCAAGGACTGGTTAGTTCTAACCAAACTATCCCAGATATGGCCTCGAACTACCCATAGATCTACCTTTGATCTAGTTTCCACAACATGCGGCAAATTCACAGAATCCTCCCAGGTAACGGACGTCTGCACTAAGCAATTTTTCACCCTAAGTCTTAAAAGATCTAGTCGCCCCTCCATGCGACAAATTCACAATTTGATAAGAATTATAAAAAAAATACAACACTTAATAAAGAGCTCCATCAATAGTTAGACTGGTTGATGAATATGCGTGATCGATCTGTAGACCAAGTCTGTAGCCTTCAAGTATGATATGTAGTGTTCTTGACGCCAAGGGGAGACTCTTACGAAATAGGAAGAGTTCTGGTTCTGGTCATGGTCTCCAGTTGGTGTTTTGTTGTTGTGTACTGCATCTAGAGGAAGACTTCTCGATCTTTTTATAGGCACATGAACTACCGCGAGTGGTAGTAGTATTGCTCAGCAATAGCTATATTAGGAAGACTCTATCTTCATTGGAAATATTTATTTTCGGAAACTTTCCATAGCTATATTAGGAAACTTTTCCATTCCATTTTAGGAAACTTTGAAACTTTTAATACATGCATTTTTTGTGTTTAGTTTTTTTAAAACTAGACTGTTGAAACCGGGATTCGACTCAACGAGGAGTTCGTATCCTAAGAAAGGGGGAAACTCACACTTATCTTGGAGAAGGTATCTAAGCTTGAGATTTAGAACCTGACATTTATCCTAGATACAGCGCGGAGGACCCACCACACACCCGAAAGATCTTTGAGAGCTTCCCCTCCTAAGCCAATGTTGAATTTGGGCACCTTGGAGTGCCTTTTGGGGCAAACCAAAATTGACCAGAGGAGGAAGAAGCAAGAAACACTCATCTCTCCAAAGGTGCCCTTTAGGGTATATTTATAAATTTCCTAACGGGTGTCTGCCAATAGCACAACCCCGCCTTTTGGTTTTGTTAAACGCATCCCAAACTGGTCTACCTAAAGCCAAACTCCGATGATTAGAATGGTTATTGACGGACCAAAATGAATATAAAATTACAAGGAGAATATCCCTGGATGACGAGTTTCCTAAGGGAATCAAAATTCGCCCACCTCTGGGTCGACTCACCCACCCCCGGCTCGAATCGCTTGACAATGGCTCGCCTCACCCTCCTACGGTGAGTGCTGTAACACAAGACTGACCGGGCCTTCGGCAGAGGTGGGCGGTTAGTGCTCGATGGAACTTGCACCCGCTTGGCAGTGGTGAGTGGAGAGCGGCGAGTGCCTGATGAGACTTGTAACTACCCTCCCATTGTTGACTCACCCCACTGATTGGACTCAAGTCATCCTAGGAGAGGAGTCTACATATTTGCCTCGCCTGGATCGGTTAGACCATACTAGTTCATCCATCCGCCGAACACGGGGTTGTACACAATCCCCACTCTTTGCGAGGTTGTCTCAAGCTCGAAAAGAAAAGTTCAAGCCCTAGTGTTCGAAGAGCGCTTGCTGACCTGGATGGAATCTTTTGGTGGAACCCTCTTGATGCAGCGTATGTCACCGCGAAAAGTTAAACATGAAAACTCTAGTTCGCCTACAACGCACTCTTGATCGTTCTCACCTACTCAAGCATCTATCGCCCACAACACGTTTCCTTTCTGCATACAAACCAAAACAAATTGGAGGCGTGCCAACTCTAAAATAGCGATCAAAATAAGAGTCAACTTGTTCCCCAAGAAAATGCAAAGGTTGCCAATCCTTTTCAAGAACAAGACCAAGGCGACAAGCCAAGATCCGCTCAAGCAAAATGGATCTACCCGATCCGGAAAAAGAAACACGGCCAAAAACAATTTAATCAGAGATTTGAAAGCGTTTGAGATTTTAAAATCGCGGAGAACATGATGGTTCTTCTTCCACAAACCTCACAAGAAGAAACACAAGAGAAAGAGAAGAGTTTACCCAACAAAGAAGATCAAGCACACAAGATAAGTGGGAGAATCACTCTCTCCACGGAACCACCGGCGTCACACCGAATGGGGCTGCAACCTTCTTCCTTGGATTCGCACCGAAGGAAGCCATGCCGGAGTCGCACCGAACGGGATGGAGGTAGCAAAGGGGGCGGCTTCACACCACAAGGGGGAGGCTTCTCACAAGCTTGGCCGAAATTTCCTTTTGCAAGGGGAGGGTTTTAGGTTTTCCAAATCTTATTCATCTCATAAAAAAGCCTCCTTTAAATAGGAGTTACAAATGAAATCCAACCATCCAAGATTTGAGATGAAGATCTCATCAATCCTGATGGTTAATAGCACACCAAATGTCTAATAACACACCAACATGAAAATAAAAATATTACAAGTTATATTTTAAAGCAAATATATTTAAACTAATTAAAACTATTTAAAACTTCTTCAAGTAGGCTTTGCACGCCGCGGACGGAGGTTGTAACGCAGCTTTCCGTTAGCGCCTGTGGCGCTGTCATGACGCCTAAAATATTTAAGTTGTTGTGTCGGGGCAACCGGGTCGTCATCAAGAAGTGTTGGAGGAGTCGCGCCATCAATCCTCCCCCACTCAAAATCGCGTATCTCCGATGCGTGGTCCGAGAGATAGCGGCAGAGAAGCTCGGCATCCAAACATTGAATCTCTATCGCGAGTATCCATGAGTCGTCAGAAGGGGGCAGTCACGCCAACGGATGAGTAAGCGGTAGGTAGCACCATCAGGAGTAGTTAGTGGCTCAACAGTGAGAATCACTCTGGAATGAGAAATGTCTTTGGGAACCTGGGAAACATGTCAGCAGTAGGAATAAAAGAAGACAACTTACCATCCGATGTTATACCTGTGGGGACCATAGGAGAGAGATGATCCGTACTACCAATCCCCAACCCATTAGAAATTTTAGTGGAGGGAGAAGACGACAAAGAAGTAAGCTCTTGTGGAGGCGAAACAAACATTGTTAAATCCGAGACATTAAAAATGGGTGAAACACCCCAATTAGCAGGCAAATCTAAGACAAAAACGTTATCGCCTAGTTTCTTTATAATCCAGAAAGGGCCGGCTCGCTTTGGCGCTAACTTTTTAACGGTGTCGGTTGGCATTCGTTCGGGAACTAAGCAGACTAAGACTTGATCGCCAACTTGAAAGTGTGACACCCTCCTATGTTGATTAGCATGTGCTTGATAGGATTCGTATTGGGAGGTCAAGGTTGCTCGGATATGTGCGTGTAAATCAAGAATGTGTTGGGTGAAGGATTGTGCAAATTGACTTGTTTTATAAGTTGGGGGCAACGGAACCATGTCAAGAGGCACAGGGGCCTTGTACCCGTGAACAATCTCGTTTGGAGACATACCCGTGGACCTATTTTTAGAATTATTGTAGGCCAATTGGGCATGTGGAAGAAGTAAATCCCAAGTGCCTTTGTGATCGTTCACTAGACATCTAAGAAGATTTCTTAGGCTCCTATTGACTACCTCTGTCTGCCAATCAGTTTGCGGATGATAAGCCACGGAGAATAGTAATTTTGTTCCCATGAGAATCCACAACGTTTTCAAAAAGTAGCTAGTGAATTTTACGTCCCTATCCGAGACAATAGTCTTCGGCACTCCGCGGTGACTAATGAAGTCCTTAAAATACCTATACTAAATGGATTGAGGGTCTTCTTTTTACCCCTTCTTCCTGTTTCTGCCGAGTCAACTTACTAAGCAACATAATGCCACTCTTGAAAGAAGTGCAAGCTTACCTGGAAGCTGTATGGGAGAACAACCAATCCTCTACTATTATATTCGTAGCATGGCTGGCCCGAAGGACTCCAGGCTTGCCCTTTAGGCCGAAGAAGACCAAGATGGTCAGACGTGAACTAGGGGAAAGCGGATCATCACTTCTGGTCCCTCCACTCCTTCCCGAATAGACTATCGTCCATGATGCCATGAGCGAGGACCTAACACTCAACCAACCTCGCTTGCCGGACACGAGGACGAGTCCTGTGGCTATGGAGACCGATCTCACCACTGCGCATATCGATGTCTTGCCCTCGACAGGTGAGCTATTTGCTCTTCTATTTCCTTAATCACCAGTATATCTTCTCATAGTTACTACCGTCGTAACTACTTTCCTGCTCGCTCTGCCATAAAAGTTGCCTCCGACCCTGACCGTACTTGCCTCTGATCTTGGCTCTAGTCTCCCAGCCGAGGAGAACTTCGACGTCTCTGCTCCTGCTTCCCACCAATTTGCGAGGAGTTATCCAGCCCCCTGGGCTTGGTTAATCCCCTCACGTTCACCCATCGTAAACCCTTTCAAGAGCATCCTGGTACCTCCCACCAATGCCATGGCAAGGGGATTATACCTTCACCAGGTTAGCACTAATACTCGCCATATTCTCTCTCAAGCCTGGTTTTATCTAGCTAATAAACTCTCTCGTGGGCTACCGAGAGGTCTCATCCACCGATGCTGATGCGGGCGAGGAGGAATTTTTGCCTCCTCCCTCCTCAGAAAATATTGCGGACTTCTTGGGCAACCCGACGGATGCTTCGGTGTTGAAGGGGTGGATGGCCGACCTATTCAAGAAACATTGCCTGATGTTGCACGATATCTACCATCAAATTCAAGAGGATAAGAGCGCGGCCGAATGGAGACTCTCTAACCTTGAGAGGGACTATACCCTGCTTCTTGACGAGATACGCCACAGGGCAAGTAGCGATGTGGCTTCCTTAGGAAGTCACATCTCACGAGCCAAGGACTAGCTGAGCTTCGTCGAACAAGAGCTCCGCACCGTACACGAGTACCATTATTCTCGCGTGCCGCCAAACTCAGGGGTGTGAGGTTGGGGTAGATTGAAATGGCTCCCTTATTGAGCCTACCATCACTCGCAGTCCCCTACTCTTCTTCTTGGTTGTCTCGCTATTACGTTTTACTTTTATTTGGTGCAAAATATCGAACTATTTGCGCACTCGTGTTTAGTGGTACTGATGATTTTTAACCTCGCTCGCTTAGCATATTCCAATGTTTTTCACACTTTTATCTCTTTTGTTCTCACAATCTAGAGGACTTTAGGGCGAGTGGGGGGCATTGGGTTGGCCCGAAAATTTAGGTGTGGGGAAATTTTGCTAACCGCACCCCTGCTGCCACGGTTTCTTCCCTCCAACCTCCCTTCTATAAATAGCATCGCCTTTTCTCCGTCACCCACCGCATTTAATATCATCCACTTCCGTGCCGCCTTCGTCCCCAAGCTATCGCAAATGTTCGCGAGCACTCGTAAACCTATCAATTGGTGGAAGCGGTGGTGACGGTGAAGGCAGGTCGAAGAGTGTCTGGGCCTTCTTAGATTACACGTTCTTGCACACCAACCTTACTGAGAGCGAGTACCTCCGAGTAGTCGTAAACTACATCTTGCTCGGATTCTCTGCTCGTCTCCCGGGCGAGTTTGAGTCAATTAATGACCTCCACCCCAATGAGCTCGCCATCACCACCTCGCACTTCGACGTGGGGCTACTGTTGGGTCCATTGATCATAATGTCCTAGATTTGAAGAAAGCCTTCAGTACAATGGTATACACATGTTTGTATCTGATGCATGTTATACGTCCTATATATGTTTGTGACTCTTTGTTTACACTGATTAGACAGATTATCTAAGTAATAATTACAGGTGGACACAAGATAGGATGCTAACAAGGAAAAAATTTGTCTAAGTCCAGATGCATTGAGTGAAGGTAGATCACTCAATGGCAGATGGCTAGAAGCGTTGAGTCAAGCCCAGATAGTCAAAGCCTCAGCATTGCCAACACAAAAATTTGGTTAAGTCCAAAAGCGTTGAGTGAAGGCAGTTCACTCAACGGCTAGAGCCAGAAGAATTGGGTAAAGCTCAAGTAGTCAAAGCCATGGTGAAATAAAAAAGAAATATGGCTAAGTCCAGAAAAGTTGAATGAAGACAGTTCACTCAATGCCTAACATAGTAAGCATTGATAGAACATAGTTCAGTCAGAGCAGCAAGTTGATTGACTTAGAAATCTTTCTAAGGATAGAGGCGTTGAGTGAAGTCAACTCACTCAACGCTTATTCAACAGAAAATCTGTCAAAGGACAGAAGCGTTGAGTGGAGGCAGTTCACTCAATGCCTCTTCAATAAAACACGCACAGGCTGAAAGTGTCGAGTAAAGAAGCAACACTCGACAACTTCTTACAGAGAAAATCGACAAAGTCCAAATGCATTGAGTGATAAAGTTTCACTTAATGCCTATTTAGTTAGACTATAAATGTCAATATTCGTTGAGTGATGACTGATCACTCAACTCCTGGGGATGCAGAAATCTGCCCAAGTGTTTTGGTGTTGAGTGATAAGCCTTCACTCAATGCCTATGCAGACTTGTTTGAATATGGCTAAGTCAACAGGTACTGAGTCATGATGACATTAATAAGAATTCAAATATTGCTGGAATTGAACTGTAGATGACAAATGGCGCTGCTTGCCTGTTGTACAACATTTAATGCTAAAGAAAAGTTACAACTACCAACTCTAGGTGGTCCCACTGCTCAAAGAGCCATTGGACGACGAGATAGACAAAGAACAGATCAAGGAAGAGGAAATTAACTTTTGGGAAATAAAGCTATTGAACTTCATCTTCTTTCTCTCAACCAAGTTCCAGAGCTTGAAGAAGTTGTTCATTCTATTGATCTGAAAGTTCAAGAGAAAGTTAGTTGTTGACGTACACATCTTCAATAGCAAGTTCATAGAGCATTATCTCTCTGAGGTAGAAGAAGGAACAAAGCAATCCCTAGCTGCAGTGACTTCACAAATCAATAAAAAAAATCTTGAAGATCCTTTCTTGGTGTTGTGAGGAAGATAGGACTGAATCATTTCAGCTCAGGAAAAGGCAAAACAAAAATTATTCGGTTTGGCTACCCGTATGCTAGCATATAATTGATAAAATTAATTACCGTGGTGCTGCGTTGAATGATTGTGCAAGTGTAGAATTGGATCAAACAAAGGCTATAGGCCAATTATTCTTTCCGGCTAAAAGGACCACCCAGTCTGACCGAGCGAAGGTTGTACCAAAAGAGATCTACCAAAAGTAACGATTCAGAAACGGTAGATCTTTCCCAACAAAAGAGAACGAGGCTCGCCAAATCCACTTGAACTTAAATGAAACTTAAGATGAACTACACAATCAATCAAAAGAAATCCACGAAAATTCAAGGCTATCAAATCTAACGCCGAAGTAAATCCACCACACAAATTAATCAAGAGGGAAAATCACATAAAGTAGAAATATTTTCGTTACCCAATCGGAATGGATGATTCTGATTTTCTCTACTTGGATCGCTCTTCAACGGCTTTGCCGAAGTCAAGTTGGTTGGAGAGAACCTTGTTCGCCTTCTTCGCTTCAAGCCTTAGTCGAGATCCCCACATGGATGGTGAGGGCTAATTGGTGTGGCAAGGAGGAGGTTGGCCGGTTTTGGTTTCTATGGAGGGTGGTCGGTTCTTGGTGTTTGAGAGGGGGTCGGGTTGTGGTGAGATGGTGGTGGCGATTTTGGGTGTTGAAGGGGGGTGGCTGAATCTCTTTAGTGAGGGAAGGCTCGGGTTAGAGGGGAGGAAATAGGGAGGCGGCTAGGAGAAGATAGATGATTGCTTGAGAGAGGGGAGGAAGGAGAGTTGGCGGCTAGGGGAGAGGAAGGCTTGCCTTGGCCGAAATTTTGAAGAGGAGGAAAAGAGGAGGGAATTCTCAAGAGGGGAAAATTAGGGTTCAATTGAATTTCATTCTTCACTAAAGCATTATGAAACAATACATGCCTATATATAGGCTTACATCATTATAGTTGGCTACATGCAGCCCAAAATAGAAAAAATAACCAACCATAGTTTTAAACATTACATGAAAATTAAAATGCTCACAAACTAGCAAATAAATTCAAATAATTTTTAATAGATTGGCTTGCATCGAGGGCGGTTATTATGACGTTGCTCCACATGGTCACCATGGTGCTGCAAGTCTTTATTTGGAAATGGATAAAAATCTTCCGTAAACACGCCGTCAATGTCTTCAACATGTTGTGTGCTGTCGTCTCCATCACCATCCTTCACTGGAGTGTACTCCTTCAAGTTGCTCCTTATTCCAGTCCTGTATCTAGAACATCCACTGTCCAAGTACCATATAGGGGAATGGGTACTTGGGCCACCTTGCAAGACATGATTTAAGTTACCTTAGGACCCCAATTTCCATTAGGTCCTTGGTGCGTGTTAGTATGAAAATGAACTTGCCTACTTGCAGCTTTTCTGACAGGTAAGATCACTTTTGCTCTGGGCATAGTGGGGTTGTTCAATCAATCTATGGCATAGTGGCCTACTTTGCCACATCACCAATACTCATGAATATTATACATTCTTTTTTGAGTAGGTCTTGTAGCAGCTGACTACACAGAAGGAAGAGAAGCTTCCTTTTTCTTATTCCTCTCAGCCATATTCTTACTAAAGGTGGGTCTGCAGTAGAAGAGCTTGGTTTTTCTTGAGATCTACCAACAATGGTCTTCTTTGCAGAAGACATACTATTGATGGCTTCAAAAAGGCCCAAGTCTGTCTTGCTGATACATTTTCCCTTGGTCTAGGTGTATGTTGAGAGTTTCTAAGAAGAGGTCGCTGCCTTATTCTTGAGAGAAGGGGCTGGTGCACCAAATACAAAATGGTCCTTGATGGGCCATTTGGATTTCCTCATGGGGAGCCTTAAAGGCACTCATCCCCTTGCCATATCTTCCACCATAGTTGTGAACATTTTAGTTCACACTTGTGGATGGGAGGCTTAGATGGTAACATCACTTTCTTAAAATGTATGGGAGGCTTAGATGTCAGGGGCTGATTTGGAACTTTGCATTTCCCTTTAGGATGGACAACTCTAGTGTTACCTTTGAAATCCAAACCCCTCTTATCTTTTTGAGAGGTGAAGGAATCTATCAAGGGAAACATTGATTTAGGCTTAGAGTAACTAGCCATAATTCTCTTCTCCCTCTAGATTTTCTCTTCAAGATCCCTAATAAGACTTTTCTTGTATCTGATGGTACCAATTTGAATGATTGTAATATTCTTCAGTTAGCTTACTTCCCTCATTTTTTGTTCTAGCAAAGATGCTGACTCAGACTGCAGAGAATCAGCTAGCTGAAGAGAGTAATTACCTCAGCTTGCTTCTTGACTAACTTTTTTGCTTCTTTTCAAAGCATCCAGAAGGGCACCATACTTCTATATAAATTGAATGACATCTTACTTATATTTTGAGAAATCTTCATCACTGGATGAAGATGCACTAGAGTTGGGACATGTCACATATTTTGATTCTGAGGATGAGCTAGATACGGAATGTACATTGAATAGACCAGGCTGATCCTGATTGGATTCTTCATCTGACATGGCCATTAACCCATAGTATCTGTTGGCATCCTCTGAGTCACTGTCTGAATGTGACAGATGGGCCCTGATACCTATCCTTACAGTAGGATAGTGTTTAGTTTCTTCAGCAGCAAACAACCTAATGTAGGCTTCTTCTTCTTCAGAATCTGAAGAAGATGAGTCAGTTTGACTCCAACTCTTTTCAGCCTTGGAAAGAAAGTTCTTTTCTTTCTTGCCCTTTAAATGGTGATGCTTCTCACCATTCTCCTTTCTCTTACTGGACAGTCAGCAATTACATGCCCAAGTTTGCTGCAGCAATAACAAACAATTTTAGAAGAGACTTGTTTACTAGGTTTGGAATCATGCATGTCCCCCTTGGAGTATTTCTTCTCCGCCATATAGTGGTCCTTGTGATGAGAGGAGGAGGAAGGTCTGCTCCTCCACTACTTCCTCTTCATCATCTTCTGAAACTGCCTAGAAAAGGCTGCAAATTCACCATCAGACATGGTACTGTCTGAAGTGCTTGTCTGTGAGCTTTCTAAATATGCTAGCCTCCTTGGGGGAGGAAAGAGAATCCTCTCCTTATTCTTCTTGGAGCACTCAGCCTTGAAGGCCACATCCTTTTCCTTGGCCTTGGATTTGCTATGCTCTCCTCCTCCTTTTTGGAAGACAACTACATCTTATAGGAGAGCAGCTTCCCGAAGTGTGTGAGGGGGACTTTGCCACCTCTATGATGGCACAAATGTTTCAGTCCAAGTCCCTAGTTAGAGATCTTAGGAACTTGTAATTGAGCTCATAATGGATAAATACCCTCCCATAGGTCCTCAGCTCATTCACAATTCTGAAAAAAAAAATACATAGCAACCTATTATGCTGTTTTTCTATCTGAAGGCTTCATATTCTTGGTTGAGCAGGGATTTTCTGTCATCCCTGACCTCCTCAGTGCCTTCCATGTAGACAACCAATGTGTCCCACATCTCCTTGGAAGTCTTGCAGTGAACAAGATTCTGGAATGTAGAATCATCAATAGCACTAACTATGATGTTTTGTGCTCTCTTGTCCATGACGGCTAGAATGACCTCATTCTTGGTCATCTCTGAATACTTCTTGGGGTTCTTGTCATTTGTATCCAGAATAGAAATCTTCATAGGGATGAGGGGTCCTTCTTGAATTGTTATGAAGATTCTTGGGTAAGATGCTTCCATAAAAGGCCAAACCTCTCCTTCTAGATCCCAAAGCTTTCCTTGCCACAGATTGGAAGCTTCATGGAACCCAACTCCTTATGGTTCTCTTCTGAACTTATATGTATATGTTTTAGCTACCCTTGGAGATCAACTAAGACTGTTAAGTCCTTTTTGATCAACCTCCTTCTGATACCACTTGAAATTCTTTAGTTTTAAGGATAGCTAAACACCTAGGGGTGAATAGGTTTGTAGGTCTATTTATACTTTTTTCCATTTTAATTTGTGTTGTGATTTAGTTTAATAGCTTTCAAGACAATCACAAACAACACACACAAGATTTATAGTGGTTCCCCGGATTATGGGTACATCCACTATCCCTTCCACCTTTCTAATAGTTTGTTAGACAAGGCACTTCTCCAAACTCGACTTCTAAAAGCTTACAATACAGATCCCTCATGATCTCTCAATCTCCTCCAAGACCAACCTAAGGCACAAAGCCCTACAACTCAGAGTAAGATTTTATCCTATATCTCTGTGATCCAAAGATCACCTACCTCAGACTAAGTAAATAGTCATACACTCAGGCTAGGAGGATAAACCTACAACTCAGGTTCAGTCCAGGATCCTACCTCAGGCCAAAGGACCTACCTCAGGCATATATGCCCTACCTCAGATCCACAATAGGATCCTACCTGAGATCAACAACATGATCCTACATCTGGAAAATAGCCCTACACTCAGATCAAGTTCAAGATCCTACACTCAGCCTTTATATATTCAGGCTTACACTCAGATCTTAGAAAGATCATGTAACGCTCTTGATTTTTTGATGTCTATTTTAATTCCTTTAAGGGCGTATTTTTGAAGTTAGGGTGTTACGTTGACACGTAGTTAATGGGTGTTGTTGTTGGAGCATGGTTTTTCTCATTGGTATCCGAGGTTTTGACTTAGAATATTAGCATGGCTAATTTCTAGTGTGTTTTGCATTTTCTCTTGTGAGTCGGGTTTGTTTTGGGAACTCAGTGGATCTTTTCTAAGAATGTTAGTGTTTTGACTTTAGAGAATTTTTACCCTAGTTTGATTTGTCGGATTTTGATTTCGACTTCATCATTGGATTCGTAGCATCGATATTTAGCTTTGGTGTGAATTTCGTGGAAATCAGAGATGATTTAGGATTTCCGGTCATTTGGACGTTTAGTGTAATAATAATATATTATTTTATATTATATATATATATAGTCTTGCGATAAGATGGAAACCCTATTCATCTTCTCTCCCAATGTCGTCAAACCGATTTATGAAAGAGAGAAAGCGTTTGGTCATTTCAGAGCTTTCGGACGTCGATTGTAGGAGCTCTGGTGCATGAAATCATCGTCTGAGGGTAGATTCGGATAGCTCTCACCGAGATCTACATTGAGTTCTTGCGGCCAGATCCTTGAAGAGGAGAGCTGGGTGGCCGGATTTCGGCAAGATCGAGGCAAGTGGTGATTTCTTCCCCTTGACGAGTTTGTTTATTTGTGTTCTTGGTTACTTTTCTTCTCTCCTTAGCATTTAGGAGTAGTGTAGGGTTCGTACAAGGTAGATCTACCCACTACTTGTATTGGATTTACGGTTAAGGGCCATCAACCAATTAGAGGGCAGTCAGCCTATATTAATTCGTCAATTGTGACTGATAGTCTAGGCAAACCCGTCGGGTATAAGACTGTTAATCTAAGTTGGAATTCGTCGGATATGATAGTTAATTTAGGTTTAAACTCATCAATTAGGTGACAGTTAGCTTAATTAAATTGTTAATTTGTCAATTATATGTCTGTTAGTCTAAGATAATTCAATGGGTAAGGTAGGATCAGCCTGTGTAAAATTCGTCAAGTTTGGGTTCTGGACTAAGTCAAAAGCGTTGAGTGAATTAAACTTGGCATTAAAAGCATTGAGTGAATTAGACTTTGTGTTGAGTGATCTATGTGTCTAAGTCAAAAGCATTGAGTGAATTAGAATTGGCATTGAAAGCGTTGAGTGAATTAGACTTGTCGTTGAGTGATCTGTGAGTCTAAGTCAAAAGTGTTGAGTGAATTAGACTTGGCATTGATAGTGTTGAGTGAATTAGACTTGGCGTTGAGTGATCTATGAGTCTAAGTCAAAAGAATTGAGTTAATTCGACTTTGCATTGAAAGAGTTGAGTGAATTAGACTTGGTGTTAAGTGATCTGTGAGTCTAAATCAAAAGCATTGAGTGAATTAGACTTGGCGTTGAAAGCGTTGAGTGAATTAGACTAGGCGTTGAGTGATCTGTTAGTCTACGTCAAAAGCGTCGAGTGAACTAGATGGCATTGAGTGCTTTGAGTGTTATTGCCTTTGGCGTCGAGAGCATTGAGTGCCCTCAACGCGGCTTTGAGTGAAGTCCAGGAATCGAGTATACTCGACGCTTTCCCGTGGACTTAGGTTATTTTTGCCGATTCATCGTGTATCACTAAGTGAGCCAATTTTCTTGTTTTCCTAAGTATAATTTGTCAAGTTTGGCTTAGGGTGATTTTTTTGGAGTAATTCTATGTTTTGGTTGAGGTTTTATCGGTGTTTATGGGTGTTTAAGTGTGGCCTTTAGTTGGCAATGGATAATGGACCACCAACCTAGTGCCAGTTCCTGAATCATTACACTTTGTGGGTTTTGGTGTTTACTTATAGACTGTTGGGTTGTGTTGGACATTGTGGCCACCACAACAGCGCCTTTTGAGATGTTTAGACTGTTGGGTTGTGTTGGACATTATGGCCACCACCGCAGTGTCTTCTCGAAGTGTTTGGGTCTGTTAGTTTGTGTTGGACATTGTGGCCACTGACTCAGATCTATTTTTACTAGTGTTAATGATTCACGTGTTTAGAGTTGTTCAGTCTCATCTTCTTTGCATAGAATTATGTCATTTTGCTTACTCTTGCAGATACTTTCAAAGCATGGATTTATTTCGAACTTTGTGCAATTCCTTACCCTTGAACTTTATAAGTTAATCAAATATTGATGCTCTATTGCTTATTTTGTTGTGCTTTGACAGCTATTCCTGATTTGGGTTGGTAACCCTTTGACTTCTTTGTCTTCATTTTATGTTGATTTTCTTTGCCACTTAAATATTCTTGTTGAGGTATTCTCTTCTTTTGAATGCCTTAGGTTTGGAGCAATAGCCGGTTGAGCAACTAAGGTTTTGTGGTGGCTTGTTTTCTGTAGCTACTGCAGTTGTCTTTTCCTCACCTATTGTGAGGTAGTGTGTTATTTTGCTTTTGTTCAGACATACATACTTTTAGGTGGGTTCGTGTCAGGTTGTTGATACCCACTGGAGTTTAATATAATGTTATGTACATGCTAGCTATTAAGTCTATTTCTATATGACCTTTTGGTTTACTTGCTCTCTAGGAAGGTTTTATGCTAGGATTGCATGTTAGTTATTTTAAAATATAAAAGTATCACTTTGACTATCTCATTCATAGTATTGTTTTAAAACCAAAGTCACTATATTTTAACGAACGTATAAGCTATTTCCATACTTATATTAAATCTAGAAGTATGAATATCATGAGTTGTCCTATTAGATGTTTATGCTCATGTAGGATGTTAATCAATATAAACAAAGTATTTTCCGCAGCGTATATTCATACTTTTACTTGTGGACTAGTTGATCCACTGAGCCGAGGGACATGGCCATAAAAATTTATCTTAAATTGCAGTTTCTTCATAATAACATGAGGATTTCACTTATAATGTTATATTTAAGGGTTGTCTGAGCGTCTGCAGTTATTCCCTACACATCGTGGCATCACGGCGCGTGTTTTCTCTTACTCTGATATACCATTTAAATGCGGAGAAAATATGGGTTTTGATAGTTGGTATCAGAGAGATAGGTTGTTTGACAATTGGTTGAACGACTATCTATGGATAGTTTTAGTTGTCTTATTTCATTTCATACACACACTGATGCGTCATCAGTTCGTCTTTGCTAAAGCATGAACACTACACTCATAAGCATGACAAGAAGTATACAGGTAATAATATATAGCATGGGATGCATAATATGTGTTTGTTTATGGATCCTCATAGGAGGAAACATGTGATTTTTATGTAGTATGGGATGCATAACAATCATGACATGAATGCTCAATGCATTTTACTTTTCGTTACATGCAATATTATATAGTATGGGATGCATAATATTTCGTGTGTACACCACTCATAACATGCATTAAGGCCTTATTAGAATGCATATCACAACATACATGACATAACATAGCATTAGCACACATGCTAAGCTAAGATATATATGATGACATACGTACACACATGGATTTAAAACAAAAAGAATAAGAATTCATACATTCATAGTATATGCACATTTTTCAATATGATGACAGTATAACATCCTAAGTTTAAGCATGAAATCATTGATGAAAATCCCAGAGTAAGTTAGCATCTTGAGCAAGTGTTTAAACATGTATGGTCTGAACTAAGTTGTGTAGTTCTAGCGGTTAAGCAAGGTTTTGATTGGTTTTTCATTATTTTATTAGGATGCCCTCTAAGCGTATTGTGATGAGGTCGACTCCCCAGTATGAGGGTGAGCCATCTAGTGCGCAGAGTGAGGCTGTGATCGAAGGACTGTGGAAGAGCAATGAGGCTTTGTCAAGGCAGATGGTGGAGATACAGTCACAAATCCAGGCATTGTTTTCTATTGTTTCAGGGCAGCTGCCTAGAGTGTAGGACCCTACTGTGGGTCAAGCTATTCCTGTTCCTCCTGCTCCTTTGGTGTCTCTAGTTCTACTACCACCGTAGATGAACTTTATTTCACATTTTCAACAATTAGGACCTCCTACCTATGGTGGTAGAGCTGATTTCCTGGCTTTGGACAATTGGATTATCGCTATCGAGGAGATGTTCTCGTACTCAGGAATTTCTGCGAACAAGAGAGTGATGGTTGCTGCTTACCAGCTTAAATGTCTTGCAAAAAGCTGGTGGTTAAGATAGAAGGAGAACCTTAAGGATGGATGCGCATGGGAATCCTTCAAAGAGTTATTGCTGAGAAGTTTCAATCGTCGGTCGAGCAAGACCGATTGATGAATAATTTTCTACATTTGAAGCAAAGAAAACTCACGCTAAGTGAATATGAGATTGAGTTTAGTAAATTGAGCCGGTTTGCCCCAAATTTGGTAGCCTTTGAAGCTAACAAAGCTAAGCATTTTGTGGGTTGTCTTAGGAGAGACATCCAGCAGTTGGCTAGTGCTTATGGATCTGAGAACTATTCTGAGGTAGTGTAAGCTGCTCTGAAGGTCGAAGCAATATATAATGCCAAGAATTGAGGCATGCAGATGAGAAAGGATAAGAGAAAGTCGAAGGATGCTAAAAACTCTCGGGAATATGGTCCTATTCGAGATTGGATAGATAATTACTACATCTAATAATTTCGTTACTTCAGCTTTTACGACATCCTTCATATTAGGATTTAAACATCGTTGGGGCTGGATAGATCTACGAGGGTTATCTTCAAGAAATATTTTATGCGTACAAAAAGATGGGTTGAGTCCTTGTATATCAAAAATTTGCAATGTTAATGCATGGCGATGTTTTTTTTAACACTTCTATTAATTCAGACGTTTTCTTATCATTTAGTTTAGATTCAGCTTCAAGGAAAATGTATTTTAAATGTGCGGGAAGTGTTTTCAGCTCGAGGGTTGGTGGTTTTTCATACGAAGTTGGGGTTTTTAGAGTTGTAGAGGTTAAGGATATAAAAGGTTCTAAATGGTCATCAGTAGGCATTTCTTGTGAAAGGGGTAAGTCTACCAAGTCCGATTCTTCTACAGTTATTGAAAGTAAATCATAATAGGGAAAACCATTTTCCTCAAAAGAGGCTTCTGCAAGATAGCAGGAATCGTCATTTATTAAATAATTTTTCATAGAGGGATCTATATCGATAGTAACCTCGTCATCTCCTACTTGTAAGAGAAGTCTACCATTACTTATGTCTATTATCGCGCGAGAGGTTGCGAGAAAAGGATGACCGAGAATTATGGGAACATCGGCGTCTTCCTCTATGTCAAGTATAATAAAGTCTACCGGGAAGATAAACTTGTCTATTTTGACCAGAACATCCTCTACTATCCCTATTGGATATTTAATAGAACGATCTGCTAACTGGATGTTCATTTTAGTTGGGCTGGAGTTACCTAATCCTAGTTTCTGAAAGAGCGAGTAGGGCATTAAATTTATGCCAGCACCTAAGTCTGCTAACGCATATTTTATTAATAGATTACCGAAGAGACACGGGATGGAAAATCGTCCCGAATCGTTTAATTTTGGGGGTAATTTATATAATAAAATGGCTGAACATTCGGCGTTAAGGAAAACTCTCGAAATATCTTCGAGTTTCTTTTTATTTGAAAGTAACGCATTTAAATATTTTGCGTATTTAGGCATTTGTGCAATTGCCTCGCAGAAAGGTATATTGATTTGAATTTGTTTTAGCATTTTTAGAAAAAATTTATACTGTTCATCTTCTCACTCATCTTTTAATTTTGAAGGATAAGGTACAACAACATGAGGTGGAACAATTCGCGGGGGTTTAGGAGGCAGAGACGTAACAGGAGTTGGTGTAGGAAGGCTAACCGTAGTTTCTTTTTCTACCCTTACGGGTGGTGGTAGCTCCCTGCCACTTCATAGTTTGACGGCTTGTCAACTTGGTGGGTTACTGGAATGGACAGTTTACCAAGGATTTGGTTCCGTATTTCCTAGCAAATTACAAGGTTGGCATTCCGATAGCATTTTTGATAGTTGTCCAATTTGTGTTTCTAAGTTTTTAATTGATCCGGTTAGGTTCCGGATATTGGACTCATTGATACTGACATATTTTGTGAATATGTCTTCTATTGGGGTTGGCCTAAAATGGTGCGGTTGTGGTGGTTGTGTCTGTGGTTGTGGGGGTTGCAGTGCAAATCCAATTGGACTTACAATCGGAGGGCATTGAGCATTATTGGGGTTGCTCCACGAAAAATTACGATGAATCATATATCCTGGAATGTAAGAATTATTATTATTATTATTCGGATTATAGGAGGGTCTATATGAATTCCCATATAGTCGACGTCTTCATTATTATTATTAGTTGAATTAGGCGGATTTAAAGATATAGAGGCGGAGGAAGCACTCATCCCCGCCAATTGCCTAGTCAGATATTCTACTTGGAGAGCTAAGTTTGAAGAGGAGTCGAGCTCATAGATCCCATCTTGTTTAGGGCGTGACCTCGGCACGTTCTACTGGTACGCATTCATGGCCATCTCCTCAAATAGGGTTTGAGCGGCCTCGGGGGTTTTGTTATTGAGCGTGCCTCTAGCGGCAGCATCAATGGCTTATCAGGTCTGAGTGTTCAGATCGTTATAGAATGTCTGTACTTAGAGCCAAGCTGGCAGCGCATGATGTGGACACCGACGTAGGTATTCCTTAAAATGTTCCCAAGTCTCATAGAGAGACTTGGACTTGCCTTGTACAAAGGAAGAAATATCTGCACGCAGACGTACGGTTTTTGCAGGTGGAAAGTACTTTATGAGGAATTTCTAGGTCATATAGCCCAAGTGGTGATAGATCCTCATAGGAGAGAAGTTAGCCACTGTTTAGCTTTCGTTCGTATCGAAAAAGGAAATAAGCGAAGACAGATAGCATCATAAGTGACGCCATTTATCTTAAATGTGTCGCATATTTCTAAAAAGTTGGACAAGTGCATGTTTGGATCTTCGTTGGGTAATCCATCGAATTGAACGGAATTTTGTATTATTTGGACTATACTCGATTTAATCTCGAAGTTATTATTAGCAATGGTTGGCTGAACGATACTAGACTCAGTGTCATCTAAATTGGGTCGTGCATAATAAGACATGGTCCTTTGGGGGACCACCTCTTGCATTTGTTGTGGCTCTGCTTCCATTTCTTATATGTGTGCGGTGCCTACGGACTCTTCTAGATTTAATACTAGCCCTTGATTCATAGATCGGAGGCTCTTGCGAAAGGTGCGATTTATTTCAGGATCAAATTCAAGATTTAATCAGATGGAGTTCTGCGGGTCATATACTAAAAAAAGACTTTTTATAAAAAAAATAAAACAAATATATAAAAACTAAGTAAAAAAATAAGTTACAATTAAAAAAACAACTAAGTTAAAAACAAATATATATAAACACACAAATACAAACACACGAAAAGGCTTAAAACAGGAAAATAACTAAAAATAAGGTTTTATAAAAAACAGGTTTTATAATAAAAGTAGTTTTATTATAAACTAGTTTTATAATAAGAAAAGTTTTATATAAAATACGTTAAAATAGTATGTTAGGTTTTTGTTAGAATTCGTTAGTGGTTAATACAATTGTTAATAAAACTTAGGTTTTATAAAAACAAAGTTTTAAATTCAGTGACTTTTATGATTGTTTTATTTTTATAAAAACTAAGGTTTTTAAATAACAAGAAAAAAAAAGATAAAATTAATAGCGTTCTTTTATTTTCAAATATTAACACATATAAACGAATCCTCGTCAATGGTGTCAAAAAGCTTGATAAGTAAATTTTGATTTTAAAGAGGATAGATTTGGTGTTATATAATCTTTTACGTATATAAGTCTATCTCTTTTTTACTTATTTATATCATGTGGATTAAGGCAAGAGTACCTATCGCATAGGAGTATGGTATTTTGTAGAAAATATCAAGGTCGTATTTTTCCTAAGATCGATGTTAATTATTCTAATTTTTAGAACGGACTATTATATTATCGAAAAAACTGAGTGAAGTTTATATTAAAAATAAAAGACAGAAAAATATAAATACGTGGTTTTATTAAGAAAAGGACTCAGAAGGTAGTCCTTGATTTCAGAATTACTATGAGAGAATATTAATTCACCTATTAAAGAACTACTTTATGTCTTGATTACCTAACTTAACGAGAGTGTCCCTTTGGTAGAATCACAGACTCGAAAGTACGACCGGGGAGGCTTGCGTTTAAAACGGGTTAACTTAAAATGTAGTGTCTCTTTTCCTGTTATATGATCAATTAATTGTAAACCCTAGTTAGAATAACTAGAACGTAGAGTTGAAATAGTTGAAAATAATATCCAGCCCAGAGCTCATCTTGACCAAGTGCTAAGGGTTCTTAGCCTCTTATCAGGATGGGGGCGGTATAAAGTGCAGAAAATAATAACTACCTATCTATCTTAATTCAGTACTTAAGCTTTCGCTTCGCCTTTCATTTGAGATAGGGTAGTAAAATTTAAACAATTGAAAAGCTTTGACACTATCTTAATCCAGGTCATAGGCTTTCGCCTCGCCTTTCATTCGGGATAGTATGAAATAATAAGGTTTTGGAAAATAGTTTTGAAAGCAGTTTCACGCTATCTTAATCCAGGACATAAACAGAGCTTCGCCTTTCATTCGGGATAGTATGAGAAAATAAAGTAAAGTAAAACAGAAAATATAATTGTAAAGTACTTAGAATTGAAATTGAAACATTCTATTTTATAAATTCAAAAAGTTATTACAACTTTCTACAAAGCTAAAAAGAAAACTGAAAAATTTACAACTTATAGAACTTGGAATACTGAAAGCTACTACCAGATCTTTGTCAGAGAGCTGTGGAGTCCTAACAGTTCTTAAGGAAGCTGCTGGTGTTCGAATAATTTTATAAAGCCCTGCCCCTCTATTTATAGAAAAAAATTTGAAACGACACGCCCCTAGACACGGGTGTGTCGGGTGGGCGTGACAAGGTCACGGGCATGTCAGGTGGAGTGTCGGGCGGCGTGTCGGGACATGTGTCGAGCTGGGCTGAACTTTGGATAGAACATCATCAGGTCACGGGCGTGTCGAATTGTGTCATGGGCGTGTCTGGCAGTCGGTTCATCAGGAGACACGGGGCGTGGCGACAGCTCGGCGTCTTGTTGGAAATGGGCTAACATCGGTGCGGGCATGGGCGTGTCAGATTGGTTCACGGGCGTGTCGGGGACGTGTCATCAGCTTTTCCGATTTTCCTAAATAACAAAAACAAAAAATAAAAAGGAATTAAATAGTGTTGTCACGCCCTTGGTCACGGGCGTGACCTAGGGGCGTGACTTAAGTAAAAAAATACAAAAATTCAGAAAAACTTAGAAAATAAATATAAAACATAAAAAATTAAAATATAACAAAAATAATTAGTTATATATATAAAAACTAAGGTTTTATTTATAAATATTCAAAATTAATACTATACAAAATTGTATATTTTTATACTCATCATTGGATGTACCCATCACTTGGGGAACCACTATAAATCAGTGTGTATGCTGTATTTGTTTTGATCTGTGCTGTGATAGTTGTAGCATAGTTTGTATAACTGTGATATATTTTATCTGCTTAATTAAAATAAGAATTGAACCTATTCACCCCCCCCCCCCCCTCTAGGTGTTTTAGAGTATCTTGAAACCAATTCTTTCAACAGATTCTCCTATCTGTCTAGTGGCAAATAAGAAAGGCTCTTATTGTGTCATATGACACAAAAGTCTAGGCCTTGTAAATTGTAAAACTATTGGTAAGCTCTTCAGTCAATAGCTTGTTAAGAATGGTCCCAATGTGAAGTGCTCCAAGGAGGGAATTTGCTCTGCTTGTCAAAAGGACAAGCAAACAAAAGCTTCCTTCAAGGGTATTGGGACCAAAGATTCTGTGAGGTGCCTAAATCTCCTGCATATGGACTTGTTTGGTCCTATTCCAGTTCATAGTCATGGTAGGAAGGTCTACACCCTTGTGATGGTTGATGACTTTTTAGGTTTGCTTGGGTATTCTTCCTAAGGAGAAATAATGAAACCCTTGATATCTTCACTAATTTTATCAAGCAAATTCAGAATGAGTTCAAAAGCTCTGTTATCAAAATAAGAAGTGACCATGAGACTGAATTCCAGTCTGACAGCATGATAAGGTTCTGTGAAGAACATGGGATTCATCATGAATTCTCTTCACCCAGAACACCCCAGCAAAATAGGGTTATTGAGAGGAAAAATAGAACTCTCATTGAGGCTGGAAGGACCCTACTTAATGACACATCTCTCCTAGAATATTTCTAGGCTGAGGTAGTCAACACTGCATGTCATGTCCTCAATAGAGCCTCTATCACCAAGTGACACAAGAAAACTCCCTATGAGATCTTAAAAGGCAAAAAACCAAACCTGAGCTATCTCAGAATCTTTAGTAGTAAGTGTTATGTGCTTCACAATGGAAAGTCCTATGTGACTAAGTTTGCTGCCAAATCCTTTGATGGGATTTTTGTTGGGTACAACAATCATAGCAAAGATTATAGGATCTACAACTTGAAAAGCCAAATTGTAGAAGAATCATTTCATGTAATCTTTGATGAGTCTACTATGATTAACCATGAGCTACCAAGCTCCTCTTATAGTACTACAGGTACAAAATAGATGATGGACAAACTAACCATCAAGAAAGCATCACCAGTCAACCAAGATGAAGTGGATACTCCAGATAATCTACCAGGGACACTTGGAGTGGATGAAGATCAACAAGAGGTTGCACCTGAATCTGCACCTATTGCTGATACTAAAAGAAGACTGCCACCTGCAGTCAGACATGTGAGAGATCATCAAGCACACCAGATTATTGGTGAGGCAAGCCATGGAGTAATAACAAGGAGCAGAAGTCTGAACATAGCCATGTACTCAAGCTTTTTGTCACAAGTAGAGCCCAAGAAGTTTGAAGAGGCTAATATAGATTAGCATTGGATTAGAGCTATGCAGAAGGAACTGAACCAGGTCAAGAGGTGCAAGGTTTGGAAGATGGTTCCCAGACTATAAGAACATAATGTCATTGGAGTCAAGTGGATCTACAGAAATAAGCTTGATGAAAGTGGCATTATAATCAAGAACAAAGCAAGGCTAGTGGATAAGGGGTACAAGCAAGAAGAAGGTATCAATTTTAATTAAACCATTGCCCCTATAGCAAGATTGGAGGCCATCAGAGTGTTCTTTGCATATGCTGCACACAAGAGATTCAAAGTCTACCAGATGAATGTGAAGTCAGCCTTCCTGAATGGTGACTTAAAAGAGGAATTCTATGTTGAGCAGCCTCCAGGTTTTGTAGTTCCTAACTCACCTGATTATGTTTATAGACTTAGGAAAGCTCTATATGGGCTGGAGGAAGCACCTAGAGCATGGTATGAGACTTTGTCTAGCTTCATCATTGAGAACAAATTCTCAAGGGGGAAGATAGACAAGACCTTATTCCTAAGGGAATCTAAGGTTAAGATCATCCTAGTTTAGATCTATGTAGATAACATCATCTTTAGATCTACTGATGACAACCTTCGTAGGAAGTTTGCAAAACTTATTCAGGGTAAGTATGAGATGAGCAGTATGGGTGAACTTAAGTTCTTCTTGGGTCTCTAAGTAAGACAGACTGATGATGATTTATCCATATCCCATTCTAAGTTCACTAGGAAGTTAAAAAAGAAATTAGGTATGGAGAATTCCTCCACCATGAGAACTCCCATGGGATCAAGTATGCCCATATACAAGGATAAGTAAGGGAAACAAGTTGATGAGACTTTGTATAGAGGGATAATTGGTTCCCTTTTTTATCTAACTGCTAGTAGGCCAGACATCATGTATGCTACATGTGTTTTTGCTAGGTATGAAGCTTGCCCCAAAGAATCTCATTAATCTGCTGCAAAGATAATTCTATGATATCTTAAGGGCACACCAGATCTTGGCCTATGGTACCCTAGTAATGGGTAATTTGAACTAACAGGCAATTCAGATGTAGACTTTACAGGCTGCAAGGAGGACACGAAGAGCACTTCTGGCACCTATCAATTCCTAGGTGGAAGTCTAGTTTAATGGAGTAGAAAGAAGCAAACTAGTATTGCAATTTCAACTGCATGGTCAAAATACATCTTAGTTGGTAGTTTTGTGCTCAGTTGTTGTGGATCCAGCATCAACTCCAGGACTATAACCTTCAAATAATTAGAATTCCTTTGTTCTGTGACTCTACTAGTGCAATCTCAATTGCTAGGAATCCTGTATCCTATAGTAGGACTAAGTATATAGAGATTAGTTATCATTTTATTAGGGAGAATGTGGATATGAAGACATCACCCTTGTATTTGTTCCAACAGACAAGTAAGTGATTGATATCTTTATTAAGCCACTAGATGAAGCAAAGTTTAACACCTTCAAATTTGAATTGAGTATGTTAAACCTAATATAGCTTCAATTACTCCTCATCTTGTTGCAAACTATTTTATATTTTTCAGATGGAATTGTTCTTTAAAGAAATGAAGATTCTCTATTTGAGGGAGAACATGTCAAGCACAATTCCAACAATTCACTACTGCCTACTTGAGGGGGAGCAGATGATAATAACCCTACTAGCTATTTGCTGAAGTCAAAAGGGGGGAGGAAAAGGTGATAAGATGATGAGATTAATGTTCAAGTATGACAACAATAATTTAGTGGAAGCAGGTATAGTGATTTTACACTCAAGCTGCAAGCAAGGGAGTGTGGTAACTATAGATCACTTCTCAGTTATATAGTGTTTATTCTTATTGTTGTATAGTACTGTGTATGTCATCGACTCACTTACTTCAGAGTTTTGACTTCCTTAAATAGGGGGAGATTGTTGGGTCCATTGCCCACAATGCCCTAGATTTGAGGAAGTCAATCTTGTCAATGATATACATATAGTTGTAATTGACAGTGATGTGACAAGTGGTCACAAAGTGAAGAGGCTGGAAAGGAAGGAATTTGCCTAAGTCCACAAGCGTTGAGTTGATTTGACTCACTCAACGCCATATAACTATAGGTAGAAATATGGCTAAGTAGTTTGGCGTTGAGTGATGAAGACACACTCAACGCCATACAACAAAAAAATTGTGAGTTGAACTGAGTTCAGAGTTTTTCAAACTAGGTTCAGAGTTCGTAAAGCTGAGCTCAGCATTTATCGAACTAAACTCAGAGTTTGAGATTCTGAGTTCGTCGAACTCAGTTCAGAATTCATCGAACTAAGTTCAGAGTTCATCGAGCGGAGCTCACCATTCGTCGAACTCAGTTTAGCATTCATCGAACTCAGTTTAGAGTTGAGTGAGGCAAGCTCAGACAGTAAAAGCCTAAGGTTTAAGAGCAGAAAGGTGGCTAAGTCCACAGGCGTGGAGTGAAGGTAATTCACTTAACTCCATAGCCTCATAAGGGTTGAGTAACACTGAGTCAGTCAAAGCCAGTGTTTCTAAACACAGAAATTTGGCTAAGTCCAAAAGCGTTGAGTGAGGTATGCTCACTCAATGCTCTCAATGCCTAAGATGCAGAAAGCTTTTCTAAGGAAAAAAGTATTGAGTGATGAAGACGCACTCAACGCTCTCAACGCAAGAGAAGAAGGAAGATTTTGGCTAAGGCAAAAAGCATTGAAGTATGCTCACTCAACACTCTCAACGACAAATTTATAGAATGCATATGCTAAGAAACAAGGCATTGAGTGAGGTGTGCTCACTCAACACTCTCAACGACATGCAGGCAGAAAAGGCTGCAGAATTGGTAAAGGCTAAAAGCATTGAGTGGAGATTGCTCACTCAACACTGTCAATGCCTAGATAGATAGAATTTTGTCTAAGTGTTTTGGCTTTGAGTGAAGCTCATTCACTAAACATCTATTCTACTAATGCTCGATTTTGGCTAAGTTTACAGGTGAAGACTAACAAAAACTTGATGGGCCAAAACCCGAACAGGCAAGCGTACCTGTCGAATCGTAGTATCAAGGTCGTATTTAAACACGGGGTTGTCTAGTACTGCTACTCACGCTTGAACTATTATCCTACCAGAAAATTGTTGGATTTTGAGAATTTTTAAAAGTGAAATAAACGATAATTTGCGAGATGAAAAAAACTTATATTAAAAAGCTAGCATTCGTTCATTGATTCACCATAAAATGAAACGAGAGAGATAAAAGGTATAGTTTTAAATTTGCAAATCATACTCGGCCGTGACGGATCCGAAAATGAGACAAAATCTCGCTAGAGCATTAGGTCTTCTAACTTATAGACTCTTTGATCGAAATCCCTTTACAACCCAAAGAAGCCTAAAGTTGCATTATCGATGTGATCCGCACTATTGGATTTGACTCCAATCCGGAAGATTTACGTCGTCCTATCTCTAGGGTTGCGTTAAACTCCTTCCTTCTTTGAGTGATCTTTCACATTCACGAGCCTCTCGGCTACTCAAATATGAGATCCTAAGCCTACTACAGTATACCGGAAATACGGAGTCGACGAAATAAAAATCAAAGAAGGACCGAGTAGAATTAAGCAAAAATAAAACTATGAAATAAAAGAAACCCTCATCTCATTTTATGGATCCTCACGATCGAATGCTAAAGGAAACTTAGCTACGCATATTCGAAAGGAAAGACAAAATAAAATAAGAGAAGAACATGTTTTATTACTTGAAAGGGAAGAGAAGATTACACAATATGATGATAAAAGGAAATATTATGCTATTACAAGGAAAATTATAACTTGGAGGAAACAAAACATGAAAATAAAAACTTACACTAATGGAAAATATGACAATAACAAAAAGAAAATTACAACTCACAAACACTCAAACTCTTTAACTCAACATTCAAACTTTGCTTAGAACTTCACTCCAACAATTTTTGTAATCCCTTGGCTTGAGGGATGGGGTGGCTTATATAGAGGATGGAGAGGATTCTAGAATGAAGAGGAGAAGAAGGGACACAAGGGGGGCCGACCATGTGGATGGATGGAGGTTCATGCATGCAATTATGGAGGGGAGAGAGAAAAGAGGGGGGTTCATGCATTTCATTTAATGAAAAATATAAAATAAGAAGGCGGGGAAGAATGGAAGCTTGTAGAAGGGGAAAAAGAGGGGGGCGGCCACTTCAATGAGGAGGGGATATTCATGCATGCTAATTAATGGAGAGAGAGGAAAAGGTGCATGCATGAGAGAATAAAGGTGGCCGGCCATGCATGAAAATATTCATGTATGGCATTTAATGAAAGAGGGGGGCTGCTCTTGAATGTGTGAAGGGGGTCGGCCATATAATGGGCTGGATGCACATGGGCTCGGGTAGGGGGCTAAGGAGAGCTTTGTGGGCTGCTTGCTTGAAGAGGTGGGCTGCTCCAATATTGTGAGGCTCGGGTAGAGGGCTTGGGCTGCTACAAGTGGAGGGGCCGGCCAACCTACAAAATAAAATAAAACATTAGACACTTATTATAATAACATATCATGATATAAACTTAAATAAAAACATAAAACATAACATTAATCATGCTATTAATTATTTATAAGAAATAAAACTAAACAAAATAAACATAACATTAATCACTATAACTTTACATTAGTCATGTAAACCTAAACTATAACAAAGATAATAATATTTTAAAAAAAACTAGACATAACAATAACATAAACATAACATAAAATAACAACCAAACATAAAATAAAACTATAGATTTATAAAAATAACACAACAACAACATACAAGCATACAAAAACATAAAATTATAATAATACTTAGAAATTTAAGCTACTAAATTACCCCAAAAACGATGACTAAAACTAGTCATCAAATTCCCCCATGCTTAGACATTTGCTTGCCCTCAAGCAAATAGAAATAAAGGACTAAGGAAAAACAAAAGACATATATTTTATTTTAGGTTCCATTGTTAAGAAAAGCAAAACATGAAAAATTAACTATCCTAATTTCCATGTTATCAACTAGTGGGGTGAGAAGTGCACAATAGAAAATTTGAAAGTGGAACCATAAAAATCTCATTAAAACATAAGAAAAGTCTACACATTTCTAAATCTTAAAAACAAGGCATCCAAAATAAATGAAAATAAGGAAAACAAAAGTAGAGGTTCTAAGTAAATGGCGCATTAACAAACTACTAGGTTGCTAGATAAACATTAACCCTAAAACACTCCAAGGTAACCTCCAAAGAAATCCATCAATGATGGTGGCCATAGGCTTGTACGTTCACACTTTCTCCACTACGCGAATTTATGTTCTAAGATCAATAGGACTTCTAATAGGCGTTAAGACTTGTCTTAGGTAAATAATTTGGAAGTGAAAACAAGGATAAATATGAGGGCTTAAACACTAAACCAAGGTGAGCTCAAAAATAATAATAAAAACATGATAACAAAATAAGAAATGACAAGCAAGTCATTTCTCCAATTTATACTACAAAATAAGGCCATGAAATTTTCTTTTATAAACTTGGCCAAACAAAAAAATTTTCTTTCATTCATTTTTTTCATTTTTTTTTATTTTGATTTTTTCATTTTTTTTTAATATTATTTGGATAAGAAAGCTCCAAAAATAGGCTTGAGAATTTCCTATTCATTTCAAAGATAATACCCCCTCACAAAATAATTTTTAACCTCAAGGTTATAGTGTGAAAAGTAGGAAAGGCATTTAGCTTTGGTGAACATAATGAAATGAAAGGTGAAGCTAAAAACAAAGAAAACATGAAAAAGGCCCAAAATTGTTTTTGCATTGGTAATGTTTTTGGTGGGCAAGAAAAGCTCAAACTATTCAAATGGTGGCCTACATCATTTCTAAAGAACATAAAAACGACGCAAATGCTTCGAGAGTAGCTTGGGACAGGTTCTTGAAACCAAGAAAGACTACCCCGCAAATGAAAAAGAGCTAATGATACTTAGCAACCATTCGTAAGCAACTAACCGAACAAAAAGACATAACTACAAATTGCTAACTTATAACGTAAAAAAGCGGATGCCTATATTTAAGAAAGAGAAACTAGTAGAACTAAACTATGTTAAAATGATAAGTTTAGAGAACATTTTCAAAGTAATCTACATAGAACTAAAAAAACCGCACGGGCCTACACATCACTAGAAGAAACATAAAAATAAAGATAAAAATAATTTTAGATTTTGTTTTTCAAATAGATTTTAGCACATTTTTTTTATTTGTTTTTTCTAATTTTTTGGGTTTTGGATTTTTTTTGATGAAGTTAAAATAAAGTACTATACTAATTTAAAACATAATTTTTTTTTAAAAAAGAAAGAAGAAGGAAAATAAACCCTCCCCCATGCTTAAACTCTTCATTGCCCTCAATGAAGGAAACAAAAAGAGAAAGAGAAGGGGACTGAGAGGAAGAGAAAAATAAAAAAATGCAGAAAGTAAAGTAAATAAATAAAAACAGGACTTCCCAGGGGTTGTGAGATGAAGGCGGATGTCGCTCCCTCATGCTTGCTTTTTAGTGAACTTGTTCGTCAGCAGGTTTGACTTGATCCATTTGATATCCACAACGGCGGAGCGGCGACCACGAACTTGTAATTGATTGGCCTCCGGTGGGAAGAGCAAAATAAAAGCAGAAAAATAATAGAGTCCATGGGCAGATGCCCAATAGTGTTCTTTATTACAATAATCCAAATAAAAGAGTTTCATAATAATAATAATAAGTAGTCCATAATAAAATAACAATCTAAGAGTCCAGAATAAGATTCTCCTTTGCAGGAGACACAGAATCATTAGAAAAATAAAGTTTAAGTTTGTGTCCATGTACTTTAAATTCACCCCTCTACGGGTGTGAAAGTAACATAGTTCCATCAGAAAAAACATCCTTGACCGTAAACGGTCCAGACCAATGAGATTTAGATTTTCAAAAGAAAATACGTAAACGTGAATTTAAAAGAAGAACTTGATCGCCTGGTTTAAAATTTTTATGGTGGCGAAAGTTCTTATCGCGATAAATTTTTGTGTCAGGGTCAGGTGGTTTTACAAAATAATTTGTAAAATTTTTATCATTTTCAAAAATAAGATTCTTTTGTCTAAAATCAGATTCATTTCCGAATTTTGCTTGCACGGACATAACTGTGTTTTCAAAATCATTTGATGAGAGTTCAGAAAAGGAGTAAGAAAAATCTTCTGGAGAAATATATGAGTCTTCTTTTAAGTCATCAATGAAAAAGCAAGAATCATCATTTTGTAAAGAGTTTTTCATCGATTTGTTAATGTCAAATGTGACTTCCTCATCTCCCACATACAGAAAAAGTTTTTCGTCACTCACATATATGATTTCACGAGCGGTGGCTAGGAAGGGTCGACCAAGGATAAGAGTGATCTCGATGTCCTCTTCAATATCAAGAATGACAAAATCCACCGAGAAGATGAATTTGTTGACCTTCACCAGCACATCCTCAACGATGCCTAATGGATACTTAATCGATCGATCGGCTAACTGTATCCTCATTCTTGTAGGGCTAAGAGTGCCCAATCCTAGTTTCTTGAATAAAGAAAAAGGCATCAAATTGATGCTCTCTCCTAGATCCGCTAACGCATGTTTAACAAACTGATCATCGAAAACGCAAGGAATGGAAAAACTGCCCGGATCGTTTATCTTTTTAGGAAGATTAGAGTTCTTAACGACCGCCGAGCATTCTTCATTTAATGTTACATGTGATAAATTTTCCAATTTTGCCTTGTTTGTTAATAGATCCTTAAGGTACTTCGCATACTTAGGCATTTGACTAATCGCTTCATGAAATGGCAAATTAATGTGAATTTGTTTCAACATTTCAAGGAAGCGTTTGTACTGATCGTCTAGTTTTTCCTTCCTAAGTCGAGCCGGATAAGGAGGTGGCGGAGATTCCTTTATAATAAAAGGAGAATCATTTTGAAAATCAGAAAGAACAAAAATATCTTTTTCTTTGTCAAAAATAGATTTTTCATTTTCAAGAGTTGATTTATCATTTTCTGTGGGGATAAAAACAGGAGGGACAATCACCCTTGGCTCTTCCCTTGTGGTGGGCTCGTTAACAACCTTACCGCTCCGAAGGGAAATCGTATTTGCATGCTCCCTTGGGTTAGGCTCAGTGTTCGAGGGAAGAGTTCTAGGTGGTCTCTCAGAAAAAGCCTTGGCGAGTTGGCCGACCTGATTTTCTAAATTTTTCATTGATCCTGTTAAGTTTCTAATAACAGCATCGTTTGAGCTTATATACTTAGCGAGGATCTCTTCCAAAGGGGAAGGTTTTTGAAAATTTATTTGTGGTGGTGGTGGTCGTGGTGTAAAATCATGCGGTGGGCGTACAACATTGGCGTTATTACTCCAAGAAAAATTAGGATGGTTATGCCATCCAGGATGATAAGTGTTCGAAGAAGAATAAAAACCAGGAGGAGAAGAAAAATTCGAAAAAGCAGAAAAATTATTGGCAAAATTATTTTGAGCAGGCCTGGGTATGTTCCCCAGATAATCCACCTGCTCAGCAGCAGTAGCATTTTCATATACCTTAGCGGCGGAGGGAGCAGTCATCTCCGTAATCTTCTTGTTTAGCATTTCCACTTGCATCACCACTTACTTCACCGAATCCACTTCATATATACCTGCAGGTTTAGATGGGCGAGTCCTAGACGAATTCCACTGATAGGTGTCCATCGCCATGGCCTCGATAAGCTCAAGTGCGGCTTCCGAAGTTTTGTGGTCCAAAGAACCAGCGGAAGCGGCATCTATCATCTGCTTTGTTTCTTGGTTTAGCCTATTGTAGAATGTCTGGACCTGCAACCATACAGGCAGAGCATGATGTGGGCATCTTCTCAAAAGTTCTTTGAACCTCTCCCAAGTGTCATAGAGGGTCTCAGAATCAATTTGAGAATATAAAGTTATATCATTTCGTAGCTTAGCAGTTTTGGCGGGGGGGAAAATAATGAGAAAGAAATTTTTCAGTTAAAATGTTCCAAGTAGTGATTGATCCTCTTGGAAGAGAACTCAACCACTGTTTGGCTTTAGTTCTTAAGTAGAATGGGAAGAGTCTTAGCCTTATAGCATCGTCTGAAACACCATTAATCTTAAAGGTGTCACAGATTTTAAGAAAATTAGCAATATGCAAGTTCGGATCTTCATCTTGTAATCCGTCGAACTGTACATATTGCTGCACCATTTGAATGATGCTAGGCTTAAGCTCGAATTTATTGTTCGCAATCGCAAGTCGAACAATACTTGTCTCTGTCCCTTCCAAGTTGGGTCGAGCATAATCGGACATGGTCCTTTGCTGAGCCACTCCTGGGTTAGGGTCTCCCATTTCAGAATTGAAATTGCAATCCCCGAAGGAAACCTCAACCGCTATTTAAGAAGTAAAAGCCCCGAATCGTAGTTGTCTCCGAAAGGAGCGTTCGATTTTTGGGTCCAAAACAACAAGTAGTGACGGATTCGCTCGGGTCATGCACTAGCAAAGAAGACGAAGGAGAATGAAAATGAAAACTTGAAAAAGAAAGAAAAAGAGAAGAAAGGATTTTTTTTTTGAAAATAGATTTTTTTACGGCTTGGCTCTCGAACTTCCCAAGGACTACCCGGTGAAGGGTTCGCAAGGTACTAGGTAAAATGGTGGCGCTTAAAGCCCCTTACCCTTTTCGAGAGATTTTAGGTTGGGTAGAAAATAAGATGAAGTGGGTTGATTATAAATATTAATATATATATATAATTTTTTTTTTGATTTTTTTTTGCAGAAGTAATAGCGCAAGCGTTTTCAAAATATTGACGAAGAAAAGTACCCGGCAACGGCGCCAAAAACTTGATGGGCCAAAACCCGAACAGGCGAGCGTACCTGTCGAATCGTAGTATCAAGGTCGTATTTAAACACGGGGTTGTCAAGTACTGCTACTCACGCTTGAACTATTATCCTACTGGAAAATTGTTGGATTTTGAGAATTTTTAAAAGTGAAATAAACGATAATTTGCGAGACGAAAAAAACTAATATTAAAAAGCTAGCATTCGATCATTGATTCACCATAAAATGAAACGAGAGAGATAAAAGGTATAGTTTTAAATTTGCAAATAATACTCGGTTGTGACGGATCCGAAAATGAGACAAAATCTCGCTAGAGCATTAGGTCTCCTAACTTATAGACTCTTTGATCGAAATCTCTTTACAAACCAAAGAATCCTAAAGTTGCATTATCGATGTGATCCGCACTATTGGATTTGACTCCAATCCGGAAGATTTACGTCATCTTATCTCTAGGGTTGCGTTCAACTCCTTCCTTCTTTGAGTGATCTTTCACATTCACGAGCCTCTCGGCTACTCAAATATGAGATCCTAAGCCTACTACCGTATACCGGAAATACGGAGTCCACGAAATAAAAATCAAAGAAGGACCGAGTAGAATTAAGCAAAAATAAAATTATGAAATAAAAGAAACCCTCATCTCATTTTATGGATCCTCACGATCGAATGCTAAAGGAAAATTAGCTACGCATATTCGAAAGGAAAGACAAAATAAAATAAGAGAAGAACATGTTTTATTACTTGAAAGGGAAGAGAAGATTACACAATATGATGATAAAAGGAAATATTATGCTATTACAAGGAAAATTATAACTTGGAGGAAACAAAACATGAAAATAAAAACTTGCACTAATGGAAAATATGACAATAACAAAAAGAAAATTACAACTCACAAACACTCAAAGTCTCCAACTCAACATTCAAAGTTTGCTTAGAACTTCACTCCAATAATTTTTGTAATCCCTTGGCTTGAGGGATGGGGTGGCTTATATAGAGGATGGAGAGGATTCTAGAATGAAGAGGAGAAGAAGGGACACAAGGGGGGGCGGCCATGTGGATAGAAGGAGGTTCATGCATGCAATTATGGAGGGGAGAGAGAAAAGAGGGGGGTTCATGCATTTCATTTAATGAAAAATATAAAATAAGAAGGAGGGGAAGAATGGAAGCTTGTAGAAGGGGAAAAAGAGGGGGGCCGGCCACTACAATGAGGAGGGTATATTCATGCATGCTAATTAATGGAGAGAGAGGAAAAGGTGCATGCATGAGAGAATAAAGGTGGCCGGCCATGCATGAAAATATTCATGCATGGCATTTAATGAAAGAGGGGGGCTGCTCTTGAATGTGTGAAGGGGGCCGGCCATATAATGGGCTGGATGCACATGGGCTCGGGTAGGGGGCTAAGGAGAGCTTTGTGGGCTGCTTGCTTGAAGAGGTGGGCTGCTCCAATGTTGTGAGGCTCGGGTAGAGGGCTTGGGCTGCTACAAGTGGAGGGGCCGGCCAACCTACAAAATAAAATAAAACATTAGACACTTATTATAATAACATATCATGATATAAACTTAAATAAAACTAAACATAAAACATAACATTAATCATGCTATTAATTAGTTATAAGAAATAAAACTAAACAAAATAAACATAACATTAATCACTATAACTTTACATTAGTCATGTAAACCTAAACTATAACAAAGATAATAATATTTTAAAAAAAACTAGACATAACAATAACATAAACATAACATAAAATAACAACCAAACATAAAATAAAACTATAGATTTATAAAAAATAACACAACAACAACATGCAAGCATACAAAAACATAAAATTATAATAATACTTAGGAATTTAAGCTACTAAATTACCCCAAAAACGATGACTAAAACTAGTCATCAATGACGTCAGCAAAATCGACAAAGTCAACTAAGTTCAAAACAAGTACGGAGAAGCTACAGAATACAACAAACTTTATCGAGAAGCTACTGCACGTCTTCTTCCATTAAAGCAAGGCACAGCTGGAAGCTACAAGTGGGGCCCACTGATCTCAAAGAGTCGTTGATCAGCGAACTAAAAAAGGATGAGATGGGCCAAGACACGAGATAATTTTTAAGAGCATTATCAACTTAAAAAGGGTAGCAGTCAACTTCATCTTCCTCATCATTACTGCAAGTAAAAAGCTTGAAGCCCTCCTACAAGAAAAAGTTTAGATAGTATTGCAGTCTTCATCTGCCACAGTAGGATCAGAAATAGTTGTGAAGAAAGAAGAACCTTCAGCCTTCGACAGGTTCAGTAAGCTGCTTGAAGACTCAAGATAACCAGATCTTTAGCCTTCTACAACAAGTTCAGGAGTCAGCTTCTGAGTTCCTCCAGCAAAATTTTTCTATGCTATGTGGATTGTTAGAGTAGAAATTTCTCAACTCAAGTTGTTGACACAGAGAAAATTCTCCCTGTCAAAGTTAATTAAATTATTTCTTGTTTTAGGATCCTTCTGGATCTAAGTTGTAGGGCCTTGTGCCCGAGGTAGGGTAAATTTTCCTGAGCTGTAGGAGAGGGCTCCACTCTAAGTATGGGATACTGTTGGGATCTAAGGTAGGTAAGTTTCACTCACTGAGAAGTAGGGCAATATTGCTTGAGCTGTAGGAGAGTGAATCTCTCTAAGTTGTAGGAGCAAGTTTTATGTAAGGTAGGGATATCCTCCTTAGCCTAAGTGGTATGGCTAAATTACCTGAGGTAGGTGATACTTGTATCACAGAGTGTAGGAACTTATGGCTGAGGTGTAAGTCTTGGAGAAGACTGAGAGATCCTGAGGGATCTGAGGTGTAAGCTCCTTGGAGCATTATTTTGGAGAAGTGCCTTGACTAATTGGAAGTTAGCAAGGTGAGAGGAGATTGGATGTACCCATAATTTTGGGGAACCACTATAAAAATACTTGTGTGATTTTCTATGATTGTTTTTTGTTCATAGGTTCTAAAAAAGCTTCCATCTATTCAATCACAATGTAATTCAAGAAGAAACAAAAAAAACTCAAAAGACCTAGACAAACCAATTAACCCCCCCCCCCCCCTTTAGGTTGCTAGCTACCTTGAAAATAAGAACTTTAAGACACATTGTGAATAATCTACCAAAATAAACACCCAAAAATTATACCAAAATTCACAGAGGATACATGTATCATAAGAACATCACTAGCAAGATTCCAAGGCATTTACACAATATTTGACCCTTCATTTTAGCAGTAAAGTAAAGGACCCATATTTTAATTAATTGAGATATAAATGTATAAATATTCCAAAAAAATTCCCATTAAATTTTTCAAGTGATAATAACAAAAAAAACTCAAATACCAAGTTTCGCAGACTTCTATGGAGATTTGACCATATGTCCTTTAATAACTCCAAAAGTGCACTTTTAGGGTTTACACAAGGCCCCATAGCCAAACCATCCTAGAACCCTACCATTTTCAGGAGGTGGTGTATAATGACATTTTAAGTGTGTGACCTAAGTTTCACCCCAAGGTGATGAGGGGAGACCACTTAATTTCCTCAAAGCACCCCCAAGAAATCCCTAGGTCAAATATTGCCCACTTGACCAAATCTTGTTTTCAACACATTCAAATCAAGCTAAATGGGCTGAAATTTTAACCAGAGCCCTATCATGGCCCTAAAAGACTCTCACCAAAAATTTGGTGAATTCTAAAGTCATTTACCACTTTAAATAAATCACATTTAATTTATTTAATTTCTACAAAAACTTTAGGAACAATATCACCAAAAATTTCAATTTTTGGATATTCCTAGTCCCTATCAAGACTAGCTCATGGCCCAAATTTCAGGTCATTTGGAAAAAATAGTATAGTGGGTGCACCCATTTTAATTTCTGGTCAACTCTCGGGACACCCTACACTAAAATGGGTGCCCCGGGTTCTCATTTTGTCCAAATGATTTTTAATCAGTGGCATTAGACAGGGGACTTCCTTACCTACATTTCCTATGTTGACCACATTTTTTAAATCTGGCCAGAAGGGGCCTTAATTTTTAAATCAAAATACTGCACAGAAACAGTGTTATAAAATTTATATAAATAATTAACTTTGAATCGGACGACTGTGGTGTTTCTTCCACATCATTCCCAGGGATGAAAACTAGTCAGTTTGGGTGGTTTTTTGAACCCAAAATTCCGTCAACCCCATCACCCCCCATGGTCGTCCATCACCACAACCACCTCCGTTGAGGTGGTGGCCGTCGAGAGAGGGTATTTTTCGGCTATGTGGGGCCCTATCGCCGGGAAATGAGTAGGAGAAAATCGGTCGTGAATCTACAAGAATAAGAGCTTGATTTTGGCTCGTTTTGGCTCAAACCAATGGGCTAACAACCTAGAATCTATGCACAAGGGGAGAGGAAGGAAAAGAGACCTGTTGGAGGGCCATTTTCCTTGTGATTCTCGGATCCGCCATGGAAGAGGGATCTCTCTTGGGGGCCATGGCTGTTCTCCGATCTAGGTCTTGTGATGCTTGGGAGGCAGAGGGGTTTTCCTCCTTTTGAGGTCGTGAAGATGATACTGTGTTCAATTGGATGTGGGAGAGGTTACATAGAAGGTTGCTATTAGTTTCCATTAGAGCATTTTTTGGTTTCCCCTCAATCCATTGACTCCAGCCATCAAGGAGGCTGACCAAGGGCTAGAATTTCCTCCAATTCACTAGAGGAGATGAATTTAGCCTTCAATGGGGGGAGTTTGAAGTTCCAAGCATTGATTTCCATGGATCCTTCATCTTCCACTTTCCTCCAAAACATAGTTTTCTCTCTCCTAGTCACCATGGCTGATTTTAGATGATTATTTCAGCCAAAAAGCACCTCATTAACTCATATGAATAATTAAAATGAGGTTAGCCCAAGTGGGTTTGTGTTTGAGCTTAAGTTAGCCTATTTGGGTTAAATTGACCTAATGTGGGTTAGCCCAACCCTATGCCACATTGGGTGACCTAACTAACCCTAATGGGTTGCCATGGGTCCCTTGACACCACCTAGGGCTAACCATTGCTTGGTGGGCCATATTGGTCCCATTTGGATGCCCTTTGATCAGAATTGGGCTTAGTTGACCTATCTAGAGTAAGAGTTGACATTGGTTAATTTGACCAATTGTGTTGACCCCAATGGGTGGTTAGTGACCCTTTGGCCTCCCATAAAGGCTAGGAAGGTCTGGGTAGGGTCATTTGGGCACATTAGAGGCCAATTGCCCCTAATTAGAGCACTTTGACCAATTTAGGGCTAAAGTTGACTTGGGTTAATTTGACCTTCTTAGTTGACCCCAATGGGTCTTAATGGCTCCAATGGACCCCCTTAATGGGTTAGGGATGTTATGGTAGGGTCAAAGGGTCAAGGTGAAGCCTTAAAGTCAATCTCTAGGTTTGGTATTTGGAATTTACTATTTGTAGACCAAGGTGATTTTCACCTTCATGCCTAAGCTCACTTGGTTCCTTATGCTTCCTAGGGTTTTTTCATGACAAAATCATCCTAGGGATCTAGTTGTTTGAGGGATGTTACACTACGTACTACGGCTCAGAAGGGGTCTCGGGTAGATGTGCACCAAGAAAACAACCCAACTGGCCTATAACTGGCACGGAAGGAGCCTTTGGGAGCTTATCACTAAAGGACCAAGCCCAACCATCCATTGGCACGGAAGGAGCCTTATGAATGAGGACCGAGGACTAAGCCCAACCACCCAAGGTCTATCGGTCAACTCTCGTCGGTGTGATTATTGGCGAGCCCGTAGACCTGCCACACTATCCTTAACCCACGATTATGACACCGCGTGTTAACACACACCGCATGAAATTACACTTTGCAATGCCATCAAACATTCAAGGGCTCCAACAGAGTCCCTTCTCATCATAAAAATCATGTGCTCAAAAGCACTCAAGGGCTCCACATTGTGTCCCTTCATAACAAATTATCTGTGCTCCATGCACGCAAGGGTCACATTTTACACAGATGGCGAACCACCTTATATACTACACTAGTCCCGCACTGCTACCCGTAGGGATACGCAACTCTAAGTAGTGGAATACATCAACCATGCCCTATATATTAATATCAAGGTTCAACTCATCTCATGGTCATGAGTTATACCTCGTCCAACTCTTCCTCTAGAATTAAATGTCTGCACATTAATAATACTGTTCCAATCACCTCCAACAGAGCTCATTTCATAAACCCCGTAATTCATCACGACGTATACTACTCCTAAATTTATCTATCATGCAAAGATTTGATCATAATATCATAAGTTATTTTTCGTATGATCTCCCGGTTAATCAACTCATAAAAATAAGGTAATCATCAATTATTAAGTCATCGCGACTACGTGTCACAATTTATTAAAACTGGATTTCAAGAAGCTACAATCCACTGATAATTATGAACAACCCCAAATCGGAAAGGTATCATAAAGGGCTACAACTTCCGCATTGAGCCTGTGGTCTAAATCCAAATCCATCACATTCGAAAATCGAATTTCAATCCAGCCGTATACACTTAGATAAAACTAAACCTGCACATATGTTATTACAGTGCAACAACTTTGACTGAATATTTTGAGAGCTACAGAGCTCCTATGAAAACGGGTATCCATCCGTTTGAAAGGTCTTTCTAAGGGCTACCACTTTCGTGTTAAGCCTAAGACATACATCAGATCGGATCATGCCCAAGAACGGCCGTGAAGTCTGCTGCACACAGAAAATAGATTTATGTACAACACTTTGCACGCATCATAAAGAAGGATGAACGACATCGGTTCATCTTATTCCTCCAACCATCGTATAAAACACAACCAACATCTCTCTACCCTTTTCTCCCTCATTTGACCGTGATATTCACGAGATCAAGTCCACCATCCTCGTAATGAAGAGAGGAGATGATTGAAGATTATCATACGGCGATCGGCGCACTAGAACGAAGTTCTAGCGTGCTCCCTTCCTAGGAAATTACCATTAAACTCCCAAATCAAGCTCTCTTGAGCTGATGTCTCTCCTATATTTTAGATCTAAAGATCTAGCACCAAGGAAGAGGGTAGGATGCTCACCTCATTTTCGGCCATGGATCGCGTCCTCCTCCTTGGCGACATGAAAACTTCAACCATGTCTCCTACGATGAAGTTCGCCATCGAAAGAAGAAGACTGGCGGCCAAGACCTGGACAACGTATATGAAGGAGAGGCCAAATTGACCTAGGGTTTTTCTGATCCGAGGGCTACAGCCGCGCGGTACCTCTAAACCCACCATCCAGGAAATGCCAACTGGCTCACAACTGCCGCGCGGTAATCTTCTACCACCGTGTGGTAGTTATCAGAGAACTATTCCAAAATGTTACCATCTGTGGTATCGCTACCATAGTGCGGTTGCTGACAGAGGACTTTGTCGTTAACTTGTCTCGACTACCGCCACGCGGTATCCCGCTACCGACACACAAAAGTAACTTCACGATCGACGAGTGCACTCGTCGCTCCTCGAATCCACTCGATGCACTTAACGAACAATACCACCCCATTGTACCACATTACTGCCGCGCAGTAGTATCTTGACGATCGCTGAGTATACTCGACGCTCGTCGAATCCAGTCAATGTACTCGATGCTTGCTACCACCGCGCGGTATCCTGCTACCGCCGCGCGGTATCCTGCTACCACCGCGCGGTATCCTGCTTCCACCGGGTAGTATTATGCCACTGTCATGCGGTAGCAATCTAACAAATAGCGTCGAGCCAGCACTTCCCCTGATCTGGCGAAAGCTTGACCTCCAGTACGCCCCGAGCCTGAGTCAACTCTCTTGACTCAAAATGCATGTAAGGGGTATAATACGAATCGGGACATTACACAGCATACTACCATTATCAATTTTGGAGATGAAGACCTAGAAGGGTTGCTCTTTGCACACCCAAGCTCTCTCGTCATTAGTGCGAGAATCAATAACCAAAGCTTCCGTGTCAAGAGGATATTGGCCCACAACGGAAGCTCTATTTTTTTGATCATGTCCACCCTCTGTAATATGAGGATTTCAAAAGAATAACTCAAACCGTCAATGGGGCTGGTATGCGTCTTTAATAACAACCTCGTCCCAATACAAGGAATAATGACTTTACTCATCACTATAGGCGAGTTGTAACATCCCATTTCAGGCTAGACCCCTGGAGGTGGTTTTGTCATAACAGAACCTTAGGAAACCAAGGAATTGAAGATTATCGACAAAAATTTCGAGTCAAGGGGTGTTCACGCCCGTGGCCGACCCGTCATGCCCGTGACCTAGGGCGTGACCCCTTCGACTATCGTCGACCTCAGGAAGACGATCGTCGAGCTCAGAAATGTCAACATGGGCCTGACACACCCGTGACCTTGGAATGGCGTTGAGTGAGCTAAGCTCACTCAACGCCGTGGGCTGGATGGCATTGAGTTAGCTTAGCTCACTCAAAGCCATAAGCTGGATGGCATTGAGTGAGCTTAGCTTACTCAAAGCCATAAGCGGGATGGCGTTGAGTGAGCTTAGCTCACTCAAATCCATAATCAGGATGGCATTGAGTGAGCCTAGCTCACTCAAAGCCATAAGTTGAATGGCGTTGAGCGCACTGACTGCACTTAACGCCATCTGTTGTCGGCAGGAATGGCGTTGAGTGAGCTGAGCTCACTCAACGTCGTAGACCGGATGGCGTTGAGTGAGCTTAGCTCACTCAACGCCGTAAACGGTCAGGCGGGATGGCGTTGAGTGCGTTGAGTGCACTCAATGCCATAAGCTGAACGGCGTTGAGTGCACTGACTGCACTCAACTCCATTTGGTGTTGTCTCGATGGCGTTGAGTGAGCAGAGCTCACTCAACGCCATAACCCGGACGGCATTGAGTGAGCAGAGCTCACTCAATGCCATAATCCAGATTGCGTTGAGTGAGCTGAGCTCACTAAATGCCATAGTCTGGAATGGCATTGAGTGAGCAGAGCTCACTCAACGCCATAGCCTGATGGCGTTGAGTGTGCTGACTTTTTCTGGCATTTTTTATTTCTAGTTGGGTGCTTGTTCAGCTGAACCGGGCCGGCCTGGGGGGTGGGCCATTTTCTCCAATAAAACCAGATAAGTCTTATTTAGTCTTAGTTGACCGGTCAGGCTGTGCCACATGGACCGTTAGCTTTGCCAAAGGACGATTGTGGCCATGGCCGAAAGCTTGTTGTCACGGCCATCAATGGCATTTGATGCCATGGCTCTTCCCCTTCCCCTAAAACTGCTGGATTCAACTCCTCTCAGGGAGAGGAGGAGTTTCCAGCCCTCCTCCAGCTGTCATAGAGATGTTTCAGCTCCCCTCCATCATGGCTGAGCAAAGCTATTATGGGCCATTAATGGCCACCAGCTTTTGGCCGATCCCCCTCCTTGCCCAAGCTTTTAAACACCTTCAGAGGCCGAAGGGGAGTTTTTCCCATCTCTTACCTGAAGTTTTCGAGCCTACCCTTGCTGTTGAAGAATTCCGGCGATGCCACCACCGCGCAAATGGCATCCTGACGGTCTGCACACCTCCAGCCCGCGAACAAGGTCCTCCCCTCCCTCTTCTTCTGCGGATAGATCTTAGGATTCAATAGGATTGAGAATCGGGCTCATTTGAGCCCGATTGGAGCTTTCATTTTCATGGATTTTCCGCAAATTTCACTGTTCGGGTTCGTCAGATTCCGCCTCTCCGGTGGCTGTGCCGCCGCCCGGCGACGGCCACCACCTCAACGGAGGTGGTGGTTGCGGTGGCCGGCCAGGGAAGAGGTTGGATGGCCGGCGGCTGCTCTTGGAAGTAACTCTAGGTTGGGCAAATCAGGGCCCTTGGCTGGAGGAAGAAGACAAGTCCAGAGCCTTTAGATCTTGCTTCAAGATCTGTGCCATTGAAGTAGATTTTATTTTTATAAGCAATTTCTGTATGGAATTAACAGTCACTTTAGAAAATTTAGGAAAAATACTTAGAGGCTCCTACAGAAAAAGTGTTCAACACCAATATTGTAGCTTTATGAGTCTAGGAAATTTTAAAATTTATTTCAAGCATTATAGACCACTGGATAGACCTCAGCACTCATTTTGGTATGGTCTACCCATAGGGTTGTCCTGACCTTAGAAAAATTCCTCACTCCAATCCAGTCATCAAAATGACTTGAAATTTAATGTGTGGCCTAATCTTACCTATATCTAGGTGCTATCCAAAAATTAGGATTTTTGGTAAAAGGTTTTTCTATAGTTTTTAGAAAATTTCAATAATCCTAGCATAATTTAATTAGATGGCTAAATGACTTCCAAATCCTCCCAAATTTTGGTGAGTGATCCCTAGGTTTATCATAAGATTCTGGTAAAAATTTCATCTCATTTAGAGATGTTTTGGATAGGTTTTTATCCAACCCTAGGTTGATCCTTATAGGATTATTAAGGATCAAACACCCCCTCGGTAATTTGAATGGCCATATCACCTCAACAGAGGCTGATATTTTGGTCACTGACCTCTTGGGGCATTACACACCCTCCCAGGGAGTTTGGAGTGGTTTGTAATAGGGTAGCCCTAGAACCCTAGGGTAAGTCCCTTAATGGGGATTTGTAGGGTTGTGAAGGTCATGGGGTCAAATGACTTTAGACTGACTTGAAATTGGGTGGAGAGGACCACAGGGCCATTATAGTTCTCTAGACAAAATTTTAGGGTATTTGGAGACAGTTAGGCCACCTAAAATCCTAACCCTAGTTTAGGACACCAATCTTAACTTGAACTAATATGCTGACAAATTAACTACAAATCAAATAGAATTTGGGCAGGATGATTTTCTGGTCAAAGTGGCCATGTTATTATTTTGTTGAGATTTTTGGGTTAATTTATACAGTACTTCATTTACAATCCTAGTTGTGCCATAGATATTTATTTTGATGGTTCTGGAATTTATGTTCACTGGAATGTTATGAAATCTTGGATTAGGGCATCTTATAGAATGTTATACCTTCTTTATTTTTCTTGGAAGTTTTATCTGATTATTTTTTGTACTTATTTCTTTAATGTACTAGTTGTGACATGTAGTCAAAAATATAGATAATGCCCAATTACTATTTGAAAAATTATGAAATTTGGTCAGTAGGTGTTTCAAACCATGATATTCACCCTGTAATTTTCTCTTGAATTTTAGTTGATTAAAAATAGTACCTCCTTCTCTAAACTAGAAAAGTTAGGGTTTTACATTAAAATAAATTTAGAGCCCAAATGTTATAGAAATATTATGGGACTTGGTTTCTGATAGTTTTAGGTCACTATAAAGCTTCTATAATTTTCTTGTGATTTTTAGATATATATTTACAGTACTTGCTTCATAATATGGTAGAAATTGCATAAAATTATAAATTAGGAAATGTAGGCCTAAACACCTCTGAAAATTCTCAAAACTTGGAATTACTGCTTAAATGTCTAATAAGATTTTTACTGATTTTATGATGATTTATTGTTGGCTCATTAGTGCACTTCATGTTCATACTAGGGCATTGGGAGGCTTAGAATAAATAAATTAAGTGCCCGATAAAAAGGAAAAATTTGGAAATCCTGTACTTAGTTATATTATGTCATGATAGACCTCCATTAAATATTATAGGAGATTCGGATGACAATTTGGAGTACCTCCCCTTATATACCTCATGTATCTCAGGACGGTCTGCATATAGCAAAACCAAAGAAACTGAACTAGAGTGGAAAATGAACTTGGGGAGATGGAATTTTGGTAGTTGTTGGTTTGGTTAGGGCAAGTTAAGCTTAAGTTCATTGTTGGAAGTCAGGATAAGTAGATGTGAGATTGGCTAGTGTCAAGTGGCGTTCGGGAACGACGAAAGATCGTCCACCCCGGGTAGGAGTGGAAGAGTCTTAATACTCTAGGGCTAGATCTAAAGTAACTTAAAAATGGATCGGGTAATGGGTATCAACCAATAACAATAAGTGCCTTGCGAAAGGGAACGGTGTGCTTCAGCTACCATCATAGTTCCTAGTGCCCTTTGAGAGCACTTCACGGGGAATACAGGGGGCAGTCCTAGGCTAACGTAAACTGTAGAAATAATAATCTAAAGAGCAACTAGCATAACTAGGGTTGCACATACATACTCCCCGATAGCTAGGAAAGTAGAATAATTGGCTTGGTTGTCGTTCAGACGGTAGCTCTGAAGGTAGATGCACAGACGGGACAGTCCGGGGAGCCGAGGGCTCGAGGTTTGGAGTACAGAATAAAGGTGGTGGGTCATCGATATTTGATTGTCGTTCTCACCGACATCGGTACGTTGACTCGGCGGTGTGGGACACTTAGCCAAAGAAAGTCTGGTGGATATAGCCAGCAGTAGTACGCGGATACTCTAGGTTGTGTTCTTCTAGGGGCGTACGGAAGGGCTAGGCCCGGTAGTGTGGATACCCGCCTATGAGTGGGGGGCCCGACCCACTGTCTCCGTTTGCCACTACAGAGGTTCCTGGGAGTGAAGCTAGCTTCCCGAATAGGGGGAACTAAAGGTCTGTGCGCATAGAGTCGTGTGCGTGAGTTGCACTTGCATGAATCATGTCATAGCATATCACTACACTCATATTTGCATACAACCGACACCCCAACGTATAAATCGGTATGGGACTTTTTATATGATGGGAGCCTTGCAGAAGACCCCTTAACTTATAAGTTTGTATGGGCATTCATATAAGTTAAGGTTACCTACTTACTTACTTACTTGTTTACTTATTGTTCTCTAGCTGCCTTTTTATACAATTACTACTTACTACTTCTCTTCTTTACCACTTACTACCATAGAATTGCTAGTTGTACTTGTTCTAGATAGTTGTTAGAATAACTCCACTGTCATCTGCTTGATTATTCTCCACCTTTGTAGCTTCCCTTTCATCCTCTCCGCTCGGTGCTTAGGAGTCGTGGGGGAGGGGCAGGGGATGATAGGGCTTAGTCTTTATGACTAATGGTTTTCGAACCACAACATTACAGGAGCTCCGGATGGGAGACAGGGACCAGCAGTCCAGGGACCAGCACCAGCGGAGTACGGTGCGCATGGAGGTGGGTCAGTCTAGCACCGGTGCACCTGCGACCAGCTCCGTAAATGATTAGTACTTTTATAGTTTCCGCGATGAGTGATTTGTAGTGAGGACTCTGATGTACCGGGCTCGAGCCTGTTTATCTATATTTCATCTGAACCGTATCTTGCAGTACTTCTATTATCTATTTCCTGTTATTATCTACTGATGGACTGGATGTGATTTCACTTTTTTACATGTTTCTGTGGATTTGTTTACATTTATGTATAATTACTTCTCTCTCTTTGTGATCGAAAAGGGCCGGCAGAATTGGCGCTTTGTAGTGGCGGCCTTCCCGTGAGTCAGAGCCACCACAAAGCGGAAATTCTGGGCTAAGACCCCGGTGTCGAAAAAGAAAAAAAGGGGGTCTTACACGAGTTTCTAAAGCAGGCCACGCATGGCGTCCAGTTTGTAATTTTGTAGTATGGCTCTGCGTACAATGCCATATTTGTTCACCCTCTCTAGACGATTTTTGAGGCCATTCCCTATATATCACACCTAGCAATAAAGTTATTCCCCCAAGAGTGTTGGTGTTGTGTGTGGCAACCAGGAGGAAACTCGCTTCTGCTTTTGGCAAGCGGCTCACCATGGATAGGGTATAACTCCAGGCTCTGGCAAGGCCAGTTCCGGGAATGTCACTGTAGCGCATCGCACCGATCAACCGAAAGGTCTCGCATAGACTTGATCCAAGAAATCTAGAAACAGGGTGGAGGAGCCTGTAACGCCCCGTTTTTTCAGCGATTATTTTTATTCTCGTTTGGCGTTACGATGACGCGTTTCCGTGGCTTGTGCCATTTGTGGAGTATGGTTTAGCTCCTTAGAACTGAGTGCCCTATTCTGTAGCCTTTTGGCAAGATCTCCCTAGCAAGCCGAGTCGTTTTGGGTGACCAGGTGTGGCCTCTCGGGGGGATGTTGGTGTTTGGCTTTATTTGGGTATAACTCGAGTTCTGTTCGTCAAAAATTAATTTCGACTTCGCCGTTGTGTTCGTAGCGTGGGTATTTAGCTACGGTGCAAATTTCGTCGAATTCCGAGGTAGATCGGTTTTCGCGTCGATTTGGTGCTTTATGTAATTTTGTAATTAATTTAATTATTATAAAATCATATATATATATATATATATATATAGAATGAAAACCCCCGATTCATCTTCTTCCCCGCTTGAAACCGCCGGCCCTGTACGAGAGAACGGAGAAACCGCCTACCCTTCCCTTCAGACGCGGATTCCCGGAGCGTTTGTGGACGGAATTCGATTCCGAGAGTGGATTTGGATTGCTCTTGTCAAGACCTTCATTCCTACGGTAAGAAATTCGATTTTTGTGGAGTTTTGCGAGGATTGGAATTTTCGGTTTTGGAGCTTTCCGCCATTAATGGCCGAGTTTTTGTTCTAGGTGTTGCGACCGTTTTGATTCGTGCGAAGAGGAGGAAAGCAGTCCAAAGCTTCGCTGTGAATTGAGGCAAGTGGTATTCTTGCCCTTGCCAAGTTTTTTTTTGATTTTACTTGCTGAAATTGAAATCCCGATTAGCCCAGGTTAGAGGCCTTGTTGTTCTCATTTTCTTGCTAACAATAGGGCTTAGTTCTTCCTACTGAAACCCCCCCCCTATTTTTGTGATGATTGGAATCCAAATTGTCGGCGTGGAGCCGTTGTTTTCCTTTACTCTGATTGTTGCTCTGGTTCGGGTGTAGCCGAGAGGGAGAGTTAGGAGGGGGTGTGGTTGCCGATTTTTCGTTAAGGTATTACTCGAATGATTAGGCATAGTTTGTATAGTAGTGGTGCGCGACGTTGGTAGTTTCCTGCTGCTATTGCAGTTGCGTGAGTCGTGTGCGCGTTCCGGTGTCGTTCGGGAAATTCCAAACGGTACAGGTTAGCCGCGCACGGTCGTTAACCGTTAGGGCGCACGACCACTGGTCGTGTGCCTCTGGTCGTGCGCGTATAACTTTCAGTTTCCAAAGTTCTGTCTCGTAAATCGCACGAGCGCTGGCAAGCAGTGCGCACGACCACTGATCGTGCGTCATTGATCGTGCGTTGACGCTAAGTTTTCTCAGGTTTTCCAGGTTCGCTTCGCACGATCATCAGCCGATGAGTGCGCACGACCACTGATCGTGCGTCACTGATCGTGCGCTCTGTATATTTTCTTTTGCTAGGCGAATTTAGCTTGTTTCGAGTGCGGGAGTTTAGATACTCAAGTGGCAGGCAACTACTCGAGTTCTGGATCTTTTGCCTTGGTCGTTCGACCATCGTCGAGCTCCGTATTCTTTAGCGGGTTTGTGGGTAGTGACTTTATTTTGGCGGCGAGTGAGGCTAGCTCACTCAACGCCAAAGTTTAGGTAGGCACTGAGTGGGTTTCACTCAACGCCTAGTCGTGTTGGTTTATTTCAACACTCTTCCTTACCTTGTCTTTCGTTTCCGAGTGGATTTCCAGTTGTATTTCTGGGTTTTCCTTGTCGGCCGTTTTCTTTATTTTCCTAAAGGCCGAATCGTGGGTCGTGGGTAGTAGTGGTGGTTGTAGCTCTTTATGGGGGTGGAGTTGTGTGATATAGCCAAGGCCACCCATGTTTTTTCTTGCTCCAGGTACTGGCTGGGCATGTCGGGTGGAAGGTCCCTTGTGTTTTCACGTGTTGACCCTCGAGCTTTTGACTTGGACATGGTGGATTGGGGGACTGCGTTTGCCTTCGATCCGGTTCCTCGTTGTTGTTTTTTCTACTATCACTTCCCACAGTTTAGGGTGTTAGAAGTTTCTTCCTTGGTAGTTTGCAGCACTTTTGGCTCTTGGTAGCCTAGTAGTCCCTACAGGATGTGGTTCCTGGGCTGGGTCGTTGCTATTTCTTTGCACGTTGTGCATTTATTGTGGTCCTATTTTGGACAGTTGTGACTCTTTCTACTGCATGTTTTTCTGGTACTTTTCCCCTTTTGGTTGACTCTTTCATGCAGTTTTACTTTGTTTAGCTTGTTGAGGTATTCTGTTTTCTTTGGAATACCCCAGGTTCTGAGCTGTAGCCAGTCTGGTGGCTAGTTGGAGGTGGTGTTGTTGGTGGACTCCCGGACTTTGGAGTTCTGTTTACCTTGTTAGTGAGGTTGTTTTCAGTACTTTCTTACAGACATATATTTGTGCAAGTGCGTTCGTGTCAGGTTCTTGGCGCCCACTGGTAGTTTTTACCGTGTACTAGATATATACTATTGCTGCTACCATTTTCTGGAGATAGTCTACTTGCTCTGAGAAGGTTTTATGCTAGGTTGCTAGTTTTTTTAAAACTATAATTATTATTATAAATAAAGCTCATGATCAGCATGTTTTATAAGACGTATTCACTATTTTCCAAAATCACGTATAAAGACCGTTTTCTTATATATTATATAAATTAAATGTAGGGTCTTGCATAGCATGGGTGGTTCTCTTGGAACCCTTATGCGCTCCTTAGGATGTTAAACCTAAATAAAGTATTTTTCCGCAGCGTATAAATATAGTTTTTCTTTTGTGGACTAGGTGATCCACTGAGCCGAGGGATACGGTCTCTAAAATATAACTGATTTTCTAATCATTAATCACATGATTTTCTTTCATTAAGTTGGTAGTTGGTTTTGCATGAGCGTCAGCAGTTATCCCCTGCTTGACGTGGCATCACGACGCGTGTTTTCTCTTACTCTGATAATTCTTAATTGGGAGAAAATGCGGGTTGTGACAGAGCCCGCTTATTTACCTGCATTCTGTTACTTTATTTTTAAACTTTCCTTCTTAGGAGAAAGAGCTGCAAGCCTGCACTTGCTTGTATATATATGCTTTAATTTTAATCAAACTGCCACTGCTTTTAACTTCACTTTATCTTAATAAGATTCAGGCCCAAACAACAACCTATGTTCTTAAAGTCGTGCCTTAGGCATGCCTAAGGCTCAAGGCTCATCGAGCTCAGAGATTTGTGCCTTTGTGCTGCTTATTTGCACATTTGGAATATAAAGGTTGTCTAAGTGAGATTTTTGTTGTAAATGTTTTCTTCAAAAATTCAGAAAAAATTATGCAAGAACTCAATAATATTTTATTAATTTAGTGTTTGTGAAAGATAATTGTGCGTTGAGACTTATATATGATGCAAGTGATTACATTTATTCAAGTTTTTAAGAGATATGAATGATAATAATGAATGATTAATTAGTAGGCTAGATGAAGAATTTGATCGGGAAACTGAAATGATGTTTTGTGTTGATTAATTCAAATGAATGTGGTTGTGCCTTGCCTTCGTCAGGCGTGCCTGCGCCTTGAGTCTTGCACCTAGGCTCCAAGACCCCTTTGCGCCTTGGTGCGCCTTACGCCTTTAATAATTAAGACCATAGCTATTTGTTCTAACAAGAAAGCTCTTCTTCGCCTTAGGGGGTCCCCTCCCTGACCGCAACTATAAGTTCGAACGAGAAAACTCTACACTATTGTAGTAGGCCCCAACCACTATCAAGCCTTCCCTACATGCGGTCTTCATCGGTTCAAGTAATAAAGCTCTTCACCTCCATAAGATGTCCGCTCCTTGACCGCAACTATTGGTTTGAACAAGAAAGCTCTTCACCGTTATAGTATGTCCATGCGACCGTCAGGGACCGCCCCCTCACGGTCGTTATTGTCTGAACGAGAAAGCTCTTCACTGTCTTAGTGGGTCCACTCCCAGACCACAACTATCAGCTCGAACAAGAAAACTCTTCACCATCATAGTATGTATATGCCACCATCAGGGACTACCCCCTTCACAGTCGTCTTTGAATTGAATGAGAAAACTCTTCACGGCTATAGAAAGTCTGCTCGCTGACCAAAACTATTAGTTTGAAAGGGAAAGTTCTTCATTGTTATATTAGGTCCATGCCACTGCCAGTGCATGCCCCCTCACAATCGTTATCGGTTTAAACGAGAAAGCCTTTCACCATCATAGCAAGTTCTTTCTTCGACCGAAAATATTGATTTGAATGATTTCTCCTCACAAGCACGACAAGATTGTGCCCAACTATAGACAGAAAATCGCGAACAAGCAAGATCGCACTCTCAATATGATTGGGGAAGGCCCCTCCACTAGCGCAAGAATGCACTATCGTCATCGTCCGGAGCTACCCTCCTCGCAAGCAGCACTATCACATTTAGCCAAACTAGCAAAAAAAAACGTTACACAAAAATTTTGAAATCCAGTAAAGCAAAAGATGAAGGTAAAGGCCCGCTATATAAGACCCCCTTTTTAACAACTCGTAAAAACCGGGGTCTTATGCCCAGAACCGCCGCTTTGTGGTGACACCTTCGCGCCCGGGAAGATCATCATTACAAAACGCTGATTCTGCCGGCCTTATTGATCACAAAAGTAGCAATACAAGAGTATAGACATGTAAGTCCACAGCAAATCACATATAATAAAATCTCCACGAAGGGAGTGTCCACAGAATAGTAAAAGAGTACAGAAATGAAGGGCTTAAGCCGGTACATCAATATCCTCACTACAAATCTCTCATGCAGAAGCAAAATAAAACAACTACTAGAAGTCGGGACTCACGGTCCCAGCTGGCTGTACTCCTGAGCTAGACTACCCTATCTCCAATCACACCGGTCTCCTGGGCTTCTCCTCCATGCTGGGCTCCACGATCCCCTAATATGATGTAGTTCGATAACCATTAGTCTATAAGACTAAGCCCTATCGTCCCCCACCCCTTCCCCCATACTCCTAGGCACCGAGCGGGGAGGAAGAAAGGAAGGACATGAAAGTGGAGAGTAAAATAAACAGGTGACAGGGAGACCTAGCTAGCAATTTATAATTATGTTGTAATAGGTAAAGTAAGAAAAGAATTTAACCTTCACTTATGTGAGTACACATAAGCCAAGAGATCTTCTACAAGGCTCCCATCGTATAAAATGGCCCATACCACTTTATACGTTGGGGTGTCGGTTATCACAAGAAGTATATATATATTGAAATGACCTTAATTTATAAACTTGTCCACACAAGCTTATAGACCAAGGGGTCGTTTGGCAAGTCCTAATGTATAAGCGTCCCATTAAACTTATACATTAGGTGTCATAGGTTATTATGAATGATTATGATATGCATCTATATGGTGGGTTCATGTTATGTTCAAGCAGTGCAACTCACCCACCCGACTTTATGTACACAAACCTTTAGTTCCCCCTTTCGGAGCCGTTACCTCCCAGGATACCCTCGTAGTGGTAGACGGAAGCGGTGGGTTGGGCCTCGCAAACCTAAAAACCAGTATAGCACTACCGGTCTGACCTATCGTACGCCTCAACGCTTGGTGCACTAAGCGGACTCCTGCGTACTCTTGCCGAATGGACCGCTGGACTTAAGTTTGGCGAAGTGTAAAACCACACTTGCCGAGTCATCGTACTGGCGTCGGTGCAACAACAATCAAGTATCGAAGACCCACCACCTTAGATATTCCTTTTTATGCACATGCAATATTCTTAACAGAAACCAACAAGTCAAGCTCTCGGACTAAACTGTCTGAATTAACCTAAAACCAAGACTAAGCTCTCCGGACCAAACAGTCCGGCTCAATTCCAAACCTCATCCCTTTGAACATCGCGGGATGGCGCCCCTTTGAACACCTCGGGATGACTTATCCATTTCCAACCTCCTATCAAACTATTATGTGCAGCGTGAAGCCCTATTTTCTACATTACTCTTTCAGTTTATCTTAAGGTTTACGTTAGCCCAGGACTTCCTCCGGATTATACCCTGTGAGGGGTTCTCAATAGGTACTAGGAACTACGATGGTATGACAGACCAAAGTTCCCTTTCGCAAGGCACTTATTATTATTGGTTGTTTTCCCTTACCCATTCCCTTTTTATATTACATTAAACTAAACCTAGGGTAGTTTTGACCTTCCACTCTCACGGGAACGACAATCTTTCGTCGAACCCGCGTACCTTCGAACCCGCACCAACTCGATTCTCCCCACTCCTTAGAACTTCCTATGGTGACTCATCTACTTTCATCTAACAATTCCACAAGACTAACTCTACACTTTTCTAAATCTTATCTTAATACAACTTTTCCCAAATTACTATTTGCAGACCGACCTATACTAGTTGACGTTCATGATAGGATGTCCTTCAAGTTTTCATCTGAATGACTTAGGTTATTTACTGGGGTCCTATCATGACAAAAATGATTTAATTCTAGAATATCGTATCTTCTATTTAAATAATTTCTTAAAAGAGCCAATGATTGTTAAGTTGATCAAGAAGTATACTTTCTAAACATGATTAATGTTTCATAAATTTATGATAATATCCCATATATCTAAAAGTGACAATTTCCAAATTTGGCATTTTCTACAAATGTTTAAGGGTCCTAAAATTATTTTAGCAGTAATTTTCATATTCCAAGATTTGTAAATCAACTACTTGAAATTATCATCCAAATAATTTGAATTAAATATATTACACTTCTATAGTCCTAAAATTATCACTGGCCAATTTTCATGATTTTTCACTGAATATTAATTTCTAAAAAAAATCTTAAAAGAGCATATTTGTGAATCAAGTACTATTAATACTCTTCAAAAATTCATAAATAAATTCATAACCACAGATATCAACCTAAAATTATTAATGGCCGAACCTCACATTTTTACAAGCTGAATTATTCTCTAAATGATTTATTTCTCAATATTGACCTTTATAAATTTGTGAAGGAAGCATTATATAAAATCCTTTAAAAATTATAATAAAATTCGGAGACCTCTATTTAGGTCTAAAACCTCTACTGGCCTAATTTTACTAGATTCAATTAAACCAAATGATCAAATTAAATCAAATACTAAATTGGAAATTTTGATACTTAACAAAGAAGCTAACATGAATATCCTCAATAAAATTTCACCAAAAATATCTAGGAGTTCAAACTCACCCTAAGATTCATTCTACCCCATCTTCACAATTTTTAGATGATGTTAAGTTACTGTTTTGACATAATAGTGCTTCTACCCTAAAGCTAGGGTTTGACTTTTGAGGTACTTAACTACTTCTAAATTCCCTAACATTTCAACCAGAGGCTTAAATATACATAAGCTATCTCTCTACTAAATTACAAGGCCATACAAGGGCATTTGCCCATATGTCCTTCACAACCCCCAAAAGTCCTCCCTTAGGGTTTGAACTTGGTTCCAAGGGTAAATCAACCCTAATTCATTCTGTCTTCCCTAAGGGGGTACTTAGGGAAATTCTAAGCCAGTGGTCAAAATATCAGCCTCTGTTGAGGTGAGTTGGCCACTCAAATCCAACATGCACTTTTTCAAAAAACACCCCTTTATTAGGGCCAATCTAGGGTGAATTACATAAGTAAATCATCTCCAAATTCATTCAAATTTGGATAGCCCCTAACTACCATTAACATTAATCCCTTGTCCAAATTTCAAAACATTTGGACAGAAGGGGAAGGGTGGGCACCCCTTCCATTTTTAGGTTATTTTTTCCCAAGGGAGGCTAGGGTTAGGTCAAAACCTATCCAAAGCTCATCAAAATGGGCTCCAATTTTATTTGGAGCTAAATATTACTGCCAGTGGCCAGTCACCAAAAGCTGGGAGGGTATGATGGTCATTTGACCCTTTAATTTAATTACCCTAGCTTTTCTAGGTTTAGGGCAAAACCCTAGGTTATAACATTCCAATTGACTCGTAATTTTTTACAAGAGTTAGGTTTATACATCACGAACCCACAGTCCAAATCTCAATACATTTGGACCAAGGGTGAGGTGTGGGGATTTATTTTAGTTTCTGCCCTACCTATAGGACCAACCCTAGCAAAATGGTCCTATAGGGAAGTAGACTTGACCAATATTTTTGTGCAATATATCAAATTAAAGGTAACTCAAAGACATATAACTTTTATGTTAAACACTTTTTATGAAAATGTATAAAAGTGCTATAAATATCAACATGAATAACTCTGTCAAAATTACCCTAAATTGTATACTCTTCATATATTAAAAATAATAAACTTGCATGGCACGCATCTTAAAGCAATTAGATGGTTGCATGTCATCTTCTCCAAATTGACTGTATCGAGTCCGACGCATGGTGGTTTTCACGGGGCGGTAACCGGCGGCTACAGGCGGCGCAACCCCCGGCAAACTTCTCCTCTACCCTCACGGTGGTGGGGGCGAGTCTTTGTCAGTGACTAGGCGGCAGAAGGCGGCGGTGCCACCCAACCCGTGACCATTAAAATCGCCATTAATGGAAGAAAATGAAAACGGTGTTCGGGCTCATTCGATCCCAAACCCTACCCTAAACATTTCTAAGATCTAAGCATGAAGAAAGAGGTGAGGGAGGACCTTCCCGGCAGCCATGCGACGTGAGGAGCGGCGGGAAACCATTTCGGCGGTGGTGGCGGCGTATCCTTCGGTTTCACAGCTCCTAGCTCCAGGTTCTCGACTCCTCTGTTTCACTTGCTCGGTTCTGGGTGGAATGAGGGTGAATGAGGCTAAGGGTAGTCGGATAGGTTGATGTTGTTAAGAGGTGGCCGATACAAACGATGTAGAGGCGATGACATCAAGGAGGAGCTCGGTTTGCCTTGTTTGTAACGGCCAGCTGTATGGGGTGGGCCCCACCGGTTCAAACCTCACCTAATTTAGCTAAAGAGGTCGACAAAGATTGTCAAGGGCTGATGGTCTAAGTGTGGAAGGAGGAAATGGCTCTTATGAATAGGTGGGGTCGGTTTTAGGCTTGGGCTTGTCTCCAAGCATGCAATGTGGGCCCCACTTGCTCCCACTCCTCCTAAATTGGTTAAAGGGGTCGGCCAGCCCAAGTGGGGGCTGATGGCATGAGCCCAAGTGGCTCAATCCACTAACACCCTTAAATATACCCCTTTCTCTCTCCTAATTATTCTTCATTTTGAGATTCTCTCTCTCTCCTAGTCACTAAGTTGGCTAGTCAATCCTCTAGTCTATTGGCAAAGACGTATAATAGACCTCTGATGTTATTTGTCGTGTTTTATAGCTTTCCCGCAACTAATTTGAACTTTGTTGACTTTGGCTGACGTCAGCAATTGTGGACTTAGCAAAATTCTCAGATTTAACTCCATGCATTGAGTGCGTTGAGTGAATGTCCTTCACTCAACTAATATAGACTTAGTCGAATTCACTGCACCATTAGGCGTTGAGTGTGTTGAGTGAACTAGCTTCACTCAATGCTTCTAGACTTTGCCAAATTATTCTGCACTACCAGGTGTTGAATGCGTTAAGTGAATCTTCATCACTCAACGCCCCTGGACTTAGTTGTACATTTCTTTATCTGTGAGGCATTGAGAGTGTTGAGTGAGCCTTCATCACTCAACGCTTTTGTCCTTAACCTCTTCTCTGGAGACTGCTAGCTTGCTGAGGCATTGAGTTCGTTTATTGAGCTGCCCTCACTCAATGCTTCTGTACTTATGTAGATTTTTTGTCTATCTATTTCCTTAGGCTTTGACTGATTATTCCTCAGTCGATGCCTTCTACTTTAGGGTTGAGTGAGCAGTCCTCACTCAATGATTCTGGACTTAGCCAGATTTCTTGATAGAATCTTCAACTGCTTGAGCTTGTCTCAACACTACTTGGTATATGGTGTTCAGTGAACTAGCTTTACTCAATGACTGTGGACTAGTCGATTTTTCAGCTTGCCAACACTGAGGCTTTGACAGACTCAACTTTACTCGACGCTTCTTTATATGCCGTTGAGTGAACAGCCTTCACTCAATGACTATGGACTTAGTCACATTTCTGTCTTCCAAACTATTGGGCTTTGATAGTCCTCCCTTTACTCAGCTATACTCGACACCTTTTGATATATGGCGTCGAGTGGACTACCTTCACTCACCGCCTGTGGACTTAGCCGCAGAATTGCTTTGCAGACAGCTGGGTTTTGACTGTCCACACCTTACTCAGTGCTTTATGGCATCTGACGTTAAGTGAACTGGCTTCACTCAATGCATGTGGACTTAGGCAATTTTCAGCCTTTCCAGCATCCTTCTTTGACATCTTGCGTTGAGTGAACAGGCTTCACTCAACGCTTGTGGACTTAGACAGATTTCTGTATCTCCACTTCCCTACCTTGTGACCACCTGTCACAACCACTTGGAATACCTGTCCAATCAATGTGACAAGGACCAACCTACATGCATGAACTTGAGCATACATCAAATACAACTATGTGTATACCATTGACTTGTTTGACTTCTACAAATTATGGATATTGTGAGCAATGGACTCAACACTTTGTTTAATTTCTAATTCAAGCACTTTCTTTCATGCAATCATGTCTTACGTTTCCTTCTTTTTATGTAATTTTTTTATCATGTTAAGTAGCTAAATTTTATTAAGCACTTGATCATGATAAACTTTTGATAAAATAAACTTATTTATATTTCTTAAATTGTCAAGCTCTTTATTTATCACTTCGATTTATCTTTGATTTTATTTGTGTCGAATTCATGTTTCATGTATATGTTTTCGCTCCTAGATCTGTATCCTAGATTTACCGAGAGGTTGGGGATACGAGTAGATCACTCAAAGGTAAAAGTAGTTGCATGCACTCCTCGAGAGAGGATGACATAAATCTTCATTATTAGAGTCAAATCCAATAGTGGGGTTCAACGTGTAAAGCAAGCTTAGGGCTTTCGACTGGCCGAGGGGTCTTAATCGATCAACCTAAGTTTAGTTGAGAGCGTATTCTTGAGAAAGGCGCTTTTGTATTTTTGGAACCTCCATGGTCAAAGTGGGTAAATTATAAGCTTGTATTTTATAAAAGTTTATTTTAATCCAAAGGGATTCTAGATCTAGTGCTAATCTTTATTTCTTCAAATTTATTTCAATAGTTTAATTAACCTACTTTTTATATCTCGGTAAAATAATATTAATTTGCGTGAGTAAAAGTAGTCAGCAGGCCCGGAAAAATACGACACTTTATATTTTTAAAATATCCTATACTATGAATGATAAGTGTTCTTGCCTATAGTTCGTAAAAATTAGAAATATTTTCAAACCTAAATTTTACGTATCACAAAGCAACGGTCAGCATTAGTTGGACAAGTTATAACGACCCAACCCCTCACTCGGGGTGGTGGTGCTCCTTTCATGCAGAAAGTTAGCATATATATAATGGAAAATAGAACGTGAACTTAAGCACCATTCACCACAGACATTGACACTACTAACCACACGCCCCATACACTCAGGGCACATGATCAGTGTACCGGAAATACCCAGGGTCCCACCTTCATTCTCAGCGACGGTTAGCATAATTTGAGAATTCTCTTGTCTTTTTGGGCCTAAGCAAAAGACTCGCCATATGCTACGACAAAGTCGTGCTGAGATTCAAGCCACCGACTCACTCCAAGCTGAATGTCATAAGGTTGGGTACAGTTCAGCTGTTTCTCATTACTCAAATATCCTTTCCCATTTACAAAATACAGAACTCTGTAATGTTCCAAGGCTGGCTCTCACGACCGCCTAAGCTGGGTCCCTTGGGCTCTCAGCTCAACACATTGGCCAACCGGTCCATGAGGGACAGGTCTTACAAAACAATGGCCCCCAGGACTCCAAGAGTCAAGCCTCAAATAAAAATGCTCATTGGGAGCTACCACCGGCGGTAGCGCTACTGTTGTAACACCCTCATCCTGCACATGGAATGAAACAGAAGGTCCAGCAGGGGACCCACGCCATATACCACTGACAGTTAGTAGAGTTACATATTAATACCAAAATACCAGCAATAGGGACACACATCCTAACTCAGCGCATTCTAGCGGAAGCTTTTAAAACAGTTATAAGAACTCAAATGCAATAGCATGAATGTCCACAATAACCCGAGTAGGAATGACAGCAAAATACACAAAAGTCTTGGCCTTAGGACCTTACAAGTGTTTACTTAAGCATTACATGTTTTCCAAACTTTGGCACCCATGCTGGCCACACATGAGTATAATAAAGCAAACACTTCGCTTTGACCTTCGAGGGCCAGCACAGCAACAAGGGTGTCAGCCCGCTTTTTTCCACTAGGCTCACCTGTTCATGCATAAGAACAATCCACCGCACGGTGGCAAAACAAGGCAACGGTCAGCTAAAGCTGACCCAATTTAAACGACCCCGCCCCTTAATTAGGACGGTGGTGCTCCTTCCCTGCATATTATTAGTATAAACAAACAAGATAGTGAAAGTACAATTTAAGCACACTTCACCACAGGTGTAGGCACACACGGTAGCACATCCCGTTCTCTCAGGGCACATTCTTGGTTAACCCGGTTAAATCCGCAGTCTCACCACCGCCCCCAGGATGACAAACCTCGCGAGCATTATAGTCCTTTCATCCTAAGCTAATGTAACATCCCTCAGACAACTAGACCCCTAGGAATGGATTTGTCATGACTAGGTCATGACAAAACCTTAGGAAGCCCAAGAAGACCAAGTGGACCTACGAATATATGTGAGATCAATATGGTATGCAAATAGTAGGTTTCTAAACACTAGTTTAGGATGATCATGGGGGTTCACCATGACTCTAAGACCCCACCACAACCTCACCAACCTATTGGAAGGTCCATTAGAGCCCTAAGGGTCCATTGGAGTCAACCTAGGGTGGCCAAGTTAATCTAGGATCATCCTAGGCCTAAATTGGGAAAGGTGCCCTAACTAAGGGCAATGTGCCCCTAATGTGCCCAACCAACCCTACCTAGGTCTTCCCAGACCTAGGGTGAAGTCAATGGGTCACCAAAGACCCATTGGGGTAAACCTTAGAGGCTGAGTTGACCCAAGTCAACCCTAGCCCTAAAGTGATCAAAGTGCCCAAACTAAGGGGCAAGTGACCACCAAGGTGCCAAGTCAACCCTATACAACCCTTCCTAGATCTTAGGGGAAGCCAAGGGATCACCAAGGACCCCTTTGGGTCAATCCAAATGGTCATGTTGACCAAAGTCAACTCATGGGTCAAAGTGGTCAACTTAGGTTAACTTAGCCCAATTCAAGTGGGCTAAGCCCAAGTGGTGTGGCCCATTTGTCTAAGGAGTAGAGAGACACATTATGGGCCCACCAAATTCAGAGAGTGTTGACTAGGAGAGAGAGGAAGGAGTTACCCACTTTGGAGGAGAGAGAAAATGGGGGCTTAATGGCCATCATGACCATGGAGGTTTCATAACCCTCACTTTGATGGGGATTTTACTCTTGAAGGCAGGGGAAGAGTTTATAGGAGGTGGTCGGCCAATGGGGTGGCTCAGCTTCCTCAATTTGGCTGAAACTGAAAACTAGGTTTAATGGCCATTAATGGAAATTTCAAAAATTAGGGAGTTAAAAGCCTCCTCTCCCCAATTCCTCCTTTAATAACCTTCACTAGGACAAGAGCAGGCATTTCCACAATTCCAATCTTGATTCCCTTACTGTTGCGGTGGAGGTTGCAGAAAAGCCCAAATCGGCGGCCGGAAATGGCAAGGAGGCACATCACCCGCTCACAGGCCGCGACTCAGGTCCTCCCTTGCTCCTTCTTCTAAGGGTTGATCAAAGCCTTCATTTTCCTAGTTTTTTCGTGAAAAACATGTTTGCGGGATCGCTGGAATCTGCCCCTCTGGAAGCTGTGCCTCCGCCTGGCGATAGCCACCACCTCGACAGAGGTGGTGGCGGCGGTGGCCGGCCAAGGAGGTGGTCGGGTGACCGGAAAATGGCGATGGAATAAGCTCCAGGTCGAGAGAATCCTGGCCGTCGGCTGGAGCTTGAAGATGACCAGATGTCGTGTAATGCCCCGAAACTCAAAAGAGTGACGGGTGGCGTTTTGAGCCAAGTATGGGATTTGGTAGAGGTGATACAGCCTGGGACACGGGCGTGTCCCAGGGGCATGTCGTTCTCGAGTTCGGTTGTGGTCGCGTGGTCGATGAAATTGCAGTCAATGGTCGTTGGGGCAGTGAACACGGCCTGGGATACGGGCATGTCCCAGGGTATGTCAGCCACTCAAAGCCTTTCACTCAACGATCGTTGAGTGAGGACGCACAGCCTGAGCCCAGGCGTGTTTGGGTCTGACACGGGCGTGTAAAATTCGGCACGGGCGTGTCAAATACCCGTGTCCTACTAAGGTCGTTTGGCGAGTTGTGCTTTGGTAGCTACACGGCCTGGGACACGGGCATGTCCCAGGGCGTGTCTAGCACACGGCATGTGAAACAGGCGTGTAACATGGACGTGTTGTGCTCTGAACGTTTTGGACATGTGTCGATGGGAGAACACGTCCAGCTACATGGGCGTGTACTGGATGACACGGGCGTGTCGAGTGCCCATGTTCTTTTCGGGACACGACAGTTTTGGTGTCGATTGAGGCACATGGCCTTGGACACGGGCATGTCGCAAGCCGTGTTCGGCCTAGAAAGTTCATTTTAAGTGTGAATCATTGTCGTATGTTTCCTTACTTTGGGATCTAATAGTTCAGGGCTTTCTTGCTTGGGTTTTAAGCCGGGAATAGGGTTCAAACCCTCATTTCTTTTGGGGCCATTCTCTTTCTAAGTCCTAAAGAGAAGGGAGAGCATGGAGGAAGAAGGAGGAGGGAGATCCAGCCGCCAGTGGAGCCTCAGAGCTCCGATTCTTGATCTGAGTCCAGATCCGTGAAGGCAAGGCCGATACGGTGCTTTCCATCTGACTGGATCGTCATGGCGCCGAGGAGAAATGCTAGGGTAATGATTCTCATCTTGAGTATGTGAAGCTCTTCTTCTTTTGCATAGGGAAAACCCTCTCCCGTGAGTGTGCGGTGAGTTGCAGTGTTCCTTAGGGTAGATATGTAAAGTCCCCCTTGTTTATATGTAGAGTTCGAAATCGAAATGGACATAGGCATTGTGTGTGAAGCCTACCCGGACAAGTTGGTCTGGATTGGTGATGTTTTACTATGCATTATTAGCCGGAGAAGACTCTGTGCCCTTCTGTTATTTTCGAGTTTCTACATGGTAGATTGCAGCAGGGATCCTTGGGGATTAACCCCAAGGCGCACCCAGAAATTTGGGCAGAAGCGTGATTCTGCCATCATTGGTGGCCCGGGAGCCATCTTTGTACATAACCGGGTTATATACTATTGTTTGTTCGTTTACGGGTTATGGGGAAACTTAGCTCGCGCCAATGATTTTTAGTGTCGTGGGAGTGTGAGCAGCGAGTTGAGTGAAACTGTACCTGCTCTATGTAGTTCGGTTTTAAAGGCCTACCGATGGTATAGAGGGAGGGTCTTCGGCTCAAGCCATGAAGAATTTATTGCTCACGAGATTGCCGTCCTGGGGGAAGTGGTGGACCGAGTTCACCGTGTAAGTGCCCTGAGAGCACGGGGAGTGCGGCCGTGCGTGCCTATGCTTATGGTGAAGTGTGCTTAAATTGTACTTTCGCAACCCTGTTTGTTTATACTAATGTACTGCTGGGAAGGAGCTTTGCCGCCCTGAGTTTGGGGGTGGAATCGTTATAATTTGGTCGGCTTTAGCTGACCGTTATCCTTGTTTGCCACCATTGCGGTGAATTGTGCTTGTAGGTGTTGCGGAGCCGAGCGGCAAATAGCGGGCCAAAGCGCAAGTTGCTGAGCCGGCCCTCGAAGGCCTTGTTTGTTTATTTTGTTTAAATCATGTGTGGCCGGCCTGCGAGCCGAAGTTTGTAAGACACTGTTTAAATATTGGTGAACTATTATAAGGCCATAAGGCGAGTACTCTTTGGTACTTTGTGTTTCATTCCTGTTTGGTTTGTTAGTGGACATTCATGTTTGTTGGCTGGGTTCTTATTATTACAACTTAATAAATTGCTTCTGTTAGATGCTCTGTGTAGGACGTGTGTATTGGTTGAATGGTTTCATCTAGTAACCCACCGGTTTGTCCGTGGTATATGGCATCAGGCCCCGGTCGGACCTATTGCTATATTCTATGTGACGGATAGGGGTGTTACAATTTGGTATCAGACTACCAGTTTCGGTCACGCTTGAATGAATTTGTGGGTGAATTCACTTTAAGAGGTGGTGAGTATATGTGTGTGTGTCATCGTTATAACATGAAAAGAACCCATGAATGTCCACTTAGGAATGAAAATACATGTGTTTTAGGAACCTACGTTTTCCTATAATTGCTTTTTGCAATTTTGTTCGGTCTCTTATTGGTGTTTTGTATGACTATAGGTGTCCGGGAGTGGCGCGTGACAGTATGAACGCACACTTTCTAAGAAAAGAACTGCACCAAGCGACGTGCCTGAGACCCCTACTTCTATTGAAACCATAAGAAGGGTAGTTGAAGCGGTGTTCGCTGTGACCAACGCAAAACATGGAAGGAATGTGCAACCCTCTGTCCCTGAGATGGCCTCAACACCGGGCGGTGTGATGGAGCTAAGGGAATTTAGAGGTCCATTGGGGAAGCAGTTAAACATGCTTGTAGTGCAAGTAGCGCACTCAGTTGATGAATATTTGCAGACGATCCTTATCATAAGGCGCTACCCAGACTTTGAGTGGGAAAGCGAGCAGTTTATAGTCAATAGTTTTTATAATGGTCTACGCAGCGAGTTGCGTATCCTACTGCTAGGACCAAATCTATTGGGATTCCGAGCATTGGTGGAGTCGGCCAGAACTTTGGAAGTAGAGTTGGGGAAAACTAATCAAATGCCAATGAGTAGGGTACTGAACCCTGCAGATCCTGTAAAGGCTGCCTACCACAACACGCTGAGAAAGAAGGCTAAAGTATCTACTCGCAAAGCTACTTACACTTGTCATACTTGTGGCAAGAAAGGGCACTTTGCCCGAGATTGTTGGGAGGGTGATCAGATGACAAAGAAAGCTAGGTCAGGAGTAGTTGAAGACTCTGGTGCTAAGAAGTCAGAGTTCAAGGTGCCGACTTCGAAGTCCGGTTTCTGAAGGTAGAATAAAAAGGCTAGGACTTTGGGTCCAGCCCCTTCATCTAGTGCTTCGGGGGCGACTACAGGTCGTTCACCGGGCACATGCTTTAATTGTGGCAAGCCGGGACACTATTCCCGGGATTGTTGGAGCGAACGTCCAATGTCCGAGAAGAAGTCAGGGGTAATATCTGAGGAGAAGGGCAAGGTGGTGGATTCCACCGCATCGCAGTATACTCCGGTCCAACGGAGAGTGGACATCCTTGACCTGCAGGAGGCCATGTGGCCAACTGTCGAGTTGACAGGTATGGGTTAATTAATAGAAATTTAGCTTCTTATACCTGTTACCTTATGTGTGTTATCTTAGGACTGGAAGTTCTAGGCTTTGTTTTGGATTTTTGGTAATCCGGCGATGGCATAGTTTCGATACGAGAACTTCGCACTCCTTTTGTTCGAAGGATTTGTATTGCTCATCGGAGTATATCCTTCGTTGGTAAAGGACAATTTGGATGTATTATTGCTCAGTGGTCGTTTAATGCGCGCGGAGAGAGAGTCTGTGTCGTAAGGTTACTGTTTGGGAGTCAGGAGTTCGACTTGCAAGCGTCGTTACTGCCACCATGGGAGGATTCGAAGCCTAAGCCTACATTGGATAGTATCTCGGATGTATCCGAATATCCTGATGTGTTTCCCTGATGGTCTCCCTGGAGCCCCACCGTAGCGAGAGATTGACTTCACGATTGAGCTAGTGCCAGGTGCCAAACCTGTATCACGCCCTCCATATCGGTTAACGCCTAAGGAGATGGCAGAGCTAAAGGCTACACTAGAAGATTTGATCGAGCAAGGTTATATACGTCCAAGTTCGTCGCCTTGGAGCGCGTCGGTCCTCTTTGTTAAGAAGAAGGACGGAAGTTTGTGGCTGTGTATCGACTACAGAGAACTGAACAAGTTAACGAAAAAGAACAAATACCCGATCCCAAGGATTGATGATCTTTTCAATCAGTTAGTCGGGTCGTCAGTATATTCAAAATTGGATCTGAAGTCTGGTTACTATCAGCCTAGGATAAGGGAGAGTAATATCCCAAAGACAGCGTTCAGCACAAGGTATGGGCTTTTCGAGTTTACAGTCATGTTGTTCGGGCTGACAAATGCGCCATTAGTATTCATTGATCTGATGAACAGGATGTTCAAGGAGTACTTAGACCATTTTGTGATCGTCTTTATTGACGACATATTGGTGTACTCGCAGTGCGAAGAAGATCACTTCAAGCATCTGCAGTTGATTTTGGAGACGCTGAGGAGGAACGAATTATACGCAAAGTTCTCTAAATGCGAGTTCTGGTTGTTCTCAGTGGTGTTCCTTGGTCACATAGTCAGTGGTGCAGGGATTGCGGTAGATCCGGCGAAGATTATTGCATACGGGAGTGGCCTGTGTTGTCTTTGGTAGCGGAAGTCCGGAGTTTTCTGGGGCTTGCTGGCTATTACAGGCGCTTCGTAAAGAACTTCTCGCGGATAGCGTTACCTCTCACGACGTTGACAAGGAAAGATCAGAAGTTTGTATGGACGCAGGAGTGCGCGCAAGCGTTCGAAGAGTTGAAGAGTCGGTTGACCACGGCGCCAGTGCTAAGTTCGCCAAGTGAGACCGAAGGTTTTGAGTTATATAGTGATTCCTCGGGCAGTGGTTTGGGTTGCGTGCTGCTGCAGCATTGTAGTGTTATTGCGTATGGTTCGCGTCAGCTGAAAGTGAACGAAAGGAATTATCCGGACCACGACTTTAAGTTAGCAGCCGTGATTTTTGTGCTAAATCTATGGAGGCACTATCTGTACGGCGTAAAGGTCGATATTTATACCAACCACAAGAGCCTGAAATACCTGTTGGATCAAAAAGATCTGAACATGAGGTAGCAGAGATGGATGGAGTTCTTGGGGGACTATACGTTCAAAATTCAATATGTGCCCGGGAAAGGAAATGCAGTTGCGGATGCGTTGAGTTGCAGGGCTCCCTCACAAGCCAACTGGTTGTCGGTTAATGATGAGAGGTTGATTCGGGAGTGGAGGCGTTAGATATCTGTTGTGTTGACAAGAAGACTAGCGCCGAAGCGCTATTGAACAGGACGGAAGTTCAGTATGACCTGGCTGATCGGATTCGGCAGGCTATGGAATTGGATAGCAGCATGAAGGAGATCATGGATGCAGCTTCGAATAGGCCAAATTCCCAATTTTCAGTTGAAGATGGACTGCTAAGGAAGGACAGTCGTTTGTGCGTCCTAAATGTGGGAAATCTACGGGCGGAGTTGATGTACGAGGTGCATCATACCAAGTACTCAATTAACCCAGGGAGCACGAAGATGTACCGAGATCTAAAGAAGTTGTTCTGGTGGCCAGGACTCAAGAAGGATGTGGCACTATTTGTGGCTAAATGTCAAACTTGCGCCTTAGTGAAAGCAGAGTGCCAAAAACCAAGGGGTTTCTGGAAATCTTTGCCTAGTCCAGAGTAGAAGTTCGACGACATTTTGATGGACTTTGTGCATGGCTTGCCAAGGTCGCAGAAGGGAAATGACACCATCTGGGTGATCGTAGATCGGTTAATAAAAGTGTCGCACTTTATTCCTCATAGGAAGGATGACTCAGTGGAGGAACTGGCGAAGATATATGTGGATAACATTGTTAGACTGCACGGTGTACTCTGCATCATCATGAGTGATAGTGATGGGCATTTTACGTCCAATGACTGGAGGCTGGTGCAGCAAATACTGGGGACTAAGAAGAAGTTCAGAACAACCTTTCATCTGCAGAAGGATGGGCAGACCGAGAGGGTCAACAGGACGATGGAGGACATGCTTCGCATGTGCATTCTGGACTTCAGAAAGCAGTGGGAATACCATCTGTATTTGGTGGAGTTTGCATACAACAATAGCTACCAAGTGAGCATACCAATGGCGCCCTTCGAGGCCTTATATGGTAGAATGTTTTGCACGCCGTTGTCGTGGCTAAAAACGGGTGAGGAAAGGTTGTACAAGAAGTAAGAGGTGGAAAGCGCTACTTCATTAGTACGAACCATTCGGGAGCGTTTGCTGATCGCTCAGGATTGACAAGCTAAATAATACAATATTAAGCACGGGAACATGGAGTTCGCGGTTTGTGATTGGGTGGGTTTGAAGTTAAATCCGTTCAAGGGTGTTTCACGTGTACGAAGCTTGAAGAAGCTGAGCCCGAGGTACCTTGGACCATTTGAGGTCATGGAGTAGATCGGTGAAGCGGCTTACCGTCTGAAGCTATCGGTGGAGTTGAGTGGTCTACACGGCGTATTCCATATATCAATGTTGCGGAAGGTGGTGCAAGAGCCTTCGCAGGTCATCGCAGTTGATCAAGTACCAGTGGACGAAGGGTTGATGACTAGGGTCAAGCCCGTTCGTATTGAGGACTCTGAAGTCAAGCGACTTCATAATAAGAAGATCAGACAATTCTTGAGGAGTACCCAGAGTAATTCCACTCAAGTACCGCTTTTGGTTTTGTATATCTTTCCTTTGGAAATTTCGTGGACCAAATTCTTTTAAGAGGGAGAGAGTTTTAACGCCCCAAAACTCAAAAGAGTGACGGGTGGCATTTTGAGACAAGTCTGGGATTTGGTAGAGGTGACACGGCCTGGGACACGGGCGTGTCCCAGGGGCGTGTCCCAGGGGCGTGTCATGCTCGGGTTCAGCAATGGTCATGTGGTCGACTAAATTGCAGTCAACGGTCGTCGGGGCAGTGAACATGGCCTGGGACACGGGCGTGTCCCAGGGCATGTCAGCCACTCAAAGCCTTTCACTGTAACGCCCCCAGTTTTTTCTGTGTTGTGTTTGATTGTTGTTTGGCATTACGATGACGTGTTTTCGGTCTTTTGTTATTGTTAGAGCGTGGTCTTAGCTCCTTAGGTTCCTTGAGTGGCCTATTTGTAGTCTGTTTGCAAGATTCTCTAGCTAGTCAGAGTCTGTTTTGGTGACTCGGCTGAGCCTCTCATGGAATTCTTGTACTTTGGCTTCGGGAGGTGTTAGCCTAAGTTTTGATCATTGGATATTGTTTTCGACTTCGCCGTTGTTTTCGTAGCTTGGGTGTTTAGCTACGGTGCGAGTTTCATCAAAATCCGAGATTATTTGTTTTCGCGTCGTTTCGACGTTTGTTAACCGGTAGTGGCTACCTTTTATGTGTGCATATATGTATAATTTCTTATGAAGGCTTAGGGTGACTATTATGTTATTAGCTTAGGTTGAAATTGATGTTGCTATCAGGTGGGCTCGGGCCTAATCAGTTATACTGATTTCATAAGCTTAGGGTTATATGTGTATATAGGCATAAATATATATATATATATATTTATATATAAGGATAGTATTTTTTAATTTATGCTAGCTAAAGGTGGCGGTCTGGGGGAGCTGAAGCTAGTGGCTGCTTATATTTGTTTATTATTATAGTCAGCTAGTGCCTAGGCTAGATTCTTTTTTTAGTTATAGGTTAAAAAGAGTGGAGATTTATTTGTATAGCTCCAGCTATTCTCCTCCCCATTTCCTCTCCATTTCCCGAGCATTGTTAGCTTCCAGCAGAAGGAAACGAGCGGGAGGTGGAGGAGCTGCTGCTTTGACCTCCGGTTAGCTGTTGAGTTAGGGTTGGTTTCTCTCGGGTTGCAGTGGATCTGAGCTACTCTCGCCATTATCTTCCTTCCTAGTTAAGTAATTTCGCATTTCGAGCTGTCTATAGGAGCTAGGGTTTCTTCAGTCTGAAAGTGAAGGGATAGATACTACTCTAGAGGGGGGGTGAATAGAGTAATCAAATTTTGCACAATACAAAACTTAACTGTCTACCCAACTCCCTTGGAGTGAAGTGCGGAATGAAGAAATTATAGATATTGATTTAACCTTAAAGCCTAACACAAGTGATGTGCAAACACAAGCTAACTGTAATTACAGTTAAAGCTTGGAAAACCTAAACAGCAACTAGCAACCTAGTTATATCTATTCATAGCCACAGTACAGGAAATATAATAAACAAGCCAGACGACACAAGGAATTTAAGTGGTTCCCCAATCAAATTGGGTACGTCCACTCTTCTACCACCAAGGTAGGAATCCACTACAGGTTTTTGATCAGGTGCCCTGCCACCAACAGAATCTGCTTCAGGTAGATTCAGAAACCCTTTAGACTTTTGATCAGGTGTCTAAAAACCAAGCACAGGTTTTTGATCAGGTGCCCTGCCACCAAGGGATACTTTTGAAGGGAGTAATAACCCTGTACAGGAGGGGGAAGAAGGTTAAGATGTCTTCTCTATTTTAAAATAAATTAGAGAAGCACAAAAGCTTGCACTGAGCTAGAATGCTCTAAAGAATCAAGGCTCCCCCTGGCTCAAAGATGTCCAGGTGAAGTCTTGCTTCAGTGCAGAGAAAACTCTTCAGAAAGTTCTGAAGGAAAGAGCTACAAGAAGAACGTAAATAATAAAATCAAAGTTCTTCAAGCAGCTATCTTCTTCTTCTTCTTCTTCAAAGAGACTCTGAGTTGAACTTCCTGAAAGCAGGAGAACTCAGGTGAAGAAGAGATGAAGATCTTAACACTTCTCAGCTAGATGGAGATTGCTGAGAGCAGGAAGCTTGAGCTTGATGAAGGCTTGAGTGCTTTTGAATATGTGTGTAACACTAGCTTCAATCCTTCTTCAAAAGGTCCTTTAAATATTATCAGCAAGCAACAGCTCTCTTCCATTTGAATTATTTGTCTTCTTCTAAGCCTTGAGACCTGGGCTGTAAATATCAAGAAGACAGAAATATCTCTGCAGCAAAACATTCTATAAAGGGAATAAATCACTTTCTAAGAAGCTGCAGGCTTAAATCAGATAACAGAAGGACTAAATAAAGTCACATCAGAAACAATCTCTTTATAGCAAAAGAAGACTTTTCAGTCTAACGGCTATAAAGGGCTGACAATAGATAAAGTAAATTAAAATGACAGCTAATGAGACAAACTACTTTATCTTAAAAGATTTGAACTCAGGCAAAAAGAATAGAGCAAATAATGCCTGGAAATATTATCATACAGCTTAAAATACTGTGCCAGAAAATATATTAATTAATTAAATATAATAAATAAATACAAAATACAAAGGCAGACAGAAAACGTCGAACGACCTTCGAAGATCGTCGAACGACGCCAGGAGATCGTCGAACTATCGGGCAGATAGTCGAACGATCCAGATAGTCGAGCTATCAAACAGATAGTCGAGCTACCGCAGCAGATAGTCGAACTATCAGGACAGATAGTCGAACTATCAGATAGTCGATCTATCTAGGACAGATAGTCGAGCTATCAAGCGCACAGAGATAGTCGAACTATCAAGCAGATAGTCGACCTACCTCAGAAAACAGATAGTCGATCTATCAAAAGATAGTCGAACTACCAGCGCAGAACAGATAGTCGAGCTATCAACAGATAGTCGAACTATCAGCGCAGAACAGATAGTCGAACTATCAACAGATAGTCGAACTATCAGCGCAGACAAAGCGTCGACCAACTGATAGACGATCGTCGATCAGCCGATAGACGATAGTCGAACGGCGTTCGACTATAGTCGAACGAAAAACCTACTTAACCAAATTCTCAATTTGGAAAAGCGAGGACCCTACAGCTAGACTCCTAACCATTGACCATAGATATTTCTTGGGTCAAGGGCACAAAGAAGAGGACTAAACTCAAATCAAACTAGGGTACCAACAATCTCCCCCTATTTGAGTTAAGTCTCTCAAAAACTAAAACAGCTAGCAATAAAACAAACAAAATAAATTCATCAAATAGTTAATCAATAAACTGGCAGATTATCAATCAGATAAACAAATAATCAAATATATCACAGCAGTTTAATCAAACTATTAAGAATCTTTAGGGTCAGGTAATGGATCAGAAGAACTAGAGACAAAAGAAATTTTTCGAAGAGGGTCATCTGATTCCTTCTTTGACATCTTTAAATCCTGCACTCCAAGGATCTTTAGTTCTGTAGCTCTGGGGACAACAGCTTCAGGATGTTTTTCCATGTACTTTGCTGGATCAAAAATCTCAGGATTGACTTGGAATTTCTCAAATTCTTTCTTTCTATAAGCTGACATGGTAGTAAAACCAGTTGTATCTTTACCTTCGGCTCTTGCTTTTCTTATTTGGGCTGCTCCTACAAGCTCTTGAAAGCGAGCCATCCTAAAATTAGGATCGAGCTCAGGATTTTCATATACGGGCTCAGGAGAAGCAGCATCAGCTATTTTATCTAGATAAGACATTAGAATAAACTTAGCAAAAGGGACTTGCTAGAAGGTTTTAAAACACTGTAAACTATTTACCTTTCGAAACACTTTTCTCAGATTGAACTGGAGAAGGAGGTGGGGAAAAAGTTGGTCTTTGGGCCACAACCTCCTTCATTTGTCTTTGAGAACCATAAGATGATCTGCTTTGTGAACTTTGATGACCTTATCTAGGCTGGGGCTGAACAGACGCAGATTTTCCATAGGCGGCAGATTGATTAGCAGGTAGATTCCCAGAGGCTCCTGCACCTGGAGGTGGAGGAGGACCTTTGGGAGTCCATCTGGAGACTGGACTGTCATACCTCTTAGTTCTCTTCCTTTCTTTTTGCTGATTTTTCGAAAACCACATCCAATGCTTAAAATCCTTGGATTTGGGGTCAATGCCCTTCAAAATATAATAGGGAATGTCATTATCCTTATTTGGAGGTGGAGGAGGAGCAGCTTTTCTTTTCTTTGCAGCGGATTTCTTTTTCTTTGACTTTTCAGAGATATCAGAATCATCATCATCATCAGAATGGGATGATGGAGGGTTCTCATACGGATCATAGGCTTCAGAGACAGCCTTTTCTTTAAGCTTTGAAGCAGATTTCTCCCTTTCCTCTTCCATGGCATCCAGAGCCAGAAGGGAGTCTAAATCTAAACCTGGAGAGTCATCGCAAATGGATGACTTTTCAAATTGCAAATCTTTCTCTTTCTCTTTTAAAGATTGAACTCTTAAATTCCATGCTGCTCTTGCTTGAGTTTCTTCCAAACTCAGAACAGGAGAGTCAACTTTGACTTCCTCTTTCTCAGACTCATCTTCTTTATTATCTAAGAAGGATTCCAACTCAGGGTCTACTTGAGTAGCAGGAATACTTGGGTCAGCCTCAGAAACTACTGCTATGATTTGAGCAGTTAAATCTTCTTTAATAATATCTGTAAAATTATGAATACATATCTGCTAAATAAGCTTGAATCATTCCTTCAAGGTATTCACAAACTATCAAATTAATCGACTCATCAACAAAACGAATGAAAGAGTTACCTTCATATTTAACCATTTCCCATGATTCATTCAGATAAGAAGTTATGATTCCTTCCAGGAATCTGGCAATCATAGGAGTAGTTAGATCCTCTAAGCATACTTTCACTGCAATTTCTGATAGCAGGATTCCATCTGCTATTTCCTTCTCAGTCAAAACTGGAGCTACAACTTGCTCAACTGGAGCAATCTCTTCCTCAGCTGGAGTTACCACTTCCTCAGCTGGAGCTGTCTCTTCCTGAACAGTCATAACAACATCTGGAACTTCTTCTGGCTCAACTTGAGCAGATTCTGGCTGGGCAGACAAGACTGAATCTTTCACAACTGGAGGAGAGGCAGGAAGGCCTGAGACATCTTCATTGAACATCTCCCCCTGCCTGATTTCAGTGGGTACTGAAACCGGGCCCCTAGAGGAAGATGGCTCAGCTGATTTGGAGAGGGATTTGATGGAAGCAGATAAGAGATCAATGGAGGCAGCAAGGGGAGCGATTGCCTCTTCAATCATGGTTTTGATTGATGGGGTAATCAGCTCCACAATGCGCGAGATGAAATCAGGAGTGATTTCAAAAGATGATGGATGAGAGGTGGATGGAGCTGCAGCAAATATGGTAGATGTGCTGGGATGGAGGATGGTGTGAACAGGGGATCGAGCAGGAGATGGAGCAGGTGATGGAGCAGGAGAATTTATTGGGGAATGAATTGGAGATACAGGAGGAGTAGGGAATCTCTCTGATCCTAACAAATCAAAGCTAGGAGCAGATATCCTAGCCAGATGAGCAGGTAGAGGAGAGGCTGGAGGAGACAGAGGAACAACCATAGTTGTTTCAGGTGCAGCAAAAGAAGAAGGTCGTACCTCAGCTGAAGTTGATGGTACTTCAACTGAGGCAGACGGCAATGCAGAGGAGGAGGAAGGGAGAGCTGAGCCAGCTTCAACAGGTTGAGGAGCGACTGATGCAGTCCTTGTGCCCTCAGATGTTGCTGGAGCAGATTTCACAAATGTCCTCTTCCACTTAGAGAACAAGTGGGGATCCATCTTCTTGCTGGCGTTGATTGTAGTTGCGGCAGAACTCAACAGCTGGGGGAATTTCTCCTTAAGGAAAATTCCAATAACCCTTCCCAGGGTGACTTCCTTCTTTCCTGTCTTCTTCCTGATTAAATCAAACAGAACAGCTGCCCAATCGATCCTTTTTCGATTAACAATTGCACACATAAGTGCGAATTGCTGTCTTGTTATATTGTCATGGGCAGAGTGCTTCCCTAGGAGCACTTTTCCGACTACCTCAGCGAGGAACTTGATCTTGAAGGGGAAGTTTACTTTGAGCAGCTTGGTGGGAATGCCCTCAGCATGTCCCAGCTCGACCAGCATCCTTCCGAACTCCTGAGCGTCTTGCTCATAATCCTCATCACCAATAACCAAACCAAAAACATCAGATAGAATGGCCGGAGTCTGGATAACTTCTACTCCGCCGATGGTACCGATCATCGATTCGTCTGTGGAAGACGACGTGAAAGCCCATTCTTTTATTTCTGGAATGTTGATCTTGATCCTTTCAGACATCAGCTTCTCTAAACCTTGATCCCTGCAGAGCTGGAGAACTTCCACGATTCCGGCATCGCAACTGCTGAAAGCTTCGAAATCCACACTGAATCTGGCATCAAACTTTACTACGGCTAGAACAGCTGGGGAAATCGCCATGGATTCGCCGGAGAATGCACGAGAAAGCTGGAGAGAGAACGAGAAAGACGAAGCGCCAGAAAATCGCATGCGGGAAAGCAGAATGCGAAAGGGCACGCTCCGTCGACGATAAAGCACACGATCTTTTAACCTAGGTCGACTATCGGCTTTATATTGGACCGGAAATAGTCGATCTATTAAAAAGATCTTGAACCGATAGTCGAACGGCCGTTCGACGATCGGCTCAGAAGCAGAATAGTCGAACCATCGTTCGGCTAATTCTGGCTTCACAAGCAACAAGCTGTCGTCGAGTAGAGATCGACGATAAGCTCAGCCTGTTCGACGATGGTCGAACGTCGATCGACGATCTTCAAACAGATAAGCTATCATTAACCAGAGGTCGACGATAGGCTCAATCCGTTCGACGATCTTCGATCATCGTTCGGCGATCTTCAAACAGACCTCAACATAGGCAGATATCGTCACACTTAGTCTCGTCCATTGATCATGCCTAGTTGGACTAAAAAGAACAGATGCTTCTGTTCATCTAAAGGCTTGGTGAATATATCACCTCTCTGAAACTCAGTGGATATGAACTCAAGACAGATCTTGTTCTTTTCCACACAATCTCTCAGGAAATGGTGCCTAATCTCAATGTGCTTCGTTCTAGAGTGGTGCACTGGATTTTGTGCAATTGAAATAGCACTGGTACTATCACACATGATCTTGGTGTTCTTGTGTGAGTAACCATAATCCACAAGCTGGTTTTGAATCCACAGGATCTGTGAACAACAACTGGCAGCTGCTATATATTCAGCCTCTGCAGTTGAAGTTGAGACAGAAGCCTGCTTCTTACAGAACCAAGAGACCAATCTCTCTCCCAGGAACTGGCAAGTTCCTGAGGTGCTCTTCCTGTCAACTCTGCAACCAGCATAGTCGGAATCAGAATATCCAATTAATTCAAACTCTGACTCAGCTGGGTACCAAAGTCCTAGATTTGGACATCCTTTCAGGTATCTCAGGATTCTTTTTAGAAGAATCAGATGAGATTCCTTGGGGTTGACCTGGAATCTAGCACAAAGGCATGTAGCAAACATTATATCTGGCCTACTTGCAGTTAGATATAATAGGGAACCAACAATGGCCCTATAAGTCTTTTGATCAACTGGCTTGCCGTGATCATCAGAATCAATAACTACATTAGTAGCCATGGGTGTAGGCATTGCTGAAGCATCAGCCATCCCAAATTTCTTTACCAATTCCTTGGCATATTTGGATTGGGAGATGAAGATACCATCAGCATCTTGCTTAACTTGGAGACCAAGAAAGTAAGACAGCACACCCATGCTACTCATCTCAAACTTAGAGTGCATCAAGTTGGAAAACTTTTTGCATAGTTTGGGATCAGTGGAGCCAAAGATAATATCATCTACATACACCTGAACTAACAGGATTGTGTCCTTGTGATGCTTGACGAAAAGGGTTCTATCAACTACTCCCCTAGTGAAGTTGTGCTCTAACAGGAAACTAGCTAAGGTCTCATACCAGGCCCTAGGAGCTTGCTTTAGTCCATAAAGAGCTTTCTGCAACTTAAAAACATGAGAAGGCTGAGTTGAAGAAACAAACCCTGGTGGTTGTTCAACAAACACCTCTTCCTTAAGCTCACCATTTAGGAATGCACTTTTGACATCCATTTGGAACACCTTAAACTTCATGTAGGCTGCATAGGCCAAGAAGATCCTTATTGCTTCTAGCCTTGCAACAGGAGCAAAGGTTTGGTCATAATCTATACCTTCCTCCTGTCTGTAGCCCTGAGCTACAAGCCTAGCTTTATTCCTTACTATTATTCCATTTGCATCTAACTTGTTTCTATACACCCACTTGGTGCCTATGATCAGTTGGCCTTTAGGTCTTGGAACCAAAGTCCAAACTTTACATCTCTCAAACTGATTGAGTTCCTCTTGCATTGCAATGATCCAGTGGGGATCTAGCTCTGCATCTTTAAAGGTGAGGGGCTCAACCTGTAAGAGGAAACAAGCATGCATCACATCCTGTCTTAATTGATGTCTTGTTTGCACACCAGCTGATATGTCTCCAATCACTTGAGATGTGGGGTGATCTCTAAGTGTGACAATATCAGCAGGTGGGATGTGATCTTCAGCAAAAGTTGGGATTAATTCCTCAGGAGGAATTTGATCTACTGTTGGTGGTACAGCAACAGCTTCAACAGCTTCAGCAATGTCTTCATCACTGTCTGATTCAGTGATCTGAAGAGTTGATAGTTGAAGAATTTCTTTAGGAGCATCATGTACCTGCAAAGAACTAGATGAAGGAGAATTTTCCTTCTCCTTGTAAAACATCTGAGACTCATCAAAAGTCACATGCACAGATTCTTCTATCTTACAGGTTGATTTGTTATATACCCTATAAGCTTTGCTTACTTGGGAATATCCAAGCATGATTCCCATTGAAGCTTTTGCTTCAAATTTTCTAATATATTCTTTATTATTGTTATGAATATAAACAGTACAGCCAAAGATTCTAAGGTAATTAATTTTTGGTTTCTTTCCTTTAAGCAACTCATAAGGAGTTTTACACTTAAGTTTGTGTATCAAACTTCTATTCAAGACATAGTTGGCTGTACTAACAGCTTCTGCCCAATAGGATAGAGGCATGTTAGCATCTGCCAACAATGTACTAGCAGCTTCAATTAGTGTTCTATTCTTCCTTTCAACTACCCCATTTTGTTGGGGAGTTCTAGGAGCTGAGAAGCTATGTTTGATACCTTCTCTCTCACAGAATTCTTGCATGAGAAGAGAGTCAAACTCAGTACCATGATCACTTCTGATCAAGGCCACATGAGTAGAGTACTCAGTCTGCACACAAAGTAGAAAGTCTGTAAGGGCTTTGAAGTTATCAGACTTAGTTCTCAAAAAGAAAACCCAACTGGACCTAGAGAAGTCATCTACAATTACTAAAGTGTAATACTTCCCTCCTAAACTCTGTACATTTATTGGGCCAAAAAGGTCCAAATGTAATAAATACAGGATTCTAGGAGAATCACTTTTATTTACAGATTTAAATGAATTCCTGGTTTGCTTGCCTAGCTGACAAGCCTTGCATAGACTCTCCTTCTTGTAGGGGCAAGAAGGTAAACCTCTAACAAGGTTGTGCTTAGATAACCTAGAGATATTCTTAAGGTTTACATGACTGAGCCTTTTATGCCATAAAGAATTATTATTAAGGATTAATTCATTAAACAGGCAGATTTCAGAGTGAGATGAATTAAAATCTACTAAATATATATTGCCTATTCTATTACCTATTAAAACAACATTATTATTTAAAGTAATATTGCAAGAGGAGTTAGAAAAAGAAACCTGGTAGCCAGCATCACATAGCTGGCTAACTGAAATCAGATTATGCTTCAGTCCATTGACATAAGCAACTCTCTTGAATGTAACAGCTCCAATCGTGATCTTGCCATATCCTTCTGTCTGACCACAGCTGGAGTCTCCAAAGATAACCTTTGGGCCGAGCTTAGCTTTGTACTTTGACAGAAGCTCTTTGTTTCCTGTCATATGCTTAGAGCATCCACTATCCAAATACCACTTATTTTGAGTGATTGGATAGGCCTTCACCTGCAAAACAACTATTTAGACAGAGTGGACCCAGGTAACCTTGGGTCCCTTGTTTTTCACATAAGAAAAACTGGAAATATAAGAGAATGCAGGCTGAGGGTGATAACCTAGTGGGTGAGATCTCCTAGGTGGGATTCTCCATGCAGATGATGGGTCAACAAACCTAGGGTTTCTATTTTCATTTAGATTTCTATGATACTGATTATGATTTTGAAAATCATGTTGAAATCGTCGATCGACGTTCGACGATGGGCGCTCAGATCGTCGAGCTTCGTTCGACCATGGAGCATCCGATCGTCGAGCGGCGCTCGACGCTCTTTGCATTTCTTTGAAAAACTTCTTTCTCTTTTCTCTCTTAGCTTTATTTAGGGTTTTATTTACAAGGTTTACTTGCTCAGTGTTCTTCTTTCCACTAGCTGAAATGAAGTTCACTGGAGTTGAAAGGTTATTTTTAAGGAGGACTGGGGGTTCACTGGGAGAAGCTCCTAAGCCTAATTTATCATTACCTGACCTAGTGTTAGTCATGCTGGTAATTTCTAACAGCTTAAGGCTTCTACCATTAAGGGATTCTTCTAATCTCTTAGACTTAGCTAATTCTATTTTAAGAAATTTAATTTCTTCACTACAAGTAGTGAGATCTTCCTTTAACCTAATGTTTTCAGAGGCTATTGAATCTGAGTCAGCTAACCTATTTCTAAGTTCTTTTATTTCTTTTTCTGAACTAATTAAATCTAAACACAAAGATTTAAATTCTAACTTAAACTCTTCTGAAGTAAAATCATAAGATGAAAGTACCTCATCTTCAGTAGGCATCTCTTCATCAGAATCAGAACTCTCTGCAGCAGAGTGGTTGCTGCAGGCATCTATTGCCATTAGGCAAATTTCTTTGGCCTTCTTCTCTTCCTCATCTTCACTGGAGCTTGATGAGGATGATTCTTCATCAGAATCACTCCAGGTTTCAGCAATGAAACCTCTCTCCTTCTTCTTGTTTTTGTAGGAGGATGGCTTGGAGTGCTTCCTGTGTTGTTCTTTGTCTTTTCTCTTTTCCTTGTTCTTCTCCTCTGGACACTCTGGCAAAATGTGTCCAGGCTTCCTGCAACCATAGCAAATAATTTCTTTAGCAGGAGATCGATCATACCTTGGTTTGTCTTCATAGCGTGAAGACTTCTTTCTGAACTCCTTTCTCCCCATCTTGAGAAACCTCTTGGCAAACAGTGCCATAAGTTCCTCATTGGATTGGCTGCCTTCAGAAACATCTGCAGCCTTAAGAGCTAGAGATTGCTCTTTTCTTGTTGGAGTGGGGGTCTTGGCTTCAGCTTCTGCTTCTCTGGTCTTCAGCACTTGCTCAAAAGACTTGAGCTTGCCGAGGAGAGCTTCAGTTGAGATCTCATTGGTACTTCTGGCTTCTTTGATGGGCCAGATTCTTAGATCCCATGTGCTAGGGAAGCACATAAGAATCTTGTCATTGACCTCTGTCAATGATATGTCCTTGTCCAGGGTCCTCAGCTCATTGATGATTGAGCTGAGCCTGGTGTACATAGCTTCAACTGATTCAGCATCAGTCTTCTTGAAGTTCTCATACTGTGAGATAAGGTTGGACCTCCTGTCCTTCCTTTCATCAGCTGAACCAGCTACAATCTGGTTCAGTGTGTCCCACATGGCCTTAGCTGAGGAGCAGTCAGCCACCTTCTGGAACACCTCATCAGACATTGTCTGAGCCAGTATGTTCATTGCCTTGGCATCAGCAATTTTGGCCTTCTTGTATTCATCATTATAGTCTGGAGGAGGCACTGCACTCATATCAGATGATGAGGCAGTGGCTGCAGCAGGTGCTCTTGGGGGACCTGACAAAATAGAAGCAAAAATACTCTCATCAATAGAGTTCATATATAATTTAATCCTTGCCTTCCAGATGCCAAACTTTGCTAAGTTGCATGCTGGAGGTCTGGTGCTAGAATAATCCTTAGACTGGGCCATGATAGTGAATATCTATAAGCTCTTGGTATCTATCAGGATCTTGTGACTTAGGTGTTAGCCTATACAGTCAGTCAACCTCCCTCTGATACCAATTGAAAGTGAAGGGATAGATACTACTCTAGAGGGGGGGTGAATAGAGTAATCAAATTTTGCACAATACAAAACTTAACTGTCTACCCAACTCCCTTGGAGTGAAGTGCGGAATGAAGAAATTATAGATATTGATTTAACCTTAAAGCCTAACACAAGTGATGTGCAAACACAAGCTAACTGTAATTACAGTTAAAGCTTGGAAAACCTAAACAGCAACTAGCAACCTAGTTATATCTATTCACAGCCACAGTACAGGAAATATAATAAACAAGCCAGACGACACAAGGAATTTAAGTGGTTCCCCAAACAACTTGGGTACGTCCACTCTTCTACCACCAAGGTAGGAATCCACTACAGGTTTTTGATCAGGTGCCCTGCCACCAACAGAATCTGCTTCAGGTAGATTCAGAAACCCTTTAGACTTTTGATCAGGTGTCTAAAAACCAAGCACAGGTTTTTGATCAGGTGCCCTGCCACCAAGGGATACTTTTGAAGGGAGTAATAACCTTGTACAGGAGGGGGAAGAAGGTTAAGATGTCTTCTCTATTTTATAATAAATTAGAGAAGCACAAAAGCTTGCACTGAGCTAGAATGCTCTAAAGAATCAAGGCTCCCCCTGGCTCAAAGATGTCCAGGTGAAGTCTTGCTTCAGTGCAGAGAAAACTCTTCAGAAAGTTCTGAAGGAAAGAGCTACAAGTAGAACGTAAATAATAAAATCAAAGTTCTTCAAGCAGCTATCTTCTTCTTCTTCTTCTTCAAAGAGACTCTGAGTTGAACTTCCTGAAAGCAGGAGAACTCAGGTGAAGAAGAGATAAAGATCTTAACACTTCTCAGTTAGATGGAGATTGCTGAGAGCAGGAAGCTTGAGCTTGATGAAGGCTTGAGTGCTTTTGAATATGTGTGTAACACTAGCTTCAATCCTTCTTCAAAAGGTCCTTTAAATATTATCAGCAAGCAACGGCTCTCTTCCATTTGAATTATTTGTCTTCTTCTAAGCCTTGAGACCTGGGCTGTAAATATCAAGAAGACAGAAATATCTCTGCAGCAAAACATTCTATAAAGGGAATAAATCACTTTCTAAGAAGCTGCAGGCTTAAATCAGATAACAGAAGGACTAAATAAAGTCACATCAGAAACAATCTCTTTATAGCAAAAGAAGACTTTTCAGTCTAACGGCTATAAAGGGCTGACAATAGATAAAGTAAATTAAAATGACAGCTAATGAGACAAACTACTTTGTCTTAAAAGATTTGAACTCAGGCAAAAAGAATAGAGCAAATAATGCCTGGAAATATTATCATACAGCTTAAAATACTGTGCCAGAAAATGTATTAATTAATTAAATATAATAAATAAATACAAAATACAAAGGCAGACAGAAAACGTCGAACGACCTTCGAAGATCGTCGAACGACGCCAGGAGATCGTCGAACTATCGGGCAGATAGTCGAACGATCCAGATAGTCGAGCTATCAAACAGATAGTCGAGCTACCGCAGCAGATAGTCGAACTATCAGGATAGATAGTCGAACAATCAGATAGTCGATCTATCTAGGACAGATAGTCGAGCTATCAAGCGCACAGAGATAGTCGAACTATCAAGCAGATAGTCGACCTACCTCAGAAAACAGATAGTCGATCTATCAAAAGATAGTCGAACTACCAGCGCAGAACAGATAGTCGAGCTATCAACAGATAGTCGAACTATCAGCGCAGAACAGATAGTCGAACTATCAACAGATAGTCGAACTATAAGCGCAGACAAAGCGTCGACCAACTGATAGACGATCGTCGATCAGCCGATAGACGATAGTCGAACGGCGTTCGACTATAGTCGAACGAAAAACCTACTTAACCAAATTCTCAATTTGGAAAAGCGAGGACCCTACAGCTAGACTCCTAACTATTGACCATAGATATTTCTTGGGTCAAGGGCACAAAGAAGAGGACTAAACTCAAATCAAACTAGGGTACCAACACAGTCCTTCTTCTTCCTTCCTAAAAGCTCCAGGTTTTCCTCTATAGGGAGCTGGAGGTACAGGTGGCCGATCTTTTTTCTGTCGGTGTCGAGTTGGTGTTGTAGCTGCTTCTTCCTGCCGGAATTCAGGCAAGCGGCTCCTTGCCCTTGCAATTTCGTCCCTTCTTTTACCTTCTTAGGTTGTTGTAGGTAGCTAGAGTTCCTTTTTGCTTCTAGGAGCTAGGGCAGCAACATTCCCTTTACTCCAGCCATTTATTTTCGGCTTCAAGAACTGTCCAGATCGAACCTATTAGGTTTCTTTTTTTTTTCTTATCTCTTGTCCTCGGTTTGGTGTCCAGGTATTTTGTTTGAGTTAAAGCTTAGATTAGTTAGTGGTAGAATTAAGCTTAGGCTGCGGTGGGTTGGGTAGGAGTAGTAGAGAGAGTTGGAAATAATTTTCCAACTCTCTGGATAGTAGACATTGAGTGGGCTGGGGTCGGGCTAGCTCCTGGTTTTAGGAATTTTTTGCTAAGTCAAAAGCGTTGAGTGAGTGGACCTCACTCCATGCCTAGACTGTAAGGCCTCTAGCGTTGAGTGTGGTGCCCTCACTCAATGCCATGGTTGTTTTTTAGGCTAAGTCAAAAGCGTTGAGTGAGTGGACCTCACTCAACGCCTAGACTGTTAGGCCTCTAGCATTGAGTGTGGTGCCCTCACTCAACGCCATGGTTGTTTTTGTGGCTAAGTCATTTGGAGTTGAGTGAGTCGACCTCACTCAACGCCGTGGATCTTTTGGCGTTGAGTGTTGTGGACTCACTCAACGCCAAAGCCTGTTTTTGTGGCTAAGTCATTTGGCATTGAGTGAGTCGACCTCACTCAACGTCGTGGGTCTTTTGGCATTGAGTGTGGTGGACTCACTCAACACCAAAGCCTGTTTTTGCGGATAAGTCATTTGACGTTGAGTCAGTCGACCTCACTCAATGTCGTGGTTGTTTTGGCGTTGAGTGTGGTAGGCTCACTCAACGCCAAAGCCTGTTGCTGCGGTTAGGTTGCTTGGCGTTGAGTGGCTGTACCTCACTCAATGTCAAAGCTGTTTGGCATTGAGTGTGGTGAACCCACTCAATGCCATGTCTAGGCATTTTGCGGCCTTGTTCCTTGCATTGAGTGGGTGACCCCAATCAATGCCATGGTTAGTGCTTAGTGTTGAGTAACCCACTCAGCGCCGCGTCGAGTGAACTCGACGCTTTTTCCTTGGGTTGTGTTTTTCCTTTAGGACTGTTAGTATGGCTTTTTCCTTTGGGGGGTGTTGGGTGTTCGGCTAGTTTTTGCATGCTGACTCATGGATTATGGCAGGTGGTGTGGTTTTGTGGGCTCGGTAAGGGGTGAATCATGTGTGCTGAGTTGTGGCAACCACCACCTAGTGGGCTGGTATGGTTGGGTGTGTGGACCCTATAGCTGCCACCGGTTATTTTCACCCTGGAGTGTTTTTTTGGGTCTGGTTGTTGGTGAGGGCTGTACCGCCCACTCCGACCCAAGGTTTTCACCACGGCCAATAATTCACAAAGATTAGGACTGTTAGTTCCTTTCCTTTTTGTGGCTATTTCTTTTGGCATAGGTATGCTTTGGTGGTGCTGCAGGTGCTTAGCAGAGCATGTTGCTATTTATGTTTACACTTGGTGTACTTTTACTTCTCTTTAGACAGTGTTTCTTCTTACTTTCATGCCCTTTCTTCTACTGATAGCGTTTTGCTGCAAGGCTGGTACACCCCTTCTTTTATTGCTCATGAATCTAATGCTCCACTTCCTTTGATTTTCTTTTACTTGCTGAGGTGTTCTTTTTTTTGAATGCCTCAGGTTCAAGTTGTAGCCAGTTAGATGGCTAGTGCTCTTGTAGAGCTTGTTTGTTGCCTCCTGGGTAGCTGAGGTTGTTGTTCCTCATCTGGTGAGGTAGTTTTTCTTTCTTTTCTGTATAGACATGCATACTCACCAGTGGGTTCGTGTCAGGTTATCGACGCCCACTGGTGGCTTACTTATGTTGCTGGGTATGAACTAAAACTGCTACTTCTGCCTATTTGAGGTTGTTCACTTGTTTCTGGGAAGGTTTTATGCTAGGTTGCATGTTAGGTATTTTAAAACTCTAAAATATTACTATATGTATCTCATGCACATCATGTTTACAAAACTAAGCACTATTTTTCCTTAAGAGTAAAGACTATCTTTTTATATACACTACACTAACTTTAGAGTCGTGCATACCATGAGTCGTCCCTCAGGGACACTTATGCTCCTTTAGGTTGTCAAAACAACTTAATTAAAGTATATTCCACTGCGAATTAGTATATTTTTTTATCGTGGAATAGCCGATCCACTGTGTCGAGGGATACGACCATTAAATATAACTTGCTTTCTTGCATAATAAGCTATGGTTTTCTTAAAATCTAAAGTCTGGAGTTTTTCCTGAACGTATGTTGTTATCCCCTTCACTACATGGCATCACATTACGTACATTCTCTTGCTCTGATACCATTTATTCGTCGAGAAAGTTCGGGTTGTGACAGTTAGTATAAGAGGGAGGTTGCTTGACAATTGGTCGGGCAACCTTTCCCTTGTTAGCATTAGTGGTTTAGCGTCATATCATACACATACCGATATATCATCAGTAATTCTTGGCTGAAGCACGAACACTACACTCATAAGCATGAATAGAAGTATATGGGGCATATTATGTAGTATGGGATGAATAATATGTGTTTGTATATGGATCCACCATAGGCGACAACATGTGACGGTTATGTAGTATGGGATGGATAACCTCACCACATGAATGCCCATTAGCACGTTTTCTTTTTTTTCGTTGCATACAATGTTATGTAGTATAGGATGCATAACATTGTTATGCGTACAATCGCTCATGGCATGCATTAAGGATTTTGTTTAGAATGCATAGCACAACATGCATAGCATAACATTGCATAAGCACAACATGTCAAGCTAAAGATTTGCATGATGACATATGTACACACATGGTTTTGAGTTAAAGGAAATACAAATTCATGCATTCATGGTCTAAGCACATGAGTTAGAATGGTGGTGAGGAACCATCCTAGATTAAGCATAACATAATTATTGTAAAAATCTCAGAGCAATTTTAGCAGTTAGAGTTCATATTTAAGTATGTTTGTTTTTACCGGGTAGTTTTGTTCTAGCAGTTGGGCTAGGTTCTAAGTCGTGCTAATACGATTATAGGATGGCGAGGCGTCCTTCGACGAGATTGACTCCCCAATTTGAGGGTGAGTCTTCTGGAGTGCAAAGCGAGGCATTGATTGAAAGTTTGCGGTAGAGTAATGAAACCTTGTCTAGGCAGGTGGTGGGTATGCAGACTCAGATCCAGACTCTGTTAGCAGTTGTGGCGGGACAGTCTCCGAGAGTGCCGGACCCTGCTGTGGGCGTAGCTGTTCCTGTTCCTCCCGCTCCCTTGGTACCTCCTGTTGCGTTGCCCCCGGAGATGACGTTTATATTGTACTTCAAGCGATTAGGACCTCCGACTTATGACGGAAAGGCAGACTTTATTATGCTTTTGGACGATTGGTTGATAGCCATCAAGGAGATGTTCTCCTATTCTAGAGTTACCCCCGATCAGAGGGTGATGATCGCCGCCTATCAGCTTAAGGGATTAGCGAAGAGTTGGTGGCTGAGAGAGAAGGAGAGCTTGAAGGAGGGATGCTCTTGGGAGACCTTCAAGGAACTGTTGCTAAGGAAGTTTCTTCCTTCGGTCGAGCTCGACCGCCTGATGAATGATTTCCTACATTTGAAGCAGAGGCAGCTCACAGTTAGTGAGTACGAGATCGAGTTCAACAAACTGAGTCGGTTTGCCCCCGGCTTGGTAAGCTTCGAGGCGGATCGAGTTAAGCATTTTCTTGGTGGCCTGAGAAGTGATGTCCAGCAGTTGGCAAGTGCTTATGGATCAACGAGCTATGCGGGAGTGGTGGAATCGTTCTTTAAAAGTTGAGGCAATTGAGAATGCAAAGCAAAGAGGGCAGCAAATGAGAAAAGATAAGAGGAAATCGGTTGAAGAAAAGAGCCCTCAGGTACCTGATGCTGGCAGAAAGAAGAGCAAGGAGGTTTGTAGTTTCTGTGTCCGGTCAGGCACCCCATCGATAGATGTTTTAAGAGGCTGGGAGCTCAGAAGAAGGAGCAGGTTCATGCGATTCAAGGTGCTCCCAGGAAATATTTATTCTATTTTGCATGTAAGCGGCCAGGGCATGATGTTGCCCATTGCTGGGGAAAGGATAAGAGTAAGGTAAAAGGTGGTTTTCTTTGCGGTCAAGAAGGGCACATCAAGGCTCAGTGCCCCCAGCTCCAGCCGGTGTTACAGCCAGTGCCACTCCAGGCATTGACACCGCCTCAGTGGGTGGACAAAGGCAAGGGAAAGCTGAATGTAATTTCTTCATAGGAAGCGCAGACTTTGACTAAGGTCATTTCAGGTTAGATTTATCCCTAGCCTAAATGTTTTGTTTATAGTATAGCTTTAGCATTTATTTTTCTTAGTTGCGTATGCTATCTTATAAGAATATTTAAGGTGAGGAACCATTGGGCGCGTGTTCTTTGACTCTGGCGCTACCCACTCCTTTGTGGCTAGAGCCTTTGTGGAGCACTATCATTTGGGTCTAGAGCGAGTTAGTGATGCCTTTTTCATCAATTTTCCTTCTAGTGATTCCGTGATTTCAGATCATGGTATTCGAGATTTTCCGATTTTGTTGGGAGATTTTCTAGCGAAGGCAGATTTTAAGGTGATCGACCTGGAAGACTTCAATGTTATCTTAGGCATGGACTGGTTTTCCAATTATGATGCAGTTATCCAGTGCAAGGGTAAGCGCTTGGACTAAAGACAACGGTCAGCCTGGGAGTGTTTATGCTGATCCGCGCCAGGATGCTCAAGTCATTACTACGATATGTGTTCAGAAGCTGCTTGATTCAGATTGCTTTGCCTATTTTGTCTCAGTAGTGGGGACTGTTGTTAGTGTACCGCATTTGGAGGAGATTCTTGTGGTGTGCGAGTTTTCGGATGTTTTCCCTGACAATCTTCCTGGTCTTCCACCTGATCGAGATGTTGAGTTTGTGGTAGACTTGGAGCCAGGTACGCATCCTATTGCGAAGGCGCCATACCAGATGGCCCCGCGAGAGCTGGAGGAGTTGCGTATCCAGCTAGATGAGCTGTTAGCAAAGGGTTTTATCAGGCCGAGCTCGTCGCCTTGGAGTGCCCCTGTTCTGTTTGTAAAGAATAAAGACGGGTCGATGAGGCTTTGCATCGACTATCGAGAGTTGAACAAGGTTACTATTAAGAACAGGTACCATTTTCCAAGGATTGACGACTTGTTTGATCAGTTGCGTCGTAGCGCGGTATTTTCCAAGATTGGTCTTCGTTCTGGCTACCATCAGCTCAGGATCCGTGAGTCAGACATTCCACGGACAGCTTTTCGATCCCGGTATGGGCATTTTGAATTTTTGGTAATGTCGTTTGGTTTGACCAACGTACACTCAGTTTTTATGGATTTGATGAGCTGAGTGTTCATGGATTTCCTGAATAAGTTCGTGGTCGTGTTTATCGATGATGTTCTGATATATTCCCGCAATACAGAGGAGCACGACCAGCATCTACGTTTGGTTTTATCAGCCTTGAGGGACCACATGCTATTCGCCAAGTGTAGCAAGTGCAAGTTTTGGTTGCCTCAGGTTTCATTTCTGGGCCATGTGGTAAATAAGAGTGGGATTTCAGTTAACCAAGAAAAGATTTTTGTTGTGATGGATTGGAGCAGGCCGGGCACTCCCAAGGAGATTAGGAGCTTCTTAGGGTTGGCCGGCTACTACAGGAGATTTGTGGAGGGTTTCTCTACCCTAGCTGCACCTTTAACTAGATTGACTCAGAAGAATGTGGCTTTTGTTTGGAGCAAGAAGTGTGAGGAAGCCTTCCTAGAGCTCAAGAACAGATTATGCATTGCTCCCATTTTGACCCTGCCCACGGAAGGCTTTGATTATGATGTTTATGTGGATGCATCGCATGTTGGGCTTGGATGCGTGTTGATGCAAGTTGGGAAAGTGATTGCGTACAGGTCGAGGCAACTGAAAACTCATGAGAGGAATTGCCCTAAGAATGATTTAGAGTTTGTTGTCGTGATTTATGTGCTGAAGTTGTTGAGACATCTTCTTTATGGCGCGCAGTGCAAGATTTTTACTGATCACAAGAGTTTAAAGTACGTCTTTACTAGAAGGAATTGAATCTGCGCCAGCGGCGATGGTTAGAGTATGTGGCTGACTACGATGTTGAGATCCAGTACAATCCGGGCAAGGCTAATGTGGTGGCTGATGCCCTGAGTCGGAAGACAGGGAAGATTTTGAACCTCTCCGTCGAGCTTTTAGTGGAAGTGTTTCTTTTGATGGATATTTCTATGGGGAGCTGCGACTTGCAAAATAGTTTGGTAGTAGCAGAGCCTTCCTGGATTGCGCTTACGAGGCTACATCAGAAGGATGATCCAGATCTTTGTCACCTGTATCTTAGGGCTGAGAAAGGGGAGTTGCCGGATTTCTCGATTGATGATGTGGGTACTTTGAAGTACCGAGGCAGATTTTGTATCCCCACCGTTATGGATATTCGAGTTATGTTGTGCAGGGAGGCACATGGCTCTAGTGTTGCCTACCACCCAGGATTACCAAGATGTATCACGATTTAAAGCAGATTACATGGTGGTATGGGGTGAAGGAGGACATAGCTAGGTTTGTTTCAGAGTGTTATACTTGCAGGCGTGTTAAGGCCGATCACGGAAGGCCTGGTGGCAAGCTGACTCCATTGGAAATTCTGACTTGGAAGTGGTAAAGCATCTCGATGGATTTCATTACAGGCTTACCGAGATCTCCTAGAGGATATGACTCAGTTTGGGTGATTGTGGATAGATTGACGAAGTGTGCTCACTTCGTACCTTTTAAGATCGACTATCCGATGAAGAAAATAGATGAGCTATATTTGAGTGAAGTCATCTGATTGCACGGTGTGCCAGTCAGCATTATTTCAGACTGACACTCCCGGTTTACATCTCACTTCTGGAAGAGTTTGCAAGAAGGGTTGGGTATAGATTTTAGATATTCTACTATATACCACCCACAGACCAATGGTCAGACAGAGCGAGTTAATCAGATAGTTGAAGACATGATCAGATTCTATATTTTAGACCACAGAGGAGCGTGGAATGAGCGTTTGTGGCTTATGGAATTTGCTTATAATAATAGTTATCAGGAAAGCTTGCAAATGGCTCCTTTCGAAGCTTTGTATGGGAGGCGCTGCAGGACTCCCTTGTTTTGGGCTGAGGTTGGCGAGGGACCTTTTTTGGGTCTGGATGCGCTCGAAGAGATGGAAACTGCTGTGAAGCTGATTCGGGAGAAGCTCCGGATAGCCCAGGAGCGATATGAGAAGAACGCCACCCGGCATAGATCTGATTTGGCTTTTGATGTAGGGGACTTGGTACTTCTAAAGGTTTCCTCGATGATTGGGATCAAGAGGTTTATAAAGAACCGAAAGTTGGACCCGAGGTATGTGGGACCATTTAAGATTATTGAGCGGATCGGTGTGGCAGCTTATAAGCTGGACTTGCTCGTGAATTTTCCTGGCATGCACGATGTTTTCACGTCTGCCAGCTGCGTAAATGTGTGCTGAGTGACAGGCAGGTTTTAAATTCTGCGCCACAATTGGAGCCAAATCTTTCTTATGTAGAGATGCCTGTTTGCATTCTGGAGGCTCAGGATCGCGTGTTGCGGAGGAAAACAATTCCTATGGTTAAGATTTTGTGGAGAAATCAGGGTGTGGAAAGCGCGACTTGGGAGCTAGAGTCAGAAATGAGGAAGGCTTACCCTCATCGATTTCCCTGACTTGTGTCTAGTATGTTTGCACTCTTTCTTTTTATGGCTCTTGTTTGGCTATTTCTTTCCCTTTTTGCTAGAAGAGTTGTGTGTAAAGTTTCGAGGCGAAACTTTCTTTTAGGGGGAGTGGCTGTAACGCTCTCGGTTTTTTGTGTTTTGTTTGATTGTTGTTTGGCATTACGATGACGCGTTTCTGATCTTTTGATGTTATTAGACCGTGGTTTTAGCTCTTTAGGTTCCTTGAGTGGACTATTTGTAGCATGTTTGCAAGATTCCCCAGCTAGCCGGAGTCTTCTTTGGTGACTCGGCTGAGCCTCTCAGGGAATGCATGTGCTTTGGCTTCGGGAGGTGTTAGCCCGAGTTTTGATTGTCAGATGTTGTTTTTGACTTTGTCGTTGTTTTGTAGCTTGGGCGTTTAGCTATGGTGCAAGTTTCGCCGAAATCCGAGATGATTTGTTTTCGCATCGTTTCGACATTTGTTAGCCGGTAGTGGCTACCTTTTATGTGTGCATATATGTATAATTTCTTATGAAGGATTAGGGTGGCTATTATGTTATTAGCTTAGGTTGAAATTGATGTTACTAGCAGGTGGGCTTGGGCCTAATCAGTTAGACTAATTTCATAAGCTTAGGGTTATATGTGTATATATGCATATATATATATATATATATATAAGGGTAGTATTTTTTTATGCTAGCTAAAGGTGGCGGTTTGGGGGGAGCTGCAGTTAGTGGCTGCTTATATTTATTTAATGTTATAGTCAGCTAGTGCCTAGTCTAGATTCTTTTTTTAGTTATAGGTTAAAGAGAGTGGAGATTTATTTGTATAGCTCCAGCTGTTCTCCTCCCCATTTTCTCTCCATTTCCCGAGCATTATTAGCTTCCAGCGGAAGGAAACGAGCGAGAGGCGGAGGAGCTGCTGCTTTGACCGGCAGTTAGCTATTGAGTTAGGGCTTGTTTCTCTCGGGTAGCAGCGGATCTGAGCTGCTCTCGTCGTGCTCTTCCCTCCTATGTAAGTAATTTTGCATTTCGAGCTGTCTATAGGAGCTAGGGTTTCTTCTATCCTTATTCTTCCTCGCTAAAAGCTCCAGGTTTTCCTCTATAGGGAGCTGGAGGTGCAGGTGGCCGATCTTTTTGCCGCCGGTGTCGAGTTGGTGTTGTAGCTGCTTTTTCCTACCAGAATTCAGGCAAGCGGCTCCTTGCCCTTCCAATTTTGTCCCTTCTTTTACCTTGTTAGGTTGTTGTAGGTAGCTAGAGTTCCTTTTTTCTTATAGGAGCTAGGGCAGCAGTATTCCCTTTGCTCCAGCCATTTATTTTCAGCTTCAGGAACTGTCCAGATCCAGCCTATTAGGTTTCTTTTTTATATTTTCTTTTCTTCTCTCTTGTCCTCGGTTTAGTGTCCAGGTATCTTGCTGGAGTTAAATCTTAGATTAGTTAGTGGTAGAATTAAGCTTAGGCTATGGTGGGTTGGGTTGGAGGAGTAGTAGAGAGAGTTGTAAATAATTTTCCAACTCTCTGGAGAGTAGGCGTTGAGTGGGTTGGGGTCGGGCTAGCTCCTGTTTTTTGGAATTTTAGGCTAAGTCAAAAGCATTGAGTGGGTGGACCTCACTCAACGCCTAGACTGTTAGGCCTTTAGCGTTGAGTGTGGTGCCCTCACTCAACACCATGGTTGTTTTTTAGGCTAAGTCAAAAGCGTTGAGTGAGTGGACCTCACTCAACGCCTAGACTGTTAGGCCTCTAGAGTTGAGTGTGGTACCCTCACTCAATGCCATGGTTGTTATTGCGGCTAAGCCATTTGGTGTTAAGTGAGTAAACCTCACTCAACGTTGTGGCTCTTTTGTCATTGAGTGTGGTGGACTCACTCAATGCCAAATCCTGTTTTTATGGCTAAGTCATTTGACGTTGAGTGAGTCGACCTCACTCAACGTCGTGGCTCTTTTGGCGTTGAGTGTGGTGGACTCACTCAACGCCAAAGCCTATTTTTGCGGATAAGTCATTTGGCATTGAGTGAGTCGACCTCACTCAACGTCGTGGCTGTTTTGGCATTGAGTGTGGTAGGCTCACTCAATGCCAAAGCCTGTTGCTGCGGTTAGGTTGCTAGGCGTTGAGTGGGTGGACCTCACTTAATGCCGAAGTTGTTTGGCGTTGAGTGTGGTGAACACACTCAACGCCATGGCTAGGCTTTTTGCGGCTATGTTCCTTGCATTGAGTGGGTGACCCCACTGAACGCCGTGGTTAGTGCTTGGTGTTGAGTAACCCACTCAGCGCCGCATCGAGTGAACTCAACGCTTTTGCCTTGGGTTGTGTTTTTCCTTTAGGACAATTAGTATGGATTTTTCCTTAAGGGGGTGTTGGGTGTTTGGCTTGTTTTTTCATGCCGACTCGTGGATTATGGCAGGTGGTGTGGTTTTGTGGGCTCTGTAAGGGGTGAATCGTGTATGTTGAGTTGTGGCCACCACCACATAGGCCGTGTTGGGCTGGTATGGTTGTGTGTGTGGACCCTATAGCTGCCACCGGTTGTTTTCACCCTGGAGTGTTTTTTTTGGTCTGGTTGTTGGTGAGGGTTGTGCCTCCCACTCCGACCCAAGGTTTTCACCACGGCCAATAATTCACAAAGATTAGGACTGTTAGTTCCTTTCCTTTTTAGTGGCTATTTCTTTTGGCATAGGTATCCCTTGGTGCTGTTGTAGGTGCTTAGCAGAGTATGTTGTTATTTATGTTTACACTTGGTGTACTTTTACAGCTTTTTGGATAGTGTTTCTTCTTACTGCCATGCCTTTTCTTCTACTGATAGCGTTTTGTTACAGGGCTGGTAGACCCCTTCTTTTATTGCTCATGAATCTAATGCTCCACTTCCTTTGATTTTCTTTTACTTGCTGAGGTATTCTTTTTTTTTAATGCCTCAGGTTCAAATTGTAGCAAGTTAGACGACTAGTGCTCTTGTGGAGCTTGCTTGTGGCCTCCTATATATCTGAGGTTGTTGTTCCTCATCTGGTGAGGTAGTTTTCCTTCCTTTCTGTATAGACATGCATACTCACCAGTGGGTTCGTGTCAGGTTGTTTACGCCCACTGGTGGCTTACTTATGTTGCTGGGTATGAACTAAAACTGCTACTTCTGCCTATTTGAGGTTGTTCACTTGTTTCTAGGAAGGTTTTATGCTAGGTTGCATGTTAGGTATTTTAAAACCCTAAAATATTACTACATGTATCTCATGCACATCATGTTTACAAAACTAAAGCACTATTTTTCCTTAAGCGCAAAGACTATCTTTTTATATAAACTACACCAACCTTAGAGTCGTACATACCATGATTCGTCACTCGGGGACACTTATGCTCCTTTAGGATGTCGAAACAACTTAATTAAAGTATTTTCCGCTGAGAATGAATATATTTTATTTATCATGGACTAACTGATCCACTGTGCCGAGGGATACGACCATTAAATAAAACTGGCTTTCTTGCATAATAAGTTATGGTTTTCTTAAAATCTAGTGTTTGGATTTTTGCCTGAACATGTGCAATTATCCCCTGCACTACGTGGTATCACAGCACGTATTTTCTCTTGCTCTAATACGATTTATTCGTCGAGAAAGTGCGGGTTGTGACATTCACTCAACGATCGTTGAGTGAGGAAGCACGGCCTGAGCCCAGGCGTGTTCGGGTCCGATACGGGCGTGTCAAATTCGACACGGGCGTGTCGAATACCCGTGTCCTCCTCGGGTCATTTGGCGAGTTGTGCTTTGGTAGCTACACGGCCTGGGACACGGGCGTGTCCCAGGGCGTGTCTAACACACGGCTTGTGTAACACCCCAAAAAGACTCAAAAATGGTTTTGAGGTGCAGGGCATTTTACACGGCCTGGGACACGGGCGTGTCCCAGGGCTGTCGGGGGTACACGGCCTGGGACACGGGCGTGTCCCAGGGCGTGTCACGCAAATAAAATGCGTTTTGAGTCAGAAAGTTACACGGCCTAGAACCAAGCCTTGAACACGGGCGTGTCAGGTTGGACACGGGCGTGTCAGATGCCGTGTGCCTACCCGTGTACTGCTTGCAGCTCGATGAGGCAGGGGTGACATGGGCGTGTCTCAGGAATGACACGGGCGTGTCAGGTTTGACACGGGCGTGTCGATGCCCGTGTTCTGGTAAATCTCAATCGGTACGAATACCGCGTGTGCCACTTAAGGGTACACGGCCTGTGACACGGGCGTGTCACAGGCCGTGTCAGCCAAAAAAGTAAGTTTTTGGGCAAATCATGGTCGTTCAGATTTCTCTCTTTGGATCCAAGGGCTCAGGTGATTCCTGGCTAGATTTAATCCGTAGAGGCTGATGAAGACTTCATTCTTCATTTGGTTAAGGAAGAGAGAAAGAGAGAGGAGGAAGAAGAAGGAGGAGGAGATCAAGCCACCGGCGGAGTTCCCGTGGTCCGATTCGTGATCCGAAGCCGGCATTGTGAAGGCAAAGCTGCTGCGGTTCTTTCTCACCGGCTAGTTTTCGATGGCTCCCAAGAGATCGACAAGGGTAACGATCTCCCTTCTTGGACATGTGAAGTCCTTCTTTTCTGCATTGCATAGGGAAAACCCTTCCCCGCAAGTGTGAGGTGGGTTGTGGTGTCCCTTGGATTAGATATGTGAAGTCCCCCTTATTAGAGGCCGAAATTGGAGTACGGCTCTAGGCATGCTGTGTGAAGCCCATCTGGACATGGTCTGGATTGGTGATGCTTGTTTGCATATCGGAGAAGGCTCCGTGATTATGGCTTGTGTTGCCTTGTGCCTACCTGTTGCTTGGTGCAGCAGGAAGTACTGGATGATGTCCAGGAAATGAAGAGGGTTGGATGCAACTCTTGTGGCAGTGCGTTGCCACTTTATGAGCGGTTGAGCCGTTGGGCTGCAACTCGATAAAAAGGCAGATTGCCGAACAGGAAAGGTGAAACCGACCCGCTCCTATAAATAGCCATGGATACTTCCGTATTCGAGGTGGCACGGCGACTTGAGCAACGGGGGGTGGCTGATCCGTACCTGCGTTAGGTCCGTCCGACTTGGAAGCCTGGTTATAGGTTTTGTTGGAGCGCCTAATGAGAGTCTTAGGCCCGCGCGCCGGAAAGACTAGAATGCTCAAATACTGTGTAGACGGTGGTGTTGACCCTGGTATTCCGGTACACCAAGAATGTGCCCAGAGTGCACGGACTGTCGGGCCGTGTGGCCGATAGTTGTGATGGCCTGAATGTGCCTGCGCGCACATAGTTGCTATATGATGATGTCATGCTTTGTAGGGAAAGAATGTTAATGCCCCGAGAAAGGGGTAGGATTGTTATAATTGGGTCAGCTGAATGCTGACCGTTGCATTGTTTGCCACCGGTTGGGTGGTTTGTCCCTATGCAGGTGTTGGAGAGCCGAGTGGTAAGTGAAGGGCTGAAGCCCTACTGCTGTTGCTGCTACTGCTGCGGCTAGCCCTTGAAGGCTAAGCGAATGTTTTTGCTTGTTTTCTTTTACTCATGTATGGCCGGCCTGCGCGCCGAGGTTTGTAAACCATACGGTGTGAAAAGAGGAACTGTAAGGCCTGAAGGCCAAACTCTATGTATTTTTTGTACATTCTGTGGCTATATGTAAAGGTGGTTTATATATTGGACATTCCTGGTTAGAGTTCAAATTACAACTTAAAGCTTCCGCTAGAATGCTCTGAGTTAGGATTCGTGTATGGTTTGGTATTATCCTGTGACCTCACCGTCTCTTTATGGCATATAGTGTGGGGCCCCGGCCGGACCTTCTACTATACGTCATTTAACGGTTGGGGTCGTTACATTTTGGTATCAGCTTCGTTCGGTCTTCCTCTCTCGAATTCGTGGACGAATTCTTTTATGGGGTGGCGAGCGCGTGTTTATGCGCCCTGCTGTAACGCTAATGAACTCTGGAATGTCCACTAAGGAATGTACAAAATCTGGTTTGAGGAATCTGCGCGTTCCTTTTTGTGTTGTTTTGCTTGCATACGTTCGTTAATGTGTGTCTTGTCCACCTATAGGTGACGCGTAGTGGTGCTGGGCAGTCTGAGCCCCAGCGCTCTGATGAGAGTGCGGCACCAGCTGATGTGCCAACACCTCCTCCATCTGCGGAAACTGATCGCTTAGTTGCTGAGGCTCTATTTGCCATGATTCAGCCGACCGGGCAAGCGCAGCCGGCAGTAGCGCCAGTTCGTGTTGATGTAAGACCCGAGCCGGTTGAGGCTGTAGATCCACGAGCAGCTGACCGACTGTTGAAGCAATTCATGAGCTTCAGTCCGCCTACGTTTACGAGACTGGGATCCCCAACGTAGGCAGAAGATTGGTTATCGCGTGTCAAGCGGATAATGACAGCGATCAGGGCGGAGGAAACGCTAAAGGTCACCTTGGCCACCTTCATGCTTGAAGGAGAGGCGCGTTTGTGGTGGGACGAGGTTGAGGTACACCATTTGGCGGGCAGGCAATTAACGCAAGTATCGATTGAGGAGTTCTCTCGGATATTTCTGGCGAAGCATGTCCCAGCGGCGCAACGCATTGCTATGGAAAATGAGTTCCAACGGTTAAAGCAAGGGGAAGATAGCGTGGATATCTACTTGCATGAGTTTACCAGGTTGGGACGGTATGCGGGAACAATCTTCGTGGATGACCAAAGGAAAACGAATCGGTTCTATGAAGGATTGCGGGATAAGTTGAGATTCCTACTTTCGAGTTCAGTGAACCAAGGGTTTCAGGCGTTGGTTGATACTACGTGTGCGTTGGAGAAGGACATGCGGCGGGTGCAAGGGAACAAGGGCTTGGTTGTGTCAAAGCCAGAGGTTCAAGCACCTCGCCCGAGCAAATCGTTTACCAGAAGAAAGGGGGCAAGAGGTCCAAGCCGTCTGGGCAAGTGACTACGACCGTTGTGTCGGGGGCGACATCAAGTCCGAATTCTCGTACATGCTATAACTGTGGCTGGGTGGGGCATATAGCTCGTGACTGTCGGGTTGTTCAGCCCAAAGGGGAAAAGAATACGGGTGCGTCTTATGCTGAGAAGGGCAAAGCGGTGGTTGATTCCTCTGCGTCCCAGGCACAGCCCCGAATCTATCAGCTTGGCCAACAGGAAGCGATTAAGCAAAGTGACGTCGTCACAGGTACGAGTTGTTTTAGCTTACTTGCTTACGTGCTATTGTTTTTGGTTATGTATAGCTTGTGCATGATGTGTGTGTTGCAGGCTTTGTGCTGATTCGGAATAATTTGGCGAGAGCCCTGTTTGATACGGGTGCTTCGCATTCTTTTATGTTTGAGGATTTCGTATCTCGCATTGGGGTACCAAGTCATGTGATGGTGGATAGTACAAGGGTGCTATTGTCGAATGGCTATGTGATGCTTGCGGATAGGGCTTGCGATGTGGATGTGCAAATAGGAAGTCGGGATTTCGGTTTGAGTGCAGCTGTGCTACCGTTATCGGAGTTTGATGTGATCTTTGGTATGGACTGGCTCTCGAAGCAGCGTGCCTTTATTGATTGCAACTCCAAGGAGATTACACTGGGCCAGAATACCGGACTTGTGACGAAGTTCGCTGGTATGCGAGGAGTTGGCGGGACTCTGTTGTCTGCACTCCAAGTCGTCAATGCTGTTCGGAAGGGCGCGGAGTTATTCTTCACGCTAATTCAGGCTGTTGAGCCAAAGGCCAGTGTCGGTGAAGTACTAGTTGTGTCAGAGTTTGCCGACGTGTTTCCTAAAGATCTTCCTGGGTTACTACCCCAGCGGGAGATTGACTTCTCTATTGAGTTGGTGCCAGGTGCGAAACCTGTGGCCCGCTCTCCATATCGCGTCGCGCCAAAAGAGTTGGCTGAGTTGAAAGTCCAATTGCAAGAGTTGTTGGAGCAGGGATACATACGCCCAAGTATGTCACCTTGGAGCGCGCCTGTTCTATTTGTGAAAAAGAAAGACGGTAGTTTACGGTTATGTATTGACTACCGCGAATTGAATAAGCTGACGGAGAAAAACAAATATCCGATCCCACGGATTGAAGACCTCTTTGATCAGCTGGCAGGATCAACGGTCTATTCCAAATTGGATTTGAAATCGGGATATTATCAGTTGAGGATTAGGGAAGGTGACATTCCCAAGACGGCGTTTGGAACACGCTACGGTCATTATGAGTTCACGGTAATGCCGTTTGGCCTATGTAATGCGCCTTCGGTATTTATGGACCTAATGCATCGAACGTTCCGAGAGTACTTGGATTTGTTCGTTATTGTGTTTATCGATGACATCTTAGTATACTCTCAGTCGGAAGAGGATCATGCAAACCATTTACGGTTGGTCTTGCATACCCTGCGGAGGAATAAGCTTTATGCCAAGTTCTCAAAGTGTGAGTTCTGGCTCTCTTCAGTAGCCTTTTTAGGCCATGTGGTAAGTGGAGAAGGTATCGCGGTGGATCCGTTGAAGATAAGTGCCATTCGAGATTGGCCAGTGATGTCTTCAGTGGCCGAGGTCAGGAGCTTCCTTGGACTTGCGGGCTACTATAGACGGTTTGTGGAAAACTTCTCACGGATTGCTTTACCTCTGACCACGCTGACGAGAAAAGATCAAAAGTTCATTTGGATGCCGGAGTGCGCGCGAGCTTTTGAAGACTTGAAGAGTCGTTTGACCACGGCGCCTGTGTTGACATCGCCATGTGGTACCGATGGGTATGAGATCTATAGTGATGCTTCCGGGAGCGGCTTAGGCTGCGTTCTTCTGCAGTTTGGTAAAGTGATTGCTTATGGCTCGCACCAGTTGAAAGTGCATGAGCGGAATTACCCCGTCCATGATTTGGAGTTGGCGGCGGTAATCTTTGTGCTCAAGTTGTGGCGGCACTATCTATATGGCGTTAAAGTGGATATCTATACAGATCATAAAAGCCTAAAGTATTTGTTGGATCAGAAGGATCTGAATATGCGACAACGAAGATGGATGGAGTTCCTTGGGGACTACACCTTCGAGATTCACTATACTCCCGGGAAGGGAAATGTGGTCGCTGATGCTTTGAGTCGGAAGACTCCGGTACGGGCAAGCTGGTTGCAGAGGCATGATCAGCGGTTAATCCAGGAGTTAGAAGCGTTGGAGATATCTTGTGTTGACAAAGGTTCTTCGACCGATGCATGCTTGAACTGGACGGAGGTGCAATATGACCTTACGGACAGAGTTCGGCGAGCAACGGAGCTTGATGAAAGTCTCCAGCGCTATGCAAAAGATGGGTCGGATGACCAATTCTCTTGGGATAACGGTTTGTTACGAAGAAATGGTCGAGTGTACGTCCCAAGTATGGGTAAATTGAGGGAAGAGTTGATGTACGAAGCTCACTTTGCAAAGTACTCAGTTCATCCAGGGAGCACAAAGATGTACAGAGATCTGAAAAAGCTGTTCTGGTGGCCCGGATTAAAGAAAGATGTAGCACGTTATGTGGCAGAATGCAATACCTGTGCGTTGGTGAAAGTGGAATGCCAGAAGCCTGGCGGTTTCCTGAAGTCGTTACCTATTCCGGAGTGGAAGTTCGATGACATTTCGATGGATTTCGTGCACGGATTGCCGAGATCTCAACGCGGTCATGATTCAATCTGGGTGATTGTGGACCGGTTGACAAAAGTGGCGCACTTCCTTCCAAACAGAAGAGACGATTCAGTGGAAACCTTGGCCAAGCTTTATGTGGAGCAGGTTGTTCGACTGCACGGTGTTCCTCGGAGCATCGTTAGTGATCGTGATGGGCGGTTCACATCAAATGATTGGCGGCTAGTTCATCAAAGGTTGGGTACAAAGTTAGCATTTAGTACGGCCTTTCATCCCCAAACGGATGGTCAGACTGAACGAACCAACAGGACGATGGAGGACATGCTCCGCATGTGCGCCCTAGACTTTGGCAAGAGATGGGAAGATTATATATTTCTTGTCGAATTTGCCTATAATAATAGCTACCAAGCGAGTATTGGTATGGCACCATTTGAGGCGTTGTATGGTCGTAAATGCCGTACACCGTTAGCTTGGGCAGAAGCAGGCGAATCTAAGCTGAGTGGGAAAAAGGAAGTCGAAGAAGCTACCTCGCTTATACGCTCTATTCGGGAGAGGCTATTGATAGCCCAAGATCGTCAAGCAAAGTACTACAATGCCAAACACCGGAACGTGGAGTTCGCGGTGGGTGATTGGGTATATTTGAAGATCAAACCCTTCAAAGGAGTGTCCAGGATTCGGCGTTTGAAAAAGCTAAGTCCGAGGTATCTTGGTCCGTTTGAGGTGGTGGAGCGAGTTGGGGAAGCTGCTTATTGACTAGCACTTTCAGCAGACTTGGGTGGATTACATGATGTATTTCACATCTCAGTCCTTCGTAAGGCGGTGAAGGATCCAGCTCAAGTAGTGGAGAATGATCGGGTACCGGTCGAGTATGGGCTAACGACGAGGGTTAGACCCATTCGGATCGAGGATCGAGCCGAGAAATAGTTGCGGAACAAAGTGATCGGGATGGTCAAGGTCCGATGGGACAATTGTGGCCGTGAAGAGCTAACATGGGAGCGAGAGCAGACCATGCGAGCTGAATTTCCCGAGTTGTTTGGTTAAGCTGTAGACCGTGTACCTCTTGTTATAACAGAATTCTCAAGTTATAGCATTGTTGGTTCTTGTTTCCTTATCGTGCAAATTTCGGGACGAAATTTTGTTAAGGGGGGAGGATTGTAACACCCCAAAAAGACTCAAAAATGGTTTTGAGGTGCAGGGCATTTTACACGGCCTGGGACACGGGCGTGTCCCAGGGCGTGTCGGGGGTACACGGCCTGGGACACGGGCGTGTCCCAGGGCGTGTCACGCAAATAAAATGCGTTTTGAGTCAGAAAGTTACACGGCCTAGAACCAAGCCTTGAACACGGGCGTGTTAGGTTGGACACGGGCGTGTCAGATGCCGTGTGCCTACCCGTGTACTGCTTGCAGCTCGATGAGGCAGGGGTGACACGGGCGTGTCTCAGGAATGACACGGGCGTGTCAGGTTCGACACGGGCGTGTCGATGCCCGTGTTCTAGTAAATCTCAGTCGGTACGAATACCGCGTGTGCCGCTTAAGGGTACACGGCCTGTGACACGGGCGTGTCACAGGCCGTGTCAGCCAAAAAAGTAAGTTTTTGGGCAAATCGTGGCCGTTCAGATTTCTCTCTTTTGATCCAAGGGCTCAGGTGATTCCTGGCTGGATTTAATCCGTAGAGGCTGATGAAGACTTCATTCTTCATTTGGTTAAGGAAGAGAGAAAGAGAGAGGAGGAAGAAGAAGGAGGAGGAGAACAAGCCATCGGCGGAGTTCCCATGGTCCGATTCGTGATCCGAAGCCGGCGTTGTGAAGGCAAAGCTGTTGCGGTTCTTTCTCACCGGCTAGTTTTTGATGGCTCCCAAGAGATCGACAAGGGTAATGATCTCCCTTCTTGGACATGTGAAGTCCTTCTTTTCTGCATTGCATAGGGAAAACCCTTCCCCGCGAGTTTGCGGTGGGTTGTTGTGTCCCTTGGGGTAGATATGTGAAGTCCCCCTTGTTAGAGGCCAGAATTGGAGTACGGCTCTAGGCATGCTGTGTGAAGCCCATCTGGACATGGTCTGGATTGGTGATGCTTGTTTGCATATCGGAGAAGGCTCCGTGATTATGGCTGTTGTTGCCTTTTGCCTACCTGTTGCTTGGTGCAGCAGGAAGTACTGGATGATGTCCAGGAAATGAAGAGGGTTGGATGTAACTCTTGTGGCCGTGCGTTGCCACTTTATGAGCGGTTGAGCCGTTGGGCTGCAACTCGATAAAAAGGCAGATTGCCGAACAGGAAAGGTGAAACCGACCCGCTCCTATAAATAGCCATGGATACTTCCGTATTCGAGGTGGCACGGCGACTTGAGCAACGGGGGGTGGCTGATCCGTACCTGCGTTAGGTTCGTCCGACTTGGAAGCCTGGTTATAGGTTTTGTTGGAGCGCCTAATGAGAGTCTTAGGCCCGTGCGCCGGAAAGACTAGAATGCTCAAATACCGTGTAGACGGTGGTGTTGACCCTGGTATTCCGGTACACCAAGAATGTGCCCTGAGTGCACGGACTGTCGGGCCGTGTGGCCGATAGTTGTGATGGCTTGAATGTGCCTGCGCGCACATAGTTGCTATATGATGATGCCATGCTTTGCAGGGAAAGAATGTTAATGCCCCGAGAAAGGGGTAGGATTATTATAATTGGGTCAGCTGAATGCTGACCGTTGCATTGTTTGCCACCGGTTGGGTGGTTTGTCCCTATTCAGGTGCTGGAGAGCCGAGTGGTAAGTGAAGGGCTGAAGCCCTACTGCTGTTGCTGCTGCTGCTGCGGCTAGCCCTTGAAGACTAAGCGAATGTTTTTGCTTGTTTTCTTTTACTCATGTATGGCCGGCCTGCGCGCCGAGGTTTGTAAACCATACGGTGTGAAAAGAGGAACTGTAAGGCCTGAAGGCCAAACTCTATGTATTTGTTGTACATTCCGTGGCTATATATAAAGGTGGTTTATATATTGGACATTCCTGGTTAGAGTTCAAATTACAACTTAAAGCTTCCGCTAGAATGCTCTGAGTTAGGATTCGTATATGGTTTGGTATTATCCTGTGACCTCACCGTCTGTTTGTGGCATATAGTGTGGGGCCCCGGCCGGACCTTCTACTATACGTCATTTAACGGATGGGGTCGTTACAGCTTGTGACACGGGCATGTCACATAGTTGTGTCGTGCTCTGGACATTTTGTACCTGTGTCGATGGGAGAACAGGCCCAACTATAAGGGAGTGTACTGGATGACATGGGAGTGTCAATCCTGAAACGGGTGTGTCGAGTGCCCGTGTTCTTTTCGGGACACGACGGTTTCGGTGTCGATTGAGGCACACGGCCTTGGACACGGGTGTATCGCCAGCCGTGTTCGGCCTGGGAAGTTCATTTTAAGTGCGAATCGTGGTCGTCTGTTTCCTTACTTTGGGATATAATGGTTCAGGGCTGTCCTGGTTGGGATTTAAGCCGGGAATAGGGTTCAAACCCTCATTTCTTTTGGGGCCATTCTCTTTCTAAGTCCTAGAGAGAAGGGAGAGCAAGGAGGAAGATGGAAGATGGAGATCCGGTCGCCGGTGGAGCCTCGAAGCTCTGATTCTCGATCTGAGTCCAGATCCGCGAAGGCGAGGCCGATACGGTGCTTTCCATCCGACTCGATCGTCATGGCGCCGAGGAGAAATGCTAGAGTAATGATTCTCATCTTGAGCATGTGAAGCTCTTCTTCTTTTGCATAGGGAAAACCCTCTCCCGCGAGTGTGTGGTGAGTTGCGGTGTTCTTTGGGGTAGATATGAAAGTCCCCCTTATTTGCATGTAGAGTCCGAAATCTAAACGGACATAGGCATGGTGTGTGAAGCCTACCCGGACAAGTTGGTCTTGATCGGTGATGTTTTATTATGCATTGTTAGCCGGAGAAGACTCCGTGCCCTTTTGTTATTTTCGGGTTTCTACGTGGTGGATTGCAGCAGGGATCCTTGGGGATTAACCACAAGGCGCACCCGGAAATTTTGGCAGAAGCGTGATTATGCCATCATTGGTGGCCCGGGAGCCATCTTTGTACATAACCGGGTTATTTACTATTGTTTTTTTGTTTATGGGTTACGGTGAAACTAAGCTCGCGCCAATGAATTTTAGTTTCGTGGAAGTGTGAGCAGCGAGTTGAGTGAAACTGTACCTGCTCTATGTGGTTCGGTTTTAAAGGCCTATCGATGGCATAAAGGGAGGGTCTTCGGCTCAAGCCATGAATACTTTATTGCTCACGAGATTGCCGTCCTGGGGGCGATGGTGGACCGAGTTCACCGTGTAAGGGCCCTAAGAGCACGGGGTGTGCGGCCGTGCGTGCCTACGCCTGTGGTGAAGTGTGCTTAAATTGTACTTTCGTAACCCTGTTTGTTTATACTAATACACTGCAAGGAAGGAGCTTTGCCGCCCCGAATTTGGGGGCGGAATCGTTATAATTTGGTCGGCTTTAGCTGACCATTATCCTTGTTTGCCACCGATGCGGTGAATTGTGCTTGCAGGTGCTGCGGAGCCGAGCGGCAAATAGCGGGCAAAAGCCCAAGTTACTGAGCCGGCCCTCGAAGGCCTTGTTTGTTTACTTTGTTTAAATCATGTGTGGTCGGCCTGCGAGCTGAAGTTTGTAAGACATTGTTTAAATATTGGTGAACTATTGTAAGGCCATAAGGCCAGTACTCTTTGGTAATTTGTATTTCATTCATGTTTGGTTTGTTAGTGGACATTCATGCTTGTTGGCTGGGTTCTTATTGTTACAACTTAATAAATTACTTCCGCTAGATGCTCTGTGTAGGACGTGTGTATTGGTTGAATAGTTTCATCTAGTAACCCACTGGTCTGTCCGTGGTATATGGCGTCGGGCCCCAACCGGACCTACTGCTATATGCTATGTGACTGATAGGGGTGTTACATGTCATCCCTTTTGCGCCAAGATTCGTGTTGCTTCAATTTTTAATCTTAGGATTAATTTATCATTTCATTTATTCTGTCACAAATACTGCTATTAATGTTTCTATTTATTAAAAATACTTAGAGGCTTAATTAGAGAAAGTGGTCAACATATAAATTGTAGACTTATTGGTGTACTTTAATTTAAAATTAATTTGAACCAATTTGGATATCTATTTTTACCAAGGCACTCATTTTGGTGAGGTTTATACCTAGGGCTAGTCAGAGATTTAAATGTGTGCCCCCACTTCACCACATGTGCAAATGATCTGAAATTTGGACAGGGAGTCAATCTTACCAATACCTAGGTAATGTCCAAAAAAGCAAATTTTTGGAGATACTTTTTCTATAGTTTTTGAAATAATTTAATATTCCTAGGGTAATTTAATTAGGGGACAAATGACCTTCAAACCCTCCCAAATTTTGTTGAGTGGTCATTGGGGTCATCATAAGGCTCTAGATAAAATTTCATTTCATTTGGAGATGATTTGGGTTGAATTTTTGTAAACCCTAGCCTTGGCCTAATGGGGGATATTTAGGTCAAAGTGTTCCTTGTGAGTTAAAGTGGTTAAATCACCTCAACAGAGGATGAAACTTGGGTCACTGGTTTTATATGATGCTAGACACCCTCACATGAAATTTTGGGTGGATTGGGGTAGATTTGACCTAGGAACCAAGTTCAAACCCTAAGGTTGGACTTTGGGGATTTATGAAGGGCATGGGGTGAAATGCCCTTGTATGGACATAGTGTTTAGTCCATGTGATCCTAAGGTGGTGATAAGCCCTAGGGAGGGATATGGTGGGATTTGGACACATGCACACCACTTAAACAACTGGGTAAGTTTTTGGGTCCATACACCTTAGAGAATGTCTAGTGGCTTATATGAATTTGGAATTGCATGATATTTTTGTTGAGTTCATTTTCATAACCATATTATCCACTGAAATATACTACATATGGTTTGGATGAGATTACAAGTGGGTTCCTTTGAAAAGTGCACTATCATAAGTTTTCTTGAAGAATTTTATTATGTGACTTTCTAACCTTGGGTTTGGATAATATTTATTCAAGCTATGTTTTAAGACTATAACAAGACTTAGGAATTTTTAATATGAATTTTAGATAATTAAATGGTGTACTTCATTCACAACCCATCAAGTTGCACCTTCTACTTAGATATTTCTTATGAACAAACCACTCAATGGAAACTTATGATATTTAGTAAGAAGACTTTTATTGACATTTTAAAGCTTTGTGAATTTTTATGGAATTTTTGGAAGTCTATCTACAGGGGTTATTTCACAAGGTGCTATTTTTTAAGTAAAAGTAATTGAATTTATTTTGGTACTTAGTAATCTTAATAAAATATGATTTTTGGTTATAGGTTCTTTCTTGTCATCCTTGAGATTCAGTAATTTTTATACAATTTTCTGATGATTAACTTTAGTACTTTCTTCTTTACCCATAATTAATGGCTTATTATTGGATTAATTAATTAGAGGCCAAATATTTTTTGGATAATCATGAAATTTGGAATTTACTATAATTCCTCTGTTACCTAGTGTTCATAATTTTGGGGTGGCCATTACTTGAGAAAATATTATACTTCATGTTCAAATTACCCATGGCCTAACTTTGGGAAAAATTAATTAAATACCTAATTAATTAGGAAAATTATAGGTTTCTGGATTTAGGCTAAACATGTCATTATAGACCCCCATTAAATATCTTAGGACATTTGGATGATAATTTGGAGACCTCCTATCATGTACAACATGTAGTATAGATTGGTCATGCCAAAGGTGTACGACACCCCCTTTCGTATAGAGCCTCAAAAAGCATCATCTAAATGCTGGCTTGGTAGCTGTTATTATATGTGAACTCTATCATGTAAAGATGGTCTTCCCACCTCTTACCAAAATCCAATGCACACATACGAAGCATGTCTTCCATTAGCCTGTTCACCCTTTCAATTTGCCCATCTGTTTGTAGGTGAAAAGCAGTGCTGAAGTTCAACTTGGTACCCAACAATTGATGAATGAGCCTCCAATCGTTGGATGTGAACCGGCCATCACGGTCACTAATGATGCTCCGAGGTACACCATGCAAACGGACTACATTATCCACATAAAGCTTCGTCAACTTCTCCATGGAATCATCCTTCCTATTGGGTATGAAATGCGACACCTTCGTAACCAATCCACGACCACCCAAATGGAATAGTTCCCCTTATGCGATCTCGGCAAACTGTGCACGAAATCCATAGAGATGTCGTCAAACTTCCATTCTGGTATAGACAAGGACTTTAGAAATCCACCTGTCTTCTGCCATTCGGCCTTCACCATGGAACAAGTCTGACACTTTGCCACGTATAGTGCTATGTCTTTTTTCATACCTGGCAGCCTCTTCATGTCTTTGAACATCTTCATGCTCCCAGGGTGAATTTAGCACATGGTAAAATGTGTCCCGTACATCAATTCTTCTCGTAATTTCCCAATGTTAGGGACGCACAACCGACCACCTTTCCATACAAGGCCATCGTCAATAATGAACTGGTCATTTGAACCATCCACGGACTCTGCCACGCGACGTTTCAAGCTTATGTCCAACTCCAAGGCCTGTCGAATCCTATCCGCGAGGTCGTATTAAACCTCTGTCCAACTCAAACATGCATTAGCACTAGATCCCTTCTCCACACACGAGATCTCCAAAGCCTCCAAATACCGAATGAGCCGCTCGTCATGCATCTGTAACCAGTTGGCATGTGCACGAGTTCTACGACTCAGAGCATCTGCCACAACGTTTCCCTTTACTGGAATATAATAAATCTTGAAGGTGTAGTCCCCAAGGAACTCCATCCATCTTCGTTGACGCATGTTCAGGTCCTTCTGATCAATCAGATACTTCAGGCTCTTGTGATCTAAATAAATGTCGACCTTTACTCCATACAGGTAATGCCTCCAAAGCTTGAGAGCAAATACCACGGCCGCCAACTCCAAATCATGGACAGGGTAGTTCCTCTCATGCACCTTTAACTGACGAGATCCATAGGCTATCACCTTCCCATGCTGAAGCAGAACACAACCTAAACCACTCCCAGAGGCGTCAGTATAAAACTCAAAGTCTTCAGACCCACAAGGCGAACTTAAGACATGTGTCGTGGTCAAGCGACACTTTAGTTCTCGAAATCTTGTGCGAACTTATGCGACCAAACAAACTTCCGATCCTTCCTTGTCAAAGTAATGAGGGGCAATGCTATCCGTGAGAAGTTCTCCACGAAGCGCTTGTAATAGCCGGCAAGCCCCAGAAAACTCTGGACTTCCGCCACCATAGACAACACAGGACACTCCCGTATAGCAACTATCTTTGTCGAATCTACCGCAATCCCTTCTCCACGAACTATATGACCAAGGAACGCTATCGAGGACAACAAAAACTCGCATTTGGAGAACTTGGCGTACAATTGGTTCTTCCTCAATGTCTCCAACATCATATGCAGATGCTTGAAATGATCGTCCTCGCACTACAAGTACACCAATATATCATCGATAAAGACTATCACGAACTGGTCCAAGTATTTTCTGAACGTTCTGTTCATGAAATCCATAAACACGGATGGCACGTTCGTTAGCCCAAATGGCATGACGGTGAACTCATAATGCCCATACCGTGTCCTAAAAGGTGTCTTAGGGATGTAACTTTCCCTTATCTGCAGCTGATAGTATCTGGATTTTAGATCCAACTTTGAGTACACAGTCGACCCCACAAGCTGGTCAAACAGATCATCAATCCTTAGGATCGGATACTTATTCTTCTTTGTTAGTTTAATTAAACTCCTAGTAATCAATACAGAGTCGTAAGCTTCCGTCCTTTTTCTAAACAAAGAGGACTGGCACGGTCCAAGGCGATGAACTCGGACACTCATAACCTTGTTCCAACCGCTCTTGTGTAAGATCCGTTTCCCCCTCCCGAGGAGTAACCCGGATCTTATGCCCAGAACCGCCGCCTTACGGTGGCACTAACTCACGGGTTAGTCGGCACCGAAAGACGCCGATCCTGCCGGCTAGTACGATCATAAACGTGTTCGGCCAATATGAGAAACAGAAGTAATATATAGCAGAAAAGAGAAACAACTATAGTCCACAGCCACATGGTACATATCATATAAGTAAATGAAAGTACAGAAACATAGTCCACAATGAGTACAACAATATAAGAGAGACAAGGGCTTATGCCCATTACATTATATCACTAAATCTCTCCTCACAAAGCAAAGAACGAAAGTCTAATCACGGATATCTCGTCCTTCCTGAGGACGCGCTGTAGTAGTAGTAGGTGTTGGCATCTGCTCCTCAAGTCCTGCCTCCTTGACGTGCTGCTCCATCTCCTCGTGCTCCTAAAATGATATGGTCACCGACCATTAGTCAAAAAGACTAAGTCGTTTCCTCCGCACCTCACCCCGCAACTCCTAGGCACCGAGCGGGAGGACGAAGCGGAGGACAACAAGGGGTAGTAAAAGTGGAAGCATGTGACAAGAGTTAACTAGCAGTTGTAATAGGTATTGTTATCCTACTCTAGCAGTTCTAAGTATGTAGTACAGGTATGTAAAAGCAGTACTAGTAAAAGAAAGAACTGAAAGTAAGAGCAGGAAATAAAGTAAGCTGAAATGTAAAGCTATCTATCATCACAGACATACCTTAACTTATAAAAATGCCCATACAAATTTATAAGTTAAGGTTTCCAGGACTTGTAACTTATCATATAAAAGAGCTCATACTAATTTATATGATAAGGATCTATAAAGCGTATGCCCTAATATGAATGAATGTTATGAAGCAATTTATGTAGCAGGCAAGTGCAACTCACACACAACGACTCCGTGATCACAGACCTTTAGTTCCCACTTTTCGAGAGCTAGCATCACTCTCAGGTACAGCCGTCGTGGCTCCGGCAGCAGCGGATCGGGCTTCTCCGCTTTCTAGGCGGGTATACACACTACCAGGCCAAGACCTCTCTTGTACGCCTCTGTACACCGACAAATGCACTCTAGAGTCTCTGCGTACTATTGCTAGCTACCTGCTAGACTTTTAGGTCGGGTATACGTCTTCAGGGATTGTCTGCCTGACCGCAGTATTAAACAACATACTGGCCCTTCCACCCGTACACCTCACCCGAGTCACCGTACTGCCATCGGTGTGACGATTGGCCCAGTACCGCATGACCAACCACCATTCATGCACATGCAAGTATTTCATCTCGAGCCTCCAGCTCGTAGGACCAACCTGTCCTGATTCCTCCAACCCTGCCTGGGTGAGCAAGTAAACCAAACACTTCCTTCCAACTCTACACGGGTGAGCAAGTAGTCAATAAACTCCAAGTCCCTTCAACCCGGCATGAGTGAATATATAATTCATCAATTCCCTCGAACTCTGCACGGGTGAGCAAGTAGTCAACAGACTCAAGGTCCCTCCAACCCGGCACGAGTGAGCATATAAATCAACCATTCCCTCCAACTCTGCACGGGTGAGCAAGTAGTCAACAGACTCCAAATACCTCCAACCCGACACGAGTGAGAACAAGTAAAGTTTACCTAGCCTATTAGGCTACTCTTGCCTATCGGTTATTATACTTAGTGAATTAGGTTTAATCCCAGGAGTGCCCAGGGTATGCCCAATGAAGGGGTCTCGGGGGCACTAGGAACCAAGATGGAATTAAAATCCAAAGTTCCCTTTCGCAAGGATAATTACTTTTAGTTGATGTCTACCCATAATCCACATTCAACTCTCATTGTTACTCTTAGTTGACCCTAATAACTTAAGTTGTTATCGGGAGGGCGACGGTCTTCCGCCGACCTCCATTCCAGTGGTTACCGATTACTTGCACTTTTACCCTCATCACTAATATGACACTACCCACCAGGGTCAGACTTCCAATCATGTTCTCTAGTTCAATTGTTGATCTATCCCCTGGTAGGCCTATAGTATAACCTACTTTTACTATGCGGAGCCCTTGACCCAACACCACCCCAGAATCCAACTTCTAAATACTTGGCCCATATGTCTCAAATTATTTATTCTAGGGTGGTATAGACCTATATGATGACCATGATGATTTTCATAATTTTCCCAATTATTTATATCATTAAATTAAATTCTTCAAATAATTCTTCAAGTCATTTAACACATGAAGTATATCATATCATAATCCTAATGTTGTGATAAATTATTCTCACCTATAACAAAGTGAAATATCACTGTATTCCAAGGTTTATAATTTTCCTTTATGTATTTCCATTTATCCCTTAATTAATACAAAATCTACATATTTACCATTTTCCAAAAGAAGTATGAGAAATACATAAGGCAAAATTCCAAGAAAATTACTGAGCATTTATATCATTAATTAATTACCAATGGCAGAGTTTTATTAACCTCTCTAGTGTAATGGCCTATCAAATTCCATTCTTAAATATTTACCAAAATGCCATTATGCTAGTTTAAGAATTATCAGTGCATCCAAAAATTCTGAAATAAATCTACAAGACTAATAATACAATTAAAAAATAGTAGGGATAATTCCACAATTTGCTAATATGTAATTCCACCAATTCATGAATAATTGCAAAAAGGGTAAAATGGTAATTCCAAGGTATTTTACTCCAGAAGTTCTCAAACAGAAAGATCAAATTTTCCTAAGTCCAATATAACCTTATTTTTAACTTGGCAAGGTTTGAGGATTTTTTTCATGATCAAAACCTATTTATCAATTTATTTTTCAATAAGGGCTATATTTTCCAAAATTCCAAATAATAGGATTTTTGATTCCAAAAATCCCATAAATAATTTGAGGGGTTAACTTTACCCTAATGAACCACTGGAATCAATTCCATGAATTTTAGATGTCTCAATTAGGCTTAATACACAATATTTCAAATATTGCTATTTGCAACCCAAGGCTATAATTAGCCAACACATGCAAGAGGATTAACCAATATGCAGTGATCCAAATGTAGTGAAATTTTTATCACATGTTTAAAATGTTCCCAAGGACCTGTCACCAAAATTTTGGGCCATTTGGAGGCTTAACACTCCAATTATACCTTTTATTTAATTATTGATATTATGACCAAAACTATAGGAATTGTATTTCCAAAAATTCTCATTTTTTGGCAGGGGCTAGATATGCCCAAATAATACACATGCCCAAAATTTCAGGCCATGTAGACATCTGGTTTGGCATGGGCTTCATTTTTTATTTCTGCCCTATCCTAGGACCAGTCCTAGGAAAAATGCCCTACAGGCCAGACCACTGGACCAAAACCTAATTTTAGGGTGGCATTTTAACGGTAACACATCAGGATACCTTTTTCATTCAAGAGTTAATTTAATTTGATGCCTCTAAGTACCTTAAAATATACATGCAAGGTGACTGAAAATGTGTGACAGTTATTTACTATTCATAACATTTATATAATCATTTATATATATATATATATATAAGCACGAATCCTGAAGCAAAATGAAGGGCATCCATTCATCTTCTCCAAACAGCCAAAGGCCGAGATTTTCCCGACCTGGAGCTCCTTCCAAGGTCATTTCCCGGCCACTCGGCCACCTCCCTGGCCGGCCACCACCACCACCACCTCCGTTGAGGTGAGGGCTAACGTTTGGCGGCGACTTGGCCGCCGGAGATGGCGGTTTCCGGCGAACTTGAACTCCATTAAAATCCGAAAATACATGAAAATCTCACATTAGATCAGGCTCAATTGAGCCCGATGTCTCGCCTAATCGATCTAGAAAGCTAGTACGGGTAGAGGTGAGGCGAAACGGACCTTGATCGGAGCCCGACGGCGGAGGTGGCGGTGGTTGGCCATGGAATTTCTCCTCTCCAGCGAGCTTGCTCCCGAACCCGATTCTCCACCAAAAGCTTCGATCTAGGTATCGAATTCCACTCCTTTGGACCTTCTGAAGCTAATGGGAGGGTTAAAATTAACTAATATTGGATGTATAGTGAGTTGCCATTAAGTGGATTTCGGCCTCTACATTGGATGCTCCTCCTAGATGCCATGTGGCATGAAGCTTGCTGGAAATGGCTGGTAAATGCTGCTGGATCTTAGAGGAGGGCTTAAGAAGAGAGGAGGAGGGCCACATGGCCTCCATCCCTTCATTTCCTCCTTTCTCTCTCTTCCTTTTAACCAAAATTCCAAAACTACCCCCATGCATGTAATCTCTCTCCGAATTCAGAGGGGTAGTGGCTGCCAATGGTCATTTGGGCTGGTCATGGTCCTTGGCTCATGGGTTTTGCCCATTGGGAATGGGCTTGGCCTTCACTTTTCTTCCTTTTGGCCATTTGTTGACTTGTTGACTTTTTTAGGTTGACTTGGTCAACTTGATGAGTCGCCTGGCCCCACTTGATGGTCATGAACCTAATGGCACCACCCAACTTGGGTTGGGTCAAGAGGGTGCCCTACTTAGGCTAATTGGGCCTATGAGTGTGGGTTCGACCAATTTAGGCCCAAGGTTGACTTGGGTCAACTAGGGTCAAAGTGTTGACCCAATGGCATGTCCTATGGTCCACTTAGATTGTTTTTAGGGTTAGGGCAATGTGGTGGGGTCCTGGTGTGCCTAGGGTCCCTATTTAGGCTAGTTTGACCTACTTGACTTGGCCCTATAGTCAACCTAGTTTGACTTACCCCACATGGTCACAACCCACTACCTAGGGTCAACTTAGTTAACTTCCCTAGCACCCACCCTATGCCTAACCCAATCTAAGTTTAGGGGCCTAGAAGTAACATGGGATGTTACAAATCCTATAAACAAAAAAAAATAATTTCATCCCCGAAATTTAAGTTCGGGTCTACGGGGTTCTACTTGCAAGAATTTTAAGCAACTTTAAAAAAAACATAATTAAAAGTACTTGATACAAATAGCTCCGGGTGTTGCTCCATCATCAGATCCCTCGGCTCCCAGGTGTGCTCCTCCCGTCCATGGTTGGACAACAAAACATTTATAAGAGGAACCTTCTTCTTCCGCAACACTCGATCCTCTGTATCATCAATCCGTATTGGCTCCAATCGAACTGACCGATCAGATGCTACCAGGCCTGCTGTAGCGGTAATGTGATGTTCTGGCCGAAGGAGAGCTCTTCGTAATGAAGAGACATGAAAGACGTCGTGCAAGGTCCTCAACTCCGGTGGCAGCTGCAGTCGGTAAACCAAGAGACCGATCCTCTCCAGGATCAAGTCTGGTCCCATATATCGTGGACTGAGCTTCATATGTCTCTGCACCCGAGAAACACCATGCACCGGACGTATCCACAAAAATAACTTATCCCCTACTTGGAACTCCACCTTCCGATGCCGCGCATCGTAATACTTGGCCTGTCTACCTCGAGCCTCCAGCATCCGGTCCCTTATCAGTCGAATCTGAGCCCCCATATCATCTATGTACTCCGGTCCAAGTGCCCCCGAGGTCCACATCATGAACCCAAGAAAGGGGTGTCCGACACTTCTTCCTGTAATACGCCTCATGGCTACTATTATGAGGAATCTATTATAGGTAACAATCCTCTTCCAAATGTACTTTCATTATATTTCAGACTACTCTTCTTTCAAACTGTGAGGGCTCATTTCCAAGTCCTCCGCCATTTAACAATCAAAATATTTCTCAATCGCACATTAGACAAACACTATAGTAGCTACCCAATCATCCAAGATCATGGTGTGATGGAAAATTTATCATTTTGCTTTTCCCCAAATTCAAGACTTATCACAACTCAACCCTAACAGTAATACATAATTCATAGTGTGTTCACCTTTCGAGCATACATCGACCGATCATTATTGATATTGATGTTTGTACAAATGACTCTCAATCGCTTTTCACACATAGTCTAATTCATAACTTAATAAGCCTATCTTCTCAGAAATGGTGGGTCTAGCACAAATCGATTTCGGCATAAAGAGAATCTTATTAATCACTAATTACTTCTCGCGTGATTTCACCGTATACGCCTTTGATAGTCAAGAACTATATATCATTGTCATGAATCCTCCTATCAGTAATTATAATGGTATCAACGTATGTATCCTAGTTCTTCACGCTATCATAATTAAGGGGTCATATATATGTGTACAACTTTAACTCATCATCCACCCCTTTTCAATTTGTTGAGTCCTTACATTTCAAATGTCATGCCACAAGAAATTAATCTTATTTACCAAAATGTTACCTTATTTCAATTCTTAAGTTCCAATATAACGACTTTTGCTTAATTAGGTCATTCAAAGTTATAGTTCCTCATTATGATCAAGTGATTGACTATATCATGTAAGCGTGGATAGTACTGATATTTCATCATTGTGTTTAATTCTCCAAATCTCAGCTCCTTTTAGGATCAAATAAGGTAGTACTAAATCATGCATAACCATATTAAACTTAATCATTATATCCTAAACGCAAGACGTTATCTTATCAAGATTTCTTATTATAACTTAAACTATCTCTCAAGTATAATGGTAAGTAGACCATTCAAATTGAAAAGGATTGATTCTTGAGAGATCGCACCATCTGTAAATCATCATCGAACACTTTTGTTTTGATTCTTGTGATCAGCATAGTCACATCCACAAGATTATTCTCAGAGTATACATCCTCTAATTTAGTATGATTCTTCACTTGATTCTACGTTTGCTGGGGCTACGATACTCTCATTGTTATAGGCGTAATCGTTTAGATATTCTAGCATTTTTACTTCATGGACTCTCATCCTATAATAGTTAAGACTTGCGATCATTCCTTCATATTAACATGAAGTTACTTGTCCTAATATGTATGTTTCCAACCCAATGACTTGTGTATGTCAAGTAGGTACGGGTAGCAGCAATCGATTGTTGTGTTTACTTCTTCCAACATGTGACTGTCAAAGTCACTTTCCTAAAGGCCCTAACTACGCAAAACCCCTTTCAGTTAATCTTCTAACTTGAAACGAATCCTCCATTCGCATTGATTCTCCCTCGTGATACATCTGAGTTCCTTAATTATGTGTTACAATAATTGGTTCGAGGTGTTAGAGCATCTTGGAACATGCTTGTGGGGCGATAATCAAACAACCCTTAATTGTGTGTAAATCCTTCTACAACTCATAATGATCCAAATTTGATCTTTTTAACACAATTCCATCGGTTTCACGTGTATATGTAAATGACTTATACCGTGTCGGTATTAAGGAAGTCACGAGTGCTCATTAGACTGTGGACAAAGTAGTTAGTTACTCCTTTAAGATTCGAAATTGGGAAACTTCTTGAAGTCTTATACGGTCTCCCCTAGTTTCAAGGTCATATATACGCATCACTAAGCCACTCTTTATATATCCTTCAAGAGATTAAACTTAATGTTCCCCTTGTTCACTTACTCATGTGGTCTTGGAGTAATTATGAGAGTGAAAAGCCATTCTCGAAATATTCTACTTTCCTATTTCACTCGTGAATTTATTGTGTTCACAACTTGTCATTAGTAGCCTATGCTGCTTAATAAATAAATAGTGTGAAATTCTTCGAGAGTCCTAACCTTCTAGGAAGGATTGATCATCATACTGGTCATGTATATACAAACCCTCATCTTTACTTGAGCGATCTTTGAATAAGCCAAGTTTTTAGATCACTATGCTTGCGACACATGCTTTATGAGAAAGACTTAGAGAAATTCGACTCGCTATCAATTTAGCCCTATAAACAAAAGGTTAAGCCTCCATATATTTTTGTTAATTTTCTTTAACATTCACAATGTAGTATTCCTGTATATGCCTTAATCCTTAGGGCTAACAATCTTTGGCATGGATTTCCACTTCAATTGATATGTTATCTACCTTAGGCCTTCAAAGTTTTTGTATGACAATCTGTTCAAGGTCAACATGTGACCAAACCAGGAAGTGTCTCTTCTAACATCTGAACTCTTATTCGACCTTTGATATTTATCATCGTGGTTGTCTTGACGTAATCAAGTCATCGGTACTAGGATTAAGCTTACGAGTACCCTACCCATCCACTATAAAACTTATGCATCAAATTCTTCTCGAGGCGGTCCTTATCAGTTTGAGTAAGAATTGGTAATATCATTCGATATGTGAAGTAGGGACATCGAGGTTTAAGCCTTAAGTAGGGACTCTGGAATTAAGATCTTTCTTTAATCGATTTGGTTATCCTCGTACCGTAACTAATCTACATCTGAAGTCGATCTTTGGCCTAAGGTACGACACAAAGTCCTCCTAGTAAGTCAAACTAGGGTGGTGTCCTAGTTTGATTGGCCTAACTCATTGCTTAAAATGGACTGTTTTATGTGACTTTTTACACAAGGACACACCATTGCTTCTGCTGCATAGTTTGTCCGCAAACTAATGCTCGAGCGGGGTGTTCCAGTGTTGTGGACTTCTTTCTCATATGATCGTTTGTTCAAGTGATACCAGTTTGTAAGATCCGTTTCCCCCTCCCGAGGAGTAACCCGGATCTTATGCCCAGAACCGCCGCCTTACGGTGGCACTAACTCACGGGTTAGTCGGCACCGCAAGACGCCGATCCTGCCGGCTAGTACGATCATAAAGCTGTTCGGCCAATATGAGAAACAGAAGTAATATATAGCAGTAAAGAGAAAGAACTATAGTCCACAGCCACATGGTACATATCATATAAGTAAATGAAAGTATAGAAACATAGTCCACAATGAGTACAATAATACAAGAGAGACAAGGGCTTATGCCCATTACATTATATCACTAAATCTCTCCTCACGAAGCGAAGAACGGAAGTCTAAACTATCACGGATATCTCGTCCTTCCTGAGGATGCACTATAGTAGTAGTAGTAGTAGGTGTTGGCATCTGCTCCTCAAGTCCTGCCTCCTCGACGTGCTGCTCCATCTCCTCGTGCTCCTAAAATGATATGGTCACCGACCATTAGTCAAAAAGACTAAGTCATTTCCTCCGCACCTCGCCCCGCAACTCCTAGGCACCGAGCGGGAGGACGAAGCGGAGGACAACAAGGGGTAGCAAAAGTGGAAGCAGGTGACAAGAGTTAACTAGCAGTTGTAATAGGTATTGTTATCCTACTCTAGCAGTTCTAAGTATGTAGTACAGGTAAGTAAAAGCAGTACTAGTAAAAGAAAGAACTGAAAGTAAGAGAAAAAAGTAAAGTAAGCTGAAATGTAAAGCTATCTATCATCACAGACGTACCTTAACTTATAAAAATGCCCATACAAATTTATAAGTTAAGGTTTCCAGGAATTGTAACTTATCATATAAAAGAGCCCATACTAATTTATATGATAAGGATCTATGAAGCGTATGCCCTAATATGAATGAATGTTATGATGCAATTTATGTAGCAGGCAAGTGCAACTCACACACAATGACTCCGTGATCACAGACCTTTAGTTCCCACTTTTCGAGAGCTAGCATCACTCTCAGGTACCGCCGTTGTGGCTCCGGCAGCAGCGGATCGGGCTTCTCCGCTTTCTAGGCGGGTATACACACTACCAGGCCAAGACCTCTCCTATACGCCTCTGTACACTGACAAGTGCACTCTAGAGTCTCTGCGTACTATTGCTAGCTACCTGCTAGACTTTTAGGTCGGGTATACGTCTTCAGGGATTGTCTGCCTGAGCGCAGTAATAAACAACATACTGGCCCTTCCACCCGTACACCTCACTTGAGTCACCGTACTGCCATCGGTGTAACGATTGGCCCAGTACCGCATGACCCACCACCATTTATGTATAAGCAAGTATTTCATCTCGAGCCTCCAGCTCCTAGGACCAACCTGTCCTGATTCCTCCAACCCTGCCTGGGTGAGCAAGTAAACCAAACACTTCCTTCCAACTCTACACGGGTGAGCAAGTAGTCAACAGACTCCAAGTCCCTTCAACCCGGCATGAGTGAATATATAATTCATCAATTCCCTCGAACTCTGCACGGGTGAGAAAGTAGTCAACAGACTCCAAGTCCCTCCAACCCGGCACGAGTGAGCATATAAATCAACCATTCCCTCCAACTCTGCATGGGTGAGCAAGTAGTCAACAGACTCCAAATACCTCCAACCCGACACGAGTGAGAACAAGTACAGTTTACCTAGCCTATTAGGCTACTCTTGCATACCAGTTATTATACTTAGTGAATTAGGGTTAATCCCAAGACTGCCCAGGGTATGCCCAATGAAGGGGTCTCGAGGGCACTAGGAACCAAGATGGAATTAAAATCCAAAGTTCCCTTTCGCAAGGATAATTACTTTTAGTTGATGTCTACCCATAATCCACATTCAACTCTCATTGTTACTCTTAGTTGACCCTAATAACTTAAGTTGTTATCGGGAGGGCGACAGTCTTCCGCCGACCTCCATTCCAGTGGTTACCGATTACTTGCACTTTTACCCTCATCACTAATACGACACTACCCACCAGGGTCATACTTCCAATCATGTTCTCTAGTTCAATTGTTGATCTATCCCCTTGTAGGCCTATAGTATAACCTACTTTTACTATGCGCAGCCCTTGACCCAACTCCACCCCAGAATCCAACTTCTAAATACTTGGCCCATATGTCTCAAATTATTTATCCTAGGGTGGTATGGACCTATATGATGACCATGATGATTTTCATAATTTTCCCAATTATTTATATCATTAAATTAAATTCTTCAAATAATTCTTCAAGTCATTTAACACATGAAGTATATCATATCATAATCCTAATGTTGTGAGAAATTATTCTGACCTATAACAAAGTGAAATATCACTGTATTCCAAGGTTTATAATTTTCCTTAAAGTATTTCCATTTATCCCTTAATTAATACAAAATCTACATATTTACCATTTTCCAAATGAAGTATGAGAAATACATAAGGCAAAATTCCAAGAAAATTACTGAGCATTTATATCATTAATTAATTACCAATGGCAGAGTTTTATTAACCTCTCTATTGTAATGGCCTATCAAATTTCATTCTTAAATATTTACCAAAATGTCATTATGCTAGTTTAAGAATTATCAGTGCATCCAAAAATTCTGAAATAAATCTACAAGACTAATAATACAATTATAAAACAGTAGGGATAATTCCACAATTTGCTAATATGTAATTCCACCAATTCATGAATAATTGCAAAAAGGGTAAAATGGTAATTCCAAGGTATTTTACTCCAGAAGTTCTCAAACAGAAAGATCAAATTTTTCTAAGTCCAATATAACCTTATTTTTAACTTGGCAAGGTTTGAGGATTTTTTTCATGATCATAACCTATTTATCAATTTATTTTTCAATAAGGGCTATATTTTCCAAAATTTCAAATAATAGGATTTTTGATTCAAAAAATCTCATAAATAATCTGAGGGGTTAACTTTACCCTAATGAACCACTGGAATCAATTCCATGAATTTTAGATGTCTCAATTAGGCTTAATACACAATATTTCAAATATTGTTATTTGCAACCCAAGGCTATAATTAGCCAACACATGCAAGAGGATTAACCAACATGCAGTGATCCAAATGTAGTGAAATTTTTATCACATGTTTATAATGTTCCCAAGGACCTGCCACCAAAATTTGGGGTCATTTGGAGGCTTAACACTCCAATTATACCATTTATTTAATTATTTATATTATGACCAAAACTATAGGAATTCTATTTCCAAAAATTCTCAATTTTTGGCATGGGCTAGATATGCCCAAATAAGCCACATGTCCAAAATTTCAGGCCATGTGGACATCTGGTTTGGCATGGGCTTCATTTTGATTTCTGCCCTATCCTAGGACCAGTCCTAGGAAAAATGCCCTACAGGCCAGACCACTGGACCAAAACCTTAGTTTAGGGTGGCATTTTAAAGGTAACACATCAGGCTACATTTTTTATTCAGAAGTTAATTTAATTTGATGCCTCTAAGTACCTTAAAATATACATGCAAGGTGACAGAAAATGTGTGACAGTTATTTACTATTCATAACATTTATATAATCATTTATATATATATATATAAGCACGAATCCTGAAGCAAAATGAAGGGCATCCATTCATCTTCTCCAAACAGCCAAAGGCCGAGATTTGCCCGACCTGGAGATCCTTCCAAGGTCATTTCCCGGCCACTCGGCCACCTCCCTGGCCGGCCACCACCACCACCACCTCCGTTGAGGTGAGGGCTAACGTTTGGCGGCGACTTGGCTGTCGGAGGTGGCGGTTTCCGGCGAACTTGAACTCCATTAAAATCTGAAAATCCTTAAAAATCTCACATTAGATCGGGCTCAATTGAGCCCGATGTCTCGCCTAATCGATCTAGAAAGCTAGTACGGGTAGAGGTGAGGCGAAACGGACCTTGATCGGAGCCCGACGGCGGCGGTGGCGGTGGTTGGCCATGGAATTTCTCCTCTCCGGCGAGCTTGCTCCCGAACCCGATTCTCCACCAAAAGCTTCGATCTAGGTATCGAATTCCACTCCTTTGGACCTTCTGAAGCTAATGGGAGGGTTAAAATGAACTGATATTGGTTGTATAGTGAGTTGCCATTAAGTGGATTTCGGCCTCTACATTGGATGCTCCTCCTAGATGCCATGTGGCATGAAGCTTGCTGGAAATGGCTAGTAAATGCTGCTGGATCTCAGAGGAGGGCTTGGGAAGAGAGGAGGAGGGCCACATGGCCTCCATCCCTTCATTTCCTCCTTTCTCTCTCTTCCTTTTAACCAAAATTCTAAAACTACCCCCATGCATGTAATCTCTCTCCAAATTTAGAGGGGTAGTGGCTGCTAATGGTCAGTTGGGCTGGTCATGGTCCTTGGCTCATGGTCTTTGCCCATTGGGAATGGGCTTGGCCTTCACTTTTCTTCCTTTAGGCCATTTGTTGACTTGTTGACTTTTTTAGGTTGACTTGGTCAACTTGATGAGTGGGCTGGCCCCACTTGATGGTCATGGACCTAATGGCACCACCCAACTTGGGTTGGGTCAAGAGGGTGACCTACTTAGGCTAATTGGGCCTATGAGTGTGGGTTCGACCAATTTAGGCCCAAGGTTGACTTGGGTCAACTAGGGTCAAAGTGTTGACCCAATGGCATGCCCTATGGTCCACTTAGATTGTTTTTAGGGTTAGGAAAATGTGGTGGGGTCCTGGTGTGGCTAGGGTCCCTATTTAGGCAAGTTTGACCTAGCTTGACTTGGCCCTATAGTGGGCCCCACATGGTCACAACCCACTACCTAGGGTCAACCTAGTTAACTTCCCTAACACCCACCCTATGCCTAACCCAATCTAAGTTTAAGGGCCTAGAAGTAACATGGGATGTTATATCTTGAAGCTGTACTTTCAATTCCAATATCTCCTTAGGTGCTAACCGATACGGAGAGCGTGACACAGGTTTGGCACCTGGCACTAGCTCAATGGTGAAGTCGATCTCTCGCTAAGGTGGGGCTCCAGGGAGATCTTCAGGGAATATGTCAGGTAACTCATATACAATTGGGATGCTGTCCAAACCAAGTTTAGGCTTCGAACCCTCCACTAAAGTGAGAAACAGCTCCGCACCACCACCAACCACTTTAACCACTTGGAGAGTAGACATCAAAGTCTTGCTTGACCCTTTCAATCCTGAGAACGTCGTCTCACGATCTGTATCCAGTCCAAATCTGACCACCTTACGGTTGCAATCAATGTACGCACGCTGCTCCGATAGACAGTCCATTCCAAAGATCATTTTGAACTCCACTATCAGCAATAGAGACGCTCGCAAGTCATAATCGTGACTCCCAATCCCTACCTTCACGCAACAAACTCTATCCGCGCGCATAGAGCACCTGTTATACAGCAACACATCGAATTTGTCCCTTGCCATCGAAGAACGTACTCCGATGCGCGATACAAACTCTTCGGACAAAAAGGAATGCGAAGCTCCTGTATCGAACAGTGCTCTCACCGGAAAATCAAAGATCGATACAAAGCCTAGCACAACTAGTCATAAGCTAGTATGCATAAAGTAACAGGTATATAAAGCTAAACTGCTATAAACAAACCATACCTGTCACAGCATCAGCCTGCTTCATGGCCTCCTACTGGCCTAGGTTGTACACTCTAGGTTTGTCTAGGGCATAGTGTGATGTGGTTGACTCCAACACCTTGCCCTTCTCCTCACAAGGCTCTCCAGGCTTCTTCTCGGACTTTGGATGTCCGCTCCAAAAATCACGGGCAAAGTGTCCCGGCTTCCCACAGTTATATCATGCGCCCGGGGTTTGGCCTGTAGTTGTCCTAGAAGCACCAGAAGAAGGGGTTAGACCCGAAGTCCTAACCTTCTGAGTAAACTTACTGAACCCAAACTTTGAGGAGGTCCGCACCTTGAACTCCTTCTTCATTGCACTAGAGTCCTACTTCGCTTGTACTCTCTTCAGATCTTTCTCCAATGATCGGGCCATATTGACCAGGGTTAGGAAGCCCTGCGTCATAGGCCCCGAGAGTAGTAGCCTTAGGTCATCACGCAAACCCTCGTAGAACCGGTTGGTCTTACACTCCTCATCAGCAAAAGTAGAGCTAGCATAACGACCCAACCGCGTAAACTCATGGAGGTACTCATCCACGCTAGTATCTCCCTGTGCTAGTCTCTGGAATTCATTCTCTATAGAAATCCTCTGTGCTGAGGGGAGGTATCTTGCCAAGAATAACCTCAAGAACTCCTCCATTGAGACATCCGTGAGTTGCTTTCCAACCAAGTGATGCAGCTCCAACCCTTCCCACCACAACCTAGCAACTCCATCCAACAGGAAGGTGGATATGGATGTCTTCTGCCATTCCTCCATTTTCGTGGCCGTCAAGACTCTCTTCACCCAATAGAGATAATCTTCGACATGGGATGGGGTTCCAAGCCTCCAAATTACCAGAGGATTAAAGCTCATAACACGTTTGAGCTGCTTCTCTATCGCTCTTCTAGGTATCAACGGCTCTACCACCACTTGTTCAACCCTTCTAGGTTCTGCCGCCTGAAGCAGTACTTGCTCCTCTATAGGGGCAGGCTGCTGCACTTGCCTTCTTGGCTAGGCATTTATCATTACAAACACCACCTCGATCATAAGTCTTATAGTTTCTACCAAAGGAGGGGTTGTCGGCACATCATTTGGTGCACTGCTTGCCTCAGAAAGCGGGTTTTCTAACGGTCCTGCGCCACTCCTAGTCACCAATAGTCGTACAAAACACCATTAAGCGACCAGACAAAATTGCAAAAAGCAATTATAGGGACACGCAGGTTCCTCAAACATGTGTATTTTCATTCCTACGTGGACATTCATGGGTTCTTTTCATGTTATAATGATGACATACATATATGTGCTCACCACCCCTAAAAAGAATTCGTCCACAAATTCCAATAAGCAAGACCGATGCCATAGTCTGATATCAAATTATAACACCCCCATCCGCCACATGGAATATAACAGAAGGTCCGGCCGGGGCCCCGTGCCATATACCACGGACAGTTAGTGGAGTTACGTATTAATACAAAAATACAAGCAATAGGGACACGCATCCTAACTCAGAGCATTCTAGCGGAAGCTTTTAAAATAATTATAAGAACCCAAATGCAATAGCATGAATGTCAACAACAACCAGAGTAGGAATGACAGCAAAATGCACAAAAGTCTCGGCCTTAGGGCCTTATAAGTATTTACTTAAACATTATATGTTTTCCAAACTTCGGCACGCAGGCCGGCCACACATGATTATAATAAAGCAAACACTTCGCTTTGGCCTTCGAGGGCCAGCACAGCAACAAGGGCGTCAGCCCGCTATTTTCCACTAGGCTCACCTATTCATGCATATGAACAATCCACCGCACGGTGGCAAAACAAGGCAACGGTCAGCTAAAGCTGACCAAATTATAACGACCCCGCCCCTTAATCGGGACAGCGGTGCTCCCTCCCTGCATATTATTAGTATAACTAAACAAGATAGTGAAAGTACAATTTAAGCACACTTCACCATAGGCGTAGGCACACACAGCCACACACCCCGTGCTCTTAGGGCACATTCTCGGTGAACCCGGTTAAATCCGCGGTCTCACCACCTCCCCCAGGATGGAAAATCTCGTGAGCATTATAGTCTTTCCAGCCTAAGCCAAAGACCCTCCATCAATGCCAACGATAAGTACTAAAAGTTAGGGTTAAATCTGATATACTCTAGAGGGGGGTGAATAGAGTATGTATGTATATTTAAAAACTTTTCCTGAACTATAAAGATTGTACCTAAACTTAGATACTATATCACAGCATACCAAATTGAGATAAATGAAATCACAGAAAAGCTAAATAACACAACCACAGCAAGAACAAGAAGAAGAGGGCAACCAGACAACACAAGAATTTATAGTGGTTCCCCAACCTGGGTACATCCACTCTTCTACCACCCTGGTAGGAATCTACTCAGGTTTTTGATCAGGTGACTGCCACCAATGAGCTTTTGGTCAGGTGCTCAAAAAAACCAAACCTCAAGTATTTTGGTTAGGAGACTTGCAACCAGGAATCACTTTTGAAGAGAGTAGAGAACCCTTTTTACAGAGGGGGTGAGAGAGTGATGGTGTCTTATCTTTCTCAAACAACTGAGAAGACTTGTGGAATTGAAATTAACAAAAAGCTTCCCCTGAAATATTGAATATGTTTAGGGAAGAATGGAACTTTTTCTTCAGGGTGATAGGCCTTCAAGCTTTAAACTTTGACCCGAAGAACTTCAGGAACTTCTTGACAGATGTGGTATTGTTTTCCTACTGAAAGTTCCTGAGAGTATGACAGAAGAAGATTCTTGATTTGGATGGTTGTTCTTCTTCTTCAGAAAGATTGTTCTTCTTCAGGTCTAGCAGTTGTTGTTTTCTTGACTGATCGATTCTCTATGTCTCAAGAATTCTGTATGTCTCTTAGATTGTATGTCTGTGTATCTCGGAAGAAAGAGAACTTCTCGTTTTTATATTTTCCATGTGGAAGTCCTTTTGAATTTTGAAATTCTTCCCATAATTAATGCTGACGGCCTTTGAATAATTTGGCATTGATTTGTTTCCCCAACTGTCCCTTAGAAAAACGGCAGGCAATAATCCTGATGAAGACCGTAATTAATGCTCTTGTCTAACGATAATATTCAGAAAATATTCGAGCATTAATTATTCAGGAATCATTGCCACATAATAAGGACAGAAGAGGAAAACAACCAAGACTAGATTCGTCGACCTGAGTCCACAGTTCGTCGAGCTGAGAATAGTTGTTCGTCGTGCTGAGATCCAAGATCATCGACCTCTGAATGCTGCTTGATAACTTTCTTCTTCTGTGCATCAAGCGTCGAGCTGAGATCTAAGATCGTCGAGCTGAGCTCAGAGATTTGTCTCTGAGTTCGTCGAACTGAGCACGACTTTCGTCGACCGGAGATCGACGAACGTAGAACTCCTTTTTCTAAGTCTTGAATTCTCTAATTCTTGAGTCTCTGACTTTGTTTATGGTTGGTCCCTGGCATTGTTGACTCTAAGGACTTGACCTAGACTTTAGGACACAACCATACCCTAGTCTATACATGTTTGGTCATATCCTAACTTAGTGAACCTAGCCTAAATACAACTAGGGATCCAACAATCTCCCCCTATTTGGGTGAGCTCACTAATTACAGACTCAATAAAAGAAAATGTATAAAGCAAGAACACAATATATATCTGGCAGAGAATTAAACAATAGGTATGCAGCAGATATAGTTACACTGTTAGCTTTGTAACATAAAACATAGTTTATAAAAAATATACCATAAACATATAGTAGTTCAGGTTCTAGTTTTTCTGTTTATTCTCCTTTGCTTCTTTTCTCTTATCACCAAGCTGAGTAAAAATAATTTCCCTGTTAGTATTGGCAGCTTCTCTCTTTGACACATATATCTGCTGCTCCAATCATTGTCTGGGTAGAGGTTCTGGGAACTACAGCCTCTGGGTGTCTAGCCATATAATCTGTAGAATTAAATACCTTCTTACTTACATGAATTCTTTCAAGTTCTTTCTCTCTATATAGGGACATGGTAGTGAACTTGGTTGGATCTTCTCCTTCTTCTCTGGCCTTCTTTATCTGTAATATACCTATCAATTCTTGAAGCCTAGCCATCCTGAAATTAGGATCAACATCCTGACTGACAGATGATTGATCATCTTGGGAGGGTAGTATAGTAGCAGGCCTGAATTGAGTACACTGTGCTTGAAAGCTTGTTGCTTTCTGGCTTTCATCACTCTGAATGTATCGTGACTTTGGAGGTGCAGTTTCACTATATTTTACTTTAGGTTTGTGTGATTCTGAATGCCTTCTTTGTTCAGCTTGTTATTGGGGAGGAGAGAACTCTGGCTTTTGATAGACTACTTCCTTTATCTGCTCTGTACAACCAATGCTTCTTTGCTGGCTGCTTCCATGAGATTGATATCTAGATGGCCTTTCCTGCCTCTGATAAGTTCTGGTGAATGTAGGCTTGGAAGGTGCATCTGACCTTTGAGAAGTGGTTCCTGAAGCACCAGCAGCTGGAGGAGGAGGAGGGGGATCCTTCCTGTATCTATGAGGAGGAGGAGGGGTGTATCTTCTACTTTTCTTTCTAGCCTTTGTTCATTTTTTGATAGCCACATCCAAGCTAGCATCCCTTTGTATGGAGTTATGTTTTCAGAATATAGTAGGGAGTATCATGTGTATTTCCTGGCTTAGGAGCAGGAGAAGGAGGAGCCTTACTTTTCTTAGAGATTTTCGTCCTCTTTGGGTCCTCATCATCATCATCATCATCTGATTCTTGTGGATTGTCATACATTTCATCAATTTGTCTTATTGTATTTTTGGGAATTTCTTTACTTCCTGGAGTAGGGATAACTTCAGCATAGACTGCTTCAGTTTCCATAGCAATGTCTTGATCTATAATATCATCAAGATTGGGGAGAGGGCTATCATCCATAACATAGGATGGCCCAGGAGAGCTAGATATCTGATCATCAGACTTATTTGCTGGAGGAGCTATCAAACTTATCTTTATAGTGTCTAACATCTCTGAGCTGACAGGAGAGGTATAACACACTATGACTTTAGATGATAGAATGGGGAAGGTAAGACAGAAATAAATATATGACCCAAATACTTTTAGCAAAACTGTTAGATTCACTTTGGGATTAATGAAATGAACCCTTCAAGGCAGAATCTTTAGTAAAATGACCTCTTGAGTATTTTAAACTATAATATCTGTACAATAAATGTTACTTGCATCTGCTACTGAGGCTGTTGTTTCTACAACATCTATTTCCATATCAGATTCAAGAAAATTCATGAAATCTATTTCCATATCAGCACCTATTCCTGCTGCTAGTACTGTTGTTGGTTCTGCTGGTGCAACTGTTGTTGCTTCTTCTTCTACTATTGTTGCTTCTTATTCTACTGTTGTTGTGTCCATATCCCATTCAACTGGTTCTTCTGCTGCTACTGCAACTACTGCTACTTCTTCATGAAGTATCTCCCCCTGCCTTGTTTCAGTAGATACTGAAGCCAGGCCCCCCAAATGAAGAGGGAGCAGTAGTGAGGGCAGAGATCTGGGCAGCAAAAGTGGATATGGAGGCATCTAGAGGAGAACCGGCCTCTGCTATAAGAGATTTGAGTAAAGGTGTGAGGAGAGTAATGAGTGGGGTGACAAGAGATTAATCCAGGTTTGGAGAAGTGGATGGTGGGGCAGTAGCTGGTTGAGTGGAAATTATAGTTGCTGGGGGTGCAGTGGAGAGTGTTTAGGGGAGAGTCATTTGGAGGAGAGGGGGTGTGCAGTGGAGATGATAATAGGTTGAAGGATGGGAATGATGAGAGGTTGGTGTAGGGTATATCAGCAAGATGAGATGGAAGAGGGGATTGGGGTGGTGTAGGTATGGATGTATCAGGCTGAGGTGAAGGAGAATGGGATTTTATATGTGTAGGGGAAGAGGGAATTGGAGATGTTGGTGGTGTTGGGGTATGGATTAGAATGGTAGTGGAGGGTGGGGTTGGTTGGACTTGTGATTGGGATGGAACTTGAGAGGCAGGAGGTGCTGGAGGGGTGGAGAGGATCCCTTTAGTGGGGTGGGGAGAGGCTGGTGCAGTCCTTGTACTCTCAGAAGTTCTTGTGAAGGAGGAGGTAACCTTTGTTAGCTTTGTGATAGTCCTCTCCCACTTGCTAAAAAGAGCACAAGTGAGTCTCTTTAAAGTATTGATGTATATGGCTGAGGAGACCAGGGATCCTGCAGCCTTTTCGTTGAGGAAGATCCCTAAGATCCTTCCAAAGCACACCTCTTTCTTGTTGTTCTTCTTTTTAATCAAGTCGAATAGAATTTGAGCCTAGTTCACAGCTTTCTTATTTACTATGGCACACATAACCAGGAACTGATGCCTGGTGATGTAGTCGTGTGCTGTGTGCTTTCCTTGCGGCACTTTCCCTGTGATATCTGCAAGAAACTTATACTCGGCAGACAAAAGTTTCTTAAGTAATTTGTTTGGCGAGTCTCCAGAATAACCCATTGTACTCAGCATCAAATCAAATTCTTCAGAGTCTATTTCTAATTCATCCTCACCATTTTTCAATCCAAAAATCTCAGTTAAAATATCGGGGGTAAGAGAAATAGCATTACCCGCGATGGTTCCAGTTAGCGTATTCCCGTCTGTAGTATCTGTATAGACCCACTCCTTGATCTCTATTGCAGATATCTTGATGCGAGTGGAAAGCAGAGTCTTTAGTTGTTGATCTTCAAAGAGTTGTAGAATGTTCAGGAAGATTTGATCGGAGTACTGGAAAGATAAAAAGTACAAATCAAAACCAGAGTCAAACTTCATAGCAGCAAGAGATCCTGCGGAAATCAAAATGAGAACACCTGCAAAGGAAAACGAAGATCAAGTGTAAAAGAACTGAAAGCGCGGGATGGAGGTCGAAGAAAACCTAGATATAGTGTTTTACGGAATATGAATCGACAAACTCCGTTCCACGAAAAACTGAAAAGATCTTTGATCTGAGGTCGACGAAATAATTTATAGTTAAACAGTTCGTCGATATCAGTCTGAAGGTTTGAAGACATTTCGTCGATCTATGGTCTACGAAAGTTTTCTGAAGTAAGTTCATCGATCTCAGTTTGATGAAACTAACTTAGCTCAGAGAGAGTTCGTCGATCTCTAGTCGATGAAAATCTCAAGAACTTTTCCTTGTTCGTCGAGCTCCATTCGACGAACTCTGAAAAATTCATCGATTGCAGACATAAACTAAACTAACCCTTCTCCATTTATCATTCCAAGCTGATTTATAAAGAACAAGTGATTTCTTTCATCCAGGGGTTTGATGAAGATATCAGCTCTTTGTAAATTAGTGTAGATATAGACAAGATTAATTTTGTTTTTGTCTACACACTCTCTAATGAAAAGATGTCTTATGTCTATATGTTTAGTTCTGCTGTGATGGACTTGATTTTGTGTTATAGATATAACACTTATTTTATCACAAAGTAGAGTTGAATTATTTAAGTTTAACCCATAGTCTAGGAGTTGGTTCTGAATCCACAGCATCTGGGAACAACAACTGTCAGCTACAATGTATTTTGCTTCAGCAGTTGATGTGGACACAAATGATTGTTTCTTGCAGAACCAGGACACTAATCTCACACCAAGCAACCGGCAGGTTCCTGAGGAACTCTTTCTGTCCACTCTGCATCCAGCAATGTCTGCATCTTAGTATACAGTTAACTAAAACTCTTACTTAGTAGGATAACAGAGACCTAGACTAGGACAACCCTTTATATATCATAAAATCCTATTTAGAAAAACTAGATGGGATTCTTTAGGGTTCACTTGGAACCTAGCACAAAGGCATATAGCTAACATGATATCAGGTCTGCTTGCTGTAAGGTATAGTAGAGACCCAACAATGCCCCTATATAATTTCTGATCCACAGGTTTCCCATGCACATCAGAATCTATTACAGCATTTGTAGCCATGGGTGTTTTCTTTGCTGAGGCATCAGCCATCCCAAACTTTTTAATAAGCTCTTTAGCATATTTAGCCTGGGAAATGAAGATGCCATCAGGAAGCTGCTTCACTTGGAGACCAAGGAAGTAGGAGATCTCACCCATACTACTCATCTCAAATTTTGAATGCATTAGATCAGAAAATCTTTTCCATAATTTGGGATCAGTAGAACCAAATATTATGTCATCTACATATATTTGCACTAACAGTATTTTATCATGATGCATTTTGGTAAATAAAGTCCTATCTACTATGCCTCTTGAAAAACCATGCTCTAAGAGAAAGCTGGCTAAGGTCACATACGAAGCTCTTGGAGCTTGCTTTAAACCATATAGAGTTTTATGCAATTTAAACACATAAGAGGGATGAGTTTGAGAAACAAAACCTGGAGGTTGTTCAACATAAACTGTAACACCCCTATCCGTCGTATAGCATATAGCAGTAGGTCCGGCCAGGGCCCAACGCCATATACTACGGACAGACCGGTTGGTTACGCGTTGAAACCATTCAACTAATTGCACGCCCTACACAACACCTAGCGGAAGCATTAAAATTAAGTTGCACAATTAAGAACCCTGCCAACAGCATGAATGTCCACTACAAAAACACCCGCAGGAATGTTCCAATACACATAAAACAGAAATGACCTTAAGGCCTTACATAGTTTGCTTGATATAAAAGTGTTTTCATACATCGGCTCGCAGGCCGGCCATACATGAAATAAACGGAAAGCATAAAAGGGTTAGGCCTTCGAGGGCCAGCACCGCAACATGGGCTTTAGCCCGCTATTTTCCGCTCGGCTTCGCAGCACCTGCAAGCACAAACCACCGCCCGGTGGCAAACAAAAGCAACGGTCAGCTATGCTGACCAAATTATAACGATCCAGCCCCCAAAATCGGGGCGGCGATGCTCTTTCCCTGCACTTTATTAGTATAGGCAAATTATTAGTGTAAACACACATCATCACAGGCGTAGGCTCGCACGGCCACACACCTCGTGCACACAGGGCACATTCACGGCAAACCGGCCAACGTCACGTCAATTCAAGCCATAGACGTTCCCGTTCCACCACCGCCCCTTGGACGGCCAACCATATGAGCATTTTGTCTTCTTGGCCTTGGTCACGGCAATTTAAGCCATAGACCGCCGAAGACTCTCATCCATGCCAATGGTCCCACCGAACGACATAGACCGGGTATGGTTCCGCCTGACCTGTGCTCATATCGCAACGACAATTTAAGCCATATGCGCAGGTCAAGACTCTCCGAGTCCCATTTCCGCCATAACAATCACATAACCCGGTTATGTTCACGTTGGCTCCCCGGCCATCGTATTGGCAAAACTCGTTTTTGCCCAGTTTTCCAGGTGCACCTTGGAGTTACTCTCCAAGGCTCCCTGTTGCAATCTACCACGTAGAAAAACCCGAAAAACGCCCAAACACCCGGAGTCTTCCCCGGTTCATATGCAATGCAACATCACCGATCCGGCTCTACTTGTCCGGATAGGCTTCACACACAATGCCTATGTCTGTTTTCGCATACGGACTCTACACAAGGGGGACTTTACATATCTACCCCAAGGAATACTCCAACTCTTCGCTCACTCGCGAGAGAGGGCTTCCTATGCAAAGGAAAAGAGGGCTTCACATGCCCTAGGTTGAGAATCGTTACCCTTGCATTCTTCCGCAGCGCCATGAAAATCTATGCGGATGAAAAGCACCGCAATCTCCTTGCCTCCGCGGATCCGAAGACGGTTCGCAATTTGGAGCTCCGAATCTCCTCCGGCGACCGGATCTAGCCCTTCTTCCTCCTCCTTGCTCTCTCCTCTCTCTATCTTTTAGAAAGAGAACCACTCAAGAGAAATGAGGGTTTCTAAACCCTATTCCCGGGTATAACCCTGGGGAAATAATCCCCAGCCATCGGATCTCAAATCAAAGAAACGAACGGCCTTGATCGGGCCTGAAAATACCAAATCTGCGCCGAACACGGGTTGCAACACGGCCGTGTGCCTAGCCGTGTAACCCATTCGTCGTCTCGACCGACTCAAAAACCAGCACACGGCATTCGACACGGCCTCCGACATGCCCGTGTCACCTGTGACACGCCCGTGTTGGGACCCGTGTCACGCCCCCCCCCCCCTGTGTGCAATCGACCAGCTTTCCCAACCTGAGAAGGGCACGGCCACCGACACGCCCGTGTCGACACCCGTGTCACTACCCGTGTCGGATGACACACCCGTGTCGACACCCGTGTCGGATGACACGCCCGTATCAATACCCGTGTCGGATGACACACCTGTGTCGACACCCGTGTCACTACCCATGTCGAATGACACACCCGTGTCACTACCCGTGTCGGATGACACACCCGTGTCGACACCCATGTCACTACCCGTGTGCCAAAAATGGCACAGGACTAGAAATGTACCGAGGAGGACACGACCATGTGACACGCCCATGTCACATGCCGTGTGCCTGACACGCCCTGGGACACGGCCGTGTCCCAGGCCATGTTCCAGCCTTCTACGATCGTCGACCTCGTCTCGACGACTAGAATCATGACACGCCCTGGGACACGCCCGTGTCCCAGGCCGTGTGCCTCCTACCAAGTCCCAGACTTGGTTCAAAATGTTGTCCGTCCCTCTATTGAGTTTCGGGGCGTTACAACTCTCTCCCTCTTAAAAGAATTACGCCCACGAAATTACTAAAGGAAAAGAAAACAGAAAACCATGAGCGGTACCTGAGCGAAATAACTCTGGGTACTCCTCCAGCATAGTTTGCTCCCGCTCCCAAGAGAGTTCCTCCCGACCGCAATTATCCCACCGGACCTTAACCATCCGGATCTCCTTGTTACAGAGTCTCTTGACCTCAGCGTCTTCGATACGAACGGGCTTGACCCTAGTCGTCAACCCTTCGTCCACTGGTACTTGATCCACTGCGATCACTAGCGAAGGCTCTTGCACCGCCTTCCACAACACAGAGATGTGGAACACATCGTGTAGCCCACTCAACTCCACCGATAGCTTCAAACGGTAAGCGGCTTCGTCGACTCGCTCCAGAACCTCAAAAGGTCCAAGGTATCTTGGGCTCAGCTTCTTCAAGCGTCTCACCCGCGAAACCCCCTTGAACGGCTTTACTTTCAAGTACACCCAATCGCCCACCGCGAACTCCACATTCCGATGCTTGGCATTGTAGTACTTAGCTTGCCTATCCTGAGCGATCAGCAAACGCTCTCGAATGATCCGCACCAAAGAAGTAGCATTTTCCACCTCCTGCTTCTTGTATAACTTTGCCTTACCCGTTTCAAGCCACGATAACGGCGTGCGACACTTCCTACCATACAGGGCCTCGAAGGGTGCCATTTGTATACTCGCTTGGTAGCCATTGTTGTACGCAAACTCCACCAAATACAGGTGGTCCTCCCAATGCTTCCCGAAGTCTATGACACACATGCGGAGCATGTCCTCCATCGTTCTATTGACTCTCTCGGTCTGCCCATCCGTCTGCGGATGGAAGGCTGTGCTGAACTTCAACTTTGTCCCCAGCATCTGCTGCACCAACCTCCAATCATTGGACGTGAAATGCCCATCGCGATCACTCACAATGCTGCGAGGCACACCATGCAGTCTAACTATATTGTCAACATACAACTTTGCCAATTTCTCCACTGGATCATCCTTCTTATGCGGAATGAAGTGCGACACTTTAGTTAACCGATCTACGATCACACAGATGGCGTCGTTTCCTTTCTGAGACCTTGGCAACCCATGCACAAAGTCCATAGATATGTCGTCAAACTTCCACTCCGGTATAGGCAAGGACTTCAGAAATCCTCCCGGCTTTTGGCACTCCGCCTTCACCAAGGCGCATGTTTGGCACTTAGCCACAAACAACGCCACATCTTTCTTAAGCCCCGGCCACCAAAACAGCTTCTTGAGGTCACGGTACATCTTTGTGCTCCCTGGGTGGATCGAGTACTTGGTATGATGAGCCTCGTACATCAAATCTGCCCGTAGGTTACTCCCGCTTGGGACGCACAACCGATGATCCTTCCTTAACAGCCCATCTTCCACTGAAAATTGGGAATTTGACCCATCTAACGCTGCCTCCATATGCTCCTTCATGGAGTCATCTAACTCCAATGCCTGCCAAACCCGGTCAGCCAGGTCATACTGAACCTCTGTCCAGTTCAACATTGCTTTGGCGCTCGTTTGCTTGTCAACGCAATAGATCTCAAGCTCCTCCAACTCCCGTACTAGCCGCTCATCATGCACCGACAACCAGTTGGCTTGGGCGGGAGCCCTGCGACTCAATGCATCAGCAATCGCATTGCCCTTCCTGGGTACATAATGAATCTTGAAGGTGTAGTCCCCCAGGAACTCCATCCACCTCCTCTGCCTCATGTTAAGATCCTTCTGATCCAATAGGTACTTCAGGCTCTTGTGATCGGTATATATATCGACCCTTACGCCGTATAGGTAGTGCCTCCATAGCTTAAGTGCAAATATCACGGCCGCCAACTCCAAGTCGTGGACCGGATAGTTCCTTTCATGCACTTTCAGCTGACGCGATCCATAAGCTATCACGCTCCCATGCTGCAACAACACGCAGCCCAAACCACTACCCGAGGAGTCACTATACACCTCGAAGCCCTCGGTCCCACTCGGCGAACTAAGTACTGGCGTCGTGGTCAACCGTCTCTTCAGCCCCTCAAACACTTGCACGCACTCCTGCATCTACAAGAATCTCTGATCTTTCCTTGTCAACTTCGTGAGAGGTAGCGCTATCCGCGAGAAGTTCTCTACGAAGCGCCTGTAATATCCGGCAAGCCCGAGAAAACAACGGACTTCCACGACAGAAGACAACGCAGGCCACTCCCGTATCGCAATGATCTTCGCCGGATCCACCGCTATACCTTCCCCACTAATAATGTGACCAAGGAACGCTACTGAGGGTAGCCAGAACTCGCACTTGGAGAATTTCGCATACAGCTCATTCCTCCTCAAAGTCTCCAACACCAGATGCAAGTGCTTGAAGTGATCTTCTTCGCACTGCGAGTACACCAATATATCGTCAATAAAGACGATCACAAAGCGATCCAAGAAATCTCGGAATGTCCTGTTCATCAAGTCCATAAATAGTGACGGCGCATTCGTCAGTCCAAACGGCATGACCGCGAACTCGAAATGCCCATACCTTGTGCTGAACGCCGTCTTCGGGATATCACATTCCCTTATCCTCAACTAATAGTACCCCGACTTGAAGTCCAACTTAGAATATACCGACGATCCGACTAACTGATCAAAGAGATCATCAATCCTCGGGATCGGGTACTTGTTCTTTTCCGTCAGCTTGTTCAACTCTCTGTAGTCGATACACAACCGCATACTACCATCCTTCTTCTTAACGAAGAGGACCGGTGCGCTCCAAGGCGACGAGCTTGGATGCACATAACCTTGTTCCGTTATCTCCTCTAGCTGAACTTTCAACTCTGCCATCTCCTTAGGCGCCAACCTATACGGAGCACGTGACACCGGTTTGGCCCCTGGTACGAGCTTGATGTTGAAATCAATCTCTCGTCGCGGTGGGGCCCCGGGAAGACTATCCGGGAACACATCGGGGTATTCACAAACCACGGGGATGCTATCCAACGTGGACTTTGGCTCCACAGCCCCCACTATTGCGAAGAACAGCTCTGCACCAGCACGAACTGCCTTTACCACCTGAAGAGCAGACATCAGCGTCTTGCTCGACCCCTTGAGTCCCTCGAATGTTGTCCCTAGCCCAACACCCAGCTTGACCTCCTTCCGGTCACTGTCAATCCAAGCTTTCTGCTCCGAAAGCCAATCCATCCCAAAGATAACGTCAAACTCTACTAGCGGCAGCAATGATGCTAGCAAGTCAAACTCTTGGCTCCCAATGTGAACCTTTACGGCGCACACTCTGTCCGCACGCATCAAGCACCCATTCGGTAGCAGCACATCCAACTTGTCCTTCACCATCGAAGAAGGGACTCCGATGCGCGATATAAAATTTTCGGACAAGAAGGAGTGTGAAGCTCCCGTATCGAACAGTACCCGTGCCAGACTATCGCTAATCAAAACAAAGCCTATGCAAACCATATTAGGCTAACGAGCAATAAACAACAGTATCTAAGTTAACATTCTATAAATTAACTCGTACCTGTCACCACATCCGCTTATTTAATGGCCTCTTGCTGCCCCAAGTTGTAGACTCTAGGCTGAGTCGGAGCATAGTGAGACGTGGTTGACTCCACCGCCTTGCCCTTCTCTTCGTAAGTAGCTCCTTGCTTCCTCTCAGATTTTGGGCGTCCGCTCCAGCAATCGCGGGCAAAGTGCCCCGTCTTTCCACACGTGAAACAAGCGCCCGGGGTTCGGTTGGTAGTTGCCCCCGAGGCACCTGTAAAAGAAGCTGGACCTGACGTCCTAGTCTTCTTGAAGAATTTTCGATAGCTCGACTTCGACGTAGTCGGCGCTTTGAACTCCGATTTCTTCCCGCCAGATTCCTTCTTAGCTTGCACATTTCTCATGTCCTTCTCCAAGGACCGGGCCGAGTTGACCAAGGTTAGGAAACCCTGCGTCATGGGACCTGATAGTAGCAACCTCAGCTCATCTCTTAACCCTTCGTAGAAGCGGTTAGTCTTTCGCTCCTCGTCGGCAAAGGTAGCGCTAGCATATCTCCCCAACCGAGTAAACTCGTGGAGGTACTCGTCTACAGTGCTATCTCCTTGTACCAACTTTTGGAACTCGTTCTCCAATGTGATCCTCTGCGCTGAGGGGAGGTATCGAGCCATGAACAATCTTGCAAACTCCGCCATAGGAACTTCGGCCAACGGCCTTCCCCTCAACTGGTGTAGCTCAAGGCCTTCCCACCATAACCTTGCGTCCCCATCCAAAAGGAACGTCGCTATCGTGGTCTTCTGCCACTCTTCCGTTTCAGTAGCTGTCAGCACCCTATTGACTCTTGAGAGCCAATCTTCAGCCTGGGTCGGGGTTCCCATTCCCGAGAACACCGGTGGGTGGAAGCCCATCACATGCTTCAACTGTCTTTCAGTTGCCCTCCGAGGCAACTCCGGCTCCACCGCCACCTGCTCAACCCTTCTAGGCTCCGCCGCTTGGAGCGGCACTTGCTCCCCCACAGGAGCAGGCTGCTGCACCTGTCTTGCAGGTTGCGCATTAATCATAGCAAAGACAGCTTCTGCCACCAATCTAATGGTCTCGGCAGACGGAGGTGTTGCAGGCGCTTCACTTGGCGCACTGCTTTCCTCAGAACCTGGCCGTTCTGACGGACCAGTACCACTCCCGGTCACCTATAATCGTGCAAAACACCGATAAGCGACCAAATATTACTACAAACAGCAATTATAGGAACACGCAGGTTCCTCAAACATGTGTATTTTCATTCCTAAGTGGACATTCATGGGTTCTTTACATGTTATAACGATGACGCACACCTGTGCTCACCACCCCTTAAAGTGAATTCGTCCACGAATTCATTTAAGTTTGATCGAAACCAGTAGTCTGATACCAATTTGTAACACCCCTATCCGTCGTATAGCATATAGCAGTAGGTCCGGCCGGGGCCCGACGCGATATTCTACGAACAGACCGGTTGGTTACGCGTTGAAACCATTCAACCAATTGCACGCCCTACACAACACCTAGCGGAAGCATTAAAATTAAGTTGCACAATTAAGAACCCTGCCAACAGCATGAATGTCCACTACAAAAACACCCGCAGGAATGTTCCAATACACATAAAACAGAAATGGCCTTAAGGCCTTACATAGTTTGCTTGATACAAAATTGTTTTCATACATCGGCTCGCAGGCCGGCCATACATGAAATAAATGGAAAGCATAAAAGGGTTAGGCCTTCGAGGGCCAGCACCGCAACATGGGCTTTAGCCCGCTATTTTCCGCTCGGCTCCGCAGCACCTGCAAGCACAAACCACCGCCCGGTGGCAAACAAAAGCAACGGTCAGCTATGCTGACCAAATTATAACGATCCCGCCCCCAAAATCGGGGCGGCGATGCTCTTTCCCTGCACTTTATTAGTATAGGCAAATTATTAGTGTGAACACACATCATCACAGGCGTAGGCTCGCACGGCCACACACCTCGTGCACACATGGCACATTCACGGCGAACCGGCCAACGTCACGTCAATTCAAGCCATAGACGTTCCCGTTCCACCACCGCCCCTTGGACGGCCAACCATATGAGCATTTTGTCTTCTTGGCCTTGGTCACGGCAATTTAAGCCATAGACCGCCGAAGACTCTCATCCATGCCAACGGTCCCACCGAACGACATAGACCGGGTACGGTTCCGCCTGACCCGTGCTCATATCGCAACGGCAATTTAAGCCATATGCGCAGGTCAAGACTCACTGAGTCCCTTTTCCGCCACAACAATCACATAACCCGGTTATGTTCACATTGGCGCTCAGGCCATCGTGTTGGCAAAACTCGCTTTTGCCCAGTTTTCCGGGTGCACCTTGGAGTTACTCTCCAAGGCTCCCTGTTGCAATCTACCACGTAGAAAAACCCGAAAAATGCCCAAACACCCGGAGTCTTCCCCGGTTCATATGCAATGCAACATCACCGATCCGGCTCTACTTGTCCGGATAGGCTTCACACACAATGCCTATGTCCGTTTTTGCATACTGACTCTACACAAGGGGGACTTTACATATCTACCCCAAGGAATGCTCCAACTCTTCGCTCACTCGCGAGAGAGGGCTTCCTATGCAAAGGAAAAGAGGGCTTCACATGCCCTAGGATGAGAATCGTTACCCTTACATTCTTCCGCAGCGCCATGAAAATCTATGCGGATGAAAAGCACCGCAATCTCCTTGCCTCCGTGGATCCGAAAACGGTTCGCGATTTGGAGCTCCGAATCTCCTCCGGCAATCGGATCTAGCCCTTCTTCCTCCTCCATGCTCTCTCCTCTCTCTATCTTTTAGAAAGAGAACCACTCAAGAGAAATGAGGGTTTCTAAACCCTATTCCCGGGTATAACCCTGGGTAAACAACCCCCAGCCGTCGGATCTCAAATCAAAGAAACGAACGGCCTTGATCGGGCCTGAAAATACCAAATCTGCGCCGAACACGGGTTGCAACACAGCCGTGTGCCTGGCCGTGTCACCCATTCGCCGTCTCGACCGACTCAAAAACCAGCACACGGCATTCGACACGGCCTCCGACACGCCCGTGTCACCTGTGACACGCCCGTGTCGGGACCCGTGTCACCCCCCCCCCCCCCCGTGTGCAATCGGCCAGCTTTCCCAACCCGAGAAGGACACGGCCACCGACACGCCCGTGTCGACACCCGTATCACTACCCGTGTCGGATGACACACCCGTGTCGACACCCGTGTCACAACCCGTGTCGGATGACACGCCCGTGTCACTACCCGTGTCGGATGACACACCTGTGTCGACACCCGTATCACTACCCGTGTCACTACCCATATCGGATGACACACCCGTGTCGACACCCGTGTCACTACCCGTGTGCCAAAAATGGCACGGGACCAGAAATGTACCGAGGAGGACACGACCATGTGACACGCCCATGTAACATGTCGTGTGCCTGACACGCCCTGGGACACGCCCGTATCCCAGGCCGTGTTCCAGCCTTCTACGATCATCGACCTCGTCTCGATGACCAGAATCATGACACGCCCTGGGACACGCCCGTGTCCCAGGCCGTGTGCCTCCTACCAAGTCCCAGACTTGGCTCAAAATGTTGTCCGTCCCTCTATTGAGTTTTGGGGCGTTACATAAACCTCTTCTTTAAGTTCCCCATTTAAGAAAGCACTCTTCATATCCATTTGATAAACTTTGAACTTTTTGAATGTAGCATAAGCCAGAAATATCCTTATAGCTTCTAGCCTGGCAACTGGAGCAAAGGTTTGATCATAGTCAATCCCTTCCTCTTGCCTATACCCTTGAGTAACAATCCTAGCCTTGTTCCTCACAATCACTCCTTGGGCATCAAGCTTATTTCTGAATACCCATTTGGTTCCAATGATTGGGTAGTCTTTTGGTCTTAGAACCAAAACCCAAACTCTGTATCTCTCAAACTGATTAATCTCCTCTTGCATTGCAATGATCCAGTGGGGATCTTGTTATGCATCAGTTATAGATTGAGGCTCAATTTGAGAGAGGAAACAGGCATGCATCAAATCTTGGTTGAGTTGATGCCTTGTCTGTACACCTACTGTTATGTCTCCAATCACTAGGGATCTGGGGTGTTCCCTCAGTGTGACAAAATCAGTGGGTGGAGTTGGTTCTGCAACATCATTTGGAAAGAATTCTTATTGTAGAGTAGTTTCTGTTGTTGTAGGGGGGTCAGCTTCTTCCATAGTTTCTTCATCACTTTCTTCATTGACTTATTGAGAAGGATAAGGTACAACTTTTGGGGTAAGGTTTAAGTCATCCAATTTCTCACACAAGTTGTGTACCTGCAAGGAGTCTTTGGTAGAAATCTCTTTCTCCTTATAAAACATATTAGCCTCATCAAATATAACATGCATAGATTCCTCTATTTTCAATGTAGATTTATTAAATTCCCTATAAGCTTTGCTGACTTAGGAATATCCTAGAAAAATTCCCACTGCAGTCTTTGCTTCAAACTTTCTAATGTGCTTTTTGTCATTGTTATGAATATAACATACACAACCAAAAACTTTAAAATAGTTGATTATTGGTTTCTTCCCTTTGAGCAATTCATAGGGAGTCTTATGTTTTAGTTTGTGCATCAAGCTTCTATTCAGGACATAATTTGTTGTGCTCACTACCTCTGCCCAATAGGATAGGGGCATGTAAGCATCTGCAAGTAATGTGCCTGTAGCTTCAATGAGTGTTCTATTTTTCCTTTCAGCTACCCAATTTTGTTGAGGAGTTCTAGGAGCTGAGAAGCAGTGCCTGATACCTTCCTTCTCAAAGAACTCATGCATAAGAAGAGACTCAAACTCTATAACATGATCACTTCTGATAAATGCAACATGAGTAGAGTACTCAATTTGTATGGTCCTGAGAAAATCTGTAAGAACCTTGAATGTATCTGACTTAGATCTCAGAAAGAATACCCAAGAGAATCTGGAGAAGTCATCTGCAATCACTAAGGTATAAGATTTCCCTCCTAGGCTTTGTACAGCCACAGGGCCAAAAAGGTCCATATATAGTAAGTATAATATCGTAGGTGAATCACTCTTATTAATGGATTTGAAACTAGATTTAGTTTTCTTGCCTAGTTGACAAGCCCTGCAGAGTCCTTCCTTCTTATAGGGGCTAGAAGGTAGACCTCTAACAAGGTTGTCCTTAGATAACCTAGCAATATTTTTCAGATTTACATGTCCTAATCTTTTATGCCACAAGTCATTTGGACTTCTAACTATGTTAAGCAAACATATGTCTGAAGTAACAGAATGAAAATTAACTAGGTATATGTTTCCTTGTCTATTGCCAATTAAAATAGGTTTGTTTTCTTTAGAGGTAATAGTACAAGAGCTAGAGTTGAATGATACCTGATAACCTTCATCACAGAGTTGGCTTATAGAGATGAGTTTATGCTTTAGTCCACTTACATCTGCAACTCTCTTGAAAGTTACCGTTCCAATCCTGACTTTGTCATAGTCCTCTGTTTGGCCACAATTAGAGTCACCAAAGATGACCTTTGGTCCCAGCTTGGGCTTATAATCAATTAGATTTTCTTTGATGCCTATCATGTGCTTGGAGTAGCCACTATCCAGATACCAATGTTGATTATATGTTATACAGGTCTTCATCTGCAAATGAGATAGTTAGTTATTCTTGACCCAGGTAACCTTGGGTCCTTGTTGATTTATATAGCTATAACTAAAAATGTAAGAACATTGATCTTTATAGCCTTTGGGGTGATATCTTCTTGGTGGTATTATCAATTTACTAAAAGGATTAAAGTTGCTGTTAGAATTTAGGTTTCTATTATAAGAATCTGCAATCGACGATTTCTGGTTGGATCGTCGACCTGAGCTCGACGATGTTGGATAAGATCGTCGATCTCTACTCAAAGAATGAATATATTCATTCTTGGGGCACCAAAATCGTCAATCTCTGGTCGACAAACCATACTGGTATCGTTGATCATAGATCGAAGAATAATTATTGCTTATGTTTGCGTTCAGAGATCGTCGTTCTTAGTTCGACGATCTGTTCATATATCGTTGATCTGATTTCGACGATAACTGCTGAACATTGTTGTTTATGTTATTCTTCTGGTTGTTAAGTTTATTCTGAGTTTCAATTTGTTCAAGAAATTTATTGACCATATTAACCTGTTCAGTATTCTTCTTTCCTTTGTTAGATATAAACTTTACTGGTTTGCAAAGGTTATTTTTCTGAATTAGAGGTAGATCACTAGAGGAGGCACCAAGTCCTAGTTTGCTATTATTAATCCTAGCATTTACAGTACTAGTGATATCTAGCAGTTACAAATTTCTTCAATTTAGTGATTCTTCTAACTTGTTAGCCTTGCTAAGTTCAGATTTCAGAAAAGATATTTGTTCATTAGCAGAAATCAGTTCATTTGTTAGATTAGCATTTTCTTAGGTGATTTTGTCTAAATCATTTAGTTTTTCTTTGAGAAGTTTGATTTCCTTCTCAGAGCTGATCAAGTCTAAGCACAAATTTTAAAATTATGGTTTAAACTCATTTGATTCAAAATCATAAGATGTTATTACCTGATCTTCAGCTGATAAGAATTCCTAATCTTCAGATTCATCTATATCTGATATGCTGCAACCTGCCTCAATGGCCATGAGGCAAACTTCCTTAGCCTTCTGCTCTTCTTCATCCTCACTGGAGCTGGAGGATGTTGACTCTTCTTCAGTATCACTCCATATTTCAGCAGCAAAGCTCTTGTCTTTCCTCTTATGCTTCCTTGAGTAAGGTTTGCTGTAGTGACTCTTTCTTGAGTCCATCTCCTTTCTTCTATCCTTCTTTTGAACTTCTGGACACTCAGAGATGGAATGCCCTGGTTTCCTACAGCCAAAACAAACTATTTTTTTAGATGGTGTTTTGTCATACCTTGACTTATCTTCATATTTTGATGGTTTCCTTCTTAAGTCTTTTCTAGCCATCTTGAAGAATCTCTTAGCAATGAGACTCATCAACTCTTCATTCACAGGAATGACTTTAGAATCTTCTATAGCTTTGAAAGCTATGTTGTGCTCCTTCCTAGTTGGTGTAGGAGTCTTCACTTCAGCTAATTTTTCTCTTGCTTTCATCAGTTGCTCATAAGACTTTAGTTTTCCTAGAAGAGATTCTGTTGAGATCTCTGTCATGCTTCTGGATTCTCTGATGGGCCAGATTCTTGAGCCCCATGTGCTGGGAAAGCACATAAGGATTTTGTCATTCAGTTCAGTTAAAGTGATTTCTTTATCTAGGGTCTTTAGCTCACTGATGAATGAGTTGAGTCTATTGTACATCACTTCAATTATTTCTGCTTCATCCTTCTTGAAGTTTTAATACTGAGTGATGAGGTTTGATCTTCTATCTTTCCTCTCATCTGCTGATCCAGCCACCATTTGGTTCAAAGAGTCCTAAATATCCTTAGCTAATTGACACCCAGCAACCTTTTGAAATATTTCATCAGACATAGTTTGAGCCAGTATGTTCATGGATCTACATCAGCTATCTTAGCCTTTTTCTGTGCATCTGTCCATCCAGGGGGTGGAACTGCACTCCAGTCAGTTGATGCAGTTGAGGTTGAAGCCACTGGAGCTGGTGGTCCTGTTAAGATAGAATTAAATATATCTTCATCAATAGAGTTCATGTAAAGCCTAATTCTTGCCTTCCAGATTGTGAACTTGGAAAAGTTGCACACTGGAGGTATGGTGCTTGCAGATTCTTTGTTCTGTGCCATGTTGTATATATAAATCTAGTAAAGACAAAGAACAGATCTAACTTAGGATCTTTGGTTCAAGGGTTTAACTTGTACAACCAAAAGAATCTGCTCTGATATCAATTGAAAGTTAGGGTTAGATCAGATATACTCTAGAGGGGGGGGTGAATAGAGTATGTATGTATATTTATAAACTTTTCCTGAACTATAAAGATTGTACCTAAACTTAGATACTATATCACAGCATACCAAATTAAAATAAATGAAATAGAAAAGCTAAAAAACATAACCACAGCAAGAACAAGAAGAAGAGGGCAACCAGACAACACAAGAATTTATAGTGGTTCCCCAACCTGGGTACATCCACTCTTCTACCACCCAGGTAGGAATCCACTCAGGTTTTTGATCAGGTGACTGCCACCAATGAGCTTTTGGTCAGGTGCTCAAAAAAACCAAACCTCAAGTCTTGTGGTTAGGAGACTTGCAACCAAGAATTACTTTTGAAGGGAGTAGAGAACCCTTTTTACAGAGGGGGTGAGAGAGTGATGGTGTCTTCTCTTTCTCAAACAACTGAGAAGACTTGTGGAATTGAAGTTAACAAAAAGCTCCCCCTGAAATATTGAGTATGTTCAGGGAAGAATGGAACTTTTTCATCAGGGTGATAGGCCTTCAATGTCACAACTCGCATTTTCTCCAAATTTAAGAAGCATCAGAGTATGAGAAAAAATGCATCGTGATGCCACGTCAAGCAGGGGATAACTGTCGACGCTCAGGCGAACACCATCTAACTAGACTATGATAATTCATAAGTTTAATGATTAGAAAATCAGTTACATTTTAAAGGCCGTATCCCTCGGCTCAGTGGATCATCTAGTCCACAGTTTAAAAACTATACTTATACGCTGTGGAAAATACTTTATTCAGGTTTGACATCCTAAAAGAGTGCATAAGTGCCCATAGAGGGCAACTTATACTATGCAGGACCCTACATTTAATTTATACTATATATAGGAAAACGATCTTTTTACGTTATTTGTAAAATAGTGTTTGAGTTTTATAAAACATATTGATCATGAGATATACTTATAATAGTGTTTTTAGGTTTAAAAGTAACTAGCAACCTAGCATAAATCATCCCAAGAGCAAGTAGACTATCTCCAGAAAAGGTAGTAGCAAAAAGATAATATATCTAGTATCAAGGAAAAACTACCAGTGGGCGCCAACAAACTGACACGGACCCACTGGCAAGTATGTATGTCTGTAAGAAAGTAGCACAAAACTACCTCACAAGACCAAGGAACTGATCTCCACTGTACGAGAGACCACTAGCAACAACACAGCACAACTAGCCGCCTAATCGGCTACTAGCCAGAACATGAGGCATTCAAAGAAGAAAAGAATACCTCAGCAAGCAAAACCAAATAAGCTGTACGGAAATGTTAAGTTAAAAGGTAAGCAAGAAGAGTAAGTAAACTGTAACAAGCACCACTGTCCAAGGCAAGACAAAAAGGAAAAGCACTATGTGCGAGGAAACAGCAAAAACCCTGCCCAAAAATCCTGCAGAGTTTACAAGGCTACCATGAGCCCAAACATTGCAAATTACAAAGGAAGAAACGTCTAACACCCTAAGTTGTGAGAGATGGCAGTAGCAAAAACAACGTGGTTCCGGGTTGGAGGCAAACTCAGTACCCCAACCACCATTTCCAAAAACAAAGCTCAAGGGTATACAAGTGAAAGCACTAGGGACCTCCCACCAACTTGCCCAGCCCGTACCTGGAACAAGATAAAAGTGTGTCCACGGCTAAGTCACACAATTTCACCCCTATTAAGAGCTTTAAACCACCACTACTAACCACAACCCACGATTCGGCCCTTGGAAAAACATAGCCGACAATGAACCTCAGAATCAAGGAAATTCACTCGGGAGAGAAAATAAAGTTCGGAAAAAAGCGTTGAGATGACTCAACACGGCATGGCGTTGAGTGGGCCCCACTCACTCAATGCCCAAACAGACGGTGGCGTTGAATGAGCTAACCTCACTCAATGCCAAAATAGCAATGGCGTTGAGTGAGGTTCACTCACTCAACGCCTTCTGCAATACTGGTTGTGGCGTTGAGTGAGCTAACCTCACTCAATGCCGAAACAGCAATGGCGTTGAGTGAGGTCCACTCCCTCAACGCCTTCAGAACCACAGGATGTGGCGTTGAGTGAGCTAACTTCTCTCAACGCCAAAATAGCTAAGGCATTGAGTGAGGTCCACTCCCTCAATGCCTTCAGCAACACAGGTTGTGGCGTTGAGTGAGCTAACCTCACTCAACGCCAAAACAGCTACGGCGTTGAGTGAGGTCCACTCACTCAACGCCTTAGCACTTAGCCACAAAAACTAACTGTGGCGTTGAGTGAGTCCACCTCTCTCAACGCCAAAGTAGCTACGGCGTTGAGTGAGGTTCACTCACTCAACGCCTTAGCACAAAGTTGCAAAAGCTGACGGTGGCGTTGAGTGAGTCCACCTCTCTCAACGCCAAAACGGCTATGGCATTGAGTGAGGTCGACTCACTCAATGCCAAAATACTTAACCGCAAGAAAGGGTTGCGGCATTGAGTGAGGCCCACTCACTCAACGCCATCCGACATAACCGCGCGGATTGGCTGCAGCGTTGAGTGAGTCCGCCTCACTCAATGCCTAGACAGCCATGGCGTTGAGTGAGGTCAACTCGCTCAACACCACACTACTTAGCCGCAAAAGAACAGATCAAGAGACAATGGCGTTGAGTGTGTGCACCACACTCAACGCCAAGTCCAAGCAGTCCCGACGTTGAGTGTGTACACCACACTCAACGCCAAGTCCAAGCAGACCCGGCATTGAGTGTGTGCACCACACTCAATGCCAAGTCCAAGCAGACCCTGCGTTGAGTTTGTGCACCACACTCAATGCCAAGTCCAAGCAGACTCGACGTTGAGTGTGTGCACCACACTCAACTCCAAGCCCTGAATTCTCAAACTCTAACACTAGTAAGTCTATTACTGTAGAATATTAATCTAACAGCCAAACACATTTCTAAGGTTAAAATGAGGACTAGCACAATTTTTGAGTTAAAGCTTCTAACTCCTACCCGGCTACAGCTACAGCACAGTAAAATGCTAACCTAACCCTTACTTCCTTCCCCAGCCCGAGAACAAACAACCTACAGTGAGGGAAAAAGAACAGAGAACATACACGGCTGTTTTGAGCAAGGTTCTGTACAGGGAAAGAAAGCATCCATAGTACAGGAAAGGAAAATTACTATGGCTAAAGCAATGCTCGGTTGTATCAAATAGGCTAACTGGACATATAAGAAAACAGGAAAACTACATGGCAAGGGCAAGAGTACCACTTACCTCGATTTCCAGCGGAGCTTGGTCGGCCTCCCTTATCCTCACTCAGCACCAACAGCAGCAACACCTAAAACAGAAATCAGGAGCTTTAATGGCGGAAACGGACAACCCTAGAAAATCGAGACCCCTAGAAACACCACGAAAACTGAATTTCTTACCGTAGGAATGAAGGTCTAGGAGAGAGCATTCCAAATCCGCTTTCGGAATCGAATTTCGTCCACGAACGCTCCCGAAATCGGCCGCCCGAAGGGGAGAAGGTTCGGCAGCTACTCCGCTTCTTTTCGCAAACATCCGCAGACTGGTTCGGTCTTTCGGGAAGATGAACAGGAGCGGTTTCCTCTTAAGTCTAAGCTATCCTATAAATAGCATCCTCTTAATCTTAATTAGCTAATCAATTAATTAAGGCATAAAATGACAAGGCAAAACCGCCAAGCACCCGCACCCTTTCAAAATAATAATTAATATAATATTTATTAAATAGTTTTATTTTTTTCATAAAATACAAAACGACGCGAAAACCGAACATCTTCGGAATTCGACGAAATTCGCACCGTAGCTAAATATCCACGCTACGAATACAACGGTGAAGTCGAAATTAACTTTCGAAGAATAGAACTCGAGTTATACCCACCTGAAGTCAAAATACAAGCATCCCCCGAGAGGCCACACCGGGTCACCCAAAACGACCTGGCTTGCTAGGGAGACCTTGCTAATAGACTACAAAATAGGCCACTCAGTTCTAAGGATTTAAGACCACACTTCATAGATGGCACAAGCCAAGAAAACGCGTCGACGTAACGCCAAGCAAGAATTAAATAATCGCAGAAAAATCGGGGGCATTACAGTCACTCCCCCTAAAAGAAAGTTTTGTCCCGAAACTTCACATACACTACTTCTACTTATTGAAGGAAAGTAGCAAGCCAAATATTACAAGAAGAGAACATACCAATCCAATCAGGGAAACAGTTGAGGGTGAGCCTCCCTCATAGCCGACTCTAACTCCCAAGTCGCGCTTTCCAAATCCTGATTCTTCCATAGAACTTTGACCATCAGGATGGACTTCCTCCGCAGCACCCGATCTTGAGTATCCAAAATGCGGACCGGCACTTCAACAAATGAGAGATTAGGCTCCAACTGGGGCACAACCTCCAAGACTTGCCCACTGCTACGCACACACTTCCGCAATTGGCTTGCATGAAATACATTATGAACACCTTGTAAGTTTGCTGGCAAATCCCACCTATATGCTGACATGCCGATCCGTTCAACAATCTTAAACGGGCCCACATACCGCTGGTCCAATTTCCGATTCTTACCGAACCTCTTAACACCAACCATCGGGGAAACCTTAAGAAACACAAGGTCCCCTACAGAAAACTCCAAGTCCGACCTACGCCAGTTGGCCTTCTTTTCATATCTCTCCTGAGCTATATGAAGCTTTTTCTCGAATAAGCTTCACTGCGACTATCATCTCCTTGAGTGCATCCGGACCCAACAAGGGTCTCTCACCTGTCTCAGCCAAAAATAGGGGAGTTCTGCAGTGCCTCCCATACAAAGATTCAAACGGAGCCATATGCAAACTTTCTTTATAACTATTATTGTATGCAAACTCCATAAGTCGTAACCGCTCATCCCACTCTCCATCGTGGTCTAGAATGTAGCATCTGATCATATCCTCAACTATCTGGTTCACCCGCTCCGTCTGCCCATTGGTCTGTGGGTGGTAAGCAGTAGAATACCTCAGATCTGTACCCAAACCCTCCTGCAGACTCTGCCAAAAGCGAGAAGTAAATCGGGAGTCTCGATCAGAAATGATGCTAACAGGCACATCGTGCAGTCTTATGACCTCATTCAAGTATAGCTCTACTATCTTCTTCATCGGATAATCAATCTTATACGGAACGAAGTGAGCACACTTCGTCATTCTATCCACTATAACCCATACAGAATCAAATCCCCTTGGAGATCTCGGTAAGCCCGTAATGAAGTCCATAGAAATACTTTCCCACTTCCAAGTCGGGATCTCTAACGGAGTCAACTTGCCACCAAGCCTTCCGTTATCGGTCTTCACACGCTTGCAAGTGTGACACTCAGTAACAAATTGAGTTATATAACTCTTCATCCCATACCACCAGGCAATTTGCTTCAAATCACGATACATCTTTGTAGAGCCTGGATGGTAGGCAACACTGGATCCATGAGCCTCTCTGCATATCATACCCCTAATGTCTCCAATAGCAGGGATGCAAAATCTGCCGCGGTACTTCAAATTACCCGCATCATCAATAGAAAAATTCGGCAACTCCCCTCTCTCAGTCCTGAGGTATAAGTGCAGCAGGTCCGGATCATCCTTCTGGTGCAACCTAGTAAGAGAAATCCAAGACGGCTCTGCCACTGCCAAACTGCTCTGCATGCCACAGCATCCCACTGAGATATCCATATAGAGGAACTCTTCCACTAAACGATCGGCGGAGAGATTAAAGATCTTCCCCGTCTCCGGCTCAGGGCGTCGGCCACCACATTGGCCTTGCCTGGATGATACTGGATCTCCACATCATAATCGGCCACATACACTAGCCACCGACGCTGGCGCAGATTCAACTCCTTCTGCATGAACACATACTTCAAGCTCTTATGATCAGTGAAGATCTTGCACTAAGCCCCATAAAGTAGATGCCTCCACAGCTTCAACGCATAAATCACCGCTGCAAACTCAAGGTCATGCGTAGGGTAATTCCTCTCATGAGTCTTCAATTGTCTTGACCCATACACAATCACTTTTTCAGCCTGCATCAACACGTAACCCAGACCAACATGTGAAGCATCCACGTACACATCATACTCCACACCCTCAGTAGGTAGGGTCAGAATGGGAGCAGTGCACAATCTGCTCTTTAGCTCTAGGAAGGCTTCTTCGCACTTCTCGCTCCAAACAAAGGCCGCATTCTTCTGAGTCAACCTGGTCAAAGGTGCAGCCAGGGTAGAGAAACTCTCCATGAACCTCTTATAGTAGACGGCAAACCCTAGGAAGCTTCTGATCTCCTTTGGCGTGCCCGACCTGCTCCAATCCATCACTGCTGCGATCTTTTCTTGATCGACCAAGATCCCATCCTTGTTCACCACATGGCCCAGAAACGAGACCTGAGGCAACAAAAATTCGCACTTGCTCAGCTTGGCGAATAACTTGTGATTCCTCAACTCTGATAGAACTAAGCGCAGATGCTGCTAAAGCTCCTCAGCGCTGCGGGAATAGACCAACACATCATCAATGAAAACCACAACGAACTTGTCTAGGAAATCCTTGAACACCCGGTTCATCATACCCATGAAAGCTGATGGTGCATTGGTCAGACCAAACGACATCACCAAGAACTAAAAATGTCCATACCTCGATCTGAATGCAGTCCGTGGAATATCTGCCTCACAGATCCTGAGCTGATGATAGTAAGAACGAAGATCGATCTTGGAGAACATCATGCTACCGCGTAGCTGATCAAATAAGTCATCGATCCTCGGCATAAGGTACCTGTTCTTAATAGTAACTTTGTTCAACTCCCTGTAGTCGATGCAAAGCCACATCGACCCATCTTTCTTCTTTACGAACAAAACAGGAGCACCCCAAGGCGACGAACTCTGCCTGATAAATCCTTTTGCCAAAACCTCATCCAACAGGACTCATAACTCCTCTAACTCACGAGGGGCCATCCGATACGGCGCCTTAGCAATAGGACGCGTACTCGGTTCCAAATCAATCACAAATTCAACATCCCGATCGGGAGGAAGACCAGGAAGGTCATCAGGAAAAACATCAGCGAAACCACGAACAACAGGAATCTCCTCCAAACATGGTACACTAACAGCAGTCCCAACCACCGAGACTAAACAAGCAAAACAAACAGAATGAAACAACTTCTGAGCACATACCGCAAAAATGACAAGAGAATCCTGGTACGTATCAGCATACACGCTTCCGGGCTGACCGTTGTCCCTGATGAAGTCCAAGCGCTTCCCTTTGCACTAAATAACTACATCATACATAGACAGCCTGTCCATGCCCAGAATAACATCGAAGTCCTCCAGATCAATCATCTTCAAGTCTGCCTTCGCAAGAAAGTCTCCCAACAAAACAGGGCAATCTAGAATGCCCAAATCTGATAACACAGATTCACCAGAAGGGAACTTGACGCGGAAGGTATCACTAACTCGATCTAGAGTCAACCGATGTCGCTCCACAAAGGCTCTAGCCACAAATGAGTGGGTAGCTCCGGAGTCGAACAGAACACGCGCCAAGCTGTTCTTCACCTTAAATTTCTCTATAGGAGTATATACAACTAAGGAACTACCAGAACAAAACTATAACCATTCTAGTAAATAAAACTTTCAGGCTAGATAAATAACTAACCTGAGATGACCTGAGTCGAAGCTTGAGCCTCCTCGGAATAGATCACGTTCAGCTTTCCTTTGCCCTTGTCCACACGCTGAGGCGGAGGTAATGCCTGAAGTGGTACTTCATGAAGAGAAGGCTGGACCTGAGGACACCTAGAATTGATGTGACCCTTCTGCCCACACTGATAGTAGACTTTATCTTTGGCCCAGCACTGGGCAGCATCATGCACGGGTCACTTGCAAACAGAACAGGAAACATCCCTCCTAGGAGCACCCTGAATAGCATGAACTTGCTCCTTCTTCTGAGCTGCTGCCTTTCTGAAACACCTCTCAATAGGGTGGCCTGACCGGCCACAGAAGCTACACACCACCTTGCTCTTCTTTCCCGAAGTAGCACCGGGTACCTGGGGTTTCTTCTCCTCAACAGACTTCCTCTTGTCCTTCCTCATTTGCTGGCCTCTGCTCTTTGCGGTCTCGATAGCCTCCACCTTCAGAGCAGCCTCCACTACCCCTGTATAAGTCTCTGATCCATAAGCACTGGTCAACTGCTAAACCTCACTCCTCAAGCCACCAAGGAATCGCTTGACTCGATCAGCCTCAACACTCACCAACCCAAGAGCAAACTAGCTCAACTTGCTGAACTCTATCTCATACTCACCGACCGTGAGTTGCCTTTGCTTCAGGTGGAGGAATTCGTTCATAAGACGGTCACGCTCGACCGAAGGCATGAACTTCCTCAGCAGCATTTCCTTGAATACTTCCCAAGAACAACCAGCAACCAAGCTCTTTTTTTCTCTAAGCCACCAACTCTTAGCCAAACCCTTGAGCTGATAGGCGGCTATCATCACTCTCTGATCATCTGTAATACCGGAGTACAAGAACATCTCCACCATCGAGATAAGCCAATCATCTTTTACCATGAAATCTTCCTTCCCATCATAAGTAGGAGGGCTAAGTCTCTGAAACTTCGAGATAAATGCCATCTCTGCTGGCACCACCACTGGAGGTCTCAGGGGCGCAAGAGGAGGAGGAACAGCTAACCCCCCGGTAGTGCCTTGCACTCCCTGAGTCTGTCCTGCCACAACTGTTACTAGAGACTGGATCTGGGCTCGCATCTCCACCATCTGCCTGCTCAAGGAATCACTACTCTGTCGCAGGCTCTCGATCACCGCATCATTCTGAAATCCATATGACTCACCCTCAGACAGAGGGGTCGACCTAGTCGAAGGGCGTCTCGCCATCCTATAATCATAACAACATTAGTCAGATCCTAGTATAACAGCTACAACTAACTACAAGTACAGACAATATATAGATAAATATGAACTTAAAGCTGCTAAACTTGCTCTGGGAGTTTATTTTTTATAAGAATTGATGTTATGCCTAACCTAGGATGGTTTACCACCACCTTTCTAACTCTTGTGCCTAGATCGGGCATGCATGAATTTATATTATTTTTGACTCAAAAACTTATGTGTGTACATATGTCATCATGTCAGTCTTTAGCTTGGCACATTGTGCTTATGCATGTTATGTTATGCATGTTTGTGTTATGCATTCTAAAAAGGCCCTAATGCATGTTATGAGCGGCGTACACATGAAAATATTATGCATCCCATACTACATAACATTTTCATGCAACGAAAAGAAAACGAGCTAGTCGCAGCCATGTGGTGAGGTTATGCATCCCATACTACATAACCTTAACATGTTGCCCCTATGATGGATCCATATACGAATACATATTATGCATCCCATACTACATAATATGCCCCGTATACTTCATGTTATGCTATGAGTGTAGTGTTAGTGCTTTTGCCAAGACGTGTTGATGACATATCGGTGTGTGAATGACATGATGCTAAACTACTAATGCAATATAAAGGAAGGTTGCCCGACTAACTTGTCAAGCAACCTCCCTTTGATACCAACTGTCACAACCCGCATTTTCTCCAAATTTAAGAAGCATCAGAGTATGAGAAAACACGCATCGTGATGCCACGTTGAGCAGGGGATAACTGTCGACGCTCAGGCGAACACCATCTAAATAGACTATGAAAATTCATAAGTTTAATGATTAGAAAATCAGTTACATTTTAAAGGCCGTATCCCTCGGCTCAGTAGATCATCTAGTCAACAGTTTAAAACTATACTTATACGCTGCGGAAAATACTTTATTCAGGTTTGACATCCTAAAAGAGTGCATAAGTGCCCCTAGAGGGAAAATTATACAATGCAGGACCCTATATTTAATTTATACTATATATAGGAAAATGAACTTTTTTCATTATTTGGAAAATAGTGTTGAGTTTTATAAAACATGCTGATCATGAGATATACTTATAATAGTGTTTTTAGGTTTAAAAGTAACTAGAAACCTAGCATAAATAATCCCAAGAGCAAGTAGACTATCTCCAGAAAAGGTAGCAGCAAAAAGATAACATATCTAGTATCAAGGTAAAACTACCCGTGGGCGCCAACAAACTGACACGAATCCACTGGAAAGTATGTATGTCTGTAATAAAGAAGCACAAAACTACCTCACAAAACCAAGGAACTGATCTCCACAGTACGAGAGACCACCAGCAACAACACAACACAACTAGCCGCCTAATCGGCTACTAGCCAGAACCTGAGGCATTCAATGAAGAAAAGAATACCTCAGCAAGCAAAACCAAATAAGCTGTACGGAAATGTTAAGTTAAAAGGTAAGCAAGAAGAGTAAGTAAACCGTAACAAGTACAACTATCCAAGGCAAGACAAAAAGGAAAAGCACTATGTGCGAGGAAACAGCAACAACCCTGCCCAAAAATCCTGCAGAGTTTACAAGGCTACCATGAGCCCAAACGTTGCAAATTACAAAGGAAGAAACATCTAACACCCTAAGTTGTGAGAGATGGCAGTAGCAAAAACAACGCAGATCCGGGTTGGAGGCAAACTCAGTACCCCCAACAACCATTTCCAAGAAACAAAGCTCAAGGGTCTACAAGTGAAAGCACTAGAGACCTCCCACCAACTTGCCCAGCCCGTACCTAGAACAAGATAAAAGTGTGGTCACGGCTAAGTCACACAATTTCACCCCTATTAAGATCTTCAAACAACCACTACTAACCACAACCCACGATTCGGCCCTTTGAAAAACATAGCCGACAAGGAACCTTAGAATCAAGGAAATTCACTCGGGAGAGAAAATCAAGTACGAAAAAAACGTTGAGATAACTCAATACAGAATGGCGTTGAGTGGGCCCCACTCACTCAACGCCCAAACAGACGGTGGCATTGAGTGAGCTAACCTCACTCAATGCCAAAATAGCTATGGCGTTGAGTGAGGTTCACTCACTCAACGCCTTATGCAATACTGGCTGTGGCGTTGAGTGAGCTAACCTCACTCAATGCCGAAATAGCAATGGCGTTGAGTGAGGTCCACTCCCTCAATGCCTTCAGCAATACAGGTTGTGGCGTTGAGTAAGCTAACCTCTCTCGACGCCAAAACAGCTAAGGCGTTGAGTGAGGTCCACTCCCTCAATGCCTTCAGCAACATAGGTAGTGGCGTTGAGTGAGCTAACCTCACTCAACGCCAAAACAGCTACGGCATTGAGTGAGGTCCACTCACTCAGCGCCTTAGCACTTAGCCGCAAAAACAAACTGTGGCGTTGAATGAGTCCACTTCTCTCAACGCCAAAACAGCTACGGCGTTGAGTGAGGTTCACTCACTCAACGCCTTAGCACAAAGCTGCAAAAGCTGACTGTGGCGTTGAGTGAGTCTACCTCTCTCAACGCCAAAACAGCTTTGGCGTTAAGTGAGGTCGACTCACTCAACGCCAAAATACTTAACCGCGAGAAAGGGTTGCGGCGTTGAGTGAGGCCCACTCACTAAACGCCATCCGACATAACCGCGTGGATTGGCTGCAGCGTTGAGTGAGTTCGCCTCACTCAACACCTAGACAGCCATGGCGTTGAGTGAGGTCGACTCACTCAACGCCACACTACTTAGCCGCAAAAGAATAGATCAAGAGACAATGGCGTTGAGTGTGTGCACCACACTCAATGCCAAGTCCAAGCAGTCTCGACATTGAGTGTGTACACCACACTATACGCCAAGTCTAAGCAGACCTGACATTGAGTGTGTGTACCACACTCAACGCTAAGTCCAAGCAGACCAGGCGTTGAGTGTGTGTGTAACGCCCCCGATTTTTTCAGCGATTATTTAATTCTTGTTTGGCGTTACGTCGATGCGTTTTCTTGGCTTGTGTCATCTGTGGAGTGTGGTCTTAACTCCTTAGAACTGAGTAGCCTATTTTGTAGTCTATTGGCAAGATCTCCCTAGCAAGCCAGGTCATTTTGGGTGACCCGGTGTGGCCTCTCGGGGGATGCTTGCGTTTTGACTTTGGGTGGGTATAACTCGAGTTCTGTTCGTCGAAAGTTAATTTCGACTTCGCCGTTGCGTTCGCAGCATGGGTATTTAGCTACGGTGCGAGTTTCGTCAAATTTCGAGGTAGTTTGGTTTTCGCGTCATTTTGGGTGTGCTAAGAGTAAATGAAAATTATAATTATTAGGCTAAGTGATTAGAACCGGCGGCTTAGGAGGCGGTTAAGGCTGATTAGGCGTGATTAGATTTATTTAAAAGCCTTAAGACAAATTAGCGGGCCCATTCTTCTCCTTCCCGAAAACCGTCGCCTGCTCCTATTTGCGAAAAGAAGCGGAGAACCGTCGAACCTGCTCCCCTTCAGACGCCGATTCTGGGGGCGTTTGTGGACGGAATTCGATTCTGAGAGTGGATCTGGATTTCTCTCGCTCAGATCTTCATTTCTACGGTAAGAGATTTGATTTTCATTGGGTTTTTAGGAGATTTGGATTTTCTGTTTTTTCTCTTTCCGCCATTAAAGCTCGGGATGTGCTGGCTTGGTTTTGCTGCTGCTGGTGTCGAGGGAGGGGAAGGGCTCGAGTGAAGCTTCGTTGAAAAAACCAAGGCAAGTGGTTCTTGCACTTGCTGTTTTGATCTTCCCCCTCTTAACTACCCGGTTAGCCCTAGGATAGAAGCCAAGTTTTTTTTCTCTTCTGCTTGTTAAATTCTGTGCAGTAGTTTTCCCTTATGAGCCCCCCCCCCCCCCCCCCCCCGTGTGCTGTTTTTTTCTCAACCCACTGGTTGTTTCCACTATTTAGACTCCAGATTTTTATGTCTGGTTTGGTGCTATTGCGGGTGGAGCCGAGAGAGAGTGGGAGATTTCTGTGGTAGTGATCTGGTTAGAACATGTCTTGGTAGGATCTCGGGATTTGGCGTTGAGTGTGGTGCACACACCCAAAGCCAAAAGCCGCCTGGGTTTGGCATTGAGTGTGGTGCACACACTCAAATCCATAGTTTGGTCTATTTCTTTTTTGGCTAAGTACTAGGGCGTTGAGTGAGGTGGACTCACTCAACGCCGCAGTCCCTGCTAGCAGCTAAGTACTTTGGCGTTGAGTGAGTCGACCTCACTCAACGCCATTTTTGTTTTGGCGTTGAGTGAGGTAAACTCACTCAACGCCGCGGCTTTCTGTGTGGCCAAGTACTTTGGCGTTGAGTGAGGTGGGCTCACTCAACGCCGCTGCCTTTTCTGAGGCTAAGTACTTTGGCGTTGAGTGAGTCGACCTCACTCAATGCCATTTTTGTTTTAGCGTTGAGTGAGGTCAACTCACTCAACGCCGTAGATTTCTGTACGGCCAAGTACTTTGGCGTTGAGTGAGGTGGGCTCACTCAATACCGCAGCCTTTTTTGAGGCTAAGTACTTTTGCGTTGAGTGAGTCGACCTCACTCAACGCCATTTCGGTTTTGGCATTGAGTGAGGTGACCTCACTCAACATCATAGACATGTTTGCGGCCAAGTCCTTTGGCGTTGAGTGAGTGAACCTCACTCAACGCCATTGCTATTTTGGCGTTGAGTGAGGTAGACTCACTCAACGCCACAGCCCTTCTTTATGGCCAGGTCCTCTGGCATTGTGTGAGTCGACCTCACTCAACGCCATTGTTTTTTTGGCATTGAGTGAGGTCAGCTCACTCAACGCCGCAGCCTCTCTTTGCAGCTAAGTGCCAGGGCGTTGAGTGAGTGAACCTCACTTAACGCCATTGTTGTTTTGGCATTGAGTGAGGCCAGCTCACTCAACGCAACTGTCTCTATTTGCAGTAAAGTTCCAGGGCATTGAGTGAGTGAACCTCACTCAACGCCATAGTTGTTTTGGCGTTGAGTGAGGTTAGCTCACTCAACGCCAGAGTTTTCTTGCGGGGGGCAATGAGTGAGTGAACCACACTCAACGCCGTAGCTATTTTGGCATTGAGTGAGGTTAGCTCACTCAATGCCAGAACTGTTCTTGCGGAGGGCGTTGAGTGAGTGAACCTCACTCAACGCCATTGTTGTTTCTGGCGCTGAGTGAGGCTAACTCACTCAACGCCAAGGTTTTGTTAGGCGTTGAGTGAGTGGGGCTCACTCAATGCCATTCCGTGTTGAGTCATCTCAACGCTTTTCCCTTACCTTGATTTTCTCTCCCGAGTGAATTCCTTGATTTTGAGGTTCCTTGTCGGCTATGTCTTCTTTCCCAAAGGCCGAATCGTGGGTCGTGGTTAGTAGTGGTGGTTTGAAGCTCTTATTGGGGTGGTGTTGTGTAATTTAGCCGTGGACACCCTTTTCTTTTATCTTGCTCCAGGTACGGGCTGGGCAAGGGGGTGGGAGGTCCCTAGTGCTTTCACATGTAGACCCTTTAGCTTTGTTTTCTTGGAAATGGTGGATGGGGGACTGAGTTTGCCTCCAACCCGGATCCGCGTTGTTTATTTTGCTACTACCATCTCTCACAGCTTAGGGTGTTAGACGTTTCTTCCTTGGTAGATTACAGCGTTTTGGGCTCATGGTAGCCTTGTAGACTCTGCAGCATTTGGGCAGAGTTACTGTTGTGTCCTCGCACTTAGTGCACTTCCTTTTTGCCTTGCCTTGGGCAGTTGTGACTGTTACTACTTTTTTTTCCTCTTTTACTTATCTTCTGATTGACACTTTCGAGCAGTTTTCTTGTTTTGCTTGCTGAGGTATTCTTTCTTCTTTGAATGCCTCAGGTTCTAGATAGTAGCCGCTCTGACGGCTAGTGGTGTTGTTCAGTTTCTGGTGGTCTCTGGTGTTATAGAGATCAGTTCCTTGTTTTTGCGAGGTAGTTTTGGTGTTGTTTTTCTTACATACATACATACTTGCCAGTGGGTTCATGTCAGTTTGTTGGCGCCCACTAGTAGTTTTACCTTGATACTAGATATGTTATCTTTTTGCTGCTACCTTTTTTTTGGAGATTGTCTACTTGCTCTGGGGATGATTTATGCTAGGTTGCTAGTTACTTTTAAACCTAAAAACACTATTATAAGTATATCTCATGATCAGCATGTTTTATAAAACTCAAACACTATTTTTCAAACAACGTAAAAAGATCGTTTTCTTATATATAGTATAAATTAAATGTAGGGTCTTGCATAGTATAGGTTGTCCTCTAGGAGCACTTATTCACTCTTTTAGGATGTCAAACCTGAATGAAGTATTTTCCGCAGCGTATAAGTGTAGTTTTTAAACTGTGGAGTAGATGATCCACCGCGCCGATGGATACGGCCTTTAAAAAATATAACTGACTTTCTAATAATTTAACTCATGAATTTCCATAAAGTAAAGTAGTTAGATTTGCCTGAGCGTCAGCAGTTATCCCCTGCTTGACATGGCATCACGACGCGTGTTTCCCCTCACTCTAATAACCCTTAATTCGGAGAAAATGTGGGTTGTGACAGTTGGTATCAGAGGGAGGTTGCTTGACAGGCTAGTCGGGCAACCTTCCCTTTTGATTGCATTAGTAGTTCAGCATCATGTCATTCACACACCGATATGTCATCAGCATGTCTTTACAAAAGCATGAACACTGCACTTATAGCATAACATGAAGTATACGGGGCATATTATATAGTATGGGATGCATAATATGTGTTCGTATATGGATCCACCATAGGGGCAACATGTGAGGGTTATGTAGTATGGGATGCATAACCTCACCACATGGCTGCGACTAGCTCATTTTCTTTTTCGTTGCATGGGGATGTTATGTAGTATGGTGTAATACCCCCCCCCCCTTTTTATTTTTAAAACCCGGGGTCTTAGGCCCAGAATCGCCACTTTGCGGTGACACCTTCGCGTCCTGAAGGGTCATCACCCCAAGGCGCCGATTCTGCTGGCCAATTCGATCACAGAAAGGTAGCACAATATTTGAAGTAAGAGCAAGTCCACTGAAAGTATATCACATATATAGAATAAAATCTCCATGAAGGGAGTGTCCACAGAATAACAATAATCAGAGTACTATAAATGCGGGCTTATGCCCGGTACATCATGTCCTCACTACAATCTCTCATGCGGAAGCAAAAACAAAACTACTCAAGGTCGAGACTCATGGTCCCGGCTGTATGAACTCCGGAGCTAGACTGCCCCATCTCCAAGCGCACCGGTCTCTGGGGCTGCTCCTCCATTCTGGGCTCCGCGATCCCCTAAATGATGCGGTTCCAAAACCGTTAGTCATAAAGACTAAGCCCTATCATCCCCTACCCCTTCCCCCATGGCTCCTAAAGTACCGAGCGGAGCGGAAGAAAAGGAAGAACATGAAGGTGGAGATTTAATCAAGAAACAGATGGCAGGGGAACTAATCTAGCAATTCCATAATAAATATGACAGAAACAGAAAGTAGGAAAGGTAACCTTAACTTATGTGCGAAAGCGCATAAGCCAAGGGATCTTCTGTAAGGCTCCCATCGTATAAAGTGTCCCATACCACTTATACGTTGGGGTGTCGGTTATCAAACAGCAGCATATATTTATATTGAAATTAACCTTAATTTATAAACTTGCCCACACAAGCTTATAGACTAAGGGGTCGTTTTGCAGGTCCTAATGTATAAGCGTCTCATACCACTTATACTCTAGGTGTCAGGGTTAAATGAATCGATTATGCTATGACATGCAAGTGGGTATGATGAATCATGCAAGTGCAACTCACACACCCGACTCTGTGCACACAGACCTTTAGTTCCCCCTTTTGGAGTCGTTACCTCCCAGGATACCTCCGTAGTGGAAGACGGAAGCGGTGGGTTGGGCCTCGCCCACCTCTAAACTAGTAAAGCACTACCGGTCAGACCTATCGTACGCCTCAACGCTTGGTGCACTAAGCGGACGCCTGCGTACTCTTGCCGGCTGGCGCACCGGACTTCTGTTGGCGAAGTGCTAACCACACTTGCCGAGCCAGCGTATTGGCGTCGGTGCATCGACCCTCCAATACCGAAGACCCACCACCTTAATTTTTATTCCTTTTTATGCATATGCAAGTTTAATCGTAAACACACAAAGACCGAGCCGAAGCTCCCAGGATCAAAACGTCCGTCTCTTAACCAACCGAGCCGAAGCTCCCCGGACCATTCCGTCCGTATCTTAACCAACCGAGCTGAAGCTCTCATCAATCTTCCTGTACCAACAGTGTTTGTGAAAGGTGCATCCCTAATTACTAAGTTACTCTTGTCAGTTTGTTATTACAGTTTACGTTAACCCAGGACTGCCCCCGGTATTCCCTGTGAAGGGCTCTCAAAGGGTACTAGGAACTATGTTGGTAGCTGAAGCTCATCGTTCCCTTTCGCAAGGAACTTATTGTTATTGGTTGATCCCCTTTACCCATTCCCTTCTCATATTACGATAGACTATCCTAGGGTGATTTCTAACCTTCCTCTCTTCGGGAAAGACGATCTTTCGTCGAACTCGAGCACCTCTTAACTCTAGCTATCACTACTTCTCTCTACTCTTCGTATCATCCTGTTATGATATCTTCCACAATTGTCCACCCAGACAAAATGACTAACTCCAACGACTTTCTCAGATCCTGTCCTATTGCAAATCACAAATTTGCTATATGCAGACCAACCTAGACTATATGTCGAACCGGTTATGCAATGATCCCAAAACTCATCCAAATGCCCCTAATTATTTACTGGAGACTTATCATGATATAAATGGCCTACATCCAGAATGTGGTAATTTTCCTAATTTATCTGGCATTTAATTAATTTCCTAAAAACTCCAAAGGCTTCGGGTTTGAACATGAACTACCCTAAGTTCTCATGGAACATGTCCAACAAAATTATAATAAATAGTAGGTTATCTCGATAGGGTAAATCCAAGGTATCATAATTTTTCTATCGTCAAAAGGGCAACAAAACTATTTTAGCAATATTTACTATCTTCCATTATTTATGAACCAAGTACAGAGAATATTTTTCCAAAAATTATAAATAATTTATAATATGCAGATAAAGGCTTAAAAATAGCACTGGCCCAGTTTCATAATTTTTCAGTAATAAAATCATCCCTAAATAATTTTCAAAGCATAGAACCCCTTTTTAACATTTGTGAAGGAAGTACTGGATTTACTCAACTAAAAATTATACAAAAATTCAAGGGTAACCATTCTGTTCTAAAACATTTATTTCCAAGATTTCATGAGATTCCCATGAACAGAAAGGTACAAATAATTAAAACATCAATTGGGGTTATAATCAACTTTACAAATGAAGTAATAGAAATAAACATCATAAAATTCCAGTAAAATTCCTATAGATTTTACCCACTCCAAAACTTACTCTACCCGAGTTTCACAGCCTTTAAATAATGTTTAGTGACGGATTGTCTTATTTAGTATTTTACCCTAAAGCTAAGATTAAGGTTTTAAGGTATCTACTTGTCTCCAAATTCTCCAAGATTCCATTCCGATGATTCTTATCATGCTAATGTCAACTCTACAGAGTTTTAGGGCAATACGAGAGCAATTGCCACCATGTCCTTCACAACCCTCAAAACCCTCCATCTAGGGTTTGAGTTTGGATCCTATGGTAAACTAACCCTAAACCACACCATTTTCTCTAAGTGTGTTATAATAACTTTTTCAAGTCAGTGGTCAAGATATCAGCCTCAGTTGAGGTGATTTGACTGTTCCAACCTCTCGTGCACTTTTTACTCAAAAATGCTTCACTTTTGCCTAGTTAAGAATAGGTGACTCCCTATCCAAAACTCATCCAAATGAGTTGAAAATTTAAACAGAACTAGGTATTATAGCCAGGGACCACTCACCAAAATTTGGGAGGGTTTTGAGGTTATTTGACTACATAAATAAATTCCTCTATCTTTATTAAATTGAAACAAAAACCTTAGGCAAAGTGTCTCTAAAAATTCCCATTTTTGGACTGCCTTTAGATATAGCTAAGGTTAACCCCCTTCTCAAATTTCAGGTCATTTGGACAAGGGACGAAGAGTGGGCATCCATTTTAATTTCTGCCTAACTCTAGGTACAGCCCCCACTAAAACAGGTGCTGCAGTCAAACCGCTTACCAAAACGAGTTGAAACTAATTTTAAATTAATCTAGACTCGAAGGGCTACAACTTTCGTGACTGGCCATTTTTCCTTAATCGGCCTATAAGTGCCTCGTTTTGCAGCCTAAAAATATACTCAAATAATGTATCTTGTCATTATGTATTATATACATAATTTATATATTATAAAGTGATTTTACTGTTCATCTTCTACATGAAACCGAAAACCAGAACACAGAAACTCGTATTTCCTGTAACCTTTCCGTGATCCGTCGCCGGCTATCCGATCACCTCCCTGGCCAGCCACCACCACCACCACCTCCGTTGAGGCGATGGCTATCGGTCGGCGGTGGGTTGGCCGCCGGAGGTGGCGCTTTCCGGCGAACTCAAAACAATATTTTTCCATGGTTTTCATGAAAACACGAGGTAGGTCCGGCTCATTTGAGCACGAACTTCATTTCTAAGATCCTAAGATCTACCCATAAGAGAAGAAGTAGAGGAGGACCTTGTTCGCGGTTTGAAGGCGAGATGAACGTCGGATTGTCATGGCGCGGTGATGGCGTTCCCGAACTTCTCCTACAGCAAGAGCAAAAGTCTGAATTTGTTTGATTGAGCGTGTAACCTTCTCCTCTTGCTCCAAGTGGGCTTTTATATATTTCCCAATGGGGAGGGGAAAGGATGAAACATTAATGGCCATGAATGTTTCTTCTTAATAACGTTTCGGTTATGATGCAGGGAAGAGGAAAAGGTGGAAGATGAATTGGCTGATCCAGGTGGCGATTTACTATTGGACCTCACTCTCACTTTTTCTATTAAATAATTAGAGAAGGAAACGGCCCATAAATATTCCTGCTGTACATTCCAATAACAAGAATTGATTATGACGTCGGTTACCGAAGTTTCCGGTCTGGCTTACGTTTCGGCCCTTGTCACGGGCGTGACACATAGGTCACGGGTGTGACAGACCCGAGTGGCAAATTCTGAGGTCGACGATCGTCGAACTGAGATCGACGGTCGTCGAAGGGTGGTCACGCCCTAGGTCACGGGCGTGACACATGAGTCACGAGCGTGACAGGGTAAAGATACAAATTCCGCGCTCGGCGATCGTCTCGCTGAGATCGACGATCGCTGAAGGGGGTCACGCCCTAGGTCACGGGCGTGACACCTGGGTCACGGGCGTGACATGGCCATGACGCAAATTCTGCGCTTCGACGATCATGTCGCTGAGATCGACGATCGTCGAAGGGGTCACGCCCTAGGTCACGGGCGTGACACATAGGTCACGGGCGTGACAGGCCCGGGTTGCAAATTCGACGATCGTCTCACGGAGATCGACAATCGTCGAAGGAGCCACGCCCTAAGTCGCGGGCGTGACACATAGGTCACGGGCGTGACAGGCCCGGGTTTCAAATTCGACGATCGTCTCATGGAGATCGACGATCGTCGAAGGAGTCACGCCCTATGTCACGGGCATGACACATAGGTCACGGGCGTGACCAACCCGTGACCCGAAGTCTCAGTCGTTGTACTTCAATTCTTGGGCTTCTAGGGTTCTCTCACGACAGACCGACTCCTAGGGGTCTAGCCGGAAATGGGATGTTACAAATCCCAATAAACAAAACAAAAATTTCATCCCCGAAATTGAGGTTAAGCCTATGGGGATTTCTACCGAAATAAATTAAACTTGTAACATCCCATACGGTTTTTCTATTGGGTTCAAGCGACTACTTGTTTGATAAACGAAGACAATCTCCCCAATAAACAAAAGATTAGCCCCTACTTTCCTGCGCATGCCTAGGTTCTCAATTTTTCCTTATCTAGTCCTACCGGTTTAGTATAAAAAGGTAATTTATAGTATACCAAGAGGTGGTGAGGTATACCTGACTGAATAACTCCGGGTATTTTTGCCTCATCAGGTCCTGCGGTTCCCAGGTGTGCTCCTCCTGACCGTGGTTTCTCCACAGAACCTTGACTAAGGGGATCTTCTTGCGGCGCAAGATCCGTACTCCTTTATCGTCGATCTGAACCGGCTCCAAGTAGACAGATCGGTCTGAAGCTACCGGCCCTTTGGTGGTCAAAATCCGCTGCTCCGGGCGTAGTAGAGCCCTTCTCAGCGAAGAAATGTGGAAGACGTCGTGTAGAGCTGCCAGCTCTGGTGGCAACTCTAGCCTTTAGGCTAGGGGCCCGATCCGGTCCAGGATCCGGTAAGGGCCCATATACCTAGGGCTGAGCTTCTTCCTCTGACCGCGCACCCGTGAAACTCCGTGCATGGGCCGGATCTTCAAGAACACTCGGTCCCCTACCTGAAACTCCACCTGATGATGCCGGGCGTCATAGTACTTAGCCTGTCTACTCTGCGCCTCCAACATCCTATCTCTGATCAGTCTCACCTGTGCCTCGATGTCTTCAACAAAATTCGATCCCAACACCTTCGGATCCTCGTCCTGAACCATTGAAAGCGGGGTCCTTCATTTTCTTCCATACAAGGCTTCATAAGGCGCCATCCTGATGCTGGACTGGTAGCTATTATTATAGGAGAACTAGACCAACGGCAACATCTTCTCCCACGGCTCCCCTCGGTCCAGTATACACAATCATAGTAGATCCTCCAACGTCCTATTGGTGCGCTCTGTCTTCCCGTCCGTCTGAGGGTGGAAGGCCGTGCTAAAAGTCAATCGAGCGCCCAAATATGCCTGCACTGACCGCCACTCCCTGGATGTAAACCGTCCATCGCGGTCCGACACTATCGTCCTGGGCACGCCATGGTATCAGATATACCGCTCCACGAACTTCCGTACCAGCACTCCCACCGAATCATCCTTCCTGATTGGTATAAAACGGGCCACCTTCGTCAACCGATCAACAATCACCCAGATCGAGTCATTCCCTTTCCGAGACCGGGGAAGCCCATGTATAAAATCCATAGCTATATCATCAAACTTCCACTCCAGCACCGGGAGTGGCTGCAACAGTCCTGCGGGGTTCCTGCACTCCGCCTTCACCAACTAACACGCCTCGCAATGGGTCACGAAGTACGTAATATCCTTCTTCATGCCCGGCCAAAAAATCGTCATCTTCAGATCAGCGGTCATCTTTGTGATCCCAGGGTGCACAGAGTACCGGCTGCAATGCGCCTCCGTCATAATATCCTCTCGGATCTGGCCTCCTGCGGGTATATATACTCTGCCTCTGAAATGTAGCAATCCATCTCTCAGGGAATAATCTCCTGTCGAACCCTCCTCCAAGGCTCGGAACATCGGCTCTACCCATGCATCTATCCTCTGTCCGTCCCGAATGCGATCCTGAATATCATCTATGGCCACCATCAATGCCAGATACTCCCTATACAGCTCTGGATCATCCTCGGACACTAGGGATATCTGCATATCCCTGAATGACCGGACTAACTCCATGGACATAACCTGGGGTCCGTCTTCGAAAGTGGCAGCTCTCCGACTCAACGCGTCGGCCACAACATTTGCCTTCCCTGGATGGTAGTGCATCTCATACTGATATTCTGCTAAGAACTCCACCCAGCGCCTCTGCCTGATATTCAGCTCCTTCTGCGTGTCCACGTATTTCAAGTTCTTGTGGTCGGAGTAGATGTCGCAGTGGAATCCATTAAGATAATGGCGCCAGTCCTTCAGAGCAAAAACGACCGCTCCCATCTCAAGGTCATGCACCGGGTAGTTCTTCTCATGGGTCTTCAGCTGGCGGGAGGCATATGCTATGACGTGTCCGTTCTGCATCAGCACCACTCCCATCCCCTGGTATGATGTGTCGGTATACACCTGGAATCCTTCCTTTCCAGATGGAAGGGCCAGAATAGGGGCTGAGATGAGTCGGTCCTTCAGCTCCTAGAAAGCCGCTTGGCACTGCGGGGTCCAAACGAAAGGTGTCTCCTTCTTTGTCAAAGATGTAAGGGGGAGGGCAATTTGAGAGAACCCCTCCACGAACTTCCGGTAATAACCGGCAAGTCCCAAGAAACTTCGTACATCGGTGGCTGTCTTTAACTGCGGCAAATCTCGAACTGCCTGAATCTTTGTCGGATCCACTGCTAACCCGGCTCCGCTGATAATGTGGCCTAGGAAGGCCACCTCTTTTAACCAAAACTGACACTTGCTGAATTTTGCGTAAAGGCGATGCTCCCGTAACCTTTCCAAAGTCAGTGCCAGATGCCAAGTGTGCTCCTCCTCTGTCCTATAGTAGATCAGGATGTCGTCTATGAATACTATGACGAACACATCCAAGTAGGCCTCGAAAACCCTGTTCATGAGGCTCATGAACGCGGACGGTGCATTCGTGAGCCCGAAGGGCATCACGGTGAACTCATACAGGCCATATCTGCTACTGAAGGCTGTCTTCGGGATATCCTCATCCTGGATTCCCAGCTGGTAGTATCCTGACCTCAAGTCCAGCTTCGAGAAATAATGGGCTCCCTCTAGCTGGTCGAACAATTCGTCTATCCGTGGGAGCGGATAGGTATTCCGGACGGTAAGCCTGTTTAGTGCTCGATAATCGATGCACAGGCGAAGTGTCCCATCCTTCTTCTTCACGAATAGGACCGGGGCTCCCCATGGCGAGGAACTCGGTCTAACAAATCCCACCTCCACCAACTCTTGCAACTGAGTCTGAAACTCCGCCAACTCCTTCGGGGCCATCCGATAGGGGGCCCTGGATATCGGCTTAGCCCCTAGCACCAACTGAATCTGAAAATCCTTCTCCCTGTGCAGAGGCAATCCTGGCAGCTTCTCTGGAAACACATCGGCGTAGTCACAAACCACCGGTTTATTGGCAATCCGATCCTTCTCCTCGGTCATCTCGAACAGCACCTGGTATACCTCGTCTCCCTACAGATGGGCCTTGACGGCCTGTACCGAAGATAAGAGTATACGAGAGGCAGGTCTTATACCTTCGATGACAATGAAAGAGTCCCCGTGTCTCACGGTGATCCTCTTCGCTTGGCAATCAATCTGGGCATGGTTCCAGTGCAGCCATACCATGCCCAGGATCAGGTCATAGTCCGTCAGCTTCAAAATCATCGCTGGAGCCTCGAACGCCTTTCCACCAATTTCTGCCTCCATATTACAGTGATCCGTGGTAAGGATCTCAGATCCATCCGGTAGTCGCACCCTCATCCTAGAGCCCGTGAATCGCTCCATGCCTTCCAGTCCTTCTACGAACGTCTCCGACACAAAGGAGTGAGTAGCTCCAGTATCGAAAAGCGTACGGGCAGGCTTGCCGCTAATGAAGACTATACCTTGGGTGATTAGATGTCTTAGGGTTCTATAAAGAATTTTCTTTCCTTGTTAATCTATCTAGTGCGGTTCTAAGTTTTAACAGTTAAAAGGGAAATTCTATGAAAATAAAGAAGCATTGCGGCGTACCTGCTATGACCTGCTCCGGATTCCGAGGCTGCGCAAGGACCAAAGTGATGCAGGCCACTATCTGCCATCGTGAATACTTTAGCGTTCTAACGCGCGAGACATCTAACACCCACGAAGACAACCACACAAAACTCAAACGCAATGCACTAATAGGCAAACTAAACAAGTAAACCAACACGGTAGCCACACCGTCGGAAAGATCGGACAAGCGGCTAAGGGCCGTTATCCTTTCTAGCAAAATGGACCCACCCGGTCCGGACGAGCGATGTTGTACCAAAGAAGATCTACCCAAAAACACGATCGAGAAACGGTAGATCTCCCCCAACAAAAAGGTGCGGGGTTCGCCAAACCCTTTTCGGAAATAAAGCGTAGTGATGTTGCAACACTTAAAGCAAAACCCACGAAAAATCAACGATTCGCAAGCAACGCAAAAATTACTCCAACCGCTAGAAAAATCAAGAGGGAAACACACGGAAGTGGAGAGATTCGTTACCCAAATCGGAATGGATGATTCCGACTGTTTTACCAAGGGATCACTCGCCCACGGCTCCGTCGGAGTTGTGCGGATGGAGTAAGAGATTCCGCCGTCGCCGCGTCACGCCGTCTCCAAGTTCCTCGGAGCAAGAAACACTCCACCTCCACCGAAGGGGAGGTAGTCGGCCAAGAGGATGGGAGATGGTAGTCGGCCAAGGATGGTGGTGGCCGATCGGGTTGAAGGTGGGTAGTCGGGTAAGGGGAAGCTTGTGAGGAGGAGGTGGTGTTGAGGATGTAGATAGGGAGAGGGGAGAAAGGGAAGAGGAAGTGGGTGGCTTTTGGGAATGGAGAGAGGGGGCGGCCGAACTAGTGAGGAGGAAGAGAGAGAGTGTAGGGGGCGGCTAAGAAGAGGAGAAGTAGAGAGATAGGTTTAGGGTTTTCTTAATTCTTCTTCAATACTTCAAAAGGAAACATCCTATGCCTATTTATAGGCTTACAACCATCATCCGGCTATTAGCAGCCCAAAATGAAAATAAAGCTAATAATGTTTTTTTTAAACTTAAAGGAACTAATAAAATGCCTAAAATAGTGGCACAACAAATAAGATAAATAAAATGACATAAATAAAAGGATTAGACGGGCTTGAGCCGAGGGCGGAGATTATAATGTCGCCCCGAGTGGGCACCATGGCGACGCGAGTCCTTTGTTGGAGACGAGGGAGGGTCTTCAGCAAGCTGCGGTTCGTCGTCTCCACCAATCCTCCCCCCTTAAAAGGGCTCATCACCGATGAGTTGTCCTGCAGATATCGTCGTAGAAGAGCATCATCCAAGAGCGCGACCTCGGATTCCGGGAGCCAAGAGTCGTCCGAGGCGGGGTGACCATGCCAACGAACCAAGAAACGTCGCACATCGCCATCCGAAGTGGGAAGTACATCATCCTGTAGAATCCTGTCGAGCAAGAAAGCTCCTTTGGAGACCGACGGAACGAGTGATCCCGTACCCCACTCAGTCTTACCCCCAAGAGAATCTGTAGTAGATGTAAACGGGGAGGAAGATAATTCTAGCGACGGAGCAATATATGGCGTTAAGTCCGAAACATTAAAAATAGGGGAAATACCCCAATCAGTGGGTAATTCCAAAAGAAATGCATTTTCGTCTAACTGCTTTAAGATCCGAAAAGGACCCGCTCGCCGGTCCGCTAACTTTTTTAAGGTTCCCGAAGGCAACTGTTCAGGGATGAGACGGACCATGACTAAATCGCCGACTTTCAGGGGAGACGCTCGTTTATGTGTGTTGGCATGAACTTGATAGGACGCATATTGAGCGGTAAGCGTCTCATTAATGTGTTTATGCAGGTCATGGATGTGAGAGGCAAAATCTTGTGCGAATTGGCTTGATTTAAAAGATGGGGGTAACGGAATCAAGTCAAGTGGCATCGGGGCCTTATAGCCATGCACAATTTCATTCGGGGACAGACCCGTGGACCAATTTTTGGAATTATTATATGCCAATTTAGCATGCGGAAGGATAAGATCCCATGTACCCTTGTGGTCTCCCACAAGGCAGCGCAGCAGACTACCCAAACTTCTATTTACAACCTCCGTTTGCCCATCCGTCTGCGGATGGTAGGCCGAAGAAAATAGGAGCTTGGTGCCCATTATCCTCCACAAAGTTTTCCAAAAATAGCTCGTGAATTTTACGTCCCTATCAGTAACTATCGATTTTGGAATGCCGCGGTGACCCACTACCTCCTTAAAATAAAGTTGAGCGACATGTGATGCGTCGTTAGTTTTATTGCAAGCGATAAAATAAGCCATCTTGGAAAAATGGTCGACGATAACTAAGATCGAGTTGTGACGCCTAAACGTGATCGGAAGGCCTAGAATGAAGTCCATGCTAACGTCTTCCCAAGGCGTCGAAGGGATCGGGAGAGGGGTATAAATCCCCGCGTTCGTCTTGTTCCCTTTTGCAAACTGGCACGCCCGACAACTCCCCACGATTTTACTAACCATGGTCTTAAGACCGGGCCAATAAAATTTGTCCTCAACTAACGCGATAGTCTTGTCACGGCCAAACTGGCCACCTAACCCGCCGCTATGCAGTTCCCACACAATGAAGTGACGTAGGGATGAGCGGGGAATACATAGCTTCGAGCGGTTGAAAAGATACCCGTCACGAATGAAAAACGCGGAAATGGTTGTGGGCAGGTTATCCTGAGTGGTGAAATATATGTCCTTGAAATCTGAGCAGTGGACATATTCATCCTTAATCCTATCAAAGCCCACCACCTTAATTTCTAATGTGGATAGTAATAACGTGACACGACTAAGAGCGTCCGCTACGCGATTGAGGGTACCCTGCAGATGCTTGATGATGAATGTGTACTCCTGAAGGTAGGAGACCCATTTAGCATGTCGCGGGCTCACCTTTGACTGTGAATTGATAAATCGTAGCGCCTCGTGATCGGATAGGATGACGAACTCCTTAGGAAGCAAGTAGTGCCGCCAATGTTGGAGGCATCGGATGACCGCGTAGAATTCCCGATCATAGTTAGAATAGTTCAATTTCGGGCCGGCAAGCTTCTCACTGAAGTACCCCACCGGGTGACCTTTGTTGGTACCCTAGTTTGATTTGAGTTTAGTCCTCTCCTTTGTGCTCCTTGACCCAAGAATTATCTATGGTCAATGGTTAGTAGTCTAGCTATAGAGTCCTCACTTTTCCAGATTGAGAATTTGGTTTAGTTTTTCGTTCGACTATAGTCGAACGGCGCTCGACTATCGTCTATCGGCTGATCGACGATCGTCTATCAGTCGGTCGACGCTCTGTCTGCGTTGATAGTTCGACTATCTGTTGATAGGTCGACTATCTGCTTGGCGTGGTAGTTCGACTATCTGCTCTGATAGATCGACTATCTGATAGTTCGACTATCTGTTGATAGGTCGACTATCTGTTCTGCTTTGATAGGTCGACTATCTGTTGATAGGTCGACTATCTATCGTCTTTGATAGTTCGACTATCTGTCCTGATAGTTCAACTATCTGATAGTTCGACTATCTGTTGATAGATCGACTATCTGGTCTGTTTTGATAGTTCGACTATCTGTTGATAGGTCGACTATCTGTTTTCTGAGGTAGGTCGACTATCTGCTTGATAGGTCGACTATCTGTTTGTTTCTGATAGTTCGACTATCTGTCGATAGGTCGACTATCTGATAGCTCGACTATCTGTTGATAGCTCGACTATCTGTTTTGCCCTGATAGTTCGACTATCTGTTGATAGGTCGACTATCTGATAGTTCGACTATCTTCTGGTAGTTCGACTATCTGCTGAGATAGTTCGACTATCTCCTTTGATAGTTCGACTATCTGGATCGTTCGACTATCTGCCTGATAGTTCGACGATCTCCGTGCGTCGGTCGACGATCTCCGAAGGTCGTTCGACGCTTTCTGTCTGCCTTTATATTTTGTATTTATTTATTATATTTAATTAATTAATACATTAATCTGGCATATCTTTTTAGCTGTATTATGATAATATTTCCAGGCATATCTGCTCTATTCTTTTTGCCTGAGTCAAATCTTTTTAGATAAAGTTATTTGTCTTATTAGCTGACATTATAAATTACTTTATCTGTTGTCAGCCCTTTATAGCCGTTAGACTGAAAAGTCTTCTTTTTGCTATAAAGAGTTTGTTTCTGATATGACTTTATTTAGTACTTTATTATCAAAATTGTTTCCTGCAGCTTCCTAGAAAAAGGGTTATTCCTTTTATAGAATGTTTCTGCTGCAGAGTTTGTTCTGTCTTCTTGATATTTACAGCTCAGGTCTCAAGTCTCAGAAGAAGACAATTTATTCGAACTGAAGAGAGCCGTTGCTTGCTGATGTTATATAAAGGACCCTTTGAAGAAGGATTCAAGCTAGTGTTACATATATTTCTCAAGCATTCAAGCCTTCATCAAGATCAAGCTTTCTGCTCTCAGCAATTTCCATCTAACTGAGAAGTGTTAAGATCTTCTACTCTTCTTCAACCTGAGTTCTCCTGCTTTCAGGAAGTTCAAACTCAGAGTTCCTTTGAAGAAGAAGAAGAAGAAGATAGCTGCTTGAAGATCTTTATTTTATTACTTTTTATCTTCTTGTAGCTTTTCCTTCAGAGTTTTCTGAAGAGTTTTCTGCACTGAAGCAAGACTTCACCTGGACATCTTTGAGCCAGGGGGAGCCTTGATTCTTTAGAGCCTTCTAGCTCAGTGCAAGTTTTTGTGCTTCTCTAATCTTTGTAAAATAGAGAAGACATCTTAACCTTCTTCCCCCTCCTGTACAGGGTTATTACTCCCTTCAAAAGTATCCCTTGGTGGCAGGGCACCTGATCAAAAACCTGTGCTTGGTTTTTAGACACCTGATCAAAAGTCTAAAGGGTTTCTGGATCTACCTGAAGCAGATCCTGTTGGTGGCAGGGCACCTGATCAAAAACCTGAGTGGATTCCTACCGTGTGGGTAGAAGAGTGGACGTACCCAAGTTGTTTGGGGAACCACTATAAATTTCCTTGTGTCGTCTGGATTCACTTGTTTAATTCCTGCATTGTGGCTGTGAATAGATATAACTAGGATTGCTAGTTGCTGATTAGGTTTTCCAAGCCTCAACTGTAATTACAGTTAGCTTGAGTTTGTACACATCACTTGTGTTAGGCTTTAAGGTTAAATCAATATCTATAATCTTTTCATTCCGCACCTCACTCCAAGGGAGTTGGGTAGACCATTAAGTTTTTTCTAGTGCAAAATTTGATAACTCTATTCACCCCCCCCCCCCTCTAGAGTAGTATCTATCCCTTCACTTTCAATTGGTATCAGAGGGAGGTTGACTGACTGAATAGGCTAACACCTAAGTCACAAGATCCTGATAGATACCAAAGCTTATAGATATTCACTATCATGGCCCAGTCCAAGGATTATTCTAGCACCAGACCTCCAGCATGCAACTTAGCTAAGTTTGGCATCTGGAAGGCAAGGATTAAATTATATATGAATTCTATTGATGAAAGCATCTTTGCTTCTATTTTGTCAGGTCCCCCAAGAGCACCTGCTGCTGCTTCTGCCTCATCATCTGATATGAGTGCAGTGCCTCCTCCAGATTACAATGATGAATACAAGAAGGCCAAAATAGCAGATGCCAAGGCAATGAACATACTGGCTCAGACAATGTCTGATGAGGTATTCCAGAAGGTTGCTGACTGCTCCTCAGCAAAGGCCATGTGGGATACACTGAACCAGATTGTAGCTGGTTCAGCTGATGAAAGGAAGGACAGAAGGTCCAACCTGATCTCACAGTATGAGAACTTCAAGAAAACTGATGCTGAATCAGTTGAAGCCATGTACACCAGGCTCAGCTCAATCATCAATGAGCTGAGGACCCTGGACAAGGACATATCATTGACAGAGGTCAATGATAAGATTCTTATGTGCTTCCCTAGCACATGGGATCTAAGGATCTGGCCCATCAAGGAAGCCAGAAGTACAAATGAGATCTCCACTGAAGCCCTCCTCGGCAAGCTCAAGTCTTTTGAGCAAGTGCTGAAGACAAGGGAAGCAGAAGCTGAAGCAAAGACCCCCACTCCAACAAGAAAAGAGCAATCTCTAGCTCTTAAGGCTGCTGATGCTTCTGAAGGCAGCCAATCTAATGAGGAACTAATGGCATTGTTTGCCAAGAGGTTTCTCAAGATGGGGAGAAAGGAGTTCAGAAAGAAGTCTTCACGCTTTGAAGACAAACCAAGGTATGATCGCTCTCCTGCTAAAGAAATTATTTGTTATGGTTGCAGGAAGCCTGGACACATCTTGCCAGAGTGTCCAGATGAGAAGAACAAAGAAAAGAGAAAAGAAAAGGAACAGCATAGGAAGCACTCCAAGCCATCCTCCTACAAAAACAAGAAGAAGGAGAGAGGTTTCATTGCTGAAACCTGGAGTGATTCTGATGAAGAATCCTCCTCATCAAGCTCCAGTGAGGATGAGGAAGAGAAGAAGGCAAAAGAAGTTTGCCTGATGGCAATAGATGCCTGCAGCAACCACTCTGCTGCAGAGAGTTCTGATTCTGATGAAGAGATGCCTACAGAAGATGAGGTACTTTCTTCTTATGATTTTACTTCAGAAGAATTTAAATTAGACTTTAAATCTTTATCCTTAGACTTGATTAGCTCTGAAAAGGAAATAAAAGAACTTAGAAATAGGTTAGCTGACTCAGAATCAATAGCCTCTGAAAATGTTAGGTTAAAGGAAGAACTCACTACTTGTAGTGAAGAAATTAAATTTCTTAAAATAGAGTTAGCTAAGTCTAAGAGATTAGAGGAATCACTTAATGGTAGAAGCCTTAAGCTGTTAGAAATTACCAGCATGACTAACACTAGGTCAGGTAATGATAAACTTGGCTTAGGAGCTTCTCCCAGTGAACCTCCAGTTCTACTTAAAAATAACCTTTCAACTCCAGTAAACTTCATTTCAGCTTGTGGAATGAAGAATACTGAGCAAGTAAATCTAGTTAATAAAACCTTAAATAAAGCTAAGAGAGAAAAGAGAAAGAAATTCTTTAAAGAAATGCAAAGAGCGTCGAACGCCGCTCGACGATCGGAAGCTCAATGGTCGAACGAAGCTCGACGATCTGAGCGCCCATCGTCGAACGTCGATCGACGATTTCAACATGATTTTCAAAATCATAATCAGTATCATAGAAACCTAAATGAATATAGAAACCCTAGGTTTGTTGACCCATCATCTGCATGGAGAATCCCACCTAGGAGATCTCACCCACTAGGTTATCACCCTCAGCCTGCATTCTCATATATTTCCAGTTTTTCTTATGTGAAAAACAAGGGACCCAAGGTTACCTGGGTCCACACTGTCTAAATAATTGTCTTGCAGGTGAAGGCCTATCCAATCACTCAAAATAAGTGGTATTTGGATAGTGGATGCTCTAAGCATATGACAGGAAATAAAGATCTTCTGTCAAAGTTCAAAGCTAAGCTCGGCCCAAAGGTTATCTTTGGAGACTCCAGCTGTGGTCAGACAGAAGGCTATGGCAAGATCACAATTGGAGCAGTTACTTTCAAGAGAGTTGCTTATGTCAATGGACTGAAGCATAATCTAATTTCAGTCAGCCAGCTATGTGATGCTGGCTACCAGGTTTCATTTTCTAACTTCTCTTGCAATATTACTTTAAATAATAATGTTTTTTTAGTAGGTATTAGAATAGGTAATATCTATTTAGTAGATTTCAATTCATCTCATTCTGAAATCTGCCTGTTTAATGAAGTAACCCTTAATAATAATTCTTTGTGGCATAAGAGGCTTAGTCATGTTAACCTTAAAAATATATCTAGGTTATCTAAACACAACCTTGTTAGAGGTTTACCTTCTTGCCCCTACAAGAAGGAGAGCCTATGCAAGGCTTGTCAGCTAGGCAAGCAAACCAAAAACTCTTTTAATTCTGTAAATAAGAGTGACTCTCCTAGAATCCTGTATCTATTACACTTGGACCTTTTTGGCCCAATAAATGTACAGAGTTTAGGAGGGAAGTATTACACATTAGTAATTGTAGATGACTTCTCTAGGTTCAGTTGGGTTTTCTTTTTGAGAACTAAGTCTGATAACTTCAAAGCCCTTACAGACTTTCTACTATGTGTGCAGACTGAGTACTCTACTCATGTGGCCTTGATCAGAAGTGATCATGGTACTGAGTTTGACTCTCTTCTCATGCAAGAATTCTGTGAGAGAGAAGGTATCAAACATAGCTTCTCAGCTCCTAGAACTCCTCAACAAAATGGGGTAGTTGAAAGGAAGAATAGAACACTAATTGAAGCTGCTAGCACATTATTAGCAGATGCTAACATGCCTCTCTCCTATTGGGCAGAAGCTGTTAGTACAGCCAATTATGTCTTGAATAGAAGTTTGATACACAAACTTAAGTGTAAAACTCCTTATGAGTTGCTTAAAGGAAAGAAACCTAAAATTAATTATTTTAGAGTTTTTGGCTGTATTGTTTATATTCATAATAATAATAAAGAATATATTAGAAAATTTGAAGCAAAAGCTTCAATGGGAATCATGCTTGGATATTCCCAAGTAAGCAAAGCTTATAGGGTTTATAACAAATCTACCTGTAAGATTGAAGAATCTGTGCATGTGTCATTTGATTAGCATCAGATGTTTTACAAGGAGAAAGAAAATTCTCCTTCCTCCAGTTCATTGCAGGTACCTGATGCCCCTCAAGAAATTCTTCAACTATCAACTCTTCAGATCACTGAATCAGACAGTGATGAAGACATTGCTGAAGCAGTTGTTGTTCCACCAACAGTAGATCAAATTCCTCCTGAGGAATTAATCCCAACTGTTGCTGAAGATCACATCCCACCTGCTGATATTGTCACACATAGAGATCACCCCACATCTCAAGTGATTGAAGACATATCAGCTGGTGTGCAAACAAGACATCAATTAAGACAGGATGTGATGCATGCTTGTTTCCTCTCACAGGTTGAGCCCCTCACCTTTAAAGATGCTGAGCTAGATCCCCACTGGATCATTGCAATGCAAGAGGAGCTCAATCAATTTGAGAGATATAAAGTTTGGACTTTGGTTCCAAGACCTAAAGGCCAACTGATCATAGGCACCAAGTGGGTGTATAGAAACAAGTTAGATGCAAATGGAATTATAATAAGGAATAAAGCAAGGCTTGTAGCTCAGGGCTACAGACAGGAGGAAGGTATAGACTATGACCAAACCTTTGCTCCTGTTGCAAGGCTAGAAGCAATAAGGATCTTCTTGGCCTATGCAGCCTACATGAAGTTTAAGGTGTTCCAAATGGATGTCAAAAGTGCATTCCTGAATGGTGAGCTTAAGGAAGAGGTGTTTGTTGAACAACCACCAAGGTTTGTTTCTTTAACTCAGCCCTCACATGTTTTTAAGTTGCAGAAAGCTCTATATGGACTAAAGCAAGCTCCCAGAGCCTGGTATGGGACTTTAGCTAGTTTCCTTTTAGAGCACAACTTTACTAGGGGAGTAGTTGATAGAACCCTTTTCGTCAAGCATCACAAGGACACAATCCTGTTAGTTCAGGTGTATGTAGATGATATTATATTTGGCTCCACTGATCCCAAACTTTGCAAAAGGTTCTCTGACCTGATGCACTCTAAGTTTGAGATGAGTAGTATGGGTGTGCTGTCTTACTTTCTTGGTCTCCAAGTTAAGCAAGATGCTGATGGTATCTTCATCTCCCAATCCAAATATGCCAAGGAATTGGTAAAGAAATTTGGGATGGTTGATGCTTCAGCAATGCCTACACCTATGGCTACTAATGTAGTTATTGATTCTGATGATCACGGCAAGCCAGTTGATCAAAAGAATTATAGGGCCATTGTTGGTTCCCTATTATATCTAACTGCAAGTAGGCCTGATATAATGTTTGCTACATGCCTTTGTGCTAGATTCCAGGTCAACCCCAAGGAATCTCATCTGATTCTTCTAAAGAGAATCCTGAGATACCTGAAGGGATGTCCAGATCTAGGACTTTGGTACCCAGCTGAGTCAGAATTTGAATTAATTGGATATTCTGATTCTGATTATGCTGGTTGCAGAGTTGACAGGAAGAGCACCTCAGGAACTTGCCAGTTCCTGGGAGAGAGATTGGTCTCTTGGTTCTGTAAGAAGCAGGCTTCTGTCTCAACTTCAACTGCAGAGGCTGAATATATAGCTGCTGCTAGTTGTTGTTCACAGATCCTGTGGATTCAAAACCAGCTTGTGGATTATGGTTACTCACACAAGAACACCAAGATCATGTGTGATAGTACCAGTGCCATTTCAATTGCACAAAATCCAGTGCACCACTCTAGAACGAAGCACATTGAGATTCGGCACCATTTCCTGAGAGATTGTGTGGAAAAGAACAAGATCTGTCTTGAGTTCATATCCACTGAGTTTCAAAGAGGTGATATATTCACCAAGCCTTTAGATGAACAGAAGCATCTGTTCTTTTTAGTTCAATTAGGCATGATTAATGGACGAGACTAAGTGTGACTATATCTGCCTATATTGAAACTTGTTTGAAGATCGTCGATCGACGTTCGAAGATAGTCGAACGGATCAAGTCTATCGTCGACCTCTGGTTGATGATGGCTTATCTGTCTGAAGATCGTCGACCGGCGTTCGACCATCGTCGAACAGGTCGAGCTCATCGTTGATCTCTGGATGACGACAGCCTGTTGTTTGAGAAGCCAGAAATAGCCGAACGATGGTTCGACTACTCTGCTTTTGAGCCGATCGTCGAACGGCCGTTTGACTATCGGGTCAAGTATCTTTTTAATAAATCGACTATTTCCGGTCTAATATAAAGCCGATAGTCGACCTAGGTTAAAAGATCTTGTGTTTTATCGTCGACGGAGCGTGCCTTTTCGCATTCTGCCGTCCCGCTTGCGATTTTCGGGCGTTTCGTCTTCTTCGTCCTCTCCAGCTTTCTCGAGCTTTCTCCAGCGAATCAATGGCGGTCTCTCCAGCAGTTCTAGCAGTTGTGAAGTTTGATGCTGGCTTTAGCGTGGATTTTGACGCGTTCAGTAGCTGCGATGCCGGAATCGTAGAAGTTCTTCAGCTATGCAGGGATCAAGGACTCGAGAGGTTAATGTCTGCAAGGATTAAGATAAACATCCCAGAGATCAAAGAATGGGCCTTCACGTCGTCCTCCACCGACGACTCGATGATTGGAACCATCGACGGAGAAGAGGTAATCCTGACTCCGGCTGTTCTGACTGAAATTTTTGGTTTAACAAATGGTGACGAGGATTATGAGCAAGATGCTCAGGAATTCGGAAGAATGTTAGTTGAGCTGGGACATGCTGAAGGCATTCCCACGAAGCTGCTCAAAGTAAATTTTCCTTTCAAGATCAAGTTTCTTGCTGAGCTGGTAGGAAAAGTGCTCCTGGGTAAGCACTCTGCTCACGATAATATCACAAGGCAGCAATTCGCACTGATGTGTGCGATTGTTAATCGGAAAAGGATAGATTGGGCAGCAGTGATGTTTGATTTAATAAGGAAAAAGAATGGCAAAAAGGAAGTTACCCTCGGAAGGTTATTGGAATCTTCCTGAAGGAAAAATACCCCCAGCTGCTGAGTTCAACCGCAACAACAATTAACGCAAGCAAGAAGATGGATCCTAACCTATTCTCCAAATGGAAGAGAACTTTTGTGAAACCCGCTCTCACAGGGGTTGCTCCAGCAATATCTGAGGACACCAGGACTGAATCAGTCACTCCTCACCATGTCAAAGCTGGCTCAGCTCTCCCCTCCTCCTCTTCTGCTTTGCTGTCTGCCTCAGTTGAAGTACCATCAACTTCAGCTGAAGTACGACCTTCTTCCTCTTCTGCTCCAGAAACAACCACGGTTGTTCCTCTTTCCCCTCCAGCATCTCCTCTTCCTGCACATCAGACTAGGATATCTGCTCCTAGCTTTGATTTGTTAGGATCTGAGAGAATTCCTACTCCTCCTTTGTCTCCCATTCATTCCCCAGTTAATTCTCCAATTAACTCTCCAGCTCCTTCTCCTGTTCAATCCCCTGTCCATACCATTCTTCACCCCAGCACTTCAACCATATCTGCTGCAGCTCCATCCACTTCACATCCATCCTCTTTTGAGATCACTCCTGAATTCATCTCCCGTATTGTGGAGTTGATTACCCCGTCAATCAAAACCATGATTGAAGAGGCAATCGCTCCCCTTGCATCCTCCATTGAGATCTTAACTGCCTCCATCAAATCCCTTTCAAAATCTGCTGAGCCATCTTCCTCAAGGGGCCTGGTTTCAGTCTCCACTGAAATCAGGCAGGGGGAGATGTTCCATGAAGATGCCTCAGAACATCCTGCCTCCCTTCCAGCTATAACAGATACTGTAATGACAGCCCTGGAAGAGTCTGCTCCAGCTGAGAAAGAAGTAGTTCCAGTGTTATCAGATAAGGAAATAGCTGATGGAATCATGCTATCTGAAATTGCAGTAAAAGTCTGCCTAGAAGATCTCACCACTCCTGTGGTTGCTAGATTCCTAGAAGGAATTATAACCTCATATCTAGATGAATCATGGGAGATGGTCAAGTATGAAGGTAATTCACTTATTCGATTTATTGACGAGTCAATTAATTTGCTTGCTAGTGAATACCTTGAAGGAATGATTATTGCTTATTTAGCAGATCTGTGTTCATAATTCTACAGATTTTATTAGAGAGGATTTATCTGCTCAGATAATAGTAATTGTCTCAGAGGCTGCCCCAAGTGTTTCTGTTACCCAAGTAGATCCTGAATTGGAATCTTTTTTAGATGATAGAGAAGATGAGCCTGAGAATCAAGATGAAGTCAAAGATGACACTTGAAAGTGAAGGGATAGATACTACTCTAGAGGGGGGGTGAATAGAGTTATCAAATTTTGCACAGACAAAACTTAATATTCTACCCAACTCCCTTGGAGTGAAGTGCGGAATGAAAAGATTATAGATATTGATTTAACCTTAAAGCCTAACACAAGTGATGTGTACAAACACAAGCTAACTGTAATTACAGTTAAGCTTGGAAAAACCTAATCAGCAACTAGCAACCTAGTTATATCTAATCACAGCCACAATGCAGGAATTAAACAGTTGAATCCAGACGACGCAAGGAAATTTATAGTGGTTCCCCAAACAACTTGGGTACGTCCACTCTTCTACCCACACGGTAGGAATCCACTCAGGTTTTTGATCAGGTGCCCTGCCACCAACAAGATCTGTTTCAGGTAGATCCAGAAACCCTTTAGACTTTTGATCAGGTGTCTAAAAACCAAGCACAGGTTTTTGATCAGGTGCCCTGCCACCAAGGGATACTTTTGAAGGGAGTAATAACCCTGTACAGGAGGGGGAAGAAGGTTAAGATGTCTTCTCTATTTTACAATAGATTAGAGAAGCACAAAAGCTTGCACTGAGCTAGAATGCTCTAAAGAATCAAGGCTCCCCCTAGCTCAAAAATGTCCAGGTGAAGTCTTGCTTCAGTGCAGAGAAACTCTTCAAAAAGTTCTGAAGGAAAGAGCTACAGGAAGAAAGTAAATAATAAAATCAAAGTTCTTCAAGCAGCTATCTTCTTCTTCTTCTTCTTCAAAGAAACTCTGAGTTGAACTTCCTGAAAGCAGGAGAACTCAGGTGAAGAAGAGATGAAGATCTTAACACTTCTCAGTTAGATGAAGATTGCTGAGAGCAGGAAGCTTGAGCTTGATGAAGGCTTGAGAATGAACAACTGGATAGCTATTAGCTTCTGTTAACTAGCTTGAATCCTTCTTCAAAGGGTTCTTTATATAATCATCAGCAAGCAATGGCTCTCTTCCATTTGAATTATTTGTCTTCTTCTGAGCCTTGAGACCTGGGCTGTAAATATCAAGAAGACAGAAATATCTCTGCAGCAAAACATTCTATAAAAGGAATAAACCACTTTCTAAGAAGCTGCAGGCTTAAATCAGATAACAGAAGGACTAAATAAAGTCACATCAGAAATAATCTCTTTATAGCAAAAGAAGACTTTTTAGTCTAACGGCTATAAAGGGCTGTCAGCATATAAAGTAAATTAAAATGACAGCTAATAAGACAAACAACTTTATCTTAAAAAGATTTGACTCAGGCAAAAGAGATGGAGCAAATATTGCATATTATCATACAGCTTAAAATACTGTGCCAGAAAATGTATTAATTAATTAAATATAATAAATAAATACAAAATATAAAGGCAGACAGAAAACATCGAACGACCTTCGAAGATCGTCGAACGACGCCAGGAGATCGTCGAACTATCGGGCAGATAGTCGAACGATCCAGATAGTCGAGCTATCGAAGAAGATAGTCGAACTACCCCGGCAGATAGTCGAACTATCAGAGCAGATAGTCGAACCATCAGATAGTCGATCTATCTAGAACAGATAGTCGAACTATCAAGCGCACAGAGATAGTCGATCTATCAAGTAGATAGTCGACCTACCTCAGAAAACAGATAGTCGAACTATCAACAGATAGTCAAACTATCAAAACAAACCAGATAGTCGATCTATCAGCAGATAGTCGAGCTATCAGATAGTCGAACTATCAACCGATAGTCGAACTATCAAGACGAAACAGATAGTCGATCTATCAACAGATAGTCGAACTATCAGCGCAGAACAGATAGTCGAACTATCAACAGATAGTCGAACTATCAGCGCAGAACAGATAGTCGAACTATCAACAGATAGTCGAACTATCAGCGCAGAACAGATAGTCGAACTATCAACAGATAGTCGAACTATCAGCGCAGAACAGAGCGTCGACCAACTGATAGACGATCGTCGATCAGCCGATAGACGATAGTCGAACGGCGTTCGACTATAGTCGAACGAAAAACCTACTTAACCAAATTCTCAATTTGGAAAAGCGAGGACCCTACAGCTAGACTTCTAACCATTGACCATAGATATTTCTTGGGTCAAGGGGCACAAAGGAGAGGTCTAAACTCAAATCAAACTAGGGTACCAACAATCTCCCCCTATTTGAGTTAAGTCTCTCAAAATTTAAAACAGCTAGCAATAAAACACTAAAAAATAAATTCAGCACATAGTTAACAATAAACTGGCAGATTATCAATCAGATAGACAAATATAGCTCAGCAGTTTAATCAAACTATTAAGAATCTTTAGAGTCTGGTAAAGGATCAGAAGAACTAGAAACAAAGGAAATTTTTCTTAGAGGGTCATCTGATTCTTTCTTTGACATCTTCAGGTCCTGAGCACCAATGATCTTCAGTTCTGTAGCTCTGGGGACAACAGCTTCAGGATGTTTTTCCATGTACTTTGACGGATCAAAAATCTCAGGATTTACCTGGAACTTTTCAAATTCTTTCTTTCTGTAGGCTGACATGGTTGTAAAACCAGTCGTATCTTTACCTTCGGCTCTTGCTTTTCTTATTTGGGCTGCTCCTACAAGTTCTTGAAAGCGAGCCATCCTAAAGTTAGGATCGAGCTCAGGATTTTCATATACGGGCTCAGGAGAAGCAGCATCAGCTATTATATCTAGATAAGACATTAGAGAATACTTAGCAAAAGGGACTTGCTAGAAGGTTTTAAAACACAGTAAACTATTTACCTTTCGAAATACTTTTCTCAGATTGAACTGGAGTTGGAGATGAAATTCTCTTCTTTGGAGAAGGAGGTGGGGAAAAGGTTGGTCTTTGAGCCACAACCTCCTTCATTTGTCTTTGAGAACCATAAAATGATTTGCCTTGAGAGCTTTGATAACCTTGTCTTGGCTGGGGCTGAACAGACACAGATTTTGCAGAAGAGGCAGTAGGATGAGCTGAAAGGTTCCCAGAGGCTCCTGCACCTGGAGGTGGAGGAGGGGGACCTCTGGGAGTCCATCTTGAGACAGGACTGTCATACCTCTTGGTTCTTTTTCTTTCTTTTTGCTGATTCTTCGAAAACCACATCCAATGCTTAAAATCCTTGGATTTGGGGTCAATGCCCTTCAAAATGTAATAGGGAGTGTCATTATCCTTATTTGGAGGTGGAGGAGGAGCAGCTTTTCTTTTCTTTGCAGCAGATTTCTTTTTCTTTGACTTCTCAGACATATCAGAATCATCATCATCAGAATGGGATGATGGAGGGTTCTCATAAGGATCATAGGCTTCTGAGACAGCCTTTTCTTTAAGCTTTAGGGCAGATTTTTCTCTTTCCTCTTCCATGGCATCCAGAGCCAGAAGGGAGTCTAAATCTAAACCTGGAGAGTCATCCCAGATGGATGACTTTTCAAATTGCAAATCTTTCTCTTTCTCTTTTAACGATTGAACTCTTAAATTCCATGCTGCTCTTGCTTGAGCTTCTTCCAAACTCAGAACAGGAGAGTCAACTTTGACTTCCTCTTTCTCAGACTCATCTTCTTTATTATCTAAGAAGGATTCCAACTCAGGGTCTACTTGAGTAGCAGGAATACTTGGGTCAGCCTCAGAAACTACTGCTATGATTTGAGCAGTTAAATCTTCTTTAATAATATCTGTAAAATTATGAATACATATCTGCTAAATAAGCTTGAATCATTCCTTCAAGGTATTCACAAACTATCAAATTAATCGACTCATCAACAAAACGAATGAAAGAGTTACCTTCATATTTAACCATTTCCCATGATTCATTCAGATAAGAAGTTATGATTCCTTCCAGGAATCTAGCAATCATAGGAGTGGTAAGATCTTCTAAGCAAACCTTAACTGCAATCTCAGATAGCAGGATTCCATCTACTATATCCTTTTTAGACAAAACTGGAGCTAAAACTTTCTCAGCAGGAGCTGTTTCTTCTTCAGCTGGATCTATCTCTTTCTCAGCAGGAGCAGATTCCTCCTGGGCAGACATGACAACATCTGGAACTATTTCTTCCTGAGCAGACATGACTGAATCTTTTAAAGCTGGAGGAGAGGCAGGATGATCTGAGGCATCTTCATTGAACATCTCCCCCTGCCTGATTTCAGTGGATACTGAAACCAGGCCCCTAGAGGAAGATGGCTCAGCTGATTTTGAAATGGATTTGATGGAGGCAGATAAGAGATCAATGGAGGCAGCAAGGGGAGCGATTGCCTCTTCAATCATGGTTTTGATTGACGGGGTAATCAGCTCCACAATGCGGGAGATAAGCTCTGGAGAGATTTCAAAAGATGAAGGATGAGAGGTGGATGGAGCTACAGCAGATATGGTAGTGGTGCTGGGATGATGGACAGGGGATCGAGCAGGAGATGGAGCAGGTGATGGAGCAGGAGAGTTTATTGGGGAATGAATTGGGGAATGAATTGGATATACAGGAGGAGTAAGAATTCTCTCTGATCCTAACAAATCAAAGCTAGGAGCAGATATCCTAGCCAGATGAGCAGGTAGAGGAGAGGCTGGAGGAGACAGAGGAACAACCGTAGTTGTTTCAGGAGCAGTAGAGGAAGAAGGTCGTACCTCAGCAGAAGTTAATGGTACTTCAACTGAGGCAGACGGCAATGCAGAGGAGGAGGAAGGGAGAGCTGAGCCAGCTTCAACAGGTTGAGGAGCGACTGATGCAGTCCTTGTGTCCTCAGATGTAGCTGGAGCAGATTTCACAAACGTCCTCTTCCACTTAGAGAACAAGTGGGGATCCATCTTCTTGCTGGCGTTGATTGTTGTTGCAGTTGAACTTAGCAGCTGGGGGTATTTCTCTTTAAGGAAGATTCCAATGACCCTTCCCAGGGTGACTTCCTTCTTACCAGTCTTCTTCCTGATTAAATCAAACAAAACAGCTGCCCAATCTATCCTTTTACGATTAACAATTGCACACATGAGTGCGAATTGCTGCCTTGTTATATTGTCGTGGGCAGAGTGCTTACCCAGGAGCACTTTTCCGACTACCTCAGCGAGGAACTTGATCTTGAAGGGGAAGTTTACTTTGAGCAGCTTGGTGGGAATGCCCTCAGCATGTCCCAGCTCAACCAGCATTCGTCCAAATTCCTGAGCGTCTTGCTCATAATCCTCATCACCAATAACTAATTCAAAAACATCAGATAAGACGGCCGGAGTCAGGATAACTTCTTCTCCGCCTATGGTACCAGTCATCGATTCGTCTGTGGAAGACGACGTGAAAGCCCATTCTTTGATTTCAGGAATATTGATCTTAATCCTTTCAGACATCAGCTTCTCTAAACCCTGATCCCTGCAGAGTTGGAGAACTTCCACGATTCCGACATTGCAGCTACTGAATGCTTCGAAATCCACACTGAAACCTGCATCAAACTTTACGACGGCTAAAACTGCTGGAGAGACCGCCATGGATTCGCCGGAGAAAGCACGAGAAAGCTGGAGAGAACGAAGAAGACGAAACGCCCGGAAATCGCAAGCGGGAAAGCAGAATGCGAAAGGGCACGCTCCGTCGACGATAAAACAATGATCTTTTAACCTAGGTCGACTATCGGTTTTATATTAGGCCGGAAATAGTCGATCTATTAAAAAGATACTTGACCCGATAGTCGAACGGCCGTTCGATGATCGGCTCAGAAGCAGAGTAGTCGAACCATCGTTCGGCTATTTCTGGCTTCACACGCAACAAGCTGTCGTCGTTCAGAGATCGACGATGAGCTCAACCTGTTCGACGATGGTCGAACGTCGATCGACGATCTTCAAACAGATAAGCTATCATTAACCAGAGGTCGACGATAGGCTCAATTCGTTCGACGATCTTCGATCATCGTTCGACGATCTTCAAGCAGATTTCAACAAAGGCAGATATAGTCACACTTAGTCTCGTCCATTAATCATGCCTAGTTGAACTAAAAAGAACAGATGCTTCTGTTCATCTAAAGGCTTGGTGAATATATCACCTCTCTGAAACTCAGTGGATATGAACTCAAGATAGATCTTATTCTTTTCCACACAATCTCTCAGGAAATGGTGCCTAATCTCAATGTGCTTGGTTCTAGAGTGGTGCACTGGATTTTGTGCAATAGAAATAGCACTGGTACTATCACACATGATCTTGGTGTTCTTGTGTGAGTAACCATAATCCACAAGCTGGTTTTGAATCCACAGGATCTGTGAACAACAACTGGCAGCTGCTATATATTCAGCCTCTGTAGTTGAAGTTGAGACAGAAGCCTGCTTCTTACAGAACCAAGAGACCAATCTCTCTCCCAGGAACTGGCAAGTTCCTGAGGTGCTCTTCCTGTCAACTCTGCAACCAGCATAATCAGAATCAGAATATCCAATTAATTCAAACTCTGACTCAGCTGGGTACCAAAGTCCTAGATTTGGACATCCTTTTAGGTATCTCAGGATTCTCTTTAGAAGAATCAGATGAGATTCCTTGGGGTTGACCTGGAATCTAGCACAAAGGCATGTAGCAAACATTATATCTGGCCTACTTGCAGTTAGATATAATAGGGAACCAACAATGGCCCTATAATTCTTTTGATCAACTGGCTTGCCGTGATCATCAGAATCAATAACTATATTAGTAGCCATGGGTGTAGGCATTGCTGAAGCATCAGCCATCCCAAATTTCTTTACCAATTCCTTGGCATATTTGGATTGGGAGATGAAGATACCATCAGCATCTTGCTTAACTTGGAGACCAAGAAAGTAAGACAGCACACCCATACTACTCATCTCAAACTTAGAATGCATCAAGTTGGAAAACTTTTTGCACAGTTTGGGATCAGTGGAGCCAAAGATAATATCATCTACATACACCTGAACTAACAGGATTGTGTCCTTGTGATGCTTGACGAAAAGGGTTCTATCAACTACTCCCCTAGTAAAGTTGTGCTCTAACAGGAAACTAGCTAAGGTCTCATACCAGGCCCTAGGAGCTTGTTTTAGTCCATAAAGAGCTTTCTGCAACTTAAAAACATGAGAAGGCTGAGTTGAACAAACAAACCCTGGTGGTTGTTCAACAAACACCTCTTCCTTAAGCTCACCATTTAGGAATGCACTTTTGACATCCATTTGGAACACCTTAAACTTCATGAAGGCTGCATAGGCCAAGAAGATCCTTATTGCTTCTAGCCTTGCAACAGGAGCAAAGGTTTGGTCATAGTCTATACCTTCCTCCTGTCTGTAGCCCTGAGCTACAAGCCTAGCTTTATTCCTTACTATTATTCCATTTGCATCTAACTTGTTTTTATACACCCACTTGGTGCCTATGATCAGTTGGCCTTTAGGTCTTGGAACCAAAGTCCAAACTTTACATCTCTCAAACTGATTGAGCTCCTCTTGCATTGCAATGATCCAGTGGGGATCTAGCTCTGCATCTTTAAAGGTGAGGGGCTCAACCTGTGAGAGGAAACAAGCATGCATCACATCCTATCTTAATTGGTGTCTTGTTTGTACACCAGCTGATATGTCTCCAATCACTTGAGATGTGGGGTGATCTCTAAGTGTGACAATGTCAGCAGGTGGGATGTGATCTTCAGCAACAGTTGGGATTAATTCCTCAGGAGGAATTTGATCTACTGTTGGTGGTACAACAGCAGCTTCAACAGCTTCAGCAATGTCTTCATCACTGTCTGATTCAGTGATCTGAAGAGTTCATAGTTGAAGAATTTCTTGAGGGGCATTATGTACCTGCAAAGAACTGGAGGAAGGAGAATTTTCCTTCTCCTTGTAAAACATCTGAGACTCATCAAAAGTCACATGCACAGATTCTTCTATCTTACAGGTAGATTTGTTATAAACCCTATAAGCTTTGCTTACTTGGGAATATCCAAGCATGATTCCCATTGAAGCTTTTGCTTCAAATTTTCTAATATATTCTTTATTATTATTATGAATATAAACAATACAACCAAAAACTCTAAAGTAATTAATTTTTGGTTTCTTTCCTTTAAGCAACTCATAAGGAGTTTTACACTTAAGTTTGTGTATCAAACTTCTATTCAAGACATAGTTAGCTGTACTAACAGCTTCTGCCCAATAGGATAGAGGCATGTTAGCATCTGCCAACAATGTGCTAGCAGCTTCAATTATTGTTCTATTCTTCCTTTCAACTACCCCATTTTGTTGGGGAGTTCTAGGAGCTGAGAAGCTATGTTTGATACCTTCTCTCTCACAGAATTCTTGCATGAGAAGAGAGTCAAACTCAGTACCATGATAACTTCTGATCAAGGCCACATGAGTAGAGTACTCAGTCTGCACACAAAGTAGAAAGTCTGTAAGGGCTTTGAAGTTATCAGACTTAGTTCTCAAAAAGAAAACCCAACTGAACCTAGAGAAGTCATCTACAATTACTAAAGTGTAATACTTCCCTCCTAAACTCTGTACATTTATTGGGCCAAAAAGGTCCAAATGTAATAAATACAGGATTCTAGGAGAATCACTTTTATTTACAGATTTAAATGAATTCTTGGTTTGCTTGCCTAGCTGACAAGCCTTGCATAGGCTCTCCTTCTTGTAGGGGCAAGAAGGTAAACCTCTAACAAGATTGTGCTTAGATAACCTAGATATATTTTTAAGGTTTACATGACTAAGCCTTTTATGCCATAGGGAATTATTATTAAGGGTTACTTCATTAAACAGGCAAATTTCAGAATGAGATGAATTGAAATCTACCAAATAGATATTACCTATTCTAATACCTACTAAAACAACATTATTATTCAAAGTAATATTGCAAGAGAAGTTAGAAAATGAAACCTGGTAGCCAGCATCACATAGCTGGCTGACTGAAATCAGATTATGCTTTAGTCCATTGACATAAGCAACTCTCTTGAATGTAACTGCTCCAATGGTGATCTTGCCATAGCCTTCTGTCTGACCACAGCTGGAGTCTCCAAAGATAACCTTTGGGCCGAGCTTAGCTTTGAATTTTGACAGTAGATCTTTATTTCCTGTCATATGCTTAGAGCATCCACTATCCAAATACCACTTATTTAGAGTGATTGGATAGGCCTTCACCTCATCTTCAGTAGGCATCTCTTCATCAGAATCTGAACTCTCTGCAGCAGAGTGGTTGCTGCAGGCATCTATTGCCATTAGGCAAATTTCTTTGGCCTTCTTCTCTTCCTCATCTTCACTGGAGCTTGATGAGGATGATTCTTCATCAGAATCACTCCAGGTTTCAGCAATGAAACCTCTCTCCTTCTTCTTATTTTTGTAGGAGGATGGCTTGGAGTGCTTCCTATGCTGTTCCTTTTCTTTTCTCTTTTCTTTGTTCTTCTCCTCTGGACACTCTGGCAGAATGTGTCCAGGCTTCCTGCAACCATAGCAAATAATTTCTTTAGCAGGAGAGCGATCATACCTTGGTTTGTCTTCATAGCGTGATGACTTCTTTCTGAACTCTTTTCTTCCCATCTTGAGAAACCTTTTGGCAAACAATGCCATAAGTTCCTCATTAGATTGGCTGCCTTCAGACACATCTGCAGCCTTAAGAGCTAGAGATTGCTCTTTTCTTGTTGGAGTAGGGGTCTTGGCTTCAGCTTCTGCTTCTCTGGTCTTCAGCACTTGCTCAAAAGACTTGAGCTTGCCGAGGAGGGCTTCAGTTGAGATCTCATTAGTACTTCTGGCTTCTTTGATGGGCCAGATTCTTAGATCCCATGTGCTAGGGAAGCACATAAGAATCTTATCATTGACCTCTGTCAATGATATGTCCTTGTCCAGGGTCCTCAGCTCATTGATGATTGAGCTGAGCCTGGTGTACATAGCTTCAACTGATTCAGCATCAGTCTTCTTGAAGTTCTCATACTGTGAGATAAGGTTGGACCTTCTGTCCTTCCTCTCATCAGCTGAACCAGCTACAATCTGGTTCAGTGTGTCCCACATGGCCTTTGCTGAGGAGCAGTCAGCCACCTTCTGGAACACCTCATCAGACATTGTCTGAGCCAGTATATTCATTGCCTTGGCATCAGCAATTTTGGCCTTCTTGTATTCATCATTATAATCTGGAGGAGGCACTGCACTCATATCAGATGATGAGGCAGTGGTAGCAGCAGGTGCTCTTGGGGGACCTGACAAAATAGAAGCAAAAATACTTTCATCAATAGAGTTCATATATAATTTAATCCTTGCCTTCCAGATGCCAAACTTTGCTAAGTTGCATGCTGGAGGTCTGGTGCTAGAGTAATCCTTAGACTGGGCCATGATAGTGAATATCTATAAGCTCTTGGTACCTATCAGGATCTTGTGACTTAGGTGTTAGCCTATACAGTCAGTCAACCTCCCTCTGATACCAATTGAAAGTGAAGGGATAGATACTACTCTAGAGGGGGGGTGAATAGAGTTATCAAATTTTGCACAGACAAAACTTAATATTCTACCCAACTCCCTTGGAGTGAAGTGCGGAATGAAAAGATTATAGATATTGATTTAACCTTAAAGCCTAACACAAGTGATGTGTACAAACACAAGCTAACTGTAATTACAGTTAAGCTTGGAAAAACCTAATCAGCAACTAGCAACCTAGTTATATCTAATCACAGCCACAATGCAGGAATTAAACAGTGGAATCCAGACGACACAAGGAAATTTATAGTGGTTCCCCAAACAACTTGGGTACGTCCACTCTTCTACCCACACGGTAGGAATCCACTCAGGTTTTTGATCAGGTGCCCTGCCACCAACAGGATCTGTTTCAGGTAGATCCAGAAACCCTTTAGACTTTTGATCAGGTGTCTAAAAACCAAGCACAGGTTTTTGATCAGGTGCCCTGCCACCAAGGGATACTTTTGAAGGGAGTAATAACCCTGTACAGGAGGGGGAAGAAGGTTAAGATGTCTTCTCTATTTTACAATAGATTAGAGAAGCACAAAAGCTTGCACTGAGCTAGAATGCTCTAAAGAATCAAGGCTCCCCCTGGCTCAAAAATGTCCAGGTGAAGTCTTGCTTCAGTGCAGAGAAACTCTTCAGAAAGTTCTGAAGGAAAGAGCTACAGGAAGAAAGTAAATAATAAAATCAAAGTTCTTCAAGCATCTATCTTCTTCTTCTTCTTCTTCAAAGAAACTCTGAGTTGAACTTCCTGAAAGCAGGAGAACTCAGGTGAAGAAGAGATGAAGATCTTAACACTTCTCAGTTAGATGAAGATTGCTGAGAGCAGGAAGCTTGAGCTTGATGAAGGCTTGAGAATGAACAACTGGATAGCTATTAGCTTCTGTTAACTAGCTTGAATCCTTCTTCAAAGGGTTTTTTATATAATCATCAGCAAGCAACGGCTCTCTTCCATTTGAATTATTTGTCTTCTTCTGAGCCTTGAGACCTGGGCTGTAAATATCAAGAAGACAGAAATATCTCTGCAGCAAAACATTCTATAAAAGGAATAAACCACTTTTTAAGAAGCTGCAGGCTTAAATCAGATAACAGAAGGACTAAATAAAGTCACATCAGAAATAATCTCTTTATAGCAAAAGAAGACTTTTTAGTCTAACGGCTATAAAGGGCTGTCAGCATATAAAGTAAATTAAAATGACAGCTAATAGGACAAACAACTTTATCTTAAAAAGATTTGACTCAGGCAAAAGAGATGGAGCAAATATTGCCTGGTTATATTATCATACAGCTTAAAATACTGTGCCAGAAAATGTATTAATTAATTAAATATAATAAATAAATACAAAATATAAAGGCAGACAGAAAACGTCGAACGACCTTCGAAGATCGTCGAACGACGCCAGGAGATCGTCGAACTATCGGGCAGATAGTCGAACGATCCAGATAGTCGAGCTATCGAAGAAGATAGTCGAACTACCCCGGCAGATAGTCGAACTATCAGAGCAGATAGTCGAACCATCAGATAGTCGATCTATCTAGAACAGATAGTCGAACTATCAAGCGCACAGAGATAGTCGATCTATCAAGCAGATAGTCGACCTACCTCAGAAAACAGATAGTCGAACTATCAACAGATAGTCAAACTATCAAAAGAAACCAGATAGTCGATCTATCAGCAGATAGTCGAGCTATCAGATAGTCGAACTATCAACCGATAGTCGAACTATCAAGACGAAACAGATAGTCGATCTATCAACAGATAGTCGAACTATCAGCGCAGAACAGATAGTCGAACTATCAACAGATAGTCGAACTATCAGCGCAGAACAGATAGTCGAACTATCAACAGATAGTCGAACTATCAGCGCAGAACAGATAGTCGAACTATCAACAGATAGTCGAACTATCAGCGCAGAACAGAGCGTCGACCAACTGATAGACGATCGTCGATCAGCCGATAGACGATAGTCGAACGGCGTTCGACTATAGTCGAACGAAAAACCTACTTAACCAAATTCTCAATTTGGAAAAGCGAGGACCCTATAGCTAGACTTCTAACCATTGACCATAGATATTTCTTGGGTCAAGGGGCACAAAGGAGAGGGCTAAACTCAAATCAAACTAGGGTACCAACAACACTCCTGCTCTGAGTGTGGAAGAAGTACAAGCAAGGGATGCCTGGGATCTAAGAGTACAGTCTTTAAAAGAAAAAGAAAAAGATCTGCAAGTTGAAAAGTCAACCATCTGGGATGACTCACCAGGGTTGGACTTAGATTCCCTTCTGGCTCTGGATGCCATGGAAGAGGAAAGAGAGAAATCAGCTCTGAAGCTTAAAGAAAAGGCTGTTTCTGAAGCCTATGATCCGTATGATAATCCCCCATCATCTCACTCTGATGATGAGGATGATTCTGATGTGTCTGAGAAATCAAGGAAAAAGAAAGTTGCCCAAAAGAAAAGGAAAGCTGCTGCTCCTCCTCCCAGTAAAGATAATGATACTCCTTATTATATTTTGAAGGGCATTGACCCTAAGTCAAAGGAATTTCAGCACTGGATGTGGTTCTCAAAGAACCAGTAGAAAGAAAGGAAAAGATCTAAAAGATATGACAGTCCTGGTTCAAGATGGACTCCCAGAGGTCCTCCTCCTCCTCCTCCAGGTGCAGGAGCTTCTGGTAATCTTTCTGCCAACCCTTCTGCTTCTTCAGGATAATCTGCTCCATCAGCAAGACCTGCTTCATCTCAGCATCAATCAAGGAAAAGCTCTCATAGCTCTTATGGAAAGTCTCATTCTAACAGTAAAATGCATGAAGCAGAAGTGAAAGAACAAGTTAAGGAGGTTGTGTATCTAAAGCCAACTTTTTCACCTCCTCCTTCTCCTAAGAGAAAGGTTTCAACTGCTGCACCAGTTCAGTCTGAGAAAGTTGTTTTAAAAGGTAAGTAGTTTACTTTGTTTTAAAATTCTAGCAAGAACCTTTTGCTAAGTTTGCTCCAATATCTTATCTAGATAAAGAATCAGATGCTGCTCCTCCTGAGCCTGTTTATGAAAGTCCAGAGCTAGATCCTAACTTTAGGATGGCTCATTTTCACGAAGTAGTTGGAGCAGCTCAAATAAGAAAAGCAAAAGCAGAAGGAAAAGATACAACCGGTTTAACCACTATGTCTGCTTTCAGAAAGAAAGAGTTTGAAAAGTTCCAGGTCAATCCTGATGTATTTGATCCCTCAAAATATATGGAAAAGCATCCTGAAGCAGTAGTCCCAAGAGCTGCAGAATTGAAGATCATTGGGGTGCAGGACTTGAAGCTATCAAAGAAAGAATCTGATGATCCTCTAAGGAAAATCTCTTTTGTTCCTAGTTCCTCTGCCCCCTTGCCAGACTCTGTAGATTCTTAATAGTTTGATTAACTGCTGTGTTATATTTGCTTATTATCTATCTGGTTGATAATCTGCTAGTTAATTGTTATCTATTTCCTGTATTGTTTATAGTGTTCTTTAGCTAGCTGTATGTTTTAGTTTTTGAGAGACTTAACTCAAATAGGGGGAGATTGTTGGTACCCTAGTTTGATTTGAGTTTAGTCCTCTCCTTTGTGCTCCTTGACCCAAGAATTATCTATGGTCAATGGTTAGTAGTCTAGCTGTAGAGTCCTCACTTTTCCAGATTGAGAATTTGGTTTAGTTTTTCGTTCGACTATAGTCGAACGGCGCTCGACTATCGTCTATCGGCTGATCGACGATCGTCTATCAGTCGGTCGACGCTCTGTCTGCATTGATAGTTCGACTATCTGTTGATAGGTCGACTATCTGCTTGGCATGGTAGTTCGACTATCTGCTCTGATAGATCGACTATCTGATAGTTCGACTATCTGTTGATAGGTCGACTATCTGTTCCGCTTTGATAGGTCGACTATCTGTTGATAGGTCGACTATCTGTCGTCTTTGATAGTTCGACTATCTGTCCTGATAGTTCAACTATCTGATAGTTCGACTATCTGTTGATAGATCGACTATCTGGTCTGTTTTGATAGTTCGACTATCTGTTGATAGGTCGACTATCTGTTTTCTGAGGTAGGTCGACTATCTGCTTGATAGGTCGACTATCTGTTTGTTTCTGATAGTTCGACTATCTGTCGATAGGTCGACTATCTGATAGCTCGACTATCTGTTAATAGCTCGACTATCTGTTTTGCCCTGATAGTTCGACTATCTGTTGATAGGTCGACTATCTGATAGTTCGACTATCTTCTGGTAGTTCGACTATCTGCTGAGATAGTTTGACTATCTCCTTTGATAGTTCGACTATCTGGATCGTTCGACTATCTGCCCGATAATTTGACGATCTCCGTGCGTCAGTCGACGATCTCCGAAGGTCGTTCGACGCTTTCTGTCTACCTTTATATTTTGTATTTATTTATTATATTTAATTAATTAATACATTAATCTGGCATATCTTTTTAGCTGTATTATGATAATATTTCCAGGCATATCTGCTCTATTCTTTTTGCCTGAGTCAAATCTTTTTAGATAAAGTTGTTTGTCTTATTAGCTGACATTATAAATTACTTTATCTGTTGTCAGGCCTTTATAGCCGTTAGACTGAAAAGTCTTCTTTTTGCTATAAAGAGTTTGTTTCTGATATGACTTTATTTAGTACTTTATTATCAAAATTGTTTCCTGCAGCTTCCTAGAAAAAGGGTTATTCCTTTTATAGAATGTTTCTGCTGCAGAGTTTGTTCTGTCTTCTTGATATTTACAGCTCAGGTCTCAAGTCTCAGAAGAAGACAATTTATTCGAACTGAAGAGAGCCGTTGCTTGCTGATGTTATATAAAGGACCCTTTGAAGAAGGATTCAAGCTAGTGTTACATATATTTCTCAAGCATTCAAGCCTTCATCAAGATCAAGCTTTCTGCTCTCAGCAATTTCCATCTAACTGAGAAGTGTTAAGATCTTCTACTCTTCTTCAACCTAAGTTCTCCTGCTTTCAGGAAGTTCAAACTCAGAGTTCCTTTGAAGAAGAAGAAGAAGAAGATAGCTGCTTGAAGATCTTTATTTTATTACTTTTTATCTTCTTGTAGCTTTTCCTTCAGAGTTTTCTGAAGAGTTTTCTGCACTGAAGCAAGACTTCACCTGAACATCTTTGAGCCAGGGGGAGCCTTGATTCTTTAGAGCCTTCTAGCTCAGTGCAAGTTTTTGTGCTTCTCTAATCTTTGTAAAATAGAGAAGACATCTTAACCTTCTTCCCCCTCCTGTACAGGGTTATTACTCCCTTCAAAAGTATCCCTTGGTGGCAGGGCACCTGATCAAAAACCTGTGCTTGGTTTTTAGACACCTGATCAAAAGTCTAAAGGGTTTCTGGATCTACCTGAAGCAGATCCTGTTGGTGGCAGGGCACCTGATCAAAAACCTGAGTGGATTCCTACCGTGTGGGTAGAAGAGTGGACGTACCCAAGTTGTTTGGGGAACCACTATAAATTTCCTTGTGTCGTCTGGATTCACTTGTTTAATTCCTGCATTGTGGCTGTGAATAGATATAACTAGGATTGCTAGTTGCTGATTAGGTTTTCCAAGCCTCAATTGTAATTACAGTTAGCTTGAGTTTGTACACATCACTTGTGTTAGGCTTTAAGGTTAAATCAATATCTATAATCTTTTCATTCCGCACCTCACTCCAAGGGAGTTGGGTAGACCATTAAGTTTTGTCTAGTGCAAAATTTGATAACTCTATTCACCCCCCTCTAGAGTAGTATCTATCCCTTCACTTTCAACCTTCTTGGCTCAACACGCCCCCAATTCCCACTCCCGAACGTCACAAGATAATTAAAAAACCTTGGAGAAATCTTGGAGACGCAAGAGGTGGGCTTCGGACATGCGCGTCTTAATTAATTGAAAAGCCTTGGCGGTCGACTTCGTCCAAGAAAACTCACCCTTCTTCATGCACTCGGTTACGGGGGCCATTATGCTACTAAAATCCTTAATAAACCGCCGGTAGAAGGTGGCGAGTCCGTGGAAACTCCGCACATCCCGAATGTTGGCGGGCTTAGGCCAATCCTTTATGGCTTGCACCTTCTTAGGGTCTACATGGATTCCCATTGAACTAACGATGTAACCGAGGAACTCGACGGATGTCACGTGGAAGGTACATTTTTTTATGTTCACGAATAATTTTTCTGATCTTAACATGGTTAGGATGATTCTTAAATGCGTCTCATGATCACTCGTGGAGGTGCTAAAAATCAGGATGTCATCGAAGTACACCACAATGAATTTCCCCATATAAGGTTGGAAAGCATGGGTCATCATCCTAGAAAACGTTCTGGGCGCGTTGGAGAGCCCAAACGGCATCACTAACCACTCATAAAGGCCCTCCTTAGATTTAAAGGCAGTCTTCCACTCATCCCCTTCTCTAATTCGGATCTGGTGGTAACCACTCCTAAGATCCAACTTGGAGAAGATCGTGGCGCCGGCCAACATATCTAACAAATCGTCGAGACGGGGGATGGGGAATCGGTACTTGATAGAGATTTTGTTTATGGCCCGGCTATCCACACACATCCTCCATGAGCCGTCCTTCTTGGGGGCAAGTAAGGCGGGCACGGCGCACGGACTCATGCTATGGAGGATAAATCCCTTTCGCAATAATTCCGAGATCTGGGTTTATAGTTCTAAATGTGCGGACGGATTGAGGCGATAATGGGGAAGGTTGGGTAGGGAGGAGCCGGGGATGAAGTCGATGGCGTGTTGGATGTCCCGCATGGGGGGTAACTCAGACGGTAGCTCGTCCGGATACACATCCACAAATTCTTCTAGGAGCGACTTCAATGCCGACGGTAAGCTCTCACATATCGCCGCATCGTCCTTGACTTGGAGGCAAACTAAATCATAAAGGACTCCATCCATGAAGGTAGCCCGGGTAAGTTCCTTCCTACCAATAAGACCCAACGCTCTCTTCTCGACTGGGATGACGGTTTCCTTGGATGGGGTCGAAGGATCCTTAGGAGGAGAGGGCTTCAAGACGATGACTCGGCCATTAAACTTGAACTCATAAGTGTTAGCCCGACCATAGTGGGTGACGTCATGGTCAAACACCCAAGGGCGCCCAAGTAAGACGTGACACGCATCCATGGGGATGACATCACACCAAACCTGTTCGGTGTAGGCCTTGATGGTGAGGGGAACTAGACAACGCTTCTCCACGGGGAGGGTTGACTTGTTCACCCACGCCACCTTATACGGGTGAGGGTGTGGTTCAGCAACTACGGACATGCGTTACACGGCGGCTTCAGAAACGACATTCATGCAACTACCGCTATCTATGATCAGCCTACACCATTTTTCACCGCTCTTGAAATTTAACGTGAAGATATTTGTCCTATTCCATTCGTCTAACGGCCGCGGGGTGGCCAAAATACATTTCATCACCATCATATGGGATTCGTCATCCATGTCACTCGGCACGCCGTCCGACTCACTAAAATCACCTGCTTCGTAAGTAAGGTCGTCAGACCCGCCCGCGGCATCTAACAGGGCTATGGGGCTTGGGTTTTGTAGGGCAATCACTAGCATAGTGTCCTTGAACCCCGCAAGAAAAATAGGTGACGTTCGTCTTACTGACTCTTCCTATCGGCACTCTTTCCCCAGTTGGACTCCTATTGTTTTTAGCCGTCACCACAATGGAGGATGAATCGGAGGACCGATACTTTCCTTTATCCTTATAGCTGGGTGCAGGGGGCGGTCCTAAGATGGACTTGCCCTTCTGGAATGGACGTGACTTTCCCTTAAGCACATTGTGTTTTTCGATATCTAACGCAGCGTTGAATGTCACGTGTAAGTCCGTGTGGCCGTATCGCAATAGCTTCCCTTGGATATCGGGGTTGAGGCCCTTACGGAACCTGGATAGGGTGACCTCAGGCATCTCCTTCACATCACAACGGACCATCATATCCTTGAGCAAACTCAGGTTCTCAGAAACCGACCTCGCCCCTTGCTTAAGGGTAGCCAAATCATCGAACATCTGTGTTCGATGGTACGTGGGAACGTATTGCTCGGTCAACCTAGCCTTCATATCTTCCCAACCGATGGGCCTTGCACCATTCTCTACTCGCAAGCGCCTCTCTTCATTCAGCCAAAAGATCTTGGCTCGCCCTAATAATTTCATCCTCGCCACACGCACCTTGTTCGCATCGTTGAGAGCGTACCATTCAAAGTAACACTCGATTTCCAAGACCCAATCTTGGAAGACTTGAGGATCTCCCAACCCATCATAGGAGGGTGGCTTGACTCGGACGACCCGAGTAAGTTCAAACTCGAAGGGGGCTCGAGGAGCGTGTTCCTGCGGGTGATTGGGGTTGGTTTGGTGATCTCCTTCCGCTTGTTGGTGAGCGGGGGGATGACGGGGTCCCCCTTGTTGGACACCTAGAACATGAAGGGCCTCTCTAATGGCCGTCATTTGCTCCGTAAAGTCTTTCCGGAGCTCCTCAATCTCATTGAGGCCACGGCCGTTACCCGGTTCGTCGTCCATGGTGGAAGACGATGGGAAATACTCCGTTCCTAGCCTTGTGCGCATGCAACAAGTTGACAGCCGATTTAGACAAACGAACTATGAATTAATCCCGATAGGTGACTTTAGAAAAAAAAGATTTTTTTTTTGAGATTCCTACAGGGAAAAATTAGAGGATTATTAAAATATTTTTTTTTTATTTTTTTGCAGAAAATTAAGAAATCTAGGACGCTATTGGCAGACCAAGGAAAATTTTTTTTTTGATTTTTTTTGACACAAAACGCACCCTAACGTGGGGGGAAAGTGAAAGGCAAGAAAGGGGAGGGGGTCAATTAAGAAATTGACACGAACATCCCTCTGATACCAAATTGATACAGGCCACTATCCGCCAACGTGAATACTTTAGCGTTCTAACGCGCGAGACGTCTAACACCCACGAAGACAACCACACAAAACTCAAACGCAGCGCACTAATAGGCAAACTAAACAAGTAAACCAACATGGTAGCCACACCGTCGGAAAGATCGGACAAGCGGCTAAGGGCCGTTATCCTTTCTAGCAAAAGGGACCCACCCGGTCCGGACGAGCGATGTTGTACCAAAGAAGATCTACCTGAAAACACGATCGAGAAACGGTAGATCTCCCCCAACAAAAAGGTGCGGGGTTCGCCAAACCCTTTTTGGAAATAAAGCGTAGTGATGTTGCAACACTTAAAGCAAAACCCATGAAAAATCAACAATTCGCAAGCAACGCAAAAATTACTCCAGCCGCTAGAAAAATCAAGAGGGAAACACACGGAAGTGGAGAGATCCGTTACCCAAGTCGGAATGGATGATTCCGACTGTTTTACCAAGGGATCACTCGCCCACGGCTCCGCCGGAGTTGTGCCGGATGGAGTAAGAAATTCCGCCGTCGCCGCATCACGCCGTCTCCAAGTTCCTCGGAGCAAGAAACACTCCACCTCCACCCAAGGTGAGGTAGTCAGCCAAGAGGATGGGAGATGGTGGTCGACCAAGGATGGTGGTGGCCGATCGGGTTGAAGGTGGGTAGTCGGGTATGGGGCGGCTTGTGAGGAGGAGGTGGTGTTGAGGATGTAGATAGGGAGAGGGGAGAAAGGGAAGAGGAAGTGGGTGGCTTTTGGGAATGGAGAGAGGGGGCGGCCGAACTAGTGAGGAGGAAGGGAGAGAGTGTAGGGGGCGGCTAAGAAGAGAAGAAGTAGAGAGATAGGTTTAGGGTTTTCTTAATTCTTCTTCAATACTTCAAAAGGAAACATCCTATGCCTATTTATAGGCTTACAACCATCATCCGGCTATTAGCAGCCCAAAATGAAAATAAAGCTAATAATGTTTTTTAAAACTTAAAGGAACTAATAAAATGCCTAAACAAGTGGCACAACAAATACGATAAATAAAATGACATAAATAAAAGGATTAGACGGGCTTGTGCCGAGGGCGGAGATTATAACGTCGCCCCGAGTGGGCACCATGGCGATGCGAGTCCTTTGTTGGAGACGAGGGAGGGTCTTCAGCAAGCTGCGGTTCGTCGTCTCCACCACAAAGCATATACCTGCTCTCTTCCCTGTCTACGATCTCCGTCGTGGTATCCACGACCGCGACCGCATCCTCGGCCTCCATAATGCTGAGCTGGTGGGCCACCCTGTGGTGCTGGAGGTGGTGCCCCCCTCATCGGGCAGTTCCTCCGGATGTGCCCAATCTGATGACAAAGAAAGCACTCTGGTGGGGAATACGTCATTCCCCCGGGTCTCGGCATCTCCTGCATCCGAAGAGGTTGAGGGGCCAATATCACCTGCTCCCTCGGCTCCTGCCTCACTTCCTGATGAGGCTGGTCCTCTTCCTTTCTCCCCTCTGGTATATCACCTCACCGCTGGCCATTTCTGACTCTCCGTCCCTGATCCTCTGCTGGCTGCTTCCGGCCCCGGGTGGTGTGCCAATCAGCCTCAATCCTTTTTGCCATCTCCAAAATCCGGGAGATAGGCCCGTCAGATACAAACAACAAAGCCTCCCTCAAGTCTTCCCGCAGACCCTTATAGAACCTCTTGATGTACCCTGCTTCGTCCAGCTGGTAAGAATCTGCATATCGAGCAAGATGGTCGAACTCCCGATAGTACACCACCGTCCGGGTGCCCTGCTTCAGCTGTAAGAACCGCTCCTCTAACTCATCCCTGGCCGACTGCGAAACAAAATGCTCCAGCAGTGCGGCCCTGAACTCTTACCAGGTAACCTCCGCAACCTCCCTATCGGCATATGTCGTGTCCAACAGCATCTTCCACCACCTCTTGGCATAGGACTCCAGGAAAGAGACAACCAGAGCCACCCTCTCCTCCAAGGGACATCGTATCCCGGTCAGCATCTCGTACATAATATCCAGCCACTCTTCCATCTGAACCGCCAACTCCGTCCCCAAGTAGGACGGGAGAGACAGTTCTCAGAAGATGCTCAGCCAATTGGCCTCCGGATTTGGCTGCGGGACCGGAACCTGCTGGGCCCTGAAAGCCTCCAGGATGGCAGTCAGAGTCTGTCCCATGTCTGAATGAAGGAAAGGAGTGGGGACCGGTGGAGGTGGTGCAACACCTTGAGCCTGCGGTCAAACCGCTTACCTAAACGAGTTGAAACTAATTTTAAATTAATCTAGACTAGAAGGGCTACAACTTTCGTAACTGGCCATTTTTCCTAAATCGGCCTCTAAGTGCCTCGTTTTGCAACCTAAAAATATACTCAAATAATGTATCTTATCATTATGTATTATATACATAATTTATATATTATAAAGTGATTTTACTGTTCATCTTCTACATGAAACCGAAAACCAGAACACAGAAACTCGTATTTCCTGTAACCTTTCCGTGATCCGTCGCCGGCTATCCGATCACCTCCCTGGCCAGCCACCACCACCACCACCTCCGTTGAGGCGATGGCTATCGGTCGGTGGTGGGTTGGCCGCCGGAGGTGGCGCTTTCCGGCGAACTCAAAACAATATTTTTCCATGGTTTTCCATGAAAACACAAGGTAGGTCCGGCTCCTTTGAGCACGAACTTCATTTCTAAGATCCTAAGATCTACCCATAAGAGAAGAAGTAGAGGAGGACCTTGTTCGCGGTTTGAAGGCGAGATGAACGTCGGATTGTCATGGCGCGGTGATGGCATTCCCAAACTTCTCCTATAGCAAGAGCAAAAGTCTGAATTTGTTTGATCGAGCGTGGAACCTTCTCCTCTTGCTCCAAGTGGGCTTTTATAGATTTCCCAATGGGGAGGGGAAAGGATGAAACATTCATGGCCATGAATGTTTCTTCTTAATAACGTTTCGGTTATGATGCAGGGAAGAGGAAAAGGTGGAAGATGAATTGGCTGATCCAGGTGGCGATTTCTTATTGGACCTCACTCTCTCTTTTTCTATTAAATAATTAGAGAAGGAAACGGCCCATAAATATTCCTGCTGTACATTCCCATAACCAGAATTGATTATGACGTCGGTTACCGAAGTTTCCAGTCTGGCTGACGTTTCGGCCCTTGTCACGGGCGTGACACATAGGTCACGGGCGTGACATACCCGAGTGGCAAATTCTGAGGTCGACGATCGTCGAACTGAGATCGACGGTCGTCGAAGGGTTGTCACGCCCTAGGTCACGGGCGTGACACATGAGTCACGGGCGTGACAGGGTAAAGATGCAAATTCCGCGCTCGGCGATCGTCTCGCTGAGATCGACGATCGCTGATGGGGGTCACGCCCTAGGTCACGGGCGTGACACCTGGGTCACGGGCGTGACATGGCCATGACGCAAATTCTGCGCTTCGACGATCGTGCTGCTAAGATCGACGATCGTCGAAGGGGTCACGCCCTAGGTCACAGGCGTGACATATAGGTCACGGGCGTGACACATAGGTCACGGGGGTGACAGGCCCGGGTTGCAAGTTCGACGATCGTCTCACGGAGATCGACGATCGTCGAAGGAGTCACGCCCTAGGTCACGGGCGTGACACATAGGTCACGGGCATGACAGGCCCGGGTTTCAAATTCGACGATCGTCTCACGGAGATCGATGATCGTCGAAGGAGTCACGCCCTATGTCACGGGCGTGACCAACCCGTGACCCGAAGTCTCAGTCGTTGTACTTCAATTCTTGGGCTTCTAGGGTTCTCTCACGACAGACCGACTCCTAGGGGTCTAGCCGGAAATGGGATGTTACATATGGGATACATAACATTTTCATGTGTACGTCGCTAATAACATGCATTAGGGCCTTTTAGAATGCATAGCACAAACATGCATAGCATAACATTGCATAAGCACAACGTGCCAAGCTAAATACTGGCAGGATGACATATGTACACACATAAGTTTTCGAGTCAAAAAAAATATAAAGTCATGCATTCCCGATCTAGGCACAAGAGTTAGTATGGTGGTGGTTAACCATCCTAGGATAAGGCATAACATCAATTCTTGTAAAAATAAACTCCCAGAGCAAGTTTAGCAGCTTTAAGTTCATATTTATGTATGTATTTTCTGTACTTGTAGATAGTTGTAGCTGTTGTACTAGGATCTGACTAACGTTGTTATGATTTTAGGATGGCGAGACGTCCTTCGACTAGATCGACTCCCCTGTTTTAGGGTGAGTCATCTGGAGCGCAGAATGATGCGGTGATCGAGAGCCTGCGACAGAGTAGTGATTTCTTGAGCAGGCAGATGGTGGAGGTGCGAGCCCAGATCCAGTCTTTGGTGGAAGTTGTGGTAGGACAGACTCAGGGAGTGCAAGGCCCTACAGGAGGGTTAGTTGTTCCTCCTCCTCCTACACCACTGAGACCTCCAGTGGTGGTGCCAGTGGAGATGGCATTTATCTCACAGTTTCAGAGACTTAGCCCTCCTACTTATGATGGGAAGGCAGATTTCATGGTCATAGACGATTGGCTGATCTCCATGGAGGAGATGTTCTCGTATTCCAGTATTGCAGACGATTAGAGAGTAATGATAGCCGCCTATCAGCTTAAGGGTTTGGCTAAGAGTTGGTGGCTTAGAGAAAAGGAGAGCTTGGTAGCTGGATGCTCTTGGGAAGTATTCAAGGAAATGCTGCTGAGGAAGTTCTTGCCCTCGGTCGAGCGTGACCGTCTTATGAACGATTTCCTCCACCTTAAACAAAGGCAACTCACGGTCGATGTGTATGAGATAGAGTTCAGCAAGTTGAGCCGGTTTGCTCCTGGGTTGGTGAGTGTTGAGGCTGATCGAGTCAAGCGGTTTCTTTGTGGCTTAAGGAGCAAGGTGCAGCAGTTGACAAGTGCTTATGGATCAGAGACTTATGCGAGGGTATTGGAGGATGCTCTGAAGGTGGAGGCTATCGAGACCGCAAAGAGCAGAGGCCATTAAATGAGGAAGGACAAGAGGAAGTCTGTCGAGGAGAAGAAACCCCAGGTACCCGGTGCTGCTTTGGGAAAGAAGAGCAAGGTGGTGGGTAGCTTCTGTGGTCGGTCAGGCCACCCTGTCGAGAGGTGTTTCAAGAAGGCAGCAGCTTAGAAGGAGCAAGTTCATGCTATTCAGGGTGCTCCTAGGAGGGATATTTCCTGTTTTGTTTGCAAACGACCCGGGCATGATGCTGTCCAGTGCTGGTCCAAGGATAAAGTGTGCTATCAGTATGGGAAAAATGGTCACATCAAGTCTAGGTGTCCTCAGGTCCAGCCTTATCTTCATGCAGTTCCACTTCAGGCGCTACCTCCACCTCAGTGTGTGGACAAGGGCAAGGGAAAGCTGAACATGATCTCTTCCGAGGAGGCTCAAGCTTCCACTCAGGTCATCTCAGGTTAGTTGTTTTTCCAGCCTGAAGGTTTTATTTTTGTTTTTACTAGAATGATTACAGTTTTGTTTTGGTAGTTCCTTAGTTGTATATACTCTTATAGGGAAATTTAAGGTGAAGAACCGCTGGGCGCGTGTTCTGTTTGACTCCGGCGCTACCCACTCATTTGTGGCTAGAGCCTTTGTGGAGCGACATCGGTTTACTCTAGATCGAGTTCGGGATACCTTCCGTGTCAAGTTCCCCTCTGGTGAATCTGTGTTATCAGATTTGGGCATTCTAGATTGCCCTTTTTTGTTGGGAGACTTTCTTGCGAAGGCAGACTTGAAGATGATTAATCTGGAGGACTTCGATGTTATTCTGGGCATGGACTGGTTGTCTAAGTATGATGCGGTTATTCAGTGCAAAGGGAAGCGCTTGGATTTCATCAAGGACAATGGTCAGCCCGGAAGCGTATATGCTGATCCATGCCAGGATTCTCCTGTCATCTCTGCGGTATGTGCTCGGGAGCTATTTCATTCTGATTGTTTTGCTTGTTTAGTCTCGGTGGTTGGAACTGCTGTTAGCGTACCATGCTTGGAGGAGATTCCTGTTGTTTGTGATTTTGCTGATTTTTTCCTGATGATCTTCCTGGTCTTCCTCCTGATAGGGATGTTGAGTTTGTGATTGATTTAGAACCGGGTACGCATCCTATTGCTAAGGCGCTGTACCGGCTGACCCCTCGTGAGTTATAGGAGTTGCGAGTCAAGTTGGATGAGTTGTTGGCAAAAGGGTTTATCAGGCAGAGTTCGTCGCCTTGGGGTGCTCCTGTTCTATTTGTGAAGAAGAAAGATGGGTTGATGCGGCTTTGCATCGACTACAGGGAGTTTAACAAAGTCACTGTTCGGAACAGGTACCCTCTGCCGAGGATCGATGACTTATTTGATCAGTTGTGCGGTAGCACGGTGTTCTCCAAGATCGATCTTCATTCTGGATATCATCAGCTCAGAATCCGTGAGGCAGATATACCACGGACTGTGTTTAGATCGAGGCATGGCCATTTTGAGTTCTTGGTGATGTCGTTTGGTTTGACCAACGCACCATCATCTTTCATGGATATGATGAACCGGGTGTTCAAGGATTTCCTAAACAAGTTCGTTGTGGTTTTCATTGATGACATGCTGGTTTATTCCCGCAGCGCTGAGGAGCATTAGCAGCATCTGCGCTTGGTTCTAGCGGAATTGAGGAATCACATGTTATTCGCCAAGCTGAGCAAGTGCGAATTTTGGTTTCCTCAGGTCTCATTTCTGGGCCACGTGGTGAACAAGGATGGGATCTCGGTCGACCCAGAAAAGATCGCAGCAGTGATGGATTGGAGTAGGACGGGCACGCCCAAGGAGATCAGGAGCTTTCTAGGGTTGGACGGCTACTACAGGTGGTTCGTGGAGGGTTTTTCTACCCTAGCTGAACCTTTGACCAGGTTGACTCAGAAAAACGCGGCCTTTGTTTGGATCGAGAAGTGCGAAGAAGCCTTCCTGGAGCTAAAGAACAGATTGTGCACTACTCCCGTTCTGACCCTACCTACTGAGGGTGTGGAGGATGATGTGTACGTGGATGTTTCGCATGTTGTTCTGGGTTGTGTGTTGATGCAGGATGGAAAAGTGATTGTGTATGGGTCAAGGCAATTAAAGACTCATGAGAGAAATTACCCTACGCATGACCTTGAGTTTGCAGCGGTGATTTATGCATTGAAGCTTTGGAGGCATCTACTTTATGGAGCTCAGTGCAAGATCTTCACTGATCACAAGAGCCTGAAGTATGTGTTCACGCAGAAGGAGTAAAATCTGTGCCAGCGTCGGTGGCTAGAGTATGTGTCCGATTATGATGTAGAGATCCAGTATCATCCAGGCAAGGCCAATGTGGTGGTCGACGCCCTGAGTCGGAAGACGGGGAAGATCTTTAATCTCTCCGCCGACCGTTTAGTGGAAGAGTTCCTCCTTATGGATATCTTAGTGGGATGCTGTGACATGCAGAGTAGTTTGGCAGTGGCAGAGCCGTCTTGGATTTCTCTTACTAGATTACGCCAGAAGGATGATCTGGACCTGCTGCACTTATACTCCAAGACTGAGAGAGGGGAGTTGTCGGATTTTTATATCGATGATGCGGGTACTTTGAAGTACCGCGGTAGATTTTGCATCCCCGCTGTTTGGGACATCAGGGGTATGATATGCATTGCATCCCCGCTGTTGGAGACATCAGGGGTATGATATGCAGAGAGGCTCATGGATCTAGTGTTGCCTACCATCCAGGATCTACAAAGATATATCATGATTTGAAGCAATTTGTCTGGTGGTATGGCATGAAAAGTGATATTGCCCGATTTGTTGTTGAGTGCCACACATGCAAGCATGTGAAGGCCGATCACGGAAGGCCTGGTGGCAAGTTGACTCCGTTAGAGATCCCGGCGTGGAAGTGGGAAAGCATTTCTATGGACTTCATCATGGGCTTACCGAAATCTCCGAGGGGATTTGATTTTGTTTGGGTTATAGTGAATATACTGACGAAGTGTGCTCACTTCGTGCCGTATAAGATTGATTACCCGATGAAGAAGATAGCAGAGTTGTACTTGAATGAGGTCATCAGATTGCACGGTGTGCCTGTTAGCATCATTTCTAATCGAGACTCCCAGTTTACTTCTCATTTTTGGCAGAGTCTACAGGAGGGTTTGGGTACATACCTGAGGTATTATACTACTTACCACCCACAGACCAATGGGCAGATAGAGCGGGTGAACAAGATAGTTGAGGATATGATCAGATGCTACATTCTAAACAACGGTGGAGTGTGGGATAAGCGGTTGCGACTTATGGAGTTTGCATACAATACCAATTATCAAGAAAGTTTGCAAATGGCTCCATTTGAAGCTTTGTATGGGAGGCGCTGCAGAACTCCCCTGTTTTGGGCTGAGGCAGGTGAGAGAACCTTGTTGGGTATGGATGCGCTCGAGGAGATGGAAGTCGCAGTGAAGCTTATTCAAGAAAAGCTTCGTATAGCTCAGGAGAGATACGAGAAGAACGCCAATCGGCGTAGGTCTGACTTGGAGTTTTCTGTAGGGGACCTTGTGTTTCTTAAGGTTTCCCCGATGGTGGGTGTTAAGAGGTTCGGTAAGAATCGGAAATTGGACCCGAGCTATGTGGGCCCGTTTAAGATTGTTGAGCAGATTGGTGTGTCAGCTTATAGGTTTGATTTGCAAGCAAACTTCCCAGGTGTTCATAATGTATTCCATTTAAGCCAATTGCAGAATTTTGTGCGCAGCAGTGAGCAAGTCTTGGATGTTGTACCCCAGTTGGAGCCTAATCTCTCTTTTGTTGAAGTGCCGGTCCGCATTTTGGATACTCAAGATCGGGTGCTGCGAAGGAAGTCCATACCAATGGTCAAAGTTCTATGGAAGAATCAGGATTTGGAAAGCGCGACTTGGGAGTTAGAGTCGGCTATGAGGGAGGCTCACCCTCAACTGTTCCCCTGATTGGATTTGTATGTTTTCTTCTTGTAATGTTTGGCTTATTACTTTTCCTTCTATAGTAGAAGTGTTGTGCGTAAAGTTTCGGGACGAAACTTTCTTTTAGGGGGATTGACTGTAACGCCCCCAATTTTTTCCGCGATTATTTAATTCTCGTTTGGCGTTACGTGGATGCGTTTTCTTGGCTTGTGTCATCTATGGAGTGTGGTCTTAACTCCTTAGAACTGAGTAGCCTATTTTGTAGTCTATTGGCAAGATCTCCCTAGCAAGCCAGGTCGTTTTGGGTGACCCGGTGTGGCCTCTCGGGGGATGCTTGTGTTTTGACTTCGGGTGGGTATAACTCGAGTTCTGTTTGTCAAAAGTTAATTTCGACTTCGTCGTTGCGTTTGTAGCATGGGTATTTATCTACGGTGCGCGTTTCGTCGAATTCTGAGGTAGTTCGGTTTTCGCGTCATTTTGGGTGTGCTAAAAGTAAATGCAAATTTTAATTATTAGGCTAAGTGATTAGAACCGACAGCTTAGGAGGCGGTTAAGGCTGATTAGGCGTGATTAGATTTATTTAAAAGCCTTAAGCCAAATTAGCAGGCCCATTCTTCTCCTTCCCGAAAACCGTCACCTGCTCCTATTCGCGAAAAGAAGCGGAGAACCGCCGAACCTGCTCCCCTTCGGACGCCGATTCCGGTGGCGTTTGTGGACGGAATTCGATTCCGAGAGTGGATCTGGATTGCTCTCGCTCAGATCTTCATTTCTACGGTAAGAGATTTGATATTCGTAGGGTTTTTAGGAGATTTGGATTTTCGGTTTTTGCTCTTTCTGCCATTAAAGCTCGGGATGTGCTGGCTAGGTGTTGCTGCTGCTGGTGCCGAGGGAGATAAAGGGCTCGAGTGAAGCTTTGCTGAAAAAACCGAGGCAAGTGGTTCTTGCACTTGCTATTTTGATCTTCCCCCTCTTAACTACCCGGTTAGACCTAGGATAGAAGCCAAGTTTTTTTCTCTTCTGCTTGCTAAATTATGTGCAATAGTTTTCCCTTATGAGCCCCCCTTGTGCTATTTTTGCTCAACCCGCTGGTTGTTTCCACCATTTAGACTCCAGATTTTTATGTCTGGTTTGGTGCTATTGCGGGTGGAGCCGAGAGAGAGAGGGAGATTTATGTGGTAGTGCTCTTGTTAGAACCAGTCTTGGTAGGCTCTCGAGATTTTGCGTTGTGTGTGGTGCACACACTTAAAGCCAAAAGCCGCCCGGGTTTGGTGTTGAGTGTGGTGCACACACTCAAATCCATAGTTTATTCTGTTTCTTTTTCGGCTAAGTACTACGGCATTGAGTGAGGTGGACTCACTCAACACGGTAGCCCCTGCTAGCGGCTAAGTACTTTGGCATTAAGTGATTTAACCTCACTCAACGCCATTTCCGTTTTGGCGTTGAGTGAGGTGAACTCACTCAACGCCGCAACTTTTTGTGTGGCCAAGTACTTTGGCATTGAGTGAGGTGGGCTCACTCAACGCCGCAGCCTTTTCTGAGGCTAAGTACTTTGGCGTTGAGTTAGTCGACCTCACTCAATGCCATTTCGGTTTTGGCATTGAGTGAGGTGGACTCACTCAACGCCGTAGCTTTCTGTGCGGCCAAGTACTTTGGCATTGAGTGAGGTGGGCTCACTCAATGCCGCAACCTTTTCTGAGGCTAAGTACTTTGGCGTTGAGTGAGTCGACCTCACTAAACGCTATTTCGATTTTGGCGTTGAGTGAGGTGACCTCACTCAACGCCGTAGACCTGTTTGCGGCCAAGTCCTTTGGCATTGAGTGAGTGAACCTGACTCAACGCCATTGTTGTTTTGACGTTGAGTGAGGTAGACTCACTCAACGCCATAACCCTTCTTTGCGGCCAGGTCCTCTGGCGTTTAGTGAGTCGACCTCACTCAACGCCATTGCTGTTTTGGCGTTGAGTGAGGTAAGCTCACTCAACGCCGCAGCCTCTCTTTGCGGCTAAGTGCCAGGGCATTGAGTGAGTGAACCTCACTCAACTCCATTGCTATTTTGGCGTTGAGTGAGGCCAGCTCACTCAACGCAACTGTCTCTGTTTGTAGTTAAGTGCCAGGGCGTTGAGTGAGTGAACCTCACTCAACGTCATAGCTGTTTTGGCGTTGAGTGAGGTTAGCTCACTCAACGCCAGAGTTTTCTTGCGGGAGGCGTTGAGTGAGTGAACCTCACTCAACGCCATAGCTATTTTGGCGTTGAGTGAGGTTAGCTCACTCAATGCCAGAACTATTCTTGCGGAGGGCGTTGAGTGAGTGAACCTCACTCAACGCCATGGTTGTTTTTGGCGCTGAGTGAGGCTAACTCTCTCAATGCCAAGGTCTGGTTAGGCGTTGAGTGAGTGGGGCTCACTCAACGCCATTCCATGTTGAGTCATCTCAACACTTTTCCCTTACCTTGATTTTCACTCCCGAGTGAATTCCTTGATTTTGAGGTTCCTTATCGGCTATGTCTTCTTTCCCAAAGGCCAAACCGTGGGTCGTGGTTAGTAGTGGTGGTTTGAAGCTCTTATGGGGGGTGATGTTGTGTAATTTAGCCGTGGCCACCCTTTTCTTTTATCTTGCTCCAGGTACGGGCTGGGCAAGGGGGTGGGAGGTCCCTAGTGCTTTCACATGTAAACCCTTGAGCATGGTTTTCTTTGAAATGGTGGATGGGGGACTGAGTTTGCCTCCAACCCGGATCCGCGTTGTTTATTTTGCTACTACCATCTCTCACAGCTTAGGGTGTTACACGTTTCTTCCTTGGTAGATTGCAGCATTTTGGGCTCATGGTAGCCTTGTAGACTCTGCAGCATTTGGGCAGAGTTACTGTTGTGTCCTCGCACTTAGTGCACTTCCTTTTTGCCTTGCCTTGGGCAGTTGTGACTGTTACTGCTTTGTTTTCCTCTTTTACTTATCTTCTGATTGACACTTTCGAGCAGTTTTCTTGTTTTGCTTGCTGAGGTATTCTTTCTTCTTTGAATGCCTCAGGTTCTGGATAGTAGCCGCTCTGACGGCTAGTGGTGTTGTTTAGTTGTTGGTGGTCTCTGGTGCTATAGAGATCAGTTCCTTGTTTTTGCGAGGTAGTTTTGGTGTTGTTTTTCTTACAGATATACATACTTGCCAGTGGGTTCGTGTCAGTTTGTTGGCGCCCACTGGTAGTTTTACCTTGATACTAGATATGTTATCTTTTTGCTGCTACCTTTTTTCGGAGATTGTCTACTTGCTCTGGAGATGATTTATGCTAGGTTGCTAGTTACTTTTAAACCTAAAAACACTATTATAAGTATATCTCATGATCAACATGTTTTATAAAACTCAAACACTATTTTTCAAACAACGTAAAAAGATCGTTTTCTTATATATAGTATAAATTAAATGTAGTGTCTTGCATAATATAGGTTGTCCTCTAGGGGCACTTATGCACTCTTTTAGGATGTCAAACCTGAATGAAGTATTTTCCGCAGTGTATAAGTATAGTTTTTAAACTGTGGACTAGAGGATCCATCGCGCCGAGGGATACGACCTTTAAAAAATATAACTGATATTCTAATCATTTAACTCATGAATTTCCATAAAGTAAAGTAGTTAGATTTGCCTGAGCGTCAGCAGTTATCCCCTGCTTGATGTGGCATCACGACGCGTGTTTCCCCTTACTCTGATAACCCTTAATTCGGAGAAAATGCGGGTTCTGACAGTGTGCACCACACTAAATGCCAAGTCCAAGCAGACCCGGCGTTGAGTGTTGGTTCCCTAGTTTTGATTTGGGCCATGTCATCTCAATTAGGCTTAATTGACCAAAGAATTATCTATGGTCAAAAGTTAGACTAAAGGTTAGTCTACCCTTAGGTTAGGGTAGTTGAGATTGAATTGAAATGGAAATTGGTTAAGAAGAATTGTGCTCGACGATAGTCGAATATAGATCGACGATCTGCTTATTTAGATCGACGATCATGTGCTCTGGTCGACGATTCCTGTGAAGATAGTTTTTCTTCAGGTCGACGATCTGCTTGTTCAGATCGACAATCTTCGATCTTTGGTCGACACTTTCTGTCTGCTGTTATCTATATTCATTGCATTTGATCTTTGTTTATTTCCTCTTGTTTAAGACATATTTTATTCAGAATATTCTGTTTAATTTAATGCTTATATTCTTTTGCTTATTTGCAATATTCTTTATGCATTAATTAAGAGATTTGGCAGAATAAAGTAGTTTGTTTTATCAGAGGAAATCGTGTTTTTCTACATCTGTAATATAGCCGTTAGGCTTTGTTTCCTGTGCCAATTTGTAAAGTCAAATTGATAGGATATTTTTTTAATATCCTTAATTCCTTTTTGGGAATGACAGAAAAGACTACAGGTGCAGTTTCTTTATTTTATTTTTATTATTTGGAAAGTTTTCAAGTGCAGGGATCGAGGATTTTTCAAAAGAAGATAAGTTTCTATATTATCAGTACAGTCTGCTGAAGATAACATATATACATACAACACACAAACTCTCACAGCATATACAGAACCAGAAATCTCAAGAGAAAGAAAAAGTTTTTCTTCTTCCTGAGTTCATCCTGTCTTCAGGAAAATCAATACTCAGAACTCAAGCTTTCAAGAAGAAGAACCTCCCGGATTGCTGAACATTCATTGTTGCAAACTCTCCAAGATTACAAAAGCTGCTGAAGAAGAACATTAATTCAAAATCTAGAGTCTTCTTCAAGGCTGCATCAGAAAGTCTTCTCAAGCATTTTGGAGATCCTACACCCTGAAGAAAAGCTTCTTCCTGGGCATTCTCTAAGCCAGGGGAGCTTTGATATATTCAGATCTATCCACTAGCTTCTCTGAACACAGAGAAGCCATCTTTAATTCTCTCTTTTAACCTCCTGTAAAAGGGTTATTACTCCCTTCAAAAGTGAACTATTGGTGGCAGGGCACCTGATCAAAAACCTGTGCGTTTGGTTTTTAGGCACCTGATTAAAAGCCTGAAGGGTCTTTAGATCTACCTGAAGAAGATCTACTGGTGGCAGGGCACCTGATCAAAAACTTGTAGTGGATTCCTACCAGGGTGGTAGAAGAGTGGATGTACCCAATTGGGGAACCACTATAAAGCTCTTGAGTTGTCTGGTTTCTTATTTTAATTAATGCATTATGGCTGTGATAGTTTTAACTAGGTTGCTAATTGTTGTGTTAGGATAAAAGCTCAACTGAAACTTCAGTGAACTTCTCTTTTATTGACTACACTCTGTTAGGCTTTTGGTTTAAAGTTTTTATTTTTTATATTCCGCAAATAGCTCTAAGAGAAGTGTTTAGAGTCTCTTCATTTTGAATACTCTATTCACCCCCCTCTAGAGTAGTAAGTATCTTATCCCCTCACTTTCAATTGGTATCAGAGGGAGGTTTATTGGTTGAAAAGGCTAACACCTTAACCATAAGATCTTGTGATAAGATACTTTGAAACCATATACACTCACATTAGATTCATGGCCCAGTACAAAGATTACTCTAGCACCAGACCTCCAGTATGCAACTTAGCCAAGTTTGGCATCTGGAAGGCAAGAATTATACTTTACGTGAACTTTATTGATGAAGATATTTTTTTCATCTATCTTAACAGGGCCACCAACACCACCTACTGCAGCTACTGCTACAATATCTGTAAATCTTAGTGCAGTGCCACCTCTTTACTATAATGAAACTTACAAGAAGGCCAAGATAGCTGATGCCAAAGCTATGAATATTCTGGCTCAGACTATGTCTGATGAGACTTTCCAGAAAGTGGCTGATTGCACCTCAGCAAAAGCCATATGGGACTCACTGAATCAGATTGTAGCTGGTTCAGCTGATGAGAGGAAGGACAGAAGGTCCAACCTCATATCCCATTATGAGAACTTCAAGAAGGAAGAGGCTGAGACAGTAGAAGCTATGTACACAAGGCTCAGCTCCATTATCAATGAGCTTAGGACACTTGATAAGGAGAACACATTGACAGAAGTCAATGATAAATACTGATGTGCTTCCCCAACACATGAGGTCTCAGAATCTGGCTAATCAAGGAGTCCAGAAGTACAACAGAGATTTTAACTGAAGCTCTCCTTGGCAAGCTCAAATCATTTGAGCAATACTGAAGACCAGGGAAGTTAAAGCTGAAGCCAAAGCATCTACTCCAACAAGGAAAGAGACCCTTGCTCTTAAGGCTGATGATGAGTCCAAAGTGACTCAATCAAATGAAGAACTGATGGCACTCTTTGCCAAGAGGTTCTATAAGATGGGCAGAAAGGACAACAGAAGAAAGTCATCAAAATATGATGACAAGCCAAGGTATGATAAAACTCCATCTAAAGAAATTGTTTGTTAAGGATGCAGGAAGCCTGGACATATTCTCCCTGAGTGTCCAGAGACAAAGCATAAGGAAAGGAGAAAAGAGAAGGAACATGAGAAACACCATTCCAAGACATCTTCTCACAAATATAAGAAGAAAGAGAAATGTCTTGTTGCAAAGACCTAGAGTGATACTGATGAAGACTCCTCTTCCTCCAGCTCCAGTGAAGATGATGAAGAAGAGAAGAAAGCTAAGGAGTTTTGCCTTATGGAAATCAATGCCTGCAGCAGTAACTCAACTGCAGAGATGACTGAAGATGAGGAGGATGAATTATCTGATGAAGACCAGGTAATTGCATCTTATGATTTTACCTCTGATGAATTTAAGCACTAATTTAAAACTCTTTGCCTAGATTTACTTATCTTAGAAAAGGAGATTAAGTTGCTTAGAGATAAACTAGCTGAATCAGAATCTCTATCTAGTGAAAACATTAGGTTAGAATCTAAACTCACTAGATCATCTGAAGAAATTAAATTTCTTAAATTAGAACTAGCTAAAGCTAAGAGGTTAGAAGATTCACTTAATGGCAGAAGCATTAAGTTGCTAGAAATCACAAGCACTGCCAACATTAGGACATGCAACAATAAGTTAGGCTTAGGTGCCTCCCCTAGTGAACCCCCATTGCTCCTTGAATTCAATCTTTCTACTCCAGTAAAGTTTGTTTCTGAAAAGGGAATACACAATACTGAGGTTATTCAAAAGGATAAGAAAACTTTAAATAAGATTAAGAGAGACAAAAGGAAACAGAAATTCATAGAAATACAAAAATCGCTGAACGCCTATCAATGATCGCTGTACCCATCGTCGAACGACAATTGATGATCTCTGAACTCACCTGCTGGGTATAACTACTTAGCAATGGGTGATCGACGATCTCAGCCTGAGTCGTCGAATAGAGATCGACGATCGTGGAATCCAGAATCCTTTTCTGTGAACCAAGATCGACGATCTGGGTACCAATCGTCGAACATCGATCGACGATCGGAACTAAATTTCCAGAATCACAACACTACTCGCAGAAACAATAAGTTTAATAGCAACCCTAGGTCTGCTAATTGGATTATCCCACCTAGGAGATCTCATCCCTTAGGATATCACCCTCAACTTGCATACTCTTTCATTTCTAGTTTTTTTATGTGAAGAACAATGGACCCAAGGTTACCTGGGTCTACAATGTTTAATTTATCTTATTGCAGGTGAAGACCTATCCTATCACTCAGGACAAGTGGAATTTGGATAGTGGATGCTCCAAGCATATGACTGGAAACAAAGAGAACCTTTCAAGCTTCAAAGCTAAGTTGGGACCAAAGGTAGTCTTTGGTGATTCCAGCTGTGGTCAGACTGAAGGATATGGTAAATTCACCATAGGGTCAGTGGCTTTCAAGAAGGTAGCTTATGTCACAGGACTGAAGCACAATCTCATTTCTGTAAGTCAGCTGTGTGATGCTGGCTACCAGGTTTGGTTTTCTAATACTCTGTGCAATATTACTTTGAATAATAAAGTTGTATTAGTAGGCATTAGGCAAGAAAATATTTATCTTGTAGATTTTAAATCCACCTCTTCTGAAATTTGTTTATTTAATGAGGTGAGTAGTAATAATACTTTGTGGCATAAGAGGCTAGGTCATGTTAACCTTAGGAATATATATAGGTTATCTAAATACAACCTTGTCAGAGGTTTGCCCTCTTGCCCCTACAAGAAGGAAGGCATATGCAAGGCTTGTCAACTAGGCAAGCAAACTAAAAATAGTTTCAAAGCTATAAATAAAAGTGATTCACCTAGAATCCTGTACCTATTGCACTTGGATCTCTTTGGTCCAATAGTTGTACAAAGTCTAGGAGGGAAATTCTATACCCTAGTAATTGTAGATGATTACTCTAGGTTCACATGGGTGTTCTTCTTGAGAACTAAATCTGATAACTTTAAAGTTCTTACAGATTTTCCACTTTGTATACAGACTGAGTACTCTACTCAAGTTGCCTTGATCAAAAGTGATCATGGTACTGAGTTTGAATCTCTTCTTATGCAAGAATTCTGTGAGAAAGAAGGTACCAGGCATAGCTTCACTGCTCCTAGAACTCCTCAACAAAATGGGGTAGTGGAAAGGAAAAATAAAACCCTGATTGAAGCTGCAGTAACATTGTTAGCAGATGCTAATATGCCTCTATCCTTTTGGGCAGAAGCAGTTAGCACAGCTAACTATGTACTGAATAGGAGTCTGATACATAAACTAAAGGGGAATACTCCTTATGAATTGCTTAAAGAAAAGAAACTTAAAATAGATTATTTTAGAATTTTTGGCTGTGTAGTTTACATTCACAACAATAACAAAGACTACATTATAATGTTTGAAGCAAAGGCTTCAATGGGAATCTTTCTAGGATATTCCCAAGTAAGCAAAGCTTATAGGGTATTTAATAAATCCACATTAAAAATTGAAGAGTCAGTACATGTATCTTTTGATGAAACTAACATGTTTTACAGAGAGAAGGAAACTTCTTCTAGTAACTCTTTGCAGGTACCTGAATTGTGCAAGAATTTGGATGAGCTGAAACTCACTCAGGAGATTTAACCTCAACCAACTCTTCATATAGTTGATTCAGACAGTGATGAAGACCAAGTAGAAGTGATTGCAACTCTACCAACAGCCAATCTAATTCAACCTGAGGAATTGATTCTAACTGTTGTTGAAGATCACATACCACAAACTGATTATGTCACACTTAGAGATCATCCTACATCTCAAGTGATTGGAGACATTTCAACTGGTGTGCAAACTAGACATCAACTAAGTTGAGATGTGATGCTTGCTTGTTTTCTTTCACAGATTGAGCCCCTAACCATAAAAGATGCTGAGCAAGATCCCCACTGGATCATTGTTATACAAGAGGAGCTAAATCAGTTTGAAAGGTGTAAATTTTGGAATTTTTTTCCTAGACCAAAAGGTCAACTGGTTATAGGCACTAAATGGGTGTTTAGAAACAAGTTGGATGCTCAAGGAATTATTATAAGGAATAAAGCAAGGCTTGTAGCACAGGGCTATAGACAAGAAGAAGGCATAGATTATGATCAGACATTTGCTCCTATTGCAAGGCTAGAGGCAATAAGGATCTTTCTAGCCTATGTAGCCTACATGAAGTTTAAGGTGTTCCAAATGGATATAAAGAGTTCATTCCTGAATGGAGAGCTAAAGGAAGAGGTATTTGTTGAACAACCCCCTAGTTTTACTTCTTCAACTTATCCCTCACATGTTTTTAAGTTGCAAAAAACTCTGTATGGACTTAAGCAGGCTCCTAGAGCATGGTATGAAACTTTAGCTAGTTTCCTATTAAAACATAAGTTTTTTAAAGGCATAGTTGATAGAACACTTTTTATTAAGCACCACAAGGACAAGATCCTGTTAGTTCAAATTTATGTGGATGACATTATATTTGGTTCCACTGATCCATATCTATGCAAAAGGTTCTCAGACCTAATGCATTCTAAGTTTTAGATGAGTAGTATGGGTGAGCTGTCTTATTTCCTTGGTCTCCAAGTGAAACAAGATGCTGATGGCATCTTCATCTCCCAATCTAAATATGCCAAGGAATTGGTAAAGAAGTTTGGGATGGCAGATGCTTCTACAATGCACACTCTTATGGCTACTAATGTATTTATTGATTCTGATGAAAAGGGCAAGCCTGTTGATCAGAAAAATTATAGGGCCATTGTTGGTTCCCTATTATATATAACTGCAAGTAGGCTTGATATAATGTTTGCCACATGCCTCTGTGCTAGATTTCAGGTCAACCCCAAGGAATTTCACTTGACTCTTCTTAAGAGAATCTTAAGATACTTGAAGGGATGCCCAAATTTAGGACTTTGGTACCCAGCTGAATCAGAATTTGAGTTGATTGGATACTCAGATGTTGACTATGCTGGCTGTAGAGTTGACAGGAAGAGCACCTCAGGGACTTTTCAGTTCCTAGGTGAGAGATTAGTCTCTTGGTTTTGCAAGAAGCAGGCTTATATTTCAACTTCAACTGTAGAGGCTGAATATATAGCAGCTGCTAGTTGTTGTTCATAGATACTGTGGATTCAAAATAAACTCTTGGATTATGGGTACACACACAAAAACACCAAAATTATGTGTAATAGTACAAGTGTTATTTCCATAGCACAAAATCCTGTGCACCATTCTAGAACTAAGCACATTGACATTAGACACCATTTTCTTAGAGACTGTGTTGACAAGAATAAAATAAATCTCGAGTTTATACCCACAGATCTTCAGAGAAGTGATATATTTACAAAGACTTTAGATGAATAGAAACATCTATTCTTTTTGAATCAACTAGGCATGATGAATGGATCAGACTAAGCGTAAAAATCTGCTAAGTTGAAATCTGTTCTGAGATCGTCGAATGGTGTTCGAAGATAGTCGAACAGGTTGAGCTAAATCATCGACCCTTGGTCTACGACAGCTCTTTGCTTTTAGAGACGGAAATCTTTGATCGATGATCGACGACTCTTCTTCGAAAATCTATCGTCAATCGACGGTCGACGACTGATTCTCTTGATCTTCACTCAAAGATCGACGTTCCTAGTTTATTTCAAAATGATCATCTATCTAGGTCTGAAGATCGTCGGCAGAGCTCGTCTTTTCATATTCTGCTTCCAGGACTGTTTCGAGCTCTTGTCTCGCGCTTTCTCCTCTCTCTCTCATATTGCGATTCTTCTCGTCGATTCCATGGTGATTTCCTCTCCAACTCTGTCCGTGATGAAGTTCGATGTCGGTTTCAGTGTTGATTTCGATTCTTTCAGCGACTGCAAACAAGTTTTCCGAGAGATGCTGCAGTTATGCGATGATCAAGGTCTCAAGAAGCTCATGTCTCCAAAAATCAAACTCCACCTATCAGAGATAAAGGAATGGGTTTATACATCTTCTTCTGATGACAAAGCGATGACAGGAACCATCAACGGCATGGAGGTAATTCTTACTCCCGAAATTCTGACTGAAATCTTTGATTTAAAGAATTGATCTAAATAGTATGAGAAAGATACTGCTGAGTATGGTAGGATGCTGTTAGAGATGGGACATGCAAAAGACATTCGATCTAAGCTCTTGAAAGTAAATTTATCTGGTTGATTTAAGTTCTTGGCTGACTTGGTTGGAAAAGTTTTGCTTGGAAAGCATTCAGCCCACGACAACATCAACAGGCAACAATTTGCCTTGATGTCAGCTATTGTGAATAAGAAAGAAATCAACTGGGCTAGATTGCTATTTGAATTGATCAGGAAAAAGAATAATAAGAAAGAGGTGACTCAAGGTAGGCTGATTGGGTTCTTTCTATCTAAGAAAGCTTCCCAGTTGTTAGGCTCTGCTCCTACAGCAATCAATGCTAGCAAGAGAATTGATCCTTCCATGTTTGTTAAGTGGAAAAGGACCATTCAGAAACCATCAAAGGCTGGGTCTGCCCCTACAACATCTGAGGGCACAAGGGCTCCTGAAGCCACTTCCCACCCTAGTGAAGAAATTCCTGCTTCATCCTCCTTGTCATCCACCTCCATTGAAATTCATTCTTCTCCTGTGAACCATCAATCACAATCTGCTTCCCCAACACCAGCTATTCTAGCTGAGATACCAAACTTCAACTTAGATTCCCTGTTTAATCTGCTTACTCCAGCCACTTCTCCTCATCATTCCCCAGCCACTTCTCCTCATCATTCCCCAGCCACTTCAAATCATCAATCACCCACTAATGATCATCCATCTCATCATAATTCTCCAATTGATGAAGCTCCAGTTTAGAGGAACATCAATTCTGATGCTTCCCCATCCATCATTCCTCCATCATTTCCAATTACACCAGAATTAATTGAAAATATCCTAAACCTCATTACTCCATCCATCAAAACCATGATAGCTGAAGCCATTACCCCCCTTGTTCTCTCCATCTCATCACTTGCTGCTTCCATTTCTGCCCTCTTAGTCCCTTCTTCATCTAGGGGACTGGGTTTAGTTCCCACTGAACCCAGGCAGGGGGAGATGCTCAATGATGATGATTCAGGCTCTGCTTGGGCTCGTCAGGTTGTGCAATTTCTAGTAGCAATGGAGCTAGAAACGTGTTCAGATGCAGTTCCAGATGAAGTCATTCCAGATTCAGTACAGAGGATAGTTGTAGATATAGATGCTCCAGTAGTTCTTGAAGATGAACTGGATGCATTTCTTGATTCAGATGATGTGTCTTCACTATCATCCTATGGAGACCATTATATATGTCAGTCCTCCCCTTGTGAATTTGATCCACTTCAGGCCATTGTGTGCTATCAGAGACCAATGAGCCTTCAGATTTTGGACAGTTTTATTATTTCTGAAACCATAGCTTAAGCAGCTTCTGCTTTCAAATTTTGTCTTGAGGAGATTTCCACTCCTGTAGTTGCCAGATATCTAGAAGGAATTATTACCTCCTTCTTAGAAGCTAAGTGGAATTCAGTAGAGTCTTCAGATGTAGATGTGTTAGTTGCTGTTCCAGAAGTTGAATTTGCTGTATCTTCTGTGCCCTCTACTCTTTGGGATGACTCCCCAGGTCCATATTTGGATTCTCTCTTGGCTCAAGATATTCTAGAAGAAGAAAGAGAAAAAACTCTTCAGAAAGCTAAAGAAAAAGGGGAAGCTTTGTTAAAAGATATTGATGATCTATATGCAAAACCTCAGTGCTCACATTCTGAGGATGAGGATGAGGATTCTGATGATTCAGAAGGTAATAAGAAAAAGAAAATGACTGCTCAAAAGAAAAGGAAGTTCATAGCTCCAGCTCCTCCTAACCCAGACCATTATATTCCCTACTATATTCTGAAAGGGATTGATCCCAAATCTAAAAATTTTGAGGCTTGGATGTGGTATTCTAAAAATGCTCAGAAAGCAAGGAAGAAGAGCAGGAAGAACTCTCCTCCTCCCAAGGGGATTCAGAGAGGTCCTCCTCATCCTCCCTTTGCTGGTGCATCAGGAAATGTTGCTCCAAGATCTTCTGCTCCTTCTACCAGACCAAATCAATCTTATACCTATCAAAGAAAGGGCAGGAAGCCTCCTCCTAGCAGGTCTTTTAATCAGGGGCAGTTTAGGCATTCAGACAGTCTAAGAGAGCAAGTAAAGGAAGTTGTATATCAACAACCAACTTTCTCTCCTCCTCCAGCTCCTAGGTCTCCTACCAAAACAAAATTGTCACCTTCAAAGAAAAAACCTACTCAGGCCAAGCCAGTAGATGTCAAAGAAAAAAGAGTTACATACTCTAACAAATCAAGCAAGAAGTATGCTGAGTATGCTCCTCCATCTAGTCTTATGATTCAAGAGCCAAAAGATTCAAATGTCAAGTCATCTCAAGAGCAAACTGAGAGTTTTCTAACTCAATCAGTAAAATTTAAGGCTGTAAATCCATTGAATCCAGTTGATGAAATTACTTATGAAAGTCAAGAGCTTGGTCCTAACTTCAAAATGGCTAGACTTCTAGAATTGGTGGGAGCTGCTCAAATCAGGAAAGCTAAAGATGAAGGTAAAGATATCACAGGATTTTCTACTATGTCAAAATACAGAAAGAAAGAATTGGACAGGTTCCATGTCAGTTCAGAAGTTTTTGATGCTTCAAAGTATATGGGAAAACATCATGAAGCTGTTCTGCCTAAAGCTGGAGAACTAAAGATTATTGGAGAGCAGGACATGAAGTTATCAAAGAAGTATGCACATGATCCTTGAAGAAAAATCACTTTCTCTCCTGCTACTTCTTTTCCTCCTTCAGACTCTGTTGATAAATGTCTGTGATATTTGTTTTGACTATCTAATTTATGCAATCTGTTTGCTGATATATCTGTTGTTGTTTATTCTTATCTGTTTGTATTAGATTTATTTTTATTTTTTTGGGTGACATCACCCAAATAGGGGGAGATTGTTGGTTCCCTAGTTTTGATTTGGGCCATATCATCTCAATTAGGCTTAATTGACCCAAGAATTATCTATGGTCAATAGTTAGACTAAAGGTTAGTATACCCTTAGGTTAGGGTAGTTGAGATTGAATTGAAATGGAATTGGTTAAGTAGAATTGTGTTCGATGATAGTCGAACATAGATCGACGATCTGCTTATTCAGATCGACGATCGTGTGCCCTGGTCGACGATTTCTGTGAAGATAGTTTTTCTTCAGGTCGACGATCTGCTTGTTCAGATCGACGATCTTCGATCTTTGGTCGACGCTTTCTGTCTGCAGTTATATATATTCATTGCATTTGATCTTTGTTTATTTCCTCTTGTTTAAGACATATTTTATTCAGAATATTCTGCTTAATTTAATGCTTATGTTCTCTTGCTTATTTGCAATATTCCTTATGCATTAATTAAGAGATTTGGCAGAATAAAGTCGTTTGTTTTATCAGAGGAAATCGTGTTTTTCTACAGCTGTAATATAGCCGTTAGGCTTTGTTTCCTGTGCCAATTTGTAAAGTCAAATTGATAGGATATTTTTTTAATATCCTTAATTCCTTTTTGGGAATGACAGAAAAGACTACAGGTGCAGTTTCTTTATTTTATTTTTATTATTTGAAAAGTTTTCAAGTGCAGGGCTCGAGGATTTTTCAAAAGAAGAGAAGTTTCTATATTATCAGTACAGTCTGCTGAAGATAACATATATAAATACAACACACAAACTCCCACAGCATATACAGAATAAGAAATCTCAAGAGAAAGAAAAAGTTTTTCTTCTTCCTGAGTTCATCCTATCTTCAGGAAAATCAATACTCAAGGCTCAAGCTTTCAAGAAGAAGAACCTCCCGGATTGCTGAACATTCATTGTTGCAAACTCTCCAAGATTGCAAAAGCTGTTGAAGAAGAACATTCATTTAAATTCTAGAGTCTTTTTCAAGGCTGCATCAGAAAGTCTTCTCAAGCAATTTGGAGATCCTACACCCTGAAGCAAAGCTTCTTCCTGGATATTCTCTAAGTCGGGGGAGCTTTTATATATTCAGAGCTATCCACTAGCTTCTCTGAACACAGAGAAGACATCTTTAATTCTCTCTTTTAACCTCATGTAAAAGGGTTATTACTCCCTTCAAAAGTGAACTATTGGTGGCAGGGCACCTGATCAAAAACCTATGTGTTTGGTTTTTAGGCACCTGATCAAAAACCTGAAGGGTATTTAGATCTACCTAAAGCACATCTACTGGTGGCAGGGAACCTGATCAAAAACCTATAGTGGATTCCTACCAAGGTGGTAGAAGAGTGGATGTACCCAATTGGGGAACCACTATAAAGCTCTTGTGTTGTCTGGTTGCTTATTTTAATTAATGCACTGTGGCTGTGATAGTTTTAACTAGGTTGCTAATTGCTGTGTTAGGATAAAAGCTCAACTGAAACTTCAGTGAACTTCTCTTTTATTCACTACACTCTGTTAGGCTTTAGGTTTAAAGCTTTTATTTTTTATATTCCGTAAATAGCTCTAAGAGAAGTGTTTAGAGTCTCTTCATTTTGAATACTCTATTCACCCCCTCCCTCTAGAGTAGTAAGTATCTTATCCCCTCACTTTCATGCACCACACTCAACGCCAAGTCCAAGCAGTCCCGGCGTTGAGTGTGTGCACCACACTCAACGCCAAGTCCAAGCAGACCCGGCGTTGAGTGTGTGCACCACACTCAACGCCAAGTCCAAGCAGACCCGACATTGAGTGTGTGCACCACACTCAACGCCAAGTCCAAGCAGACCCGGCGTTGAGTGTGTGCACCACACTCAACGCCAAGCCCTGAATTCTCCAACGCTAACACCAGAAAGTCTATTACTGTAGAATATTAATCTAACAGCCAAACACATTTCTAAGGTTAAAATGAGGACTAGCAAAATTTTCAAGTTAAATCTTCTAACTCCTACCCGACTACAGCTACGGCACAGGAAAATGCTAACCTAACCCTCACTTCCTTCCCCAGCCCGAGAACAAACAAGCTACAGCGAGGGAAAAAGAACAGAGAACATACACGGCTATTTTGAGCAAGGTTCTGTACAGGGAAAGATAGCATCCATAGTACAGGAAAGGAAACTTACTATGGCTAAAGCAATGCTAAATTGTATCAAATAGGCTAACTGGGCATATAAGAAAACAGGAAAACTATATGGCAAGGGCGAGAGTACCACTTGCCTCAATTTCCAGCGGAGCTTGGTCGGCCTCCCTTATCCTCACTTGGCACTAACAGCAGCAACACCTAAAGCAGAAATCTGGAGCTTTAATAGCGGAAACGGACAACCCTAGAAAATCGAGACCCCTAGAAACACCAGGAAAACTGAATTTCTTACCGTTGGAATGAAGGTATAGGCGAGAGCAATCCAAATCCTCTTTCGGAATCGAATTCCATCCACGAACGCTCCCGGAATCAGCGCCCGAAGGGGAGCTGGTTCGGCGGTTTCTCCGCTTCTTTTCGCGAACAGCCGCAGACTGGTTCGGTCTTTCGGGAAGATGAACAGGAGCTGTTTCCTCTTAAGTCTAAGCTATCCTATATATAGCGTCCTCTTAATCTTAATTAGCTAATAAATTAATTAAGGCATAAAATGACAAGGCAAAACCGCCAAGCACCTGCAACCTTTCAAAATAATAATTAATATAATATTTATTAAATAGTTTTTTTCCATAAAATACAAAACGACGCGAAAACCGAACATCCTCGGAATTCGATGAAATTCGCACCGTAGCTAAATATCCACGCTAAGAATACAACGACGAAGTCGAAATTAACTTTCGACGAACAGAACTCGAGTTATACCAACCCGAAGTCAAAACACAAGCATTCCCCGAGAGGCCACACCGAGTCACCCAAAACGACCCAGGTTTCTAGGGAGACCTTGTCAATAGACTACAAAATAGGCCACTCAGTTCTAAGGAGTTAAGACCACACTCCACAGATTGCACAAGCCAAGAAAACGCGTCGACGTAACGCCAAGCAAGAATTAAATAATCGCAGAAAAATCGGGGGTGTTACATTCAAGCTTTCAACTTTAACCCGAAGAACTTCAGGAACTTCTTGAAAGATGTGGTATTGTTGTCCTATTGAAAGTTCCTGAGAGTATGACAGAAGAAGATTCTTCATTTGGATGGTTGTTCTTCTTCTTCAGAAAGATTGTTCTTCTTCAGGTCTAGCAGTTGTTGTTTTCTTGACTGATCGATTCTCTATTTCTCAAGAATTCTGTATGTCTCTTAGATTGTATGTCTGTGTATCTCGGAAGAACGAGAACTTCTCGTTTTTATATTTTCCATGTGGAAGTCCTTTTGAATTTTGAAATTCTTCCCATATTTAATGCTGACGGCCTTGGAATAATTTGGCATTGATTTGTTTCCCCAACTGTCCCTAAGAAAAACGGCAGGCAATAATCCTGATGAAGACCGTAATTAATGCTCTTGTCTAACGGTAATATTTAGAAAATATTAGAGCATTAATTATTCAGGAATCATTGCCACATAATAAGGACAAAAGAGGAAAACAGCCAAGACTGGATTCGTCGACCTGAGTCCACAGTTCGTCGAGCTGAGAATAGTTGTTCGTCGAGCTGAGATCCAAGATCGTCGACCTCTGAATGCTGCTTGATAACTTTCTTCTTCTGTCCATCAAGTTCGTCGAGCTGAGATCTAAGATCGTCGAGCTGAGCTCAGAGATTTGTCTCTTAGTTCGTCGAGGTGAGCACGACTTTCATCGACCGGAGATCGATGAACGTAGAACTCCTTTTTATAAGTCTTGAGTCTCTGACTTTGTTGAAGGCTGGTCCCTGGCATTGTTGACTCTAAGGACTTGACCTAGACTTTAGGACACAACCATGACCCTGGTCTATACATGTTGGGTCATATCCTAACTTAGTGAACCTAGCCCAAATCCAACTAGGGATCCAACAAGTACCATGTACCTTAGGTCGCTTTAACCAAACCATATAGAGCGGGTATGTTTCCACTCAACCCGTTGCTCACACCACCATGTCAACTTAAGTCATAGGCGCGGGTCAAGCTTCCCCGAGTCCCAAATCGATCACACAATTTTACATAACCAAGTTATGTGCAAGTTGGCTCTCAGGCCACCAAGATGGCAGAATCACGCTTCTGCCCAGTTTTCCGGGTGCACCTTGGAGTTAGTCCCCAAGGCTCCCTGTTGTAATCTACCACGTAGAAAACCCGAAAAGCAAACGCACAGAGTCTTCTCCGGCACTACAAGCATAATGAAAACATCACCGATCCAGACCAACTTGTCCGGATAGGCTTCACACACCATGCCTACGTCCGTACTTCGATTCTGGACTCTAAATGCAAAATGACGGGGATAAACCATATCTATCCGAAGGAAAACCTCATACTCACCGCCCACTCGCGGGAGAGTGTTTACTATGCAAAAAGGAAGAGGACTTCACATGTCCAAGAAGAGAATTGTTACCCTAGAGGTTCACTTCGGCTCCATAGAAAACTAGCCAGATGAAACTAGCCATAGAATACTTTGAGCAGAGCCTCTAACAGAAACCCGGACCAGCAAAATGGGGGCCTTGCCAAGAAGGTGGCAGAAAATAAGCCCCCATCGGGATTTAAACAATAGCAGTTAAAATGCCCCTTTATATGATAAATTTGATAGGCATATGTCGCTAATTTTATAGGCTTATGCTGCTAATTTGATAGGCAACCGCCACTAATTAGCTTAAGGCCGCCTTTGACACGGCTTATTTGCATCGGTGAGTTTGGACTTGTTATTTTCATATCAAAATCTTATGCCCAAAACTAGTTTCCTTTTTAATAACGGTAGTAACATTTGTCATACAAAACATACATTTTATGACAATGACGTCTTTTTCCAGATTCACTGGAGCAAATAAGCCGCGCCGAACGCATCCTTAATTTGGTTAAATGCGTTAAGTTTTAAAGACAAACATCCCCATAAGAGTTTATGCAGACTCGTTTTGATCTTTATAATAATTCGACTATACAACTGTTTTCATATGATTTCCAATCTGACTGGAGTCCATTTGTGCAATCAACCCAATCGATATGTTGTATTCTCTGCAATTTTCTAATGCTAAAGTCTTGAGGTAGAGCCGAGCCTGAACCAAGCTCGTAGAGCTCCAGTCGAGCCTGCACTAAGCTTGTCGAGCTCGAGCTCATATAAAACGAGCAAACGAGCTCATGGAGCTCGAGCTCAAAAAAACAGCTCAGGCTCGAGCTCTAGCCAACTATTTTTGAACAGCTCAGGTTCCAGATAAAAAATGAAATTGTGGTTCCAGATCAAATGTTATTTGTATTTTCATATAAACTATATAAACCATATGCCCACAAAGTAGATTGAAAAAAAATTTCTTCTTCCACCAGCCCCTCATTCAATCCAGCTCAATGGCAACACCCCAGATCTGCCGTAACACGGCTCTCAAAACACCTTCCTCACATTCCCCTCCCAACTGTCCATGATCTGCTTCAGAATCTCCTCCTCCTCAGATGTCAAATCCTCCATGGCTTTCTCAAGTTGAGCTACTAAAACTGGATCAAACACATTCTCCTCACAATCTCTGCCAACTTCACCTGCTTCTTTCTTCTCCAAACCCCCGAATCCAGGCTTCACCGCAGATCCATTGGCCTTCCCCTGCCCTCCCTGCATCAGCCAATCCCTCAAACTCGCCGTCCTCGTCATCTGAAATGTCGCAACTCTACGCGTGCAGAGCTCCGCCGCCATGATCTTCCTCCTCAGCCCCTTCTCAATCTCCCCTTCTCTCTTCAATTCTTCTACTTTCATGGCGATCGAATTCAAGTTCTTAGAAGAAATTTCTTCTTTTTTCGCTGCTGCTTCTTCATCTTCGTTGTCATCATCTTCCTCCAAACCAGCCAGCAACTCCCACGCATTGATTGTCTCTATGTTATTCTCTGATTCTTGTGCTTCGTTGGCGATTGTCGGATTGAAGCTTTTGGGAGATTTTTGATCGTGTAGCTTTTTGGGAACGATGTTTGGAGAAGTGCATAAAAGAGTAATGAACTGCTGATCTGTTCCATTCGTGTATGCTAATATTTCATCAAATTCTGTCAGAGTCTTTCTCGATGGCGTATGGACTTCTTCTTTAAGCCTTGCAGATTTTGCAAGGGTTTTGGAAGCACCGCAGCCCATCTCAACCAATCAAACGCAGAAATCAATATCCTGTAATCAACTTCAAATGATCAAAAATGGGAATTTTCGTACACCAGATCGTTGAAGGAAGATGAAAAAAAAAAGATCGTAACAAACAAGGGAAGAATTTGTCCATTAATTGGAAGATTGAAAAGAAGAGAGAGAGAGAGAGAGAGTTTTCCATAAAAAAAGTATTTTTTTCCCTCCATTATTATAAATATAAATTGAGTAAAAATAATATAACAGATTTTATTCATATAATTTTCTAATAATATGTAAATTATAATAGATATATTTTCATCCTATGAAAAATAATATAAAATCATTGAGAAGGGGATGAACAATTTACCTTATGATGGATTCATCAAAATCTACTCTTTCTCTCTCCCTCTCTCCCTCTCTCCCTCTCTAAAATCTTCCTCAACTGGAATATAAGAAAAATTTCAGCAGTCATTTACGGAGACAGAAGTGAAGTGTTGCTCTGCTAATAACACACAAAATAATATTGGAAGCATACGGCTTCCCTTAATATCTTGTATTTTATATATCTCTAATTAAAGGCCTGGAACTTAATATTTGACTTGATGCCCTTGTCAGAAATTGTTGCCGGCCTCTGCTCGTAGACAAGTACGACCAATTCACTATTTTACTAGGCCCTATGGGCAAAAATATCTACTATTTTATTCAACTTCGGTATTGATCCAGCAAGCATATGAACGGTCCAGATTAATCCTGAACACTTGGACCGACCCTCAAATGAATATTGATAGGGCTACCCTCGATATATAGAAATTTCCGGCTGTGGGTAGCCGGAATTCTCATAGTCCCAACACTTAAGTGAGGAGTTATGGGAGAAACCGCCTCGTACGTGATTCGCACACCGGATCCACGCACAAACTTCCACGCACACAATCCTAACCGACACGATCGTGCCTGGGGCGGCCTTGCTCGGCAAGCCCCTTGTCGGCTGGTGCGTCCATGACCGACACGCCCAAGTGTTGGGTATTGTATCCACAATTACCTGGATTTGAGGAAACCTCCTGTCTAGCTAAGATGAATCCACAATGTATTTAATGATATGTTTCAAGTTGTGCTTGCAGTTATTTCACGCTAAGTACACACCAATATCAGGGTGCAGTGGGTCAATATACACGGGTCTGCGCAACGTAATCCCTCGTTGAGCAGATCAGTGTGTTGGCCTACGTGTACTCTCTCTATTGGAGTGTACTTACTTTCAAGTACAGGGCTGAGCAAGATCAAGAGCAGACAAGAAGCAAGGATGGGCCAAAGAGCAGCTCACGGGTGGAAAGACGAAAAATCGTCTAAGTAGAAATCGACGTTCTCGCCGATTCGACGAGAATCACTAGCTGATTCTTGTCGATTGCAACCGGTTGTCTCAACGCCGTCTTGATTTCTGCTTAAGGCAGAATCGTCGAAGAACACTAGTTGATTCTCGCCGAATCGACGAGAATGACTTTGCATTCTCGCCGATCCGTCGAGAATGAATATTGATTCTTGCCGATTCTCTCCGGATGGCTAGATCTTCAGCCAGATTTCTGCCAAGTAGAATTCGGCGAGAATCATAAGTGATTCTCGCCGAATCGTCGAGAATCACTCGCTGATTCTTGCCGATTGCAACCGGCTGTCTCAATCCCGTCTTGATTTCTGCTTAAGGCAGAATCGTCGAAGAACACTAGTTGATTCTCGCCGAATCGACGAGAATGACTTTGCATTCTCACCGATCCGTCGAGAATGAATATTGATTCTTGCCGATTCTCTCCGGATGGCTAGATCTTCAGTCAGATTTCTGCCAAGTAGAATCCGGCGAGAATCATAAGTGATTCTCGCCGAATCGTCGAGAATCACCTCTGATTCTCGCCGAATTTGCCTTGGGCGAAATTCTTGTGCTCGCTGGACCGGACCAAGTTCCAGGCGCTGTTTTGAAACCGGAGCTAGGGTTTATTTTGGTTGGGCCCACAACGGTCATATTGTATGACCTACTGTATAAATACTTCGGCATCTTGAACAGTAAAAACGATGAATACACAAGAACAAAAACCGAGCCGCCGACGTGACCTAGATCGCGGATTTCACTTCCGCCGCCGCCATCGCCGCTCGGGAAGTTAGTCGCCGCCGTTGATCGTGGATACCTCCTGATCTTCCGGCGACAGAAGCTTTGCCAAGCAACGCGTCTCACGTGTCCTTCTTGAGATCCTTTGTCTCTTGGTTTGTAGATCGGGAATACCTTCCCTTTCCGAATTGATCGAGACGATTGATCCAAGGAAGACCGTTGGTAGACCTTGCCAGTATAGCTACGAAGGTTGGATATCCAAAGCCAATCCGCCACTCTTCTTGCCGCCGCCGGTTTCGTGGACATTCTCTCTAAGTGAGAGCTAAGCCTGTGGACTCTTCGTCTTCGTCAAGAACGCGTCATCTAACGAAGAGGGACACCTAGCACTCCATAAGTAGTTTGTATATTTTATACATTCCATTTTATTTTTTTGTTATAAAGGAATGTAGGTTCCTCGTTGTAAGGGTTCGGTGCAAATCGTGGTGGAGGAGTGGTGACTCCTTCGTTTGGAAGGGTTCCTTCCGTTAGTGTGAGGATTGGATTTCAATCCAGTTGGTGAAGTGACCGAGTCGTCCCTTGTTGGGAGATAGGTCGAAGGGGGAAAGTGGACGTACCCAAATAGGGGAACCACTATAACTGCTCGTGTATGTTTGTGCTGCGTTGTTTTGTTTACTTGTGCAGGTAGAATTTTAATTCCGCTAAAATCGTTGTAAGACACCTATTCCCCCCCCCCCCATAGGTGAAGATAGTTGGAACTAGGTGGACTTTCAAGTGGTATCAGAGCCAGGTTACTCATCAAAGGGGCTAACACCTCGAGTAAGTCCCTGTCTCTAGTGTCAACAAGAAGATCAGACTCAAGCATGGAGTGGGATTATGATGTCCCTCCTCTAAGACTCCCCTCATGTACAAAGGAGTACTACCCCATCTAGAAGATGAGAGTTATTTTTCATCTGGAGGCCATTGACCCTCGGGCGTCACTCATCTTGGAAGAGGGTCCCTTCATCCCCATGAAGGCTTCTGGTTCAGGAAAGGATATCCAAGTCCCCAAGTGTCCCGAAGAGATGTCTGAGATCGAGCTCTCACTGTTCAACTTGGACAAGTTAATACGTCAGATGATCACTGACGTCTGGTCTGGTGTATCTAGTTCAAGAGTGGACAAGTGTAGGACGGCCAAGTCCATGTGGCAAACCATCTCAGATCTCATGATGGGATCAGAGAAAGCAGGGACCAGTTGTCAGCAAGAAGATGAAGCCTATGTGGGGGTCCTCATTTCTGAAGATGAAGGGCATGATCAATTTGTCAGTATCAGGGCTCCTGTGTCCTTGTCAGAGACTGAAGAAGAAGTTGAGGAAAGCAGTTCTGATGAAGCTGACTCAACAGTCTCTACCGATCTTGACGGTAACCTTGAACAGCAAAGCCAGAAGTAGGTAACTTCTTCTTCATGCCCCTCTCCGCTTGCTGTTCCTGAAGATAGGAATAGTTCAGAGGATTATCCCTCTAGTGATGCAAGGGATATGGATAGCTCCAATCAGATGATTGAAAATCTTGAATCCCTTCAGTGTGCTCTTCTGAAGAGCAACTCACTTGTTGAGAAGCAAGCTAAGGAGATTGCTAAGCTGAAGACCTTGATGAATATCCAAGTGGAATCCATCAAGGTCAAGGACTCAAAGATCTCGGATCTAGAAAGTCGTCTAGAGACCGAGAAGAGAATAATTTCTAACTTTTCCACGATAGATGCTATCAAGAGAAAAGAAGAAAATGGGTGGATCTCCCGAATTATTAATTTGTGGAGAAATGGGGAAACTGTGTTCAGACTCCCTCACCCCGAGTAGGAAGGGCACTCATCATGCCTTCAGGTATGACCACAGAAATAACGTTGGTCACTGCAAGAATGATCAGCCCTCAGGTGGAAATACCCATAGTGCCAGAGCTGTCATGGCTACCCATGAGAGAATACCCAAGGCTCATTCTGAACCCTTTGTATTCTCAGCCTCAGCCCCAACTCATCATGAATATGCAGGAACAATCTCTCACTGCAGTACTTTCCACCCTAGGACACAGGAAAGGGGGGTCAGTAAACATGTGGTAAGTACCCATGGGGACTTTGGAAGTGTGCTGACTGAAAGGAAGGCACCACCTCCCAGGCCTCATGACACTCATCACATGCATTCTGACCACCCTCCCACGTGTCATGGTGGAAAAGGCAATTTTGTGAGAAGAACCGGCTCTATCCCGTTTAGACCTGAGATCATGACTACCTCAGTCAGTAGGTCAGGTCTGAAACGGCGATACAACATTCACGAGTGTTGGTGCTGTGGCAAGGTGGGTCACTTTGCCATAGATTGTTGGCACAACCCCTCTGTGTCAAGGGAAAGGGCATATCCACCTCCTCTGGGCAGAGTTAGCCTTCCTAACAGGATTCCTGTGGGAAGACATTCGAGTTTTTATGCTGATAAGAACCTAGGACCCAATACATATTGGGTTCCTAAGGTAGGGTAATTCCTTTTTGCAGGGTAGTCTAGGTTCCTGTAAACATGATGGGAACTAGACAAGAGACATTCCAAGAATGACTTGGAACAAATATCTGGAATAAGAGCAGTGCTATCTACAATGGCATACTCAAATTGAACACCTGGTGTGCATTAAACAGAAGATCTAAATGATAAATCTTATGATCCCAAGTACCTGCGTTGAGATTCAATATTTGAGCCAAATTATATTGATATTCACATATATATATATACTTATATATCCACACAAGTTTGTGAATTCCTTCTCTAAGATAAGTGGTTATGTGTATATATACACATATATGCTTTTACACCTAAGGACAGATTAAAAGTGTAAAATGATCTTTAGATACAATTTCACGGAATTCTTGGTAGTTATACAGTGATACATTTGAAAATGAACCTCAACAGGCATAAGTCAGCCCGCTTAAAATTAAGAAGGTACGTCAATGGGTGTTACAAAAGATTACAACTGATATCAGAATATTGTGTACATCTCGAACGAGAAATAACTTAATAAAATTATGTGCCGCACAATTAATATGCCTCCTAACAAAATTACTTGTCTAGGGTGTAACAAAGTTCTTATGCCTCGTAACGCTGTGTAGAAAATTTCGTTTAAACCCTCGGTAGAAATCATTTAGAAAAATCTGTCGGAATCTCGTCGAACCCGCCCGATTCGCTACAGTATATATATAAAGGATATCCCGCCGACTCTTCATTCCCCGTCTATTCGCTTTCCCCACCCCTTTTTCAGTGCTCCGTCGACTGGTAGCTCGCGGCCTCAATCGATCTCGACGGTCTAGGCTTCAATCCCCAGGCATCCCGTCGATCCCCAAATCGCGAGCTTCCCGAGCCCATCCAGGCATTCCCTTCGATCCCGCTATTTCCGTCTCCGTAATCCCGACACTCCTCGGCTTAGGGTAACGTCTTCTTCCTCCTTGCAGTGGCTTGTTGTTAGTATAGCTTCCTACTAGAGTTACTGACCAGGCTTAGACTTGGACATTTCCTCCTTAGGTTTAAAATGGCTCCAAGAACCACCACTGGACTTGTCACTGGATGTGAGCTAGTTTGAACAGGCTTTTCTCATGCCTCAGATGAGTTCAGAAACATCATTCTCATGCTTGAAGAGGCTGGACTAACATTCATCCTGGACACCCCTGCAAGATACTGGATAAGGAAGTGATGGAATTCTTTGCGACTGACAAACTTCGGCGTGAAGATACTGTCATCAAGTGTAAGATTGTCGGGGCAAGGATCAAAATGTCTGCAAGGAAACTGACTCAACACCTGCAGCTCTCCAGCTTTGATCAAGAGGATTATCTAGAAGAACAGGATCAAGCCAGGACTCTTCTGTTCTGTGGTCTACCTAGAGGAATCAAATCCATCAAGAGGAAGGAGATGAACGAGGAAGGGAAGCTTCTGTCTGACATCGTCGGGAAAGTCCTGATCTGTAAGCCAGGCTCTCACGATCATATCTCAGGTGAGATGTTCAAGATCTTAGTGGTGATTGTATGTCGGAAGATATTCAACTGGGGGGCCATGCTGTTTGAAAGAATAAAGGATACTCTACGAACCTCTAGCTTTGGACGGATTATCAGTCTCTATCTTAACCAACTGGATGAAGACACGTTTGATATGAGCAAAGGAGTTCCCATCCACTATTTGAAGAAGATGGACTCCAGTGTCTTTGATAGATGGGAGAGACGGATAGGGCAAGCTGTCGTGGAAGAAGAACGAGATGAATCCCCAGCTGTGTCCTATGGGGCTGAGGACAATAGAACCCCAGCAGATTCCGTGGTTGTCCCGATGAAGTTCCTGATCTGCTGACTGAAGGAACTGAGGGGGAGTCTCTATCCGCTCCTGCTGATGTCAGATCTGATATCTCTCAGATAGCTAGGGATGCAGTTGAGAACCTGCAAGAAGAAAGTGAGGATGTGGTGGAAGATGAGGCGGCCCTGAACGATAATAATCTGGGAGACGGAGGTGATGTCGAGGAGAATGACGAGGAAAATTTAGACAATGCCTCAGTTGAGATTGAGAACATGGATGATGAGGAGGAGGAAGAAGGAATTGAGGGGATGGAAGTGTTGGATCCTTGGGATGATGCTGAAGTTCCATCTGAGGAACAAGCTCCTGAGGAGTCTGGTGCACGAATGGAGGGGGAGCCCTCCCAGAACCCTTTGGTAAGCATTCCTGAACAACCTACCGTGGCAGCCAGCATTCCCCCCGTGGAACCTGTACTAGTGTCCAGTTCACCAAGTGCCTCTGCTGAAGGGCCAGACCAAGGCTTGCCTGAGGATCATCCACTGCAAGCCAATCTGGCAAATCATACTGTCAATATAGTTCAAGGTATTCTGAATGAGCTAAAGGCCTCGTTTGAGAAAACACAAGCCAACGTGCTCAAAAGGGTTAAAGAATATGAGGATCTAATGCTAAAGAACATTGTGGAAGTCAATCACAAGTTGGACGTCATGGAAAAGAAATTCGACGAAAAGTATACTACAGCCGGCACAGCTGTCTCTCTACTGATGCAAGGTCTTAAAAAGAACACAGATGATCTGGCTGTCGTAAATCAGAATGCACATGTTGTGGCTAATAGCATCCAAAAATTTGATGCCAACATGGTGATTCTGAATGCGGATCAAAAGTCCCTGCTGAATGAGTTTTAAAAGAAAGTAAAGCACATTGATGTGTCCCTGCACGCTTTCGCAAACTCAATTGCTGTGGAAGCCAAAAGGGGGGGGGGGAAGATTACAAAGCTAAGATGGCAGGGCTTCAACAAATAATACTAGACAACTTCGATCAATCTAATAGGTATGTTTTTAAATCTAACAAATAATAATTAACAACTAAACTTCGATCAATCTAACAGATAATAATTAACACCTTCGATCAATCGAATAGGTATTTTTTGACACAGCCCACTGGTTAGTACAACAGGCGTCAGGCATACACGTTCCGGTTGCCCCTCCGGAAGAGACTGCTGCTGCTGATGCGGAAGAACAAAGGGTTGAAGGAGTTCCACTGAGTGAGGCTGAATCTAAGAAGGCTGCTAGGGCTGCTGCAAGAGCTGAGCGCAGTGCCTGGTTTGACCAAGAAGCCCTAACAAGAGCTAAAGGCAAAAGAAAAACTCAAGAAGGAACTTCCAAGGAAACGCAAACTGAAAAGAAAATCAGATTAAAGGAGGATGAAGTGAGAAACGAAAGGTGGAGTCCGGTATCAAGGAGTATCATTTTGGACACATATTACCTACAACAGAGGGGGGAGATAAATCAGAACGATGTTTATAGTCAGTACGAGTGGGAGCTGCACAAGACCTTTGAAGCTAAACAGGACATCTTCTTCAGGTCCAACACTGTGGCAGATAAAGCTCCTCCTCCTAGATACTATCCGAAGCCAAAGGAATACTTTGAAAGACAAAGTAGGAGACACTTGGCGCAGCAACTAAAAGACGAAATAGCTAAGGAGAAAGAGACCTAGGATTTTAGCTAATGTACTCCTTATTGTTTATCATTATTATCATGTTAACATATGAACAATTATTGTGGATATCTATAAATATATGTGATGTCATGATTGACTCTAGTATTGCTCTGCTTGCATTTATTGTTCTTCTCTTTTCTTCTCTTGATTTGCTGTATGTATTATCTGGATTGGTGAAATTCATCTTAGCTTGTAGGATTTTGGCTTCCTCAAAAAGGTGGTGATTGTTGGGTATTGTATCCACAATTACCTGGATTTGAGAAAGCCTCCTGTCTAGCTAAGATGAATCCACAATGTATTTGATGATATGGTTCAAGTTGTGCTTGTAGTTATTCCACGCTAAGTACAAACCAATGTCAGGGTGCAGTGGGTCAATATATACGGGTCTGCGCAACGTAATCCCTCGTTGAGCAGATCAGTGTGTTGGCCTACGTGTACTCTCTCTATTGAAGTGTACTTACTTTCAAGTACAGGGCTGAGAAAGATCAAGAGCAGACAAGTAGCAAGGATGGGCCAAAGAGCAGCTCACGAATGGAAAGACGAAAAATCATCTAAGTAGAAATCGTCGAGAATCACTAAGTGATTCTCGCCGATTCGATGAGAATCACTAGTGATTCTCGCCGAATCGTCGAGAATCACTCGCTGATTCTTGCCGATTGCAGCCGGCTGTCTCAACGCCGTCTTGATTTTTGCTTAAGGCAGAATCGTCGAGAATCACTAGTTGATTCTCGCCGAATCGACGAGAATGACTTTGCATTCTCACCGATCCGTCGAGAATGAATATTGATTCTTGCCGATTCTCTCCGGATGGCTAGATCTTCAGCCAGATTTCTGCCAAGTAGAATTCGGCGAGAATCATAAGTGATTCTCGCCGAATCGTCGAGAATCACCTCTGATTCTCGCCGAATTTTCCTTGGGCGAAATTCTTCTGCTCGCTGGACCAGACAAAGTTCTAGGTGCTGTTTTGAAACCGGAGCTAGGGTTTCTTTTGGTGGGGCCCACAACGGTCATATTGTATGACCTACTGTATAAATACTTCGGCATCTTGAACAGTAAAAACGATGGATACACAAGAACAAAAACGGAGCCGCCGACGTGACCTAGATCGCTGATTTCACTTCCGGCGCTGCCATCGCCGCTCGGGAAGTTAGTCGCCGCCGTTGATCATGGATACCTCCTGATCTTCCGGCGACAGAAGCTTTGTCAAGCAACGCGTCTCACGTGTCTTTCTTGAGATACTTTGTCTCTTGGTTTGTAGATCGGGAATACCTTCCCTTTCCGAATCGATCGAGACGATTGATCCAAGAAAGACCGTTGGTAGACCTTACCAGCATAGCTATGAAGGTTGGATATCCAAAGCCAAGCCGCCGCTCTTCTTGCCGCCGCCGGTTTCGTGGACATTCACTCTAAGTGAGAGCTAAGGTCGTGGACTCTTCGTCTTCGTCAAGAACGCGTCATCTAACAAAGAGGGACACCTAGCACTCCATAAGTAGTTTGTATATTTTATACATTCCATTTTATTTTTTTGTTATAAAGGAACGTAGGTTCCTCGTTGTAAGGGTTGGGTGCAACCCGTGGTGGAGGAGTGGTGACTCCTTTGTTTGGAAGGGTTCCTTCCGTTAGTGTGAGGATTGGATTTCAATCCGGTTGGTGAAGTGACCGAGTCATCCCTTGTTGGGAGATAGGTCGAAGGGGGAAAGTGGACGTACCCAAATCGGGGAACCACTATAACTGCTCGTGTATGTTTGTGCTGTGTTGTTTTGTTTACTTGTGCAGGTAGAATTTTAATTCCGCTAAAATCGCTGCAAGACACCTATTCCCCCCCCATAGGTGAAGATAGTTGGCACTAGGTGGACTTTCACCAAGGCCGCCGGGTCCTGGCGACCTTTTGCCGGTCTGCGCGCTCACGACTGCCAGGTGCAGCCGGCGCGCCCGAGGAGGCCAAGGTCGGCTGGCCTCTTGCCGGTCGGCGTGCCCGAGACCGACACACTCGAATCCGTTGAGTGCAGCCGGCCCTTCACCGGTCGGAGCGCCCGCAGCCACTGGGTGCGGTCGGCTCTTCGCCAGCTCTCACCAACAGGGGCGCCCGAGGCCGCCCAAGGTGGCCAGCATCTCCTCGGTCGGCACGCCCGCGGCAAGACCTCCCGCAGTCGGCTGCCTTTCTCCCCTCCCCGGGCGGCATCCCTCCGCCGGAGGCTCTGTTGAAAACTTTAATATAGTAGAAAACGAGAACCAGGCGCAACTACACTCCAACCATAAACTGAGCTTAATTAATTAGAGACAACAGAAGGCAACAATAAAGTCTTGTAATATCAACAATCTTCTTTACAAGGCAAGACATACATGACGAGACATGATTCGCCAATGTACAAAGGGAAAGCATACAAGCAAGCAAGCAAAAACAAGTCGGGCGGACAACCTCAGAGACCGACGAGTCCGCCGAGTCCACCGAGACCTCCAAGCCGCTGTTGCACCGAACTAAGCTACAAAGTCCGCGTAGACCGCCGACAAACCGTTATTCTATTGAACGCCTATTCCGCTATCAACAAGCCGCCTAACCGCAGAGGTTGCCTAGCCGCCTGAGTCCTCGAATAAGAGCTGCTGCCGAACTGAAGTGTTGGGTCCATTGCCCACAATGTCCTTAATTTGAGTGAAGTCAATATTATCAATGATATACACATGTCTGTAGATGACTTTGATAGGTCAGGTAGCCTAAGTGGCTAAGTCAGGTAAATACTTACCTAGGGTGTGGGATGACAGAGTTCTATCTAACTCCACAGGCATTGAGTGAAGGAACATTACTCAACGCCAGATGACTTATAGTGCTGAGTGTAGCCTATACTGTCAGAGCGTAAGTTGGAATGAGCTAAAATGTAGCTAAGTCCACAGGCGTTGAGTGAAGTCAACTCACTCAATGTCATGCTACTAAATACAGAAAATTGGACAAGGCAGAAAGCGTTGAGTGAGGCGTGTTCACTAAACGCTTATGTTGCTGAATAAGTAGAAATATGGTAAAGGAAAAAAACGTTGAGTGGAGGTTACTGACTCAACGCTGTCAACGCCTAGTGAAGACAGAATTTTTTCTAAGGGGTTTGACGTTGAGTGATGCTTACTAACTCAACGCCAAGCATGTAACACCCCAAAACTCAAAAGAGTGACGGGTGGCGTTTTGAGCCAAGTCTGGGATTTGGTAGTGGTGACACTGCCTGGGACATGGGCGTGTCCCAGGGGCATGTCATGCTCGGGTTTGGCGATGGTCGCGTGGTCGACGAAATTGCAGCCAACGGTCGTCGAGGGGTGAACACGGCCTGGGACATGGGCGTGTCCTAGAACGTGTCAGCCACTCAACTCCTTTCACTCAATGATCGTTGAGTGAGGACTCACGGCCTGAGCCCAGGCGTGTTCGGGTCCGACACGGGCGTGTCAGATTTGATACGGGCGTGTCAAATACTAGTGTCCTGCTCGGGACGTTTGGCGAGTTGTGCTAAGGAAGCTACACGGCCTGGGACACGAGCGTGTCCCAGGGCGTGTCTAGCACACGACATATGACACGGGTGTGTTACATGGTCGTGTCGTGCTCTGGACATTTAGGACCTTTGTCATTGGAGGAACACGCCTAGCTACACGGGCGTGTACTGGGTGAAACGGGTGTGTCAATCCTGACACGGGCGTGTCGAGCGCCCGTGTTCTTTTTGGGACGTGATAGTTTCGGTGTCGATTGAGGCACACGGCCTTGGACACTGGCGTGTCGCAAGCCGTGTTCGGCCCAGGAAGTTCATTTTAAGTGTGAATCGTTGCCGTTCGTTTCCTTATTTTGGGATCCAACGGTTCATGGCTGTTCTTGCTGAGATATACCCAGAAATAGGGCTTAGAAACCCTCATTCTATTTGGGTTTTCTCTTTCTAAATCCTAGAGAGAAGGGAGAGAAAGGAGGAAGAAGGAAGAGGGAGATCCGGTCGCCGGAGGAGATTCGGAGTGCCAAATCACAAACCGAGCCCAAATCTGCGGAGGCAAGGTCATCACGGTGCTTTTCATCCATGTAGTTTTCCATGGTGCCGAGGAGAAACGCTAGGGTAACGATTCTCATCTTAAGCATGTGAAGCTCTTCTTCTTTTGCATAGGAAAACCCTTTCCCGCGAGTGTACGTTAAGTTTGTGGTATTCCTTGGGGTAGATATGTAAAGTCCCCCTATTTTAGAGTCCGGAATCTTAGTACGGGCATATGCATGGTGTGTGAAGCCTATCCAGACATGTTGGTTTGGATCAGTGATGTTTTGCTATGCATTGTTGGCCGGAGAAGACTCCGTGCCTTTGTGTCATTTTTGGGTTTCTACGTGGTAGATTGCAACATGGAGTCTGGGTGATTAGCCCCAAGGTGCACCCGAAAATCTAGGCGGAAGTGAAGTTTTGCCGTTTTTGTGGCCTAGGAGCCAGCCAGGTATATAGCGGGGCTATGTACCTATTTTGATTGATAGTTGAGACTGGGACAAGCTTGGCCCGCGTCAAAGGCCAAATGGCCATGGCGGGGTGAGCAACGGGCTGGTGGAACCCTACCCGCTCCATCTGTTTCTGTTGAAGTGACCTAAAGTTATGTGGGACTTACTGATGATTTGGAGAATGAGTCTAGGCTGCGGCTGAAAGGAATAAATGCTCACGAGGTTTGTCGGCCCTGGGGGCGATGGTGGAGCCAAGGAACGGACCGGGTTCGGACTTGCTTCACCGAGTAAGTGCCCTGAGAGCACGGGGTGTATGGCCGTGTGTGCGTGCACCTGTGATGTTGTGTTTATTTGCTATATTGCTTGTTTTGCTAACAAGTGCAGGGAAGGAGCTTTGCCGCCCCGAGATTGGGGGCGGAATCGTTATAATTTGGTCAGCTTTAGCTGACCGTTATTCTTGTTTGCCACCGTTGCGGTGATTTGTGCTTGCAGGTGCTGCGGAGCCGAGCGACAAGTAGCGGGCCAAAGCCCAAGTTGCTAAGCTGGCCCTCGAAGGCCTTGTTTGTTTACTTATTTAATTCATGTGTAGCTGACCTGCGAGCCGAAGTTTGTAAAACACTATTTATTTAAGTGAAATGTTGTAAGGCCATAAGGCCAGTACATTTTGTGTATTTTGTACATCATTCCTACTAGGTTTTGTTAGTGTACATTTGTGTCTGTGGCTGGGTTCTTACTTGTACAACTTATTAAATTGCTTCCGCTAGATGCTCTGTGTAGGACGTGTGTATTGGTTGAATGGTTTCATCTAGTAACCCACCAGTCTGTTCTTGGTATATGACGTCGGGCCCCAGCCGGACCTACTGCTATATGCTATGTGATGGATAGGGGTGTTACAAAGCAGTTGAAAACTGATAAAGCAAGATTGGCGTTGAGTGGAGCTAAATCACTTAACGCTTATAATCAGACTTAATATTCTAAGTTGTTTGGCGTTGAGTGAAGGTGACTCACTTAACGCCAAGAGACAGTGAATCTGTTTAAGTATTTTGGCATTGAGTGATGCTTGCTCACTCAACTCCTATTCTTTGATGATCGATTTTTGCTAAGTCCACAGGTGCTGGCGTCAACAAAATCGACAAAGTCAACTAAGGTCAAATAAGACACGGGGAAGTCACACTACAAGACAAAACTTATCGTGAAGCTACTGTACGTCTTCTTCCGTTAAAGCAAGGCGGAGCTGGAAGCTGCATGTGGGGCCCACCGATCTCTAAGATCAGTTGATCGGCGAACTACAAATGGATGAGATAGGGCCAAGTCAAAGACAACTTTTTAGGGCATACATTATTCAAAAAGGAGATAGCCATCTTCATCTTCTTCGCTATTGCTGCATGTGAAAAGCTTGAAGCTCTCCAACAAGAAAAGTTTAGTTAGCTATGCAAGTCAACATCTGCCACAACAGATTCAGAACCTGTTCTGAAGAAAGAAGAACCTTCATCCTTTGGCAGGTTTAGTGAGCTGTTTGAAGACTCAAGATCAAAAGATCTTTATCCTTCAACAGTAAGATCAAAAGTTATCTTCTAAGTTCCTCCAGCAAATCCTTTCCCTGCTGTGAGGAGGGTTGGAGAAGAAATTTTTCTGCTCAAGTGGTTGACACAGAGAAATTTCTCTGTGTCAAAGTTAATTAAACTAATTTTTTTGTAGAATCCTTCTGGATCTGAGCTGTAGGACCTTTGGGTCTGAGCTAGGGCAAATTTGCCTGAGCTGTAGTAGAGTGCTGCTCTCTGAGGTAGGTGAGTTTTACTCATTGAGAAGTAGGGCAGCTTTGCTCGAACTATAGGGAGTGTATCTCTCTGAGTTGTAGGAGCAAGCTTGCTCTGAGGTAGGTCTATCCTTCATAGCCTGAGTGGTAGGGCTTAAGTGCCTGAGATAGGTGATACTTGTATGACTGAGTGTAGGCCTTTGTGGCTGAGGTATAAGTCTTGGAGGAGACTGAGAGATCCTGAGGGATCTGAGGTGTAAGCTCCTTGGAGCATTGGTTTGGAGAAGTGCCTTGACTAGTAGGATGTTAGCAAGGTGGGAGGAGTGGATGTACCCATAATTTTGGGGAACCACTATAAAATACTTGTGTGCTTTTCTGTGTTTGCTTTTATTTTCTTAATTGCAGGTGCTAAGGACAAACTCTATATCACTATAAGCTGAAAGCCTAAAGAAACAATCAAGTGATTTAAAAAGGCTCTCAAAAGACCTAAGCAGACCTATTCACCCCCTATAGGTTGTTAGCTACCTTGAAATTTAAGACTTTCAAGTGATATCATTGGGAGGTTGCTCAAAAAGGATTTAACAATCTGAGTGATCCTCCAAGGTAGCTGATGCTAAGTGGTCATGGGCTCAGGAGAAAGCCAGAGAGAGCTGAGTTCAATGAAACTCCCCATCTGCAGAAAGGAGCAGTTTGAAATATGGAAGGAGAGGGTGAGGCTATTCATGGAAGCCTATGATCCAAGAATTTTTTTCAACAGTTAGGGAGGGACCTATCATTCCCATGAAGGTCTCTGCTCTGGATGCCAACATCCAGACACTCTGAAATGACCAGAGATGAGATCATACTAGCTGGTCTGGACAAGAGAGCATAGAACATCATTGCCAGTGTTGTATATGACTCAACCTTCTTGAACATGGTTCACTGCTAGACCTCCAAGCAGATGTGGGACACCCTTGTGGTCTACATGAAGGGTACTGATGAGGTAAGAGATGATAGGAAGTCTCTGCTCAACCAAGAGTATGAGGCTTTCAGGCAAATCCTTTAGGAGAACATAACTACTTGTTATGAAAGATTTTTCGAGATCATAAATGATTTGAAGACCTATGGAAGGGTCTTCAATAATTTTGAAATTAATGACAAGTTTCTCAGATCTCTCACTAGATACTGGGATACTAATATCTGTGCCATAAGAGAGATGACCAAGCTTGCTGACACTCCTCCCCAAATATTGTTTGGGAAGCTACTCTCCTATGAGATGCAGCTGGCTGCCAAGAAGGAGGAGGATGACTCTAACAAATCACTGGCCAAAGAAAAGTCCTTGGCCTTCAAAGCTGAAAGCTCAAGAAAAGACAAGGAAAGGATTCCTTCTCCACCAAGGAGACCAGCTGAGTCAGACAGCTCTGACTCAGAGGCATCATACATCAGCATGTCTGATGAAGATTTTGTAGCCTTCTCCATACAACTCCAGAGGTTAATGAAGAAGAAGCATTGGAAGAAAAGGCCTTCCAATTCCACCCATTACAGAAAGAACCAGTCCTAGACTGATAGGTATGGGTCTAAACATAATTAATATAACTCCTCTAAAGTAATTTGTTATTGCTGCAGCAAGCTTAGGCATGTGATAGCTGACTATCCAGAGAAGAGGAAGGAGACTGAGGAGAAGAAGCAGCACCAGCACAAAGGAAAGAAGGAAAAGTCCTTCATGTCCAAGAATGAAAAGAGTTGGATAGACTCATCATCTTCTAAGTCTGAAGAAGAGGAAGCCTATATTGGGCTAGTTGCTATTACTGTTACAGATGAAGCTATTGCAGCAAGAGAAATCAATCCTCAAGGGAGGATAGGAATTAGATCCCCTCTAACACTGTCAGATAGTGAGTCATAGGTGGATGAAGATGTCCACAACTGTATAGGGCTGATGGTAATGACAGATGAAGAAGGCAACCAGGATTAGCCTGGTCAGAGCAAGGTACATCTATCACCTAACTCTGATTATTTGTCTGGGTATGAGACTAGTCCTTGCTCAGAAGCCTCTTCACCCTATGACGAAGAAGATTCTGGATCTGAAGGAGATGTCAATCAACTGATTGACAAGTATGGAGAACTTCTGAATGCCTTCAAGAAGGTCAAGAAGTTGTCTAAGAAGCAAGCTAAAGAGATCTCATCTCTTAAGCTTGCAGTTGCCCAGCAAACTGTAACAACAAATCTGCTGGACCAGAAAGCTAGGGAAATTAGCCAACTGAAGTCCCTCTTGGACATTCAGGTAGCCTCCATCAAGCACAAGAACTGTCTTATTAGGGAGCTTGAAGATAAGCTTGGGAAGGAGAAAAGATTAGTAACTAGCTATTTTAAGACAAGTACTGTCCTCCCCTTGATATACTCCTTCTCCTCTCAAAAGGGCAAGAGGGGATTGGGATTCAAGGGAAGCACAAGAGTTTCTCCTTCCAAAAGGAAGGGCAAAGCTCCAGTTCCACCTCAGCTTATTGCTTCTAAGCCTCCTCTTCTTTTCAGAAAAATTTTGATACCTTCTAACATGTATGAACAAGAAAGTTCCTATGGTCACTGGGAGAGGGGTTGTTCATTTGGAGTGAACAAAGATGTTCACTGTCATGATGAAAGTTTTGGCAGGGTGTGTGCAGTCAAGGCTGCCAATGAGAAATTTCAAATGACCCAATATGGACCATTTGTCTTTGGTGCTTCTGTACCAACTCACAAGAATATTGTTGCAGCCAAGGCTCAGAATCTGACAGCAAGGGTTCTGACTATGGTCAAGTCTAGGAATGAGGCTGATCTGGGCATATCTAAAACCACCAGAAGAATGCTTTCTAAAAAGAAGCTAGCTGCTGCTGGCACTCAGGGCAGACCAAATCAGCTAGCTATAAGACTTACCTTCAGTCAAATTATGGCTGAAAAAATTCAGAAAAAGGCTGCATCAAATATTCCTCCTGTCAAGGTTGTTGCTCATCAAGCTGCAGGGTCTTCACAAAAAAGAAGATATAACAAACATGATTGTTGGTGTTGTGGTAAGATAGGGCATTTTTCAATTGACTGCTGGCACAATCCCAATGTGGACAGAGCAAGGGTCAGTCCACCAGTCAGAAATTTTGCTGGTGGACATGTTAAATTTCATGCTAACATGCACCTAGGACCCAAAATATATTGGGGGTCCTAAGGTTAAGTAATATATATTGCAGGATAGTTCAAGGTGTCATACCCCTATATGGTACTTGGATAGTGAGTGTTCCAGACACATGACTGGAATAAGGAGCAACTTGAAGGAGTTTACTCCAGTAAAAGATGGACCCAAAGTCATCTTTGGAGGTTTAAATAGAGGTGTAATCAGAGGGTATGGTAAGATCACCAATGACATAGTCACCATCACAAAGGTGGCTTATGTTGAAGGGTTGCAGCACAACCTTATAAGCATAAGCCAGCTTTCTGATCTTGGCTATGTAATTGTCTTCCACAAAGATGAGTGCCTAATTAGGAGGTCAAGTGACCAAGAGGTCATCTTGACAGTCACAAGGAGTGGAAATGTTTATTTCTTGAACTTTCTATGTTTAGACACGGATTCTCCTATCTGTTTCGAGGCAAATGAGAAAGTCTCATACTGTTTCCAGTGGCACAAGAGACTAGCCCATTTGAATTACAAGACTATTGACAAGCTATTCCGTCAAGAACTAGTTAGGAATGGCCCCAATGTGAAGTGCTCTAAGGAGGGCATTTGCTCTGCTTGCCAAAAGGGTAAGCAGACAAAAGTCTCCTTCAAGGGTATTGGGACCAAAGAATCTGTGAAGTGCTTATACCTCTTGCACTTGGACCTATTTGGTCCAATGCCAAGTCACAGTCTTGGTAGGAAAGTCTACACCCTTTTGGTAGTTGATGACAATTCCAAGTTTACATGGGTATTCTTTCTTAAGAAGAAGGATGAAACCCCTGATGTCTTCATGAGATTTATCAAGCAAATTCAGAATGAGCTTGCCTGTTCTGTGGTCAAAATAAGAAGTGATCATGGGATAGAATTCTAGTCTGATAGCATGACAAAGTTTTGTGAAGAGCATGAGATTCATCAAGAAATCTCTCCTCCTAGAACACCCCAACAAAATGGGATAGTTGAGAGGAAAAATAGGACTCTCATAGAGGCTAGTAGAACACTATTGAGTGACAAATCTCTCCCAGAATATTTCTAGGCTTAGGTAGTAAATACTGTATGTCATGTCCTCAATAGAGCCTCTATCACCAAAGGTCACAAGAAGACTCCATATGAGATCTTGAAGGGCAGAAAACCAAATCTGGGCTATCTCAGAATCTTTGGTAGTAAATGCTTTGTGCTTCACAATGGCAAGTCCTATGTGAGTAAGTTTGCTGCCAAATCCTATGATGGAATATTTATTGGGTACAACAATCATAGCAAAGCCAATAGGATCTACAACTTGAAAAGGTAAGTTATAGAAGAATCAGTTCATATAGTCTTTGATGAGTCTACCATGATTAACAATGGACTGCCTAGTTCCTCTTATAGTACTGCAGGTACAGATCAGATGATGGACAAGCTGACCATCAAGGAAACATCACCAATCATCCAAGATGATATGGATACTCCAGAAGATCTACCTGGCACACTGGGAGTGGATGAAGATCAACAAGAAGATGCATCTACTGCTGAAAGAAGACTACCACCTGTAGTCAGACATATGAGAGATCATCCAGCACACCAGATCCTTGGTGAGGCAAGTCTAGGAGTAATAACAAGGAGCAGAAGTAAGAAAACAGCCATATATTCATGCTTTTTATCCCAAGTGGAGCCCAAGAAGTTTGAAGAGGCCAACATTGGATTGGAGCTATGTAGCAGGAACTTGTTAACCCTGAAATCGGTGATCCCTCCCAAGGTAGCCAGCTCGCAAGTCGCGGCCTATCGGCCTTTTCTTATAAGGGTGGGCGGATTGACCGCTCAGTCCGCGCGGCTAGGGGGGTATCTCTAGCAATGCCGCCCAGGTCGCGCAGCTCCCGCTCAGTCCACGCGACTAGGGTGGTCCCCCTGGTCTGACTGCCCAGGTCACGCAGCAGCCGCTCGTTCTGTAGGGGCTGCGGACTGCTTCCTCAGTCCGCTCCTGTAGGCCGCTCAGTTAGATCGGTTAACCATATGGTGGTTCATTCTTCCTTAGGTGCAAACTGCCCAATAATGTGGCGGACTCGCATTCCTATCCGCCTTGACCGCTCGATAGCAACATGCTCAGCATCCGGCGGACTCATCTTCAGTCTGCTAGGTCGCCAGCCCGTCGCTAAGTGTGACAAGCCTCCAGTAGGAGGCGGCCTGCTCAACCTGTCTGCTGCAAGTTGGGTGGACTCGTTCCGCAGTCCGCCAGGGTTGATTCAGCCCGACAATCGATCAGGTATATCCCGGTCTCCGCGAGCATAGAAGACTCATTGTCAAGTCTGCCTTCATTAATAAAGCCCAGCTCGGCAGCCACTTACCCTCATCCGCAGCAGGCTAGGTAAACTCACTCAGCAATCTGCCAGTAGCAAGACCGTCCCAGACCGCGCGGCCTGGTGCGGACTCTGCGGACTCAGTATTTGTACTTGCACGACCCAGCGCGAGCCCACCCAGCAATAGCCATCTCCAGCTCCAAGTCCCTAACCGCGCAGCCTGGCGCGGACTCCGCGGACTCAGCATTGTACTCATACAGCTCACCGACTCACCAGGGGTGATATTACAAAGACTGTTACCTCCTCGGGCCTATAAATAGGCCCCCATACCTCTCATTGAGGGGACACGATACGACAGAGAGGCGTCAAGGTCCCAGAATTCGTTCCCGCAGACTCGAGTTCCCAGTCCGCGCGACCTACCACCAGTTTCTTCTCTCCACTCGATCAAGCAGTCCGCCCGACCAAGTCCTGCGAGCTCCTTGATCGGCTAACCACGTGGTCTACCGACTTCCCTTGGTCAAACCGCGCGGCCTCCGGCATTCATCTTCTTTATCCGCCGGCTTCCCCCTTTGTACCATTTACTGCTTTCTCCGGTAAAGGATCAATAGCAAGTTGTAATCTTGTTTCTTGGTAAAAGGAAAAGCCCGCCACAAGAGTGGCATTCAAGCCGCGGCGGGCGAAGTCTGTTGTCGCCGCTGCTAGCGGCCCCCTCTCTTCTTATCTCCTCTCTTGCCATCAACCTTCAAAGCTAACCGTCAAAGTAACTGTCTGCTCGACAGTGCCCGATCAACCTTCCCAGTGGCTCCCGCCAAACCTATTTTCTATCCCTGCAAACCTCTTCTTCACCTAGCTTGTGAGACCGAACAACCCGTTAACTAGAAGGCGCATTTTTTTGCCTCGACAGTTAACATGCGACCTTTAGATCTCGATCAGACAGTGAATTCAGCGGTTACTCATGGAAGACCATCAACCAGCCAAAAACCTTGCTCTAAGTTCCAGTGAGGATTCTCTTTGGGAGGCATTGGAACAATCTCGTAGAGAAACTACTCAACAGTTTCAAGCGATTAACCGTACCCTAGCAGCTATCACGAAGCAACTGGCCACACAATCTTCAGCAGGGCCAGCTCCTCCAATCAATCCGACACCAGCATCCGAGACTCCTCAAGTCTACCCACCGGCCTATCCGCCGGTCTATCCTCCTTTTTACACTCCAACCTTTCCGCAAGGGCCTGCAGCCCCTTTGCGGTCTCAGAATGATGAATTCGCAGCTCGTCAGAACTTCTTCCGAGAAGCTGCCCGAGGAAGTCCTGCAAGATTCCTAAATTTTCAGGGAAGTTATCCCTACTCTTCAGCTCCTGCCTTTGCTCCTCTCGTAGCAACTTTTCCCTTCTATCCTCCAGCTCCTTGTGCAGCTGCAACTTATGCTCCCTTTTTTCCTTATGTTGTAGGAGAGCAAGAAGAGCAGTCCCATTTACAGAGAATGTTCAACATGAACCAACTCCAGTTAACTTCAGAGAGCCACGGTCGCCCATTTATACTGGAGAGACTGATCCAGTCAAACATCTTCATGCCTTGAATCAGCCGTAACTCTCAAGACTATTTCGTACGCTACCAAATGCAAACTTTTTGTGACGACCTTTGATGGTCAAGTAAGGGATTGGTTCTATGGATTTTGTGCTCAGTCCATCTCTTCCTTCGCTGATTTGCGAAGAGAGTTTCTGTTCAGATTTTCTACTTCTAGAAAGAGAAAAAGAGGCCCAGAAGATTTGTTCCGTATCAAGCAACACGAGAGCGAGACCTTAGCCCACTTCATTGAGCGCTTCCAAAGGAAAGCCTTAGAAGTTGAGGATATTGATCCCGAATTCTATAAAGTCGCTTTGATGATTTGTTTACGAGAAGGACCACTCAAGTTCGAGGCCTACTTCCGTCAGCCAAGGACGTGTCAGGAGATGATTAGCCTCGCCCATGAATATGTTTGCATTGAAAAGGAGAATCCCAATTTCATCTCCAGGCTTGTAGCAGTGAAGGATTCTTCTTCTTGCGAGCAACCTCCAAAGTTTCTTCAAAAGGATTTTCAATCGCAAGCAAGGAAGGAAAGAATTGGCCAACGTCATCAATATTTCTTCTCAAGAAAGGATTTCCTCCAAAGTAAAAAAACAGCGACTGCCAGTTCCTTCTATTCATCCAGCACAAACTCCGCAAGCAGCTTTGGTCCATCAACAGCAGGATGAAGACTTTTTTGAGTCAGAACTGAATGTAGCTATGCAGGAAGTAGGCAAAGTCCTGAAGGGTAAGGATAATTGTAAAAAGCCTTGCCAACCGCCAGATGAAATGTCAAAAGATTCGGATTCATTCTGCGAATTTCACAAAGTAAAAGGTCATGAAACAGAATATTGCAAAGCCCTTCAGCAACTGATGGAGAAAATGTCAAAGCAGGGCAAATGCCAACATTTGCTCCAGAAGAATAATCCATCTCTTCCATAAAATCTCAAAAAGCAAAAGGAGACAAGCGACTTTCTTGCCTCAAAGTCCACAAAGTTATTCGCAATCTGGGCCGGTTATATTTTCCTTTACGCTCTTCAAACATTCTTTCTCTAAAACGCTTCTAAGTATTCTTTCATTTTCATTCAATAAAGCTTATGTCAGAGATCTCATACTGACACAGTTCTTATGATCGTTGAACCACTGAGATCGTAATGCTTCTCCTCTATATTTTTTCTCTTTGCCAAAGAGATCGCTAAACCGCTGAGATATCGCCAAGTCTTGTCGTTCCCTCCGTGGATTGTCCTCGGGCGTAAGACCACAATGACCACATATGGTGAGGAGTTTTTCACATATGTGTAGTGGGGGCCGTTCAATCTATGATGGTGAACATCAGACTTAGGATCCCGACCGATGTCTAACGCAGTGTGTGTGCCTAGGGGAGGCAGCCTGTGATAGTTCTATCGTGCTCTGTGAGGGATACGTTACAGTTACGATGATCTTTGCGTGACAAGCAATGAAGATCAAGTGTAGCATTGTCTCTTCGATCATCTCACAACTATGATGGCCGAAAACTCGTTGGTACTCTCAATCCGTGAGTTTGCGGGGCCCACAACTCCACTGATCAATTCGCAGACAAGAAATAGGCCACTTAGCGTATCTAGTTTGATTGATCATTGATACTTGTAACTCGAGGCATGAGAGCAGTGTATCTGTCCATCCTTCTTAGGATTTCTTGTGCTTGTTTCTCTTGCGCCCTTTTCTAAAGGATGCGCGGCAAGCCCGTTTTTGGTAGACTAAACCTTGGATGACTTTGGTAAGTTATGTATAAGGCCCACGGGTGCTCTCCTGTGGCAGCATTCAACCTTTTTAGATCATCCTCAGGGTGTAGCCCTCCTTTATCTTTTTACCTTCTTACAGGTTAACAGGTTAAATCGAACCTGTTCTAAGGATCTGTAATATCTATTTGGCTTATGATCATCTTATATGCGTTGCCTCCATAAAGCTGAATCAGATGGTTATCCATAAGCTCTCTTATCAGATGCTAGCGACATGAGTCATTTAATCAAAGTATCTGATTCTCCTTGATTGACAAGTCATGATGTTATATAATATCATACTGGATCACGCGAGATAATCATCATCGCAGTTTGATCTTTATTCAGTTAATAACAGAGTTTGTCAGGTATCTCTTCTGTTATCCAATTATATCTTATCATATCAACAGCCAACATTCGCAGGTTCCATCCAGGTACTTGCGACTTAGTTTTCTTTCTTCCATATATGCTACTTACTCTTCTTTTATAGAGATTAGCAGATATTAGAAAGTTCCCTTCAGGTACTTGCACCTTACTTTTCTATCATATCTGCTACTCACTCTTCTTTTGTAGAGATTAGCAGATATTAGCAAGTTCCCTTCAGGTACTTGCAATTTAATTTTCTATCATATCTGCTACTCACTCTTCTTTTGCAGAAATTAACAGATATTAGCAAGTTCCCTTCAGGTACTTATAGCTTACTTTTCTATCATGTCTGCTACTCACTCTTCTTTTACAAAAATTAGCAGATATTAGCAAGTTCCCTTCAGGTACCTGCAACTTACTTTCCTATCATATCTATTGCTTACTCTTCTTTTGCAATGATTAACAGATATTAGCATGTTCCCTTCAGGTACTTATAGCTTACTTTTCTATCATATCTACTGCTTACTCTTCTCTTGCAAAGATTAACAGATATTAGCAAGTTCCATACAGGTACTTGCATTTTAATTTCATTTCATATCTACTGCTCACTCTTCCCTTTGCAGTGATTAGCCGATATTTGCAAGTTCTATCCAGGTACTTGAAACTTAGTTTTATATCATACTTTTGATTTTACTCCTCTTGTAGAAGATAACAGGTGCTTGCATGCCTCCTTCAGGTACTTGCAAGTTATCATTATTCTTTGCTTTCCCTTCTTCATTGTTTTGCAGAGCCCGCTAGGAGACATTCATGTCTTCTTCGTTTTGCAAAAGCAACCCAGATATGTATAAGATGTACATATTTCTGTCTATGTTAATTCCTTCCATCGCAGGAAAAAGACAGGCATTAGCAAAATTTTTCTTAGGAGAGACATCAGGTTCCATCTCTCCTTACCCCTTCCTTTTCTCGAGGGAAGGATCACGATTTTCGTGGGTCTCCTTCTTTTTTGAAGTTCTCTTCTGAACTCGAAAAAGTGCGGGGATTATGTTAACCTCGAAATCGGTGATCCCTCCCAAGGTCGCCAGCTCTCAAGTCGCAGCCTGCTCTAGAAGGTTGCGGCTTGTCATCCTTTTCTTCTAAGGGTGGGTAGACTGACCGCTCAGTCCGCTCAGTCCGTGCGGCTAGGGGGGTATCTCTAGAAAGAACGCCCAGGTCGCGCAGCTCCCGCTCTGTAAGACCCCCATTTTTTTCTTTTTCGACACCGGGGTCTTAGGCCCAGAACCGCCACCTTGCGGTGATACCTTCACACCCGGGAAGGTCGTCACTACAAGATGCCGATTTTGCCGGCCAAAATCGATCACAACTGTAGCAATAAAAGCAAGTCCACAGAAAATCTCATGTATAGAAAATAAGCTCCACGAAGGGAGTGTCCACAGATAGTACATATAATAAAAATCTCGGGCTTATGCCCGGTACATCAAGTCCTCACTACAAATCACTCATCGCGGAAGCAAACTAATGTAACTACTAGTGTTCGGGACTTACAGTCCCTGCTGTCTGGACTCCAGTACTAGACTGTCCGATCTCCAAGCGTGCCGACCTCCGGGGCTGCTCCTCCATGCTGGGCTCCGTGGTCCCCTAAATGATGTGGTTCGAAAACCGTTAGTCTAAAAGACTAAGTCCTATCATCCTCCGCCCCTTCCCCCATGGCTCCTAAGCACCGAGCGGGGAGAAGGAAAGGAAAGGACATGAAGGTGGAGAATGTCAAATAGCAGATGGCAGCCGAACTAGACTAGCAGTTCTAAGTATGGTAATAATGATACAAAGTTAGAATAAGTAACCTTAACTTATGTGAATACACATAAGCTAAGGGATCTCTTGCAGGACTCCTATCGTATAAAAAGTCTCATACCGATTTATACGATAGGGTGTCGGTTTTACTAGCAGGCTTAAATACATAATACTGAAAGAGAACCTTGACTTGTAAACACGCTCACACGAACTTATAGGCCAAGGGGTCATTTTGCAAGGCCTAATGTATAGAGCGTCCCATACCGCTTATACATTAGGTGTCAGGTTATATGCAATGGTTATGCTATGAAATACAATTATGCTATGATGTGAACATGCAAGTGCAACTCACCCACTCCACTCTGTGTACACAGACCTTTGGTTCCCCCTTTCGGAGCCGTTACCTCCCAGGATACCTCCGTAGTGGCAGACGGAAGCGGTGGGTTGGGCCTCGCCCACCTCTAAACCAGTAAAGCACTATCGGTCAGACCTATCGTACGCCTCTACGCTTGGTGCACAAAGCGGACTCCTGCGTACTCTTGCCGGCTGGCACACCGGACTTCTATTGGCGAAGTGCTAACCACACTTGCCGAGTCAGCGTATTGGCATCGGTGCATCGACCCTCCAATACCAAAGACCCACCACCTTATACCTTTTATGCACATGCAATAGTGATGAGTCCAAACAACAACCGAACCAAATCTCCCCGGACTATCCCGTCCGTCATAATCAACAACCGAGCCGAAGCTCCCCGGACTATCCCGTCCGTCATAATCAACAACCGAGCCGAAGCTCCCCGGACTATCCCATCCGTCATAATCAACAACCGAGCCGAAGCTTGTCGGGCCACCATGCCCATAACCATAACCACTAGGCTTATTGCCCGAGTAACCCAAACTATCTCCCGGGACATTGGGGTGTGAGAGTGTGCAATCCTAAGTTTACTAGTTACTCTTGTGGCGATCTTATACCTACGACTTAGGTTTTACCTAGGACTGCCCAAGGTATTCCCTGTGAAGGGCTCTTGAGGGCACTAGGAGCTATGATGGGCTGAATCCCAAAGCTCCCTTTCGCAAGGCACTGATTTTTGTTGGTTGGTAACTAATCTCATATCCATTACCCATTTCTTTTTCATATTACGGTAGACTAAACCTAAGGTGATTTTGACCTTTCACACTACGGGGAAAGACGATCTTTCGTCGAACAAGTACTACTCAACACTACTGACTCATATCTCACTACTTAACCTAAACTTCTAGGATGACTCATCCACATCTGCAAAATCCAGCAAGATGGCTAACTCCAATTATGCTAAATCATTTCCTTTCAACAATTTACTAAATGCAGACCACACGGTTAAATGCCATGTATAATGGGGAGTACATCAAGTAATCATCCAATACCCTTATAATAATTAATCGGGGTTCATTATGACCTTTATTGCCCAAATCCAGAATTTCACAATTTTTCTATTTATTTAGTAATTTATTAAATATTCCTAGTGGCCAAGGTCTCCGAGATTGAACAGGAGGTACCAAATTTAGACAAGATACAATTCCCCCAGATTTATGTTATACTCATTATAAACATTTAACCTAAGATCCAAGGTCTCCTAAATTTTTCAGCAAGGTTTAGGTCACTGATTTTATTTTAAAGGTAACTTGCAATAATTTATTAAAATAGATAAATAGGGCAATATTATTTCTAAAAATTCAAGGAAAACTCTAACCTGATTGCAAGGGCATATAAATACTCTGGGTCAAATATCATAAGTGATTAAGGAGTGATAAGTCTCAAACAAAAATCATGAACAATTTTCCAAATTACTAAATGCAGACCACCATGATTAAACTTCATGTAAAATAGAAAGTACATCGAATGATCATCCAATACTCCTATAATAATTTATGGTGGTCCATTATGACCTTTAAGCCCTAAATCCAGAGACCCAAAATTTTCCTTATTTATTTAATAATTTATTTAATTATTCTAGTGACTAAAATTTCCAATAATGAACATGAAGTACCATTTTCAGGCAAGATATCATTCCAATAATTTTATATGATATTTAAAATAAGGATTTAAATCATCTTCCAAAATATCTCAATTTTTCAGTAAGTTTTTATCCCAAAATTCCTATTTCATTTTAACCCATGAAAATTCATTTAAAGAAATATAAAAGACTATATTGCTTCCAAAAATTCATAGAAAATTCCAGTATGATTCTAATGGCATACAAATGATTTGGGCCAAATTTCATAATTTTTTATCAGTAAATAATCTTAATTAAATTATTTAATAATTTCCTCATTTAACAAGCTTGTGAAGTAAGTACCTCAAATATGTATCCAAATATTTTCATAAAATTTAAATATGCATATAATGATTCAAAACTTCCTCTGCCAAACTTTCATGCCCTCCCAAGGGTTAGAGGGACCATAATGACCAATTTATTAAATTGAGGCATCCCTGGTGTTACAAATGAAGTACTATAACTATTGTCCCAAAATTCCAAATTAAATTACCAGAGGCTTATAATATCCTTATGACAAATCTACCAAAATTTCATCTTAGTTGGAGGAGTTTAGCTAGCCCATTCCAACCCTACAATATTTGTGCCCTAAACTAGGGTTAGGGTTTTGTGGGTCCCAAACTTTCCAAAACACCCTAAGATTTTAACCAGAGGGTTATAGTTACCATAATACCCTCCCTACAAAATTTCAAAGTCATACAAGGTGTTTTGGCCACACGCCCTTCACAAGGTACAAAAGCCCTTCCTTAGGGTTTGACCTAGGATCTTGGGGCAAATCAATTCCAAACCTCCCCATATTTTATTGAAAGGTGCATAAGTTCATGACAAGTCAGTGTTCCAAATTTGAACCTCTGTTGAGGTTAATTGGACACTCTAAGGAAAAATTACATTTTGGACCAAAATGCCCTTCTCTGGGCAAGGCTAGGGTTTGCATGATTTCCATTCAAATCACCTCCAAACTTAATGAAATTTTAACCAGAGGTCTATATTGACCTCATATATCTCCCACCAAAATTTAGATGAATTTGGACTTCATTTGACCCATAAATTAATTTACCCTAGATAAATTAAATTATTTACAAAACTATAGAACAATTATCTCCAAAAATTCCCATTTTTTGGCAAGGTCTAGATATTAGTTAGGGTGACTCCCTGAAAAAATTTCAAGTCATTTGGGATAAGGATGAAGTGTGAGCACTCTGTTTAATGTCTGCCTAGACATATGTATAGACCCCACCAAAATGCGTGCCCTGGACAAACCAGTCACCCAAATTGGTCCAAACCAATTTTGTTTGAAAGTAGACTCATAGGGCTACTTTTTATGTGTTGATCATTTTTCCTGAATTGAAGCCTAAGTAGTTTTAATAATTAAAAACATTAAATACATAACATGTGACAGAAAATGAAATAAATCAAACACATATCCTATAGTATTTTATCATCCCCTGCACGAATCTTGGCGCGCCTTGGACGGCATCCCGTCATCTTCTTGCTCTGGCAGACGGCCAAGATTAATCCCGCCTGGGCCGATTTCCAGCGGCTGCCGCCGGCGCTCCGGCCACCTCCCCGGCCGGCCACCGCCGCCTACACCTTTGGGGTGGTCGGGGCTACCTCCAGGCGGCGGCACGGCCGCCGGGGAGCACTATTCCGGCGAACCCGACAAGCTCAAAACCATGGAAAAATAGCGATTTTTCTGAATTGGATCGGGCTCAATTGAGCCCGAACCTTGGACCTAACGATTTCTAAGGTCTGCCCATGGGTTAAGGAGTAGAGGAGGACCTGTGGTGGCGGCTGTAGCCGTGCTGATCGCCGGATTGGCATGGTGGTGGCCGGTGGTGGTCGGCTTGTTCAAAAATGCAGTAAATGGCTTGGCTCCTTCAGGTAAAGTGTGGGAAATGCTCCTTGAACCTCAGTGAAGCTTTTATAGAGGAAGAGGAGGGGAGTTAGGTGGCTGAATGCCTTGTGCCATTTTTGGCCATGGTCAACAATGACGGCTTGTTTGGTAGGGGGGGGGGGGGGAGCTTGCTCTAACCAGTCCAAAAAGGCTGCTGCACTCCCCCTTATTCTTCTGAATTGAATGGGGAGGTTGGGGAGGGGGGAGGAGGAGCACAAAGTCCTCCTTCCTTCTTCTTCCTTCTTCTTCCTTCTCTTTCTCTCTCCTCCATGGGTGGCTTTCTCTCTCCTAGTCACCAAGCCTGAAATTTGGCTCCTCCCTATCCTATGGCAGCCCACAAGTCCATTTGGTCACTTAAGTCAAGGTTAGCCCAATTGAAATGGGCTTGAGCTTGAGTTAGCCCATTTGGGCTAACTTGACCCAAAGTTGGACTAGGGCCCACCTAGGTCAAATTGGTCCTTGAGGTTTCTTCAATGGGTCCTTGGTGACCCATTAGCCTCCCCTAGGGTCAAGGTGGGGTTGGATTGGCCCTTGGAGGTCACTTGACCCTTAACTAGGGCACTTTGACCATTTTAGGTCAGGGTTGACTTTGGTCAACCTAGCCTTTATGATTGGTCCCAATGGGTCCTTGGTGACCTATTGGCCTCTCACTAGGCTATGAGGGTATGGGTGGGGTCCACTTGGCTAAGGGACTGCAATTGACCCTTGTGTAGGTCAATTTGACCCAATTAGGGTTAGAGTTGACTTTGGTCAACTTAGCTCCCTTGACTACCCTCCATGGGTCCTTAGTGACCCATTGACCCCTACCTAGGGTTATGGAGGTATAGGGGTGGTCCATTTGGCTAAGAGACTACAATTGACCCTTGTGTAGGTCAATTTGACCCAATTAGGGTTAGAGTTGACTTTGGTCAACTCAGGTCCTTTGGCTACCCTCCATGGGTCCTTAGTGACCCATTGACCCCTTACTAGGGTTATAAAGGTATGGGTGGGGTCTTGGAGTCCTGGTGAAGCTTCATGATCACCTTAAACCAAGGTTTTGGAATTTACTATTTGCAGACCATAGTGCCTCTATCCACACCACCAGGTCCACTTGACTCTTTCTTGGGCTTCCTAGGATTTTGTCATGACAAAACCACTCTTAGGGGTCTAGTTGGAAATGGGATGTTACACGCTCAGTCAGCGCGACTAGGGTGGTCCCCCTGGTATGACCACCCAGGTCGCGCAGCATCCGCTCGTTCTGTAGGGGCTGCAGACTACTTCCTCAGTCCGCTCCTACAGGCCGCGCTGTTAGATCGGTTAACCGTATGGTGGTTCATTCTTCCTCAGGTGCAAACTGCCCAAAAATGTGGCGGACTCGCATTCCTATCCGCATAGACCGCTCGATAGCAACATGCTCAGCATCCAGCGGACTCATCTTCAGTCCGCTAGGTCGCCAGCCCATCGCCAAGTATGACAAGCCTCCAGCAGGAGGCGGCCTGCTCAACCTGTCTGCCGCAAGTTGGGCGGACTCGTTCCGTAGTCTACCAGGGTTGATTTTGCCCGATAATCGATTGGGTACATCCCGGTCTCCACGGGCAGGGCGGACTCGTTTTCAAGTCTTCATTCATTAATAAAGCCCAGCTCGGCAACCACTTACTCTCATCCGCAGTGGGCTAGGCAAACTCGCTCAGCAATCTGCCAGTAGCAAGACCGTCCAAGACCGCGCGGCCTGGCGCGGACTCTGCGGACTCAGTATTTTTACTCGCACGACCCAGCGCGAGCCGACCCAGCAGCAACCATCTCCTGTAACATCCCATTTCCAGCTAGACCCCTAGGAGTAGTTTTGTCATGACTAGGTCATGACAAAACCCTAAGAATCCCAAGAAGACCAAGTGAGCTTAGGCATTAAGGTGGAGATCACCATGGTCTGTAAATAGTAGAATTCTAAATACTAGTTTAGGATGACCATAAGGCTTCACCATGACTCCATGACCCCACCACAATATCCTTAAACTATTGGAAGGTCCATTAGAGCCCTAAGGGTCCTTTGAAATCAACCCAAAGTGGTCAAATTGACCTAAGACCACCATAGGACTAAATTGGGCAAGGTGCCATAACTAAGGGCAATGCGCCCTAAATGCCCAACCAACCCAACCTAAGTCTTCCTAGACCTTAAGTGAGGTCAATAGGTCATCAAGGACCCATTGGGGACAACCCAAGAGGCTAAGTTGATCCAAGTCAACTTTAGCCCCAAAGTGGTCAAAGTGCCCTTACTAAGGGTCAAGTGACCTCCAAGGTGCCAAGTCAACCATACCCAACCCTACCTAGACCTTAGGGGAAGCCTATGAGTCACCAATGACCCATTGGGGTAAACCCAAATGGTCAATTTGACCAAGGTCAGCTCAATCCTTGAAATAGGTCAAATTAGCCTAAATGGGCTAACCCAAGCTCAAGCCCTTTTCCATTTGGGCTAACCACCTCCTAATTAATTAATAGTATGAATTAGTGGGCTGCCAATAGGCTAGGGAGATGAAAAAATTCGGCCTTGATGACTAGGAGAGAGAAAACTCCATTTTACCCTTTAATGGAGGAGAGAGAAAGTTGTTTAAAGGGGCCATTCATGGCCAAGGGAGACCAAGGGCCTCTCCATTTGATTCCAAGGGCTGAATATATTCTCCCTCATCAGTTTTGAGGAGTTTAATAACCATAACCAGTCATAAAAGTGGCTGAATTTAATTTCTCCCATAAGGAAGAGAGAGAAAGAGGGGAGAGAAAGCCATTAATGGCCATGGGAGAGCAAGAGTTCCTCTTCAATTGATTCCAAAGCCTTGATTCATCTTCCCCTCATTATTTAGAGGAGACCAAGGGTTTTCATCAGCCTCTAGGTGGCTGAATACAAGGGATATGCCATGGCCGAATTTCACCTTCATGGCCTTAAATGCTTTACCCTTTCCCCTCCCCACTTGGTGATCTATAAAAGCCCCCTTAGAGCAAGATGAGAAGTTTACACTCTTGACCAAACGGATTAGAGTTGTTGTTCTTGCTGTAGGAGAAGTTCGGCAATGCCACCACCGTGCCATGGCAACCCGACGTTCATCTCGCCTCCAAACCGCGAACAAGGTCCTACTCTACTTCTTTTATGGGTAGATCTTAGGATCTTAGAAAGGAAGTTCGTGCTCAACAGAGCCGGACCTATCTCGTGTTTTCATGGAAAAACCATGAAAAATATATTTTCGGGTCCGCTGGAAACCGCCACCTCCGGCGGCCAAACCACCGTCGACCGATAGCCATCGTAAAACATTTTTATAATATAAAAATTATGTATATAGTATATAAGGAAAAGATACATTAAATGGGCGCATTTTGATACTGCAAAACGAGGCACTTATAAGCCGATTTTGGGAAAATGGCCAGTCAAGAAAGTTGTATCCCTTCGAGTCTAGATTAATTTAAAATTTATTTCAACTTGTTTTGGTAAGTAGTTTGACCGCAACACCCGTTTTAGTGGAGGCTGTACCTAGAGTTGGGCAGAAACTAAAATGAATGCCCACTCTTCTTCCCTTTTCTAAACTACCTGAAATTTGGGCTGGGGGTTACCCTTATCCATACCTAGAGGATGTCCAAAAATGGGAATTTTTGGAGATACTTTGCTTAAGGTTTTTGTTTTAATTTAATAAATTTAGAGTAATTTATTTAAGTGGTCAATTGACCTCCAAACCCTCCCAAATTTTGGTGAGTGGTCCCTTGCTATAAAACCTAGCCTTATACAAAATTCCAACTCATTTGGATGAGTTTGTATAGGAAATCACATATCCTTAACTAGACATTAATGAGACGTTTTTTAGTAAAAAGTGCACTAAGAGGTTGGAATAGTCAAATCACCTCAACAGAGGTTGATATTTTTACCACTGACTTAGAAGGGTTATTATAACCAACTTGGAGAAAAATGGTGTGGTTTAGGGTTGATTTACCCTAGGATCCAAACTCAAACCCTAAAGGGAGTGTTTTGAGGGTTGTGAAGGACATAGGGGCAAATGCCCTCGTATTACCTTGAAATTCAGTAGAGTCGACGTTAGCATATTATAAATCATCTGGATGGAATCTTGGAGGATTTGGAGATAGGTAGATACCTCAAAACCCTAACCTTAGTTTTAGGGAAAAATCTCAAATAAGTAAAATCTGTCACTAAACTTTATCTAAAAGCTGTGAAACTCGGGTAGAGTGAGTTTTGGAATGGGTAGACCTATAGAAATTTTACTGGAATTTTATGATGTTCATTTGTAGCACTTCATTTGTAAAGTTTGCTATAGCCCTAATTGATGTTTTAATTATTTAGATCTTTTTATTCATTGAAACCCCATGAAATCTTGGAAGTAAATATTTTAGGTCAGCATCGTTGCTCCTGAATTTTTGTATAATATTTTGTTAAGTAAATCTAGTACTTCATTCACAAATGTTAAAAAGGGGTTTTATGATTTAAAAATTAATTATGGATGATATTGCTGTTGAAAAATTATGAGACTTAGGAATTGAGACTTTCAAGCTATTATATGCTTGTAGACATTTATTCATGATTTTTAGAATCTTAGTTACGACACTTTCTTTACAAGTCCACCTTATGAAGATTTTTGATAATTAATTTATTCAGATATTAATACTTTCTGAAAAATTATGAAACTTGGCCAATGCTATTTTTAAGGTTGTATCTGCATAGTATAATTAATTTATAATTTTTGGATGAATATTCCTTGTACTTGATTCATAAATAAAGAAAGATAAAAAATATTGCTAAAATAGTTTTAGTGCTTTTTTGATAATAGAAAAATTATGATACTTTGTATTTACTATATTGAGATAACATAATATTTATAATAATTTTTTGGATATCTTGCATGAGTACTTAGGGTAGTTCATGTTCAAACAGGTAGCCCTTGAAATTTTTGAGGAAATTAATTAAATGCAAGACAAATTAGGGAAAATTATAATTTTCCGATTATAGGCTGTTCATATCATGATATACCTCCAGTAAATAAGTTAGGGCATTTGGATGAGTATTGGATCATTTCCTATCCGGTTCGACATATAGCATATGATAGTCTGCAATTAGCAATTTGTGTTAACAGTCATAGAACAAGATCTGGCACAACGTTGGAGTTAGTTAATCTGTTGAATTGGATGGATGTGAAAGTGTTCACCATATAAGGATGGGAAGGTTAGTGAGAAGTGGTGTTGGCTAGAGTTAAGAGGTGCTCGGGTTCGACGAAAGATCATCTTTTCCGAAGAGAGGAAGGTTAAAAATCACACTAAGTTAGTCTATCGAAATATGAGGAGGGAATGGGTAAAGGGAATCAACCAATAACAATAAGTGCCTTGCGAAAGGGAATGATGAGCTTCAACTACCATCATAGTTCCTAGTGCCCTTTGAGAGCCCTTCACAGGGAATACCGGGGGTAGTCCTGGGTTAACGTAAACTGTATTAAAAAGCTCGATTAGTTAAGATACGGACGGAATAGTCCGGGGAGCTTCGACTCGATTAGTTAAGAGATGGACGGAATGGTCCGGGGAGTTTTGGCTCGATTGGTTTGAATACGTTAAATTTGCATGTGCATAAAAGGAAAGAAAAATTAAGGTGGTGGGTCTTCGGTATTGGAGGGTTGATGCACCGACGCCAATACGCTGACTCGGCAAGTGTGGTTAGCACTTTGCCAATAGAAGTCCGGTGCGCCAACCGGCAAGAGTACGCAGGAGTCCGCTTCGTACACCAAGCGTTGAGGCGTACGATAGGTCTTACTTGTAGTGCTTTACATGTTTAAAGGTGGGCGAGGCCCAACCCACCGCTTCTGTCTGCCACTACGGAGGTATCCTGAGAGGTAACGACTCTGAAAGGGGGAACTAAAGGTCTATGTGCACATATTCGGGTGTGTGTGTGTTGCACTTACATGATTCATCATACCCACTAGCATGTCATGGCATAATCAATTCATTTAACCCCTGACACCTAAGATATAAGTGGAATGAGACGCTTATACATTAGTACTTGCAAAACGACCCCTTGGTCTATAAGCTTATGTGAGCAAGTTTATAAATTAAGGTCAATTTTGATATATATATATACTGCTGTTTGATAACCGACACCCCAACGTATAAATTGGTATGATACTTTTTATACGATGGGAGCCTTGCAGAAGACCCCTTGGCTTATGTGTTCTCACATAAGTGAAGGTTACTTTTCATATTTCGTCTTGTTGCCATTATTTATTATAGAATTGCTAGATTAGTTCCGCTGCCACCTATTTCTTTTGATTTAATCTCCACCTTCATGTCCTTCCCTTTCTTCCTCTTCGCTCGGTGCTTAGGAGCCATAGGGGAAGGGGTAAGGGATGATAGGGCTTAGTCTTTATGACTAACGGTTTTCGAACCGCATCATTTTAGGGAATCGTGGAGCCCAACACGGGGGAGCAGCCCTAGAGACCGGTGCACTTGGAGATGGGGAAGTCTTGCTCTGGAGTTCATACAGCCGGGACCGTGAGTCTCGACCTTGAGTAGATGTTTTTTTTTGCTTCCGCATGAGTGATTTGTAGTGAGGACATGATGTACCGGGCATAAGCCCGTATTTTAGTACTCTTATATATTATTCTGTGGACACTCCCTTCTTGGAGACTTTTATTCTATATATGTGATCTCTGTGGACTGGTTGTTCTCTATTTCCTTGCTACGGTTATGATCGATTTGGCCAGCAGGATTGGCGCTTTGTAGTGATGGCCTTCTGGGGCGTGAAGGTGTCACCGCAAAGGGGCGGTTCTTGGCTTAAGACCCCGGTGTTTAAAAAGAAAAAAAATGGGGTCTTACAAGTGGTATCAGAGCAAACCTCGATCGAAAAAGTAGAAGTCCACTAACCCTGGGTCACTCTCGCGCGAGCTTAGTTTGAGGACAAACTAACAGCGGAAGCAGTGGTGTGCCCATAAGGGAAATCACATGTAAAAGTCCACTTCATCATTAATTGGAATTCTTCTTTGCAGCCTGCGGCAAACCCTGCCCCCAACAGGGAGCACCTCCGACTGCGAAGATCTCATCTTATAATTCTCTAACCAACGAGTTAGACTCAACCCATTAGGACTTACGACAAACCATGACGACTTATAGTATGCCCTAGTTCAAAATAGACCTTGGGTATGAACTTGGTTAAGGTAAGGAGATACCCAAAGAGAATAAAGGAGGAGTTTAGCACGAGAATGACTACCTAAGACGTAAACTCAGGTGTCCCTACTATCCCAATCAAGGATTACTCAAACTGGTAGGACGGCTTTAAGGAGAATTGAGGCCAATCATCTATTAGCAGAATGGCAGAAGTCATTTTATCTATACCCTCATACCAGTAACAAAATTACATGGAGGCAACCACCAAGACAAACACTGAGGGTCGGATAGGAATTCAAGTTCGGAAGAAACCCATTTGGGATTGGGAACATTTTGACCTCGATAAGGTCGTCGTAAATGTGACTCATAGAGTTTAAAGTATGGAGTATATTGACGAGTTTCAGGGTGGAACCCCAAGTCGAAGATTGATGTCCTAGGGATTGTGCACCCAGCTAGGACTGATATTGCATGGTAATATAAAAGATACTTAGCCCAAGGTAGGTAGGGGCCTATCTTTTGTTTATTGGGGTCTAATCTTTTATTTGTTGGGGACTTGTCCTTTGTTTATTGGGCAAATTAGTATTGACTTGGGTTTCCTTAGATCTAATTTAGAGAATGCGGCATAACAAACATAGTGAGGTTAAAGTCTGATAGTTATACTTTCAAGACTAACTAAACACCTAGAGGGGGGGGGGTGAATAGGTTCTAATTCTTGTTTTAAAATTAAGACAGAATATCACTACAATACTGTAATATAACACAGAAAATTCTGCAGCAAACTCAGCACACACAATCATAGATTCTACAGCTACACAATTCATAGATTGCACACAGTATTTATAGTGGTTCCCCAAGGTCTGGGTATATCCACTTTCCCCCTTCACCTATCTAGCAGTATGCTAGATTCGACCTAACTTCTTCCTTTAACTCAGATCCTCAGATCCTACAGCTCAGAATCCATAAGGATTCCTACAACTAAGAATGTTTCCACATTCCTACAACTCAGGCTAACAAGCCTACCTCAGCCTTGCCACAAGGCCTACAACTCAGAGAATACCTTCTCCTACAACTCAGGCACAAACAGCCCTACCACTAAGAGAATAAATCTCCTACACTCAGCCTTTATAAAACAGGCTTACAACTCAGATCTATGAATAGATCCTACAGAATTTGATAAGGAATTATATAACCTCTTACCCCTGTTGAGAGAGAAGGGATAAGAACTCTCTTGATCAGCTTCTTGAAGAGGCTGATGGCTGAAATCAACTTGATCTTAGCTTTCTTCAAAGCTTCTTGAATCTGAACTTAGTTGAGTGGATTTCCTTTGAATTATAACTGATTGACAGCTTCCTCCTTAGATTCTAGAAATAGATCTTAATCTTCTTGACATATTAGTTCAGTATCTGCTTCTTAAGAGACCTGTGATTGTCTCCTTCTTGACTTCAAATAGCTGGATCTCTCTCTCTCCAAACCTCTTGAAGATACTTCTGAATTCTTGATTGAATTCAGCTTAGACTGAATCTGAGTGGATGATCACTCCAGAATGTCTTCTTAGATCCTCTCATGAAGATCTTCTTCCGTGCCTTGCACTTTCTTGATCAGAGATCAATCTCACAATAGTTGCGTTAGTTGTTAATAATTATTTTTATTCTCCTTCTTCTGAATCCATCTATTTATAGACTTCATCCATGGTAACCGGCTGATCCGGTTTTTAACTAACCTCTAACAAGTCTGACAGCTTCATTAAACCTGATGTAACTCACAACTGTCGAGTCATCAAATAGATCTTGTGCCTTTATCTTTGTCTGCAAAGCGTCGAGACTGTCTGTCATAAAGTGTCGAGACCATCTGTCAATATGTGTCGACACAAGTGACTTAAGTGTCGACACAGCCTTTGGTGATGTCGACATAGCTGTCTTAATGTCGACACAGCTTCTTGACACTGCATCTTGAGAATGTGTCGACACTGATTATTTATGTCGACACAAACACTTTACCATTCATCAGCAATCAACTTGGTCTAGACTCAACTGTGTGTCGACACAAGTCATGTGTGTCGACATAGTTGATGTAGACTTAGAACATAGTGTGTGTCGACACTGCCTCCAGGTGTCGATATAGTTGTTGTCGACTCTGCCTCTGTGAGTCGACAATAATCTTCTATGTGTCGACACTGCCTCCCGGTGTCAACACAAACTCACTGAAGTGTCGACACAGCCATTTCCAAGTGTCGACACAATCTTACTAAAGTGTCGACACAGCTTCCTGAGGTGTCGACACATGAACTTAGAATCTTTTTCCTGCATTCTAGCACATTCTTAACCTGCACATATAAACTCAAAATAACATCAAATACACCTTAATGTATATCATTGAGCTAAGTGAGGCTTCTCCAAATCAGGTACACATTTTCCAATGTACCCAACAATCTCCCCCTATTTTGAGAAGTCATAACCCTTTAGCCAATGATTTACACCACTTAGAAAATAAACATGATGATGTATATAAGCATTATATTACAGGGTACTTTATAAACAAAACACATATCATAGTTACATCACAGAATAAAGATGTAAAAGAAAATGATCACAGAACAATGTTTTGTATATTAACTCAAAAATGTTTGTTACAAGATGTTTACATTGATTTCTTTAACAAACTAACAATTACATAGTTCTTGGACAAAAAAACTAGTAGTAAAGCTTAGACTAAGGCAAGGCAGGCTCCTTTATGACTATCCCTTTGCCTAGTTTAATCTGAGCCTGCATAGAAGGTTCTGTATCTTCAATGAGCTTCTTGACTTTCAAATCAGCCTTCTTCTGTGCTTCAGCCTTGATCCTTTGCCTCTCAAAATAATGAAAGGGCTTGGGGAAATACTTGCTAAGTTCCTGAGCATCAGGAGGTTGCTTACCCATCTTAGCCTTTCTCCTGTATTGAACTATGGCCTCCTGCCTGGCTTCATACTTTTGCCATTCCTGCTCATTATACCATTTGCCCCTTTCATGTACTTGATCTTTTACAGCTTTCCAGGCAGTTAATATGATATTCCATGAAGTGGGGCTCCATTGCTCAAAGTCTGGCTTTAGTTCTGCTTGCTCTCTGAATCTCTTCTTTGATAACTGAGTATATTGTTGAGCTTTCAGACCAGCTTCTGGCATATCTAACTTTTCAATAATAATATTAGTAACTGGTAGAGGAGGGCTGTACATAGACTCAACTTGTTGATGTGCCATTTCAATATCTGTAGGTGGGTAAATGACTTGGGCAACCTCAAGTAGATCACCTTAAAGTAGAGCTGTTTACACACCTGACTCAGCCACATTATCATCATCACACAAGGGTGGATATCCCAGAGTGGCTCTTATGCTGTTGGTTACCTATTTGGCATGATCAGAGCCAGCATAGACTAACACCCTCTCCCCCTTTATGACTTCTCTGGTCATATGATCTCTTAAGTCCTCTTTTTGAAATCTTATTTGCCCATCCAGGTAATTGATTCCATCTTTAAAGAATGGCTTTAACTTTTGAAGCTTGTCACTAATTAACTTCTCAGATGAAGTGATGACAGTTTTAACTGATTCAAGGGCAGCCTGTAGCTTCTTATCATAGTCTTCCATTTCTTTAGCCCTTGCAACAGTCATTCCAGTAACAGCATTTGTTGACTCAGTGACAATCACATTGTGAGATTCTGTCAGATTGTCATTCATTCTTATTTGATTTTCAAGGACATAGCCTTGTTTAACGGCCATCTCATCCACTTGCTTCTTTATTTCTGCTTGTTGTTTGGCAAGAAATACCACAGCATTGCCTCCCTTGTGGAAGCAATCTGTCATCTCTTTTTTATTCTGATTTACCTCAAATCTGATAGACTTTATCTCTTGGACTAGATCAAATTGAAGAGCCTTTTGACTTTCATCCACATATTTTTCAAGAAGCAGTCTCTGCTCATCAAATTTTACTTGTAAATCAACCAAATACTTGCTGTAATCAATCTCAGGAGTAGAATGTGAGGTAGTTGTTTGGAGAGCCTTCTTATAGCTTTGACTTCTTCTCTTAAAGACCATTAGTTTTCTTTTATTAGCCTCCCTGACTTCTTCATGCTCAGACTCTGAAGAAATTTCAATATGAACTCTCTCTTGAGGAGTGGAAGAAATTTCTTTCTCAGCTCCATGTTGTTCCTCCTCCATATTAACCTGCTCCCCCTCAATCCTGACTTGCTCCTCCTCAATTTTATCTGCTGCTCCTTCAAGATCAGGAAACAACTCTTCAAGAGTGAATTCTTATTGAGTGTGAGTAGGAGATAGTACTTTCTCAACAGCAGCAATAATTCCAGAAATATCAAAGTCAGTTTGAGAAACAATGTCCTCTGATAAATTTATTCTTTCTTCCTCTTGCACCTGTTCAGAATGTTTCTCCCCCTGCAACTGTGCATTCTCAGCATTGTCCTGCACTTGTATACTTTCTAGCTCCCCATGCACTTGTGCAATAACTGGCTCCCCCTACACCTGTGCAGATATAGTATCTTCCTGGACTTGTGCATCTTCAGGACCATGCTCTTACCTGTCCACATCAGGCATCTCTTTAGAAAGAACTCTATCCCATCTTGAGAATAACCTTATGTCTATTCTCCTCATGTGGTTTATTTTAGATCCAGGAATCTGTTGCATCACCTCTGGAATTATTCCAGCCAGGTACAGACTCATGATCCTAGCCAAGTTTGGCTTCTTGATCCCTTCTTTTATCTTATCAAATAGTACTGAAGACCAATTAGTTTGAATCTTGAAGATTACCCTTGTAATCAGGCTGAACATATAGGCTGATATCCTATCATGACCACCTTGTTTACATAAGATCACCTTTCCTACTATTTCAGATAGGAATTTCCCTTGATGATTCAAGACTTTTCTGTTGATGGCTGATCCTATCTTTAAGGTTGGATCCAATCCACACCATTAAAGTGCCTCCCTGGTCCTTGAGGCTGGTACCTCTTCCTCATCTTGTATTCTAGGAAGATGGAGAATCTTGCTCAACCTCTTTTAAGACAGCTTTGCTTTTTCTCTATGTACAAAGGATTTGATCTTCAATCCTGTTGAGTCCATTGATGCAGCCGTGTAGAACTCGAATACTTCTTTCTTCCATATCTTTGAAGGTTCAGAGATAAGATATTCTAATCCGTTGTCTGCAAGAAGAGAAATGACCTGTTTGATCTCTGATTCGGCATCGTCGAATGCATGCCTAACCAACTCATATCCTTCATTGATGTTGTCTTCAACCTTGGGCGCCATATGAAAGAAGATAAAGCTTGGTTGGAGAGAAGAGAGATTGTCGACACAAGGTTTTTTTCTCGAAACCCTGGTGAGCGTGTCGACAAAATAAGTTCTTGACCTATTTATACCTTTCTAATCAAAGAAGGTCAAAAGGCGGGAAAAAACTGTCTAAAAGTGTCGACACAGTTGGAATGTGTCGACACAAACTTCTATTGTCTCGACCACGGCGCTGACTACTATGTGTCGACACAAATTGATGATATGTCGACACAGGAGATACTTAGTAGTTCATCAGAAATTCTGTGTCGACTCTTATTACAAGTGTCGACACAAAATTTGTAAGTGTCGACACCATTACTCTGGTTGTGTCGACACTGCATTTCTGGATATGTCGACTCTTTGTCCCTTAGGTGTCGACACATTTTCTCTGTGTCGACACAATTTCCCTGAATTGTCGACATGACTTCTCTTTGTCGACACTTTATCACTGAATGTGTCGACACCATTTTACTTAGCCAATTTTTGGTAAACTAACCTATGGTCAGCATTCCTAATTCAATTTTAAATTTATTGAATTTAGTTTCATCCAGAGGCTTAGTAAATACATCTGCAATTTGAAAATCAGTTTTAACAAATTCTAATGAGATGTCTTCTTTTTCTACATGTTCTCTTAGAAAATGGTATCTTATCTCTATATGCTTAGTCCTACTATGTGAAACAGTATTGTTTGCAATAGAAATGGCACTTTTAGAATCACACAATAAAGGTGTTCTACTTACTTGAATACCATAGTCCCTTAGCTGATGCTGAATCCACAATAGCTGTGCACATCAACTTCCTGCTGCCACATATTCAGACTCAGCTGTGGACATTGCCACACTAGTCTGCTTCTTACTTCTCCAGGATATCAACCTTCCTCCAAAGAATTGGCATGTACCTGTAGTACTTTTTCTATCTTCTCTACAGCTTGCAAAATATGCATCTGAATAACCCATTAGTAGAAATTCTCCATTCCTAGGATACCAAAAGACTAGATTAGGTGTGCCTTTTAAATATCTCAAAATCCTCTTGACTGCCGTATAATAAGATTCTTTAGGGCATGCTTGGTACCTAGCACAGACACATGTAGCATACGTAATGTCTGGTCTACTAGCAGTGAGATATAATAGATAGCCAATTATTCCTCTATACAAAGACTCATCTACATGTTTACCTGCATCATCTTTGCATATAGGCATACTTGTTCCCATAGGAGTTCTCATGGTGGAGGATTATTTCATACCATACTTCTTAATTAACTCCTTGGTGAACTTAGATTGGGAGATGGACAAGACATCTTCAGTCTGTCTTACTTGGAGTCCCAAGAAAAACTTAAGCTCCCCCATACTGCTCATTTCAAACATCTCTTGCCTAAGTTTGGCAAACTTCTTGCAAAGGTTGTTCTCAGTAGACCCAAAAATTATGTCATCTACATACATCTGTACTAAGATTATCTTACCTTTAGATTCCCTTAGGAATAGAGTTTTGTCTATTTTACCTCTTGAGAATTTATTCTCAATAAGGAAAGTAGACATGGTTTCATACCAAGCCCTTGGGGCTTGCTTTAACCCATACAATGCTTTCCTAAGCCTATAGACATAACCAGGTTTAAGAGAATCTACAAAACCTGATTGCTGCTCTACATAGACTTCTTCTTTTAGATCACCATTCAGGAATGCTGATTTCACATCCATTTGGTATACCTTGAAGCCTTGATATGCTGCATAGGCAAGGAACATCCTGATTTCTTCCAGTCTTGCTACTGGAGCAAATGTTTGATCACAGTCTATTCCATCTTCCTGCCAGTATCCTTTTGCAACAATCTTGCTTTGTTCTTCACAATAACTCCATTCTCATCCAACTTGTTCCTAAAAATCCACTTTGTACCAATGATGTTATGGTCTTTTGGTTTAGGAACTAACTCCCAGACCTTGCATCTTCTAAACTAATTAAGCTACTCTTGCATAACATTAATCAAGTGTTGGTCTTGGATAGCTTCTTCAACTTTTTTTGGCTCCAATTGAGATAGAAAACTTTAGTTCAGGACAGTATTCAGATTTCTGCTTCTGGTTTGCACTCCTTATCTTGGATCACCAATTATCTGATTTGCTGGATGATCCTTTAGATGTCTTATAGCTGGAGGTAAACTTCCTTCTGGCTGAACACTTCCAGTTTATTCATTATGCTACACCTCTTGGTTGTCATCAGCTTCTAGAGAGTCTTGTACTCCCCCTGGACAGTAGCCATCATTTTCCAATACTTCATCTGTAGTTGAGCCTTCTGCAATGGAAAGCTTGTCCATTCTATTGCTTATACCTGTTGGACTGCATGAACTACAAGGCAACTCACTGTTGATTAATCTAGTTTCATCAAATACAATATGTACAGATTCTTCTACAACCTGGGTAATCAAGTTGTAGACCCTATAAGCCTTACTATTGTTGCTGTACCCAACAAATATCCCATCTTGGGATTTGGCAGCAAACTTAGTTAGATAAGACTTGACATTATTAAGGATATAACACTTGGAACCAAAGATTCTAAAATAGGATAGATTTAGTTTTCTACCTTTCATGATCTCATAGGGAGTCTTTTTGTGGTACTTGGTGATATAAGCCCTATTGAGCACATGACATGCAGTGTTTACTGCCTCAGCCTAGAAATATTCTGGGAGAGAAGTGCCACTCAATAGAGTTCTACCAACCTCAATCAATATTCTATTCTTTCTTTCAGTAATACCATTTTGCTGTGGTGTTCTAGGTGAGGCTAATTCTTGGAAAATTCCAAATTCTTCACATAATCTTGTCATACTTTCAGATTGAAATTCAGTGCCATGGTCACTTCTGATTTTGACCACTTTACTGTTTAGTTCATTCTGAATTTGTTTGACAAAACTATATAAAACACTTGGGGTTTCAGATTTCTGTCTCAGAAAGAACACCCAGGAATATCTTGAATAGTCATCTACAACCACAAAAGTGTAGACCTTCCTACCTAGACTATGAACTGGTATAGGACCAAATAAATCCATATGTAGTAGGTATAGAAACCTGACTGAATCCTTGATTTCAAGGCTATGAAAGTAGGATTTTGTCTGCTTGTCCTTTTGACAAGCTAAACATATCCCTTCCTTTATACACTTAACTTGAGGACCATTCCTCACTAACTCTTTGCTAAAGAGTTGGTCAATTGTCTTATATTTAAGATGGGCCAGCCTTTTGTGCCATTTGACACAATGAGAGGCTTTCTCATCAGCTACAAGACAAATAGGAGAAACCTTGTTCTCACACACAAAGTTAAGACAATAAACATTTCTTTTTCTATACCTAGTCAATATGACCTTTTGATCACTTGACCTTTTGATATGACATCCATTTTTAACAAATGAAATGCCATATCCTAGATCACTCAGCTGACTTATGCTTATCAAGTTATGTTTTAAACCTTTTACATGAGCCAATTGAGTGATGGTAATTTGGTTTGAAGAAATGTTACCAAATCCTTTGATGATTCCTCTTTCAGATCCACCAAAGATTACTTTAGGCCCATCCTTGATAGGTGTGTACTCCTTCAGTAGCCCCTTTATTCCAGACATATGCCTGGAACATCCACTATCCAAGTACCATATATGGGCATGGAACCTGGGACTTTCCTGCAATACAGAATTACTTTCCCTTAGAACCCAAGTAAGTCTTGGGTCCTTGGTTCAAGTTAGCACCATTCATATCAAAATTACCAGCAGCTCTTCTAATTGGTAGACTGTTGTTCTTCCTGGCATTATGTTATGCCAGCAGTCTAAGGAAAAATGGCCTGTCTTGCTGTAACACCCCTATCCGTCACATAGCATATAGCAGTAGGTCCGGCCGGGGCCCGACGCCATATACCACAAACAGACCGGTTGGTTACTTATTGAAACCATACAACCAATCAGAGCATCCTACACAACACCTAGCGGAAGCAATTTAATTAAGTTGCAAAAGATAAGAACCCTGCCACAGAGCATGAATGTCCACTACAACCCAGGAATGAGTACATACACAAAAGAGAACTGGCCTTAAGGCCTTACATTGTTCACTTAACAAAATAGTGTTTTCAGACATCGGCTCGCAGGCCGGCCATACAAGAATGAACGGGAAAAACATAACAAATTAGGCCTTCGAGGGCCGGCACAGCAACAAGGGCTTTAGCCCGCTATTTCCCGCTCGGCTCCGCAGCACCTGCAAGCAACAAACCACCGCCCGGTGGCAAACAATAGCAACGGTCAGCAATGCTGACCAAATTGTAACGATCCCGCCCCCACAATCGGGGCGGGGATGCTCTTTCCCAGCACTTTATTAGTATAGGCATTTATAAAAGGTAATTGCACATCACCACAGGCGTAGGCTCGCACGGCCACACACCCCGTGTACTCAGGGCACATTCTCGACGAACCGGCCAACGTCACGTCAATTCTAGCCATAGACGTTCCCGATCCACCACCGCCTCTAGGACGGTCATCCATATGAGCAATTTGTCTCCTTAGCCTTGGTCACGACAATTTAAGCCATAGACCGCCGAAGACCCTCGTCCATGCCAACGGTCCTACCGAACGACATAGACCGGGTACGGTTCCGCTTGACCCGTGCTCATACCGCAACGACAATTTAAGCCATATGCGCAGGTCAAGACTCGCCGAGTCCCTTTTCCGCTACAAAAATCACATAACCCAGTTATGTTCACGTTGGCTCCCCGGCCTCCGTGTTGGCAAAACCCACTTTTGCCCAGTTTTCCGGGTGCACCTTAGAGTTAATCTCTAAGATTCCCTGATGCAATCTACCACGTAGAAAAACCCGAAAACACCCAAACATCCGGAGTCTTGCCCAGTTCAAATGCAATGCAACATCACCGATTCGGACCAACACGTCCGAATAGGCTTCACACACAATGCCTATGTCCGTTTACGCATACGGACTCTATACATGGGGGACTTCACATATCTACCCCAAGGAGCGCTCCAACTCTTCGCTCACTCGCGAGAGCGGGCTTCCTATGCAAGGAAAAGAGGGCTTCACATGCCCAAGATAAAGAATCGTTACCCTTGCGTTTTTCCGCGGCGCCATCGCAAACTACGCGGCTAGAAAGCTTCGCAACGTCATCGCCTCCGCGGATCTGGGCTCGGATCGCGATTTGGAGCTTCGAACCTCCTCCGGCGGCCGGATTTTGGCCTCACACCACCAAGGGAGCTCTCCCCTCTCTCTAGGATGAAGAAAGAGAAACTCAAGTTGAAATGAGGGTTTCTCCCCCCATTTCCCGGCTAATAACCCCCCAGGAGCAGCCCCCACCGTTGGATCCAGATCTAAGGGAAAGAACGGCCGAGATTAGATCCAAAATAACAAAATCTGGGCCGAACACGGGTTGGCACACGGCCGTGTGCCTGGCCGTGTAGCTCATTCGCCGATCGACACGGGTCCTGACACGGCCGTGTGCCACGGGCCGTGTTACCTGGAGCTTCAGGAACGATCGTCGGGCTTCCAGAACACGGCTTCGAACACGGCCGTGTTCGAGGCCGTGTGCCCCACACACGGCTTGAGACACGGCCGTGTGTCTCAGGCCGTGTACTTCTCTGACTCGAGACTGCACAAAATCACTGAACACGGGTAGGCACACGGCCGTGTGCCTGGCCGTGTGCCCCTGTTCAGACCTCCAAAAGTGCTGATTGATCGCCCCGCGATCAACTCCGAGGTTGGGGTCTTACAACTCTCTCCCCCTTAAGAGAATTTCGTCCCGAAATTAAGAACAGAGACTACACAAAAAGATAAACATAACGAGTACCTGAGGGGAACAACTCGGGGTACTCCTCGCGCATTGACTGCTCTCGCTCCCAAGAGAGCTCCTCGCGTCCGCAGTTATCCCAACAGACCTTCACCATTCTGATTTCCTTGTTCCGAAGCCGCTTGACTTCGAAATCCTCAACAGATATGGGCTTGACTTTCGTTGTCAACCCTTCCTCAACCGGTACTTGGTCGGCCGCTAACACCTGCGAAGGCTCTTGCACTACCTTCCGCAAAACCGAGATGTGGAATACATCGTGCAAAGCACTTAACTCTGCTGATAACCTCAACCTATAAGCTGCTTCTCCGATCCGCTCCAGAATCTCAAATGGCCCAAGGTATTTCGGACTCAACTTTTTCAAGCGTTGAATCCGTGAGACACCCTTGAACGGCTTGATCTTCAAGTACACCCAATCGCCAACACTGAATTCCACGTTCCTATGCTTGGCATTATAATACTTGGCTTGCCTATCCTGGGCAATCCTCAACCTCTCCCGTATAGTATGCACTAAAGAAGTGGCATCTTCAATGTCTTGACGCTGATAAAGCTTGGACTCACCCGTTTCTAACCACGACAACGGCGTGCGACATTTTCTTCCATAAAGAGCTTCGAACGGCGCCATCTGAATGCTTGCTTGATAACTATTGTTATAAGCAAATTCGACCAAGTATAGGTGGTCCTCCCACCTCTTACCGAAGTCCAACGTACACATGCGGAGCATGTCTTCCAAGGTTCTGTTGACTCTCTCGGTCTGGCCATCCGTCTGCGGATGAAACGCCGTGCTAAACTTCAGTTTGGAGCCCAACAATTGATGCACTAGCCTCCAGTCATTGGACGTGAAACGCCCATCGCGATCACTCACAATACTGCGGGGCACCCCGTGCAAGCGCACAATGCTATCCACATAGAGCTTTGCCAACTTCTCTACTGGATCATCCTTCCTCATCGGTAAGAAATGCGACACTTTCGTCAATCTGTCAACGATCACCCAAATGGCGTCGTTTCCCTTCTGCGACCTTGGCAACCCGTGCACAAAGTCCATAGATATATCATCGAATTTCCACTCCGGTATAGGCAAGGATTTCAGAAATCCTCCTGGCTTTTGGCACTCTGCCTTCACCAAGGCGCACGTTTGGCATTTAGCCACGTACAATGCCACATCTTTCTTAAGCCCCGGCCACCATAACAGCTTCTTGAGATCATGATACATCTTCGTGCTCCCTGGGTGGATTGAGTACTTGGTATGATGAGCCTCGTACATCAACTCCGCCCGGAGGTTACCCCCACTCGGGACGCACAACCGATGATCCTTTCTTAACAAACCATCATCCACCGAGAACTGGGAATTTGACCCATCCAGAGCGGCTTCCATAAGCTCTTTCATGGAGTCATCTAACTCCAATGCCTGCCGAACCCGGTCAGCCAGGTCATACTGCACCTCTGTCCAGTTTAACATTGCTTTGGCGCTCGTCTGCTTGTCAACGCAACAGATCTCAAGCTCCTCCAACTCCCGCACTAGCCGCTCATCATGCACCGACAACCAGTTGGCTCGGGCGGGAGCCCTGCGGCTCAGCGCATCCGCAACTGCGTTGCCCTTCCCGGGTACATAATGTATCTTGAAGGTGTAGTCCCCCAGGAACTCCATCCACCTCCTCTGCCTCATATTAAGGTCCTTTTGATCCAACAAGTATTTTAGGCTCTTGTGATCGGTGTATATATCGACCCTTACTCCGTATAGGTAGTGCCTCCACAACTTTAGTGCAAAAATCACGGCCGCCAACTCCAAGTCGTGCACCGGATAATTTCTTTCATGCACCTTTAGCTGACGCGATCCATACACTATCACGCTACCATGCTGCAACAACACGCAGCCCAAGCCACTACCCGAAGCGTCGCTATACACCTCAAAGCCCTCGGTCCCACTCGGCGAACTAAGCACTGGCGCCGTGGTCAACCGCCTCTTCAGCTCCTCAAAAGCTTGCACGCACTCTTGCGTCCACAAGAATTTCTGGTCCTTCCTTGTCAACTTCGTGAGAGGTAACGCTACCCGCGAGAATTTCTCTACGAAGCGCCTGTAATATCCGGCAAGCCCGAGAAAACTACGGACTTCCGCGACAGAAGATAACGCAGGCCACTCCCGTATCGCAACAATCTTCGCCGGAACCACCGCTATACCTTCCCCACTCACTATATGACCAAGGAACGCTACCGAGGGTAGCCAGAACTCGCACTTGGAGAACTTTGCGTAAAGCTCATTCCTCCTCAAAGTCTCCAACACCAAATGCAAATGCTTGAAGTGGTCTTCTTCGCACTGCGAGTATACCAAAATATCGTCAATAAAGACGATCACAAAGCGATCCAGGAAATCTCTGAACGTCCTGTTCATCAGATCCATAAACACCGATGGCGCATTTGTCAGTCCAAACGGCATGACCGTGAACTCGAAATGCCCGTACCTCGTACTGAACGCCGTCTTTGGGATATCACATTCCCTGATCCTCAGCTGATAGTACCCCGACTTCAAGTCCAACTTGGAGTATACAGACGATCCGACTAACTGATCAAAGATATCATCAATCCTCGGGATCGGGTACTTGTTCTTCTCCGTCAACTTGTTTAATTCTCTGTAGTCGATGCACAGCCGCATACTACCGTCCTTCTTTTTAACGAAGAGGACCGGTGCGCTCCAAGGCGACGAACTTGGACGCACATAACCTTGCTCCATCAGTTCCTCCAACTGAACCTTCAACTCCGCCATCTCCTTTGGCGCCAACCTATAAGGAGCACGTGACACGGGTTTGGCACCCGGCACGAGCTCGATCGTAAAATCAATCTCTCGCTGCAGTGGGGCTCCGGGAAGGCTATCCGGGAACACATCGGGGTATTCGCAAACCACGGGGATGCTATCCAACGGGGACTTTGGCTCCACAGCCCCCACTATCGCAAAGAACAGCTCTACACCAGCACGAACTGCTTTCACCACCTGAAGAGCAGACATCAGTGTCTTGCTCGACCCCTTAAGCCCCTCGAAAGTAGTCTCCCGCCCTCACCCAGCTTGACCTCCTTACGGTCGCAATCGATCCAAGCCTTCTGCTCTGACAGCCAATCCATTCCAAAGATAACATCGAACTCTACTAACGGCAATAATGACGCTAGCAAGTCGAACTCTTGGCTCCCTATATGAACCTTCACGGCGCACACTCTGTCAGCACGCATCGAGCACCCATTCGGTAGCAACACATCTAACTTGTCCTTCGCCATCGAAGAGGGGACTCCGATGCGCGATATAAACTGTTCGGACAAGAAAGAATGCGAAGCACCAGTGTCGAACAGTGCCCGTGCCGGACTATCGCTAATCACCACAAAGCCTAAGCAAAAGACATTAGCTTAACAAGCAATAGGTAATAGTATTCTCAAGTCAACTTGCATAAATTAACTCATACCTGTCACCACATCCGCTTGCTTGATGGCCTCCTGCTGGCCCAAATTGTAGACTCTAGGCTGAGTCAGAGCATAGTGGGACGCGGTCGACTCCACCGCTTTGCCCTTTTCCTCGTAGGTAGCTCCTTGTTTCCTTTCGGACTTTGAGCGTCCACTCCAGCAGTCACAGGCAAAGTGCCCCGGCTTTCCACACGTGAAACAAGCGCCCGGGGTTCGATTGGTAGTTGTCCCCGAGGCACCTGCAGAAGGAGCTGGACCCGACGTCCTAGACTTCTTGGAGAATCTGCGGTAGCCCGACTTCGACGTAGTCGGCGCCTTGAACTCTGATCTCTTGCCACCAGATTCCCTCTCCTTCTTCGCTTGCACGTTTCTCATATCCTTCTCCAAGGACCGGGCCGAACTGACCAGGGTCATGAAACCCTGCGCCTTGGGCCCCGACAGTAGCAACCTCAAATCATCCCTTAGCCCTTCATAAAAGCGGCTCGTCTTGCGCTCCTCGTCTGCGAAGGTAGCGCCGGCATATCTCCCCAGCCGAGTAAACTCGTGGAGGTATTCATCAACGGTGCTATCAACCTGCACCAACTTCTGGAATTCGCTCTCTAGCGCGATCCTCTGCGCCGAGGGGAGGTATCGAGCCATAAATAGTCTCGCAAACTCCTCCATCGGGACTTCGGCCAATGGCCTTCCCCTCAACTGATGCAGCTCTAGGCCCTCCCACCACAGTCTTGCGTCCCCATCCAAAAGGAACGTCGCTATAGTGGTCTTCTGCCACTCTTCAGTTTCCGTCGCAGTCATCACCCTGTTGACCCTTGAGAGCCAATCCTCTGCTTGGGTCGGGGTTTCTGCCCCCGTGAACACCGGTGGATGAAAGCCCATGACATGCTTCAGTTGTCTTTCAGTTGCTCTCCACGGCAACTCTGGTTCCACCACAACTTGCTCAACCCTCCTTTGCTCTGCCGTCTGAAGCGGTACTTGCTCTACAGCAGGAGCAGGCTGCTGCACCTGCCTTGCAGGCTGCGCATTAATCATTGCCATGACCGCTTCTGCCACCAACCTAATGGTCTCGGCAGACAAAGGTGTTGCAGGCGTATCGCTTGGCGCACTGCTCGCCTCAGAACCTGGCCGTTCAGACGGCCCAGCGCCACTTCTGGTCACCTATAATCGTGCAAAACACCGATAAGCGACCAAACACTACTGCAAATAGCACTTATAGGAACACACAGGTTCCTCAAACATGTGTAATTTCATTCCTAAGTGGACATTCATGGGTTCTTTTCATGTTATAACGATGACGCACACAATGTGCTCACCACCCCTTAAAGTGAATTCATCCACGAATTCATTTAAGCGTGACCGAAACCAGAAGTCTGATACCAATTTGTAACACCCCTATCCGTCACATAGCATATAGCAGTAGGTCCGGCCGGGGCCCGACGCCATATACCACAAACAGACCGGTTGGTTACTTATTGAAACCATACAACCAATCAGAGCGTCCTACACAACACCTAGCGGAAGCAATTTAATTAAGTTGCAAAAGATAAGAACCCTGCCACAGAGCATGAATGTCCACTACAACCCAGGAATGAGTACATACACAAAAGAGAACTGGCCTTAAGGCCTTACATTGTTCACTTAACAAAATAGTGTTTTCAGACATCGGCTCGCAGGCCGGCCATACATGAATGAACGGGAAAAACATAACAAATTAGGCCTTCGAGGGCCGGCACAGCAACAAGGGCTTTAGCCCGCTATTTCCCGCTCGGCTCCGCAGCACCTGCAAGCAACAAACCACCGCCCGGTGGCAAACAATAGCAACGGTCAGCAAAGCTGACCAAATTGTAACAATCCCGCCCCCACAATCGGGGCGGGGATGCTCTTTCCCAGCACTTTATTAGTATAGGCATTTATAAAAGGTAATTGCACATCACCACAGGCGTAGGCTCGCACGGCCACACACCCCGTGCACTCAGGGCACATTCTCGGCGAACCGGCCAACGTCACGTCAATTCAAGCCATAGACGTTCCCGATCCACCACCGCCTCTAGGACGGTCATCCATATGAGCAATTTGTCTCCTTAGCCTTGGTCACGACAATTTAAGCCATAGACCGCCGAAGACCCTCATCCATGCCAACGGTCCTACCGAACGACATAGACCGGGTACGGTTCCGCTTGACCCGTGCTCAGACCGCAACGATAATTTAAGCCATATGCGCAGGTCAAGACTCGCCGAGTCCCGTTTCCGCTACAAAAATCACATAACCCAGTTATGTTCACGTTGGCTCCCCGGCCTCCGTGTTGGCAAAACCCGCTTTTGCCCAGTTTTCCGGGTGCACCTTAGAGTTAATCTCTAAGATTCCCTGATGCAATCTACCACGTAGAAAAACCCGAAAACACCCAAACATCCGGAGTCTTGCCCGGTTCAAATGCAATGCAACATCACCGATTCGGACCAACACGTCCGAATAGGCTTCACACACAATGCCTATGTCCGTTTACGCATACGGACTCTACACATGGGGGACTTCACATATCTACCCCAAGGAGCGCTCCAACTCTTCGCTCACTCGCGAGAGCGGGCTTCCTATGCAAGGAAAAGAGGGCTTCACATGCCCAAGATAAAGAATCGTTACCCTTGCGTTTTTCCGCGGCGCCATCGCAAACTACGCGGCTAGAAAGCTTTGCAACGTCGTCGCCTCCGCGGATCTGGGCTCGGATCGCGATTTGGAGCTTCGAACCTCCTCCGGCGGCCGGATTTTGGCCTCACACCACCAAGGGAGCTCTCCCCTCTCTCTAGGATGAAGAAAGAGAAACTCAAGTTGAAATGAGGGTTTCTCCCCCCATTTCCCGCCTAATAACCCCCCAGGAGCAGCCCCCACCGTTGGATCCAGATCCAAGGGAAAGAACGGACGAGATTAGATCCAAAATAACAAAATCTGGGCCGAACACGGGTTGGCACACGGCCGTATGCCTGGCCGTGTAGCTCATTCGCCGATCGACACGGGTCCTGACACGGCCGTGTGCCACGGGCCGTGTTACCTGGAGCTTCAGGAACGATCGTCGGGCTTCCAGAACACGACTTCGAACACGGCCGTGTTCGAGGCCGTGTGCCCCACACACGGCTTGAGACACGGCCGTGTGTCTCAGGCCGTGTACTTCTCTGACTCGAGACTGCACAAAATCACTGAACACGGTTAGGCACACGGCCGTGTGCCTGGCCGTGTGCCCCTGTTCAGACCTCCAAAAGTGCTGATTGATCGCCCCGCGATCAACTCCGAGGTTGGGGTCTTACACTTGCCACAGCACCAGCATTCATACTTGTTGTATCTAGGTCTAGATACATTTTTGGCAGAAAAATTTCTGTTCTGTGCTAGTGCTGCTGCAGCTACACCCACTGGTTTCTTATAACCATGGGGTTTATGAACATGGGCTGCCTTATTGACATAAGCACCCTTGTCATTCAGAACTTCAGTCTTATTATGACCTTGAGTATTCTCAAAGTCATACTTGTTAGAAGGCTCATGCACCTTTCTAAAAACTACAGGAACTTTAAAATTCAATGGCTGAACAGAGGCTTTGCCCTTTCTATTGAAATGGGCAGCCCTGGTGTTACCTTTATAGCCTATTCCAGCCTTATCCTTTTGAGCCACAAACTCATCTATTAAGGGTAAGACTTATTTTGGCTTAGAGTAACTAGCCACCAAATCTTTCTCTACTTGAAGTCTGACTTCCATACTTTTAATTAGATCATTTTTATATGTGATTGTACCCATCTGAATAATAGTTATAGTTTTCAGCTTGGCAACCTCATTCATTTGTTGATCCAATTCTATCTCTAAACAAGATGCAGTCATCTTAAGATATGCAATTTCCTTAGCCTTAGTTTTGGCCAGGTTTTTGCTTTTCTTAAGTGCCTACAATAAGTCCCCATATTCATCTATCAACTGATGAAGATCTCCTTTAGATTCTGATCCATCCTCATCACTTGATGAAGATGAATCTGACTCTGAACCAGTACTGTAATCAAAAATTCTAGAATTACTTTGTACCTTACTGGGACAAGGCTGATCTTGGAACTTATTGTCTTCTGATTCAGCCATCAATCCCATGCACTGATGGTCTTCTTGATCATAGATGGAGTTCAGCAATTGTATAAACTCATCTTCTTCACTAGCTGCATACAGTCCAATGTATGCTTCAGCTTCCGATTCTGACTCTGAGGAGGATTGATCTGTAAGACTCTTCTCCTTCTTAGCAACAAAGGATTTCTCCTTCTTGCCCTTTTGTTGAGTCTTCTTTATGTCTGCTGACTCCTTCCTCTTTTCTGGACACTCAGCCACCACATGTCCAGGCCTATTGCAGCAATATCAAACAATTTTTGATGTTGTAGCTTTGCTGGGCTTATACCTGCTTCTTTCCTTTCTTGATGATTTTTTCTTTTGATAGTAGTCATCAACTGGCTGTGATATGGAGGGCCTTGACTTCCACTGCTTCTTCTTCAAGAACCTCTGAAACTGCCTTGTAAAGGCAGCAAAATCTACATCTGAATCACTACTATCTGAGTTCTGATTGTCTGAATTCTCTGAGATAACTTCAGCAACTTCCTTAGGATGTGATGGAGACATCCTACTGCTCTTTATAGTGGCTTCAACCTTAAAGGCCACAGACCTTTCTCTATGCTCTCCTTTTGTATTTCTTTCTTCCTCCTTCCTAGCCATTAGTTGCATTTCATATGATAAAAACTTTCCAAATAAGGTTGGACGAGAAATGTCTGCTAGTTTGGCCACTTCTCTAATGACACAAATCTTGGTATCCCAATCCTTTGTCAAGGATCTTAGGAATTTGTCATTCAGCTCATATGTACTGAAGACCCTTCCATAAGACATCAGTTCATTCACTATCCTGTAGAATTTCTTGTAGCATTCAGATATGCTATCAGACTTCCCTTGTCTGAAACTCTCATATTCTTGATTGAGCATAGACTTTCTCTCTTGTCTAACTTCTTCAGAACCCTCCATGTAGACAATCAAAGTGTCCGACATTTCCATGGAGGTTTTGCAGTGAATCAAAATTTGGAAAGTAGAATCATCTGTGGCACTCACTATTATATTCTGAGCTCTTTTATCCATAGTTGCCAGTATAATCTCATCCTTAGTCATTTCAGAAAAATCCTTAGGAGTTCTTTGATTTACATCTAGAACAGACACATTCATTGGGATATATGGACCTTCTTTTACTATGATATATATCCTTGGGTCAGAAGCCTCCATAAACAACCTAACCCTTTCTTTCCAGATTCTAAAAATATATTTCCTGCAGATGGGTAATTTCATTGACCCTAGTTCCTTGTGATTCTCTCCAGAACCCATTTTCTTGATTCTTGATTCTGCCTTAGGGATCTAACTCAGACTGCTAAGTCCTTCTTTGAGCAACCTCCCTCTGATACCACTTGATAGTTTTACTTTCAAGACTACCTAAACACCTAGAGAGCGGGGGGGGGGGGGGGGTGAATAGGTTCAAATTCTTGTTTTAAAATTAAGACAGAATATCACTACAACTCAGCACACACAATCACAAATTCTACAGCTACACAATTCACACATTGCACACAATATTTATAGTGGTTCCCCAAGGTCTGGGTACATCCACTTTCCCCCTTCACCTATCTAGCAGTATGCTAGATTCGGCCTAACTTCTTCCTTTAACTCAGATCCTCAGATCCTACAGCTCAGAATTTAGAAGGATTCCTACAACTCAGAATGTTTCCACATTCCTACAACTCAGGCTAACAAGCCCTACCTTAGCCTTACCATAATGCCTATAACTCAAAGAATACCTTCTCCTACAACTCTGGCACAAATAGCCTACCACTCAGAGAATAAATCTCCTACGCTCAGCCTTTATAAAACAGGCTTACAACTCAGATCTATGAATAGATCCTACAGAATTTGATAAGGAATTATATAACCTCTTACCCCTGCTGAGAGAGAAGGGATAAGAACTTTCTTGATCAGCTTCTTGAAGAGGTTGATGGCTGAAATCAACTTGATCTTAGCTTTCTTCAAAGCTTCTTGAATCTGAACTTAGTTGAGTTAATTTTCTTTTGAATTATAACTGACTGGCAGCTTCCTCCTTAGATTCCAGAAATAGATCTGAATCTTCTTGACAGATTAGTTCAGTATCTACTTCTTAAGAGACCTGTGATTGTCTCCTTCTTGACTTCAAATAGCTGGATCTCTCTCTCTCCAAACCTCTTGAAGATACTTCTTAATTCTTGATTGAATTCAACTTAGACTGAATCTGAGTGGATGATCACTTCAGAATGTCTTCTTAGATGCTCTCACGAAGACCTTCTTCTGCGCCTTGCACTTTCTTGATCAGAGATCAATCTCATAATAGTTGTGTTAGTTGTTAATAATTATTATTATTCTCCTTCTTCTGAATCCATCTATTTATAGACTTCATCCATGGTAACCGGCTGATCCAGTTTTTAACTAACCTCTGACAAGTCTGACAGCTTCAGTAAACCGATGTAACTCACAGCTATCGAGTCATGAAATAGATCTTGTGCCTTTGTCTTTGTCTGCAAAGCTTTGAGACTGTCTGTCATAAAGTGTCGAGACCATCTGTCAATATGTGTCGACACAAGTGTCTTAAGTGTCGACACAGCCTTTGGTGATGTCGACATAGCTGCCTTGATGTCGACACAGCTTCTTGATACTGCATCTTGAGAATGTATCGACACTGATTATTTGTGTCGACACAAACACTTCACCATTCATCAGCAATCAACTTGGTCTAGACTATGATGTGTGTCGACACAAGTCCTGTGTGTCGACACAGTTGATGTAGACTTAGAACATAGCGTGTGTCGACACTGCCTCCAGGTGTCGACACAGTTGTTGTTGAATCTGCCTCTGTGTGTCGACAATAATCTTCTGTGTGTAGACACTGCCTCCCGGTGTCGACATAAACTCACTGAAGTGTCGACACAGCCATTTCCAAGTGTCGATACAATATTACTGAAGTGTCGACACAGCTTCCTCAGGTGTTGACACATGGACTTAGAATCTTTTTCCTGCAGTTTAGCACATTCTTAACCTGCACATATAAACTCAAAATAACATCAAATACACCTTGATGTATATCATTGAGCTAAGTGAGGCTTCTCCAAATCAGGTACACATTTTCCAATGTACCCAACAAAGTCGATATAATTCGACATTATTCGGGCGAAGATAAGATTTTGTAAAAACATGTTTGGAATGTTGACTTGTAGCATTACCAAGACAATGATATGGTAATGGGACGCAATAATTTCGAGGATTAACTATTATCATTTAAAATTAGATGACAGATAACAAGATTAAGGATAGATGAGAAGGTAAAAATTTAATCGCTATGTTGTATCATCGGAAGTATGGTGTATCTCAGAACATGTACCCTCGGAGTGAAGAAAGGTGTCACGGGTTTGGTGATGCACGGTAATGTCCGTCAGTTGATGTAGGCTATGTGAAAGAGTTTTTGGGGAACTATTACAGCCACTGCCCAAGTTGGAGTAGATGTTCGAGGGTATAATTAGGGATTTTCATACACAGGATTCCTCATCCCCACTCTGGGCATAATTATAAAGGGAACATCGAGGATAGACTTGCCGAGGAAGCTAGGTCACCCTGACCTGGAAGAAAACTCCCATGGTTATTGCTTGAAATTTGGGAGTAGAAGTCCGTTATCATGGTATGCTTAATGTGATCATGTCAAATCAGGATGGATAGTGTACGTCCAAGGAGAAAATGTCAGTCTAGGCTTATCTGGACTCTCGGCCGACATTTAATACAGCTCTCCACCCTCGTACAGAGGTACAGGATTCCACTGTTATGGATCTAGGACGAGGATCCAAAGGCACTCGACTCAGAATTTATGAAGAACCCCGATACCTGGGTGTGACTAATTCACGATAGGATGCTTGAGGCCTAGAGCAGACCAGCCAAATATTACGATGCGCGACATTTCCAAGTAGAGTCTTAAGATGGAGATCATGATTCCTGAATATACGTATGATGCAAGGAGTCTCGCGGGTACGTGGGCAGAAGAAGCTCAGTCCATGGAATATGGGGTGTTACAGGATCCGGGAGCAGATCGGCCCATTGGCTTACAGGCTAGAGATACCGCCGGAGTTAGCGGGTTTGCACGATGTATTCCACGTCTCCTTTCTCAGTATGGCTCTACTACGACCAGAACAGCAGGTTCTTGGCATAGATGTCTCAACAGATTTTGATCAAACGTTAACAAGATGAGCCCGTCAGGATAGATGACACAGCGGTGCGGGTATTGCGGCACAAGAAGGTCCCACTAGTCAAGGTCTTGTAGACAAACCATGGGTATGAGGAACATACCTGAGAGCCACCGAATCTAATGCAGCGGAGGTACCCGGATCTCTCAGGGTAAAGTATACATTCAACTTCCTATGGGATGTTACAAGCAGTTACCCTCAATAGAAACCCCGCAGGCCTAACTTGAATTTCAAGGACGAAATTTTTGTTTTTGTTTATTGGGATTTGTAACATCCCATTTCCAGCTAGACCCCTAGGAGTGGTTTTTTCATGACTAGGTCATGACAAAACCCTAAGAAGCCCAAGAAGACCAAGTGAGCTTAGGCATGAAGGTTGAGATCACCATGGTCTGCAAATAGTAGAATCTAAACACTAGTTTAGGATGACCAGAGGGCTTCACCATGACTCCATGACCCCACCACAATATCCTTAAACTATTGGAAGGTCCATTACAGCCCTAAGGGTCCTTTGAAATCAACCCAAAGTGGTCAAATTGACTTAAGACCACCATATGCCTAAATTGGGCAAGGTGCCCTAACTAAGGGCAATGTGCCACTAATATGCCAACCAACCCTACCTAAGTCTTCCTAGACCTTAAGTGAGGTCAATGGGTCATCAAGGACCCATTGGGGAAAACCCAAGAGACTAAGTTGATCCAAGTCAACTCTAGCCCCAAAGTGGTCAAAGTGCCCTTACTAAGGGTCAAGTGACCTCCAAGGTGCCAAGTCAACCATACCCAACCCTACCTAGACCTTAGGGGAAGCCAAGGGCCAAGGACCCATTGGGGTCAACCCAAATGGTCAATTTGACCAAGGTCAACTCAATCCTTGAAATAGGTCAAATTAGCCTAAATGGGCTAACCCAAGCTCAAACCCTTTTCCATTTGGTCTAACCACCTCCTAATTAATTAATAGTATGAATTAATGAGCTGCCAATAGGCTAGGGAGATGAACAAATTCGGCCTTGATGACTAGGAGAGAGAAAACTCCATTTTACCCTTTAATGGAGGAGAGAGAAAGTGGTTTAAAGGGCCCATTCATGGCCAAGGGAGACCAAGGGTCTCTCCATTTGATTCCAAGGGCTGAATATATTCTCCCTCATCAGTTTTGAGGAGTTTAATAACCATAACTAGCCATAAAAGTGGTTGAATTTAATTTCTCCCATAAGGAAGAGAGAGAAAGAGGGGAGAGAAAGCCATTAATGGCCATGGGAGAGCAAGAGTTCCTCTCCAATTGATTCCAAAGCCTTGATTCATCTTCTCCTCATTATTAAGAGGATACCAAGGGTTTTTATCAGCCTCTAGGTGGCAGAATACAAGGGATATGCCATGGCCGAATTTCACCTTCATGGCCTTAAATGCTTTACCCTTTCCCCTCCCCACTTGGTGATCTATAAAAGCCCCCTTAGAGCAAGATGAGAAGTTTACACTCTTGACCAAATGGATTAGAGTTGTTGTTCTTGCTGTAGGAGAAGTTCAACAACGCCACCACCACGCCATGGCAACCCGACGTTCATCTCGCCCACAAACCACGAACAAGGTCCTCCTATACTTCTTCTTTTATGGGTAGATCTTAGGATCTTAGAAAGGAAGTTCGTGCTCAACAGAGCCAGAACTATCTCGCGTTTTCATGGAAAAACCATGAAAAATATATTTTCGGGTCCGCCGGAAACTGCCACCTCCGACGGCCAAACCACCTTCGACCGATAGCAATCGTAAAAACATTTTTCTAATATAAAAATTATGTATATAGTATATAAGGAAAAGATACATTAAATGGGCGTATTTTGATGCTGCAAAACGAGGACCTTTGAGGCCGATTTAGGGAAAATAGCTAGTCGGAAAAGTTTTAGCCCTTCGAGTCTATATTAATTTAAAATTTATTCCAACTCGTTTGGGTAAGTGGTTTGACCGCAGCACCCGTTTTAGTGGGGGATGTACCTAGAGTTGGGCAGAAACTAAAATGAATGCCCACTCTTCTTCCCTTGTCGAAACGACCTGAAATATTTTCAGGGGGTTACCCTTAGCCATACCTAGAGGATATCCAAAAATGGGAATTTTTGGAGATACTTTGCCTAAGGTTTTTGTTTTAATATAATAAAGTTAGAGTAATTTATTTACGTAGTCAATTGACCTCCAAACCCTCCCAAATTTTGGTGAGTGGTCCCTAGCAATAAAACCTAGCTCTGTACAAAATTCCAACTCATTTGGATGAGTTTTGGGTAGGAAATCACCTATCCTTAACTCATCCAAAATTCCAACTCATTTGGATGAGTTTTAGATTAGAATAGTTGCTCTTGAATTTTTGTATAATTTTTAGTTGAGTAAATATAGTACTTCATTCACAAATGTTAAAAAGGGGTTTTATGGTTTAAAAATTAATTATGGATGATATTGCTGTTGAAAAATTATGATACTTAGGAATTGAGACTTTTAGGCCATTATATGCTTGTAGACATTTATTCATGATTTTTAGAATCTTTGTTATGGTACTTTCTTTACAAGTCCATTTTATGGAGATTTTTGATAATTAAATTATTCAGAGATTAATACTTGCTGAAAAATTATGAAACTTGGCCAATGCTATTTTTAAGGTTGTATCTGCATATTATAATTAATTTATAATTTTCAGTTGGATATTCTCTGTACTTGATTCATAAATAACGAAAGATAGAAAATATTGCTAAAATAGTTTTAGTGCCCTTTTGATAATAGAAAAATTGTGATAGTTTGGATTTATCATATTGAAATAATATACTATTTATAATAATTTTGTTGGACATCCTGCATGAGTACTTAGGGTAGTTCATGTTCAAACCGGTAGCCCTTGGAATTTTTGAGGAAATTAATTAAATGCCAGATAAATTAGGAAAAATTATAATTTTCCGATTATAGGCTATTCATATCATGATATACCTCCAGTAAATAAGTTAGGGCATTTGGATGAGTATTGGATCATTTCCTATCCGGTTCGACATATAGCATAGGATAGTCTGCAATTAGCAATTTGTGTTAACAGTCATAAAACATGATGGGGCACAGCGTTGGAGTTTGTTAATCTGCTGAATTGGATGGATGTGAAAGTGTTCACCATATAAGGATGGGAAGGTTAGTGAGAAGTGGTGTTGGCTAGAGTTAAGAGGTGCTCGGGTTCGACGAAAGATCGTCTTTCCCGAAGAGAGGAAGGTTAAAAATCACACTAGGTTAGTCTATCGAAATATGAGAAGGGAATGGGTAAAGGGAATCAACCAATAACAATAAGTGCCTTGCGAAAGGGAACGATGGGCTTCAGCTTCCATCATAGTTCCTAGTGCCCTTTGAGAGCCCTTCACAGGGAATACCGGGGGCAGTCCTGGGTTAACGTAAACTGTATTAACAAGCTGAAAAGAGTAACTTAGTAATTAGGGTTGAACATTTCACAAACACTGTTAGCATAAGAAGATAGTTGGGAGCTTCAGCTCGATTAGTTAAGAGATGGACGGAATGGTCCAGGGAGCTTCGACTCGATTAGTTAAGAGACGGACGGAATGGTCCGGGGAGCTTTGGCTCGATTGGTTTGAATACGTTAAATTTGCATGTGCATAAAAGGAAAGAAAAATTAAGGTGGTGGGTCTTCGGTATTTGAGGGTCGATGCACCAACGCCAATACGCTGACTCGGCAAGAGTGGTTATCACTTCGCCAACAGAAGTCCGGTGCGACAGCTGGCAAGAGTACGCAGGAGTCCGCTTCGTGCACCAAGCGTTGAGGCGTATGATTGGTCTGACCGGCAGTGCTTTACTAGTTTAGAGGTGGGCGAGACCCAACCCACCGCTTCTGTCTGCCACTACGGTGGTATCCTGGGAGGTAATGACTCCTAAAGGGGGAACTAAAGGTCTGTGTGCAAAGAGTCGGGTCTGTGTGTTGCACTTGCATGATTCATCATACCCACTAACATGTCATGGCATAATCGATTCATTTAACCCCGGACACCTAAGGTATAAGTGGAATGAGACGCTTATATTTTAGGACTTGCAAAATGACCCCTTGGTCTATAAGCTTGTGTGGGCAAGTTTATAAATTAAGGTCATTTTTGATATATATATATATATACTGCTGTTTAATAACCGACACCCCAACATATAAATTGGTATGAGACTTTTTATACGATGGGAGCCTTGCAGAAGACCCCTTGGCTTATGTGTTCTCACATAAGTGAAGGTTACTTTTCATATTTCGTCTTGTTTCCATTATTTATTATAGAATTGCTAGATTAGTTCCGCTGCCACCTATTTCTTTTTATTTAATCTCCACCTTCATGTCCTTCCCTGTCTTCCTATCCGCTCGGTGCTTAGGAGCCATAGGGGAAGGGGTAGGGGATGATAGGGCTTAGTCATTATGACTAACGGTTTTCGAACCACATCATTTTAGGGAATCGTGGAGCCCAGCACGGGGGAGCAGCCCCAGAGACCGGTGCACTTGGAGATGGGACAGTCTAGCTCCGGAGTTCATACAGCCAGGACGTTGAGTCTAGACCTTGAGTAGATGTTTTGTTTTTGCTTCCATATGAGTGATTTGTAGTGAGGACATGATGTACCGGACATAAGCCCGTATTTTAGTACTCTGATATATTATTCTATGGACACTCCCTTCGTGGAGACTTTTATTCTATATATGTGATCTCTGTGGACTAGTTGTTCTCTATTTCCTTGCTACGGTTATGATCGATTTGGCCGGCAGGATCGGCGCTTTGTAGTGATGGCCTTCTGGGGCGTGAAGGTGTCACCGCAAAGGGGCGGTTCTGGGCCTAAGACCCCAGTGTTTAAAAAGAAAAAAAAAGGGGTCTTACATCTCCAGCTCCAAGTCCCTAACTGCGCGGCCTGGTGCAGACTCTTGGGACTAAGCATTGTACTCGCACAGCTAACCGACTCACCAGGGGTGACATTACCAAGACTGTTACCTCCTCGAGCCTATAAATAGGCCCCCATACCTCTCATTCAGGGGACACGACACGACTGAAAGGCGTCAAGCTCCCAGAATTAGTTCCTGCGGACTCAAGTTCCCAGTCCGCACGACCTACCTACAGTTTATTCTCTCCGCTCGATCAAGCAGTCCGCCGGACCAAGTCCTGCGAGCTTCTTGATTGGCTAACCGCATGGTCTGCCGAATTCCCTTGGTCAAACCGCGCGGCCTCCGACATTCTTCTTCTTTAACCGCCGACTTCCCCCTTTGTACCCTTTACTGCTTTCTCCGGTAAAGGATCAATAGCAAGCTGTAATCTTATTTCTTGGTAAAATAAAAAGCTCGCCGCAAGAGTGGCATTCAAGCCGCGGTGGGCGAAGTTTGTTGTCTCCGCTGCTAACAGCCCCCTCTCTTCTTTTCTCCTCTCTCGCCATCAACCTTCCAAGCTAACCGTCAAAGTAACCGTCTGCTCGATAGTGCCCGATCAACCTTCCTAGTGGCTCCCACCTAACCTCTTCTCTATCCCCGCAACCCTTTTCTTCACCTAGCTTGTGAGATCGAACAACCCGTTAACTAGAAGGCGCATTTTTTGCATCGACAGAACTGAACCAGTTCAAGAGGTGCAAGGTCTGGAAGCTGGTTCCCAGAACTCATGGTCATAATATCATTGGAGTCAAGTGGATCTACAAAAATAAGATTGATGAAAATTACATTATAATTAAGATCTAGGTCAGATTAGTAGCTAAGGGGTACATGTAAGAAGAAGGGATTAATTTTGAGCAAACCTTTGCTATTGTAGCAAGATTGGAGGCCATCAGGTTATTCCTTGCATATATAGCACACAATGGATTAAAGGTCTACCAAATGGATGTGAAGTCAGCCTTTCTAAATGGTGACTTAAAAGAAGAAGTCTATGTTGAGCATCCTCTAGGTTTTGTTGTTTCTAACTCACCTTATTTTGTTTATAGACTTAGGAAAGCTCTATATAGGCTGAAGCAAGCCCCTAGAGCATGGTATGAGACATTGTCTAGTTTCCTCATTGAGAACAAATTCTCAAGGGGGAAAATAGAGAAGACCCTATTCTTAAGGGAATCTAAGGGTAAGATCATCTTAGTCCAGATCTATGTAGATGACATCATCTTTGGATATACTGATGATAACCTCTGGAAAAAGTTTGCTAAACTCATGCAGGGGAAGTTATAGATGAGCAGTATGGGTGAACTTAAGTTCTTCTTGGGCCTTCAAGCAAGACAGACTGATGATGGCTTGTCCATATACCAGTGTAAGTTCACTGGGGTGTTAATCAAGAAATTTGGCATGGAGAATTCCCTTATCATGAGAACTCCCATGAGGTCAAGTATGCTTGTAGGCAAAGAAGAGACGGACACAAAATCTTGCTTTTTGCTACACCAAGAAATACTGGCTGATTCACACGTGAATAAATATCCGTATGTTTACTTCCGGTCGTCTGAATCTCCCCCATAATCAGCATTCGAGTATCCTTGCAGAGTAATACCCGTGTCTCTCCTATAAAGGAGACCCATATCAGAAGTGGACTTCACATATTTCAGGATGTTCCTTGCCGCCATCAGATGAGGCTTCCTAGGTTCTGCCATATACCGACTTACTCGGCCAACTGCATAAGCAATGTCTGGCCTGGTAATCGTCAAGTTAATTAGGGTCCCGAACAGAGCCCGGAACATAAGAGGATCTGGAAGAATCCTCCCCTCATCTCGCCGAAGTTTGATGCTAGAGTCAAATGGAGTAGAGCTACTCTTCGCCTCCCGCATGTCGAATCGCTGAACAATTCGCTCTGCATAGCCCTTCTGGGAAACAATTATCCCGTTCTATTTCCTCTCCACCTTGAGTCCAAGGAAGCAGTGGAGCTCACCCAATTCCTTCATCTCGAATCTTATAGCTAGCTTTGCCCTGAGCTAGCTACATCCTCCTTGGAGTTACCCCTAATGATCATATCATCCACGTACAACAACACCAAGACTATAAGCTCCCCCTTCTTCTTTATGAACAAGCTTGAGTCAGAATTTGAAGCAATGTAACCACAGAACTGGAGGTATTCTGCAATCTTCCCATACCAAGCACGAGGAGCCTGCTTTAAACCGTAGAGGGATTTCTGGAACTTGCGTACGTAGTACATATGTTCTTCAGATATGTATCCCAGTGGCTGATCCATGAAGATGTCTTTATCGATTTCCCCATAAAGAAAAGCATTCTTTACGTGTAGCTGCCACATCTTCCAACCTTGGCAAGCCGCCAAAGCCATCACCACCAGAAATGAAGTCATCTTCACCATGGGACTAAACGTCTCTTCATAGTCTTCGCCTTACTGTTGTGAAAAACCTCGAGCTACAAGGCGAGCCTTTTACCGCTCGATGCTTCCATCCGCCTTCTTCTTTAGCTTATATACCCACTTGCAGGTCACAGAAGTAACTCCAGCAACCTTGGGCATAAGGTCCCAGGTCTCATTCTTCTTGAGGGCAACTATCTCCTCATCCATGACATCTTCCCACTCCTTGACTCTAGTGGCTTCAATAAAGATAGAAGGCTCCCGCTCATCCAGGTGGCCTGCGAAGAAATAGGAAACAAAGCTCACCGAGTTTCCTTCGCTATAACGAGTTGGTGGCTTGATGGTCCTCTTCGATCACCGAAGATTTTGACCCTTGCTCACCACCTCCGCTACTTCTTCAGAATCAGCTCCATTCCCGGGCATACATGGAACATCACTCCCCCTGCTTCCTAAACCATAAGCCTCTGCCCCAGAGCTTGAAACACCTAGAGCTCCTGGTGATACATGTAACTCCACCTGAAGATCTTTAATAGCCTCCTTCTGCCCTTCATCCAACTTGCTCTCTGGTAGCTCCACAGATGAGCTACATCTATATGACTTTAGCTAATCGAAGACCACGTCCCTAGAGACAACAAATTTCCTCGTCACTAGACCCATTCACTTCCATCCCTTGTTCCGCTCTTCATAGCCCACAAAGACAAGCTTCCTTGCCTTCGCATCTAGCTTAGTCCTGAGAGCATCCGGGATGTGTACGTAGCAGGTTTATCCAAACACCCGAAGGTGTTCCACACTCGGCTTCTCCTTGAATATCATTTCAACAGGATACTTCATGTTGATCGGACTTAGAGGCATTCAATTGATGATATAGGTTGCGCATGCCATTCCTTCCGCCCAAAAAGACCTCGGAATGCCTTTTGCATGAAGCCAGCATTTGCAGGTTTCCGTCAAATGACGGATCTTCCTCTCCGCTACTCCATTTTGTTATGGAGTATGAGCACAGGTGAGCTCTCTGGATCCCGTGCTTCCTGCAGAAGATAGAGAACTCGGATGAAACAAACTCACCTCCGTTATTCATTCTAAACTTCTTGATCTGCAGGACAAGCTGCCCCTCCACCAGATCCTTGAACTCAACAAACAATCGGAAATAATTTGACTTTTCCTTCATGAAATACACCAAAGTGTATCTTGAATAGTCATCAATAACACCAACATGTATCTACTACCTCCAAGACTAGTGGTGACAGTTGGCTCCATCAGATCACCATAAATACACTCCAATGGTGCTTTACTCCTTGTTTGTGACTTGTCAAATGGAAGGTGATAAGCCTTTCCATACTCACACCCTGCACAAACATGTCTATCACCATCGGATGACAACCTAGGCAAGCCACTTAAAAGACTTTTATCTGCCATAACTTTCAACTTGTCCATCCCGACGCGTCCTAGTCTTTCATGCCATATAACAGCGCTATCATTGGCCCTCATCCGATCAACATAAGAGCTTGTTGATAAAACAAACAATTCTCTAACTCTTCTCCCTACATGAGCACCATCAGCCTTTACTGCTGATACGTTGCAGAGAAATTTCACTTATGTTGGACTGAATAAATGTGATAGCCTGCGTCAACCACATTGGTCACAGAGAAGAGGTTCTTCTTCATGCTAGGTGAGTGATAGACACTCCTTTACGTGAGTGGACCCTGAGCACTACCCAAAGGCACTACACCCCCCTTCTCTACAGTATGAACAATATCTTCAGCGGTTATGATAGCTTATGATGGGTCCATTGCCTACAATGACCTAGATTTGAGGAAGTCAATCTTGTCAATGATATACATATAGTTGTCAATGATATACATATAGTTGTAATTGACAGTTATGTGACAAGTAGTCACAAAGTGAAGATGATGGAAAGGCAGGAATTTGCTCAAGTCCACAGACGTTGAGTGGAGTTGACTCACTCAACGCCATACATCTATATGCAGAAATATGGCTATGCAGTTTGGCATTTAGTGATGAAGACACACTCAGTGCCATACATCAAAAAAAATGTGAGTTGAACTGAGTTCAGAGTTCGTCGAACTGAGTTCAGAGTTCATCGAGCTGAGCTAAGCGTTCGTCGAACTAAACTCAGAGTTTGAGATTCTGAGTTCGTCGAACTCTATTCAGAATTCATCGAACTAAGTTCAGAGTTCGTCGAGTTGAGCTCACCGTTCATCGAACTCAGTTCAGCATTCGTCGAACTCAGTTCAGAGTTGAGTGAGGCAGGCTGAGACAGTCAAAGCCTAAGGTTTAAGAGGCAGAAAGGTTGCTAAGTCCACAGGCATTGAGTAAAGGTCATTCACTCAATGCTATAGCCTCGTAAGTGTTGAGTAACACTCAGTTAGACAAAACCTGTGTTTCTAAACAAAGAAATTTGGCTAAGTCCAAAAGCATTGAGTGAGGTATGCTCACTCAATGCTCTCAACGCCTAATTTACAGAATGCATAGACTAAGGCACAAGGCGTTGAGTGAGGTGTGCTCACTCAACACTCTCAATGCTAGACAGACAGAAAAGGCTGTAGAATTGGTTAAGGCTAAAAGCATTGAGTGGAGCTTGCTCACTCAATGCTCTCAGCGCCTAGTTAGACAGACGAATTCTATCTAAGTGTTTTAGCATTGAGTGAAGCTCATTCACTCAACGCCTATTCTACTGATGCTCGATCTTGGCTAAGTCCACAGGTGATGACGTCAGCAAAATCGACAAAGTCAACTAAGTTCAAATCAAGTACGGAGAAGCTACAGAACACGATAAACTATGCCGAGAAGTTACTGTATGTCTTCTTCCGTTAAAGCAAGGCGCAGCTAGAAGCTATAGGTGGGACCCACTGATCTCTAAGAGCCGTTGATCAACGAACTACAAAAGGATGAGATGGGCCAAGACATAAGATAATTTTTAAGGGCATTAGCAACTTAAAAAGGATAGCAGCACACTTCATCTTCCTCGTCATTGCTGTATGTAAAAAGCTTGATGCCCTCTTGCAAGAAAAAGTTCAGATAGTTGTGCAGTCTCCATCTGCCACAGCAGGATCAGAAATAGTTCTGAAGAAAGAAGAACCTTCAGCCTTCGACAGGTTCAGTAAGCTGCTTGAAGACTCAAGATCAACAGATCTTTAGCCTTCTACAACAAGTTCAGGAGTCAGCTTTCGAGTTCCTCTGTCAAAGGTTTTCTCTGCTGTGAGGAGAGTTAGAGCAGAAATTTCTCAGCTAAAGTTATTTAAATAGAGAAATTTCTCTGTGTCAAAGTTAATTAAATTATTTCTTATTGTAGGTGTTGGAACACCCTATTACTAATTGGGTAAGGATCACTATGTGCTTGGGAATTTATTTTGACCTTGCTGTATAGTATGATAGGTCAATTAGAATGAGTCTTAGGGTTAGTACTTAGGTTTGATAGCTGCCCTCAAGACCTTCTAAAGATCAAGATTCAAGTGCTGAAGACTAGGACAATTCTCGTCGAGCTCAGGTCGATGAAACGTCGAACTCAGTTCGACTATCTCTGAGCTCAGTTCAATAAGGCATCAAACTCCGTTCAACGATCTTCGAGCTCAGATCGACGCTCTGTATCTAGTTGTTTTCAAAGTCTCTGAGCTCAGGTCGACGATCGTAGAGCTCAGGTCGACGTTTCCTGTCTCTAGTATAAATCCAATCTCTGAGCTCAGGTCGACGATATCTGAGCTCAGATCGACGATTTTCTTAGAGGTCGACGTTTTCAGGATTCAAATTCAGGACAGTTATGGAATTCATTCAGACTTATTTTTAGCATTTATGGCAGAGGATTTTGTAGCTGTTTCAATCAATCTGGAGCAAGTTTCAAGGAAGACTAATTGGAATGTTTCTCAAGGACTTTACTTTAGAGGCAGATATCAGTTAAGGTAGTCATTTATGACTGATCAACGACTATCAAGAAGTCAGAATCTGATATACTCCCCAGAGAATCATTCTGAATATAGTACACAGACAAGATTTGAAAAAAGAATACAGAAGAGAGAACAAAAGAATTATTCATCAAGAATTCATCTTCTGGATATAGACTCAGTAGAACAAAAGTTAACAGAATTATTGAGTCAGAACTCTTCAAGAACACTAGGAACATTACTGTGAAGGAGATCATCTGCTATCCTACTCCTTCAATCATCAAGTGTTCAAAAGCTTCTTCATCAAGGACTCAAGACATCACACATTTCAACATCTATTGAAATCATCTCTTGCTGGAGATTATAAGCAACTGAAGACCTATCACCCTAAGCAAAGCTCATCTTCTCGAACCCTTATAGATCTCAGGGGGAGCTTTGATAACATCTTCCACTTGTCTTCTCTCAGATTATTGATAGAGAAGAACAACTCAACCTTTTTGTTTTTCTTTATTCCTTCTGTAAAAGGGTTTCTCAAAACTCCCTTCAAAAGTTTTGTGGCTGGTTTCTGAGCCTTGTCAAAACTCAGTGATGGTAAGACACCTTATCAAAAAATCTAGGTTTGGTTTTTGAGCACCTTATCAAAAGCTCATTGGTGCCCAGGACACCTGATCAACTATTCCGGCAGTGGATTCCTACCTAGGGTGGTAGAAGAGTGGATGTACCCAGGTTGTTGGGGAACCACTATAGCTCCTTGTGTCATCTAGTTTGCTGTGCTTTTTGCTTTGCTGTGTGCTATGTGTTTCTGTTTTCTTACTGCTTTTGTGTTTACTTTTCTGCTAGCACATTACACATATAAGTAAATCAAGTCTTCCACTGCTTTACAGTTTTAAATTGTAAATTATCTTAAAATACTCTATTCACCCCCCTCTAGAGTGAAGATAGATCTTACCCTTACTTTCAGTAGGATCCTTCTAGATCTGGGCCTTGGGCCTGAGGTAGGGCAAATTTTCCTGAGCTGTAGGAGAGGGCTCCTCTCTGAGTATAGGATCCTGCTAGGATCTGAGGTAGGTGATTTTAACTCACTGAGAAGTAGGGTAATATTTCCTGAGCTGTAGGAGAATTTATCTCTCTGAGTTGTAGGAGCAAGTTTGCTCTGAGGTAGGGCTATCCTCCTTAGCCTGAGTGGTATGGCTTAATTTCTTGAGTAGGTGATACTTGTATCACTGAGTTTAGGCCCTTGTGGCTGAGGTGTAAGTCTTGGAGGAGACTGAGAGATCCCGAGGGATCTGAGGTGTAAGCTCCTTGGAGCATTATTTTGGAGAAGTGCCTTGACTAACAGGAAGTAAGCAAGGTTGGAGGAGAGTGGATATACCCATAATGTTGGGGAACCACTATAAAAATACTTGTGTGCTTTTCTGTGATTGTTTTCTGTTAGTAAGTTCTTAAAAAGCTTCCATCTATTTAATCATAAAGTAACTCAAGAATAAACAAAAAGAAACTCAAAAGACCTAGACAAACCTATTCACTCCCCCTATAGGTTGCTAGCTACCTTGAAAATAAGAACTTTCAAGTGGTATCAGAGGGAGGTTGCTCAAAAAGTGATTTAACAATCCGAGTGATCTCCAAAGTTAGCTATAGTTAAGTGATCATGGGCTATAGAGAGATTCAGAGAGAGATGAGTTCCATGAAACTCCCCATCTGCAAGAAGGAGTATTTTGGAATATGGAAAGAGAGGGTAAGGCTATTTACGGAAGTATATGATCGAAGGATCTTTACAATAGTCAGGGAGGGACCTGTCATTCCTATGAAGGTCTCTGCTATAAATGCCAACATCAAGACACCAAAAACATACTCTGTAATGACAAAAGATGAGGTCATCTTAGCTGGCTTGGACAAGAGAGCACAAAACATCATTGTCAGTGTAGTATATGACTCAACTATTCAGAACTTTGTTCACTGAAAGACCTCCAAGGAGACGCGGGACACTATTGTGGTCTACATGGAGGGTACTGAAGAGGTAAGGGATGATAGGAAGTCTTTGCTCAACCAGGAGTATGAGGCTTTCACGCAAAATCTGAAAGAGAACACAGCTGCCTGCTATGAAATATTTTTCAGGATCATAAATGAGTTGAAGACCTATGGGAGGGTCTTCAATAATTATGAAATAAATGATAAGTTTCTCAGATCTCTCACTGGAGACTGGGATACTAAGATCTGTGCCATAAGATAGGTGGCCAATCTTGCTGAAACTCCTCCCCAAACATTGTTTGAAAAGCTGCTCTCCTATGAGATGCAACTAGCTGCTAGGAAAGAGGAGGAGGCCACCAGCAAATCCAAAGCCAAGGAAAAGTCCTTGTACTTCAGAGACGAAAGTACAAGGAAGGGAAAGGAGAGGATTCCCTCTCCTCCAAGAAGACAGCTGAGTCAGATAGCTCAGAATCATAAGCATTAGATAGCAGCATGTCTGATGAGGATTTTACAGCTTCCTCCGGACAACTCCAGAGGCTGATGAAGAAGAAGCATTGGAAGAAAAGGCCTTCCAACTCCACTAATCATACGAAGAATTAGTCCAAGACTGACAAGTACGGTTCCAAACCTAATAAATATAACTCTCCTAAAGTAGTTTGTTACTATTGCAGCAAGCCTGGGTATATGATAGCTGACTGCCTAGAGAAGAGAAAGGAGGCTGAGGAGAAGAAGCAGCATCAATACAAAGGGAAGAAGGAGAAGTCCTTCATTGCTAAGAAGGAAAAGAGTTGTTCAGAATCATAATCATCTGAGTCTGAAGAAGAGGAAGCCTATATTGGGCTAGTTGCTACTGCTGCTAAAGATAAAGCTGTTGTAGCAAAAGAAGTCAATCCTCCTATGAGGATAGGAATCAGGGCCCCTCTGACATTATCAGATAGTGACTCAGAGGAGGATGAAGATGCCAACAACTATAGATGGATGATGGCAATGACAGATAAAGAGGGCATCCACGATCAGCCTGGTCAATGCAAGGTACATTCTTTACCCAATTCTGCTTCTATGTCTGATTATGAGACCAGTCCTTGTTCAAAAACATCTTCACCCAGCGGTAAAGAAGATTTTGGATCTGAAGGAGATGTTAATCAACTGATTGACAAGTATGGATAACTTCTGAATGCCTTTAAGAAGGTCAAGAAGTTGTCAAAGAAGTAAGCTAAAGAGATTTCATCTCTTAAGCTTGCAGTTTCCTTACAGACTGTAACAGCTAATCTGCTAGATCAAACATCTAGGGAAATAAGTCAACTGAAGTTCCTCTTGGACATCCATATAGCCTCCATCAAGCACAAGAACTTTCTCATCAGGGAGCTTGAAGAAGGGCTTGATTAGGAGAAAAGAATAGTGGCTAGTTATTTTAAGCCAAGTACAATACTACCCTTGATAGACACCTTCTTCTCTCAAAAGGGTAAGAAGGGGTTTGGATTCAAGGGAAGCATAAGAGTTGCCCCTTCTAAAAGGAAGGGCAAACCTCCAGCTCCTGCTCAGCCTATTGCTTCTAAGCCTCCCATTCTTTTTAGAAAAGTTCTGTCACCTTCTAACAGGTATGACCAAGAAAGCTCCTGTAGTCACCGGGAGAAAGGTTGTTCCTCTGAGGTGAATAAAGATGTTCACTGCCATGGTGAAAGCTCTAACCGGGAGAGTACCTTAATAGATGCCCATGAGAAAACTCAAATGGCCCAAATTGGACCATTTGTTTTTGGTGCTTCAGCTCCAACACTCAAAAATGTTGCTGCAACCAAAGCTCTTAATCTAGCAACTAAGGATCAGACTAAGGGCAAGTCTAACAGCCAGGATGATTTGGGCATTTCTGATGCCATCAAAAACATGCTCTCTGAAAAGAAGCTTGCAGCTTATATCACTAAGAGCAGACCAAACAAGCCCGCTAGAAGACTCGCCTTCAGTCAAATTCTAACTAAAATAAATCAAAAAAGGGCTGCAACACATCTTCCTCCTATTAAGGCTGCAGCTAACCAAGCTACATGGCCTACACAGAAGGGAAGATATAACATACATGACTGTTGGTGTTGTGGTAGAATAAGGAATTTTACCATTGACTGCTGACACAATCCCAATATGGCCAGGGCTAGGGTCAATCCACTTGTCAGAAATTCTGCTGGTGGACATGTTCAGTTTCATACAAATATGCACCTAGGACCCAATAGATATTGGGGGACCTAAGGTTAAGTTAACTGTATATTGTAGGTTAGTCCAAGAGGTTATACCCTTATATGGTACTTGGACAGTGGTTGTTCCAGGCACATGATTGGGTCAAGGAATAACTTAAAGGAGTATACTCTAGTAAAAGATGGACCCAAAGTAATATTTGGTGGTTCAGATAGAGGGGTAACAAAAGGCTATGGTAAGATCACCAATGGCATAGTCACCATCACTAAGGTAGCTTATGTTGAAGGGTTGCAAAAAAACCTTATAAGCATAAGCCAGCTCTCTGATCTTGACTATGTTATTGTATTCCACAAGGATGAGTGCCTAATTAGGAGTTCAAGTGACAAAAGGATTATCTTGACAGGCACTGAGAGTGAAAAAGTTTATTTCTTAAGCTTTCTTTGTCTAGATACAGATTCTCCTATCTTTCTAGTAGCAAATGAGAAAGCCTCTTATTGTGTCCTATGACACAAAAGGCTATCCCATGTAAATTACAAGACTATTGGTAAGCTCTTAAGTCAAGAGCTAGTTTGGAATGGTCCCAATGTGAAGTGCTCCAAGGAGGGCATTTGCTCTACGTGTAAAAATGGCAAGCAGACAAAATTTTCCTTCAAGGGTATTAGGACTAAAGATTCTGTGAGGTGCCTATACCTCTTGCTTATGGACTTGTTTGGTCCTATGTCAGTTCATAGTCTTGGTAGCAAGGTCTACACCCTTGTGGTGGTTGATGACTTTTCCATGTTTGCTTGGGTATTCTTCCTAAGGAGAAAGAATGAAACCCTTGATATCTTCACTGAGTTTGTCAAGCAAATTCAGAATGAGTTCAACAGCTCTATGGTCAAAACCAGAAGTGATCATGGGATTGAATTCTATTCTTACAACATGACAAGGTTCTGTGAAGAACATTTAATTCATCAAGAATTCTCTTCACCTAGAACACCTTGGCAAAATGGCCTTGTTGAGAGGAAAAATAGAACTCTCATATAGGCTAGAAGGACCCTAATGAATGACACATCTCTCCTAGAATATTTCTGGGCTGAGGTAGTCAACACTGTATGTCATGTCCTCAACAGGGCCTTTATCACCAAGAATCTCAAGAAAACTCCCTATGAGATCTTAAAAGACAAAAAACCAAACCTGAGCTATCTAAGAATCTTTGGTAGTAAGTGTTATGTGCTTCATAATGGAAAGTCCTATGTTATTAAGTTTGCTGCAAAATCCTTTGATGGGAATTTTGATGGGTACAACAATCATAGCAAAGCTTATAGGATCTACAACTTGAAAAGCCAAGTTGTAGAAGAATCAGTTCATGTAATCTTTGATGAGTCTACTATGATTAACCATGAGCTACCAAGCTCCTCTTGTAGTACTGCAGGTACAAAATAGATGATGGACCAACTAACCATCAAGGAAGCATCACCAGTCATCCTAAATGAAGTGGAGACTCCAGAAGATCTACCATGGACACTTGGAGTGGATGAAGATCAATAAAAGGCTGCACCTATTACTGATACTAAAAGAAGACTGCCACTTGCAGTCACACATGTGAGAGATCATCTAGCACACCAGATCATTGGTGAGGCAAGCCATGGAGTAATAACAAGGAGCAGAAGTCTAAACACAACCATGTACTCAAGCTTTCTGTCACAAGTAGAGCCCAAGAAGTTTGAAGAGGCCAAGATAGATCAACATTGGATTAGAGCTATGAAGGAGGAACTAAAATAGTTCAAGAGGTGCAAGGTCTGGAAGCTGGTTCCTAGACCACAAGGACATAATATCATTAGAGTCAAGTGGATCTATAGAAACAAGCTTGATGAAAGTGGAATTATAATCAAGAACAAAGCAAGGCTAGTGGATAAGGGGTACATGTAAGAAGAAGGTATTGATTTTGATCAAACCTTTTCCCTTGTAGTAAGATTGGAGGCCATCAGACTGTTCCTTGCATATTTTGCACATAAGGGATTCAAGGTCTACCAGATGAATGTGAAGTCAGCCTTCCTGAATGGTGACTTAAAAGAGGAAGTCTAAGATGAGCAGCCTCCGGGTTTTATAGTTCCAAACTCACCTGATTATGTTTATAGACTTAGTAAAGCTCTATATGGGTTGAAGCAATCCTTGAGAGCATGGTATAAGACTTTGTCTAGCTTCCTCATTAAGAACAAATTCTCAAGGGAGAAGAAAGACAAGACCCTATTCCTAAGAGAATCTAAGGGTAAGATCATCCTTGTTCAGATCTATATAGATGACATCATCTTTGGATCTACTGATGACAACCTCTACAGGAAGTTTGCCAAACTTATACAGGGGAAGTTTGAGATGAGAAGTATGGGTGAACTTAAGTTTCTCTTGCATCTCCAAGTAAGATAGACTGATGATGTTTTATCCATATCCCCGTCTAAGTTCACTAGGGAGTTAATAAAAAAATTTGGTATGGAGAATTCCTCCACCATGAGAACTCCCATGGGATCAAGTATGCCCATATGCAAGGATGAGGTAGGGAAACCTGTTGATGAGACTTTGTATAGGGGGATAATTTGTTCCCTTCTTTATCTAACTGCTAGTATGCCAGATATCATGTATGCTACATGTATTTATGCTAAGTATCAAGCTTGCCCCAAAAATTCTCATTACTCTGCTACAAAAAGAATTCTGAGGTATCTTAAGGGCACACCAGATCTTGGCTTATGATACCCTATGAATGGGGAATTTGAACTAATTGGCTATTCAGATGCAGACTTTGCAGGCTGTAAGGAGGACAGGAAGAGCACTTCTGGCACCTGTCAATTCCTAGGTGGAAGGCTAGTTTCATGGAGTAGCAAGAAGCAAACCAGTGTTGTAATTTCAACTGAGAGTCAGAATACATCTCAGCAGGTAGCTGCTGTGCTCAGTTGTTGTGGATCCTGTATCAGCTCCAGGACTACAACCTCCAGATAAGTAGAAGTCCTGTGTTCTGCGACTCTACTAGTGCAATCTCAATTGCTAGGAATCCTGTGTCCCATAGCAGTACTAAGCATATAAAGATTAGGTATCATTTCATTAGGGAGCATATGGAATATGAAGACATCAACCTTGAGTTTGTTCCAACAGACGAGAAAGTGGCTGATATCTTCACTAAGCCACTAGATGAAGCAAAGTTTAACACCTTCAAATTTGAACTGGGTATGTTAAACCTTATATAGCTTCAGTTGCTCCTCATCTTGTTTCAAGCTATTTTATATTTTACAGATGGAATTGTTCTTCAAAGAAATGAAGATTCTCCAATTGAGGGGGAGCATGTCCTACACAATTTCAACAATTCACTACTGCCTAGTTGAGGGGGAGCAAGTGATAAGAACCCTACCAACTATTTGCTAAAGTCAAAGAGGGGGAGGAAAATATGATCAGATGATCAAATTAATGTTCAAGTATGACAACAAAAATTCAGGGGAAGTAGGTGCAGTGATTTTACACTCAAGCTGCAGACAAGGGAGTGTGGTAGCTATAGATCACTTCTCAGTTATATATTCATTATTCTTATTGCTGCATAGTACTGTGTATGTCATTGACTCACTTACTTTATAGTTTTGACTTCCTCAAATAGGGGGAGAATATTGGGTCCATTACCCACAATGTTCTAGATTTGAGGAAGTCAATCTTGTCAATGATATACATATAGTTGTCAATGATATACATATAGTTTTAATTGACAGCGATATGACAAGTGGTCACAAAGTGAAGATGCTGAAAAGGTAGGAATTTGCCTAAGTCCACAGGCATCGAGTGGAGTTAACTCACTCAATGCCATACAACTATAGGCAGAAATATGGCTAAGTAGTTTGGCATTGAGTGATGAAGACACACTCAACGCCATACAACAAACAAGCTATGAGTTGAACTGAGTTCAGAGTTCGTCGAACTGAGTTCAGATTTCGTTGAGATAAGCTCAGCGTTCGTCGAACTAAACTCAGAGTTTGAGATTCTGAGTTCATCGAACTCAATTAAAAATTCGTCGAACTAAGTTCAGAGTTCGTCGAGCTGAGCTCACCGTTCGTCGAACTCAGTTCAGCATTCGTCGAACTCAGTTCAAAGTTGAGTGAGGCAGGCTGAGACAGACAAAGCCTAAGGTTTAAGAGGCATAAAAGGTGGGTAAGTCCACAGACGTTTAGTGAAGGTCATTCACTCAATGACATAGCCTCATAAGTGTTGAGTAACACTCAGTCAGTCAAAGCAGTGTTTCTCAACAAAGAAATTTGTCTAAGTCCAAAAGCGTTGAGTGAGGTATGCTCACTCAATGCTCTTAACGTCTAATTTATAGAATGCATAGGCTAAGGAACAAGGCGATGAGTGAGGTGTGCTCACTCAACGCTCTCAACGCCAGACAGGCAGAAAAGGTTGCAAAATTTGTTAAGACTAAAAGCATTGAGTGGAGCTTGCTCACTCAACGCTGTCAATGCCTAGTTAGACAGACGAATTCTGTCTAAGTGTTTTGGTATTGAGTGAAGCTTATTCACTCAACGCCTATTCTATTGATGCTCGATCTGGGCTAAGTCCACAGGTGATGACGCCAGTAAACTCGACAAAGTATACAAAGTTCAAATCAAGTACGGAGAAGCTACAGAACACAACAAACTCTGCCGAGATGCTACTTACGTCTTCTCTCGTTAAAGCAAGGAGTAGCTGGAAGCTGTAGGTGGGGCCCACTGATCTCTAAGAGCCGTAGGATGAGATGGGCCAAGACACAAGATAATTTTTAAGGGCATTATCAACTTAAAAAGGATAGCAACCGACTTCATCTTCTTCGCCATTGCTGCATGTAAAAAGCTTGAAGCCGTCCTGTAAGAAAAAGCTCAGATAGCTATGCAGCCTCCATCTACCACAGTAGGATCAGAAATAGTTTTGAAGAAAGAAGAAACTTCATCCTTCGGTAGGTTCAGTAAGCTGCTTGAAGGCTCAAGATCAACAGATCTTTAGCCTTCTACAGCAAGTTTAGGAGTCAGCTTCTGAGTTCTTCCAGCAAAATTTTTCTCTATTGTGAGGAGAGTTAGAGGAGAAATTTCTCAGCTCAAGTTGTTGATACAGAGAAATTTCTCTGTGTCAAAGTTAATTAAATTATTTCTTATTGTAGGATAGTCCCTAGATGTTTGCGTTGAGTGGAATCGACACACTCGATGGACTCGACGCCTGATGTTGAAACCGCGCACTCGATGCCTGAGGCCTTAGACTCAGCACATTCGATTCTTGGACACAGTCCATAATTTCCTTGCTATCCTACATACATAAATACTACTAGCAACAATAAAAAACTAAAGATTTATTGAAGCTAGACTAAGTTAATCATACCCAATTCAAATTTGAAGGAGTTGAACTTGGCTTCACCTAGTGGTTTGGTAAAGTTACCAGCCACTTGCTTGTTTGTGGGGACAAATTCAAGGATGATGTCCTCACATTCCACATGCTCTTTTATAAAATGATATATAATCTTTATATGCTTAGTCCTGCTATGAGAGACGGAATTCCTGGCAATAGAGATATCACTAGTAGAATCATAGTAAATAGGAGTTCTACTTTGCTTGATGTTGTAGTCCTGAAGTTGATGCTGGATCCACAATATCTGAGCATAGCGACTTCTAGAGGATATGTATTCTGATTCAGCAGCTGATATAGTAATACTTGTTTGCTTCTTGCTACTCCAAGATACAAGCCGTCTTCCTTGAAATTGACAAGAGCAAGAGGTGTTTTTCTTGTCTTCTCTACAGCCTGCAAAGTCTGCATCTGAATACCCAGTTAGTTAAAAATAACTATTCCTAGGGTACCACAGGCCAAGATCTGTTGTACCCTTGAGATATCTCAATATTCTTATAGCTGTAGAATAATGAGACTCTCTAGGGCAAGCCTTATATCTAGAAAAAACACATGTAGAATACATGATGTGTGGCTTACTAGCAGTGAGGTAGAAGATGGAGCCAATTACGCATCTATACAAGGTTTTATCAACAGATTTCCCAGTCTCATCCTTGTCTAATGACACACTTTACCCAATAGGAGTTTTCATTGTGGAGGCACTCTCCATTCTAAACTTTTTAATTAACTCCCTTGTGAACTTAGACTGTGAGATGGATAATCCATTCACAGACTATCTTACTTGGAGGCCCAAGAAGTAGTTGAGTTCAACCATACTACTCATCTCAAATTTCCCTTGCTTAAGTTTGGCAAACTTTCTGTAGAGATCATCATTAGTAGAGCCAAAAATTTTGTCATCTACATAAATTTGGACTCGGATGATCTTACCCTTGACTTCCCTTAGGAATAGTGTCTTGTCTATCTTTCCCCTTGAGAATTTGTTTTCAATGAGAAAGCTAGATAGGGTATCATACCATGCTCTAGGGGCTTTCATCAACCCATACAATGCTTTTCTACGCTTAAATACAAAATTAGGACAGCTAGGATTAACAAAACCTGAGGGTTTCTCAATATAGACCTCTTCTTTTAGGCCACCATTAGGAAAGCTAACTTGACAACCATTTGGTAGACCTTGAATCCTTTATGTGAAACAAATGCATAGAATAGTCTAATAGCTTCTAATCTTTCCACTGGTGCAAAAGTCTGATCATAGTTAATACCTTCTTCTTGTATGTATCCCTGGTAACCAGTCTGACTTTGTTCTTGATTATAACACCATTTTCATCAAGCTTATTCATGTATATACACTTAGTTCCAATGATGTTATGTTCGTGTGGTCTAGGAACCAGCTTCCAGGTCGTGCGTCTCTTTAACTGGTTTAGTTCCTCTTGCTTAGCCACAATCCAAAATGGATATATGTTGGCATCTTCAAACCTCTTAGGTTTAACCTGAGATAGGAAGCTGGAGTACATGGCAATGTTGAGGCTTCTTCCCCTAGTTATAACTCCTTGGCTAGTGTACAACCCAGTATACGCTGAGTAGGCCCTCCCAGGTAAGTTGAGGGCATTATTGGGTAAAGGCCTGGGAATACTAGCTAGGCGATTGATACATGCTAACCTACAATCGCCGAGCCCCCTAGAGGGGGCATTCACATAAATCGGGGAGGGAGCATTTAGGCCCTTAGACGAGTGTGATCTTCATAAGGCACTCTCCCAGACCTCATGGCTCAGCACACATGTAGTACAAGTTATCGCCCAGCCAGGCGAATGTTTTCCCATGTAGGCACCCGCCCTTCTAAAGAAAATCAAGGAGGCGAGTACGCTGTTTTCCCGGCATTCGCCCCCTCAGGTGAGGTGATCCTATGGACGACTCGCTCAGTGGGGTCCAGAGGTGAAATTACCTGGATGCCCTTATAGGGAAGCAAATAGCCATTTAGAATAGCGTAGATTGGCTGTTAGCAGACCTAATTGGGCTGCATATAGCCATTCAAAATAACGGAGGTATGCTATTTGCAGACTTTTTTCAATAAACTATAAATAGACCCAAGGGGTACCTCAGAAGGCATGCATACTTGTGCCCTGGTCTTCTGGCACTTTCTGAGGTAACCTTAGCTCAGCACTTAGCTAAGGAGGAGAAGTGCTCTAAGCTCTTTCAGGTGTGTGGTGGGACCTCTGTGTTGGAGCCTTGGGTCTGTTTCTTGTGTTAAGTATTTGGTCATTTAACTTGTGAGAGAGTAGTAAGTGTGTGATCACCCCTTCCCTAAGGGTCGAACTCCACAGAGACTGAATCTTCGGTTTCAACATTTTTGGTGCGGTGAGCATGGAACGTTGTCAGCACCAAAAATATTCTGCGAGCTCGATGACTGGAAGAGAAGAATAAGATTCGATTAGGGACAACTTGCCACCTCCCCCTTCTCTCGCCACCCTCGGGAAGTTTAAGGATTTCCATCAGGTGGTGATTATCCTCGTCAGGTTCACACTCAGCACACACACCGAGTGCTCTATGCCAGCGGTCCTTGTTGTCACGGCCCACACCCTGGGCGAGATTGCCACCGATATGTTACCTGGGAAGGAAGTAGTAGAGGAGGGGATGGAGTGAGATCTGCAGGGGAGAGTGTTGTTCCCCGGGTTGGCAAGTGGAGGATGGATCGGCGAGATGGGTGTGCGAGATCCCCCGGCTAGCCCAGCAGGTGGAGGCAGCCCCTTCAAGGAGGTTGTCTCATCTGTCCCGGTTCAAGAGGGGTTTCGTGAGCCGTATATGTCTTACTATACCAGGAAGGATAACTCGATTTAGCACATCAAGTGGTTTGAGGATGTGGTCTCGATCTGGCTGATGTTAGATGCGTTCAAGTGCAGGCTCTTTGACATCACCCTCATGGAGAAGGCAAGAGATTGCGTCATGAAATCCAAGGAGCGTGCTGGGGTTGAGGTTCAAAAGAGAGATTCTTGCCTCGTCTCCTCCTTATTCGTTTAGGGGATTGTCTTCGTTCTAGGAGTGAGGGATAAAGCCCGATTCC